>CM028132.1:572361250-573636875 GCA_016271365.2 Neoceratodus forsteri
TGGTGGTAATTGGTTGGTCTGAGATCACCTCCAGGAGGGTGTGGAGGGGAGCGCAGAGGACACAGATGATAGAGGTGGCAAGTAAGCAGCTGAACAGGAAGGTAGCCATGGCAGTGATTGAGATGGTGGCGTCCACCTTCTCCATAGGGATGTCTCTTATGATCAGGATGTGGTGTACCATGGGGAAGGGGTCCACCTGACCGAGTTTGGCATGGGCTTGTTCCTTCACCCATTTGGGGATTTATTGGGGGAGATTAACAAAAAAGGGCTGAGGGGGTAGCCTGCAATGGGGAGCCCACTTCTGAGTGGAAAGGGTGGGAGCAAGAAGGAAAAGGGGCAGGGAGAAGAGGAGGGAGGTTCCATGGACTGGGGACAAAGAACCCAGGTGTGTGGAGTGATAGGGGAGGATATAGAGTTAGGGGGTGGATCAGCCGTGTCACACCTAAGCGGAAAGGGGTTTGTCCGGGTAAGTGTGGTACCCTGTTATGGTGGTGAAAAGTGGGGGGGGGGGGCTGGATCACAGTGTCTGGACCCCGAGAAGCAGTGACGAGAAAGAAAGACCAAGAAGAAGAACCACACGAGGAGGAGGAGGGGACCATTATGTCCGAAGGAGAACTGGGACTGTTATGTCCAAATGTAAATATGATTTGTTAAAGACATGAAATGGGATGTAAAGTATGAATATAATTGTGCCTTATATAAATAAATACTCAATGCCAGTGAGCATCCAAAAAGTTAACAAAGGAGTGGTCTGAGTTATTTCTGGGTGGGGACCCAGGGACAATGAGGCTTGCCCTTTAAAGGCAGGCCAGGTTGTCCTAGGAGCCAACCAGAAAGGACAATAGGAGAAGGGAGGGGGAAGAGGGAAGGAGGGGATCAAGAGCAAAGAAGGGGAGGGGCGATGACCTCAAGGGCAGGTCATACGACAAGCATAGGGAGCTCGCTGGCTATGGCCAAAGGGAGGGACTGGGGGGAGGGGAGCATGGGGATAGGGGACCTTAGGGGCTACTTAAGAGCATGCAGGACTCATGCAGCCCTCTTTCCTTGCTGTAATTTCCCATCCACCCGCCCCTGCAGGAAAGATAGGTGGGGACAGAGGATGGCACATTAAGGCAGAGGCACAGAGGAGGTGTTTTCAGGTGGGCCTGGCATGGGCAAAGGAGGGCCGCAGATGGGCTGCTGAGGGCTGGGGGGCTAGGTGGAGCCCCGCTGGCGGTCTCAGTGAGATGGGGGGAGTACTCTTGGGGGGAAAGGGTGGGAACAAGAAGGAAAAAGGGGGAGCAGGGAGAAGGGGGGAGGAGGGTAGATTCCACGTGGCTGGGGACAAAGACATTTTTGAGAAGCACGATAATTATTTTTATTTTTATTCTTACTTGTATTAGTCCCTCCTCTGTTGGTGGACTCTCTTTTATTATTATAACATAACAAATCCTGTCTATCCAATCCATCAACTTTTTGTCTAGCTGTCTGTAGACATGTGTTAGTATATCCCCTTAACTCTAAAGCGTTCTGTCAAAATATCAGCATTCTCATTGTACATCTCTACTGTATTACAATTTTGTTTCACCATCATGTATTGTCCATAAGGTATACTGGAAATTATATGTCATGGGTGGGAACTCTGGAAATGTAAGATGGAATTTCTATCAGTTCCTTTTCTACAAAGGGCGGTATTTAACCCCCCTCCCCACCATCTTTACTAATTTCCAAATCCAAAAATGTTATCTTAGGACCATCATATGTCAGCGTCAATTTTAAATTGGGATTTGTAGTTTCCAGATAAGTCACAAAATTATTCAATTCCACAGGTCCACCCTTCCAAATAAGTATAATGTCATCAATAAAACAACAATAAAAATCCAGATATTCCAAGAAAAAATTATGAGTGACATCATACACATATAGTTTTTCCCACTCTGCAAGAAAAATGGTGGCATAATTGGGGTTCATTGCTGCCCCATCGCTATCCCCTTTATTTGATGGTAAGTGGTGCCTAAAAAGGAAAACAAATTTTTATTTAAGACACATTCTGTCAAGCTGACAATGAATTCTATAAATTCATTCGAAAATGTAGTCCCTTCACACATCACCTCCCTCATTGCTTCGAGTCCCCCCCTAGTGGGGAATGTTGGTGTATAGGGAGGTGATGTCAAGGTTTGCCAGAATCCACTCTGGCTCCACTTCTATGTCCTGAAGAATACCCCAAATCTGAATGGTATCCCAAATATAGACCCTGGACTTCTGTGCCACCGGTTTAATGTAGAAGTCCACAAATTGGGCCAATGGTTCTGTAAGTGAACCAATACTTGAAACAATCTGTCTCATTGGTGGACTTTCAAGATTTTTATGTATTTAGGAAGCCCATATATAGTAACCCTCATCAGATGTTCTACTTTCAAAAAGTTATTAATTTCCAAATTAATCACACCAGTCAGTACTGCTTCATCTAACATGTACTCAGTTTCCCTTTTGTACCCAAGGGTTGGATCAAAAGACAATGTTCTGTCGAATTCAACATTACTAAGTAAAAGTACCATCTCCCCTATATACTTAACTTTAGCCATCACCACAATAGCCCCCCAACCCTGTCAGCGGGCTTTATGGTGATGGCAGATCAATCCTGAAGTCTTTGTAGTGCCTGTTGTTCCTCTCTTGTGCAGTTTCTTCATGCTGAGGGTGGTTTCTCTTTCAATTTAACCCCATCCTGCTCACATGCTCGGAGAAACACTCCAACAGCCATATTAGTAGGTGGAATAAAGTTTGATTTCCTTTTCCATGTTCTTTGATGCACAGTCTCTGATTCCCTATTCTCTTCCACATCACACTCCATTACCATTTCACCACCATTTTTTTTTTTTGAAATTTCTTTTTTTATCCCCTCCTGATCGCCCTTGTCACTCCACTCCTTCGGGCTTGCTCAATGCCCACCAGTCCCACCCACTGAGTCTGCCCCTAGAGTGCATCTCAGGTGTCTCCTACCTGCCTCCTTACTCCCTCAGAGCACCTTGCACAGCAGGGTCTGCCCACGTTTTCAGACTGGGTGGCTGGAGCGGCCATCATCAGGAGCGACGAGGGTTGTTTTCCGGTTTTATGTCCTCCCCTCCCACCCGCTGAGGACGCCGGCTTGGGCGGAACGTGCTTACGCACGCCTGCCAAGTGCCAATGGCGCCCTCCCTCCCCAACTCCCAACCCAAGGGAGCCGCCGTTTCCCCAAGAGTCAGTGCTTCCACCGGCTCTCCCGGGTGTCGGGTGTGTTAAACACCCCTGGTACCCCTTCCCGAAGGAGGAGAGCATCCGGTGGGATGCTCGATCCTCCTTCCCCCTGCTGACCCCCAGCGACCCGAGTCCGTTCCCAAACCCAGGTTGCTGGCATGGCGCAAGGTGTGGCATCCCGCGCCTCAACCCTCAGCGCCACCAGGCCGGCTACCATTTTTGGTTTTATTCTTATTTTTGTCCTTACCAAACAAGACTTGCAAGTTCAATTTGAGGGCATAACTATTCAGATCTACAATAGTATGAAATTCCTCAAGGGGGTGTGTAGGAACAAAAGACAAGCCCTTATTTAAAATTAATATTTCAGCCTCCGTTAATTCTATTCCTGAAATATTTATAACTAAGGTATTGATCTCAACATCACAGGTTGTCGTAAAATTCACCGCCATCTCCGGTTGGCCCTCCCTCCTCTTACTCTGTATCGGGTATGCTGATAGCCCCTCTGTTTGTCTTGTGTCCATTCCCCATTGTTGTAAACGGGGCCTATCCTTGCACTGTCCCTTCCCCCTAGAGCCCCTCCTGGTATCTCGTCGACAAAGCGAGTGAGTCTTGGACTCCTTTGTGCTCCCCTTTGGGGCAAGATTGGCAACTGTGGGAAGGAATGGCTCCCTTGTGCAGATACTTGATGCTGGGGAATCTGTTTCTACACTTACAAGTTCTGCATTTCGAGAGCTTCCTGATTCGGGGGGAGGCTGCTGCCTGAACCATCCTGGCAAGGATTTACACAAGTCGGAGCTTTCTGGGTTATTAAAGAAGTGACTTCTGTTATTTGACCCATCGGGTTCCCAAAGTATAGCTCGTGTCTTTGTTCCAAAAAAGGTTGCTGAAAGTTATTTACTACATCACTCCCCTTCCCTAAATTACCTTCGATGCACTAGTATAAACACAATTTGGGGAATCTGATTTTTTTTAGTATGTTTCAATATCAATTTGGGCTGGTAATATGAATCATACATCTTCTTTCCCCACTGAAATATGTGTCCATTCTCATAATCCCTGTGGTCTCGCTCAAATTTTCTCATTTTCACTCTCTTAATTCTAGTGTCCTATTTCTCAATAGAATTCTATAATTTATTCAAATAATCATCATAGTCCTTATTTCCTTTAAAATTATGAAAATACTTTTCACAGTCACAATTCAGTTTTCACCTCTTCTTCCATAATAACAGCATCTTCAGAATAATTCTAATCAAACCAGCTGCTGATTCAAGTAAATAGGTCTGCCATTCCTTAAGAAACAGCAATCTATCGGTACCAAAGGTTGGCTGTTTAATCAATCTCAAACCCCTCGGTATCCTCCCCACCTGCAAATAAGCTTCCATCATTACTCTTTGCCAATAAAGTCGTCTAGCGTTTAATGTTGCTCGTTCAAACTTTACATATGCTTGTTTAATATTCATTATAAGTTGCTCCGAGTTGTTACTAATATTCAGCCGAGACCCGTTAATGTCTTTATAGTTGTTTAGCAGAGGGTTACTGTCCCCCTCTTGAAAGAGTAAATTACCAAGGATGGATGTATTTTTCTGGTTTGGTGAGTTAAGGCAAAAAGTGCTGGAAGGGGTGCCACTTACTGCATTCTCCATCCCTGCCGCCATAATTCGAGGGTGAGTATAACCTTTTGCAGAGTGCGAGCTGCTAAATAATAAATTAATTATCCAGAAACAGCAACAGTGGCTCTACAGTAATAGCACCGAATTTGTCAAGCAATTTTGTGAGATTCCCTATTTATCCGTCACAAAATTTAGGGGAAAAAATCTTCTAAAATTCTTTTTGTTATACCTACAGAAAGAGGCCAGTTTGTATTACAGTACTTATGTGCCATCTGGTAGATTTTCTACTACACTATCAGATGAGACAACCCTCTCTGGGTAGCAGTGAACACAATAACAAACAAAACAAAATCCCTAACTAAAGGTTTCACAATTCTCAATAGGGATTTTTAAAAATCCTTAAACATCCTTTGACTAATTCGTTGTTACTACTGTAGCTCTCACCTGGGTGCCAAAACGCAAATATGAAGTACTGTGACAAAGTAAAAGAAAGACTTGCTCAGCTCACCAGTGGCACAAGCAAACCAACCATTTGGTTCTGATACAAAAGTCATTTTATTGTAGTCCAATTCACCATTCTGTTACACTGTGTATGCACATTTACTGTGGAGAGCTATCTTCTGGTAGCCCCCCTTTTTGTCCTGCCTTAGATCAAGTGATTCATGTATTAGATACCTCTTTTTGTATCATTACCATTCGTTATAGTTCTATTGTGACAAGTTCTTAATATGCTGCTGTTTGGCCTTGTTATTAATATGCCAGATGTAGATTTTTTGGCATAAGGATGTTTTATTTTTAACAATATGGCCATTTATTTATGATTGATAAAATAAAATAAAATAGAATTGCAGCTTTTTACATTTAGTACTAATAGGAATATATTTGTTATATACTAGATAGTCAGCATGATGTTGTTATTATGAACTTAGTGGAGGACCATTAATGTTAGACATGCTTTGGATCCTTTCACTAGTGAGACTTTAAATACATGCATATTTATAGATTTGTCCAGAAGATTGCACTATTTTATGCTTATTTAACAACAGTTAAGATTAATAGTGCCACACATTTAGATGTTATTTATCATCTGAATTTGTGTGTGTGTTAAATCTTTATGGTTATATTTTTATTGCTATATGGTAATTGTTCTGTAGCTCATCACTTCTTACTTTTTCTACTTATGGTGTTAGTGTGTATGTATTTATTCATATGGGAATGAATTTATTGTGAGTTCTGCTGCTTTAAATGGTCATGACTTTTTGCAGTATGGGCACTATAAACAGTAGTGGTAATTCATTAGGCACCATCTCTGGAAGAAGGGTCAGAGTGACGCGAAATATTGACCATGCCCGCTTTTGGATAGGGGTGCACTTACTTGCCATGTTATTTATGTCTGTTTACATTTTGTCCATTTTTGACTACAATAAAATGACTTTTTTATCGAAACTGAATTGTTGGTTTGTGTGTGCCACTGGTGAGCTGAGCAAGTCTTTCTTTTACTTTGTCACAGTACTCCCATGTATACGCTGAATTTGTCCCTCCCGCACCTTCTCACAATCCCCTTGCTCGTGTACAGCAGGAGATCCTGTAAAGGATCCAGGCTGGGGATCTTATTGGATGCCTGCCTATGTCTCTTGATCCGCCCCCTATGCAGCAGCATGGCTGGGGGGTCGAGCCATAGACAGGCACCCAGCGGATGCACATAGCAGTGCGTATCTTGCACCTGTTCACTAGTGCAGAGTTACACAAGCCAGATATGTGCAATCCATGCATACATGGCCCACAATAGTGCATAACCCCAGTTTGGTTTTAGCATAGCCCTTGCCCTGAGCTTTTCTTTTAAAGTACCAAGTATAATGAGTGACTGCAGTAAAAATATCGTAACATGATCAATAGTTTGTTTTTAAATTGTTTTTAGTTTCTTTTTTATTTGTGAACTGGTTAAGTACACTGGTCCAAGGAACCTTTTTCAGGAATGACCTAGGCCAGCTAGGCAAAGAATAAGGGTGGTGCATAGTTATGAACAAGCTGGGGAAATACACGTGTAAAACATCACAACATACAGATACAAAATTAAAAATAATGATAGTGTCAATAAAGTAGCACAATAACTAAGAAATTAGGATTAGAAGATCAGCATAACAGAAATGTCAACAATGGTGTTAATATAATAGTGGGAATAAGTAGTGCTTACATAGCACCTCTAAACTGTCAAGACAGTAGCTAGCTTCTCAGGTAGCACAACTGCAGAGAGATGCTTTCAGAAGATGATCCAAGAGCTGTGATTCAAAGAAAGGGTGGGAGGGGAAGTTTTGATTTCGGAAAGAAAAGTGTTCCAAGGGGAATGGTCAGCAGAAGTGAAAGCCATTTTTCCCATGCTTGAATATACTGGTGGTTCTTCAAGCAGAAGGAGATCAGAGGAGTGCAGGTTGTATGAGTTTGTTTTGTGTCATAGGAACCTTAACAAGGGAGAGAGTTTAGGGATGCACTGTGCTTTTTCAGTCAGGCAGCTGAGGGTGAAGTGCCTTCATGCCTTGGGGGAAGCTAGCCAATGTTTCTGTAATGGTAACTGATTTGTCTTCTAAAAGAGGGCAGTCAGGCAAATTGGTATAGTGTAACTTGTAGTTAGCCTGGAGACATTGTTCACAGCGGCTTGCAAATAAATAGGAGAGTCATAGTCCAGTTTAGGCAGCAGAGTACATTTAGCAATTGTGAGATGAAGTTCAGGTGTCATGGAGTGCTTTAATGTGTACCCAAAACTCAGTTTTTGGTGAATTGTTTTACTCAGGGGATTAATACGGTCTAAGATGATGAGAGAGGGATAAAGTGTGACATGAAGGTATTTGAAAATGTGTACCAGCTCCTTGATTGTGCCATCAGAGTAAAGAATATCTAAGCAAGTGGATGGGTTATATAGTTTGGGTTTAGTGCTGAATAGCATGAATTTGGTCTTTTTGACATTAAGAAGTAGTCTGCTTTCCAAGAACCAATTTCGGATAAAGGAAAACTTGTCATTAAAGGTCTAAGAAAGGTTGAACAGTGACTGAGCTGTGGAAAATGAGATCATCAACATACAGGATCAGGTTTCAATGGTTACAGGCTTGGAGGAGGTTGTTTATAAATAAGGCAAAGCAGAGAGGTCCTAGGATAGATCATTGGGGTACCTCATATTTTATCAGTTAAGCAACAGAGAGTGTTTTCAAGTGAAACACATTGGGATCTTCCTGAAAGATCATTTCAAATCCAAGAGGTAGCATTTGGAAGTATTCCAAGTGTGATAGGATCAATCCCTGTCAAACCTGGGAGGATTCTATACTGTCACTTATTCTCCAAGACTGTTGTAGCAGCACTTCTAAACTTTCTATCCTTTCTTATCCAAATATTTCATCTTAGTTCTGCCAGGCTGGCCACATGCAGAATCTCCGCCCCATTCCTCTTTGGTATCACCCACTTTATTTTCCTTTTTCTTCTTTTCCAGTCCTTCCAAAGTGTGTAAAGTGTGCCGGTGCTTAAGAAGGCAGATGAGTAAAGTGATGCTAGCTAGCATAATAAATAAAAGCAATTCATATTGCTGAAATGCAGAGTGCATTTAAAGTGCTGAAAGTACATGGAAGCCCACATAGATGAATTGTCTGGGCTACTACTATGTTACTAGTTGCCAAATAAGGGTGTAGAAAAACAGAAAACCCCTTGTTTGGTGCTGATGTTTATTGTGAAAAGAAACATATATAAAGCAGGACAACTAAATGTATATGATTATTTTTAAAGGACACCCTTTTCTGAGGGAACATATGTTAAAATGAGAAGATTTATGTACAAAAACCATCCCTAAAATGATTTGAATGTAAAAAATAAACACCTACAGTAGAAACTGGCATTTTTAGCTTCTCCCCAGCATGTCACCACTGTGTAAAATAGTATATAGGTGACCACTGTGTGAATTTTTTTTTTATTATTATTAAGATTGTGAAATTCACTGGGAGCCCAAGAGTACAAACACTTCTGTTGAGGACAAGTATTTATAAAAATGGAAAAAGCATCCCAGGCACACATTATATTAAAACTTAGCCTGCTTGTTTTAATTTTGTTATACCCCAAAACTGATGCCCGAAGCTCACAGCAGCTTGTTCAGCAAACTTAAATATAACTGAGCAGCTGCTGCTCTGTGTGTCCTGTATCTCGCTTTGACACTTTTTCTGACAGCCATTTTATTTTCAGTAGCTGGACCATATTCTTGTATTAAATGAACACTGTCAACCCCTTTTTGTGTTTGCTTGTGTGCATGCGCAAGGAATGTTTTGGGACAATACGACATTTTGGAGGTGTGTGACCCTCCTGTTCAATGCAGTGCTCGGTGTAGCAGGCACAACCGTACCGCACCAATGGATGTACAAGCTGCCTATGACAGCAGTTTGGCTGCAGAGGTCTTCAGCTGAAAGAAAACCACCACTGCAATCAGCAGTGGTAATGTGTGTGTATTTAGCATATTGACGTCACCCTTTTCCCTTTAGCTCCTAATTAAATCCCTACCACTTCCTCTGTGTGCTTCTGTCCTCTCTGCTTTCTCATTATTGCCTCCCCAAACACATTGTATGTGCCAATGGGGTGCCCAATCCCCATCAGCTCCAGCCCCTCCCAACAAACAACCCATTCATTGTGTGCCAGGGGGGTGCCCAATCCCCCTCTGCTCATGCGCACCCTGCCCTAAACACATTGTATGTGCCGATGGGGTTCCCAATCCCTGTCGGCTCCAGACTCCCCCAACAAACACCCAGATGGAACACTGGAAGCCTACCCCAGCATGCCCATTGTCCCTGTAAGTAAAAAACTGTCCCCGGAGTCTTTTTTGGTTTTTAATCTGTGAAAAAAGAAAACCGCCCCTTGTTGTATCTGTTGCCCCCTTCCCCAACCTGAACCTACCATCTGGGCACCACCCCTCACCCCATACCCCCCTCTCACCCCATACTTACCTCCAGAGCCCAGCACGGCGATCTTCAATGGAGTGGGAACACGTCAGCACTCTTCAAAGTTGACCACGAACTGAAGAAATGCAGATAAGCTGTATAATGACATAAATGTTTTTTTTTCAGCTTAGGTGGATATTTCAGCCATTTTTGTGAATTTTGACACCACATTTTCAATATGGGATTCTTGGGACCCCACCTCATGAATTCAGTCACTGTCACGTGGTTATTTGGTCCAGAATGGTGATTTTGCAGTCACTGTTTGGAAACACCATTTGGGACCGATTAACAAAATGACAGTGTCACTGTACATGAGGTGGGCTCCCAGAAAGCCAATGTTGCAAATTTTGTGAAAAAATTCCAAAAAATGACTATGTTACAAGTGTGTGTTGTGGAGTTTTGGCAAACACTCGTAACTCTGAGACTTATATTTTCACTCCAGATTTTCAACATTGGCATTTTTTTCACACCTCCTTATGAACAGTACAGCTGTCATTTTTTACATCCTGGTCGAAATGTGTTTTCACACATCCAGCACACAATGGCATGGTCGCTGTGGGAAATCAATGTTCGGGACAGATTATGAAAATCACAGTGACACTGTTCATGAGCGGAGGTCCCAAAATGCCTATGTTGAAAATTTGGTGACAAAAGTCCACAAAATGACTGTGTTACGAGCGTGCTTTGCACAGATTCCACGTATTCTCATAAGTTCGAGAATTTGCAATATTTCACTCCAGATTTTCAGCATTTCCATCTCTTCACACCTCCCTATGAATGGTATAGCTGTCATTTTTCACATCCTGCCTGAACTGTGTTTTCGCACATGTGGTGCAGAATGGCACAGTCACTGTGGGGAATCAACATTCAGGACAGATTAACAAAATCACAGTGCCACTGTTCATGAGCAGAGATCCCAAATGCTTTTATGAGATGGGGGTCACAAAAAGGCCATGTTGAAAATTTGTAGTGCAAATACCAGCAAACACCCAGGGCATTAGGGTTTCTAACCATAACATCCCACCCTGTACAGACTGACAGGCATCACGGGTGTGCCTTTGGATTGCCGACTGTAATGCTCATGCCATTCCACCCCCACCCCCACCCTGCAGCTAGTGACAGGCATAGAGGTGTGCCTTGGACTCTTTGGCCCCAGAGTTCACCCCATTCTCCTATACTGCACCCATTTCAGTGTATCTCCTTATGGAATGGGGTGACTGTAAAGCTGAACACCCCAATGCACACCTCAACATTTGTCAGTGTCTGCAGGATAGGGTGAGGTGAAATGGCATGAGCATTATGGGCGATGACTCAAAGGCACACCCCAATGCCTGTCCATCTCTGCAGTGTGGGGGTGGGGTTGGCGTCACTTCAGTACTTCACTGCCATTCCGATTCTGCATCTGTCTAACTCATGCACTTCCAATGATAATGCCAGCAAGCAAACCTTCTGCATTGTCAAATGCTTGTTAGAAGTACCAGTGTTACAGCAATTGATGAGTACAGTTGAAATGGATGCTGCAAGTAACCGACTGCTGTATCGGGAGTCTGTGACATGGGCATTTCAAAACTTGCCACGTGCTGACTCCCGATACAAAAACACACAGGGCCAAGCCGATGGTGGTTAACATAATGAGAATAAAAATAAATGTGAACTCTAAACATTGAAATATACAAAAAAAACACACAAATGCCACTGTTTCTTAGTTATAACTTATTTAACAGTTTATTTCAGCAGACAATCATTTCATATCAATGAAAATTAAACTTTGCACTAATAAAGGCATGTGTTTCCCCAGTGTTCTCAGGTTGTAGCTCACTGTTTGATGATGCATCTCATATTGTCCCCCATTCTGACTGTCAGTATCCCATATTTTGAAGACAGAAAGTTAAGAAGTATGAGGCTGAAATGTAAATGAGATGCAAGAGAAGTTACAGAGAAGTACTCTGTTCGGACATCGGAGCAGAAGAGACATGGATACAACTAAGGGAGGGAGGCATACATTAGTGCCAAACAGCACTGCAAATACCTGCAAGTGAACATTCGGCATTGACAAATGCTTGTTAGCAACCTTACAGTACAAATGCATCACATAGCTTTCCAAATCTCAGAATACCTAACAAGTTGGTGATCCGTGAGACCAGCAATTTATTTTCTCTTGAAATGGTATATTACCAAAATATAATAGCAGCCTTAGGACCATATATTAGTTATTTCAAAAAGGCTGAAACATACTCGCTTCTCAAACTTCTGTCCACCCCTGTGTATCAGAAAGCAGAGAGCCACTGAAATTGACAAGCGCAGTCTCTCTTTCTCTTTACCCTCGCTCCTGACTGTATAAAGAAAAGTGCTGAAAACATGTTACAATAAAGGGATGCATTCATAAAAAGAAAATGCAACCCTTTCTCAGCTCCCACAGGAGAAAAGGAACACTTTTGTGATAGATGGAATAGCAAGAAGAGGGCCACTAAAATTGATAAGAGAAAGGCGTGGTCTCTTGCTCACTCCTGTTACCTGTGGCACAGATTAAGGGAATGCAGAAACTGATAATAAATGCATTCTTTTCACTGTAAAGGAAAGCAGAACAAACAAGTAGTGAAATCAGTGTACAAACAGTGGTAAAACATTGAATTCGTTATATAGGCACACATTTCATATTATATTTCTCTTTCCTCCCTCATTTGATTATAACTAGCTAAACATAGAGGTACAACAGTCATTAAGCATGAATTGATCTTCTATGACTAAAAGACTATTTTTTTATTTTGTTGTATTTAAAAGTTTGTAACCGGGAGAGGCACACTGAGCTGAGGCTCATTCCAGGTGTGTCCAGGGGGATGGGGACATGGAGTAAAAATACAGACAATGTAATGATTCATTTTACAAGAGACACATAGGTACAGAAGGCAAAATACACAAAATGTAATGATTAATTTAACAAGGGACACATAGGTACAGAAGGCAAACTACACAAAATGTAATGTTTCATTTTACAAGAGACACATAGGTACAGAAGGCAAAATACACAAAATGTAATGATTAATTTTACAAGAGACACATAGGTACAGAAGGCAAAATACACAAAATGTAATGATTCATTTTACAAGGGACACATAGGTACAGAAGGCAAAATACACAAAATGTAATGATTAATTTAACAAGGGACACATAGGTACAGAAGGCAAACTACACAAAATGTAATGATTCATTTTACAAGAGACACATAGGTACAGAAGGCAAAATACACAAAATGTAATGATTAATTTTACAAGAGACACATAGGTACAGAAGGCAAAATACACAAAATGTAATGATTCATTTTACAAGAGACACATAGGTACAGAAGGCAAAATACACAAAATGTAATGAGTCATTTAATAAGAGACACATAGGTACAGAAGGCAAACTACACAAAATGTAATGATTCATTTAACAAGAAACACATAGGTACAGAAGGCAAACTACACAAAATGTAATGATTCATTTAACAAGAGACACATAGGTACAGAAGGCAAAACACACAAAATGTAATGATTCATTTTACAAGAGACACATAGGTACAGAAGGCAAAATACACAAAATGTAATGATTCATTTTACAAGTAACACATAGGTATAGAAGGTAAGCGTAATAATCAAAGACAGGCTGGGTACAGATTGCCTGTTTAGAACATTGTCCTGGATTTCCCCCTTTTCCATCAAAAAAAGACGGAGACCATTGTTTGCTGTTGTGGTCAGATTGGCAGTTAATTTATTTATATATCATAATTCCATGTTCCATTTCATCATCTTTTAGTATTATATCTCTCACAATTTCATTTATTTTCATCCATATATCAATCTCTGATCATTATTCTTTCTTCCTCTTTTTCTCCCCCCAGGTGAAAACCTGGGTGCCTTCTTCTTCTCCTTTTCTGTTAGGTAACGGTGAAAACCGAGACCGCTTTTCTCCTCCTTCAACTTCTTCCTCTTTTGGTCTTATTTCTCCCCCTCCCTCCTTTTTCCCCATTAGCCAGTCTCCAGCTTGCCTTTGGATGACTGGCTTTCCCCTCACTTAGGGTATTATTCCACTTTTACCTCAGGGAAACCTCTTTCCTAATCCTTCTCTTCTCCCCTTTTTTATTTATATATATATATTTTTTTGTTATCTTCTGTTTTTTGCATGCCTCCTCCATGCTTCTATAAAACCCATAATTTCTGTGTTAAATATGTCTATGGCTAGATCCAACAGGGGAACCCCATTTGACCTGTAGAAATCTTCTACCCAATCTTCCACACCCGCAGTGTTACCTGTCCTCCCCTCTTTTTTTACCAGTGTCCCTACCCCTCTGTTCATCTTTCTTCTGGCCCTATCCATGGCTCTATGGCTGTGCTCCTGTCTCCAAACCCTCCTTGGTATCATATCCGACCAGGCAAGGCTTACCCTAGGGCACCACTGCTGTATTGTTTCTAGGTCCCTTTTTATCTGCAAGTATGTGTCCACCCATGGCTTCCCTGCAAGGTCATTGCCCCCTAACTGTATAATAATTAAGTCTGGACTGAGTCGCCGTTCCTTAAGTTCCTTCAAGGTGGGAAGCAGTTGTGCCCATCTCATCCCCCGGATACCATGCCAAACCAACCTACATTGTTTCACATCTTGGTAAAGCTGCTTTCCCCCAGCCTTTTTCTCTGCTCTTCTTTCTGCCCAATAAATATAAGAGTGGCTGCAGATCCAGACTTCCATGATCCTCCCTCTTCCTATGGGGTTTAAGCAAAAATAATTATCTTATATACGGTCTTAGTTTCTTCACCATAGTGTCCCTCTCCCTGTCCCCCCGCCCCATTTTGTCTCCAGATCTGTAACAAAACATAGGTAATAGGTTAATCTCCACACTTCAGTGCTCGAATGTATCTCTTATAACTGGCAGACCGCTAGCGTCCTTTTTCCAAAATACTATTCACAGTTTCGCCTGCCGCTGCCCACTGTGAGGAAGCCCCAATCCACAAGGAGTGGGATGAATAATTAACCGGATCCTCCCCCAGGAATTGCATGCCTTTCTTGAGCAATGCTGTGACTTGATAACCTGTGACCCTTCTCCCATTACCATGCACAAATAATCTCCCTGTCCTGGTCCCACGCTCTGAGGCGAAAGCCCACAAAGTCTGCACTGGGCACACTGCACCCTCTACATGTTTCTTTAGTATCACCCTGCAACCCTGTCCCCTTTGATCCTTCTTTGACCTCTTAATCCTGATCTGTATCTCTTTCATCCCCCAGCTTACATCTTCCCATTCTAATCGCACCTCCTTGTCTTTTTTGCCATGGCCTACCACCTCACTCACTCTCATGGCCCCTGCAAACATTACAACATAAATCGTGTGAAATAGCTGGGCCTTGGTCTTTGACCTGCTTATTGCCGGTAGCACATCCTTTAGTTTTGCTAGCCACTGTTCCCCTATTGGTCTTCTATTGTCTACTGACCCTTGTTTTAACCTACCCCATCCCTGCATCATTCTTCTAACGAACAATGATTTTGTCGGGTCCTTCCATCCCTTCAGACTGCAGTTAACACTAATCCCTGCCAAATAGACCCCCCCCCATTGTGGTGTGGGCTGTCCCTTTTTGCCATTGCTCTATGGTGAACTTTCCCAATTGTTCTTCTGTGAGTGACCTACTTACCTCCATATGGTGTGTTGCCCTGAATGTTTGAAACACTCGCTAGGCCCCATCGTAGGCCCTCAGAGTCCACGGTGCCCATGAGCTGCGAAACAACAGTTCTGCTCCTTCTTGCCAATGTCCCAGATGTTCATTGGTATGGGCATTTTTTGCTCCTCCACTGTTGGTGCCAGCCTCCGGAAATGGTCCAGCTGCAGATGGGAAAGGCAGTCAGCCAGGGTAGTGTGTACCCCTTCTGTGTGTTTTGCTCTGAATGACATGTTCAGCTGCAAGGCCCTTAGCACTAAAAGTTGCAAGACTTGCATGACCATTTCTGACCTGGCTGTCCTGTTGTTTAGGACCTCTACCACTGCTCTGTTGTCACACCAGAATGTCACTCTCTGATCCCATAATTCTTCCCCCCAAACCAGGGTACATGCCCAGATGGGCATGATCTCTAACAATGTTATATCTTTTACCTTGTCGTCCTTTACCCAGTCAGAAGACCATGGTTCTGCAAACCACCTGCCCCTCAGGTAGCCCCCCATGCCTAGGCTGCCCGCTGTGTCTGTGTAAAGATCAAGGTCTGTGTTATAAACCCATTCCTCTTGCCAGAAGGAGCAGCCATTATACTCCCTGAGGAATTCCTCCCATACTTTAAAATCCTTCCTGACAACTTTTGTCAGGTCTTCCCAATGGTGTGGTCTAGTCACCCCAGCTGTAGCCCTTGCTAACCTTTCTGTGAATGCTTTTCCTGGTCCAGTAGCCCTGCAGGTGAAGTTCAGGTACCCCAGTGCCTGCTGTACTTGATTTAGTTGTACCCTTCTCCTGCTGGTATGTACTTGGATCAATTCTTTCAGTTTTTCCACTTTTTTGCCCGGCAGCCTGAATATTTCCCTTGGGGTATCTATCTCAATACACAGAAATTCTAGCACCCTGCTGGGCCCCTCTTTTTTTCCCAGTGCCAGCAGAACCCCTAATTCCTTGCACAGCTCTTGAAATTTGACCAGCACTTTTTGTGTCTCCTTTTCCCCACTACTGATGAAAAGAAAATCATCCAAATAGTGAATAACCGTTCTATAACCAGTTTTTTCCTGAAATATCCACTGCAAACAGGTGCTGAATGCTTCAAATGTTGCACATGCTATAGAACATCCCATGGGCATGGCTCTGTCAAAATAGTACTGACCCTCAATTTTAAAACCCAAGAGGTCCCAGTCTTCTCTCCTAACTGGCAGCAATCTGAACGCAGATTCGATATCCATTTTTGCCATCCATGCGTCCTTAGTAGCCCGGATTATCCGGACTGCATCCTCTAGTGTCGCATATGTCACCCTACTATACTCCTCCCCGATAAAATCATTCATAGAATCCCCTTCTGGAAAGGATAGGTGGTGAATCACCCTGTATTCTCCTTCTTGTTTCTTGGGTACCAAACCCAATGGCGAGATCCTCAAGTTCTGCAATGGGGGGGTATCAAATGGGCCTTCTACTCTCCCCGCTGCCTTTTCCTTCTGTATATTTTGTCTTAATGTCTCTTCTCTCCCTTTTACCGACCCCAGGTTGCTCGCCTCTTTGACTTGTCTGGAACCCTCACACTACAATGAAAAACCTGTGCAAAAACCTTTTCCGATCATCTCTACCACTTTTCTGTGTGGATATTTGTCCAACCAACCTTTCCATGTCTCTATCGTGATGGGGGTTCTGGCTGCCCCAAACTGCTCTCTGTCTTCCCTCCCTTTTATCCTCCCTGGTTCCTCCCTCTCACTCAGTGCTTGGCTTTTCCAGTCAGTGATTCTGACTTCCTCTACTCGTGTTCCCCCTATCCCTCCCTCCCCTGTTCCATGTCTGCCCTTTAAACCCCTGTCCCTCTCGAAAAAACTGTTGACCTGAACTATGACCCCTGGATCCTTGTGCACCCTGGGCCCATGATGTTCTGCATCTGCTTTCTGGGTGCGTTGCCCCGCATTTCGAACATGCGTGCTGAAAACGACATTGAGGCCGTGAACAAAAGGCCCTATTGTAAGCCCAGCAGCACCTCTGGGGCATAACCCCTTTCCTCCCCCACTCTCCTTCAGTTGTGGACTGATCTGTTACATAATATGTCCATAAGTCTAGTTGCTTCGTATCCCATCTTACATCCCTGAATGTCGCCATTCTCTGCCAAAAAAATTTGTCATAGTATATCCACCCCACCCCCCTTTGCCTTTGCCCACCTTATTATTAGGGAGCATGTGATGAGTGGGATGCCCAACTCTGGCTTCTTCTCTAATACAATGGCTGAGAAGGTGGCAAAACCTACAAACCACCCATCCCAAGTCTTCCCTTTTGTGAATTTGTCCTCCTCCTTCTTCCCTAACAATACTACCACTGCTGCCATTTCACTCTTTCCTATGTTCTCTGTTTCCTCATACTTCGCTGCCGCTTCCTGCCTCACCAAAGCGAATATATCCACATACTCTTCTTTCCATATTTTTTCTTTTGTGGCCAGTGGAACATGTCCGCCTACCCTCATCCCGGGGGTACCTATCTCCCTTGTTCCTTTTCTCTCTTTCTCTGTACCTCCTTTCTTCCCTTTCAGTACCTCTTTCTCCATCCTAATCTCTGCCAGAGCTGACTCCATTTGCCCTAAGCCTCCTGTCCCAAGTGCTGACACAGTTTGACTTATATACTTTTTTATACTGTCACCCACTGTGCTGGGTGCGTTACCTGTGTCCTTGTCTGAGCCTTGTTGCCTGCCGTCTTCCTGGTGCCCCATTATGACACCCTGTGGTTGAGGGGGTGGGTGCACCACTAGCGGTTGAGGAGGAACCACTATGTTCTGGGGATCCAGTCTGGGTTTCCCTGGGGGATCCCGACTTGGTCTTGGAGAGGTACTGGTGGTACTGGATCGATAGGCTGCAGAGGTACTGGATCAGCCACCTTGGTGGGTCCCACTGCAAGTGGTTGTACCCTGGTGGGACTCCGTGGCCTTTCGGCCGGCCATTTCCCTCTGCCCCCTTTCCCCATTCCCACTTTCCTTTTCTCTCCTGGTCTCCCTGGTTCCTCCCCTTCCATCAGTTCCCACATTCTGTAGGCTTTTTCCGCCAACTCGACTATAGCCCAGTTAGCGTCTTCCTTCGAAGGCCTGCTCTTCTTTGGTGCCAGGTCCTTCATTCCTTTCAAATTGTGAAGACAACTGAAGAGAAGAAAACAAGATTCTGTTGTTAACTTATGTTTACAGCATGCCTCCGTGGCAGCCCCCTATATATATATATATATATATATATATATATATATATATATATGTATATATGTATATATATATATACATATATACATATATATATATATATATACACATATATATATATTTTTTTAAACCTCTGCCTGGGCCATCCTCCATTGCAATCATACCACAGGCCCCTTCCAGATGACCTCCACGCATCTCAGAAGCCCTTTCCTGTGGGCTTCCGGGCCTAAGCCTCTCCCCGTTTGCATGCTTTTGCATGCCTCCAGTTGTTGCCCCTTTGGTCCTGTTCCTTCCCCTTTCTGCGCCCGGCCCCACGAGCCTCAGGCTGGTTACTAGCCCTCACGTGGTTCAAAATGCCACCTCTTGTGTGCACCTGGGCCTGCAACGGCTCTCCCCACTTGCATCCTGTCGCATGCCTCAGTCTGTTGCCCATTCAGGCCCCACATGTCTTTTTTTCGCCCCCCCAGGCCTCCGCCAGCTCATGGCCATCAAAAATTCCTCCATCGCCACCTCTTGCGGACTTCCAGGTTTCACCATTCTTCTCCCTGCATGCCCTCATTTTTGCCGTGGTTGCAGACCCTCCGATGACCATCCAATCCCTCTGATTCCATTCCGTTTTCTTCCGGCCATGACCCGAGGCTTTTCTAGCTTAGCATCCTTCGCCCATTTTCCTTGAAAGGGCCCATTTACCTTCTATCCCCCAGCTACAAAGCTCTAGACCTGTTGGGCCCCACTTTCCCTTTCTTGCCCCTCATAGCCAGCGGGCCACTCACCTGTGGCCCCTGGCTGTTCCCCTTGGGCTGCCTTTTTGTGGCCATGTTTGGCCTGTCCCTCCCCCCCTCCGTTTCTACCCCTCTAGCTTATGCTGCTATTCCAGTAGTACCCTAGACCTTTGCCCGCCAGTGCTAGGCACTTCCCCCAGCTTGCCAGACCCTTTTGTCCAGCCACATGGTTCCCCAGGTGTGTGACATCATGCCCAGCATTTATTTGGTGCTCCCTGCACACCCAGGCCTCTACTCGCCTTTCTCTTCCCCTCATCTGAATTGCCTTTCCACTCTCTTGTTTCCTGCAGTGTTCGCCACTTTCTTGACCCCCATTAACTTTTCCCGATCTCGCTGCCTCCCGGTGGCGGTGTGACATCACGCCACGTGGTCACTGCATGGGTCCTATGCTACCCTCGTGTTTTAGACTTTGACTAAATCCCTTCTGGGTGCTCCTGCCTCCTGATACAGCAGCCAAAGAACAACCCCAGGCTTCATTTACAAACACACTCGATGCTGCCACTTCTCTCTGCAGTGGGTAAAAAGGCCTCAGCACAGGTTAAGTCTTGTTTTTCTCCTTTAAATTCTCAAGTTAGAGCTATAGAGGCTGTCCCTTTAAAGGACAAGGAGTTTGTGTTTGAATTAATATCTCCATCTGAAACACAAAATGCATTACTTAATATAAATACTAGGAAGGCTGGTGGATTGGATGAGATTCCTAGTATTTTGTTGAAATATGCTGCTCCAGTTATTTCCTATCCCCTGGCTAGTATTTATAACATGTCCCTTATGAGTGGGGAAATTCTTGAAGTGTGGAAATCGCTAAAATTATTCCAGTTTATAAGAACGGACCTAGGTCTTAATGGAGAATTATAGGCCTATATCATTATTACCAATAGTAGTTAAGGTTTTTGAAAGATTGATAGCTAAACAACTTCAGTCTTATTTGGAAAATGGTAGGTTGATTAATAAGTTTCAATCTGGCTTTAGGCCCTTGCATGGTAGTCAACTTCTGCCTTGTTGAAAGTTACCGGGATATTGTGGGTGCTCTGGACAGGGGATGTTGGTGGGAGCAATTTTGTAGATCTATCCAGGGCATTTGATACCCTGGACCACAACATCCTCCTGTCCAGACTACCTGCTTTGGGAATTTCAACAAAGGTGATTAGGTGGTTGGAGGCTTATTTAACTGGTAGGAAACAAATGGTTTCAGTGAATGGATGGGATTCTGGTTTTAGGGAGATAATATCTGGGGTACCTCAAGGATCCATTTTGGGTCCAATATTATTTAATTTATACATGAATAATTTTGTATTGACCAATCCTGATGTACAGTGTCATCTGTATGCAGATGATACTATTATTTACGTGAAAGGGTTATTATTAACTCAGATAGAATTTACTCTCCAGAAAGCATTTGATGAGCTTCAGTTATTCTATAGAGAATCTAATCTTGTTCTTAATCCAAAAAAATCCCAGGTAATACTCTTTTCTAGGGAAAATAAAGAGATTTATTCCGATTTGGGTTTGAGTGTAGTGACAGTGGATAATATTGCTCTTGAACAAGTCCAATGTTATAAATATTTAGGGATGTATATGGATAAATCATTGAATTGGATTTTCCATATAGAACAAACGATTAAAAAAGTTAATTGTCGTTTGGGTGCACTTTATAGAATTAGGAATTGTATGGATGTTAATGTAAGGAAACAGATAGCTATGGCTACCTTGATTCCTTTGTTAGTTTTGGGGATATTATTTATACAGGGCTACCTCAACCCAGTTGGCTAGATTAGATGTTTCCTTTAACAAGATAGCTAGGTTTATTTTAGATGTTCCAAGAGAACTCATAGGAGAGAATTATATCAATCTTTAAATTGGATGAGCCCTAATGATAGAAGGATATTTCATGTTTTGATATATATGGTTAAATTAGTTAGGGGTAGGGTACCAGATTATATTATCGAGGAATTTCAGCTTAGGATAATTAGAGGAGGGTTACGTTCTGCTGAGGGTATGGAATCTGTTTTGCCCCAAAGAAGGACGGATTTGGGTAGAGAACATTTTTTCTATTTGGGTCCTAACCTATGGAATTCACTCCCAACTTACCTGAGGCCAATTGGATCCAGCCCTAATTTGAGTGAAATAAAAAGTTGGTTTAAATCTGAAGCTGTTAAAAGGTTAAATGATGAGTAATTACGTAGGTTTTGTCTTATGTCTCGCCCTATAATAGGGCATATAATTGCACTTTAAGTATGTGTTTTTTGCTGTATGTCGTATGGATGCTTGTGTTATTGTAAATAATTTTATGTCTGTGGTATTTTTTTTATGATTCAGTTAATTATGTGTGTATTTAAGTATGTGTTAAGGACCTCACTGGAAATGAGCTTGTCTCAGTTGAGCCTCCTATTCTTTTGCTTGTCAATTGAATAAAAATTTTTACTACTACTACTACTACTACTTCTTGCTCGCTTCCTTGGGCCTCTTTCTCCATTCCTTGGCCTTGACTTGCTAGGCCCCACTGCAGGCCCCTGCTAAACCATCTGCAAGCGACGAACCGACTCGTGTACTGTCTCCCATTTGGGAGTGCCATGGTCTCTCCAACCACTTATCCCAATGTCTCTACCCTTACTAAGGCCCACACACAGGGCCAAACTTTTTACTGGCACTGCACAAGCCACCTCAGTTTTTTTCTTTCTTTTTTTTTAAGCGCTTCACTTCTGCCCAACACAAAACCGCCTTGCTATCGCTGTAGCTGATGCATACCACCGCTGTATTCCGTCACAATAACTTTAGTAATGATAAATTCTTTTCAGCTAAAGGTGCATACTTCCACATCAGCTCTTCTCCTCAGCGCTTCACTTCTGCTTTACAGAAACAACCCTGCTAACCTGTACCTTTTACTTAAGCCACAAGCAATGCGTTTTTTCTCTCCCCTTTTCTTTTTTTTTTACACAGCATCCTATCAGTTATTAACCACCTGCTTCTCTCTTTCTTTTATTATATATCTTATATATCATTCTGTACCCAAACATTTTTTTTTTTAAACAAACTTCAAATATCCTCAGCCAAATTAGTTGTTTGTTTCCTTACCTCTCTCTCCTGGTGAACAAACCTCAACATTAAATGCCAATCCAACGTGCTGCAGTTAAGTGTAGGATCAAAACTCCAGCAAAAAGCGGCTGAACCCCTCTGTGCTGTCCATTATGTACCTCCACTTGCCCCTTCCCTTCCTGTTGCCTGACCATTGTTCTCTCCCCTGTCCCCTTCCCTTCCTTCCCCCCTTCCCTTCTGAGCACACCATCCTGATGGAAAGGGAAGGGTGCACCAGGGCAACCTGGTCTGCCCCTTAAAGGGCAAACTCCATTGTTCCAGTATAAATGTGCAAGATACACAAACAGCTAAAAATACAAAGTATATGAGTGAAAACAAACTCTAGGTGAATGTAGTGAACATTTGCTGTGCTCCTGCTTGTAAAAGTTATTAACACAGTTGCCTGGAATTTCTTTTGTTTTTTTGTTTATTGATTACCTGAGGCAGGTCAGTCTCTATGAGCTCCCTATAGTAGTCTGCGGCCCCTTTTAACAGAGCTTATGTACAGTCCCAGGATGGCATGACATCAGGGAATGGGAGGAGCTACAGCTCATTATCTGCTGATTAAATATTCATCTGGATTTAAGTTATGTACTAACTTAACCTCATGTTTCAAGTGAATAATAGCAGAATGCCATAAAATACTGTTCAGTTTCCATATTTATGTTTATTGCATCAATGTATAACATATTAAAAAAACATGGTGTTTGAAAAGGAGTAGATCACCTGACCAAGGGGAGGAATTAAACCCCTTCATTTGTTCTTCAGATAGAGATTAGTGGTCAGATGGATTCTGACTAGAGAAGGAGAAGGACATGTGCAGCTTCATGTTCTAGCTTGGAATAAGCCAAAAAAATTCCTTGCTTTGCAAAACAACAAAGGAGAGGTGATCCTTACATTGACCGTTTGTCAAGTGGAATTTTGTTGTTCATTTTTTTTATTTTAGTTTATTTTTTTAATAAAACCACACAGATTATGTTTTATACCAACTAACTGTTGTGCAATCCTGTTTTCACATGACTTCTGACACCAAGATTAGGGAGTTTAGATATTAGGTGAATGTGGTCAAGGAGATCAAATGCTTTTGTAAAATCCACAAATACTGCTCCTCTGAGATTGACATCATCATTGGCTAGGAGGGTGTGATCAGTATAACTGATTATGGCAGTGTTAGTACTGTGTCACTTTCTAAACCCATGCTGCTCTGGGCTGAGGAGGTCATGCTGGGTTATGGGGATGGACTATTCACAGGGCTAGCTAGGGAGGAGGTGGAGCACAGGAAAGTGAGTGCCCTATTGCATAGTATAATTTAATTAGGCATCTGTTCAACATAGATGCTTACTGTCTTTACAACTGCGATCCCACATAACTATGCTAATGTTAAGGTTTGCTTGATCAATAGTTTTAAGTCACTGGGTAATGCTGGGTTACTGGTTAGCTGTTCAATTTGATTTTTCCTGTATCAATCCCTATCTGCAATGTTAATAGTTGCTCTAAGACCTTCCTGTGTTACTGTGCTTGTCAGGATTACTAGTGGGACTTTATCTATTGGATTCCCATGAGAGATATTTTCTAACAATCCTGATACTTGCTGATGTAGGTTCATAAGTTTACCATAGTTTCAGTGCTCACCAAGCTGAATCGGTGAACAGGAGCACTGCTATGCATACAAATTCAGTTCCCATCCCATTCAGATCAGCTTCAATAGTCATTGTGCATTGCAGTGATCAATCTAAGTCTGTCTAGTGCTTGCGGGCCTGTTTTATCTAGGGCTTGCCATCCTTTTCTACCATATCTATTCACTAATAGCATTCACTGTTAGCTTGTGTTCTCTCAATACAACAATAATAATATATAATAAAAATTATTGTTAGCTTGCATTCTCTCAATGCAACGTTCTTTGTTGCTTGTGTTCTCATAGCTTGCACATGAGCTCAAAGTATGGCTTCAACCTTTCTCATCTCTGCTACTTTAATCTAGCTCTCACTACTTCTATTCTCTCCCCTACCTCTACTAACATCCTCCCAGAGCCCCACTACCTCCACCCTCCTCCTCCCACTCCATTCTACCTCATCCCTTCATAATTTCTGGATCCTTCCTGTAGCTCACTACCACCCTAATTCCCTCCTTTGTCTACTCTTAGCCAACTCCCTCTCAATTTCTCTATCATGCAGCCACCTTGTACTCTACCCATTGTCCTCTTTCTCCTACCCTTTCTGTTTCTTCTGACCTCTATCCCTCCTGCCTGCTTTTCAGCTCCCCCCCACTCCTCCTTAACTCCCTCCCATTACCCTCACCCCCTACCTCCTCTTCTACTCTTCCCACCTCCTGCTTCTTCCACCATTTACACTTCCCCTGGCTTCCAGTTTCCTCCCTCATCCACTCCATTTCTTCCTGGCTTCACCAGTTGTCCATCAGAATCTCTTCCCCCACCCCCCACTCCTGTCTTCTCCATTACGTTGTAGGTGCACCTCAGCCCCCTCCAAACTCATCCTACTCCTACTGCTCCTCAGAGCAGGTGACAGTGAACCCAACTCTGGTCCTACCTACTCCCTTCTCACTGACCTCCACAAAGGCCTATGTGTGGCTCATATTAATATACCAAGTCTCTTGCCCAAAACTGACCTGATACAATCCCTTGTGATCTCTCTCCTACCTGATGTCCTAATAGTCTCAGAATCTTGGCTTTCCACCAAAATTCCTGACTCCACCATCACTATCCCTGGATACTCCCTCTCTTATCTAGATCATGCCAGAAATGGTGGCGGCATTGCCATCTACCTTTTCTCCACCATTCAGTCTACCCCAGTGTTCTCTATCTTCTCCCCAGCTGCCTATGAGCTCCTCATCCATAAACTTTCATTCCCTTTCTCTCTTCCCATCTTCGTGGCAGGTGACTACTACCACCATGGATTTCACCTGCTTCTGTTACTGAACTGCTATCCACTATCTCTACGCATGCCTCCTCTGGCAAGCTACTCATCCTAGGAGATTTCAACATTAATTGGCTCTCACAATCTAACTCTAAATTGTCAAAATATTAACTCCATGCATCTGATGCAACTCATCTCTGTCCCAACCCATCACAATCCCCAATCCCAAAACCAATCTCTTCTTGACTGGGTACTCACGACTCACAAGCACTGCATCATTGATGCTGGTGCTCTTCCTGATGCAATCAGTGATCATCATATGGTCAAGGCCCCTACTTTTCTGCGGCACAGTGGGACTAAGTTCTGCTGCAAGGCTACCATTTGCCACAGAACTTCTGTGGTGGTGGTTTGTAATTTCTGCGGAAGTTCTGCGGCACTAACAAACTACCACATCACAGTGTCGGCTTGTCATCCTGACTTCACTTTCATGGCAGTGGTTATAGCAATCAGGATGGTGGAAAGCACAGTAACACTTGTTCAAAAAATAACAGACTTACAGAAATAGTTGTATGCCTAAAAAAGCAAAACAAATATCTCTCCCTTAAGGTCCTAGCCTATTTCATAAATGACATATGCAGAGGGGACCTTATGTGATAAATAAGGTATTTCTATATGCATGCTGTCTATCCTACTAATGAGGTTTCCACTGTCTATTCACGGTCTATCACTTATATATTTGTATGTGCTGTCTACACCACTCATGACGTTCCCACTGTGTATCACTTATACATTTATATGCAATCTGTAACATACATAGAAATATGTGTATGTGTGTGTGTGTGTGTGTGTGTGTGTGTGTGTGTGTGTAGTGAGAGAGACAGGAATACTGTGTGTGTGTGTATATATATATATATATCTATATCTATTTATATATATATACACACACATATATATATATATGTATATTTTTTGTAATTTCCATGAACTTGTATCCTCATTCATACAGGTCCCATTGGAAATGGAATAGAGGAGTTATTGCAAAACTCATTTTTCATGTCAACCTGCTTCCCCTGACACACTACGTAACACCATCAGGCCATGACATGCATGTGAACTAATTGTGAGATAGAGCTCTCCAGCCCATCACAATGTGTCCACCGTGTGACAGAACACTGCACCATACCTTCCCAGGCTCTGAGCAGTGATGTGTTCCATCAATCCTTGTGCTGCCCAGCCAGCTCCCAAAGCTAATCTCTGAACCTGAATTGCCGGCACGGAAACACAGCATGCTACCCTGTGGCCCAACAGCTGTCCCTGCACACAACCTTTCTCCATAACTTTTAGGTGATTCTATCAACCAATGACAATATGTAATCAATAACCCTGGCAAAAATGCATACAGTGCAATTATTTATTTAACAGGTCTATTCTTTCAACAGGTCTACACATTGTTATATTCCACTTTTCTGGGCATAATTACTTTTCTTAAAAATTGCAGTTAAATTCATTTTACCAGTTATTCATTTCAGATGGCATCTCTATACCATACAGGCACAAATAAGTGTAGAAAGTGAGGTATGGACTTTACAGATCTGTGCTATTGACAAGGTTTTGTTTAAGTTTACCTTAGTGCAATAATGTAAAACTGAAACTTGTATTAGGCTGTAGTGCAGGTTGAGCAAATATCACTATTCCTGATGTGCTGTGCCACCATCTCTAGCAGTGGGAGCTGTGGTAGATAAGTGACTATTCATTTCTGTTGCAGAATGCAGCCATTTCATTAGCTAATGTATGATGTTATAGCAATGATAACATCACATTCTGAGCATATGGGGGTTTTGGATATAAAAAGAGGGGTAGGAAACCAGATTCTATGGATAAACAGAAATATTAATAAAAAATCACTAAGAAGAGTGAATTCTGCGGCACCATAGAAGTTCTGTGGTAGATTGCAAGTTCTGTGCAAAATTCTGTGGCTGCAGAATTCTAGGGGCCTTGCATATGGTTTACAGCATGTGCAAAATTCACCACCCCAGATCCCCTCCAAAAATTATTCAAATCAGGTGCTTCCAGTCAATTGACTTATCCTCACTACATGTTGATCTGCTTTCTACCAACTGGTCCACTATCTCTACAGCCAGCAATATGAATCAAGCCCTCCAATACTTCCAGTCCAAATTTCTATTAGTTTAGAATCAGCATGCCCCTCTCCAGAAAACCCGGGTCTGAGGTTCTCACCTCCCTTGGATCTTGGCAGAAATTCTGGCCTGCCTCCGTGCATGCGACCAGGCATGGAAGACTTACAAGTCATCTGGCACTCTGGCTAACCTTAACAGGTACCATGCCTTGAGGAACACTTGTACTAGAGCCACCAGGTTCGCTATCACTGAGTTCTTTTCCTCCCAATTTCAGAACAATCTTAACCACCCCTCCAAGCTTTGTAAAGTCAAACATGCCCTCTTCTCCCCCTCTACCCAGTCCCCCTCTCCTGTCCTCAGGGTGGGTGACTCCACCATTTCTGACCTTCCTTCTGTTGCTTCAGCTTTCAACTCCTACTTCACCACCTGTGCCTCCTCACTCCTATCTGCATTTCCCACCACTTTCCTACTCCCTTCCCCACTTCGACCCCACCGTTACCTCCCTTCTCCTTCTCACCAGTTATCCCAGCTTCCTCTCTAAATTCCCTCCTGGCTCTCAAACCCCCAGAAAGATGGAAGCCCTGATGGGCATGACCCAAAGCTCCTTCACCTCTCTGCACCAGCCATTGTCTTTCCCATCTCCTCCCTGCTCAACCTCTCATTCTCTCTTTCCTCAGTCCTGGATACCTGAAAGCATGCAACAGTCATTCCCTTCCCAAAAGGAGGTGGCTCCTCCTGTACTGGCAAATTCTACCCTATCTCTCCACTTCCAACCTTATCCAAACTCCAAGAATACATAGTTTCATCTCAACTCTCCCCCTTCCCCAACTCCTCCTCTTTCTTCTTCACCCCCTTCCAGTCTGGCTTTCGCAAACACCACTCCACCCCTTCCTCTCTCTTCAGGCTTACAGACGTCATTCACACTGGCATGGACCAAGGCCTCCTCACTGCTGCTATCTTTGTTGATCTAGTGAAAGCTTTTGACACTGTCTCCCACCCTCTTTTCCTGGACAAGCTAAAATCAGTGGGTCTGTCTGACTTCGCAATCAGCTGGTTCTGTTCCTACCTTGTAGGAAGATCTCGATCAGTGAGAACTGGAAAATCCCCCCCCCCATGCACACCAGCATTCACCAAGGCTCGGTCCTTGGCCTGTTGTTCTTCTCCATTCTTCTCATTGACCTCCCTCTAGCCTGCTCCTCTGCATCCATCCACATGTAGGCATATGACATGGTCTGGTTTGCATCTAGCTTGTCTCCATCAGAGTTAACATCTAAGCTTCAGTTTGATTTTAACACTGTCCAGAAATGGTTAGGGTTTAATCAATCACCCCTAAATTCTAAGAAAATGGTCCCCATGTGTTTTGGCAGTCAGCAGAGGCTTTCCAGGCTCCCTTCCCTCCCCACCCACCACACCCAAGATGGGGATACAATTGATGATGTGTCCTCATTTAAGAACCTTGGTGTCTGGCTTGACCAACACCTTGATTTTTCTCAGCACGTAGATGCTATTCACAAAAAACTCCACCCCATGATCAGTTCCCTTTTTAGGAACAAAAACTGCATCCCTCTATCTGCCCGCCGAGACATCTTCACTAAGATGTTCCTCCCCATCTTTGATTATGGCGAGATAGTCTATGGGACTGCACCAAAGTCCATCCTGACCAGACTGGATCCCATTTTCTGCTACTTCTGCTGTTTTGCCTTGGCCTGTCCCCCTTCCCCACACTCACCCCTGTTCTCTGTAGTCTGATCTTTCCCTCCCTTCCTTGAATGACTGTCTCCTAACCCACTGTGCCTCCTTTCTCAATTCTGGTTGGCTTTACTCCCTCTTTATCTCAGCTCTCTCCTCTCCCCTATGGCCTTCCCCTTACACTCTCTGTAACTCAGGCTATTGCTCCTTCTTACTTCCTTCTGGTAAATCCCTTGCTGGTCAGTCTGCTTTCTCCTTCCACCTTCTTAACCCGTGGAACTCTCTTCCCCTAACATTTTGTTCTGCCACCACCAAACACTCTCTTTTCTCTCTACTCCAAGGCCACACTGCTCCCTCCTATAAATACCATTAACCCTATTCCCTCCACCTACTCTCTAACCACCCCAGTCTCCACAATCTTTTCACCTCTTTTATTTACAGAATTGAAATTCCCCTATCTCAGCCCCCTCCTCTACTACCTTTCCCCTACATTCTCTCTTCCCCTTCCCATTTATCCTAGACTTACCCCCTCTGTTACTCCCTCATCCCCACTCCCACTCTTTTTTCTCACTCACTCTCATATCCCTCAACACCCTCTCTACCCCTTCCACTCCCTGTATCCTATCCTCATCACTCTAGTCCCTCTACCACACCACCTACTTGCTCTTTTTAACCCTTTTCCATTCCCCTCCTTCTTTCCAATTCTCCCACCCTTACCTCCCTACCTTCCCCCTCCCCTCCCCTCTCTCATCCCTTCCTCCTCTCTTTCCTCTCTTACTAATCAATGTGCTAGCTGCTTCCCCTAAAGGCTCACACCTTACATGTCCATTCTCCTACCCTGTCCTGTATTCCTAATGTTACAGTCTTGAGTGTGCCTGGTACTTCACATTACTGATATCTTAACTTACATTATTATTACCTGCCTAATTGACACTGTACAGAATGTTATTGTGCAATGTTGTGTATTATTGTATTACTGTGCTTCTACGGGTTATTTTGTAATTATCCCTTACTCATATCCCCAGGATGCATCTAGAAATAAGCTTCATGGCTCAACATGTCTTTCCTGGTAAATCTCTTTTAAATAAATAAATATGTAAGAGTGGAATTGTGCAAAGAAATTTTTCCAGGAGCTTACAATAGTGATAATATAGATCTTGGTCAGTAGTTCTCTTCTCAACAAGTGAGGGGTTACCTCTTTTGAGTACTGGCAAAACACAGGACTCCTTCCAGATGGCAGGTATAGATGGTGAGAGGTTAAATATTGTTGGTAGCTCAGAGGGATGGGAATCATATCCTGAGGATCGCTAGTGCAGCCAGATGAGTGGGACAGCTGGATGCCATTGTCCACCTAGGGATCAATGACCTGGCTAGGAATGATGTTGGAATAGTGTAGGAGGAGTTCAGGGAGTTGGGGAGGAGTCTTAGGCAGGTAGCATGCTCAGTGTCATTTTCTGAGGTGCTTCCTGTCTATGACAGGGGGGAGGATAGGGTACTATGTACCAGGTGCTTCAACCAGTGACTGAAGGAGTGATGCAGACAGCTACATTGGGGACTGAGGTCTCACCTGGAGGGATAAAGGCCTATGGAGGGAAGATGGCCTGCATTCATCCATCTGGGAGGGGAACCACAGTTGTCAGTGAGCAGTTTAAATGTTTCATCGATGAGCATTTAAAAGTAGCTGAGGGGAGTAGCAGAAGGAAGCAGGGAGACATAAACTGTCCCGCCCCACAAGCTGGGGTAGAAAGTAGGGAGAACCCTAAGGGGGGGATCCCCAAGGGTATCTAATAACAAGAAAAACAAAAAGGTAGAAATGAAGAGGGATGGAAATTAGTCAGAGGGGTTAAGGAGAAAAGGCAAACGGGAACAGGGGAGAGGTTGACAAGCAGGGCGGTAGCACAATTTGGAAAGTCATGTGTGGAAATGCTCAAAGTCTGGGAAATGAAATCCCAGACCTAGTGGCCATTATGGCACAAGCTGATCTAGACATTGCTGCCATTACTGAGTCATGGTGCAATGAGAACCTTGACTGGGACATAGTCATCCCAGGCTATACTCTGTTCAGGATGGATAGGGTGGGTAAGAATGGGGGAGAAGTGGCTCTTTACGTAAGGGATAGCATAAAAGCAACAGAGATACAGAGAACACAGAGTGGGGTGGAGGTACTGTGGGTCACCCTAGAGACAGGGAATGGAGTCCCTATTCACACTGGTGTGATCTACAGACCTCTAGCATGGGGGGGGTGGATAAAGTTGTGATGTAAGCCATCCAAAAGATGACAAATAAGGGAGAGGAGCTGCTGATGGGGGGCTTCAATCTGCCAGATGTCAATTGTAGCATTTCAGCTGCAGTTTCAGTTAGGAGTAGGAATACCTGGACTCCTTGAAGAGATCATTCCTCATGCAAATTGTGGGAAGCCCACTCATGAGGGAGCAATTTTGTATCTTGTACTCACCAACATGGACAGTGTTGCAGAAGTCACCATGTGTGGCCACCTGGGACCAGTTATCATTGTATGGTGTGGTTTGATATAAGAACTCTGACAGAAGTGAACTACATAAAGGCTAGGATCCTGGACTTCAGGAGGGTTGATTTTACAAAGATGGGAGAATGCCTCAGGGTGTCATGGCACTGAGGGATGACTTAGGTGGTGTGGAACAGTGGGCAAAACTAAAATCAGGATAATGAGGGCAACAAACCTCTGCATCAGTAAGCAAAAGCAGGAAGAAAAAGAGACCACTATGGTTCTAAAAAGAGGTGGCTGGAAAGGATAAGACAAATAAGTTAGCATTCAGGAGGTATTAGGAGACACAGAGGAAGAAAGATAGGGCGGAGTATCAGGAGAAGTAAAGGGAGATAGGGAAAGCAGTCAGGAACGCAAAGGCATAAACAGAGGAGAAAACAGCACAGGCAGTAAAAAACTGGAACAAGACATTTTTCAGGTATGTAAGTGAAAAGAAAAAGACCAAAGGAGGAATCTTAAGGCTAAGGAGGGAATGGGGGAATGTGTAGAAGGGGACCAGGAAAAAGCAGACATCCTGAACAAATACCTTTGTTCAGTGTTCACAGAGGAAGGTGGAGGCAAGGATCCTCAGATAAGTATGCTGGGGTATTGATGGTAGGGAGGTGGGCACTAGTCCATTAACAGTGGAAAGGGTCCTAAAGTAACTCAAAAATTGGAAAGTGGACAAGGCAATGGGGCCAGATGGGATACATTCAAGGATATTGAGGGAGCTCAGAGAGGTCCTAGTTTCACCTGTGACAGCCCTTTTCTAAAACTCACTGGCAGTTGCAAACCTGTCAGCCTGACTTCAGTGATTGGGAAATTAATGGAATCACTACTGAAGGAAAGGATTATGGAATACCTTGAATCCAGTGACTTACAAGATCTGAAGCAGCATGGATTCACAAAAGGGAGGCCATGTCAAACAAATCTGATAGATTTCTTTGACTTGGTGACCAGGGAAGTGGATCAGGGTGAAGCAGTGGATGTGGCCTACCTAGAGTTCAGTAAGGCTTTCAACACCATTACACATAGGAGTCTCATAAATAAGCTTGGTAGCCTAGGAGTGGGTCCAAAGATGATAAACTGGATAAGAAATCAGCTAGTTGATAGGAGACAGATTGTGATGGTAAACAAAGTTCACTCTGAGGAAGGGAGGGTGACCAATGAGGTGCCACAAGGATCAGTACTGGGACCGGTCCTCTTTAATGTATTTATTAGTGGCATTGCAGAGGGACTAGAATGAAAAGTATGCCTTTTACTTGATGACACTAAGATCTGCAATAGGGTTGACAGTCTGGGGGGTGGAAAAAATGAAGAGGAATCTAAGAAAGCTTGAGGAGTGGTCAAGAGTGTGGCAAATAAATTTTAATGCAAAGAAGTGCCAAATCATGCATGGGGTTGCAGAAACGTGGGGGCAGAGTATAAAATGGGAGAAGTGATACTGGTGACCACCAAATAGGAAAGAAACTGAGGGTAATCATTCTTGATGACCTAAAAGGGGCCAAACAGTGTGACAAGGCAGTTTTATTTATTTATTAGCTTTTGGTAACTGGGTAAGTGCATTAGGCAAAAATCCCTGCCTATTTTCAAGCACGACCCAGGAGAGTACAAAATACAGTTGTACAGACAAACTTATTTGTAGGATACCTACAGTCCTGGCATACATTCAACAAAATATCCACACAGGGATAGTCAGGTTATAACATACAGCAGACGCCATCCTCACAGGGATGAAAAGTACAGGCAATAACAGGCCAGGTGGTACATTCAAGATTTTAAATCCAGTGTTTCTAGGCATAAAAAGGCAGAAATAGAGGGTCAAGCAAGGTTAGGTGCAGTTACAGGTATCAAGTGCATAAAGATGGGAAAAAAGTGCAGTCTTAAAGGAAGGGTGAGATGCTGAACACTTCAAACTGGGAGTCAGGGAGTTCCAGAATTTGGGGGCAAAATTAGAGAATGCTTGCTCCACCATTTTTGTTGAGTAGTGTGGAACAGAGAGTAGTGGAAAGTTAGAAGATCTCCAAGGGTGGGAGTGAACCACAGGGGTAAGCATGGCCCCAAGACAGTTGGGGAGGGGTTTTCTAGTCATGGAGTCAATAAAACACCCCAGGGAGTAGGAGTGAAGGGATTTTGGAGGCAGCCAGTGTAGGGTGGAGTAGAAGAGGCAATGATGAATAAGGTGATGGGTCAATAGGGCAAATCTGCAGATGTTGTTGTAAGTGGTGTCCCATTTGCAAAGAATACCATCATTGGCATGGGAAATGACAGGGAGGGTGTACTGTAGCCTAGGGAGTAAGACACTTCTAACCACAGAGATCCTGGCAGCAGGGGTTAGGGAGTGCCACACATGGTAGACAGCACCAATCTTAGTGTTAACAGAGCTGCATACCTCATTTATGTGAGTGGAGAAATCCAGTATGGGGTCCAGCATCATACCTAGGTATTTGATGGAGTCAGTGGCCAGAACTGCTGACCCATCATGGCAAAGCACATGGAGCTTGGTGGACTCAGCTTGGACTTTCTGAAGGATCTATAGAGCATAGCCTGTGTCTTTGGTAGCTTGAGGATTAGGAAGTTAGAGGAGATCCAGGATTAAATCAGTTGGATGCAGATGATAGATGACCATTAAGGTCAAGGATGGATCGAGAGGCTGCGTAGAGCACCAAGTCATTTGCATACATGATGGAGTGACAGTGGGAAGTGGAAGTAGGAATATCATTAACAAAGATGGACAAGAGCAGTGGTCCCAGAATGGACCCTTGTGGGATGCCACAGGAGACTGGAGCTGGAGATGAGAAGACCTTACAAAAGAAGATGGAGTGTGTTCGGTTATCCAGGTAGCTGCTGATCCAGGATATGGTGGGTCCAGAGGCACCAAGTGAGATCAGTTTGTTCAAGAGCAGTGGGTGATTAACCAGATCAAAAGATTTGGTGAAGTCAATGAACACAGCACCAGTAAGAAGGCCTTTATCCATGTTGGACTTGACCTCACTGATGAATAGGGTGAGAACAGTAGAGGTGCTGTGACCAGCCCTGAAACCATGTTGAACAGGGGTCTGAAGATTGAACTTGAGTAAATGAGCAGAGATCTGGCGGTGAACAGGTTTCTCCAGTAACTTGCAGAGGGTAGGCAGTAATGTAATGGGTGACAGTTAGACAGGAGTTTAGGGCCACCTTTCTTGAGCACTGGAATAATCTTGGCAGATTTCCAGGCTGAAGGCACTATGGAGGATGATGGACAGGTTAAAAAGACAAGTATTGGGTGTAGCTAGAAAAGGTGCAGTAAGTCTCAGGATCCTGGGTTCAAGACCATCAAGCCCAGAGCCTTCATCAAAGGGAAGATTTTGTAGGGACCTAAGAACCTCCTGATGCATGATAGGGATAAGCACCAGGGCAGGAGGTGCATTTTGAGGAGCTGGACGAGTAGACTGGGGACCATAGAATGCAGGAGGGGAGATATTAGGAACCTTGGTGAAGAGGAGGTTAAAGGCATTGGCAATAGTTTTGGAGTTATTGCAAAGGGTATCATTAATTAACATGTCCTTGGGAGTCTGTGGCTTGGTATTCCCCAGGATTTCATTAATCTGGGCCCAGTATTTTTTTGTGTCAGAGGCAGAGGAATAAATGAGTCCTTGGAAGTAGTTACTCTTGGCAGCATGGACCTCCTTCTTACAGGTATTGCGCAAGGCACGATATGCATCAAGGTTGGCCTGAACTGAAGTAGATTTCCATTTAGTCACTGCTTGTCATGCTTCTTGAACAGTTGCAGAAGAGGCTGTTTCAGTCACTTGGTCACCTTCCCTCTGACCCTACACATAGACATTGGAATGTGCTAGTGCTGTAATGTGACCAGCGTGATGTTGAAATAGTCAGTAGCCAGGTTTATGCCATTGGTAGTAAATAGGGGAAACCAGTCAGCTTGTTTTAGATCATATAAGAACCTAGCTGTGTCAAGACTTTAAATGTTAGCAAAGGATAAAACCTTGGGAGGATAGGAAGAAGGAGAAGCACCCCTCACACAGTAGACTGGGCAGTGATCACTGACTGAGTCAGGAAAAACCCCAGCAGGGGAGTTATAGTCCTTATAGTTTGTGAGGATCCAGTCGATCAGTGTATAGCTGTGATTATTCTGCGAGATCCTAGTATGAGATGAGATGAGTTGAAAAAGGTTGGCCTTGCTGATGGTAAATGCAAGGGAAGAGGAGTTAGGACCAAGTCAGTCAAGGCTGAAGTCACCCAGACAGATCATTTCATTTTTATTGGCCAAGGTAGGAATACGTTTAGTAAGCTCATCAAGACCAATCTTGCTATTTTGGGGTGGTAAATATACACCGAAGATGTGCAGTTTCTTGGCCCCACCAAGGAGTAGGAGGGAGAGTAATACCTCACTATTATTTAGAGAGAGGGAGGGCAGGAGAGAGACATTCAGGTGAGACTTATAATACAAGGCCAATCCTCCTCCTCTTTTGGAGGATGGTCAGTCAGCTCGGAACATATTATAGCCAGGTAGTGAACAGTTAAGGTCAGAGACAATGGGTTTCAACCAGGTTTCAGCTAGAACAAGGATATCAGGATTATTGACCTGAACCCAGGCCTCCAGATGAGGGAGAGTGGCTATAAGACTACATATATTTAGATGGGCAAAAGTCAAGCATAAGGCCTGGGGCACGAGATGGCTGCTGCAGGAATAAGTTTGGTAGGGATGGACCACTGGGCCAGGGTTGAGTTCAATGTTTCCAGCAAGGGTGAGAGATAATGCGATAATCCATGGAATAACAAGCGCGATGGCATGAAAGATGTTTTCTCCATGGAAGTAATTCCCCTATGCACAATGTGCCTGAAAAGTGGTCCTATGAATTTGTAGCTAAGGTGCACTAGAGGAATTGGCATGGAGGAACTACTGGCTAACATGTTAGAGTATGTGAAATTACAGGGGGATGCCTCAGACAGGTGTTTAGGGGTCCCCATAAAAAGGGATAGGGCATTGAGGGTGAGTAGGGAGATTAAAGTGGAGGGAAGATAACACATGGTAAAACTAGGCATCCTTGCAGGAGATTCCAGTCAAGGGTAGATGGAAATACAAAGTGAGTTATTAGAACTGGAGAAAAGGTAAGATGGAAAGTGTGAGAAGGGTCAGTATGAGGAGAAGAGTTAGGACAAGGATTGGACCAAAATGGGTAGGACTCAAGGTTGGGGCAGGATAAGCAACCAGAGCCCAGGAGAAGGCAGAATCAAGTTAGAGATCAGGAATCACCACTTGAGACTGAAGCTGAGTACAAGTAGAAATGAGCTATGCAGGTTGATGTGCTGGCGACATCTACAGGAGAAATAGAATAACCTGCAGGTGGGAAAATAGGCAGAAAATAATACACTACAGAACCCACCTACACACATGATAACTTGGAGCTATATAAGGCAAGCCAGCTAAGGGTGGGAGGGGAGCAGCCACATAGCGGCAGCGGGGAAAGGCTCTGAGGAGCAGAGCAGCTTGGAAAGGCTCTGAAGCCCCTTAAATCAAAGTAAGAAGCCCAGCTACAGATTCAAATGTGCACATTAAAATGTGTACGGAGAGAGATCCAGAAATTATTAAGTTTAAAGCAAAAATTTCTCAGCCCTGAGCAGAATTACAGGTAATATTTAAATGCTGCTCCAGGAAGATCAGATCTCAGTGAGAGATACTCACAGAAATCACGCAGCCCAAATCAAGTGAAATTAATTCAAATTTCAGTTGCGGTTACCACAAATAGATTTAAGTAGCCCAGCAACACATTGGTAGGAGTACATTGTATTTTGCCCTGCTGCACAGAAGAAAGTAAGCTGTAGCAATCAAAAACTGAAACTGAACCGCAGCTTAAAGATGAACAGAAATGGTGCCAAATTCAAATCCTGGGCTGAAGCTGTGCATTTTCACCTACAGCATTTAGTACTGTACCTTGTTACACAGCAGCAGGAGGCCTCCAAGCAGCTCTGTGAGCAGAGTGCCCTGAGGACGTTCAAAGAGCTGTGGAGAGAACAAATAAATAGGAAGGTGACAGAAGGGTTACAATTGCAGGAGGAGGTAACAGGGTTGGGAGAACATTGGGTTACAGGAAGGGGTGGAGGATGAGGAAGGGGTGACTAGTCATAGGAGGAAGAAAGAAAGATGTAGCAAGGAGGGTAAAACAAAGATCTAGATGGAAATGGGAGGAACAGCCAGGGGAGCCAAACTGAGTTAGTGGCAGAGATAGAGGAGCTACCAGGGCAATGCTGAAGGGGAGATGAGGTAGAAAGAAATAGTAGGAAGAGGTTAGAAGTATCAGAATCACAGTGTACAAGGGTAAAATGCTTGTAAAACAGAACTCAAATAATCATAGGCTGCTTCAGCAGCCCAGTTAACACTAGTACAGAAATAGTTTCACTTTACACAGAGTTGCAGTAAATAATTATGAAACACACAAGTGGGAGAACAGTAAGCAATTTCATTCTTAATATGCAGCAGTACTAGCAGGGCAAGATGTTACATACCTAAGATGAACCTTTACAGTTCAGATACCAGCTTAAATTTATTTTTATTTACTTACTAGGCTAGGGTATTAATCCAGAGGCTTTGAGGAGCAGAGCCGCTCGTAAAGGCTCTGAAACCCCTTAAATCAGAGCAAGAAGCCTTGATACAGATTCAAATGTGCAGATTAAAATGTGCACAGAGACAGATCCAAAAATTATTACGTTTCAAGCAAAAATCTCTAAGCCCCGAGCAGAATTACAGTTAATATTTAAATGTTACTCCAGGAAGATCAGATCATAGTGAGAGCTGCTCACAGAAATCATGCAGCCCCAACTGAGTGAAATTAATTCAGATTTCAGTTGTGGTTCTCACAAATAGATTTAAGTAGCCCAGCAACACACTGGTAGGAGTATATTGTATTTTGCCCTGCTAAACAGAAGAAAGTAAGCTATAGCAATCAAAAATTGAAACTAAAATGCAGCTTAAAGACTAACAGAAATGGTGCCACATTCGAATTCTGGGATGAAGCCGGGCATTTTCACCTGCAGTGCTTAGTACCATACCTTGTTACATGGCGGCAGGAGGTCCCAAAGCAGCTCCATGGGCAGAGTGCCCTGAGGACATTCACAGAGCATGTTACACAGTGGTGGGAGGCCCCCAAGCAGCTCCATGGGCAGAGTGCCCCGAGGACATTCAGAGAGCATGTTACACAGTGGTGGGAGGCCCCCAAGCAGCTCCATGGGCAGAGTGCCCCAAGGATGTTCCAAGAGCTTGTTACATGGTGACAGGAGGCCCTCAAGGAGAACCAGTGTGATGCTAGAGTGCACAGAGAAGGGTACCGCCAGCAGAAAGAGGGAGGTGGTGACACCGCTGAATAAATCACTGGTAAGGCCTCACCTAGAATACTGCATCCAGTTCTGGAGACCACATCTCAGGAAGGACATAGACACAGCTGAGGCAGTCCAGAGGAGAGCATCAATAATGTTGCAGGGTCTGCATCCAAAGTCCTATGAAGAGAGACTGAAGAACCTCAATATGTATACCCTGGAGAAAAAGAGAGAGAGATGGATGGGATATGTTAGAGATTTTAAAATACTCAAGGGTATAAATATGGTTCAAGAAGGAAGCCTTTTTCAGAGGACAAAATTATCAAGAACAAGGGATCATGCTATGAAGCTGGAGAGGGGTAGTGTCAGGGGAGATGTAAGGAAATACTTTTTCACAGAAAGATTGGTGGATGCCTGGAACAGCCTCCCAGTGGAATTGGTGGGGGGCGAAAACTGTAACGGGATTGAAAGGGAAAGTTGGAGATCAAGTGGGGTCTGCGGTGTTACAGTGGGTAGGTAAAATGGTCAGAATAGGTTGGCCAAGCAGTCCTTATCTACCATCAAACTCTAAGTTTCTATGATAGGGGTCAGGCAATGGCAGGGACAGTAAGTTTCAGGAACCAGTGATCAAGTCCATCACCACTATTCAGTAGGGAAATCATAAGTTTTAGACCACACTGGGAAAGATTGGATCAGAATAGAGAGGAAGGCATCTGGGGCTGAGGAGAGAGCAATCACTCTAGCTAATGAAAGAGAGATTTGGGCCATCAGAATCACATAGAGAAGTTATTTTCTTGTGCTTAAAGCAGCAGCGCAATGAAAATGGATTAAAATTTGACCCCACCTTTTTTTTTTCTTTCTAATTGATGCCAGATGTCTTCCAGTTTATTTTGGTGGTAACATTTTCTGTTTCCATTATCATTTCAAAATTTTATGAATGTTTTAAAGTAATTACTTCTCAAGAAATAAAGATGGCAGCCTCATTTTTGCATAGAAATAATACTGAGGACCTGAGGAGGATTAGAGTCCAGACAAAAATACAAATGTGCAGTACACAGGGTAGGAAGCATCCAGAAAACCCAAATCAACAGTTCTGTCAATATTTTTTATAACCATAGCAGAAAATCAGCTTTTTGGAATAACTTTTTTCGTTGCACTGCTGCTTTAACTAGATAGATTGGTAAAACTCTAAACTGATTCACTACAGTGGTGGGGTCAGTAATTTTTTTTATTCTTTGGTAACCAAGTGCCTGTTTTCAGGGGGACCCAGAAGCACTGGGGAGGTTAAGTGACTTTTCCAGTCACACAGTATGCAAGTGGAGGTTGTGGGAATCAACCCCAGGTGTACTGGATGTACCAAGCTCATTCAGTTTATTACTCTAACCTTTAGGCTATACTGCTAACTAGTTTAGCAGTTAAGTACTACATTGTTAAATTTGAGTAATTAATATACCATCAAGTGAGATGCTAGTAGGTTTTGGTAATGACCTTAGTAATGTTAATAAGTGACATTAAAGGGAAAGGAAAGGGGAAATTGTTTAAAAAGGAAAGAGAACAGCCTCCCAGGGGAGGTGATGGGGACAAAAACTGTAATGGAATTGAAGAAGGCATGGTCTAGGAAAAAGGGAACCTTAGTGGTAGGGAAAGAGGGAGGTAAAGCTGGAGATCAAGTGAGGTCTATGGTGTTACAGTAGGTAGGGAAAATGGGTAGACTAACTTGTGTTTTTGTCACTGTTGGCTCTGCCTCAAGTTCTCGGTTGGTGAGATGCTGTGCTGCCACCAGTTCCACATACATGAAAACAAAAATGAAACATGTTTGATGGTTTTATTGACGAGATCTAGCAAAATCCCCAAAGTCTCTGTTGGCTCCAGGAGAACTCAATTACATGACATTCCAAAACATGTGCATTTCAAGTCATTCTATTTGTTATTATTACAAGGCAGGGAAATTTAAAGTAATCTGATTGGCTGCCATGGTTCTAACAGGGTTACATTAACCCACGTTAACCTACCATGTACAGCCTGATCACTGCGTGCTGTTTTTCATCATTTTTAAAAAACAAGTGCCAGTCAGGTGTTAGAGACTCAGAATTTTCTGTCAGAAAATGGCTGCATGTATGAGGTCTCAGACCTCAGCATACCTTATTGTTAAATAGTCAAGAACAGTAGCCGGAAAAAAAAAACGGTAGAATAAACAAACAAAAAAAGAAAAAAATTATCCATAACAGAGCATGCCTTGTGTACGTGTCACAGTGCATACCCAGTAACTACTGACATTGGACGTGACAGTTCGCAACATCATGTCAGAAATCTCTAGCCCCCAATTGCACACACAAATCACACAGCATTATAGGAATTCAATAGACTGTCATCCGACAAGTTAGTGCTATATATTGTAAATGTGGTACCCTCTGCACACATCTATCAGGCCGGCTGTCACAGTGCTAGGTTCCTCTATAGTACACCATGGCTACAAACTTTCAGTTTTAAATTATCAGTTACCTGTCCCATTCCCCGATCCTCTCAGTCTTGACACAGCATATATTTTTTTGGTGGGGGGCAGGAGTTCCGTTCGAGTCCTGCTGTCCCGTATTTGTCTCCAACCATTTCTGTTGGAGTTCGCTGAAGAGCGGAGAGCAATTCGATCATTCACATACATATGAGGGTCTGAAAGTACATCTTTTAGGATCTAAATTTATTGACTTAGTCTTGCAAAGAACTAGGGGAATTGTATTATTGGACTGTTTTAAAAGTTGAAAGCGTTGCTTCTGAACATCACGCAGTACATACATCATTACTAAGCATGCTCAGAAGCAAAGTTTCTACTTTTAAACATTGCAATAATACCATTAGGTTTCTTGTTTTACAAAAGTAAATACTTGCAGTGGTAGAGCCAATGATACATCTCCAAATGCAGTTATCAACACTTACGAGTTGGAATTCATCTGTAACGCAGTTTACACGATTGCCACAGCAGCTGCCGAACAAGATGTCACAGTCTTTCATGCTGTGTATTAAATGGATACAGCTTTTAAAAATGATTATGTGAAAGAGTATATAACAAGTAACTAAGGAAATACTGGAATGGGACACTTATTCTTAAATGGAGTTTTATTAACTTCATTAAACTGAATGTTTCTATAAGCGGAGGGACTATTTAATATCAAAATGGGTATGTCTGAATGAACTGTACCACAAAATTAAAAAAAAATGTAAAATTCTCAACATTATAATAATAGCAATAATGTATGTACAGGGGTTAGATTAACAGTCAGTTAATCACCCCCTTGGGGCAATATGGCACTCGACTGCACCTCGTGCCACTTTACGCCCCAAGGGGGTGATTAACAGACTGTTAATCTAACCCCTGTACATACATTATTGCTTAATTGTTTTGGGCATGACTATGAAAGTAGGATCTTTGTCTCTTAGACTGTATCTGTTTCCAATATTCATTACCTACCTGAGGTCATCACAATAATTTCCAAAGAAATGGACTGTGATGTCACACGCAAGTATTATGATGTAACAAGTCAATAAGAAGCAGGAATAGACAAACACTAAGAGGCAAAGATCCTCTATCCATGTAGAACTCCCTAGTAATAAAAAAATGGAAGGATTCAAGGATAAGTGGAATTATTTAACATATATGTTTATTACATTAACATGTTGAGGTGTATTTATAACAAAATGTTTTTATTTAAAAAAAACAATGTTGAAGTGCGACACTAATCTGCATATTTGTCACTGCTGGCTCTGCCTCAAGTTCTCAGAGCCACAACATATAGTGGGAAGGATATTTTTTGCTTGTTTTGTTTGCTTGTTTTATTTAACCAGAAAATAAAAGCTCCTTTTAGCAGTTTTCATTTGTATGAAAGCCCTGGATAGGGCAGATGAACAATACACAATCAGCAGTGTAGTAAGCAATACAAAGCAGTACATGGAGATATTAAAGTAGCAAAGTAGCAAGCACATAGAAAAGACAAGCTATAAGAATCTAAAGTACAATAAAATAAAATACATCTTTGAAGGACTTTAGAGATTGCAGAAGGAGTTAGAACTCGCTAACACCACTTTGCAGCTGCAAAACAGGACTGCAAAATGACATATTGAATGGCATAGTTAACGAGTTGCTAGCACATTTGCAACAGACCATAAAATATGGTGGTGCACCTATGCAAAGCAGCTGATACACCTTGCATATAGGCAAACTGGCATATTGGTAGGATTTGAGTGGTGGTACTGTATGTAGTCATCAGTGCCACACTAAGTACTGCCTTTCCAAACCAGGTCTTATGACCTGCACCCCCTAACTGTGCCCTCCCCCACCCAAACACCCTTCTGATAGTTCCTCGGTCTTTTCCTGGCAGCCAGTGGTGCCTCCACCCCCAAACACCCCACCAATAATTCTATAAATATTCCTTGGTGTCCAGTGGTGCTCTATGCTTCTGAACATGCTGCTGATCCTTTTGTGAGTATTTTCTGGTATTCAGTTGTAACCCCACCACTGAAAAACCCCGCTGATCATTCGGTCAATATATTCTCTGGTGTCCAGTGGTGTCCCCATGCCTGAACCTCCTCAAAGCACTTCCATGAATGTTCCCTGGTGTCCAATGGTACCCCTGGCCTTGAACACCCAGCTAATCATTCAAAGGATATCCCCTGGCTTCCAATGGTGTCCCCTACTCCCAAACACCCTGCTGATAATTCCTTGAATATTTCCTGGTGTCCAATGGTGCCCACCACACCTCAAACACCCTGCTGATCATTCCTTGAAATGTCCTTTCTGTCCAGTGGTATCCACACCCCAAACACCTTTCTGATCATTCTGTGAATTTTCTCTTGTGTCCAGTGGTCCCCTGCCCCCAGGTTTGAATCATCCCATCTGACCCACACTCCCTTTTCCTAATGCACCTCCATAGGTCTCAACCCCTTGATCCTTCCTGCCCTCAGCATGCCCCCCCCAGGCAACTGGTATAGCTCTTCTGCTCACCTCAATGGCTTGCTGCTAACTGACAGTTTATGAATGTGCAAATACAGTAATCAGCTGCTTCTGCAATAGGCACAGGTTCATGAATTGCCAATCAGTGGTCAGCCATGGAAGTGAGTTGAGGGTCTTTGCTGGTCAATGGGAGGGGTACACACAGGAGACAGGAGAAGCCAAGGGTTGGACCTACTTGGGGGTGTGCCAGGGACATGGTGGGCAGTTCAGTTGAGGTAATTTGATCCAGGGAGGCAATGGAGACCACTGGGAACTAGGAAGTATTCATGGAATGATTGGTGAGATGTTCAGGGTGACAGGGGATATCACTGGGCAGGAAGAAAGGTCACAGAGTGATTTGCTGGGTGTTCAGGGGTTGGTGGCACAACAGGACACCTGGACAATTTCAAGAAAGCATAGGAGGAGTGTTTGGGGGGCAGGAGCCCTAGATCACCAGTACAGGCAGCCCTGGCAGGCACTCAGGTGGTCAGAAACTCTGTTTGTTCTTGTCTTGTAGTGAGGCCCTAATGAGATGCAAATGACCTTATAGTGCCTAGCCTGTGCTATAGGGTCATTTGCATCTTAAGGTACAAATATGGCAGATTGCTCCAGAGAAGCAATCACCATTAGTGGGTGTGACAGGGTGACCCCTATCATAGTGGACACCCCAGGAATAAATTGAAACCCACCCAAACTCTCAAAGAATATTGAAGTTACGTAGTGTTTTCTTCTCTGATCTTTGGCCATAAAACAAAACTAAGAGGGTAGTTTTAATAGAAGAATAACAAAAGTTTGTGTATGCTTTTTCTAGATGTTAGCAGCCCTCTTCTAAGATATATTTTACAGCAGACAGCATGAGGTAATATGACCCTGCAGGAGAGTTTAAGAGAGCACAGAATGTTCTGACCTCAGCTCTGACCATTTCCAATGTTGTAAACAAGTTATGTTTGTGCTCCAAGTGGCTGCCAAATAACTGTTCTCTATGGAGCAACAGTGGCCCCTAGTGAGTAGTTTTATGTTATGCCTGCTGTTAATCAAAAGGCAGTGGAAACTTTTTCCAACTCCTAGTGAGCTTATAAAAAGCCCTACCTCAGTGCTGAAAGGATAGATAAGGTGGTCAGTTGGATACTGACTGAGGAAGGTGGAAAACCTCCTGGTAGTGTGTGCTTTCACACTGTTTGATTCTTGCTAAGGTGAAGAAAAGCTTTAGAAACTGTTGAAGCTAAGCACTTCTCTGACTTACCATTTTGCTTTCTGTGTATTTTACTTAATGAAAATAAAATGATAAATGCAACCATGCATCTTTTGTGCACCTAGCTTGTGGTCTGTCTGAAATTGTGTTATCCTAAACCCACGCCTGGTGACAGTGGGTCCTAACAGGACAATTGCAATCGCAATACCCATAGCTTCCGATTGGCCACATACCTTCTGTGACCAGTAGGGGGCTGGGGTTTGCAATTGCAATCTGGATAATGCTTGCCTGATATAGTGGAAGTTAGTGCCTTTAGCATTCACAGAGTGCCCTAGTATGTTCCAATATACCAATTGTTTGTTCCAGGCACTTATTTGCTCCTGGAGCAAACGTGTAACTGGCCCTAACTAGGATCTTTGAATATCCTGGCCCATATGTGGCAAACAGCAATGGCATGATATCATTTTTAGTCACAGCACATTTTTTTCTCCAGCTAGAAATAGTCAAATTGAACACTGTGGTACACAAAATGTATTCTAGCACTACACATGTATATCTTATTATTTTTTTAAAGAAAACTTTTCATGAAGGACTTTGGTATCAGTAATTTAAGACTAATGAGCAGGTAAGGACACTGGATCAAAGGTCCTTTTTCAGGTCCAACCCAATACAGATACATACAACATAACATCAATAACAAAAAAACTACAGCAACAAATGAATTAAAACATTTACAAACATCCTGTGCCAATAAACAATGTTTAAAATTTGGAAATGTGAAACTTTGTAACGAAACAGCAGAATGTAACTTATCCAGAAGACCATTCCAATACAAAGGCACTGCAACTGAAAAACAATGAGAACTGACTCTGGACTTAAAGGGCAATTGTTTGAAGAATTACACATTTAGCTGATCTCAAATTAGTAGAGTTGTTTCAAATAGTAAGTAAATCAGTAAGATGATATAAACAGTTAGACATAACAGACTTAAATATCTGACAACCAAAAAAGTAAGCAAACAGACCAGGGGGATTACCGATTCAGTTGAGAATAAAGGAAACAATGATGGGTACATAAGGGAGAAGCCAAAACAAAATAACAAATATTGGGGGCCTATGCTCCAACGGGCAGGATTTATGTGCCCGAGGCACGTATCCCACCTCCAGAGCTCGGCACCTGTGGACAAGTGCGTGCCGCTGGTGTTTCCCAATGACTGTGACCTGTCCATGGGCATGCCCCCCCAAAAGTGTGCAGCATTCCGCTGGGTTGCTGGGGGTGGAGTTGCAGACCCAGGCAGGCATCTAATCGGATGCCTGTCCTGGGTCTGACAGTAGATCCCTTGCACGGTGGAGGGTGCATTGGCAGCACTCTCCCATGGATGTCTGCACAGCCGGCAGCAGTGGAGGTGAGAGGTGGGATGTGCCACCAGCTGTGTGATGCCCCCATACAGATGGGGAGGAATGGGGGTCAGGGGGGAGTTTTCATGAGGGTGTGAGTTGGGAGGGAGGGAAGGGTTCCTACTACGCTGACCACCACACCATCAAGATTGTGATGTGGGGTGAGGGACCACAGAGGCAGGCTGGTGGGGGTTTGCAGGGGGGGCTGCAGTCTAGGGGCCTGTGCCTCCAAGTGTGTGTATGTGGGGATTGGCATGCATGGGGGAGATGGACTGCATGGCTGGGTGCAGAGGTGGTGCCCATGGCAGTCTGTCATGTGTTCATCTGGGACCTGTTGTTGAGAAACAGAGGCAGAGGTGTGGGGTGTGTAGTGGGATTATGGCAGGGTTTCCCCTGGCATACTAACTGCCCCCCTAGGCTCCCTGGTGTGCAGTTCTATGTGACTATATGCATGCCATATAGTGCTGGCACACCCCTCCACCTGCCCCCTGTGCATTGTGATCCACATGGGTGGGGGATCAAGTGCATAGTAGCTGTGCACCCCATTTTAATTCCATGCTAGGATGGAATGGGTGCAGTGTGTCTCTGCACCTTACATATGTGGCTCAGACGTGCTCCGCCCCTTTGAGCATAGGGGCCTTAGTTGTAAGCCACCATAAGAATGTTACATTCTTTTGTTCCCAAATTAAAATACAAACTGGCCACATAGTTGAGATTAGGTAGAAGTGATCCAGAGGCAATAGATATGTGTATTTCTATGAAAAAATAACTTTTGAACTTATACAGTAACCCAACTTTTGATTAATTACTCTACTTACAGATCTCACCTGGGAGGAAAAAGTTGGAGGTCCAAAATAAAATGCTGCATCTAAGTTAGGCTGGAAGAAAAAAAAAACTTTATAAAATATAAAGTTACAAGGATGGGGCTTATGATAGATATCATGGAGTCTTGTTTGCTTGGTAACTATGTATTTAGTATCCACCAGGCCAGTATCAAGCACTCTCTGAAGAAGTATGTGTTGGGAAATCTCTGGGATACAGCTAAGGTAAAAGAGAGGGAAGGTAGGATCATAGGTATACAGCAATAGTTTTACTGAGCATTAGAAAGGGGTTAGGGTACATACAGTACAGTACTGTATATCTGCATACCTTGAAAGTAAAATGGGTCCAACTCAACTACCCAAATCTTAATTTCCCTGATTGATGTTGTTAATCTTTTTTGTAGTTTTTCCCAAATCGCAAAACAAATCTTTGCAATCAATTTAAATAACTGGACTAAATGGACTAAGGGAACTCTGGGAATACGATTCTACCCACTAGCATGCAAGCACCTGCATGCTGACAGTATGTATGCAGTCAATCTGTGATGCACACAATATTAAAGATGGTTGAGCCAACTTGAGATCTAAGTAATTATGGTGTCAAGGTGGCTCAGTTGGTAGCACATTTGCTTCTGGGCCACAATGCCATGGGTTCTAGTTCCATACCCAGACTGGGCTCATACCATAAATGCTGTTGCCCAAGTGCAGCACATGGGTAGGGAGGATGCTGAACTGTTGAAGAGCACTTCCTTTGGATAAAACATTAAACCAAGGTCCCTTCTACCTATCTCTGGTTTTGCTCTGGTGGGTGTCCAGATGAAGGAAAAGAACCCAAGGCACTTTTAAGAAGACTGGTATTTTTCCCCAGTGTCCTGGCCAACATTCCCCTTCCCAAAAAAACAGTACATGTCGTAATTTTCTGAAGCTGTGTGTATGCGTATATACATGTTAATGTGTGGAATGGCTGCCACTAGATGTTTAGTCACTACACTACAAGTTTATCATTGCTTGCAAAGTGCAGAAAAGTGCTATATAAATGCTAATTATTCTTCCTCTGTGTCTCCTGAATACATGGTTCTTTCTTTCTAACTGGTCAGAAAGACTTGGAATTGTAGTAAACTTTGAACTGGCATGGATCCTGCACTGATGACCATACTACTATATTCAAATATTTGTTTTCATGACGGGTGTTTCTTGTGCAAATTTCAAAGCACATTGGGCCACATATTTAAGTGGTTAATGGGGCACTAACAGGGAAAGTGCCACTCTGTGAATAGTGTAAGCCAACATGGCGAAGACCATATTCAAAGGCCCCCAGTGTGCTGCACTTATGCAGTAGCATGACGGTGTAGAACATACTGCTGAGCCCATGAACATGAGGAACCTCCCATGCAATCTTGGTGTAACGGTATGTTCAGAGGTTTCTGAAGTGTTATGTCACAGCATTGTTTAATAAGTTGCCAGAAATCTATCATTATTCCCACACATTACTCACCCCAAAGCACCCGTCCAGTTATGTATAGAACAGGCACTGTTAGTCTAGTTGACCACCACCCCTTGATCACCCATACAGTTCTCAATCAATCAATCAATCAATCAATCTTTATTTAACCCGGAGATGCACTATTGAGAAAAACTTATTTGCAAAGTGGTCATACCTGGAGTCATTCTTGGAGGTGTAAGACAACAGGAGGCATATACCCATTTAAGTTGTCCCCACTACTCAGTGGAGGTAACAGAGTTACTAACTGTAATGTATCTATCCAACCTTACTTTAAAGGAATTAAATGAAGGTACATTTACCACTTCTTCTGGCAAATGATTCCACAGTCTAACAGATCTAGAAACAAAACCATGTCTCCATAGTTCTGTTCTATATGGTTTTTCGTCGACCTGTTGCTCATGGCCTTTCAGTTCATATTTGTGATCTTTAAAGACTAAACCCAAGTCATCCCTTAACATATCATCTTTAATGATTTTATTTAATAATAATATATCCCCCTTGTATGACTACCCTCCAAAGACCATAAACCCAAATGACTAAGTCTATCCTCATATGATTTATCCTTACACCCTGTTATTAATTTTGTAATGGATCTTTGTGGTTTTTCAACCATCCTCTTGTCTTTTATTAAATCTTGACTCCAGCATGGAGAGCTTTAGTCCATATGTGGTCTTATATAAGCATTATACAGTGGAAGCAAAACACCTTCATTCCTGGAGAAAAAACTTCTCTGCACACAGTTTGTTACATACATTACATTATTGGCTACATATTTACAGTGGGCTTCCCATTTGAGGTCACTCCTAATATAAATGCCTAAATCCTTCTCACAAGCAGTTTTCCTTAAAATCAGTCCTTAAATTAGGAACGAGGTGTGAATGAACTTGGTACATCCAGTAGACCAGACCTGAGCTTGATTCTCACAACCTCCACTTGCATACTGTGTGACTCTGAGCAAGTCACTTAACTGCCCAGTGCTCCCAGGTCACCCCTGAAAACAGGCACTTGTGCCTCATGGGCCTTACCTGGTTGCCAAAGACTGAAATAAAATAAAATAAATAGTCCCCTGAATGTAGTAATCCTGGTGAATATTATTTTTCCCCATATGCATTATGGTCATTTATTCAAAGTGAACTTCATCTTATTCCTCTCAGCCCATTCGGCAATAGTTATGATGTCTTGGCCAAATCTTAATCTATCCCCAAAGGTGTCAATAACTCCCCCAAGTTTAACATCATCTGTGAATTTGATCAATTTATTCCCACTCACAATGTAAAGATCACCTATTAAAATATTAAATAACAGTGGGCCCAACACCGACCCCTGCAGCACTCCACTACCAACTTTCACCTCATGAGATATATAACTGTGTATATGCTCTGACTGTGTCCTATCCATTAACCAATGCATTACCCATTTAATGATGGCGTTATTAATACCTAGTTTAATCATTTTGGAAATCAGAGTTCTATGAGGCACAGTGTCAAATGCTCGACTATAGTCAAGCATCACCACATCCATTGCTTTTCCTTGATCTAATTTTTCTCCTATAAAATTGTAGAAACTTATGATATCATTATTACAGGATCTATTGCATACAAAACAGTCTTGGGACCTAGCAATCATATTTTTATCAGCTAATGAATTCCCAATTTCCTCAGCAATTAAGCCTTCAATTAGTTTGCCTACAATTAAAGTCAGGCTGACTGGTCGATAATTTGCTGGGTCAGCCTTACTCCCTTTCTTGAAAATTGGCACCACGATTGCCCTTCTCCAGTCCTTGGGAACATAGCCTTACTTTAGAGATCTTTATCCTATATCCACTATAATAGGCTCAAGTTCATTCCTCAGCTCCTTTAGAAATCATGCATGCAAGTTATCCAGTCCTGCTGATTTGTTAACCTTTAAGGCTTCAATTTTTTAAGCACTTTATCACTAGTAATAAATTCTATGGGCTCCAACATCATATTATCAAATAGACCATCTGAGTCACTGAAATCTGTCTTATTAAAGACTGAACTAAAGAAATCATTAAATTCCCTAGCTGTTTCCATTCGCCTTATAAAAACTTTTCCATTAATGCTAAGTGGACCAATAACCATTTCATTAACTTTCTTATTGTTAATATAAGTGAAAAAGCCCTTCATATCGCTTTTAGTGCTAGCCAGCCTAAACTCAATTTACTGCTTGGCCTTTCTTATCTCATTTTTTAATTGATGTAATACATCTCTATAAATATCCTTATTTTTATCTGAAGGATTATTTTTCATGTTCCTGTAACATAATCTCTTCTTACAGCGTAATTTAGTAATTCTTTTATTTAGCCAAGTTGTTTTTTTACCTCTGTTATTGTACATTACTCTTGTTGGGATATGTTTTGACATCAGATCTTCAATGATTTTAACAAATATGTCCCAACTTTCCTAAGTTGTTAAACCCTCACTTAAAGTTCTCCAATCAACTTTTAACAGATCCCAATGTATGGCCACATAGTCAGCCATATTGTATAATTCATGTATTGTTTTACCTCAAATAATTCTTTTTGACTTATTTGAAATTTTATAATATCATGGTCCCTTGTACCAATCAGGGGAATAAGCCTAATATTGCTAACTTCTTCAATCATATTGGTTAAGATGAAATCAATGATGTTTTGCCCATCAGTTGGTTCATTAATACATTGTCCTATCCCTGCTGAAATCAAATCTGCCTGTACCCTATTTGTCATTGTATTACTGGAGTTGTTCAAACTGTTCCAGTCTATATCGGGAATATTTAGATCTCCAACTAATAATAGATCAGTGTGTTCTGCTAATGTTGTAATATATTCAATAAAAGATTCCATTTCACTTATTGGTGTATCTTGGGGTCTATAAAAAAATCCAACTTTAACTTCTTTCCTTTTAATCCCACACAGTCCACCCAGAATAGCTGAATGTTCTCACAATCATTGCTAATTTCATTGTGAGTACATTCAATGTCTTCTTTAATATATAGGGCAACCCCCCCCACTTCTCACCCCCCTTTCATTACTTAACAAGCAAAGACTAGGCATACTTTTATTCCAGTTACAATCTTGGTTCCACCAGGTCTCAGTGACCCCAATAATGTATACATTTTCATTACTTAATAGTAATTCCAGTTCCACCATTGTTCCGGGGTGTACAATACAGTGATAAAATAAATATACAGAGGGTAAACAAGGTGCTGTCTTACAGAAAAGTAAATACAAGACACATTTATACAGAGGTAATAAAGAATATACATGGCTATACAAAAAGGTTTTACAATATATATAAACTCTTGGAGGAGAAAGGAACAGAGTGGAGACTAGGACAAGCAGCGAAGGGAGAGACCAGTGGGAGCTTAAAGCTTGAAACATTTACAGGTTTCCTTTAATAGGTTACTGAGCAGGGCTTTGAAGACTGGCATGTTGACAATTTGTGAGCACTTTAGTGATTTTTGGATACTATTCCAAGTAGAGGGAAGGGCATAGTTTAGGGAAGAGGAACCATAACAAGTTTTCATTATAGAGATGTCAAGTGTGATATGAGAATATCTTCTCAGGGAGTAGGTTCCAGTAGAATTGGCTAAGAGCATAGAGATGTACTGGGGGAGCTTACCTATTATGGCTTGTTAGGCACATAAAGCAGCATTGTTCTGTCTTCTGGAGTGTCAGGAGTGCCAACCGAGTACAGCTTAGAGTGAGCAATGATGTGTATAGTGGAGAGAGTTAGTGATAAATCTAAGGGCTCTATGGTACAGAATGTCAAGTTTAGAACAGGCTCCAGTGGTCTAGTGGGGCTCCCAAAAGGGCATCCTATAGCCTTCCTGACCTTCCTGCTCTAAACACTCCTCCTTGAACCCCACTCTCCCTAATCACCATTGCAGTAGTATGGCATTTGAGACAGTGATTGGCATAGCCCTTGGTTCACCACATCGGCCAGTCACCATCTGAATGAAAGAGAGTGATAATGCATGTGCTGTAGAAACAGCTATTTCTACAGTAAGCACATGATAGCTCTCTGCCACTCAGATGGTGGCCAGCCAAGGTGGTGACTAGAGGTCTATGCTAGTTGCTGTCTCATATGGTCTGACAGCATCAGTGACCAATGAAAGGGGAATGTGGGGAAGAGGGTCCAGGGCTGGCAGGTCAGCAGAGGGGTTAGATGCTATTTCAGGGGTGAGGGGACCACTAGAATACCAGAGCCTTATAAATACATAACCTGATGGGCAATCAGGGAATAGGGTGTCCACTGGACTACCATGGCCTGTTCATTATAAAACAGGATGGGCACTTGGGGGTGTAGGGGGACATCCAGCACATGTATGTTACTAGTCTCATAATGAGCATCAAATAGCCCCTGGTGTCTTGCATGCCCAATGGGGTCATTAGCATGGTTAGCATGTAATGGTTTAATATGGCCCACAGGATCCCTGGTGCCATCCTGTTTGGGCCATGCTTTCCCCAATGGGTTCCTGTGGGCCATGTTGATTTGTGTCCTGTGTCAGCACAGCACATATGTACTGTGTCAAAACAGCCCCATATTCAGATAGTTAGCACACTGTGGTCAAAGTGTGCTAGCTGTCTAAGTATTACCCTCAAATTGGTTACACTCTATTTGCCTAACAATGATAATGTCTGTGCAGCACACATGGCTGACTTTGAATATGGGGGCCATTGTAAATAGACATCCAGTTTTCAGGGGCTACACCAGAATTTATAGTGCTTTGAATTCTGATTATTCTCCTCAGTCATTTTAATCAGGCACTTTTATAAATATATATATATATATATATAAATATATATATATATATATATATATATATATATATATATATATATATACACGCAATGGGTGGACATATATTCAGTGTGATAAATGTGTTTATCTGAGTCACTGTATGTATAAATAAATTTATACATACAGTGACCATTTAGGCCCTGGACACACTGGGGAACTTAAAATGGTTTAAGTGCCTTAAAACAGTTTAAATCCCCCTAGCACTGTTTGCAGATAGACTACAAGCCCCTTAAAATGTTTTAACAAAAGTGTTTTTAAACCCAACTAGATACCTAGTCTTAAAACCATTTTTAAAAATGTTTTAGAACTAGCATGGTTTTACTTACAGGTCTGTCCAGGAGTAAAAGTGTTTTAAGCTGTAATGGTTTAACTAAAACAGTTCTAGCTGCAGTGTGTCCAGGCAAGCACAGTTCTGTGTGTTGGACTTCACACAAAATAGTTACAAGGAGAACAGGTTTAACACTAGCAGTGTGGCCACACTAAACCATTTTCAAAAATGGTTAGAGAGCAGTGTGGCTGCAGTGAAATGGTTTAGCTAAACTGGTTTTAAAAATGGTTTTCAAAAACAGTTCTGTAGTGTGTCCAGGGCCTTATACACACAGTTACTATGTCACAAATCTCTTTAGAATTCATTTAGAATGTTCAGCCTCAGAAGCAATACTAACCATATTCAAATGGGAATAACTTTAAAACGAAAAAATATAGCATGGTATTGAGAGCACAAAAATTGTCCAGCAAAAATTATCTACAAAATGAGTGGTGTGTCATATATAGATACCTTATATAGATTTTTTACAATTAGCAAAAAAGCAGAAGAAAATGAAATGTATTGTTCACTTTTTTGACAAACAAATGTGAATAACTTTAAAACCAAAAATGATAGAATGGTACTGTGAGCACGAAAAATGTTCAGAACAAAAATATCTACAGAATGAGTGGTGTTTCATTCATAGATACCTTTTATTTTGTTTTTATAATTAGCAAAAAACAGCATACAAATCTATTTTCTTTTCCCTTTTTTGACAAACAAATGTGAATAACTTTAAAATGAAAAAGGTAGCATAGTACTGTGAGCATGACATTTGTTCAGCAAGAAGTGTTCTACAAAATGAGTGGTGTTTCATTCAATAGCAACCACTATGCTAGGCAGACATACTCTAGGAAAGTTAACCAAAACTCCCAGAAATTATCAATTAAAATATAAACAGTCAACACCAAATGTTCCTACACCGATAGAAAGCATCCATATTGCATAAATGAAATATACAATGGTGAGCTGTCAGATAAATGATTTATCTACACTTGTGCTGTTTGACCTTGGACACCTCAATTGTGGCTTACGCCACTCTTGAGGTGCAAAGATCAAACAGCACTATGTAGATAAATCATTTATCTGACAACTCTACTATCTCATATGTGTGTGTGTGTGTGTGTGTGTGTGTGTGTGTGTGTGTGTGTGAGTGTATGTGTGTATATATATATATCTATATATATATACTGTATATTCATTTTTTTTTAATTTGAACAAGCAATTGGTACCTGAGACTGCTTGCCTTTTACTAGAGCTGGGAGAAATGAGCAGATAAAGGTTTTGTGAAATGTTCCCAAATGCTAATTTAATAAAGAGGATGTTTAGATAAATGCTGTCAATATTTTTACATCAGTCTACCTTAACTGTCCTTAAACTGAGAGACCTGAAGATGGCCAAAACATTTTGTCGCTTACCACTTGCCCACCTTTTGAGCTACTGCAGGTATCTGAAAAACAGAATAAGAAACCTTTTTTAAAATTGTATTAAAAACTGCCAAATGTGGTAAAATATTTTTTATGTATTTTTTTGTAAGTTACAGTCTATTTATTTGTTAAATTTTGGAAAAACATAATTTTCCCCAAATGTGTATGCTTAGATGGTAGCCCGTTACATGGGCATCAGTGATTGAGCACCTGCAATAATGGCAACTCAATCCTGGCAAATGTCATTGGGGCTATCAACAGGGTAGGGTGACCAGATTGGGGGGAGTCAGAGAATATAGCTATGGGATGTTGGTATATGTACGCATGTGGGGGGGTGAGCATGCACAGCGAGGGGCAGGAGGGATTTTGAGGGGTGGTGCCACAGTGGGTTGCTGAGCTGGTCCTGTGGCATGGTGGGCGGGTTGGCAGCTTTGGTGGGCAGGGTGCTGGGTTTGGGTACGGGCTCTGGTGTGTTTTTTTTGTGCCCTGGCCCAAATTATTTTTTTTCAATGTTTTTGCAGCCCTCCCAACATGCACCCCCCCTGTAATTGAGAATCCTTAAGTAGGGGTGTGGGGGGTGCAAGTCCCCGGCATCGTTTTGCTGTGTGCCTGTGAGTCAGGGTACCAAAACTGATTTTCAGCACTCTGGCTTCATGATAACGCTGATCACTTTTAGGCTTTCACCATTATCACATAAATCCACTTAGAGGGAGAGAACTTGGCATGCATATCCAGTCCCAGTTGGTCCTGAAACATTGCAAATCTTAAGAAATTCAGTTACTTAGTTACAACATTACTGGGATGATGACTGATGATTTTTTTAAACATAATTAAAGAGGAATAAGTAATGCCAACACAATTGCACTGGTGGAATTTCTTTTTTGCAATTCACTAATTTCAAATGCATTTCTTTTGCCTGTTCTCCTTATTTCCCCATCCAGCTCAGTGTGAAACTCTGGTCAACTGTTTGGAGTCCCACAGCACATCCCTGAGTGACTATCCCACTCATAGGATCATGGCCAAACCTTTTTTTATATATATATATATATATATATATATATATATATATATATATATATACATATATATATATTTTATTTGTGCACTCAGTTGGCCAGGACATCTCTCAGAGGTGCCAGTTCAACCATTGTCTCTACTTCTGCCTGAAACCTCCCTCTCCAGAACCCTCTCCCAGAACCTCCCAGAGCCCCGGATCACTCCCCCCCCCGGGGAGGGCCCATCCACCTACCTGGCAGCCTTTCTATGATTAGAGGATCAGTCCTGGTTGAGGGCCCAGGGGGTCCAGAAGAGATGGTCTAGCACTGGATATGTGGACAAGGTCCCTGGAGTCCTCATTGCCTCCTTGATCCATGAAGGACTTTTTCGTAGTGGCTGCCCCCTGGACCGTGGACATGCAATGATGTCTAGGCACTGACATGCTGACGTCTGCCACCACTCCACCTCTTTGTCTGTGCACCATGTGTTCCTGGCACTGCCCCTGGCCTCCACCATGGGCTGCCAAAGAGTGGTGCTAGTGCCATATTCCTCCCTGGGAGGGAGAGCAGTCCTCCGGATGCTCAATCCCTTCACTCCCCTGCTGACCCACCATGGCCTGAGTACATTCCCGAATCTGGGTCACCGGCATGGAGTGAGGTGTGGTACCCAGCACCTCAACCCTCAGCACCACCAGGCCAGCCCATGGCTAAACCAGTGCTGTACATATTTAAACCATGGTTATGCATGTTGGTCCATGTGGCCTCCCTTCTAAAATTAATTGAAAAAATAAAACTGCACATGAATTTACTGGAGGAGTAACATTGTAAGAAGTAATTATGATAATATTTGCACTTTAAATTTATTTCATTATAACTTTTAAAGCTCTGATGTTTAAGTTTATGTATGTAATATGAAGTGATTATGTGTACTGCATTATATATGTATGCATTTGGCCTAGTTGTTATTTTTATTTTCAGATTATCTGAGATTGTATGTATGTTTTTTGTAATGACTTATTTTAAGTTGAACAATAAAAAACTTGATTGATTGGTTGGTATCCATGGTTATTTGTGATTTGTCCATGATTTTAACCACAGTTATCCATAAACGGCCACTGATGGTAAATTGCCCAGGGACTGATCATGGATGGCCATGGTCAATATAGTTTGAAATAAGGTATTCAAGTTGACCATGATTATACATGGCTATCTATGATTGTTAATTTCAGACATTTTCTGCACTATGAAAACAATTCCTACACTACTCAGGTGGACCATTTTTCACCAAGAACCTTAACATTCTGGAATGAATGCATATTAGCCACACTGTCTTCTGAAATAACTATAATTTACTTACCCATTTCTTCTTTTGTCCTGCTTTCTAATTGATTCCCTCCTCACTGATGACTGATTGAATGACCTAAATGCTATTTATACTGCCATAAAATAAAACACTCTTAAGATGTTTTGAGTTCTCATATTGAATTTGTTATACTCCAAAAATTCATATCCACAATTAAACCTTATTTTTCTTCATCAGTTGCAAAAAAGTTATTATTCTAATATTTATATCAGTTTCAAATGTCAAAGTCTGAATTCTGATATGCAAATGAATATGAAAATTTGATTGTTCTCACCTCCTCTTATGACCATGGGAAATCATGGTTAAACAAGTATGAAACATGACTGACCATGGTTTAGCCTGGTGAGTTCAGAGCATTCAGAAAACATATTGAAAAATGGCTATAACACAGGGACAGAATGCTTGAATAACATTATACTGACTGATCAAAAAAGTAGCAAAATGGAACCAAAACCATTTTTCAACTATTATGTACTATTGATAATCTATAGTTTCTATGTATACTGCTACAATCTGAATAGACTTTTAGAACATGATTTTTACTGAAAAAAAATAAATATATACTAGGCAGCTGTCATTTACAGCTATAATAAGAAATTGCATGGTTTTGTTTGGAGCAGGAATCTGATTTGGGCAAGGTTACATCTGTTATAATGTTATTTCTCTCTCCTTATGCAGGTTGCAGGGCTTCACTGCCAATGGAATCTTTCCATTTAGGCTTTTTCCATAGCAGTAGGAAGCAGACTTTGGACACAGCACAGGCTGGCCCCATGTGTATTCTGCCAGTTTTCTTCCTGCCTCTGTGGTATCAGGCAGCTCAGGACACAGCTCTGCTGTCACAAGCTGACAACAGTAGCACAGGACATCCTTTGGATTTTTTGTTTTTGTTTTATTCAGCATGTCATATTCCTGCTGGCCAACTGTCAGCAGCTTCCACTACTGAGCTCTAGCAGTGCTCTACAGTAGTGTTAGGGGGTTTCCTTTCTTGTGAATCACCCTACAATGCACTAGTGCCCATGCTTCCCACATGGCTCTGTTTTGGGGTTGCTTGTGTCTCTTCCCTGATCCAAACAGATACCAGCAAGTCCACTCTATTGGCACAGTCATGAGGATCTGAATTGTAGGTGAACTCTTCATAGTTACAAGACTTCAAACCACTAGTAAGATTAATTTCTTTTTTAGCAGGATGGGCTGTGAGTGTTGTGAGGATGGAAGCACAAGCACATCTGGAACAGACTGTGGTGGCTCTTTTGGGTCAGTCATTCTTCATCTACACTGTGCAACAAATTGGTGGACAACAATGGAAACAGAATAAAGGAGGATACCTAGTGTGGGCCATGAGTACTGTAACTGTGATTGATTTGCAGAAAAAGAGGTAATGGGTGAGTGCCTAAGAATGCACTAGCAAATGGGCAGGAAGGAGGGGTGGAAGCACAATGGGGAATAATCAAAACTGCCATCACAGAGTCAACAAGCCTTTGTGAGAAGCAAATAAACAAAACAAAAAGACGTAAGAAACCACTATGGTTCTTAAAGGAGGTGGCCGGGAAGGTTATAGAGAAAAAGAAAACATTCAGGAAGTACAAGGAATCACAGAAGGAGCAGGACAGAAAATTGTATCAGTTAAAGCAAAAGGAAGCTTGGAAGGCAGTCAGAATAGCAAAGGCCCAAACTGAGGAAGAGTTAGCCAACACAGCAAAGAAGGGGGATAAAACATTTTATCGGTATATCAGGGATTGAAGGAAGACCAAGGGAGGGATAGTGAGGCTTAATAAAGAGGTGGGGGTGGGCAGAGGGTGACTGTGAAAAGGCAGGGATACGAAACAAATATTTTTGCTTAGTATTCACAAATGAAGAGGGGGAAGGTACCTAAACCAAGCAATAGAAACACTCTGGATACAGGAGTTGATACCAGCCCATTCACAGAAGAAAGGGTTCTGAAAGAACTCTTAAAACTAAAGATGGACAAAGTAATGGAGTCTGATGGTGTTCATCCCAGAATTCTAAAAGAACTAAGGGTAGAACTCATGACACCACTGACTACCCTCTTTAACAAATCATGGGAGGATGGGGTGGTACCTGAGGACTGGAGGAGGGCAGATGTTATTCCACTTCACAAAAGTGGGAGCAGGGCAGAAGCAGGAAACTACAGACCTGTTAGTTTAACCTCAGTGAGGGAAAATGATGGAATCACTTCTGAAGGAAAGAATTGTTGAGTACCTAGAGGCTAGAGGGGCACAGGACCCAAGGCAGCATGGATTCACAGCAGGAAGGTCATGTCAGATGAATCTAATAGGTTTCTTTGACTATGTGACCAAAGTAGTAGATCAGGGAGGGGCTGTAGACATGGTCTACCTAGACTTTAGCAAGGCATTTGACACAGCCCCACACAAAATATTAATACACAAGTTAGCCAGCCTGGAAGTGGGTCTCAAGATGGTAGCCTGGGTAAAGAATTGGCTGTAGAAGACAGGACATAGAGGGTAATAGTAAACGCAGTCCACTGTGAAGAAAGGGGGGTTTCGAGTGGGGTACCGCAGTGTTCAGTACTAGGACCGATCCTCTTCAATATTTTTATAAGTGACATTGCAGAGGGACTGGAATGGAAAGCATGTCTCTTTGCAGATGACACTAAGATCTGCAACAGAGTTGATACACAAGGTGGGGTGGAAAGGATGAGAGGGTACTTGGCAAGGTTGGAGGAATGGTCAATTGGATGACAGCTTAGATTCAATGCTAAGAAGTGCAAGGTAATGTACCTGGGAAACAAAAACCCAGGGAAATAGTACACAATGGGGGGTGAGATACTAACAACAACAAAAATGGAAAGGGACCTGGGGGTGTCATATAAGATGCCCTAAAGGTGGGCAAGCAATGTGAGAGGGCAGTAAGAAGGGCTGGGGACATACTGGGATGCACAGGGAGAGGCATCACCAGTAGAAAACAGGAAGTTGTCATCCCTCTGTACAGTCAGCTGGTGAAACCCCATCTGGAGTACTGTGTGCAGTTCTGGAGACCCAATCTCTGCAAAGACATAAACAGGCAGTCCAGAGGAGGGCAACTGAAATGGTACAGGGTCTGCACCAGAAGACATATGAAGAGAGACTTAAGGAGCTTAATATGTATAGCTTTGAGGGAAGGAAGGAGAGGGGGGACATGATAGAAACTTTCAAGCACCTCAAGGGAATCAACAAAGTCCAAGAGGGTAGCATCTTTCAGAAAAAGAGGTGTGCAAGAACAAGAGGGCACAATTTGAAGCTGGGGGGGCAGCTCAGAGGTAGTGTAAGGAAGAATTTTTTCACAGAGAGGGTTGTGGATGCATGGAATGGCCTTCCGGAGGAGGTTGTGGAGTCAAAAACAGTGGTGGAATTCAAGAATGCATGGGACAGTCATAAGGCAATTCTAGGAGGTGGGGGTAGGAAGAAGTAGGCTGTTGGTTAACTAGGATCTGCAGCTTATTCATTAGGTAGGGAAATGGGCAGACGGCGTGGGCCAAGCGGTCCTTATCTGCCATCAAATTCTATGTTTCTATGTTTCTATGTCTGACCACTCCCTGGGCTAGAGTTTTTAAGCTCTAACATGCATGACTTTCTGTTTGTGGCATCTGGACTAGGGCGTGATGTTGGGCATGCCAAGGTCAGATAGATCACTGCCATGCATTGGGGGCCATTCATCAAGTAAATTGGTGTAAAACTATGGCTCCTCAGTAGACATCATTCTGCCTGTGAATTGGGAACAAAACTGTCAGTCCATCAGAGCACACAGTGAGAGTGCCACATCCTGCAGCCAAGTCAGCCTGCAGGCAACGAACGCAATGAGGGCCCCATTTGTTTCCTCCATGTCTGATTAGTCAACACCTACCTTATAATGGGACAGCTGGTATTCAGTGCACCTGCAGCGGGAGAAAAAGGCACTTGGATTCATTGATGGCACTTGTCAAGAAATCAGATAAGGACCACTGCAGTGAATGCCAGATCAGGTGGTCCATGTTCTGAAGGCTCTGACACAATCCTGACTGAGCCTGATGGTGTCCATGGCCTCAGAAGGAGTGCTTAGGGATCTGGTTATTCAGTGTGACATAGCTCAGCTCAACCTGTGAGGCAGGCCATCTCTGCCAATATTCATTCATACATGCAGGTCGGCAACTCACTCACAGAACTGGCATGTGTTAGTGCAGCTCAAGCTACTCTTCTTGGTCCCCTCCTTTAACCTAAGGGGAACATGAACTTAGCTGGCTTTGTGTAATTGGGGATTTAGACTAGTGATGGAGAGCTGTTAAGTGTAAAACACAGGTTGCCACCAATTTCTGTTGAAACATTACTCTCTGTAACCCTCTCAGCTGTCTCTTATTGTGTGGGATGTTCCTCAGTTTCCTTCTTGGGGTTGCTATGCACTACATCCACCTCATGTGGGAAAGGTGCTGTTCTCATGTAAGGGGTGCTGTGCATTCAGACTTTTGGGAGACAGACATTTTGAGTTTGAATCTTTAATTGAGGGATGCCCCCAATTGTGATAACCAGTGTTCCATGTTGTTCCCCCATTTCAGGTGCTGTGTTCCCCCATTTCAATGGTGAAAGACTGAGAAAAATGGCTCCACATGATTGGTAGACTGAGGCACATCCCTGCACTTCTCCTTTCATGTGAATCAGCTGTAGTCAAGGCCACTGATTTTTGTTTTTTACTGGAAATCCAGTAAAATTCCAAAATTTGGACTGCCTGCACAGTAGTAAAAACAAAGAGTTTCATGGAATTTGTCATTTTAGCCAGATCAGTAAATCTGCAGGACTTTTTTTTTTTCACAATTGTTTCCTGTATTAGGTTTGGCTTGATTCATTTAATGCTCTGTATATTAAGCTTTCTTTTATTTTGAATATTTACACACATTTTAAAAGAATGACCATAGAATCCCAGTAAAATCCAGAAATTAGACTAACAATCACTGATGCAATTTCCATAATTTCAAGTCTTGAAGACAGAATTTAATTACTTTAATCACTGCAAACCAGTAGCCTTGGCTACTGTACTCCCCACATTCTATATGAAGAACATGAATGAGGAACAAAAGAGTCATGAAGCACTAGTCTTAAAGCAACCTCGGTCAGCATGCATGGACAGAGCAAATCATTCTACTGAACAGAAAGACCTTCTGTTAACACCCAAGATCACAAAGAGGGTATGACAGCATTTAAGACCACAAAAGCTTTATGGCTAAAAAGAGCTACAGTATTCAAGAGACATACAGTCTTGAAAACAAGTCTCCACCAAACGGCATCAATGTCCATTCTACCAGATCAGTAGCAACCTCATGGACAGAGAGTCATGAAACATACGCCGCAGAAAAATATGCAGCGGCCACCTGGACTGCAACTCACACATTTGAAGACGCTACAGTATGGGCGCTCATGGCCAAATTCAGGCCTCATTTGGGAATAATTTTTTGATTGGTGCTACTATTACAGGTTCCAAACCCCTTCACTCTCACCCTCTCAGTTGATAGAGTAATGCTGTTAAAGTAATCGAGTCTCTAAGGAGTTGGAGTGCCATACATATACTCATAACATAGTGGTGGGTTTACTCATCTAATAAAGGTGATTATGTTAGAGTATATCCATGGCACTCCAGTATCCAGAGCGAGATGAAAATGCACTGGTTGTAACCATGAGAGGCCCTACGGGCCATTCAGGTTTCTATATGGGGTACAAATAATGAAGGTCTCCTCTTATACATGAGAAATAAGGTGTTGAACCTCACATTTGACTAGACTTTTATGTCATAGTCTGCAGAGGAAATGCTATCAGATATCTACAGTTGGGGAAAATCCAACTGATAAGCTCAAGAACTGCAGGGGCTTTGGTGGGAGGATTGAAATGTGATCCTAGTTCACATACTGTATGCATCTCTCAGCCTATTAGGTGAACCTAACTCAGTCTGTAAGGAGTTGGAGTGCCATGGATATATTCTGACATAAGCACTTTTACCAAGTCAGTAAACTACCATTACTACTGTAGTGTATGCAGGATTCATTTCCTTTTGATTCTATGGATAAAAAAAGCTTTAGCAGATGCACCCCCCTTCAAAACAAGTCAAACTAGCACCTCATCTCAACAGACTGAATTAGGAGCCCCCACATGATGACCCAGCTGACAACAGTGTAGTCACTTTCAAACCATGCAATAGTACTGTTAGGCATGGGGGGGAAGGACATACATGTGGGGACTGGTGAGCAGCGTGCTCACCTAAAAATGAAGCATAGGGAGGAATGGGAAGGCTTTTATAGTAAGGAAGCAGCTGAGGGTGGTGCAGAAGATGTTGTTGGAGGCATTCCTTCCACTCCCCCCTGAGGTGCCATGTGTGTTGAAATGGAGAAAATGCAGAAGACATTCTGCATGTTTGGAGGAGGAGGGGGAGATGGTTGCTGGAACATATAGTTGGACTACTGTTTCTGCCACTGCCTCCTAAACCCCTACCACCATGGATGACACAGTCATAGCAAAAAAATATTTCAAATACTAAGGCCGCCAGTGTTCCATAGAGTTTCTTTCTGTGGTTTAATACATTAATCCACAATTCATACATTCATTCTTCAGTGCAATGACTCACTGAACTGTGGAATGAATGTATGAATTTTGGATTAATGTATTAAACTGGTGAAAGAAATTCTGCAAAACTGATCACTGACAGTGATTAATCCTGCAGTATTTCTTTTCACAGTTTAATACATTAATCTGCAACACATACATCCATTTCACTGTTCTAAGTTGGAATTTCAGTGAAAATTGTCAAAGTGCATTCCTAGATTTTGTGGAAGAGAATTTTAATTTTGCACTGCCTGTTTATTAATTGGCATTACTACACATGCTGCTATAGACGTCATATTTTTAGCTACATTGATGCAGCTGAAGATTTTAACCCAACTCAACTTCTTGCCATCTTTGCCACTTGCTCTGAACCTCTCCCTTTCATTTCATTTTATTTGTACTGGTAAGCAGATTGGCATCACTACCATTTAACATAGAACCTACTGTTCCCACTCATTTTAAAATCATGTAGATGTGCTCATAAATGACAAAACTCACTGTCACATGGATAGTTCAAATGAAAACAATTGTGTGAGTCACTCAGATCAGATATATTGAAGTAGCTGATCCACAAAACTACAGTACATTAAAAATAAAGACATTAAAGCCAAAAAGAAAAAAAATTCACACAGTTACAGAAAAATAAAATATTTTCAATGTAATATAAAAACTGCAGATAGACTGCAGTCACATCAAGCAGTGGACAACATCTCAACCAAGGGATCAGCTGTTCCATGTAAAACAAATAGAATAAAAAAATAATTTATTGAACAACTTCAACAAAAAACATAAACACATTTTCAACCCATTGGTCAAAACAACTCCCATCACAGCTTCCTGACAGTCACTTTAAGAACTCCAAAGTGTTGTAAAAGATTTGTTTTTAATTTTATTCTTTGGTAACTGGATAAGGCCCACTAGGCACTGGTGCCTGTTTTCAGCAGCAACCTGGGAGGAATGGGGTGGTTAAGTGACTTGCTCAGACTCTCACAGTATGCAATTGGAGACTTTGGGGAATCAAATCCAAGTCTGTCTGCTGGATGTATCAAGCTTATTCACAGCTTGTTACTCTAACCTCTAAGCTATACTGCCAGTCCCCAAATGAGCTCAGTCCCATTGTGGGACTAGAAACTACAACCTTTTGGCCCATAGGCAATGTATTACCAGCAGAGCCACAATGGGATGTAAATATTGAGAAAGAAAAAAGAAACCCGACTTTTACAAAAATTAAATTAACTTACCAAGTCTGACTGATCCCTGTCATGTAACAGCAATCCCTTGATGCAGACTGAAAAAAATTATATTTGTCATGCAGTTCAATACAGAATAGAATTTCAGTCAAATGGCACTTCCACTCCCCCACAACAGTTACTTTCAGACTGAAAAAAAATAGTTCAAAGAGAAAACAGTTTTACATACTCTAAAATAATGTTGTTCAATTTAATAAACAATGTTACACCAGACTCATTATGTACTGTCAATCACTTCTGTGATCAACTGACAAACAATTCAACCTCTAGAAGGATTTATCCAAGTGATTAAAAGACACCCAGAGTGACAGAATTAGCTTTAGCACTCTCCACCTAAGACTGCAGTGAACACAGCCTTATCATGGGCTACATACAGTTCCAGTACCATTTGACCTGCAATCTCTGCAGTTACATGGTACATTGCTTACATCTTCAGAACTTTGCCTAGGTCTAGAAGCACTTCTCCAGTGAAGTTCTCAATTCACAGCTTCACAAAGATTCTCTTCACCATGCGAATTATCATTGTGAAGTGGCAGATCTTTTAGAATTAATTCACAAAGAAAATTTTGTGAACTTTACACTCCACTACTCCTGAAGCGGATGCAACCCATTATGTGTGTTTAAGATTCCCTTGCTCAGAATGTCCACAGGCTGGCCAAAGAATATGACCCAACATTTTGCAACAGACCTTCTATGACCCTGGATACTATATCTTTCCCTGTAAGAACTTTCCTAGCTCTGTGAATGACCTCCTCATGTTCTCAGTACTTGTTCTTGTCATATATGCCAGTGTGGAAAAAGACAATCTGCTTCTTCTTCCAGCTGCACTGCTTGGCCCTGGATAGCAGTCATGTGACTTGTGCTACAGGATGGAAGATCCACACATATGCACTACCATCATGGTTAGGGCTGTGCTTTAGTAATGGGAAATTTTGGAATCAGTCATGGTATTGTCATGGTTAAATTGACAGAAATCATGGAATTTATAATGAAAGTCATAAAAAGTCATGGATACATTGTGTGATAAACAAATTAACTCTAAGTTAAAAACATGTATTGTTAGGCTGGTCCAGTACACTGGAGGCAGCACATATGACCAGGACATGATTGCCAACTCCTGAATCCCACAATGGGATCAACTAGGGACCAAATGCATTGCATCTGAGAGGCATAATATTATGGGTCTGTGTTTTGCAAATTCCCAAAACTATGTGGTTTTCATTGGAAATGCTAAAATGCATATGCTTGTTGTGGAAAAAGCCAAAAGTCATGGTGTATTCATAAATAACTTCCATGACACAGGTGCACTCCTATCATGGTCCTATAATGCCCCAGCCACTGTACCCACTGCTGTAACTATGGCGTGCACAATGAATAATTTGCAACATTTTCCAGAAGATGATGGATGCCTGGAACAGCCTTTCAGCTGTGGCAATGTGACAAAAACAGTAGTGGGATTCAAGAAAGCCTGAGATAGGCACAAGGGAATCATAAAGGAAAGAAAGGGGTCAGACAGTGCCATAAACCATGGATGGTCTGCAGCAAAAGCAATCGCAATGACAACCCTTACAGAAATACTTGTATGAAATGTTTTCATGCTACACACATAAGACTACCCAAGTGATATGCATTCTGCAAGTATGATTTAAATGTTAAATTGGAACCAAATGCATGCATATGGCATGCATGCAGCAAGCAAGAGTGGAGACCATTTTTTTTATGTTAAATTGGGAATGACTGCATGCATGTGGCATGCGTGCAAAAAAGCAAGTGGTCACTGATAACTGCACATGTAAAAGTCAAGTGATTTGCTCAGGATCACACCACACAGAAGTGGGAGTTGATGAGATTCAAACCTAGGTCTTCATGCCTCTGAGTCTCGCAGTTTGCAGTTCAGTGCCTTTAACCACTAAGCCATACTGTCTGCACACATATGGCTCAGTTGTACTTCAATACATACTGTATTTGAATACATCTGCATGCATGTGGCATGCTTGTAGCCAGTGTATGCTTTTCAGTTTTCTTCTCTCCCTCATCTTATTTTCACAGTTTAACTATAGCACACATACCAATGGAAACACATGTTTTTCTCACCCCGATACACAAACTTACCCACAAAACCACTTAATTACTTATGTCTGGCCTACACTCCTATTATTTTTTCTCCATAGTTTTGAATGCTTACATGCAAACAGACTTCAAGGTGCAAACGCAAACATAGCAATAACTTGACACATATACACACACACACACACACACACCACACGGCCACCCCCCCCACATGCCCACACACTGTATGGACATACTGCTACAGACAACCCACCAAGTGTAGATATAAGTAAAAAGTCTCTTACTTGAGTACTAGGGAGCCAGAGGCAGGAGTTTTTAAGAGATGATGTCCATAGGTCAGAGTGCTGGGGCGTACCCCCTTGAAATGAATGGATTTATTTTCTATTACTATTTTATACATTATGACAGTGAGTTGGAGAATAATGAAGGCCACTGTTCTACTAACAAGGCCCTTGTTAGTTGAGCAGTGGCCTTCATTAATCTCCAACTCTCAATCAATAATGTATAAAATAGCAATTAAAAAATACCCCCATTCATTTCAATGGTGCACACCCCCGCAGTCTCCTTTGCTCTTTGTCATAATGTGCCTGAGTGTGGGGATGTGGAGGTCAACTTCACGGGGGGGGGCATAAACCTGACTATAGTGGGGCTTCAATAGTCTGTGCATACCATACTGCTTAACTGTCCATGAATGCAAGGGACAGATCTAGAATGTCTGCAACATCACTAAAAAGTACAACTTATTTGGCTTGATTGAAGCATGATATGTAAATCATGAAAAATTCAAATGTATAAGATTCACCTGTATATACCACAGAGCAGTATGTCAGATTTGGGCTTAAACCCACCCACTTACTAACCATTTTTTTTCCTGGCTGAAGTTCGCCCCCCCCAAAACAAGAACTTTGTCCCAGTTTTTCTCCCTGACTCCATTCCATGCAATACCCATCCCCTATGGGTCATGATGCCATCCAAAGGTGAAGAAACATGAAAACACATCAATATTTCAGTCCTTCCTCCTTCTCCAATCCTTCTGTAAAAAAATTATTTACTTTTACTTACTCGGCCATATGGCTGGAAACTGCAGCCTGGCATAGTGTGCCACCAGCCCAGTTTTTAGTCCGTTTCCCCTCTCCCCTTCAACAGAAGCTGGATGCTATAACTGACCATCACAGGTCCCCAACGTGGTCTGCAACCAAGTCACCTTGCCATACGAATCCACCCAACCTGGGTTTCTTCCTTCTTGCTTGGTTTCTGCTGTGGCTCCTGCCTCACTACACTGATAAAGGCCTATGAAGGCCACCCACACCGCTGTCATCACTGCTGCTAAGCCTAGCTTGCGATGTGGAGGTCTGTGCTGTGTTATTTGTAAGGCAAGCTTAGTAGAGTAAGTAGGTAGCCTAGTCTTGAGTTAGTTTCTAGTTCACCCTCTGCCCCTTCAGCCACTGGGTGAGATGGAGACTCACTAAGAGTAGAACAACAAAAATATGCTGCCATAAAACTGCTATTGAGAGTTCAGTGCTCACTGACTCCTCCAGGCTGTAGTGTTCAGCCTGTATACTTTGTGGTTGGAAAGACAGTGTCGCACAGGCAAGGTTCATGCACTCTTTCTTGGCTGAAGTTCATCAATATCACATGTAATTGTGCCACCACTAATAGATGGAGAGAGTGGACAACACAGTATAGACACAGTCAAGTCTGGAGAGTACCAGCAGCATGAGCACACACAGGCCAGGTGGGCAGTTGTGTAAAAGATTAAATCCAAATTTAAAGCATTACTGCTATACCAGAAGAACAACCTAGGCACAAATAATAATTGTTTATATTAATCTTTGTTTAAATTAAGCACCTTTCAGAATATCAAGGTGCTGTACAGTAAGCTTAAAACAACCATGATAAAATCAGCAAACACAACAATAAAATAACCTGTCAGGATGTCTTCAATCTATTCCATTAAAGCCCTGTTGCCATAAAAGAGTTTTGAATGCTTGTTTAAATCCCCCCACAATTGCGCACTCTAGCAGCTGATGGGGTAGAAAACTTCCAGAGGGTTGGGCCCACATACATAAATGCACAGGCTCCAGAAGATCTTAAAGACACCCTCGGAATCTCCAGCAACCCCTTGTCAGCCAATCAGAGCTGTTGCTCAGGACAGTAAGGTACAAGAAGCTCTTTCAAGTAGTCAGGGCCAAGTCGTGTAGGGCTTTATAAGTCAGTAATCCGACTTTAAAGGTGATCCACCACCGGATCGGCAGCCAATGCAGATCATGCAGCACAGGGGCAATATGGGAAGATTGAGAAGTCCCCGTCAACAACAGCATTGCAGCATTCTGCACTAGCTGCAAGTGACAGATGTAAACCCCAGGTATCCCTAAGTACAGGTAGTTGCATTAATCAAGGCGCAAGGTCACAAAGGTGTGAACCAATGTAGGCAGATCACCAGACAGAACAAGGTGCTTGATCCTGGTGATGTTCCTAAGATGGTGAAAGGAAGACTTGATGACCACTGATACCTGAGATCATAGTGTCAGTCCATCATCAAGCACCACACCCAGGTCTCGCTCCCATTCAGAAGCAAGGATCTGGGAGCCCCCAGACAAAGTCCAGAGGGCTGACCAGCCCTCATCTCCTCTATCCAGTAACCCAGCTCAACAAAAATATGGGGGGGAGCAACTGTGCCCCTCTGCCCTACCTAAATGGTAGTTTGCTTAATGGTAAAAATTCATTCTCAGGTGCTAATACAATGGTTTCCACTGTGTTCTGAGGTACTGTATCCTCCATGTTTCATGATGTGTCTGGATCATCATGTGGGTTAGTGTCCCTCATTGTACCTCATTTTGAGTGTCCATGTCCCTCATTTCAATGACAAAATGTGAGGTATGGTGCATGCTTCAAAGACCCTACTCAGCACAAAGAGTGCTGAGTATGGCCATAGTGTATATGTTCAGCACAGAATGATAAAGGAAAACTAAGTGAGATAAAACAGTCATGGAGAAACAGATTTGTAGCACTAAATATGCATAATGGAGTTTGCCCTTTAAGGGGCAGACCAAGTTGTCCTGGTGAACCCCTCCCCTTATGGCAGAGATAGTGTGCTCAGAAGGGAGGATGTAGGGGGGAGGTGGAGTCATAGGACGAGGGACAAGGCAAATAGAAATGTGTGGAGCCAAAGAATGGGAGCAGGTTAGGGATAGGTGGTAAAGGAAGTAGGAGGGACAGAAATTACAGGGTATAAAAGCGTCAGCACAGAGGGATACAGCCTCTTTTGCTGAAGTTGTTGTTGGTTTTAAATCAATAGAACTGCAACACATCAGATTGGCTCTTTTTGTTTTGGGATCTGGTTTGACATTTTTTCTGTGGCGCCAGCCTGGTTAAGGTTTCTGTACCTGGAGTTATTGCAGAAGGTAGGCTTAAAAAAAAAATTGGAGGAGAGCTGTATATATCTATCAGACGTTGTAGGGACAAGTGCGAGTTACTGGCCTCGGAATGAGCACAGCAGAAGCGTGGTTTAAGAGCAGGGGTTTGTGGGAATCTTTCCTAGCAAAGCAGTATAGGAGAGTCACTGCTATGGAAGAAAAAAGTGTTTAATGCAAAGCGCGCAGAAGTTAGCGAAAGCCGTGGCTGAAGGGAGTGACTGAATGGCTTAGAAAGAGAGTCTGGGAGCAGTAAGATGCAGGGTCAGAGCAGACCTAGCTGGGGATTTTGTGCTTTGTGGAGGGATTGATATCCTTCTGTTAACCAGAAGTGAGAGAGGAGCTCGGAGGGGCACACATACAGGTTATGGTGGTCGAGGTTTTAAAAAAAAGGAGGTTCTGGAAGTAAGAAGATCTAGACAGGGGAAAGGGCAATTTCAGGAGGTGACTTGGCACATTGCTAGTTTGGGTGCAAGGGGAGGATCCAAGGCCCTGCCTGGGAGGTGAGTGCATGTGGCTAAAAATTGGAGGAGAGATACTGAGGGAGTCTCAAACAGGGGAAAAGTTGCACAGAAAGGTGCCATAAAACCCACACCAGACTGTTTTGTAACAGGAGTGAAATCTGGCATGCAAGAGCAGTTTAGTGAGGGAGGCCACGCGGTTCAGGAATGGCATCTGACATCACACTGCATGCCCACACGGAGGGAAGAATACAAGGCTTTGGGGCAATAAGCAGGAAAGGAGTTTTGGGCAGCAGCTTTGGAGTTTGTTCCTCGCATTGACAGGTGAGCTTACCAGTGGCAGAGCTTACCGAATTTTGAGCAGTTTTTTGGTTTTGCTGGAAAATTGCTGCACGGTGTGATGTGGGCCTATTGGGCAATGGCTATGGTGAGGGAAGTGCAGCTTAATACCCCTTGGGATACTGGTGGTTTTGTGCTGGCTGGCTCTGGCTTAAGGGGCATTATTTGGCATTTTTGCAATAACTTGAACTCGGGGGAAGGGGCAAGTGGAAGGCACATGACTAGGCCATGGTGTGTGTGACATCATGGCATGTGTGGGGGCCCTTCCTGGGTAAGGACATACAGGAGCCTTGGTGTGGGTGATAGTGATTTTCCATGGGGGGGGTTGGAGGGTTCAAGCTTTGGAAAGGAGCAGTTGGGCAAGGGACGTGTTTTTGTACAAATGATGCTGGCAAGGGGGTGGAATCGGGGAGGGTGTTGCTTCTTTGACCAATAAGGTGGAACATACAGAAGCAGAAGGCAAATCATAATTTATAGGGCATGACTGTCATTGTTTGGTATGATCTTCTGAGTGGCACTAACAGAGGCACTTTGTCAGTTTTATCCACAGTTTTGTGCAGGCATTTGTGAGAAGGATGGCAGCGAAGAAGAACAGGCCTTCAAAAGAGGAGACCTATAAGGCGATCATGTAGTTGGCAGAGAAGGCCAATATGACGTAGCAGCTGGTGGAGGGGGAGGAACCGGAGTTGTTGGGGGAAAAAGAGGAAAGCGGAGAAAGGAAAAGGGGGTGATGGGAAATGACCGACGGGGAGGCCATGCAGTCCCAAAAGGCTGCAGCCCTCACTGGTGGCTTCTCCTCAGACAGTCAGTCAGGTACCACAGCGACCTAGTGTACTGGAGCCGTTAGTACCTCCCCCAGAGCCGGTTGGGGTTCTGACTCCAGAACCCAGGCCAGAGCCTCTGGCTGTAGTGGTCCCACTGCCCCTGATGCCTCAGCCAGTTGTCTTGCCACAGGAACCCAGATGGGCTCATCCCAGTGATATCAGGCCACAAGGAGCAGACAGACCTGCTGGTAGTGTATCAGATTCTGTGGGTGATAGTATCAAGGAGTATATCAGACAAATTATAGCGGCTCTTGGGACATGCAGTTTAGGGCAGATGGAAACCGCACTGGCAGAGATCAGGTCAGACAAGGAAATGCTAGGGAGTGTGGAAAAGGTGGCAGAAGGGATAGGAAAAGAAACAAGGGAAATAGGAGCCCTGGGTATGAAAATAGGGGAGCACATACTGCTGACCATGAAGGAGAAAATATGGAAGGGAGAATATGTGGACATATTTGCCTTAGTGAGTAAGGAGGTGGCAGCCAAATATGAGGAGACAGAGAGTATAGGGATGAGTGAGATGGCAGCGGCTGTGATTTTATTAGGTAAGAAGGAGGAGGATAAATTTACAAAAGGAAAGATGAGGGATGGGTGGTTCATGGGATTTGCCACATAATGAGCCATGGTTATGGAAAAGAAGCCAGAGTTAGGCATCCCATTCATCACATACTCCCTGATCATATGGAGGGCAAAGGCTAAAGAGGTGGCAGGGGTGGATATATTATAACAAGGTTCTTCCGCCAAAGGATGGCAACATACAGGATGTGAGATGGGACACAAAACAGGTGGACTTGTGGATGGATTATGTTACTGATCAATCCAGTCTGGAGGGGGAGATGGGAAAGGGGGGGGCTACCCCAGAAGTGTTGCTGGGGAGATAACAGGGCATTTTGTTCATGGCCTCAATGTCAATTCCAAACAAATGAATCAGTTCCTCTGGGAAATCGCCAACATAAATTCCTGAGTGTCACGTGCGGTAGAGCTGGCTGTGAAAATCAGCTAATTATGTTAAATTCATGAACTGGGCTAGCTCTGGCAAAGAAATTTGCCCACAACTTGTTCATTCAAAATCTCAAGATTCTTTATTCACCAGTCCCAATGTTTTGCCTAAATATTAGGCTTCTTCTGGGGAGGTATAATAAATATATATATATATATATATATATATGAATAGTGTATTATTTTAAAATTCTGGAGTAAATCCCTTTTTAATTCATTAATAGATTACTTCATTTCCAAACACTAAACCAATGTCAGATTGCATCAAATGTCCTTCAAAAAACAAGATCTTGTTTTAAATCATCCAACTTAACAGCAAATATTAACCATTCAAAATATAATTACTACCGGTATTCATTTTCTATACTGATTACATCACCCTACACCATCCACCATATTTAAGTGCTTGTTAAAAAAATATTACCTTACTTTATAACTGAGTTTTCAGAGACAAATCTTAAAGCCAGTATAGTTTACCTTCTGTACAAATCTTCCTTGCATTGCTTTTTCCATTAACAGCAGACACTAGGACCCAGCCGAAATATGTCCGTGGAGGATAGTCATAATGTTGCTTGGCAACAGCTCTGCTTGTTGGAGCATGATGACGATTTGGCCTAATGTTTAGATGAAAAGTTGGAACTGGTGAATAAAGAATCTTGAGATTTTGAATGAACAAGGTGTGGGCAAATTTCTTTGCCAGAGCTAGCCCAGTTCATGAATTGAACTCAATGTTGATTCCAACATGCATGCTCGAGATGTGGGGGTCCCCACCTGGCATCCAGATGCAGAAGCACATGGACCCAAGGGGCACAGGTGGGAGGAGCACAGGGTACAGGCCAGCAGCCCTTTCGAGAAGGGCCAGGTTACTGGGGACAATCATGGAATAGAGGGTCGAGAAGCAGGGTTTATGGGGCTGGGTGGCCCAGTCTTATTGAGGAGAGGAGGACAAGTAAAATAGACCAAGGGGTTAGGGGGTTTTGGGAGATGGGGGGTATGAGGGGAAGGGAACAAGTTAAGGCTGCAAAAAACCCCAGCAAGATAGAGGTCTGTGGCCAGCTCGGTGGCACTGAGGGTTGAGGTGCTGGACGCCACACCTTGCATTACGCAAGCGATTCGGGTTCGGGAATGAGCCCAGACCACCAGGGGTCAGCAGGGAAGAGAGAGGATTGAGTGTCCGCAGGACTGCTCTCCTCTCTTGGGGAGGGGTCCAGGTGTAGCCTGGTGCAGCAGTGGCCGCCGGTGGAGATCGGCAGCACTGCTACGCACATGGGTTCGCTAGCAAGGGGTAGCTGTCGGGTGGCTGCCTTCCGGACGTGGGTGGGAACACCCACATCTCGGGCTGGGCAGCATTGCATGTCCCATGTCAGGGGTGTAAATGTGGAAAAACTCCTCTGGTCCGGATAGGCGATGGCCCTCCCAGAGCCGTGCCACCACACGCTCAACACTGGAACCCTTCCACTGCCCCTTCGATCTCCTCGGGCCCTATGTCCCTCTGGGGGTTCAGGGAGAAAGTAATGTCCTTGAGCATGGCGGGGCTCACAGTGGGCGGTAGAGCGACACTGGCCAGTGGAGAGGTCTGAGAGAGTTCTGGTTCCGGGGGTGACAAAGAGAGTTGAAAACCAAAAAAAAAGATAAAGGTCTGGGAAAAGTGGCTCAGATGGTATCCAGATAGCAAGGCGGCAGAAGCTATTAAACAGGGCTTTAGGACAGGTTTTCTGCTACAGTGCAAAGGTGCAAGACAGGCAAGAGAGGCTAACAACTTGGGGTCAGTCAGGGGAAAGGAAGACATTTTGAGAAGGAAAATAGAGAAGGAAAAAGACACAGGGAGGATGGAAGGGCCGTACACAGTCCCTCCTTTGGACAACCTGAGAATTTCCCCTTTGAGATTGGTCCCCAAAAACAGAGAGGGGAGTACAGGATGATTCACTATCTGTCAATCCCAGAGGGAGACTCAGTCAACCACTTTACTGGGGAAGAACACAGCAGGGTGACCTATGCCACGCTGGAAGAGGCAGTGCAGATTATCCGGGTGACCCCAGATGCATGACTGGCCAAGACAGATATAGAATCAGCTTTCTGGTTGCTCTCAGTTAGAAGGGAGGATTGGGACTTATTGGGGTTTAAAGTAGAAGAATCAGTATTTATATAGTGCTTTTCATACACAGTATCCCAAGGCACTTTACAAGCAATGCTAGACTGGTAGTGAAGTGACTGACTGTGTGGTGGCAGCCATATTGCACATCATCACCCACAGCCTGGATAATTGCATGAACCGGTTTATGGGAAAGGGAATGTTGGCCAAGACACCTGGAATGTTTCCTGCTCTTTACGAAGAGTGCCCTGGGTTCTTTTACTTCCACCTGGACACCCACCAGGACAAAACCAGGATGGGCAGAAGGGAACCTCGATTTAACGTCTCATCCGAAGGACGGCACACCCCAGCAGTACAGCACCCCTCAATACTGCACTCGGATGCCAGCGATTTTTAGGTGCAGGTCCAATCCCGGTGTGGGATGAGAACCCATGACCTTCTGGTCCAGAGGCGGATGTGCTACCAACTGAGCCACACTGACACCTAAAAATAGAGAGCCAGTATTACTTTGACAAGGCCATGCCTATGGGTTGTTCAATAGCCTGTGCTACATTTGAATAATTTAGCACTTGTCTGCAGTGGAACTTCCAGCAAAAAACAGGTTACAAGACAGTCATACACTATTTGGGTGACTTCTTGCCAGTAGGCAGTGGACGCCCAGAGACAGAAATGATGCTAGCTAGCTTTCAAGAACTGTGCAAGGAACTCAGAGTGCCACTGGCGCTGGACAAAACAGAAGGACCCAGTTAGGTTATGGAGTTTCTAGGGATTGAGGTGGATGCACTGGAGGAAGTATTTCGGTTACCAGACAGTAAAGTTCAGAAGCTAAGGGGCCTGATTCAGGTGCATACTAGCAGGAGGCGGGTGCAGTTAAGGCAGGTGCAGCAAGTATTGGGGCATTTGAATTTCGTTTGCAGGGCAATTGGGCCAGGAACGGCATTACAAGGTGGCTAGCAAGGGCTACAGCAGGGGTAGTAAAACCGCATCATTGGGTGGCTATAACAAAAGGGGTGAAGGGAGATTTCAAGGTGTGGAAGGATTGTCTAAGCAGTTACAATGGCTGTTCGTTTTGGCAGCAAGAATGGGTTTTTAACACGGACTTAGAATTGTATATAGATGTGGCAGGGAGGCTAGGAATGGGGGTATTTGAGAGGAAAATGGTTTGCAGAACAATGGCCAGCAGACTGGGTAAGAGAAAGAAGGACGAAAGACATCACATTGTTGGAAATCATGCCAATTTGGGCCTGCACCATGGTATGGGGAGAAGAATTGCAGAATCAGCAGGTTACATTTTGGTGTGACAATAAGGCAGTGGTGGATGTTCTGAACAACAGGGGGGTGAGAGCCGATACAGTCATGCAGGTGCTGAGACAGCTAGTACTAAGAGGCTTGCAATTGACTATGTCATTCAGGGCCAGGCACATAGATGGGGTGAGAAATATCCTAGCTAGCAGCCTTTCCCATCTGCAGCGGGATCGTTTCTGGACGCTGGCACCAACAGCAAAGGAGCAGAAAATTCCCATTCCAATGAACATCTGGGACATTGGCCAGAGGAAGCCGAAATGCTGTATCGCAACTCATGGGCACCACGGACCTTGAGGGCCTATGAAGGGGCATGACATGCATTGCAAACATTCAGGGAAGTACACCATATGGAGGTAAGTGGGCCAGTTATGGAAGAGCAGTCAGAAAAATTTACAGTGGAGCAGTGGCAAAAAGGGAAAGCTCACACCATGATGGGTGTTTACCTAGCAGGTATCAGCTTAGTTTGCAGTCTGAAAAAATGGAAGGACCCCACAAAGTCAATGTTGATAAGGAGAATGACGCAAGGTTGGAGTAGTTTAAAACAGTGGACCAAGGATGGTCGTCGTCCAATAGCAGACCATTTGTTAGACAAATTGGGGGGGGGATATTGCCTGCAATATGTAAATCCAAGGATGAGGCACAGTTGTTCCATACAATTTACCTCATGATGTTTGCAGGGGCCTTTAGAGTGAGCGAAGCAGTGGGACATTTATTTATTTATTCAAGAGTTTAACCAGGCAGGCATACTGAGAGGAGGACCACTCGTTTCCAGATGCGACCTGGGGGAAACATGGGGGGAACATAAGGGAAGGAACAGTAATTACACAAACATACAATTACAGATGAGGAGGCACTGTTATGGAGCATGGCAGGAAAGGAGAGGAAGGAGGATTGGAATGGGGGGACATAAACTGGGGGACAAGGGCAATACAACTCATGAATAGGAGGTTCAAAACAGACCAAGAAGGGAAGGGGTGTGCCGTAACGATCAAGGCTCACCTTGATGGGCACCTGTGCCCGGTAAAGGCTTTGTGGTCTTATGCCGCGGAGCATTATAATAAGGAAGGGAGGCTATTTGTGCATAGAGACTGGAAGAAGGTGACGAGTTACCAGGTGATGGCCATACTTAAAAAAGCCATGGAGTTCATGGGGGAGGACCCAGATAGGTATTCCTCCCATTCCTTTTGAGTAGGAGCAGCATCAAAATGGGCGGCGGAAGGGGAGTCAGTGACCAGAATGTTGGAAATGGGACGCTGGTGGTCAGCCAGTTATAAGAGGTACATTCTGGCTTTAAAAGTTTGATATTAACTTGTCATCTGTTTTGTTTTGCAGGAACAGAACCCAGAGTGGGGGGGATTAGGGAAATGTGAGATAAGAGAACAGAAATAATGAGCTGGAATAAGACGGTGCTGGAGAATAAGATATATTTTGCTTGATTCAATAGGCGGAGAAAGGATCACAAAAGTATGGATCTGCGGGCACTCCTACATTTACTAGGCGGAAAGGAGAGTGGAAAAGAAGGCCCGGGGAAAGCAGCTTTACCAAAATGTCAGACAATGTAGGCTGGTATGGCATGGCATTTGAGGGATGAAATGGGCTCAGTTACTCCTGACCCTGATAGAGATGAGAGAGAGGTGACTCATCCCAGATCTAATTGAAAGGCTTGCCTGTAATTTAGTAGCCAAGCAGCCAGCCACTCCCAGTTCCTGAGCTATATAAGCAGTTCCTCTCTGTGAAGCATTTTGTCTTTGCAGCCGGAGGCTATGTTGGTTTGTTCTCTGAGCTGGCTGAGGCCTACCCCCCCCCCCAAAGCCTGCTGTTTCTGTGTGTCTCTGCTGGACTTCAGTGGCCCAGATATTCAAAAGGGTTGCTCCATGTGCAGCAGGGTTGCACATGCGCAAGTCCTACATTGCGCCATTCTGCGATATTCAGCAGGAGGCAGCTGCGACACTGAAAACAGGCTGAGCAACAGCGCAATGCAAATGAATGCATGCTCAACATGAGGGGGAGGAACCATGCATAAACTGCACAACCCGATATTCAGTCAGGCTGTGCAGAGTTGTGATGGCACAACCGCCAACCTGCGCCTGCACAACTTTGAGCCAAAAAAAAAAGGATCAAGTTGAGGGCCACCCACAGGTGAGCTGCTGTATTGCAGGGCGCAACACAGCAGCTGCCAACCGTGGCTGGCCCCCCAACTCAGTCCCTGTGTCCCCCCACCAGCCCAATCACGTCCAGTATGTATCCAGACACCCCTCCCAAACATCTCCGATGCCGATTGCGGGCGTAGTGTATCTGACACCTCCCCAAAATCTCCCGATGCCCGATCACGGGCGAGTATGTCTGGAACACCTCCCCAAACATCTCCCGATGCCCGACTGCGGGCAGTATGTATCAGAACACCTCCCCAAACAGCTCCGATGCCCGATCGTGGGCAGAACATGAATCAACCCCCAGTGCCCGATCGCGGGCAGAGCGTGAATCAACCCCCAAGTTGTCCCAGCCCGGGCAGAATGCAAAAAGCCCCCAACCCGAATATCTCCCTGGTGGTCCAGTGGACCGTAATGCCAGAATCGCGGGCAGAATGTCCAGTGACAACCCCCAAACATCTCCCTGGTGTCTGTTGCCCCCACCCCACCCACAGCCCTCACCCGCTCCCCCTGGCAGCTGGCGGGCGGCAGCATCCCACCGCCTGCCGCCCGCGCAACCGACTGACTGTCGGTAGGGCTGCCGCCACTGGTGCAGAGCTAGAGCCAATGGGCATGCAGCCCTACTGTACATGACAGTCCATGCCTGAGTGCCAGTAGCGCCAGTAGCGCTGCAGCATACCTACAGTCGGCGGCTGGACATGGTGGTGAGAGGAGGGCTGAGCCGGCCGTCCGGGCGCTGTATTCTAGACTGAGTCCAGGAGGACGGGCGGAGCACTCTGGGGGCGGGCTAGGGGGGACCACTAGACCACCAGGTATTGCTCTTTTGGGACTAGCTGGCATCGGATCATGCTTGGGGTGGGGCCACCAGAGCACCAGGGAAATTGACTGAACACGGCGGCTACTGGGTCAGGGATCATGCTTGGGGGTGGGGCCACTAGAACACCAGGAAATTTACTGAATCACGCAAACTACTGGGTTGGGGATTGTGCTTGGGGCCACTAGAACACCAGGAAATTGACTAAACACGGCGGCTACTGGGTCGGGATTGTGCTTGGGGGTGGGACACTAGAACACCAGGAAATTGACTAAATACTGCAGCTACTTGGTCAGGGATCATGCTTGGGGTGGTGGGAGCACTAGAACACCAGGGACAAATAGGTGTTTTACATGGACCACAGCTGGGATTCATGCTTGGGGGGTGGGGGGGCCACTAGAACACCAGGGACAAATAGGTGTTTTACATGGACCGGGGGCCGGGATTCGTGTTTGGGGGGGTGGGGGGACCAATGGACTACCAGGGAGTGGAGTCAACACAAGTGGGAACAGGGACCATGATGGCTGAGACGGGTTGCCTGGCCCAGCCTGTCTGCCCAGGTCCCTATATATTGGATGGCTGTGCTGCACAGCCCAGTGATCCTACAGCTGACATCTCCCCACCTTCAGCACGTTTGCCTTATGCCTGCCCCATGCATACTTGTGTCCCCCCAGTGTGTTCCACCCACACCTGCTGTGGGCCGGCTCTGTTGGTGTGGGGTGGGGGCATCATCCAGGGCATGTGTTGCCAAGGTAGTGTGTGTGTGTGTGTGTGTGTGTGTGTGTGTGTGTGTGTGTGTGTGTACAGCTATCTATCTATATATATATGTAGTGTATATATATATATATATATATATATATATATATATATATTAGAGGCAAAAAACTTCGTTTAATGCATTAGTTAGGGTTGTTCCACAGAGACAAAGTGAGGAATTGCTGTTAGGGTTGGAAAACCCTAACTCAATTCACCCCCCAGCACCACACACACACATTAGCATGGGGAGGACCAAGTCAACACAACCAATGACAGACATCCAGCAGCAGGTGACAGAAATAACAAACAATTGTCTAAATGTACTTCGAGACATCCCACCCACCTGACCAGGTACTGCATGCTCAGTGGAGATCAACAGCAAAACTGAGGCCATGTACACACAACGTACACATCCCTGATTGCAGCTGCACATGCAGTACCACACTTAGTAGTTGCATGGCCTTATCTACCGATGCCCCACACCACACCACACCACTTGTGGTGGGCCACCTGAGCAATAGAGTTAAGCAAAACCAAGGAGTTGTACAGGTATAATATCTCTGATTATAACAAGGGTTTGAGAAATGCAGCTTTCTAATTGACTGTAAACATTGTCACAGCCTTATGTTTAGTTTTTATTAACATACATGTAGAGCCTAACCATATGATGAACATGGTTTAATGTTGTTTAAAAACAGTTTTATTATGATGAAATAAGCCACTCCCAGGTATTATGTTAATGGTCAGTTTATCACTGTCTAGCGACATGTGGCACTTTCGGATATGCCTCATTCAACATTAAACCCCTACAGGGTGATTAACAGACCATTTAACATAACTGTTGGTCATGCCTTATTGCTTAATTGTCTTTATGGTAGATACTCTCCCTCTGCTAGGCACTGCAGCAGCTTTGCAACACAGTGTCCCACCCAGTTACACCATACACTGTCTAGTTGCTGGAGAATGGCTGTGAATATGAACTCATGAAGATGAACAGTGTAACTTGATCATTACAGTCATCGAAACCCTAGTGTGATTATAACTGACAGACTCAGTGATAGAGGATAACCCCTGCTGTCCTAGTACATTTACCCCATTATGAGTTAAATCAATACTAAAAGACATTCTGTTTATATCTACACCATACCTACTTGATTCCTGTTGTAGCAGAATTAACATAGTTATCACTTTGATAGCATCAGTGACAGAAGTGTGGCAACCCCAAACAGTAGGCATACAGCCTGAGCATGAAACAACTGTTAAAAAAATCACACTGTGTCCATAAGTGGCATAGATCACTCATTGCAATAATAGCAAATGTATTACTATTTGAATAAGTTAGTCATCACAGATGCAATGAGATTGTCTTTATCAGGTACAACATACTCAGTAAGTGCCTACAGGAAAATCTATCCTATATACATGTCCGATACAGGTACATCATTGTTGGCTCAGTAGTGCTATGATATTTAGAAGTTGCTTGGCCTGATCCATGCAATTACAATCTTTCTTACAAAGAATACTTACTGCATCTTTAATATTGAAACACACTGAAGGTCTATGTATGTACATCAGCAGTACACCTTCATCAGTAAGAATGCATGTGATACTGGCAGTACCAATTTCACAGCGTTGAACAGGCAATGCTTTTCCATATGTTTACATCAGTCTCTCTATGTTGAGTAAACCATTGCAGTAAATGTACTACTATGTAAATCACCTACTAAATGTATCACAACTTTTATCTTGAGCATGCTAGTGTCTTGTAGTTAATTTATGTGCTTCTGTTAATTAATGTATACTCAGTAGTGTTAAAACCTTTCTACAACTGTCATCATGCACCTTCAGCATTTATTTTGAATAACGGCACAGTACCAGTTGTGGTGTGGTGTGGGGCATCGGTAGGTAAGGCCGTGCAACTACTAAGTGTGGTACGTTGTGTGCAGCTGCAATCAGGGATGTGTACGTTTGGTGTACATGGCCTCAGTTTTGCTGTTGATCTCCACTGAGCATGCAGTACCTGGTCAGGTGGGTGGGATGTCTCGTAGTACATTTAGACAATTGTTTATTATTTCTGTCACCTGCTGCTGAATGTCTGTCATTGGTTGTGTTGACTTGGTCCTCCCCATACTTGAATATGTGTGTGTGTGTCTGTGTGTGTGTGGTGCTGGGGGGGGATCGGAGTTAGGGTTTTCAACCCTAACAGCGAATTTCCTCACTTTTGTCGCTGTGGAACAACCCTAACTAATGCATTAAACGGAGTTTTTTGCCTCTAATTTCCCTTTTTTTTGAGAATGATATTGAGAAATAGTGAATGTAAGGGCCCCGCGCGCCCGCCACATGATGTCTTGTGGCATAGTAACAGGAGCAGCAATGCAAACAGAAATGCTAACAGTGGCACACATGGTAACACAAGCGCGAATGATAACAGAAAGGGTAACGCACACGGTGGCGTAGACGGGAACGGTGTGCCACGTGATGTCTGGTCACATAGTAACATGGTGCCTGTAAATGGAAATGTCAATGGGCATGGTGACGCAAACTGAAACAGAAAGAGAAACAGTGTGGTACACACAAATGGCAAAAAAGTAACAGAAACGCAAGCGCAAATGAAAACACAAAGGATGACGCACGTGGTGGCATTGGGGTGCGCATTGAGGATCATCAGCCTAACTCTCACCCCATGACCTGTGTAAAGCAGCAGAAGTATAGGAGAATGGGGTGAGTTAGGACTCATGATCCCAATGCACACCCCAATGCCGGTTGGGGGTGGGTGGGGTGCAAGGGGGTTTTTCAACCCTAACAGCGAATTTCCTCACTTTTGTCGCTGTGGAACAACCCTAACTAATGCATTAAACGGAGTTTTTTGCCTCTAATTTCCCTTTTTTTTGAGAATGATATTGAGAAATAGTGAATGTAAGGGCCCCGCGCGCCCGCCATATGATGTCTTGTGGCATAGTAACAGGAGCAGCAATGCAAACAGAAATGCTAACAGTGGCACACATGGTAACACAAGCACGAATGATAACAGAAAGGGTAACACACACGGTGGCGTAGACGGGAACGGTGTGCCACGTGATGTCTGGTCACATAGTAACATGGTGCCTGTAAGTGGAAATGTCAATGGGCATGGTGACGCAAAGTGAAACAGAAAAGAGAAACAGTGTGGTACACACAAATGGCAAAAAAGTAACAGAAACGCAAGCGCAAATGAAAACGCAAAGGATAACGCACATGGTGGCGCAGACGTCAACGGTAAGTGAAATGGGTACGGAACCACAAGCGGAAAGGGCAACAGTAACAGTAATGTAAGCGCACAGGCTGGTTTTCCCCAAAACCTGCATTGAGAAAGACAGTGAGTACAAATAATGTATGCAAAATAATGAGTATCAGCGCAGAAAATGAGATCTTGGAATACTAAATACATTATATCTCAGGAACCGTACGACGTAGAAAAAAATTTTAAAGTCATATTATTTACAACTGTCCTGGCTAATTTGCATCTTAGCCCCATTGTGGGGCTAAGAGATTTTCCAATGAAAAGTCCGTATCTCGCACCGTTTCCGAGATACGGGCCCTGAAAGGCGCAGCGAATGCCGTAATGTTATCCTATGGGAAAAAAGGAAAAGTTCGGAGTGCTATAACTTTGCCTCCCTGTAATGTTTCTTCACCAAGCCACTGAAAGGCACATCTGTGGGCTATTGGCTGTCTTCCCTCCAAATTTCAGGAAAAAAGACCAAACCGTTATTTTGCAGCAGGGATCCAAAGGATTTCTGTTATGCGTTGGGCGCCGTAATGTTATCCTATGGGAAAAAAATGTCAACTTTGGAGTGCCGTAACTTTGCCGCCGTGTGATATTTTTTCACTAAACTACTGAAAGGCACATCTATGGGCTGTTGGCTGTCTTCCCTCCAAATTTCAGGAAAAAAGACCAAACCGTTATTTTGCAGCAGGGTGCCAAAGGATTTCTGTAATGCGTCGGGCGCCGTAATGTTATCCTATGGGAAAAACTGTCAACTTTGGAGTGCTGTAACTTTGCCGCCATGTAATATTTTTTCAATACAACACTGAAAGGCACATCTGTGAGATGTCGGCTCCGTTCCTTCCAAATTTCAGCTCAAAACTCCCAACGGTTCTTTTGCAGTGCAGTGCCAAAGAATTGCTGTCATTTTCCCACAGACTAGAAAACTACTGTCGCAATTTGCGAAAGCTTTCACAAAAATTTGCGACACTTTCGTGAGCACGAAAGTAATTTGTGAAAGTACTTTTTCCAGAAATTTGAAAAACATATTTCTGGGGTGTTTTACCACAAAATAAAGACATGGCAAGCATCCTCAGGGCCCGACTAGGTGAATACAAAAAAAATTAGGTTGCTAGAGGGTCCCAAATTTAAATGCCAACCATTTTTCTGATCACCAACTGAAAACAAAATGGCCGATTTGCGAAAGTAACAGGCCCATTTGCGAAAGTAAAAATGCATTTGCGAAAGTGTTGAACTTTTTGTTAACTTTTCCCATTGACTTATAATGGGAAACTGTTTTTTGAATAACTTTTGAACCGTTTAATATTTTTTCACGAAATCTTGAAAGGCACATCAGGGACCCTGGCTGCACGTTTCCTGAAGATTTTGGGCCAGTCACGCAAACCGTACGACCTGTAGGCGCGACCACAGAATTCCAGAAAAGCGTAAACGCGTGCACAGATCACACTTAATAACTCCACAGCCGTATATCCAACCAGTACAAAACTTGGCAGGTCCCAAGGCCTATGGTTCTTGATCATAAATTCCAAATTTCAGACAAATCCATCAAACAGTTGCAAAGTTATTAAGGTGCAAAGTTTTGGGGTTTAACATAAAAATGGCTCCTCTACCATAATATATATATATATATATATATATATATATGCGTATATGTATATATATATATATATATATATGCGTGTATCTCTATATCGATCTATATTTATAGATCGTTGCAGATCTACACACACACACACACATATATATATATATATATATATATATATATACATATATATATATATATATATATATCTTTAAGTACTGCTTGCAGTGCTGCATAGGTATGTTGTATGCACCACTAGTACCTGCTAGCAAACAGTTCCTGCTGCTTAATGCTTGGGATTCCATTCTGACCAACAGGGGATGCTGTGAGCATGCCTTGGCCTGCAGCGTCCAGCCTGTACTGCCATGCCGACCAACAGGTGGAGCTGTGTGCACCATGCAGCAGCACCAGGCAAACTGCATGGTAATGTATGCTAAGCAGCATATAATGAGATGCAAATGTGCTTGTTTGCCCATGGATTGCCTAAGTAGGCTCATTTGCATGGGAGCTTTGAATATAGCTACCCGTTTGCCCCGGGCTAACCAGTTTGCACTGGGCTAATGTGTTAGCACTGTGCAATCAGGTTAGCCCCAGGCAAGCCTCACTTCAGCATAGCACAGTTTTGCAGTGTGTGGCTTATATTATTGTTTGCAGTCATACCTCTCAACTGTTCCTGATTTTCAGGGACGTCCCTGATTTTACCTCAAAATCTTACTCTGTCCCTACTAAACATTGTGTTTCTGTGGCCAAACAGTGGGGGCATACCTCTCAAGTGTCCCTCATTTTGCTCCTTAAAAATTGCTCTGTCCCTCATCTGTCCTTCATGGAAAAGGTGCTGCCCTCAGAGAGAATGTGCTGTATATTCAGATTTTAAAGCAGAAACTCTAAATATTCTGAAATACTAAATCCAAAATAAACCTTGTACAAGTAAACACTATGGTTTTCACAGTGTTCTGAACTTGTATCTCCATGTTTGAGGATGTGTCCCTCATTCTGAGTGTCTGTGTCCCTCATTGTCCCTCATTTTGAGTGTCCAAAAATGTCCATGTCCCTCATTTCAGTGACAAAAGGTTGAGAGGTATGAGTGGGAGTTGTAAGCATAAAATACTGTCAAACATTAATGTTACTGACATGTTCTTCCTTAATAAATGCATTCTACACTACGCCACTTATCCTACCAGCTTTCTGAGTGCATATCACCAATATTTAGGATGTGTCCCTGGTTTTAAACCTTTGTCCCTGATGTTTTTAAGCCTTATCCCTGCTTGATGAGGCAGGGGGTTGAGAGATGTATTAGCAGCAGCTGTGAAATGTCTCTGTGCAATCACACACAATGTTCTCCACCTGCAACACTGGCTTGCTACAGAGTCTGATGAGCTGCAGTTGCAGGTTGCACTTCCCTGTTGCTATATTCAGTGCTGTCTTATTCCCGAGCTATTTTTGCCCTGCACTCCCAGACCAGTTTGCCCGGCTTCCTTAGACTGCTATATTCAGCAGGATTAGCACTGGGCTGTTCCCTTTCGAATATAGCTTGCTTTGTGCTCCTGGCTAAGTTTGCCCGCCAGGCAGTGCTAATTTAGCCCCGGGGCAAAGTTTTGAATATCTGGCCCGTAGTTTGCTAGTTCTTTCACTAAAATAGAGTGCAGTAGTTGTAAAAATCCAAAATCCATTTAAAAAAACACTCATTTTAAACACATTGTGATTCATAAATTAGACACTCTGATTAGGAAACATTTCTTTGAGGCACATGAATCCAACCCCAAAGATTTTAAATTTATGAGGCTGGAATAGGTGAAGTCATCCAGTAGAAGTGTAACAGACAGAGAATGCATCTCCAAAGAGAGAGTAGTTGTATTTTCAAGATTGACTGTGTTAATCAGGGTGGGGGAGGGAGTAATGAACACACTGATTTTAGACCAATTTTATATAATAAAATTGTGAAGCACTCCACACTATCAAGGCACTCTTCCCACAACGCTATTTGTATCCTGTCAGTTCCAAGTATTTGTGGCAGAGGTCCCGTTTGCCTGTTATCTCACCACCACTTCTGTTGCTGGCTCAGTCTCTGTCCAGCCATACATAATGTTTGTTCTTCTAAAGAGGGGACAGAAGAGCAGAGATGCAGAACCATTTACAGCCACGCTGAGAATGTGTCAGCTAGTGGTCCGTACATGCATAGTAGCAGGCATCTGTTTTCTCTCTGTGATAGTGGTGCATCAGAAACTCCACCACTGGTCCTGGACCCTAAGATCAGTTTGTTGGAGTTCAGAGACACAAGGGCTGCAGTAGAGAAGCCACGAAAACAATGTATTTAAATATTGCCAATGAGTGGTATGAAACTGAATTTATACATAATAATGACCCTCCCATGAATCTTAATGAACCCTGCCTGCCTTCTGCTCATTGGTGCTCATTGGCAAGGTTCATTAATATTCATGAATGGATCATTCCAATCCCCCAGTGTCATGACCTGAAATAAAGAAAACCTTCCCTATTAAGTTTTTTTTTCTTTTTTTAATAAACCCTGTAAAAAGAAACCATCCATCAATGTCTACTGTGGCTGTTACAGTCCCCCTACCCAACCCTCCCACTCAGCACCCACCATCCCAAACCCCTCCAAGCCCTTACTTACCTAACAGGAATCCAGCAACGCAAAGTTCTGTGGACTGCAGACACGTGTTCACTCTTCAAAGCTGGATTGCGACCTAAGGAAACAGGCATGCAGTTCAATGTATTTCAATTGAGTTTTGAACTTAGTGGCACAACTTGGCCATTCTTGCATATTTTTGCTCCAGATTTTCAACATTCATTCTTTGGCACCCCACCACATTAACAATTGCTCTAACATTGGGAAAATCTGTCCCAAAATGTGATTGTTGTGGTCCCTTTGCAAAATCACATTTTGGGCAGGATTTGAACATTTTCTCTGCACTTGTTCATGAGGTGGGGTCATAAGAAGGCTATGTTGAACATTTGGTGTAATAAATATTAAAAAACAACAAAATTATGAGCCTATGTTGAATTTTGTGAACGCAGGCTAGTAACTTTGGTAATTTGCAATATTTTACCCAAAATTTACAGCATAGCCATTTCCTTACAGCACCTCATAAATATGACAGCTGTAATTTTGAAATCCTGTCCAAAATGTATTTTTTGACATCCAAAAAGGTGATTTCATGGTCATTGCAAGAAATCAACTTTTGGGCAAGAGTTCAACATTTTCTGTGCCCTTGTTTGTGAGGTGGGGTCATAAGATGGTTATGTTAAAAATTTGGTGTAAAAATATTAAAAAACAATAAAGTAATGAGCCTATATTGAATCATGCGAACACAGACTTGTAACTTTGGTAATTTTCAATATTTTTACCACAAGTTTTCAACATAGCCATTTCTTTACAGCACCTCATGAATGTGACAGCTGTCATTTATTGCTCTCAACTGCAGTCCTCATGGCTTCTGCAAGAGTTTGTTTTAATTTCCCCATCACTTTTTTCTCTTTTTGTTCCATGTTACAGTATAACACTTTTTTGAGATATTCTGATACTAGTGACCATAATATTGTACCTGACACTTAAAATCCTTTTTTACAATTATTTGATATAAGATGAAATAAACAGTAATAACTGTAGGTACAGTACACAGTTTGTTCATTACAGTATATCATGTTTGAGATAATTAGCATCAAGAACATTAGAACTCCTAGGGATTGTTTGATACCTCAGTTTTGTATTGTACTACACAGGCATATAGGTGATGTGGTTGTTAAAATAAAGATATATGGCACCTTTATGTTTTTGAAAAAGGTTGAAATTCTGATGTTATAAGCCTCACAATACTTAAATGCTAATCTCTGAAACTCCACCACTGATGAAGCTCCTTCTGAATGAAGGACTGGGGCAACTGGCATTTCTACAGTGTAGAGCTGTGAAAAAAAATTTCTGCCAACAGAATTTTCATGAAAATCAAACTTTCGGTTCCGCAAAAGTTCGGAAATCAAATTAGCAACTTTCGTGGAAATTTCAACTTAGAGTAGAACAGCAGAATAAATGTATGAACTGCTTATTTATGTAATAAACTGTGGGAAAAAAGTCTGCAGAACTGATTACTGTCAGAGGTCAGTTGTTCAGAATTACTTTCCTCAGACTAATGCATTAGTTACATTAGTTACTGTGGCAAGTCATACATTCATTCTGCAGTTCATTGAGTCACTGAACTGTGGAATGAAAGTAAAAACTGTGTATCACTGTCTCCTTATTAATTTGTTTCCCTGCTGTCTAGTGGCACTCCCCTACCCTCTGATCAATCAATCAATCAATCAAATCTTTATTTATCCAGGTGATCACCATTGAGCAAGCTCATTTACAAGATGGACCTGCTGTTGGCAGGGAAAATTGTACAGTTACATATAAATATACATAATACAAAAGGAACAACATGTTTACAATACTGATAGGAGCACAGTATTTACATTCCAAGTCACATGTACAAGAAAGATATGCATAACACAACCCGAACATTATATATATATAATATATATATATATATATATATATATATATATATATATATATATATATATGTACAGTTCCCACTGGAGCAGGATGTGTATGGATGTCATATACAAACCATAAAAGAAAAAGAAAGATTATTTATATTCTTGTCCAGCAGAAACACGTTACAGGCCTGGCTAGAAATTCCTAGGCTATGGAGGTGTGCATAACAGTGTGTAGGGCGTAGGCTAATGTGGCAGAAGGGGGGTGGTGAATAAGAGGGGTGCAGAGGGTGCTAAGGGCAAGTGGGGCAGAGAAGGGGGGAATAGTAGAGGCAAGGGCTGATTTGGATGAGCAGCTGGGACTAGGAGAGAGGAACAAAAGTCAAGCTGCTAGGAGTGATAGAAGCAATTACAGATTTCAGCAAACGTTTTGTCATAGAGGGTCTTAAAGGAGACAGGACTGACAGGGGAGCTAAGTATCAATGATTTTTGTATCCTGTTCCAGAAAGTAGGACAGGCATAGCTTATGGCAACCCTTCAAAAGCGAGTGTTGGCCCTTGGGACTTTAAAAAAAATCTGTGAGTGACTTCTTAAGGCATAGTTCCTAATGGGACTAAGGGGGAGACAGTCAACAATGTATTGTGGGAGTTTGTTGGTAAGGGCTCGGAGCGTCCATAGGGCTGTATTTCTATTTTGCCTGTATTGAAGGGAGGTCCACCCTACGACTGCGTATAAAGCGCAGTGATGTGTGGAGTACGGGAGGCCAGTTATAAATCTCAGCACTCTATGATATAATACATCCAGTTTTGCAAGATATGAGGCTGGGCAATGGCCATAAATGAAGTTGGCGTAGTTAATTAATGAAAGGAACGTAGATTGGACAAGCTGCCTTTTTGTGTCTGTGGTCAAAAGACATTTAATTCTGAAAAAAAGACCAAGTTTCTGCCTCAGTTTTTTCAGCAGTTCTTGTGTGTGTTCCACAAAAGAGAGTTTGTTCTCTAGCCAAATACCAAGGTATTTGAATTTATTCACAAATTCAAGATTTTCTCCTAATAAAGTAGAGACTGAATATCTGATCTCCTGTTTCACAGCTCATCCCACTAACCATTAGGCTCTTCTGCCATTACTACTAGCTTTATCTGTAGAAGTATGTGTGCATCTCAAAGCACCAATGGTGAGAGCAGGACATAGATATTTCAGGTCTTCCCAAATGTTAAGCAACTTTTGGGGAGAAGTAATGCTGGCTGGTGTACTGGAGCAAAACTCATGCTTAGGTGGGACATGCTGACATTTGATCACTTACCAAGAGAGGGGAAAACTAAATTGTATCACTCTAACTGGAGCTAAGCAGGATTGGATAACAAAATGGTCATGTTATAGGTTATAAGCCAGTCCAGTGGCACTGAGGGTTGAGGTGCTGGATGCCACACCTAGCATCAAGCCAGTGACCTGGGTAAGAGACCAGACTCAGGACATCGTGGATCGGCAGGGGGATGGGAGGATCAAACATCTGGAGGACTGCGCTCCCATCCAGGGATGGGATCCAGGGGTTTCCTACCTTGTAGTGGCTCCCAGTGGAGACCAGGGGCACTGCATTCAGGTGGGGACATGAGAGGGGGTGGTGGCAGATGTTTGTGGGAGGGGGTGGTCTAGTTCCCTCCACACACTGATGTCATTGTATGTCTGCCACCTCAGGGGCAACCAATTAAGGTAGAAAACCCCAGATGCTAGGAGGATGATGGCAGCCACCAGGGGGTGATGCACAAGTCCACCCCCGGTCCATACCCGGTTGATTCTCAGGTCCGTTCCTCTCAGGGTCCTTGTGGAGAGGACTCTATCCCTGATTCCGCACTGGGTGGGATTCAGGCAGGATGGTAGCATCTACCGAGTGGGACTCGCCTGATGGGGGCCCTAGCAACCGGTGCCCAGAGTAAAAGAAAGCTGAAAAAAAATGGTCAGGTCATAGTTAGAACTGGGTCACAGCTGACTCATCATCCATACATGGAACTTTACGTAGAACATAAGGCTGGGTGAAAGTTGTGAAATCTGCTTTAGTGGAACTTTCACAGAATTTCACAACTTTCGTGGAATTTTCTGAATTTGCACCTTTGGTGAAATCGGAAATCTTCCAAAAGTGTTTGGCGAAGGTTAACCCTGTTCCATTTGATTTTCTCGCTGAACTGATGAACAAAATGCATGAACTGTGGAACTAATACATTAATCTGCAATTTATGTGATTATTTCTCAGTTCAGTGATCAGTTCTGCACCATCCCCATAAAAAAAAAATACCTGGTGTCCAGTGGGCCAGTGGCTCCCCCCACCCTCCAATTGCTTGGCCCATTTATGTTTCCCTGGTGTTTAGTGGCACGCTCACCCTTCAATTGCTTGCCCACTGCCCGTATTTATGTTTCCCTGGTGTCGAGTGGCACCCCCACCCTCTGATCCCTAAACATGCTGCATGTATTTGTGTTTCTCTGACATCTAGTGACCCCCCACACCACCCACACCGGGTTGGATACACCAACCTGACACCAACCACCCCTTCCATAGTTATTAGTGGTCAAGTGGGTCAGTGCCATGGGGATCCCATACGGTGACTGGCATAGACCTCCTCTTACCACCTCGGCTGGTTGCTGTATGTAATGATAGGAATCACATACTGTGCTCCCTGTCATTACATATAACAGTTGGCTGAGGTGGTGAGAAGATGGCTGTGCCAGTCGCTGGTCACACACTCCCTGTCATTACATACGGTGGCCAGTCCAGGTGGTGAGAGAAGGGCTGTGATGATCACCAGTCACTTACTCTATGTAATTACATACAGCAGCTGGCCAAGGTGATGAAAGAGGGGCTGTGCTTGTCACTGTATGGGCTTCCCACAGCACTAACCCATTTGAGCACCAATGACAATATAAGTTGGGATGGTGGCAGGTTGGTTTACCAAATTCAGTCTAGACAGTGTGGAGGGGCCACTAAATGCCAGGGGAAGATAAGTATGGGTGAAAGAGTGAGCAATCAGATGGTAGGTTTGCTACTAGAATCAGAGAACTATAAATATGGGCAACTGGTGAGCAATCAGAGGGTGGGGGTGCAACTAGACACCAGAGAAACATAAATACAGGTGGCAGGTGAGCAGTTGAAGGGTGGGAGTTGCCATGAGACACCAGAGAAACATAAATACATGCAGTGGGGTGAGTGATCAGCGGGTGAAACGTAAGCAATTGGATGGTGGGGGTGACACTAGGGAAACATAAATTCAGGTGGCACTGGTGAGTGATTGGATGGTGGAGGTGCCACTGGACACCAGGGAAACATAAATATGGGTGTTGGGGCAAATAACTGAAGAGTGGGGGCCACTAGACACCTGAGGAAACATAAATATGGGTGATGGGGCTAGCGATAGAAAGGTAGGAGTTGCCAATAGACACCAGGGAAACAATATGCAGGACAAATGATCAGAGGGTGGGGGGGGTGCCACTAGGCACCAAGAAAAAATAAACATAGGCTAGTGATTGGAGGGTAGGGGTACCACTAAACACCAGGGAAACATGAACCTGGGGCTAGGGACCAGAAATACACAGTTCATTTCATACTTTCATGCGCAGTTCTGTGACTCGCTGAACTGCAGAATGTATGAATTGATGAGTAATGTTGTTATTTGAACTGCCAAAAGAAATTCCGCAGAACTGACCTCTGAAGGTGATCAGTTCTGCAGAATTTTTTTCTGCAGTTGACTACATTAATCAACTGTTCATATATTTATTCTGCCGTTCTGAGTCAGAATTTCCACTAATGTTTCCAAAATAATTTCTGAACTTTCTTGCAAATTCTAACAGCAGAAGTTTTCTTTGCACCATTCTAGTAGTATTAGCCGAGAAAAACCTTATTAAGTCAAATATGTCTCTATTGTTTTCATTATTCCAAAAATGTGGATTGCAGAAGACTTTCACAGATCCTACACCTTAAGCTAAACTTTCTAAAAGTTTTTACAATGCACACAAAATATACTCATTCTCTATTGATTTCACACAGAAAACCATCCAAACAAACTTGATTTATTGATTACCAAAAAATTCTAACTCTCCTCCCACACATATAGATGTAGGACTGCTCTTTTCCTCATCCATTAACTCTGGCAGTTTCATAACCAGTGTTCATAATCTGAGTGACTTCTGAAAATAAGCAATTTGTCTAGTGTACTTACCTGGTTAACAAAAACTAATTACTGTAAACAATATATGTCTGGCCATCTTGTCTTTTGTGCATCTACTTAGAGAAGGAGTGTATAAGGAAAACATTAAATATATTAAATACTATATCACACATCCCTCAATTACAGGGTTGTAAGCAGATTGCACAAATGTTTGCAGATAAATATGAGGATACATTGGACAAGTGGTTGACACCACCACAACCCAGCCCCCTGAGGACTTTGTGGTTTTTATGGTTTCCCTTAGTTACACTCATTATAGCATTTCACTCCAAATGGTTGCACAGTATGTTTGCATTTATGCATTGTATTTCATAATGTTTTCCAGTCAAACAATATCTCTAAATACTTTGCTGGTACATGAAATGACAAAACTACAACAAAACAGGATATTATTTATAATGCAAAACATCTAGACTTCCCTATCAGATTTTGAATTTAAAGCCTGATTGTAATGTCATGCTTGGTATGTGCTTGCTAAACCTATTTGTGCAAGCATGTTGTGTTTTCCTTATACTAATGACTTCACTTGTGATGGTACAGCATGTACTGCATGGTGGTATTCTTTGATATATTCTTACATCATTTTTGTATTATATATATATATATATATATATATATATATATATATGTATAGATTCATTGCAAAAACATTGTTAATGCATACCCTAACACCCCCTCACATCTACCACCCCACCACCACCCCCATCCTCCACATGCCAAGAGGTGTTGAGTGGTCATCTGCCCTAACTCTCACCCCATTCCATGTGTAAGGAAGCTGAGATGATACAGTATAGGAGAATGGGGTGAGAGTTAGACCCGATGACCCCAAGGCACTCCCTGTCACCTGTTGGTGTGTGGAGGGTGGTGGTGGTGATGGGGTGGTAGGCGTGGGGTGGTGTTAGGGTTCGACACCCTAATGCCTCATTTCCCTACTTTTGTTGCTTCAACCCTAACTGATGCATTAATGAAGTTTTGTGTAATGAATTTCCATATTGTTTGGGAAAGTGGAATCTTACCCTTATATATTTGTAGGAGCACAGGGCCCTCCCAGCCTTGCACTCTCATCAGCCTATACTGTGTTGTGGTTGCATCTCCCATCACTCCATAATGGTATCCATTTGTGGGGCCAATCTATCCATAGCTGTAGAGACATTGTAATGAACTGTCATCTCCCTGTGGGAGTGCAGTGCCCTCTGGACCTGCACTCCCAGCACTGCATAATGGATGGCCCTGCACTGACATTACTGCAAAATGGTATCCATATTTGGGGGTGCACAGGGACCTCTGTGCCCTGCGCTCCCTCCTACCCATAAGTGTAGATAAGTAACGCAGACCTAGAGATATTCCAAGTAACCCTTGCGATGCAAATTGCTCAATAGCTCTGTAACCATAGCAACCTTGAAAAAAATTCCAGCACAGCTGTAATCATGGCCTGGCAACCTGCACACATGCTTAAAGATGCATTTAGTGAAAATACATATCTCAAACATTTTCGAAATATAGGCGCTGAAAGGTACTGCGTCCACCACAATGTTATCCTAAGGGAAATTTCCAGACATCAGAATCTTATAACTATGGAAATAATGTACGTTTCACCACCTAACCAGCAAAAGTCACATTTGTGGGGCAAGCCCTTTCTACCCTGAAAATGTCAGCCCCAAATTTCAAACCGTTTCTTTGCAGTTAAGTAGCAGATAGTAAACTTTAGAAATCCCTTTTCGTGAGCTGTCAGAATCTCTTTTTGTGAGGTGTCAGAATCCCTTCTCACAAGCGAATTCCTTTTTGTGAGCTGTCAAAATCCCTTTTTGCGATTGTGGGACCAGATAGCCTTGCCAGAAATCCCTTTTCGTGATGCAAAAAGGGATTTTTGACAGCTCTCAAAAATGGATTTAGCCCATGAAAAGGGATTTTGACAACTCACAAAAAGGGATTTGGTTTGCCAGACCAGATGGCCCTGGGGGTAATCCCTTTTTATGATGTGAAAATGAATTTTGACACCTCATGAAAAGGGATTCGATTCACAAAAAGGGATTTTGACAGCTGATGAAAAAGGATTTAAAAAATGAATCCCTTTTCGTGAGGTGTCAAAATCCCTTTTTGTGATTTCAGGACCAGATGGCCCTCCCAGAAATACCTTATCATGATGCAAAAAGGGATTTTGACAGCTCGCAAAAAGGGATTCGGCTCGTGAAAAGGGATTTTGACAGCACATGAAGAGGGATTTTAAAAATTATTCCCTTTTTGTGAGATGTCAAAATCCCTTTTTGCAGGCCAAATCCCTTTTTGTGAGCTGTCAAAATCCCTTTTCACGAGGTGTCAACATCTCTTTTCACATCGCGAAAGGGCATTGAAAGCGAGTCATGAAAAGGGATTTTAAAAATCTAAAATAAACATTCTGGCATTACAGTAAAGTAAACCAAGGGCATAGGTTTGTAGAGAACACCACCATGAACAAAATGCATGCTTGGATATCTGCAGAAGACATCCTTGGTTAAAGTTATAATGTTTTGTTTGATGAGAAAAAATGAAAAACAAAATGGTGGCTCGCTAACAAGGAATTTTTTCTCATGAAGAGGGATTTAATGAATCCCTTTACGTGAGCTAGAAAAATCCCTGTTCTTGAGGCCTAAATCCCTTTTTTACCATGCAGCCATCCAAAAGACTGCACTGAGTATGCTCAGAACCTGAAATTTCAAAATTGAATAACTTTGAAACAAATTAATATTTTTGCACTAAACCAACGCTGGCTTATTCTTTGGGGCAAGTTCCTTCTATCCTGAAAATGTCAGACCAAAATTCCAAATGTTGTGGCCACAGCATGATGAGGAAAAAACAGCCAAAACAGGCACTGTTTCACTATACTCTGCATATAATCCACACATCCGATTGAAACAAAACAAGAGACCTACTCCATGGAACAGAGCATACCCAATTTCATGTAAATCCATTGAACAGTTGAAAAGCAATTAAAGTGCAAAATCTGAGGTTTAACATTAAACTGTCTACTCAACCCTAATTATAGTGGCCCTACCGCACCACTATTTTATCTCTCTCTCTCTATATATATATATATATATATATATATATATATATATATATATATATGTATATGTATATTTATATATATTATGGTAGAACGGTAGAGCTGCCATAGTTAGGGTTGAGGAGCCATTTACATGTTAAACCCAAAATTTTGCACCTTAATAACTTTGCAACTGTTCAGCAGATATGCCTGAAATTAGGAATACAGAATCAAGACCCATATGCCTTGAAATGTGCCAAGTTTCATACTGCTCGGATATACGGCTGTGGAGTTATTAAGCGTGATCTGCGCATATGTTTATGCTTTTTTTGGAATTCTACGGTTGTGCCTACAGGTTGCATGGTTTGCACGACCAGTCTGAAATCTTCAGGGAACATGCGGCTGGGGTACCCGATGTGCCTTTCAAAGATTTCGTGAAACAATATTAAACGGTTCAAAAGTTATTCAAAAAACAAATTCCCATTATAAGTCAATGGGAAAAGTTAACAAAAAGTTCGACAGTGTCGCAAATGCAGTTTTTACTTTCGCAAATGGCCCTTTTACTGTCACAAATGCGCCATTTTGTTTTCAGTTGGTAATCAGAAAAATGCTTGGCATTTAAATTTGGGACCTTCTAGCAACCTAATTCTTTTTGTATTCACCTAGTCAGACCCTGAGGATGCTAGCCATGTCTTTATTTGGGGGTAAAACACCCCAGAAATATGTTTTTAAGATTTCTGGGAAAATTACTTTCACAAAGTAGTGTCACACTCACAAAAGTGTCGCAAGTTTTTGCGAAAGCTTTCACAAATTGCGACAGTACTTTTCTAGGCTGTGGGAAAATGACAGCAATTCTCTGGCACCCCGCTGCAAAAGAACGGTTTGGAGTTTTGGGCTGAACTTTGGAGGGAACATAGCCTACATCTCACAGATGTGCCTTTCAGTGTTTTGTTGAAAAAATATTACACGGCTGCAAAGTTACTGTACTCCAAAGTTGACACTTTTTCCCATAGGATAACATTACGGCATACGACACATTGCAGCAATCATTTGGCGCCCTGCTGCAAAATAATGGTTTGGTCTTTTGGGCTGAAATTTGCAGGGAACACTGCCAACATCCACAGATGTGCTTTTCAGTGTTTTGGTGAAAGAATATTACAGGGAGGCAAAGTTATGGCACTCCAAACTTCTGTTTTTTTCCCATAGGATAACATTACGGCATTCGCCACGCCTTTCAGGGCCCATATCTTGGAAACGGTGCGAGATACGGACTTTTCGTCAAAAAAAATGCTTAGCCCCCTCATGGGAGCTATGTACAAAACTAGCCAGGAAAGTTATAATTCATATGACTTTTACATTTTTTTTCTATGTTGTACGGTTCCTGAGATATAAGCAATGTACTATTCCAAGTCCTCATTTTTCTGTTCTGAGAGTCATTATTTTGCATACATTCTTTGTACTCACTGTCTTTCTCTATACAGCTTTTGCGGAAAACCAGCCTGTGCGCTTACATTACTGTTACCATTACCGTTTCCGCTTTCAGTTCCATACCCGTTTCACTTACCATTCACGTTTACGCCACCATGTGCGTTACCCTTTGCATTTTCATTTGCAGTTGCATTTGTGTTGTTTTCAACATTTCTGTCTACAGTACTGTTTCTCTTTCTGTTTTGCTTTGCATCACCATGTGCATTACGATTTGCGTTTGTGGGCACAATGTTACTATGTGACAAGACATCACGTGGCGGGGGGCCTTGAGGCCCTGAGGGCCCCATGCTCCCACTTGCGTGTCACTATTCTGGTGTCATTCTCAAAAAGAAGGGAAATTAGAGGCAAAACAATCCATTTAATGCATCAATTAGGGTTGTTCTACAGCGACAAAAGCAAGGAAATTCAATGTTAGGGTTGAAACCCCCTTTGCACCCCTCCAGCCCAACCCCCCAATTGGAATTGGGGTGTGTGTTGGGGTTATTTGTCCTAACTCTCACCCCATTCTCCTATTCCTCAGCTTCTTTCCACATATGATGGGGTGAGAGTTAGGGCCGATGATCCCAATGCGCACCCTGATTCCAGTTGGGTGGGTGGGCTGGAGGGGAGCAAAGGGGGTTTCAACCCTAACATTGAATTTCCTCGCTTTTGTCGCTGTAGAACAACCCTAATTGATGCATTAAATGGAGTTTTTTGCCTCATTATGTGTATATATATATATATATATATTTATGCTTCTCAGTTAATTGAACTGTCTTCTCATTAGGTGCATTAAAACATTAATTTCAAGTTTATTCTCTTTTGGTTTAGAATAGGAGAGTTACAACATCTAGACGTATGATTTTTTTTTTTTACAGGGAAGTAGATACTTTTAGGGATGTGGCTATGGTGCACTTTTCCTCAATGTGGCAGTCTTCCTTTACCCTTAAATTCAGCCAGAACAACTTCAAGATAAGCTCCTCCCAGTCACCAGGGTGGTATCCTCCTTGGCTCTGTTCCATGACGTCAGATCTTCCTTTCTCCTGGAAGAGTCAGATCTCCTCCTGTGTGTGGAGTAGGCCCAAAATCTACCTCATTCCTCAAATTATTTTTTTTCTAGTGAATCTCTTTCCAGTTTGCTTTTCTTGCTCAGTTATGGAGCATGATGACCCAAAAAATTGGGCCTGGGTTCAAGAAATGCACTGCTTGCAACCAGAAAATGTCATGTACTGACCCACATGCCTCATACATGTACTGTTTGAGGGCTCATCATGATCCGCAGGCTTGCAGCCTGTGCAAGTCCCTGCAGCCCTCATCTCTTGAGGACCATTATGCCCACCTTTTACTGGGTAGCCCAGAAGAACAGGATCTGATGGTCCAGTTCAAGGATGCCTGCAGGACCATTTAGGCAGTACCAGGCTTGGCATCACAGCTTGTTGCACTTGAAGACGTGGCAGCAAAAGCCACAGCTGTCTCCTCCTTGGCTCCCATGTAGCTCCTAGTGGGTGTTGGGGTCTTGTTCAAGGGCACTTTCCAGGACATTTGACAAGCCCTTCAGACCTTCAGGGATGGCCCTTCCTGATGGGATAAATCTAAATCTGAGCAGACCTGTCATAGGTCATGGGACAGGGAACAGGCTTGCTCTTTCCACTCCTGTAATTTTGTTACTGGCTTGACCGCTGTTGAGCAGTTGGCTTCAACTGATCTTTCTGGGGTCCCAGTACAGGCTACAAGTTCCATGGTGCCCCTTTCAGGCTTGTTGGTTGAGACACGGGCTGTCCATCAGGTTGAGATATTTCTTGACCTGAACAGCCCATTGTTGGAAGAAGTTGAGGATGACTTGCTCTCTTGGACTCCAGTCCTTTTGGCTGTCTCCTAAGAGAGGCTTGACAAACCATCCAACCTAGCTGTCTCCTCTCTACAGATCAAACCCTCTGGTGTTCCACAGCTGGAACTGGTCCATGTTAAGTACACAAACCCTTTTCTGGCATTTCCACACCAGTGACATGCTCATTGTCAGTTGAGGTCCAGGTCAAGGACCCAGTCCCACTTGAGATCACGGTCTTGGGAATCTCAACAGTCCCACTCTCTGCCTTCATCTATGAAGTGCCAGTGACACTCCTTTTCCTCTGTTCTTTAGACAATGATAGGCTCCACTGCAAGCTGCAGTGGCACTATGAGGAGCTCATGTGGTACCATTGGATCCTTGGTCACAGTCAACATGTGTCTCAAATCCAGCACACCCTTGGTCTCCACTGATGCAGCTTGTATCAGTCCTGCACTGACTGGCTGAGCCTGCACCAGCCTCCCTACCAATTCTGGTTGAACCCCTTCCTAAGCAGCCCTTGTCTGGGGCCCTGTCCTAGGCTGCTTACCCATAAGGCAATTTTAGAAGGTGGTATGAGGAAGTAGGCTGTTTGTTAACTAGGATCTGCAGCTTCTCCAATAGATAGGGAAATGGGCAGACTGAGGGGTGTCAAATGGTCCTTATCTGCTGTCAAATTCTATGTTTCTATGTTTTTGTGCCCTGTCACTGATCTCCCCAGATGGCTGTCTATTCATATCAACCACTCATATGAGTCCATGGTATTCCATGGGGAAGGAGGGTCGAAAGCAGTGTCTGAGGGTTCGTTGGACTCTGAGTGGTCCTCCATACTTTCCTCTCAGACCGCAGACATCAATCGCGTGTCAACCAAAGAGATCAATACCTAGCATGGGCCAGTCTCTGAGTCCATGAAGATTCCCCTGGAGCCTGCCAGAACTGGGCCAAATGCTCCCTCACAGAGATCCTCAACAAGGATGACTCCCTGGAGATTGCCTTCTGGTAGCAGAAGCCATTCTGGTTCCCACCTTGAAGCTTTGGCAGCATCCAGCTTCATGCCTTGTGCCCTCCACCCATATGGTCAGTGAGTATGTGGTACCCACAGGGTCTCTACCTGGATTCTCTGATCACCCCTCAGCTAAGGTGCTGGTAGCAGGCTCACTTTTCCACAAGATGGGCAACATCATGGATGTTGACAAGCCTCCCAACAAGGAATCCAAGAAGCTGGACCATGCAGTTAAAAAAGTTTATGCTGCTTCCTCCCTAGGTCTCTGACAGGCAAGCTCTACATTCTTGATGGCCAGTTTTGGTCATGCCTTCATAGGGATGCTGGACTATGTCCTTCCTCACCTCTCTGTGTACTTACAGTCAGCAGTCAATATGGTCAAAGACCTGTGGTGTTCTGTTGCCATGCACCAACTTTAGTTAGCCTTGGACATTGTCAAGTTCTGCACCCAATCAGTGGCTGTGACAGTCATTACACTGTAGGGCTTGGTTGAGGATTTCTACCTTTATTGCAAATACCTAACATAAGCTGGTGGACATTCCCTTCTGTGTACAAGCCTGTTTGGGTCAGGGTGTATGGTGACCTCACCAAGATTATGAAGTCCAATGCCATCCTGGATTTTGTTACCTCCTTGCAGAAGGACCTTTAGGGCCAGAAGCTGAAGAAGAATCTCTTTCATGTTTGGCCTTTTCTGCCCCAGCAGTCCAAGCCACAGCAACCCCAGTCAGAGCAATCCCAGATATGGTGACCTAAATCAAAGCCTCCCACCTCTGGCTTGAAGAAGCTCGGTGGCTGGGGTGGTGGTGGTGGTGTTCCTCCAGCAGCTGGTTCTGGAGTCTCGATCAGACCAGCCCAGTGATGGGTCAGAGGGCATCTCCCTCCCACCCATCATTCCCCTCCCGCAGTTTCCCATGGGGAGTTGGCTTCACTATTTCTGGCACGACTGGTCCATCATCACTACTGTCAAATGGGTGCCAGATGTGGTGGGCTAGGTTCTCCTTCTCGATTTTGAGGATCTCCCACCCTACCAAGCTCATGCCCTACAAGAGTCCATGGTGTCACAAGACATACTCTTCACCCTCAGGGAGGACACTGATCACCTCCTCTAGAAAGAGCTGTAGCCTGTGTCCTGGATGCCAGAGCTGGCCAGGGCTTTGTGTCCAGGTATTTTCTGGTCCCCAGATGGAAAGGGGGTTGGCCCTCCATACTGGATCTTCACGATCTGAACAAGTTATTGAGGAGGCTGCAAGTTTAGGATGGTCATGCTGAACCAGATAATTCCATTTCTGGGCATGGCATGTGATTCTGCTCCCTGAACCTCTATGACAACTTCTTTCAAATCCCACTCTGTTCATCTCACTGGTGGTACCTTTGGTTCTGCACAGACAGGGTGCTCTACAAGTTCCATGTCATGCCATGTCATGCCTTTTGAACTTTCATAGGATCCATGGTCCCTCGCCAAGTGCATAGCAGTGGTGGCAGCATTCCGGCAGCACTGAGGAGTCTGGGTCTACCCATACCTGGATGAGTGGCTGATTAGTGGGTTTATCTCAGGAAGAAGTGGTGCAGTTCAGGGATCAGGTCCTACAGACTTGCTCAGCCTTGGGTCTTCTTGCCAACCTGGCCAAGTTGGAACTCCACCACTCGCAGGTCATCCATTTCATCAGGGCAGAGCTTGACTTCCCTTGGGCCAACACCTGACTCCCAGATATTGGATCTTACCTCCTTTGCACAATCATTTCAAGTTGGGTACTTGCTCCTTGCCTGGGACTTCCTGTGGCTGATGGGGTACATGGCATCCTGCAACAGCATGGTCTGATGGGCTGGCTGGCTGGTGGATGCATCCCCCTGCAATGGAAGTTGGCCCACCAGTGGTCTCAGCACCTCAGTCATCTGGACCAGCCAGTCCTAGTAACACAGCTAATGTGGGATGCCATCCAGTGGTGACTCATCCCAGAAACCTAAAGGAAGGAGTCCCATCTGTACACCCAAAGCTGACTGTCACTGATGACCAATATGTCTCTGGTGGGATGGGGAGCACACTTGGGAGACCACAAGGCCCATGGTCTCTGGACTTCCAAGAAGTCCCAGTAATACATCAGCCTCATATGGTGAAGCACTGGAGTGTCTCTGTACTCGACTTTTTGATGTGCATTAATAAATGGAATAATTCCATTACTCACTTTGGATTTATGTCTTCACTGGAGTGAAACACAGTCCTGGTTCTGGAGTGTGAATGCTATCTAGTTGTTCCCCAGTACTATATCAACCTGCTGGAGCTCCGTGCAGTGCATCTTGCTCTGACAGCCTTTGCTCTGCCTGTTCAGGATCAGGTTGTGCAGGTCCAAATGAACAACACCATGACCATGTACTACATCTGCAGGCAGGTTGAAATGCATTTCCAATGGTTGTGTTGGAAAGCCCTCTGCATGTGGACCCTCATGTGCAGCTTGGGTGCCAATCTTCTGGTGAGTCATGATGCTGTAGACTCCAACCAGCTAGTGGATGCCCCCTGCTGAGTGGATGAGGCATCTCACAAGTGGTCTCTCCACCAGATGATGGTGGATCATCTGTTCTCCCAGTGGTGCACTCCCCTGGTTGACCTTCTCACCTCCTAGGAGAATGCAAATTTGAGGCTGTTCTGTGCCTGCCTGCCCCCCCCACAATGCAGAACAATGATGGGGGATGACTTCATGAGGCCCTGAACCCTTGGCCTTCTGTACATCTTCTCTCCCTTTCTCCTGATCCAAAAGATGTTAGTCAAGGTGCGGATGGACAAGGTGCACTTGATCCTGGTAACCCTGGCCTGACCGTGCCAGTTCTGGTGAATAGATCTCCTCAGCTTCATCAGCAGACCTCTGTGGCACTTGTCACTATGCCCACATCTGCTCTCTTGCCACAAGGGGAAGATTGTGCACCCAGACCTTCAATCCCTGCTCCTGACAGCCTGGTTCCTGAGTGGCTAGAGTTCCAGGGTTTTTGTCTCTGCAACAAGGTCCTCCATGTTGTGGAAGCCTCTTGGAAGGAGTTGACTCACCAGTGCTATGCCTTCAAGTGGAAGTGTTTTTCCATTTGGTGCCAGGGCAGGGAGCTAGATCCCCTGTCCAGTTCTGTGGCTAGCATCCTGGACTACCTGTTGTCCCTTTCTCAGTTAGGCCTAAGGTCAACATCCTTCAAGGTGCACCTGGCAGCCATCTCTTCATACTGAGTGTGGGCTGATATGCAGATGGTGGTGCAGGAGAAGGAGGTTTGGTGCTTCTTTAAGGGCTTTGACCATCTGTCCTCACTGGTGATTGAACCACCACCACCTTGGGACTTGTTGCTGGTACTGGCAAAGCTCATGGGCAAGCCATTAGAATCAATACACAGGTGTGACATCTACCATCTGTCATGGAAGACCACCTTCTTGGTGGCTATCACCTCCACCAGAAGGATTAGTGAGCTCCAGGATCTCTTGGTGGAGTCTCCATTCTTGGTGTTCCACAGGGACAAGGTTATCCTCCGTCCCAACCCGATGTTCCTCCTGGTGGTTGTTTTGGAGTTCCACCTTAAACAGGTGATTAACCTTCCAGTGTATTTCACCAATCTAACCTTGGAGGCCAAGTACAGGCTCCACATGTTGGACCTATGCCAAGCTCTTGGTTATTACATGAAGCCTATGGCTGGAGTTCAGGGAGAGATTCACAAGCTGTTTATCACCTGTGTTGTAGCCACACCTGGCCTACTAGCAGCTAAACAGATGATTAGCAGATTCTGCTATCGGTTGGCTGGTAGGGAGCCTCCATTGGGCATGGGGCTCATCCCACCAGTCATAACGCTGCCTTGGTGGCTGCTTCCAGGGATGTCTCTATCTAGGAGATCTGTAGGGCTTATTCCTGTGAAGACAGCATACACCTTCATCTCCCATCACCGCATCAACCTTGAGTCTTGTGGGGATCCTGATTTTGGAGCCTGAGCTCTCCAGTCTCTCTCCACTAAATAGAGTTATCAATCAATCAATCAAAGTCTTTATTTAACCAGGTAATCACCGTTGAGCAAGATCATTTTTGAGGTGGACCTGGTTTGTCAACTAGGAACAAGTGACAATATACATTGGATGCAACACACAAGAAAATAATAATAATAAAAATAAAGTGAGATACAATAATACAGTATATACAAAGTATCAGCAGGAAGCATTGACGGTAGTATATGTTTGGAACAGAAGATACAACTAGTTTTGGGTAGGACATAATTTTTCATATAAGTAAAGAAATGTACATATCAGGTGCACCGAACACAAATAAAGGCACAAAATTCACCCGTAACGGAGTTGTTCCCAACATGTTGTATTTTGTCCAGAACTTATGTCATAAACATCTTTACCAGAGACATGAATCAAAGCATAAATGTCTGAGGGCTGGAACAGCATAGGCTGTATTACAAGTTTGCGGGCTATAAACACCCTATCAGGGTGCTCCTCCAGCCCACCTCTGTAATGAAGTCGGACAGCATTTTTCCTTGGTACTTGATCAATCAATCAAACAATCAAAGTCTTTATTTAACCAGGCGATCACCGTTGAACAAGCTCATTTTCGAGGTGGACCTGGGTTTGTCAACAAGGAACAAGGGACAATATACATGGGATGCAACACACAAGAAAATAATAATAATAAAAACAAAGTGAGATACAGTATATACAAAGTATCAGCAGGTAGCATTGACAGTAGTACATGTTTGGAACAGAAGATACAGCTAGTTTTGGGTAGGACACAATTTTTCATAAAAGTAAAGAAATGTACATATCAGGTGCACCGAACACAAATAAAGCCTAATATAAAAAGATATATAGTGATACGGTATGGAGAATTTAGAGCTGGAACCAGGGTCAAAGGAATGTGGAAGGGACAGATATGGGGGTAGAAAAAGGGGAGAGGGAAGAATCGATTATAGATGTGATCAGTCTTTTAACATGTCATAGGCTGTGTGTGTAATGATGGACACTGACACAAAAAGGTAATGTGGCAAGGCTAAAAAAAAGTGCCAAGCCTAAAGCTTTATTAAAGTAACAGCAAAAAAAAAGAAAATATAAAACTATTAACTTTGCAGGAATACAGAAAGAAACATAAAAGGTACAAAAATAAATGAATGTTTCCACAGGCAATATCAGCAAACGAAAAGGCCACCTGGGATTTCAGTTATCTTAGTCTGTAAGTGCAGACTCCCAAATGGATCAGTACTGGCTGATCCCAAAACGAATCTGAAGGTATCACAAGAATGAGTCTCCCTTTATCCTAGGGAATCATCAGGTGATCACCCAGACTCCGCCCCTATACTCTTCAATACAAATTTTCATTTATAAAACATTTTTATTTCATTCTAAGCCAAGGGACATTCAATATATCTTTATTACAAAACATTGACATCCCTGAAATGAAATATAATACAGGTTTAACTAAAACAGTACTCTTACCAAGTTTAGCCCTCCCTCAACCTATCCACAGTATAACTATAGTGAGAAATGGGCGGCTGCCTCCTAGGAAACAGCAAGAGCAACAAGTGCAAATGGCTGCAAGGATTACCTCTGGCTAAAGGCCTGAATATCCATTATGTGGTAAGTTTTACCTTTAATATTAACAGGAGCCAGACTGCTATGAAAAGGAGTAAAACTGAAAAGAGACCATCATTTATTTTACAATATCTGAAATACTGCATATTTTGTTTAAGAGTTTCTTTTGGGAGTGCTAAACACATTGCAACTACAAGCAAACAAAAGCAGTCCCTTTAATTTCAAATCTGCTTATGTTTAAAACCATTTGTGCTGCTGGCATTTTGCCTTTCCATGTTACCTACCAAAAATAATAAAAGTTAAACAGTAAGGAAAAGTAAACTGTTTTGGGGTCAAAATAGTGTTGCTAAGGCATAGCTAGGGAACCTTACAACAACACACTAAGGGATTGGGTGACCAGCAGGCAGACTCTGAATCCTTTTACTATCTTTATTTTTCTGCCTAAATAAACTAAGTGCTTGTACTGTGAGGAGAATTCTATATTTGGCATTCACATTTGTTTCCTGGGCATTGCTTAAACATGAAGAGGAACTACTAGCCCAAATATGCTAAACCCCAGGTCTATACACTGTAGCCTATCATTGGGGTACTGAAGCTCCATACCTGTCTTTTAATGAAATGAAAGTGATAGAAAGGGCCTCTTATCCAGGTGGCCTGCCTGGAAAAAGGGAATTAAAAAGGGGGAAAGTAAAGGAAAGGACAGTAAAGATAATCAGAGAGTGCTACTGCAGTAGACTTGTGAAACAGAATTAGACAGGTATTTGGAGATTTAATAGCACACTTTCACATAACAGTAGTAATAAGAGTGTACTTGGACTTATAAGAGTCACTATTTAGGGTAGACAGGCACAAGACTCCTTATTATGATGTAGATATAGAGATTTAAAAGCTGCTAGGCTGATAGGGTGAGCTAATTTCAAAGTTTTTTGCAGCTGGTTCCACTGTTGAGGGAGCACAAAGCTGATGGCTGCTCTGCCAATGCAAGATTTTGCTTTGTAAACATAAAGGTAGATATATGAGGTGTTTCTCAGGGCATACTTCCCCAGAGTGCAAAAAGATAAACAGACAGAGATATACTGGGGCAGTTTATCTGAGATAGCTTTGTATGTCCAAACTGCAGCATTTTTTTTGCCGTCTGTAAGCAAGGGATGACCATCCTACTGCCATGCACAATGCACAGTGGTGGGTTGAGTAAGGAAGACCCATGATAAATCTTATGGCTCTGTGATAAAGTGTATCGAGTTTGGCTAGGGTACCTGCAGGTCCTTGACTATATAAAATCTGTGTAATCCAATAGGGAAAGAAAGGTAGTTTGAACCAGTTTCAGTTTAGCATCTCTTGTGAGGAGATTATTAATCCTAAAGAACAGACCAAGTCTTTGTCTAAGTTTCTTTGCCCGTTCTTCTAAGTGATCTGTGAAAGTAAGTCTGTGGTCTAACCAGACCCCCAGGTACTTGAACTTTGATACGTAGACCAACCGCTCACCTAGAATGGTAGTGATCTGTCGGAGTGTCCCAGCAATTGCAGGATTTATTGCATTGTGAAGGGGCTAGAGGAACATTGCTTTGTTTTGTTTTTTTGCATTTAAGAGCAGTTTCTGGTTTTTAAGCTGATGTTGCAGCAGATTAAATTCATATTGAAGGGCTTTACAGGCTGCATCAGGGGTGGGGCTACTAGCATAGAGTACCGTATCATCTGTGAATAGATGTATTTGTGCTTCTTCGATGGGGGCATCTACGTTGTTGATATAAATGGTGAAGAGCAAGAGACCAAGAATGGAGCCTTGTGGTACACCCCTCAATAGGAGTTTTGGTGGAGAAACTTCCCCTTCTGCCTTTACTTGTTGAAGTCGTCCCAAGAGGTAGTTGGAGAACCATGTAAGAAATGGGGAATCCAAACCAATATTCTGGAGGGACGACAGAAGCAGTCTGTGATCAATGGTATCGAACGCCTTGCTTAGGTCCAAGAAAACTGCAAAAGTTGCTTTTTTTTTTTCCTAATTCAAGCTGCCAGTCGTTTTTCACCTTGACTAGAGCAGAGATTGTACTGTGCTGTGCTTTAAAACCGGACTGTAACAGGTTGAGCAATTTTTCGGATTCCAGGTACTTCCAAAGCTGGGAGTTCACTATTTTCTCCAGCATCTTTGACAGGATTGGAAGGAAGGGGATTGGCCTGTAGTTATTGAGGTCACTAGGATCTCCAGACTTAAACAAAGGGGCCACAAGTGCATTTTTCCAAATGGGCTGTAGGACACCCTGGGCCAAGGATAAGTTGAAGAGATGAGTAATTGGGACTACTAGGACATGGTGGCCGACCTTTAAGAAGTACTAGTCAATGAGGTTGGCCCCAGCACTTTTCCTAGTGTTCAACTGAAGGAGAAGATCTTCGACTTCTTTCAGGGAGGTAGACTGCAGAGAGAAGGATGGACTGGGGATGGGTTTTTCTTGTGTATCCAATCCAAGTTGTTGGCGGAGGATATTTGCTGGAGAGGAGTCAAAGGTTTGCCATCTTGTGCCCTCCTCCTTGAGAACTGCTAGGAGTCTGCCATTGTGTGGATAAATGCACCATACCAGCATCCCTAGAAATGAAGGTTACTCACCTCTAACCACAGTTCAAGGAGTGGTATGTGGTGCACATCCACATGACCCACCCGACCTATGGCAAGTAACACATAGATCCCTGCTTCTCGTAGTGGCAGATCAGTGTACCAAAAAATGTGGGGGGTCAGAATGGCATAGAACACCTTAGCCCATGACACTGGGACAGTTGCCTTCTTGACTATACTTTAGTCAACCTACCTAGATATTTATAGTCCTGAAAAATCCACACATTTTGATGAAAACAATCATAATTTATTGACAGAAATTCATGGATTAGTCACGATAAAACAGATCAAGATCAGGAATTCTAGCTTTTGAAGAGGTTTGAAAGGAGAATGGAAGACAAAAAAAAAACTACAGAATGCATCTCATGCATTAGTAAAAGAAAATATTCTATATTTTTCAAAAAAGTGTAAGTTTGGTTGATTGTATTTTCAATGTATGTTGATATGAAAAGGTTAAGAAGCAGCCTCCCTGCTGTCACTGGAGAAATCCCAGTAGCCTCATTTTAATGCTGCTTTACTGAATGAAATATGGCGGGTGTCAGAATTCACTGTCTGATCTTCAGCTACAAAAGTGAGTAGTCTGCTGTCCCCCCAACCCCCTGGCTCTGCCACCTATGACTTCCAGTATGCAATAACTGATGATATCAGATGGATCCAAGGAGGATACCACCCAGGCTGGTGAGAGGAGCTTAGCTTGAAGACTTTGGTTGAACTTACAAGGAAAGGAACACTGCCTGGTGATCCTTTTCTGCCACCATCTTTCTATGTTTCTGTGTACTGTGTTTGCAGATATTTAACAGAAGCACCCAGATATGCCCATCACTGCACATTATATGACTGCATTGATGGCTTACATTTTAAAGGAAGACTGTACTGGTACAATTTTTATACAAATGTGTTTCAGGTTCTGTACCAGATTATGTATTAGAAAAGAACATAAACTTACTAGAATGGGCTTTGGGAACCCTGTAGTGGAGTGGTTCCATAGTTATTTGACCAAACAAGAGCAAAAGGTTTGTGTCAATGGAGTACTGTCAGAACCTAGAAAGGCGAACCACAGGATTCCCCAGGGCTTAATATTGGGACCCTTGTTATTCTCCATTTTTTTAAACAACCTACCAACTATTTGTAGTGAGTCCTCAATGGTTCTATATGCCGATGACGAAGTGCTATATGTTGCCAACAAAAACACTGACCTGATTCAACAATATTTGGGATGTGACTATAGTAGGTTAATGAGTTGGTTGGTTGAAAACCAACTCTTACTAAATGAGAAAAAAAACAAAGGGTATGCTCTTTTGTGCATCTACAAAATCTAAGATAGTTATGGAAGCCTTTACCATTACTGCAAATGATGGAATCAATATCGAAATAGCATCCGATTTCAAATATTTGGGTGTAACTTTGGACAGTAACTTAAGTTATCAGACTCACATTCATAATATTACTAAACAATTACATAAGAAATTGGGTGCACTCTATTCAGTGAGGGATTACCTTACAGATGACATTAAGAGAACTATAACATTGACCTGCTTGATGCCAGTCATGGGCTATGGAAGTCTGGTTTGGGGCGGTCCAACTGAAAAATAAAACTTCAGCAAAACGGTCTCTATAACACCTTATGTAGATTTGCCTTGAGGGTCAGAATCAGGGAACACCACTTCCACCTGTATAACAGGCAGAGGTGGTTCCCCTAGAACACAGATGTACCCTGCAAAAATCTTGTTTTGTTTTTAAATCTATTTACAGTACTAAATTGGTAAAAAGAGATTCTAGCCATATTGGTCCTTGGAAAACAGGAAACACTGGAAGGTTTGATACCTTTTATTGGACCAATAACAGTCTTGTACAAAGATGGAATTCTACATAAGCTTTTGGGGCCTCACAGGTCCTGTCTTCAGGTGAATGACAAAACTGAGCAACATAAGCAGTATTTATATATGCTGTGGAGCAATGTATAAAAATAGTAGAAGGGAGTTACAGGAAGGGTAAAATGGTAGGCAGTGTGAAGCTCAGAAGTGAAGAAAGGAACACAGAGCATTTAAGCCTTGTGATAAGAGTCTATAAAAGTTGCAATGTTATAAACAACAGTATGTGTGAGAAGAACTAAGTGGGGGTGGCAATAATAGGAACAGGTCATGTGAAGATGAACGGATGCTAATAAAGTGACAAGACAGGAAAACAGATAAGAAATATTTAAGATACAAGATGTTAGCAGGAAGAGTAGGAGGCAAGAAATGTTAAGAAATGAAAGGAAGCTTTGAAGGAATGAAATAACACAAAACATCAAAGGCATGGATAAACAAAGTGGCAGGTAAGTATACACAGTGAAGTGTGAGGTGGGGAGAGGGTAAGCAGGACTGAGGCTGAAAAGAATATGTAAGAAAGGCAGGAAAGAACAGGCAATTAGAAACAGTAGGTATGAACACAAAAGAAGAGAAAAAACTTTGGATAACAAGTAACACAAGAATTATAGTTTACCATAGTGTCTCATACATCCAATGTCCCAATTCAGTCCAATAATATTAGATTTAAATTGTTTAATATAGTTAAGTTCCCATGTCGTTCTGTCCTCTGTGTTTTTGAAATTGCCTCTTAATAACAGGACAGGTAAGTCAGAGACAGAATGATCTGTTTGTGAAAAATGGTTTCCTATTGGTGTACTGACAATCTTGCTTACTATTGTGTGTCTGTGGTGGTTCATCCTGGTTTGCAGTGATTGTCTAGTTTCCTTGATATAGCATCCATCTGTGCACTTCTTGCACTAAATAAAGTAAACCACATCGCTGGATTGGCATGTGTAGGATCCGCTAGACAACCACTGCAAACCTGCCCCACCCCACCATGGCAAATTTCAAATCCATCTCAAAGTAATACGAGCAAGCACATGACATAAGCTAATTGCAATATACCTTTCTCCCCACTCCCAGACCAAACACCACCCCCCTCCCCACCAGAGTCCCACCACTAGGTCCATTAGTCATCATAGCACCCCTCTACCCAGAGCCCCTCTAGCCCTCACCACCCTCCTCCCCTAAACAGCACCCAGTAAACTGCATGTGTAATAACAAAAATGGTCCCCTGGGGCACAGTGTCTGTTGTGTTTAGTGTCCAGTTGGTAATGGCACTTGTGCTTGAATTAATGTTGATGTCTTTGCTCCTAGTAAAAGCTGATGGGTTGAAAATTCAGTTCAACTGGCAAGTCATGTAGGTTTGCCATACAAATCTGGCTAAGTCACTGGTTGCATAACTAGGTGAACTGCAGTCACTGGTAAAGTGAATCTGCCAAAATTCACAAATTATTTAATTTCAGCAACTTCACATTCCTCTAATTATGCTCACAGCAGATGAAAAATGTATTACTCCATCATGGTTAACCGATGTTACCACACAGGCAGGGATATGGAAAGACAATGCAAATGAGATTAAAGACTTGGAACAGATTATTAAAGATCTTAATGTCAACATGGAGAAGTTTGTGGACACTTGTTAACCATGGGTTGCATTTCCCTCTCAGAACTGTAAATTTTTTTTAAGGTCTTTGTGGAAATAAGGATGAATCACAAGAAGGCATGACTGGAGGTTGGTGTTTAAATTCAGGAGGGATATGGGGAAGTTTTATTTCATGGAGAGGGTGGTGGAGCCATTAAACAGATTACTGGTGGAAGTGGTGGGGGCAGTTACTCTAGATGGGTTTAAAGGGACACTGTCAACCCCCTAGGTCTCAAAGTGTCCCTAGTTTAAAAAACATTTTTATAACTGCCAATATTCAGTAAAGATTGCTGGTGTAACTGGTAGTTTGATTCTGACTCTTATTTTCTTTAAAAAAGTGAAAAACAGACTGCCCAACATACTGGTGTTATCACACCAAAACAGATTTGTTTACATCCCTTGAGCAACTCCAAATGCATCTTTCCTGGACTTGGAAACACCCACAAAACAGTCTAGCCCCTTATGATGCAGTGGGAGTTTAGGAGACTTCTTTCTTATGAGTGACTGCACTGTTTGGGTGCATTTCTAATGCTCATGAAGTATGCAGTAAGAACAGAACCAGGATTGTAAACAAAACAAGGTTGTGTATAAATATACATTGCCATGCATTTCAGTTCTACTAAGCAAGGAGAGAGACAAAACAAACAGCAACATCAGTGAATTTTAGAGAGGGTAAGCAATCATAAAATGTGGGGTTTCAACTAGAAATAATATGATGAAAAACAGGTTGACAGTGTCCCTTTAAACACAGCTGGGACTGTACAAGAAGACTCTATCCCAAGGAGGAGTATTGGGTGGTTGTGGACATCGGGGTGCAGAGGGGGACAATCCACCAGGACACTAGATCAGGGAAAATATAGAATAATATGGTCAGACTCTATGGACCATCAATCTCTTTCTGAAGACAGACTCCATGTTTGTGAGTTTCTATGCCCCCAAATGCTTGTGGTTTGTGTTGGAGACTGTGAGAAATGCCACAATTAAGCAGTAAGGCACAACAGGGTGTGTATTATGTTGGGATAATATCACACCTCAGTTAAGTTGTGAGGCATCCGATTAAGTACCTTCAACCACTCACAAAGTGATGTAGCAAAACACATGCCCTGGGGTGCCTCATTGCAATAAAAAAGTGCATCCTGTAGCATATTTTTTATATGTAGGTTTCTCTTTAGATTCATTTTAAACCATGGTGTTGGACTGAGATAACATCACAGCTGAAACTGCTTCTAAACCAATCAGTTCTTAGGGTTTGTATTATCCATTTTATAATTTATAATTTTGACCACATTTTCTTCTCTGTGAGGGACAATTTGGCTCACGGTTCCAATGGGTTTTTAGTGCTACCATGAATCTGGTCTAGCCTCAGTTAAACAACATAATCAATTATTATATTCTTTTATCCACTACTTTTTATGTTTGCTTGCATGCATGTGCAAGAAACATAGTGCCACAATATGAGTTTTTGTAAGTGTGCCACCCCCGCTTCCAATGCCCTGCTCCTTTTTGCAGGCGTGGCCTCACCACACCAATAAATGTCTGAGCTGTCTATGACAGCAGTTCAGATGCAGTGGCATACAGTTCAAAGTAAAAGACCACTACAATCAGCGGTGGTAACATGTAGGCAATTTGCATACTGCCATCGGCAGACAATTTACATACTGCCATTGGCAGGTAATTTACATACTGTTGTCAGCTGTATGCAAACTACCTACACGTCAGCACTGTATCTGAACTGCTGTCATAGACATCTCTGTTTTTTTCTTGGATCCCCCCAACAAACACCCAAGTAGCACACTGGGAGCCCACCCCAGCATGCTCATGTGCTCCCCTCCACCCCCACACACTGAATGGCCAACAGGGGTGGAGAAAAATCAAAACTGCCATCACAGAGGCAACAAGTCTTTGTGTGAAACAGATAAAGAAAATAAAGCGGAGTAAAAAAAAACACTATGGTTCTCAAAAGAGGTGGCAGGGAAGGTTAAGGAGAAAAAGGCTGCATTCAAAAAGTATAAGGCATCACAGAAGGAGCACGACAGGGAACTGTATCAATTAAAGCAGAAAGAAGTGGAGAAGGCAGTCAGAATAGCAAAAGCCCAAACTGAGGAAAAAATAGCCAAGTCAGTTAAGAAGGGGGATAAAACCTTTTATAGGTACATTAGGGAGCATAGAAAGGTTAAGGGCAGAATAGTGAAGATTAATAAGGGAAAGGGGAGGTGGGCAGAGGGAGACAATGAAAAGGCAGAGATACTGAATGAATACTTTTGCTCAGTATTCACAAAAGAAGATGAGGAGGAGTTACCTAAACCAGACAATAGAAGCACTCTGGGTAGGGGGGTTGACATCAGTCCATTTACAGAAGAAAGCATCCTGAAAGAACTCCTAAAACTCAAGGTGGACAAAGCAATGGGGACTGATGAGATTCACCCCAGAATCCTAAAAGAACTAAGGGAGGACCTAGTGACACCACTGACCACACTTTTTAACAAATCATGGGAGGATGGGTGGTACCTGAGGACTGGAGGAGGGCAGATGTGATTCCCCTTCACAAAAGCGTGAGCAAGGCAGAAGCAGGAAACTATAGACCTGTAAGTTTGACCTCAGTGGTAGGGAAAATTATGTAATCACTTCTGAAAGAAAGAATTGTTGAGTACCTAGAGGCCAGCGGGGCGCAGGACCCAAAGCAGCATGGATTTACAGCAGGAAGGTCATGTCAGACGAATCTAATAGATTTCTTGACTGGGTGACCAAAGTAATAGAACAGGGAGGGGCTGTGGATATGGCCTACCTAGACTTTAGCAAGGCATTTGACACAGTCCCGCACAAAAGATTAATAATCAAGTTAGCCAGCTTGGGAGTGGGTCCCAGGGTGGTAGCCTGGGTTGCAAACTGGCTGCACAACAGGACACAAAAGGTAATAGTGTGTGGAACACATTCCAAAGAAAGGGGGGTCACTAGTGAAGTAGCTCAGGGCTCAGTACTTGGTCCAGTCCTCTTTAACATCTTTATAGGTGACATTGCAGATGGTCTGGAGGGAAAGGTATGCCTCTTTATAGATGATACAATGATCTGTAACAGAGTTGATACACAAGGGAGAGTAGAAAGGATGAGAAGGGACTTGGCAAGGTTGGAGGAATGGTCAGACATATGACAACTTAGATTCAATGCAAAGAAGTGCAAAGTAATGCACCTGGGAGACAAAAACCCAGGAGAAGAGTACACAATAGCAGGGGAGGTATTAACAACAAAAATGGAACGGAACTTGGGGGTAGTCTTATCAGATGATCTAAAGGTGGGTAAGCAATGTGAGAAGTCAGTAAGGACAGCCAGGGGGATACAGGGATGCATAGGAAGGGGCATCACAAGTAGAAAAAGGGAAGTGGTTATCCCTCTGTACAGACAGTTGGTGAGACCCCATCTGGAGTACTGTGTGCAGTTTTGGAGACCTCATCTACGCAAGGACATAGACAAGATGGAAGCAGTCCAGAGGAGGGCAACTAAAATGGTGCAGGGTCTGCATCAGAAATCATATGAAGAGACTGAGAGAGCTTAATATGTATACCCTTGATGAAAGGAGGGACGAGGGACATGATAGAAACATTCAAGTACCTCAAGGGAATCAACAAAGTCCAAGAGGGTAGCATCTTTCAGAAAAAGAGATGTGTAAGAACAAGGGGACACAATTTAAAGATAGAGGGGGGACGGCTCAGGGGTAATGTGAGGAAATCTTTTTTCACAGAGAGAGTGGTGGATGCATGGAACTGCCTTCCTGGGGAGGTTGTTGGGGCTAAAACGGTGGAGGAATTCAAACATGCATGGGACAGACACAAAGCAATTGTAGTGGGTGTGGCAGGAAGTAGGCTGTTGGTTAACTAGAATCTGCAGCTTATCCAGTAGGTAGGGAAATGGGCAGACTGGGTGGGCCAAGTGGTCCTTATCTGCCATCAAAGTCTATGTTTCTATGTTTAGGGGTGCCCAATCCCCCCATCAGCTCCACTGCCCCCAAACAGACTTCCATGTGCCACGCTAGGAGCCCACCCCAGCATGGCAAAAGTCTGTATGGCTGATTGGGGTGCCCAATCCCCCGTCAGCTCCACTGTTTCCCCCAAACAGACTTCCAGGTGCCATGCTGGGAGCCCACCTCAACATGACAAAATTATGTATGGCCGATGGGGTGCCCAATCCTCTCTCGGCTCCACTGTCTCCCCAAACAAACTTCCAGCTGCCATGCTGGGAGTCCACCCCAGCATGGCAAAAGTCCCTCATTGACCCTCTTGCCCCCTCCCTCAACCCATGCCCACCCTCTGCATACCCACACACCCCTGCCTCACCTCATACTTACCTCTGGAGGCTGGCGCAACACTCTTCAGTGGACTGGGAACACGTCTGCACTCTTCAAAGCCAACTGCGAACCGAAGAAATGCCAGTAAGCTGTATAATCACATAGATGTTTTTTTTTTTCAACTTTGGTGCATTTCTTGGCCATTTTGGAGAATTTGCTTACCAAATTTTCAACATGGAGTTCGTGGGGTCCTACCTCATGAACTCAGTCACTGTGATTTTGTTATTTCATCCCAAAAGGTGATTTCACACTCACTGCATGGAACCACCTTTTGGGACTGATTACTGAAACAACAGTGTCACAGTTCATGAGGTAGGCCCCCAAAAACCCTATGCTGAAAATCTGGTGAAAAAATTTCCAAAGTGACTGTTTTATGAGTATGTGTTGCGCAGTTCCTGCGCTAGCTCATAACTTTGAGATTTTTTAAAATTTTACTCCAGATTTTCAACATTGCCTTTTTACCACAACTCCTTATGAACGGTGCAGCTGTCATTTTTCACATCTCACCCAAAATATGTTTTCGCACATGTAGCACATAATGGTGCTGTCCGTGTGTGAAATCAATGTTTGGGACAGATTAAGAAAATCACAGTGACACTGTTCATGAACAGAGGTGTTAAAATGGCAATGTTGAAAATTTGGTGACAAAAGTCCATAAAATCACTGTGTTACAAGTGTGCATTGTGCAATTTCCACACACCCTCATAAGTTCACGAATTTGTAATATTTTCAGTCCAGATTTTCAACATTGACATTTTCCACACCTCCTAATGAACAGTACAGCTGTCATTTTTCACACCCTGACCAAAATGTGTTTTCTCACTTCCAACGCAGAATAGCATGGTTGCTGTGGGAAATCAGTGTTCAGGACAGATTAAGAAAATCACAGTGACACTGTTCATGAGCAGAGGTCCCAAAATGCCTGTGTTGAAAATCTGCTGTAAAAAATCCCCAAACTAATTACATTACGGGTGAGTGTTGTGCAGTTTCTACACATGCTTGTGACTTCAACAGTTTTTTTATATTTTCACTCCAGATTTTCAACAGTGCCATTTTTTAAACCTCCTTATGTACAGTACAACTGTCACGTTTCACTTCCTGTTTGAAATGTGTTTTCACACCTGTGGCACCAAATAGCGCAGTCACTGTGCAAAATCACCTTTCACCTAACGAACTGATAGTGTCACTGTTCATGCGGTGGGGGTCACAAAAATCCCATGTTGAAAACTTGGAGTAAAAATACCAAGAAACGCCCAGGGCATTAGGTTTTTCAACCATAACGCCCTACCCTATAGGGACTGACAGGCATCAGGGTAAGACTTGGAATTGTCAACAGTAATGCTCATGCCATTCCACCCCAACCCCCACCCTGCAGTCAATGAGAGGCATCAAGGTGCGCCTTGGACCCTTTGGCCCCAGAGTTCACCCCATTCTCCTATACTGCACCCATTTCAATGTATTTCCTTATGGAATGAGGTGAATATAAAGCCCAAACACCCCAAGGCACACCTTGACACTTGTCAGTGTCTGAAGGGTAGGGTGAGGTGAAATGTCGTGACTGTCATTGGCAATGACCCAAAGGCACACTCCAATGCCTGTCCATCTCTGCAGGGTGAGGGTGGCGTTGGCGTCAGTTCAGTACTTTAATGCAATTCCTATACTGCATCTGTCTAACTCCTGCACTTACACTGCTAATGCCAGCAAGCAAACATCATTATTGCTCTACGGTCATAGGCTAACCATGACATATTGCACCTTGGTCACTTGGTAGAAACTTACACTACCAAGTGTTTCTGTTTCTGTCTAACATGTGCATATTTAGAAAAATGTGATGAGCTGTATATACCTGTCCATGATCCAACTAGCCTAGGGGGTGTATACGACAATGTTATAAGTTATATTATGACCAATCCAGTCCTTGAGCTATGCTCCACTCCTATGTATGATGACCTGTATATATCTATCAGTTGAACTAGCTAGTCTAGAGTGTATAATCTGAAATGTGCTTACTATTGTATGTTTCCCCTAGCGTCAAATGATGTATTTCTCACATGTTTGTTTACTGTGACAAAAAACTGTACTCTCTTTGCCATGTCTCTTTGTCTCCTTGACTGTTGTTCCTCATGTTGTACTCTCCCGGGTTGTTCCTGAAAATAGGCCTAATACTTGTCTAGTGTACTTACCCGGTAAACAAAAGCTAAATAAATAAATTCAACATTGACAAATGCTTGTTATACTCAGTGGGTTAATGAACCACATAGGCAAATAATGTAACCAAAATTAAGTATTCGTAGTTTCCCAAGGACATGTTTTAGAAAAAATATTGAAACTGAAACATACAATACTTTAGAAGTCAAATGATCAGTGTGTGTCCTGTGTAGCATGCAGTCTGTAATCTGTCTCTCCCCATCTGTGGTTAGTTCTTGTCTGACTACTTGCTTGTTGCAGCTTCCTTCTGTCACTCTCTGCTAACATTTCCTTCCATTATTAGTCTTATCTTCTAATTTTCTGTTTCTAAGTTTATCAATATCTTTAAAATGTTCTCCTTGTAGTAGTTACTCAGTTGATTAGTTGTTTACACAGCTTTTGTGCTCCAGACAGATAGTGGGTATTTCCCAACAAAAATTGTGTTTTTGAGCTTCCTATGATCCCAAAGTTTATATTTGTATAAATATAATTTCTCTTATTGTTCTTGCTCAGTTGCTTACTTCTTCATACTACTAGTTTTCTGGACACACAGCATGTTGGCCTGGTCTAAGCTGTGCTTTGGCCCCCCCCCCCAAAATAAAAATAATGCTGCTTCATTTACTTGCTCTTACATCTCTAAATGTACAGTGAAAAAATGTATAGTACTTCTCTGCTTTCTTGTACCTGCTAATTAACACTCAAACAGAATTACTCTGGTTTTAATTTCTGACACATAGAATGACCCAAGTAGTTTGCCCTCCCCCCGAACTGATGATCTCTTCACTTGTCTGTTGATATGGTGAAGTTGTATCTTTCCTTGTTTGTCAGCCTACTCTCAGCCATACACACACACACACACACACACACACTGTGTAAACAAAGCAAACAATTCTGTTCTCCCCACCACTTTGCTTCCAGCAAAAAATGAAGATTGGCTGTTTCAGATGGCCCTTGCTTTATACCCCTAATTATTTTGAAGTATAGTTCTTTCTTTGGCAAAATATTTCTAATAACAATTTCTTTAGCATTCTTCCTTTAGTGTTTTTCATTCTCTTTATATCTTGCACAGCAGCTAACAGCATAGAAAATTAGACATTGTTGCTGCTGGTACTGCTGCAGGTCCCCTATGTCCATCAATGGTATAACTACTATGTTTGGGGCTGCTGGCCTGCTGGCCATGTGTTGAGTGAGCTGGGCCCAAGATGCACAGTAAATCATACACAGACAGTACACTTAATTTTTTGAGCAGAGCCAGGTTTATTGCAACTCCCAGAGCCTCAGTCAATATAATACCATGTCTTCCTTCAGGTTTGACACTTTCATTCACTCACAACCTACAGACTGTGCAGCAGAAGGGACTGTGAGGGCAATGGCAGCACTGTGGCAGAGAGTAGACTCAGACTAGAGTTGGGAGCGGATGATTGCAGTCACACTATCTTGACCTGGTACTGACTCCTTGTTATTGACCAGAGATGTCAGCAGTCACCAGTTCACTTAGTGCCCTAATCTCCATTGGAGTCAGCATAGCACCACAGCAGCAGCACCACTAAATGAACACACAGGTATGTTTTTCACCATGCTCTATGCTTGTCCTATTTTATGTCCCATCGCTGATGCACTGATTGGCCATGGCACAGCACAGGACTGTGGGTTATGCAGGGACACAAAACTGACAGGCAACTTAGATGACCAAAAAACCAGGGCCACTTCTCTGAAATGAGGGTTGGGGGTCTTTTGACATCAGTGGCATGGCCATTCATATAGGAGGCATTAGCTCTGTTTTCTTTTAAGGTCTAGAAACTGGAGGAAGCAGTCAGTCTTGCAATGACATAACAAGTGAAGAAGTTTGTCCAGACAACTCCCTTCTCCAGAACCCTCTTCTAACTATCAGTTCCTCAGGGACTACCAGAAAAGATGAAAACATGAAGTATAAAGCAGGCTGAAAAAAGTCCAAGTTAATACAAACCAATGGGAGCTAGCTTTCCACCATTTCTCCTGTCCCCATACTGTAGGTACATCACTGCCCTTGATGAATTTAGATGGAGGGAGCAAAACAACAAAACCTGCTCTCCTACTTGTACTGCAGGACAGACTGTGGCCACAGGCAACCTACATGTCCACTTGCCATAACAAGAACCTATCTATAGTATTTATAGTGCATACTGTAGATGGCCTTCCTTATCTGGAATGCCAGGAAACAGAAACTCCTAAATTCTACCACTATTGCTGTTTATTTTATCCAACAAATAAATTCAAATTGAGACAGTTTAATACCCAAACCTGAGAGAGAGATAGATAGATAGATAGATAGATAGATAGATAGATAGATAGATAGATAGATAGATAGATAGAGATAGACAGTCAGACATGCAGACAGACAGACAGTTTCTAACATGTTCATATATGGTACCTATAGCTCCTTCTATGCTGCTGGGCACTCATGCCCCTCCATTGCCTGCCAACACACTGGTCCTCATTCCTTTGCTGCCATTCCTCACTGCAACACCCATGGTATCTCTCCATAAACCCAGGGAACAAGAACTTATGATAGGCTCTAGGAGGCATATAAATTCTGCACTAGGGGATTGGTGAATGGGGCAAGGGTCCAGGTGAGAGGGGAATGGTCATCAATTGGCAAGCTAGGCATTTTCTCCCCATTTGGACATCGCAACCCCCAAATGGACAATGCAGCAGTTACAGAAACTTGGAGTGCACCAAATGCCAATTGGAGCCTCTGTATCCCTGTGCAGAAGTTGTATAAAAAGGATAGTGGTTTGGGAAAGGGCGTGTAGCAATATATCTATGGGATGGAATAACAAGTATGTGAAAAGAGGTGGAGGAGGGAAAGGCAGAGGTAATGCAGGTGCAGTTGCAAACCACTAGGGGAGAAAAGATGAGGTTGAGGGTAGTATACAAACAACCTAAACAGGAGGAAGAAAGGTATAGGAAGTTGAGATCCATTATCAGAGAAGCTGCTGGCAAAGGGGAGGTGGTGTTAGTGGGTGACTTCAATGTGCCCAAGATAGATTTAGAGTCCTGCCACAGACTGTGCCAGGAGTTTGTTAATCCTGGTTGCAGTGCAGAGTGTGTTCCTGACCCAGGATATCATGAAACCCTCTAGGGAGGGAGGCATACTGGACCTGGTACTAACAAATGGGGAGCATGTCCATGTTAAGAAATCCCTTGGAGGAAGTGACCCCCACACTGTCTGGTTCAAGATGGACATGGGAGGAAAAAGGCAAACACCAAGACCAATGTCCTGGTCTTAAGAAGGGTCTACATCCAGAAGATGGAAGAACTGCTAAGGGGTCACCTGGCTAGCCTCATTGAAGGGATGGGGTGGATCAGAATTGGTCCATCATCAAAGACAGGATAGCAGCTACCACAAACGAGCATGTCAGACTGAAAGGTAAAAACTTTAGAACCAAAGTACCTAGTTGGTTTAGCAGGGAGGTAGCCCAGGCAGTCAGAGAAAAGAGGGCCACTTATAAGAAGTACAAGATGGCCAAGAAGGAGAAGGACAGAGAGGACTACCATCAAAAAGCCAAGAAGGTTGGTAAAGCAGTCTGGCTGGCCAAGGCCAGGAAGAAACTGCTACTAGCAGCAGGGATCAAGAAAGGGGAAAAAGCCTCTTTTCAATGCAGCAGGGAAAAAAGCGACAAAAAAGATGGTATTTAAAGGCTAAAATGGGGGGAAAAGTAGAAGCAAGAAGGCAGAGGTATTGAATGAATAATTCTGTTCAAACTTTACAAAGGAGAAGGATGGTCCTGTACTGCAAGGGAGGAGGAGGAGAAGGGGTGTGCATGTATGAAAAGATCTGTGAGGACAGGGTAACACAAAGACAATTGACCCTTAAGATATATAAATCCCCCAGACTGGATGGTATCCATCCCAGAGTGCTGAAGGAATTGGCATCTGAACTAGCAAACCATCCGGTGGACATGTTCAATCATTAACCAGAGTCCTGGGCAGTGCCACTGCAATGAAGAATGGCACACATGGTGCCGGTCCACAACAGTGGGCCCAGAGATGATGCAAACAACTACAGTCCGGTCAGCCTGACCTCAGTTGTGGACAAGCTCATGAAGGCAATTCTTAAGGAAAGGCTGGCAGGTGTTTTAGAGTGGAACGGCCTCCAGGGTGGGAAACAACATGGATTTATGGTGGGGTGGTAAATCCTGACAAACAAATCTGATCAATTTCTTTGACTAGGTAACAAGAACAGTGGAGAAGGGCCAAGCAGTTGACATTCTTTACTTAGAATTCAGCAAGGCCTTTGACTCAGTGTTACACAGGAGGCTGATTAGGAAACTTGATAATCTGGAGGTAGGAGAGAAACTCACTGGTTAGGTCGTGAACTGGCTGAAGGACAGGATCCAGAAGGTAGTGGTGGTGGGGAGCTCTCAGGCTCAATGGAAGTCACAAGCAGAGTCATTCAGGGCTCAGTGCTAGGCCCAGTGTTGTTTAATTTATTTATTAATGACACTGGAAGGACATTAAGGGAACAATCTGCCTGTCTGGGGATGACACCAAGCTCTTTGGAAGGGTGGATACAGCACAAGGGGTACAGGACTTTAAAGAAGATCTAGCCAGACTGGAGAGGTTGTCAGGAATATGGTAACTCAGGTTCAATGAAAAGAAGTGCAAGATCATGTACATAGGATTTAGCAACCCAAGGTTGGAGTGCAGCCTAAGTGGGGGGAGGGGTCCTAGTAATCAAATCTGAGGAAGAAATTGACTTGTGGCTGACTATCACTATTGACTTGAAGAACTCCTCACACTACAGGAAGGTGGGTGTGAAAGCCAATAAAATGCTAAGCTGCATTGCTAGGAGACTCACTAGCAGGGAGGAGGAGGTCATATTGCCACTATACAGATCACTGGTATGACCACACTTGGACCAGAGCAAACAGTATTGGTGACCCTACCTGAAAAAGGGCGTTAACCTGCTAGAGGCAGTCCAGAAAGGGATGACCAAAATGCTTCAGGGTCAGCAGGGCAGGACGTATGAAGTCAGGCTGGAGGACCTCAATGTGTACTCCCTGGAAGAGAGGAGGGAAAGAGGTGACCTAACTGAGACCTTTTAAGAACCTGAAAGGCAACAATAAGGTGAACATTGAGGGCCTCTTCAGTCTTAGTGGAAGCAAAACTACAAGGAGGCACTGCCTTATGCTGGTGAGGTGAAGGTTCAATAGAGAGATCAGGAGGGATTTCTTCAAGGAAGGAGTGGTTTCATGGTGCAACGAGCTCCCTGAGAAAGTGGTCTTCCAGGAGATACAAAAAAAGAGTGGGATAAGGTAAAGGGAAAGGTCAGAGTCAAGGGGGGCTGACAAGAAGGGGAGGTAAAGTAGTAGTCAGGGAGATTTTAGTAGCCACTGAGGACTCCATAACGTGAGCAGATTTGATAGACCAATAGGCCATCTTCTGCTAGCAGTATCTGCATGCTTGCACTTTCTGCCAGTTTTATACACCTCTTAGAATTCAAACATTGCTCCACTCACTCACACCACCAGCTTGTGGGAGGAGAAAGGCAACGTAGCAGTCACCAGTCATGTTAATGCATCCCAATGGCCAAAGGAGACACTAATGGAATGGGTTAGTTCATCTGCCACATGACGCCTGAGCAGTTTACCTCTGCAACATGCCCAGAGTGCCACTGGGCTAGGGAGTGTAGTCAGGTCACCTGCGAATCCTGGTCTACCACAAGTGCCACAAGGCTGGGTGGATACACATTTAGAAGATGGTAAACAGCATAAGTCCAGCTGTTGTACATCTTCTGTGTGATTCTGAAACTCCACGATAGGTGTGTCAGTCTCAAACACATAAAACACATCATCCCTAGCCACGTTATAAGGTATAGCTGAATAAGACACATGAAACTGGTATCATCATGAACTGTAATCATTATTTGAAATGCTTTCTTAAATCAGGGTAATAGCCCTGACCCCACAGAAACTGTCGACAACTAAGTCTGCAAGGCCACTAGAATACTCAAGGGGAATCTGCTGGACTACAGGCACAAAAGGCTAAATCCTTGTAGTCATCACTAACTGACCCTATCTGGAACCCCATGCACAGTCATCAAGGAATTTTCAACATATTTTTCAGGAGGCTCACATATTGACAGCAGTTATTCCACAATCCCCACTCTTGGCATTCAGACCAGCTTACAAACTGAAGCAATGTACTGTACTTAGCAGACTGACAATGAACGTAACAGAAACCGATAAAAAAAGCCCTGCTAATTATGCCCATATTAAAACCTTTAATTATTTTATCCCGTGCCACATAGTGAACAGGACTGCAGAATATTATATAGTGAACATTCCATTGCTGCTCCACCAACATAGTTTATCTGATCTTGTGCTCTGAAAGCCCACATAATCTTTACTTGGCAGAAGCAGGTCTGATGCCAAGGAAAAAAAGGAATATGCATTATTATGGCCTAAGAAACCATTTCATAGACTTTCTAGTACAGTTGGTGAGCACCTCTCTAGCACCTGACATAATATGGAGGCCATGAAACTGACAGCTCAGAGATCAAATTTTAAACCTCTAAAAAACAAAAATGTACGCAGCCTTAAACACAGGTAGTTTGGATACATTGAACTCTGAGATATACTGGGACAAAGGCTCCATTTCCAATTATGTGTGTTACACCGAACTCAGAAATAAACTGAGATAAAGGATCCATGACTAATTACATTGTTTAATGTGCTAGTGCCCAATTAATTCAGACTGATGTAGGCACTTGCTGTATGTACCTATAAGACTAATGAAGGAAAACACAGAGCTTGATTAACAAAATTAATTTTTAATTAATTCTCTTTTGGTAATCGGGTAAAGCCCACTAAGCACAAGTGCCTGTTTTCAGTGGTGACCCAGGAGCACTTGGGGAGTTAAGTAATTTGCTCAGAGTCACACAGCATGCAAGTGGAGGTTGTGGGAATCAAACCCAGATCTGTTGGATGTACCAAGCTCATTGGCAGCTCATTACTCTAACCTTTAGACTATACTACCAGATTGGATTAGCCCTATGGAACTATTACATTATAATATATGGATGTAATTTTTTCCATAGGGAATCAGTCGCATCAAAAACTCATAACACTGTCACTCTGACATCAAAAAATCATAATACTATTTTTCTGACATCAGATCAATGGTATTATGAGATGGAATGCTTGGAGTGTTCTATATATTACAAAATATAACAGATAGGAAATCAGCAGTAACTAGGCTTGTCATTCCATCTCAGGAGTCTGGTGACATCATAAACCACTCCAGCTTTGCTCTCATGGTTTATGATACAATCATAATCCCTCAGAAGAATTAAAGCCTTGTTACTGATGAGTTCTTATTTAAGCAATAATGCACGACAGGGTGTGGTATATCGTGGGATATTGTCACGCCTCGGGTGGTTGGGCACGAGGCCGCAGGCCGAGTGTGTCCAATGACCCAAGAAGTGATGATATCCCACGATATACCACACCCTGGAGTGCATTATTGCTATTATGAACAGGAATGCAAGTTTTAGCAGTAAAAAAAAATAACTTTTAAATCGTTCTGAAAATGTGTTTTGTGAGATGTTGGAGGAGTACCTTTTAATAAAATAGTTCCTGGACAGGTCTGAACAGCAGGTGGCACTGTTGTAAGTTGAGTTATGGAGGAGGAGTGTACTGTAGGTCTCTCTCAAAACCTAATCTGTGGCAAGAAGGAAGTAGCAGTGTAAATGGGAAGAATGCATATCTTCCAGAAAGTCATCTGGAAATGTAAAACTGTCACTTGGACGGCTGTACTGTTTTAAAAAAAAAAGTCATGGGTCAGTTTTGGATCCTTTACTGTTTTTTTTTTTTTTAAAGATGCTCGCTCAAGGCGCGACTCGCGCCATTCTGCCCTGTAGATACGATTGGACATGCTGTGCAACTGCCGCCTAACGCTATGTTTCTGTGGGGAATGGACCTGCAGGATGTGGAGGATGTTTTGGGCAGCATGGTCATTGTTCTTCCCAACTCCCAGCGGCAGTTCGTTTTTGGTTTTTTTTTCCAAACAGCGGCGACTACTCGGAGTGTGGGAGACGAGGAACACTGCGCGGTAAGTGAGGAGGCTGGTGACCGGAGGTTTTCTGAAGCCGTGATGATGTAGCCCGATATCATCACGGCTTCGACAACCTCTCGGCCAATCGGCTTCCTCCATTTACGATCGCCATTTCATAATATTCTGTTTATAACAGCTGTAAACTTACTCTCTCTCATTGAATTCCCACTGGCCCAGTACAATGCAAAATGGATGCAGAAATGCTAGTTCCATACCTTTACATGACAAGTTGAGGGAACGAGAAGTGCAGGTTTTCCAGAGATACAGAGGCTCTTAGAAACAGATAATCTACCTTAATTTGTGGCAACCAATGGACAAAAAATATTTGCACTATGGAGAGGACACCAATATTGTGAGATGACTAAGGAAGTGGGACTTCAACTTTCCTAGAAAAGTGCCTTAATTTTGGTTATACAGTAATTTCACCAAGGAGACTCAGGGATGTTCAAGAATTGGTAGTAGATCTTCCTTCTTGACAAAGAATAAAGAGGCTACATTTCCATGGATTGATATCCTCCTTATTCCTGATGCTGCTTCAATATTTTATAGTTTGAATTAAAACTGTTAACACAACACTCTAAGCCTCAACTTCTGAACATCGAGAAATTGCACTTTAAATGTGCGTTAGAAGAAGCAGGTTTTGCTTTTCCAGAACTGCAGAACACTGAATGCAGAAAGGTTATTTGGCTAGCTACAACAGTCTAATCAGACTCTTTTATCAATTTCCTTATAATATCCAAATAAATAGTTTCCTGAATTAAAAAATCCTACCCTTTACATTGCATGGAATGACTTTCACTTTTCAGTTGATGGCCCACTCTACCAGGTTTGTAGCAACCTCCTGGATTGAGTTAGAAAAGTGACCATTTTCGATATCAAAGATAGCAACATAGAGTCATGTAGAACCTTTAGAAATCACAACAGAATGCTTCTCACAAATACTATGGTATACAGTAAGACTCATTTGTTTGACTTGTTCCATCCAAGAGGGATTGTGGTCCTGCAGAAGAATATGATGTTTATAACACTTTTCCATTGGAATATTGCAACTGTCCTTTAGGTAATTCTCTGCCCCAATTTTCATTCTTTCCAGTCCTGTCTCCCCTGATTCTGGGAGCACATATCTTGCTGACCTATCCATGCATGTAAAGGAATTGAAGAAAGGCAAGGATAAAAACGTTTGCTATCTCTTTTAGGTGCCTTATTTAAAGAGTAATACATGACAGAGTGTGGTATATCATGGGATATTGTTATGCCTCGGGTGCATTGTGAGACACAAGACTGCAGACAAAGTGCTTCATGCACCCTAGAAGTGATGTTATTGCATAATATACCACACCCTGGAGTGTATTATTGATATTATGAACCAGATTAAACGTTTTATCAATAAAAAGTAAACAAAAAAAACTTTTAAAACCTTAATAATTATTTTTTGGGGGTATTGGAGGAGTACCTTTTTAGAAAATATTTATTGAATGGTTGTGGGCAGCAGGTGGCGTTGTTGTAATTGGAGCTCATAGATGAGGTAGAAGGCTTGTGATGGTGTGAACTCTGCCACCACCACTCCTGGATGTGAACTGTTGTCTCTGTGCCTCTCTTCCTATTTGGAGTAAGTCATATATGTTGCTTTGGCTTGTTTTTTGTTTTTTGTTTTTTTATTTGCCATTTTACTTTTTGTTTGGCACTGTACTATTTAAGATATTTATTTGAGCCATGAGAGATGCTAATGTGTTGCCATGAGCGGCCATTGTGTTGTTCCAGTGGGGTCTGAAAAGATTATGTTGGCCATTGGTGCTTACTGGCACTTACTTTCATACCAAATCATCATGTTAAATGCCATGACTGACAGTGTTTTTTTTTCTTTTTTAAGAAAAGAAACACATGCTACTTAGGTGACTTTTCCACTGCTCTTACTGTCCGCTGCTGCCATAATGTATAGTGGATTGTGTGAGGTTTGAGTTTCATTTGGCCCAGCTGTGTGACAGATTTTTTTTGTTTGTTTGTTTGTTTTGTTTTGTAGATGCTGCGGTTGGCGGCAGGGCAGTTTGTAGAAGCAGGGTCTTCTACAGGATGTGCAACAGTTTAATGCAAGGTAGCCTGTTACAGTCAGCAAATTGGGGTAGTAGCAGAGCACTATGTAATGATGGAAGAAGCTGTTGCCAGAACTTTTTAAAACCTTGATTATGTGGTCAGATTTACTCATGGCTGAGATGAGCTCTCAGCCAATCAGGTTGCTGTATTTTCAGCAACCAGTTCATAATTCCATTTAGAAAATGGCTGCACAAGTCCTGTAACTCGATTAACTCACAGCAGTCACAAGGAGTGCACATATCAGTCAACACCACCCAGAGATAAAAAAGAGATAGCATACAGCTTACATTTCTACAGTGCAATTTATGCTGACACTGAAAGCCCTCCACTGTGTTCATCACTGCCTCCCACCTCTTGACGCTGCTTGCAGTGCTTTAAAACCCCATCACATCATGGAGAGAAAATGGGTTATGTCAGGTCAAACAGCCTATTTCTAACTGTGATAAGTCCCTTCAGGTTGTGTGTATTAGGAGATGCCCACACTTCCAGGGCTGTAAGGCCCTCTGCCTGCAGCATCGGGTCTCACTATGCCCTGGACATGCAGGTATTCCCCAAAACCGCACACATTGTTGTGTCTTATGCCTTACTCATATGAAAGTTCCCTCTGCAAGCAGCACCATGCTTCCTCATATTTCCAAAATGTTTGGTTTCAGCTTTTCTCTCTCTCTCTCTGTCTCAAGGGTGTAGGCAGGTACACTCACTGTCCACATTTGTGTACAGTTTTGTTGAGTGTCTGTCCCTACCATATCCCTTTTTTTAACATTATAATTCTAATGTGTGTATTTGAGTTAGTATAGGCTTGTTTAGGAGACAAATTTGTGTACAGCCTGTTTAGAGATTAAAGGAGTCGTCTGACAAAAATCTGATTTGTTTGAAATGGGGGCAGCATTTGGAGACGATGCGTACATTTTTTTAAGGGGCAGCAGTTATAGTCTCTTTCTCTCTGTCTGTCTGTCTCTCTCTCTCTCTCTCCCCCTCCCTCTCTCTCTCTCTCTCTCTCTCGCTCTCTTTCTCTCTGTCTCCCCAAACCCCATATACTACAATAAAGGAAATACAATGATGAGATGGGACGTGACGCTTCTATAATTGGCACACTGCACATGTGAGCAATAGATACATAATAACTTACATTGCATGCAGTAGGTTTACAAAATGCTTTACACAATGCAGGATTAAATCTGTTATGAAACTCCAGACATCTTCTTGCAGATGAATAGGCCATATCTCCATTAATCAATTACTGGAAGCAACAAATAGAGTGCTAGTTTCTTCCTTATTGTAAAGGAGAGGAAGGTCACTGACAGGAAGAGCAACCTCATTTTCATCCACATTTTGAAATTGTAATGTCTATGTGTTTAGAGGGTACAGTTTTAAACAAATTAAAGTGTTTGAAATGGTTAACATAAGTGAAAAGGTAGTCATCGAGAACTGTTATGTAGGAATTATTAATATTTGCTTTGACTCTGGTTTGTTTGCCAAATAACATTACTTTATATTGTTTTGTTTTTTTAGCCCCAAATCACATTTCCTATTCATTTCTGTATATAAAATTGTTTCTGCAGCTGTTGGGTTCTTTATTATTAATATTATATACTTAATGTGGTCTAAGAATGTATTTACTGTGCAGTCGGTTCTGCTGACAGGCTTGGCATTATGACATCATTGATAATTGATGTCTGCTATTTGGTACTCTGTATGGATCTGCATTCTTTGCAGTTGCACTCCTTAAATTCTGTCTTTTATTTCATTAGTTTTGCCTGTTTTTTTTGCTGTTTTTTTCTCTTCAGTAATGTATACATGCACACTTATTGGTTATATGAGTGATGAAAAATAACAAACGTGGTAAGAACCACAAAATAACTAAACATCTTTTCAAGTACGGTTTTCAGTTGACCAGATGGACTATTAATACCTAATACTGTATAGAACTGCCTTCTCCTTGGTTTTGGATGCTGAGCTTGATAAATCACAACTGATGTACAGAAGTGTAGATAAATGACCTTTCACTCCAGTAATAATTGCTGTAGGCTAGTTTGGCCCAGCAAGTCCAGATGGTGACCGTCTTCATAAGAAATCTTGTCTGAAGTTCTCAGGTAAATCATTAATAATGTCCTTGTTGCCTGTTACTTTATGAAGGGAGTAAAAGTAAAGGGGCAGTACTGAAAGTCTCAGACACAATATTAATAACTTCTCATGCAGAGCATTAATAACCTGCTAATCTGACCAGTGAATTTAAGGTTTGTAGTTTAAATACAAGAATTCTACAAGGTAAGGATAAGAATAAAGAAACACATATTTTATTGCCAGAAGGTGAACCATAAACTGGTATTAGAAACCTCACTTATATCCAACCAGAATTCAAACTTTCTTTATGGCTACGATGACAAATTAAATACCATTATCATACTATCAGCTGTTACCCTTGAAAGATTCACTGTTTTCTGGGTTGAGTTGAGGCACTCTTGTAACCCCCTTACCCTCACTATGTTTGTGTCATGAACTCTTTAAGGTCAATAGGCATCCCTCATCTGTGCCAAACATTCCCTAGAGTCCAGTGGCATCCCCTTGCCAGCGATGCATTCTTTAGTATCCAGTGGTCCCAGTGCCCTTACCTTGTCCCAGCTAAGCATTCTGTGGTGCTCATTGTTCACAGTTCCCTCACACCATATCAGTCAAGCACTCCCTGGTGCCCAGTGGTCCCTCCTTTCTCAACCAGTCTCAGACAAGTATTCTCTGATGTCAAGTGGGTCTCTCCCCTGCCCCAGTCAAGCATTCTATTGTGACCAGTGGTCCTAAAACAGCTCCAGTCAAGCATTCCCTGATATCCTGTGGTCTCTCTGTCTGAGTTGAACATTCCGTGGTGTCCAGTGGTTCCTCCACTGCAGCCAGACACTTGTAATGGCTACAGAGAACAAGAGCATATAGCCTTGGCACTTTGACTAAATGGTCTTCCTCAGGAGGCATGTCATGTAAGCTCCCATTACCCCTTTATAAGGTACATACTCAATAATCTGCCATTATACAATACAGTTAAAAACATTACGCAAAATGCCATCACAGTTTGTTCAAACAGACAAGCTTCCCTGTATAGTTAAAATCTTTCAATTTACTACTGGCCCCTATTTGTGTTCAAGAAATACAGATGGTCCTAAACAGGCTGAAACCTAACAAATGCCCCAGACCAGGTGGCTACCCAGTAGAAATTCACTGTAAACTCTGTGCTGCTCTTTTGCTCTTTTCCAGCATCTGATAAATGATCTACTTAAAGAGGAGACTCCTCCTTCTCCTCCTCCATTCTGCTGGTACTCCATAATTTCAGTTATTCCTAAACAAGGGGAAACCCTGGGCCGTTGTGATTTATATCAGCCAATACTGATGTTAAACACTGACTATAAGTTATTTATGTCCATATTAGTGCACTGTTTAGATGCTATACTGCCTTGACTGATCCACCCCAATCAAACAGGGTTTGTCCACACATGGCAGACTATGCATAGTATCCATCAGGCTCATTCAATCTTTTCTCCAGTATCTACTAGAACCAATCGTCCGCTCCTCGCTCTTAGTCTTGAAATGGAGAAAGCATTTGACCAAGTGCCATGGACCTTTCTCCATGCCACACTATGACGGTTCACATTTCCTCTCCCTACTTTGACCTCAACTCCGTGATTTACATATCTCCCCAAGCCCAAGAAAGAGCCAATGGCCTACTGTTTTCAACTTTCTCTTGCTCTCGTAGGACCCGACATGGGTGCCCCATGTCACCCCTATTGTTTGCTCTTTACATTAAGCCACAAGCTCAAGCTATCCATCAACACCCTACCATATGAAGGCTCAGGGACCTGAAGGGGGAGGAGCATAGGTTTGACCTTTATGCCGATGATGTGCTGCCCTTTTTCTTGGATCCCAACATCAACCTACATGCGGTCTGGTCCCTGCTACAGAAATTTGGTAAATTACAGGGCAGCAAATTGATTGAAGAAAAAAACAGAGGCCCTGCCAGTAAATGTTGCCCCCTCTCCAGGACTGAGAAAAAAGTTCCCTTTTTGCCGCAACCTTTGCCATATATGATGATTAGGGGTCAATCTGACCAGTGCTTTTCACTGCTAACTTCTCTCCCCTCCAAACACAATTACATGTAGACCTTGATAGATGCAAATGTTATGCCCCTTTCATCGAAACATCTTGTTACTGCTGTCAGAATGATTGTTCTCCCTAAATTTCTCTATTTTTTTTCAATCTCTGTCTATTCCTATTGATAAAATACACTGACAAGGTGGTGTAGGATGATTAGTAGATTCCTATAGCAGGGTAGATCACCAAGAATAGCCTAGTTCACCCTCTGCGGATCCAAGGGTTTGGGAGGGTTGTCTCTCCCACATCTCCCCTTTATTATGATGCTGTGCAGATTCAGCAAGCCTTGGGCTAGCTGTGGAATATCCCACAGCTGCACTGCCCGCTGTCTTGTCAGAGTTAGCAATTTTAGACTTTCAACATCCCAGTGTGCTGATTGATTGTTCTTCCCACTATGCTGTCATTGCCCTCAAGGCATGGAGTGAGTAGATGACGAGGGTGGGTTTCTGAGACCAAATGTTCTGGTTGCTGCCCTTAAACATTCATAAGAATTTCCTGCCAGCCATACTGGATATTGGCTATAAGAACTGTTATAACAGTGGAACATGCTACCCATATTTACTCTTACATTTTCCTGCTGTCCAAACCTTCAGTCTCTCTGGCACAGTCTAGGTTTACCCCAGCCAGATTTGTTTTATTACTTTCAAGTTCATGTCTAACCATTCTCCTGGATTCATGGGGACCCACTCCTAGATATGGTTTGCTGTGGCCCACTCCTAGATATGAGCAACCCACTGGCTAGACTAACCATATCAGCCGTCAATGGAGAGCCCTTGCCACACTTGACTTCCTTTCTTTATAAAGCCCTTTTTCCCATTTGAGCCCTCCCAGCTATCACAGCACTAGATAAATGAAATAACATGGCTACACAGCCTGTTACCCAGGAGTAGTGGCAAAAGGCTCGTTAGAACTTCCACAAGGTCTCTTCCTCACAGTTCTTGTGGGAATACAGTTGAAAATGTCTAGTCTGATACTTCCTTATACCCATCCAACAGGTCCATAGAGGCATGGTGATACAGTATATATCCTTTGCTGGAGACAGTGTGGTGAAACTTGGGCAGAATAGTACCACATGTTATAGGCCTGCCCTTGACTCTTCCCCTTTTTAACATCAGTAGAGCATACTCTACAGAAGACCTTTTCACAGCAGCTACAGTACAACTGACTGAGCATTCATTCCTATATACTAGTAATATAAAGGACCGTGCCATAAAATACTTATCAGGAATATTAATTCTAATGGCCAAAAAATGTACAACAAGAATGTGGGTTAAAGGCAAGATCCCCGATATAGGAGACTAGAAAGCTGCAGTTAACACTATTTATGATATTGAAATGTTTATATATAGAATATGTCAGCAAGAGGAAAAGGGGAGAAACAGGTGGAGTAGATGGGTCATGCTTGTTTCCGCTAAACACCCCAGGTTGGTCCCATAACTGGCCTTACAATATACTCAATCCTGCCACTGTTCACGGTGGTGTATAACCTGTCCTAGACGAGTGCAGATCTTGGATTCTCCCCTTCACATCCTTTCTTCCTGCCTCTACTTTATTTTTTTCTCCCTCAGGGAAAGCTGTATTCACAGCATTATACTTTAACAAGAAGTTACACTGTAACATTATGGAGAAATGTCAATCCTAGACTTGTCTTCAATGTTCAGTCTGGGTGGTGGTTTGTGTGTGTCTGTGTTTTACTAAAAAAATCAATTAAAACATTTATTATTAAAATAAAATATTTCAATTTACAAAACATGCAGAAATTAAATACAGGAGAGTAGAAGGGAAACAACTGATCAACCTGGAGGAAAAGATGGGACAATGGGTAGAAAGGAGCCATAGCAAAAGTTATGTATTATATTAACAATTAATTTACTATAAAAGCAATGGTACATAATAAAGTAATATCTATAGTATAGAACATTACTTAAATATTAATGTTAAGTAACCTCTACATATATGTTTTATATATAATAATGTTAAATCATCTATTTAGAAAGGTTTATATGAAAGTCACTAAGTCTAGGGTATCAAAACTCATTTGTTATTTCTAGAGCACTAAAGCTAAATGGCAGGTACACCATATAAACCTGACCAGAAAGACAAAAAGAGCAACATGAATACATTATATATAAGAAAACATTACTATGTTACTAACAAACATATTTATAATTGTAACCACCCAGTCCCCTGGGGTTACTAGAATCCCATCAGTGTGGAGACTGTTGATTCCAGGACCCCAGTGGGTCATGTCTCTCAGAAAGTGAAAGGGGACTGCAATTCTGTGGATTCAAGGGGCAATCCCCTGAGAGACCTAGAGAGTGTCAGCTGCCCTGTGGGGAAACAAAGAGTGTTTCAATTGTGAAAGCTATGAAAGAGCTATGGAAACGTTTTTTTCAGTTAAGTGTCTGTATGCCAAGGTTAAACAAAACATGTGAGTACAGAAACAGAGGCAAACAATTCTTGGGTTGCTGTCTGATGGTGTATGTGCCCAGAGACAAGGCTAGAATACACCAGTCAGGGCTCCAGCCTCACCCCAAACATGTGCTGAATCTTTAATGTTATTGTGGATGCCTGTAGCACCATGTTAGAGGGTGAAGGATCAGTTTGTGTAACCCCAAAGGGATGGCAGAGGCTGGCTAGGGCTAGGGTGTGTGGACCCTCACCTGAAATTTCAGTCAGGCTAACTGGTCACTGAAGGGGCACAAGGTTACCCTGCAGATGTTAATGAAGCACATCAGGTCAGGAGGATGTATTTAAGTGCATGGCAACCCACCATGTTATAGACACTTATGGAAGAATGTAAGTCCATGGCAAACCCCTAGGAAAGAGGGGTGGACAGGTTGAAGTTTGTGGGAAATGCAATGTCTCTGAGAGCCTAATCCAGAGGGATGGACAGTACGATGCTTGTGAGGGGGAAGTGTTCTGAATGCCCAACCGTGTTGTTCTGAGAAAGAAAAGTATTAGTGTGAAGCATGTAATGACAGTTTCAAACCTTGGAAAACCACACCATTCTGTCTTGCCATATGTGTCAGAATAAAGCTATACTGCACAATCCCAGTTCTTGTTGTGAACAGTTCATGTATGCTTCCCATGTGATCCTGTTTATGGGCCACCTCAGAAATTAAGCCTAGCATAGCCCTATCACCTCTCTCCCAGAACTTGGACTAAATATAAATGTTATTCTGTGCCCTCCACCCCGACCTCTTTGATGCCAAGCCAGGTATTATTTGCCCCAGTGCCAGGGGTGATGTCTTATGTATGCCAGCTTGTGGATTGATACCTTGTCTGTGACACACATTTAGGGGGGGTCCCAGTTGCCACATGCTGCTCTTGGGCAGGATATGGGCTGCATACTAAAACATCAACCAATAATCCAGCATATCCCAAGACATTGTCATTATAAACAAATAAATCCAATATGCACAGAAATTACATAATTCAGTACATACTGTAGCAAGGCAGTGTGTTGAAGGACCCTGTGCTTCCAATAGATGGCCTTTGAGGAAAGGATATTACATTTTGAAAATGCTGGACATCTGCAAATCTGAAAAACATACCCTTATAGAAATAATGATATGAAATGTTTTCATGCTGCATACATAAAATTACACATGTGATATGTGTGCTACATGCATGATTTAGATGTTAAATTGGAACCAATTGCATGCATGTGGCATGCATGCAGCAAGTAAGTGTGGAAAGCATGTTTTTTATGTTAAATTGGAAAAGACTGCATGCATGCATGTAAAAAATGCATGTGGTCACTGATAAGTGCACACATAAAAGTTAAGTGACTTGTTCAGGATCACACCATATACTGTACAAGTGGGGGCTGATGAGATTCAAACCCAGGTCTTCAAGTCTGCAGTTCAGTGCCTTTAACCACTAAGCTATACTGCCTGCACACATGTGTCTGGCTTGTACTTCAATACAAATCTGCATACTGTGGGACACCCAGGACAGGTGGCTTGAAAAGTACTGTGGTGGCATACTTAGAGCAGGCCGGACCTGGACAGAGTAAGTAATGCAACACAGTCATGACAATCTCACAGACTACAGCCACAGACAGACTAATAAATTTCCTTTCTGCACCCTAAATTAGGTCCCTAGAAATAAGAGAGAGAGTTGAGAGCACGGGTGGCTTTTTTTGGGGTGCAGAGCAGCAGATTGCACATGGTCAGGGAAAAAATAAACAGTCTGGCTCATCAGGGTTGGAGGTTTTACTCTATAGTTTGTACTGTGCCTGTCTGGTTCTTGCACTGCCACTGGAGAAGTGGGGTGGGGGTTGTGGGGAGCATCAGGACACGAGGGGGCAAGCATGTGGGAGAACAAGACACTGGGGGGTGAGGTGAGCAAGGTGTGTGTGTGTGTGTGTGTGTGTGTGTGTGTCTGATATGAGTGGGGACAGGGAGGGTGGGATATGGCTGGCACACATCTTTCAACTTAGTGCTCTGTATGAGTGGCATTTAGTGGCTAGTCCCCTAGCCCTGCAGAATCTTTTCCTTAAGAGTCAGACTTAGAGTTGAGAAACATAAATTCCATTGTGTTGCTAAGTGGGAGAAGGTTTTTGTACTTTTCTTTCCCAGGAAAAGAACACTGAGCTGTGTGTGTGTGTGTGTGTGTGTGTCTATACATAGACCTGTTTAATGGACAGAGGTGACGATGGACCGCTACTTGTTTTCAGAAGGGAGTATGTTGCCTATGCACCATGGAAACGCCCTTGCTCTGCTGCTGGGTTGGAAAGAGGCAAAAATTTGAGGGGGGGGGGCGGAATCAAGAATGAGAGGGATGGCATCTCTATTTTCCATGACTGTTTGGGCAAAGTTTTCTGTTTGTATATAGCATTTTATTTGCACCACAGAACACCAAACACCCCACAGCTTCTAGGGGCCTTGGTGGCCCCCAGACCCCTGGCCATTTGTTGGCCTCCCCAGGAAAAATAAAAATTGCCTCCTATGACTGCTTCACTTCTCTGCCAGTGCTCTGGGGAGACGTCACCTTCTACACTTCCTTCTAACTCTGCATCTGTGCTCTGGAGACCTGCCTGGTGTGAACTGGGCTCAAAAGATCATTCCTGTGCTGGTGCCTGACTTTTGTTTGCTGGCATTTCTCATGGGGTGCACTCCGCCATCATTTCTGGGACCCTTACCCCATGCACTGGTGATGCCCGACTCAATCCTGCAATTTCGGTGTGGGGCCATTCCATGGTCCTGTGTTCCTGCCTGAGTGGCTCTGTACCATGTACCATGCACAAGCCCTCACCCTGATTCCATTGAACACTGCTCCACATAATGTAATCGAGGGTGGCATCTGCAGGCAGTGTCAACTTTATCCTGCTCTCTCACTGCTTCTTTACAAGACTCCATAAGTACCATATTCTACTCTAAACTGAGGTTGCCCACTTGTCTACTGCCATGTGATGCTGCCTTCTTTACTGGTGGATCTCCATGCTCCTGATAATAGCCTGCTCCATTCATCTCATCCTCAGTGCCTTTGCTGTGCGTCTGACCTGTCCTCCAATAATGACCATCCCCTGCTACTAATGGTCACTGTAAGATCTGACATTTTCCTGGCTACCACTGTCTGCACATTCAAGAGTGCTGAATTGCTTCACTTTTTAGTGTTCTCACTGTAGTATCAGTACTGCCTCTGCTCAAAGTCAGATCTCAACTCAACAATAAAGAATGAATGAACTAGTAAGTGGCACTATGGTAGTCAGCAGTTTTGAGTGCTGTTTTATGATCCAATCTGCACTTATTCATAGTGAACAGTCATCCCAATTACTGCCCATGTGTATCGCTTTACCATGTCGAGGGTCATACGCTTTCTTCTGAGCTGCATCCCTGACCCCAACATTGGCAATTATCTTAGTTTTAGGAATTGTGCTCCCTCCAGCCTGATGCTGGCATGACATTTGCAGCATGGGTTTTGTTCTGCCTGTATTTTGCTGCACACAGCTTTCCATTCATGTCTGCTCCTTGGTGTACCGTTACCATTATGTGGCCATTGAACATCTTTTTTTATGAACCAAGTACAAATGCAAAAATGCATTTATGATGTCTGTCACTAAACATTGTGGGGCACCAGAAGGTAGTCAGGGTGATGACTCTTGGTATACAGTGCTGAAAATATTAAATAACGTTTGAATAAACATTTTGACTACATGTGTTCTTCAGGAATTATCTACAAGAAAAAAAAGAGACAAACTGGTTAGGGATTGCGGGGAGACACTGGATTTCCTGGTACATCTGGGGACTAATGATATAGAGGGAAATAGCATTTTGGAAATCCAAGCAAAATTCAGAGAACAGGCCACACTAGTGGAGAGTGACAAATCTTGTAGGCTTTCTATCTTTTTCCAGGCTGGGCTTCTGTCTTTGTCTGTTATGTGCAAGCCAAGGAAGATGACTTCTGTTTGATAGAATTGTGCCTTTGCAGGGTTGCATTTGAGGCCTGCTCTCTGTAGCAGGGTCAGTAGTTCATCCAACAGGTCAAAGTGTTGTTCTCTGGTGGCAGTTGACAGCAATAGGTCATCCACATATTGCAGAATACATTGTCGGGATAATGGATGCACCATTTCCTTTTCAAAAATATTGGCGGTACCAAAAGCCTCCATGGAGAACAAAATGAAGACCATAGAGGTTATTGACTGGCTCAGGAAGCGGAGTGAAGAAAGTGGGTCGGGGGTGTTAGGGAACTAGAAGGGAGTTTGGGAGGATAAGAGACTGTATGCCAAGGACAGACTTCATCTTACCCCATTATGAAAGTAAGTCCTTAAACAGGAGTTGGTGGACTATGTTCAAGATAGGTGTGGTTTAAACTTGTGGGGGGGGAGGGATAAAACCCAAGGGAGGGAGGGGGAAACAATCTGGGGGAGGATGCTCCAGGAGGAACGGGGTGGAGGACAGAAGCATAGGGAGCCTGGGAGGGGTATGACAAAGGGGATCAGGGACAAGGTGTGGGGGATGGTGTTAGTTAATGCCAGGAGCTTGGGAAACAAGTTGCCTGAGTTCCAGGCCATGCTGTTCTGGGGGGGCGGTGGATGTAGCGGTGGTCATGGAAACATGAGACAACAAAAAAACAGGATTGGGACCTAAATGTGAGGGGGTACACTGTGCTTAGGAAGGATAGAAAGGAGGGCGGGAGGGTGGAGTGGCTATGTACATTAGAGATGGCCTAGAAAATGCTAGGGTAGATGAGACAGGGGGAAATGTGGAGGCCTTATGGGTCACCTTACGAACCCCTGCAGGAGGTAAGGTCAAGCTAGGAGTAGTATATAGGCTCCCCGGGATGGGCAATGTTCTGGAGGAAGGTTTGCTGGACAATATTATGGCCCAGTGCAGACCAAAAGGGAAGGGAGTGGTGTTAATGGGGGACTTTAATATGCCAGGTACAAATTGGGGAACCATGACCTCCAAGGTGGCCAAGGAGCAGAGGTTGCTGGACAGCTTCCAGGATGTGTTCTTAACACAGTATTTGGTGGAGTCCAGAAGGGAGAAGCATGTCCTGGACATGGTTCTGGCAGATGGAGATCTGGTAATGGACCTGGTTGTAGAGGAACCCCTGGCTGGGAGTGACCACTATACTGCCTGGTTTCAAAGTAACATGGGGTGTGGAAGGGAGCTCTAGGACACTGGCTGTGGATTTCAGAGGGGCAGGCTTTATGGGCATGGGAATCATTCTCAAGGATCACTTGAAGGGGGGTTACAACAATGACAGATGTGGAAAAAGATGGGAGGTCATTAAACAGAGACTTCTTGAGGCAGTCACAGCCTGCACTAAGGTGAAGCGTAAGGGAGCTAGGTCACATAAACTGTGCTGGTGGTCCAGAGAGGATCAAGTAGCAGTCAGGGAAAACAAGGCAACCTATAAAAAATTCAAAACAATGAGAGGGGAAAGGGAAAAGGAAACTTACCATCTGGCATCTAGAAAAGTCACCCAGATGGTGCGGGGGCAAGGTCCAGTAAAGAGCAGTGGCTGGCACAGGGGATATGGGGATGGGGAAAAGGGGTTTTTCAGGTACATTGGGGAGAGGAGAAAAAAACAAGGGCCAGATCGGCAGATTGAGATCAGAAGGAGGGTGGGTAGAAGAGGTGAGGGACCAGGCGGAGGTATTAAACAAGTACTATGCCTCTGCATTCACTAGGGAGGGAGATTGGATACTTATAAAGCAAGTCACGGTGGGGACAAAAGGGGGTAGAGGGTAGGGTCAGGGGGGCAACAGAAATGGAGCAGGAGGGGAGGTACCCCAGGGGTGTCACATCAATACACTGATATAAAGGCCAGTAAGGTGGGGGGGATGGATGATGCTATTTCCACTGAATGGGCGTGGAAAGCTCTAAAGGCCCTAGAGAAAGATAAATCTCTTGGGCCCGATGGCATTCATCCGAGAGTACTATGGGAATTGGCGGACTTACTAGCTGCACCCCTGGCGAAGCTCTTCAACTGGTCGCTTGTGTCAGGGAAGGCACCCAGGGATTGGTTAGAGGCACATGTGGTGCCTATCCAAAAGGGGGGTTGAAGGAAGTGCCAGGTAACTATAGACCCATCAGTTTGACATCGGTGGTGGGAAAATTAATGGAGAGTATACTGAAGGAAAGATTGGGGTGTTCTTGGAGGAGGTAGGAAGGCAGGATAGCTAACAACACGGTTTTGTGCCAGGCAGATCATGTCTAACTAACCTTGTGGAGTTCTACAAATGGGTAACATGTGAACTGGACAGAGGAAAGCCTGTGGATGTACTATTTTTAGACTTCAGTAAGGCATTTGACTCGGTACCCCACAATTGCCTGGTGGAGAAACTGACAGGGCTGAGGTGGGCCCATTGATGATCAGATGGATAGGAAACTGGCTAACTGAATGCACTCAGAGAGTAGTAGTCAGCGGGGAGCTCTCGAACCCTAAAGGGGTAAGTAGTGGGGTACCATAAGGCTCAGTCCTGGGTCTGATCTTGTTTAATGCATACATATCTGACATAAGGGAGGGAATAGGGTATGAAATGAGTGCCTTTGCTGATGACTCCAAGATGGAAGCAGTAGTTGAGGGGGAAGAGGGGAGGTTGACCCTGCAGGGGCACCTGGAGACCCTGGTCAGGTGAGCTCACACCTAGAAATTAAATTTCAATTCCTCCAAGTGCAAGGTTTTACATCTTGGGTGGGGGAACCCCAATCAGGTGTACACCTTGGGAGGGGAGGTTCCTGGAGTCATGGTGGATGCAAGTATGAATAACTCTGAGCAGTGCAGGAGAGTGGCTGTCAAAGCAAACAGGATTTTGGGATGCATCATAAGTGGGATCACCTCGGGGAGCAGGGAAGTGATTCTGCCACTGTACAATGGTCTGGTTAGGCCATACCTTGGGTACTGTATGGAGTACGGGAGACCGCACTTAAAGAGAGACATACAGCTCCTGGAGAGGGTCTAGAGGAGGGCTACCAAGATGATACAAGGACTAGGGGATCTGGCGTATGAGAAAAGACTTGAGTAGCTTGGCCTGTTTTCATTGGAGGAGAGGAGAGGCGAGACAGAGGGGACATGATTGAGGTCTTCAAGTCGCTCAAGGGAATAAATAGGGTAAACATGGAGGGGATATTTAGACTAAAGGAGGGAGATATCAACTGGGGGCATGTTTTGAAGTGGAAAGTGGAAGGATGAGGGGAGAAAAGAGGAGGACTTTTTTTTACCGAGATGGTAGTGGAACCTTGGAATGCACTGCCTGGTGACCTGGTTCAGGCTTCTATGGTGGAGGGCTTCAAGAGAGAGTGGGACAGATACAGAAAGGGAAAGTTTCAGGGGAATACACTGGGCAGAAAATAATACTTTCTGGCTGAAAAAGCTCCTCGACTAGCCAGCTCTGTGTATGAGTTGCCTGCCAATAAGCTACAGAATCATATACAACAACATAAGAAACTAGCTAACAGACATATTGGCATGATCAAAGAAGTCAATATAAGCCAGCAGAAACAAAAAGAAAACATATGTCTGAAAAATTATCCTATAAAAACAAAATGCATCAGGCAAACTTAACCATCAGCTCAGCAAGATATATCTTTGGGCAAAAAGAGGGAAACAACCTAAATCTCATTCTAAGTGCAGTTTGTTTCATGACAGTTTAGTTTATTTTACTTTCATGGTGAGCAAAATAAACACCACGATTTGTCTTTCATTTGTTCCTCACCTGAACTAGTGGCTCAGAGGCAATTCTTTCTGTGCCCCTCTAGAGAGTGGGACCTTCTCCCATGAGCCATTGGTCAGCAGCAATTGTGCTCCCCTGGTGGCAATCTGGCCCGCCTCCCATGCTTCCCCCATGCTGGCTAAACATTGAAAACACAATTCCGCCAGTGCAATACTTGCCCCCATCACTCCCCATGCTAGTTTGGGTCCAAAAAAAAAAAAAACAAGAGCCTGCCATACCACTCATCCCCACCACAGAGTCCCTGCTCTCTGTCGGACTCTGCATTGAAGAAAATCACTTTCAGTCATTAACATACATCTCTTCCCCCTTTTAGCAGGCAGACTCAATACAGAATGAAAGTCAGACTTGTGTAGGGAAGGGGAAATGTTTAACCAGGAAAGGCACACTAAGACAAAGTTTTCTTTCCAGGTGTGACCTGGGAGCGCAAGGAAAATAAGTGACTTGCTCAGTGTCACTCAGTATGCAAGTAGAGGCTGTGAAATTCAAACCCAGGTCTGTAGATTTACAACTGAGAACCTTAAACCACTGTACTATACTGCCTCCTTAGAGTCTTTGGTCCGATAGAAAAAAAATATGTTGCAGCAAGATGATTTTAAGAACAGGAGCAGTTTCCCATCTGGGTATTTTCTCATAAACTTTAATGTTATCTTATGGTTACTTAGCTTGCAGCTGCAGGATCATATTGTGGCTCTCAATCTTGCAAAAGTTAGACTAGCATGCATTGTCTATTAAGTTATCCAGTTATGTTAGAAAAATAATAATTTTTACAATTAAAATCTGTTTCTCAATATTTTAATTATAATTCTTTAACTGGCTCTAAAATTGGCTCATTTCTGTGTTTGCCTCCACCTAGGATTTAGAATAAACCAGGAAAAAGGGCAGAATTACCATTAAGTGCCAGGTACAAATTCAAAAATACATTTTATACTTTATATTTTATAAATACTATTACACTTCCACAAATTTTACTCCTATTACCACCTTCTCACCTCTGCCTCATGTTCTTTATACATATACTTTCAGCCTGCTACTCACCTACATAACTCTATACTCACTTACACACACAGCTTCTATACTTTAGTGTCATTCCTATTATGCATCTCTCTAACTCCTGCACTACCAATGCCAATACCAGCAAGCAAACATTCGGCATTGACCAATTCTTGTTATTAGTAGTTGGCAAAATACCAATAAAATGATGAAAAGGTAATTAAAGAAACAAATAAAAGAAAACATAATTATTACAGAGGCATCTAAAGGCTCCAGATGTTCATATTTTAAGATATACATAATTAACAAGCCCGTCTTCTTTAATAATATTGTTGCCTTTATATCTTTTGAAAAATTGTGAGATTGTGCATTTCTCATACATTGTTCAATAACACATAACTGATACTCTTTCCATTTTACATTACCCTTACAGAAAAATGTGTGCGTTGTATACATGCAGAATACATGCCACATGCTTAATTGTACAATTTTTGCATGCAGTTCGTATACACAAAGTGAAGCTAAGCGAACCAGGTCTAGAAAGCAAATCAGGTTTGCATGCTGCAAGCTTGAAATGTGAGCAGCAGGTAAGATGGTGTGAACATCATCTAAAAATCACATCAGATTTTCATGTTGCACACCTAACATGAGTACAGCAGTTAAGCTGGTGTGAACATCATTTTAAAATCACGTTATTTTCACATACTGTATGCTTGCCATGTGTGCAGCAACTAAGTTGGTGCAAATTTCATCTAAAAAACACATCAGTTTCTATTTCTCATACTCCTGCTATGAATGACAGCCATTAAAATAAATGTTTCATTGATTTCCCATTAAAATTAGGTAAACTCAATAATTCTGATCCTTTTGCAAGTTGTTTAATGGCTTTTGATTTTTGTCATGAATTTCCATTAATTTATAAAGTATTGTTTGCTTACTGCATTAAATGCCTAAGATATAGTCGGCCAACATCCCCTATTCCAGATGTGCGAAGAGGGGCCTCTGTGTTGTGAAGTCTGATCTTTTTTGTTTTGGGCCATGCAAATCCCCTTATGCATATTTAGTGCTACAGATGTGTTTCTCCATGACTGATTCTGCTCACTTACTTTCCCTTTGCCATTTTGTATGAAGTATATACACTATGGCTATGCTAAGCACTCTTTGCACTGAGCAGGGTTTTGGAAGCATGCACCCATACCTCACATTTTGTCACTGAAATGAGGGACATGGAGGTACAATGAGGGACACTAACCCTCACAATGATCCTGAAACATGGAGATACAGTACCTCAGAAAACAATGGAACATGTTGTATTTACTTGTACCGATACCCGAGAATGAATTACTACTATAAAGGAGGGGTGCCATTTAAGAAGGGTGGGGGGTGGTGCACCCCCCTCCACATTTGTGCCTAGGTTGTTCTTATGGTGTGGCAATACTGGCATTAAATTTGGACTTAATCTTTTTCACAATAAGTGCCCCTCTGGCTTGTGTGTGCTCATGCTGCAGGTGCACTTTTGACTTGACTATGTCTGTATTGTCAAATGTGCATTACTAAAATTAATTTTAATAAAATTCACAAGCACTCAGACTCAGACCATTTTTATCTTGATTTTAGCATTAGCACATTTTATGTGCATTCTTTAAAATACATTCTTTTTTTGCACTCAGATTTGCCATTTTTCTAATGATATGCTTGATTTAACAAAAAATGTACTTATCATCGAAGTCCAGTGAAAAAGTTCATTTTGTTCTTAGTTGCATATTCTTGGCTCTATTGTCTATTCCATTTGCGTGCTGCAGGTCGATAACTCTTCGATTCTCCATTTTAACCATGCCAAAATTTTGGGCAGATTATACCTCTCTCTGGCTGGTCTTTTAATTGTACTGAAACAGAATTTGTTCATTTACACGACCCGCACATAAGCACTAAACTGAATCACACACTGAAAAATCCATTTCAAGGTTTTCACCACCATTCCGCCATGGCAGTCTCAATCTCCCCCTTTCTTCCAGGTGCTCACCATGTGACATGATGCTGACGTTTTGAAGGGATGCCCTTCCTTCCTCAGAGCTAAATTCTTCCCTTGATTCGTGTTATCTCTTATATGCTGTGTTTTGACCTTCACCATTTTCATTAACCTCCTTTTAGCTTACATCTTTTTGGAACTTCCTTTTTATTTTCACAGATCGTTCTTTTCTATCTTCCTCATTGTATTTATATTCCTTCTTATTTATTCAGTCTCATTTACAACAGATGACCTTTTGCAGCCTTCTTGACCTTCTTTAATTTATCCTTATTTTAAATCTCAACCACTGTTATTTCAATATCGTTGACTTTCATTATTCCTTCCAATATTAGTCCCCATTTCTTTCAATTATACTTTGACCCATTATAAATAATTCTGTTGTCCATGATCATGATTCAAACCTTTTGGCCGCATCGTTTGTAATTCATGAATCCAATATGCCTCTCTTTTTAATCTCAATTCTTTAATATTTCCTCCCTGTTATAGGTAGAACCACATGTTCTATGCCTACAAATTTTAATGATGCTGCGGAGCTGTGACCCGCCTCATCATAATGCTTTGCCATTGCATACTTATGGTTTTTCATTCTGATTGCAGTCTTATGCTCACTAATTCTTAATTTGAGCTGTCTTTTGGTCTGTCCTATATATATCATTCCACATGGACAAGTGAGCATATATATTACTTGTTCTGTATTGCAATTAATGAAGCCTTTTATTTTTTTCCCAGACATGGCTGATTAAATGTTTTAGCTTTTTGTGTGCCACTACATTGGGCACAATTGCCACATCTAAAATTTCCATCCTGTAAAGCTGGCATCCATTCTGGTTTTATTGTTTCTTTTGTCTCCATAAATAATGTATTCACTAGAATATCTTTTAAACTTTCTTTCCTTTTGTGTGCACCATTCTAGGTCCTTTTTTCACAACTTCATTCAAACTTTCATCCATTTCTAAAATTTTCCAGTGTTTTCTCACACTTTTGCAGACATCATTGCATGCTTCATTATATGTTGTACAAAACCCTATTTTCCATCCTTTTGATTTTTTTTATTTTGCTGGTCTTCAATTAATCAGCTCTATATTTTCCTTTTCCTTTTTCTACTTCTGTTACTAATATTCCTGGTAGATAACCTCTTGTTATAAATCTCTGGCAAGCTTCTGCCATTGCTATTTCTAGTTCACTTTCTTCAATGCAATTTCTTGTTATTCTCAATTATTATCCCAGAGGTATGTTCAGTTTTTTGTGGTGTGGATGTGCACTTCTGAAATGGAGAACCGTATTTCTGTCAGTTTCTTTTCGATAAAGTTTTGTTTCTATTTTGTTCTTCTTGATGTATACTGTTAAATGCAGAAAGTTTATTGAATCTTTACTATACTCTGCTGTAAATTTCAGGTTTTCATTACATTCATTTATATATCTCAAGAATTCTTCGAGATCTTTTTCTGTTCCTTCCCATATAATTATAACATTGTCCACAAATCTTTTCCATTTCCTAATATTTGACAACCATTTATTTTTTTGTTATATTAGAAATAAACTTTTCTTCCCACTCTCCTACATAAATGTTCACTAAAGATGGGGCAAATGTAGTTCCCATGGTTGTTCCATGGATTTGCTGATAAAATGTTGGGGCAAACATGAAATAATTATTTTTTAGCACAGAATCTGCTAGTGCTATTGTGAATTCTGTTGGGGGTACTATTTTTTTTGTCTTTCTAGTAGTTTTCTTTGTATGCATTCTATGCCCTTCTTATTTGGGATATTATTGCAGAGGTTTTCAATGTCACAAGTTGCTAATTCAGTGTTTTCTGTTACCTCAACATATTTTAGTTGATTTAATATATCCTTTGTGTCTGCTATATGTGATTTCATATTTTTTTGCTACTAGTTTTAAGAAGAAATCAACATATTTCTAACAGAATTCTGTATTTGACCCTAAACTGCTAACTGTAGGGCGTCCAGGGGGTTTGTCTTTATTTTTATGCACTTTTGGGAGTAAATATATAGCTGGTTTCTTAGGCTAGTCCAGGAATAGGACTTCTTTCTCATTTTCTGTTGTCCAGTTCTTTCTTTTTGTTCCTGAGATTATTTTTATTTGTATTTCTTCTGTTGGATCTTTTATTAACTTCCTGTAATATTTTTCATCTTCCAACTGTCTAGACATTTCTGTTTTGTATTTGTTCTTTCCCCATAACACAATCGCTCCTCCTTTATCTGATCTCTTTATAATAGTGTCTGACAACTTCTGTACCTCTTTAAGTGCTTCTTTTTGTTTTTTGGTTAGATTTCTACATCCTTGAGAAGTTTCATGTTTTTTGATTATTTTTTCTACATCAGAATCTACTAATTTACTAAATGTAACTATTGTAGAGTTAACCCCCATATTTGGGATCCATTTTGAACTTTTTTTGAATTTTGTCTTTTCTCTTTCACACTCTATTTCTCTTTCTTCTCTGTCTTCTATCATGAGGCTTTTAACACATGTCCTGAGTACAGGAGGATTTGTTATTTGAACCATTCTATTAAAATGTGCTTTTAAAAGTAACTTCCGGTACAATTTAAAGGTGTCCACTTTAAGTTTAAACTCATTTAGCTTTTCTTGGGGAACAAAAGTCATACCCATTTTCAATGTTTCTTCTTGTTGTTCATCTAATTTATGTGGGGTGAGGTTAATTATGTCCATTTCTTGTTCCAATCTGATCATCGGGTGCTCTGATCTCCCCAATATTATCCATAATTTCCTCTCTGACTTCTTCCTCTCCCTCTTCCTCTGCTACCTTTGCTTCTTACCTCCCGTGGGTCCTCTTCCTCTACCTATATTTCCATTTGTTCCTTGTGATTAATCTTGTCAAAAACCCTGTTCTTGAGGTCCTCTTCTATCATTTATTCCTTCACTTTCACTTTCATCCATAGTTTCTCCTTCCTCCATTCTAAATTTTGATCTGTCTTTGTTGTTATATCTATGTCGTCTTCCTTGCCAATTATACCCAGTACCTTCTCTATAATCTCTTGCATCTCTTTCATGTTTTGGTTTTTTATATTCTGACAATTCCTCTATAAATTTCTTCATATCTAATTCCAGTTTCCTTAAAAACTCTTGTTGTTCATTTTTTTGTATGTTTTTTATAATTTCTTCTTGCTTTACCCTCGCTTCTTCTTTCTATTTTTCACTATCTCTTTTAGCTTTTTTAATTGTGGTCAACATTAAATCATGTGACACTTTATTTAAAATCCTTTCTCAATTGTTCATATATAATGGGTCATCTGTCCCAAAAGATGGAGGTTTTTGAATTCTTAACCCTCTAGATATCTCCATTCAGAACAAAGTAATAGGCTAAACAGCATTGCAAAAGAAAAGAAAAGAGAGTATGTCTGTATTGTGTTGTCCACTCTCTCCATCTATTAGCTTTGGCACCATCACACATGATGTGGAGGAGCTCCAGTCAAGTAACAGCACATGAGACATGTGAGTGCAACACTGTCTTTCCTGCCACAGAGTAGACAGGCTACACACTACAACGTGGAGGAGTCAGTGAGCACTGAACTCTCAATAGCAGTGTTGTGGCAACATATTTGTGTTAGTCTACTCTTAGTAAGTCTCCATCTCACCTGGTGGCTGAAGGGACAGGGGGTGAACTAGAAGGATCTATGATGCCAGTTCAACAACAGTTTTGTGGACCAGCATCACAGCATTGGGAATTATGTCAACCACAAGTTGCGGTTGACATAATTCCCGAATGTCTCCCAGTCCTGTTTTTCTATTGGGGGCATTGCCCCGAACCTCCCATGTGGGGGGTCTCTGTCCCTGTATCCCCCATTCTTTAGATTATCAACTCCATTCAGAGTTGATTCAGAGAGGGGATGCAGGCCCGGGAGATAGTGTAACCCTGTCTCAGGCACACCAACACAGTGACCTGTTGGCGAGCTGTTGATTTCAGCAACAGTGATGTAGGTCACTGTGTTGGTGTCAGTGTACAGGGATATACAGAGCTGGAAGACACCTTGAGACTAGGCTACCTACTTACTGTACTAGGCTCACCTCACAAAACAAAAACAGCACAGCACCCCCCTCCCAGCAGCAAGCTAGGCCTAGCAGCAGTGGTGACAGTGGTGTGGGTGGTCTTCATAGGCATTGATCAGTGCGTTGCAGCAGCAGCCATGACAGAAGCCAAGCAAGAAGCTAGCAATGCAAGTTGGGTGTGTTTGTTAGTGAGGTGACTTGGTTGGGAACCTGGGATGGTTGGTTCTAGCATCCAACTTCTAGCAGAAGGATGGAGGAGGAGTGAACCAAAAACTGGACTGGTGGCACACTGGGCCAGGCTGCAGGTTCTGGCCAGATGGCCAGGTAAGTAAAAGTAAATAATTTTTTTCTAAAGAGGACTGGGGAAGGAGAAAGGACTGAAATATTGATGTGTTTTTCACAGTTCTGCACCTTTGGGTGGCTTCATGACCCACATAGACTAGAAACATAGAATCTGATGACAGATAAGGACTGCTTGCCCACCTAGTCTGTCCATTTCCCTATCTAATGGATAACATGCAGATCCTAGTTAACCAACAGCCTATTTCCTCCTACCCCCCCACTAGAATTACCTTATGTCTGTCCCATGCATTCTTGAATTCCCTCACTGTTTTTGACTCTATGACCTCCTCAGGAAGGCTGTTCCATTCATCTACAACCCTTTCTGAGATGAAATACTTCCTCACATTACCTATGAGCAGCCCCTCTCTATCTTCAAATTGTGCCCCCTTGTTCTTTCACACCTTTTTTTCTGAAAGATGCTACCCTCTTGGACTTTGTTGATTCCCTTGAGGTATTTGAAAGTTTCAATCATGTCCCCTCTCTCCCTCCCTCCTTTCCTCGAGGCTATGCATCTTAAGCTCCTTTGATCTTTCTTCATATGTCTTATAGTGTAGGCCCTGCACTATTCTGGTTACCTCCTCTGGACAGCCTCCACCCTGTCTATGACTTTGCAGAGATAGGGTCTCCAGAACTGTACACAGTACTCCAGATATGGTCTTACCAACTGTCTGTACAGAGGGCTAACAACTTCCTGTTTTCTACTGGTGATGCCTGTCCCTATGCATCCCAGTATCCCCCCAGCCCTCCTTACTGCCTTCTCACATTGCTGGCCCACTTTAGGTCATCTGATATGACTACCCCAGGTCACTTTCAATTTTTGTTGTAGTCAGTATCTCACCCCCCCATTGTGTACTCTTCCCCTGTTTTTTTCTTTCCCAGGTGCATTACTTTCCACTTATTTGCATTGAATCTAAGCTGCCATACATTTGACCATTCCTCCAACCTTGCCAAGTCCCTATTCATTCTTTCCAGCCCACCTTGCATATCAATCCTGTTGCAGATCTTTGTGTCATCTGCAAAGAGACATACTTTTCCTTCTAGTCCATCTGCAATGCCACTTATAAAGATATTAAAAAGGACCGGCTCCAGTACTGAACCCTGCGTTACCCCACTAGTAACCCCCCTTTCTTCACTGTGGACTCCATTTACTATTACCCTCTGTGTCCTGTTGTCAGCGTGGCTCAGTTGGTAGCACATCCACCTCTGGACCAGAAGGTTGTTGGTTCTCGTCCCACACTGGGACTGGACTTGCACCTAAAAATCACTGGCATCCGAGTGCAGTATTGGGGGGTGCTGTACTGCTGGGGTGTGCCATCCTTTTGATGAGCTCTTAAACCGAGGTCCCTTCTGCCCATCCTGGTGTCCTAGTGGGTGTCCAGATGGAAGTAAAAGAACCCAGGGCACTCTTCGCAAAGTGCAGGGAGCATTCCTGGTGTCCTGGCCAACATTCCCCTTCCCATAAACTGGTTCATGCAATTATCCAGGCAGTGTGTGGGTGATGATGTGCGATATGGCTGCCACCACCACACATTCAGTCACTTCACTACCAGTCTAGCATTGCTTGTAAAGTGCTTTGGGATACTGTGTATGAAAAGCACTATATAAATGCTGATTTTTCTTCATCCAGCCAGTGTTTTACCTAAGCTGCCACCCTGGGACCCACTCCCAGGCTGGCTGATTTGTTTATTAATTTTTTGTGTGGGACTGTCAAATGCCTTGCTAAAGTCTAGATAGGCCATGTCCGCAGCCCCTCCCTGGTCTACTGCTTTAGTCACCCAGTCAAAGAAATCAATTAGATTTGTCAGACATGACCTTCCCACTGTGAATCCATGCTGCCTTGGCTCCTGTGCCCCACTGGCCTCTAGGTACTCAACAATTCTTTCCTTCATAAGTGATTCCATCATTTTCCCTACCACTGAGGTCAGACTGACAGGTCTGTAGTTTCCTGCCTCTGTCTTGCTCCCACTTTTGTGAAGGGGAATCACATCCACCCTCCTCAAGTCATCAGGTACAACACCATCCTCCTATGATTTATTAAAAAGGGTAGTCAGAGGTGTTACTAGTTCTTCCCTTAGTTCTTTTAGAATTCTGGTGTGAATCCCATCAGGCCCCATTGCTTTATCCACCTTCAAGTTTAAGAGTTCTTTCAGAACCCTTTCTTCTGTGAAAGGACTAATATCAACCCCCCTATCCAGAGTGCTTCTATTGACCAGATTAGGTATTTCCCTCTGCCTTTCCATTGTGAATACTGAGCAGAAGTATTCATTCAGTATCCCTTCTTTTTCACTGTCACATTCTGCCCAACCACCTTCCTCTTTGTTCAGCCTCAATATCCCTGCCTTAGTCATTCTTTGCTCCCTAATGTACCTATAAAAGGTTTTATCCCCCTTTTTATCTATTTTATCTAGAAATACCCAGAGCTGTATTTAGTAGACTAAACCCAGATATTTAGCAGCTTATAAACAGAAGGAACAAGTCTCAGTGCAGCAGAACTAAAACAATACAGCATTCTGTACTACAGGGTTAAGCTTGCAGCACGGAGAGTGCTTACAGCAGGGAAAATGCTTGCACCAGGGAGAGTGCTTAGCACAGAAACCCTGTTCAAACAAAAACAAAGTCTCTCTCTCTCTCTCTTAGTGAGACTCTCAAATGGGAATTCATAACATACAGTCTCCTGTCTATTTTCCAGACTGCAAATGAATATTATTCTGTCCTCCTCTTTAGACAGAAACAGTAAATAATGCTGGAATCTAACAAATATTTTATGGGAAATGGAGTGTGTATTTACCCATTACTTCAGGCAGTTAATCTGTTATATCCAAAACTTGATATTTAAGAGTACCCAAGGAAAAAGAGAAATAAAGCATGGAGAGGGTAACAGAGATGGGGGGTGTAAGGAGGTGGCCTGCCTCCATACAGAAAATACAGGGATAGCCTTAGAAGTGGGAAGGAAAGTGGTTGCAACCAGAGAAAGAAATAAAAGATGGGTACTTTTATTTAGTGGCAGGGACTAACCCTGTCACATTTACCCCCCCTTAAAAGGAGGGAAGAAGTTACAACAGATTCCCCCTCCAGCTACCCCGGAGGGGGTGGAACTCCCACCCACCCACTCTCAGGAGTTCCATTCCAGGGTCCCACAACAAAACACACTGACATAAAGCATGTCAGTAATGAACATACCCTGGGATATTTAACATAATTTGGGACAACACATAGGGTGTATGCAGCAGACTGAGGGACATAATGTCCATCTTTTATGATCATATACTGTCATGTTCTAAAGTCCAACCCCCTTACCACACGAGGGTAGGAGGAGCTCCAGCCCACCCACTCTGTGAAGCTCCATCTCAGGGTCCCAAATACATTAGCACCAAAAGTGCCAACACAAACAACAAAAAATTAATTCATTACTACATTACCCTGGGATCTTTATTAAGTACCATTTTCCACTTTGTACTTTCAATTCAATTTCAATGTTCAACTAATAAACCATCAGTAATTATTTCTTAATGTTCAAGTTGAATTCTCGATTCCTGCCCCATATCGAGAAAGGAAATCAGCATTAGCATGTTCACTTCTCTTTTTATGTAACACTGTGAAGGAGGTGGCCTGCCTCCATACAGAAAATACAGGGCTAGCCTTAGAAGTGGGAAGGAAAGTGGTTGCAACCAGAGAAAGAAATAAAAGATGGGTACTTTTATTTAGCGGCAGGGACTAACTCTGTCACACCGGCCACCCACCGAATGACCGATACAGTATGGGCTGTAAGCCCATTGGTCCATAGTGTGGACCAATGGACTTGCAGGGCATACTGTACTAGACAATCCCAAATATGTGAATGACTTCATTCACATATTTCAGACTGTGTAGTACAGTATGCCCACAAGCCCATACTGAATCTATAATTTAGTGGGCGACCAGGTGATATGTGGGTGGCTGCAGCCACCATCCAATGATGGGGAGGGGGAGGGCAATGGGTTCTGTGTGGGGTGGAGGGTGGGCATGCCACTGGATCACCAGGAAATTTGATATGGGACTATACCATGATCGCAGCAACAGGCAGGGGGGTACCTCTAGACTACCAAAGACTTAAATAATGGTCTTATTCCAGCAATCAGGGACACGGGAGGAAGGGGGGCCAGTAGATTATCAGGGACTGTCTAATATTACATTTAGTGGGGAAGCAGGGAAGCAGGAGAGGGAGACACTAGACTACCAGGGCTTTGTTCTACTGTGTGTAACTGTGATTCTGTCTACGAGGAGAGGGATGCCCTGGAACCTCCACTCTGCACACATCATGCTGTGCAGGGTGCCAGGCACTAGTCACCAGGCTGCCCTGTGCAAGGAATGCAAATGAGGCCATAATGACATGCAAATGGCCCCATTTGTGCCTTGCATATATTATGGCCTCATTTTCATGCCCTCCACTGAATATTGTGGGTGATGTGCCTAGCACAACTGCAGTTGTGCTGGCATATCCCCATGCTCCCTGTCAATGGCTTTGCACCAGCGCAGTGCCACTGTGCTGTGCACAGTCTGTGCCGTATTCAATGGTGTTGCACCGTGGCACATCACCACTGAATATCACCTGGTCCTGGCCCTGGCACATCCCAGTTGCACTGCGCCCAGACATGCGCCCCTATCTGGTGCAGTCTGAATATCTGAGCCAGAGAATATAAGGAAATGGCTGAGTTTTTAGAAAGACATACATAAGGACATGAAGTTGGAGAAGGAGTAGGAGACAAAACCCCTAAATAAAAAAGAAAATAAGCCAAAAAAAAAAAGATAAATGTACCCAAAGAGATCCATTACAAATAAAATTAACTGAAAGAGTGCAGACAAAAGTAAATGACAAGTAAGTATCAGAAGACAGGAAGAATAAAGAAAGAATGACTAGGTATAAGAATAAATATTGGATTAAAGAAGATAAAAAGGAAGAAAAGGTGCTAACTATTTACCGTAAAGGGGACCCAAAAGCAAAAAGAGAGACTCTGTTTCTGCTATGGACTAAGGTGTACAATATCCTAAAAGCAGTATTGAGAAAGAATATAACATGGGGGGATATTAGCCCAGTCTACAGATACAGAGCAGAACCAAATAAAGGGAATATCTGCATAGTGACTAGAAATGGAGAAATAAGAAAGGAGATATTAACGGTGGCAGAAGAAATAAAAGATACAGGGATCCAAATGGATGTTACATTAGAAAATTTCAAAGTGGATAAAGGACTTAAAGGTACCCTGGGAAATAAGGGAAAGAACAAACATAGTGAAAAACAACAAACTATTGTGAAATATTTATCAGATCCAACAGTTATAGAACAGGAATTGGTGGGTTCACCTAGAATAGAAAAATGGATAAGAGGAAGAAGATGGAGTGGTCAAAGAATAAATAGGGATATAGTGTTGGATGAATCAGAAATGGATAGCAGCATGACGGGTAAAGGGAACAATAGGTATGAAATAAATGTACTGGCACATAATAGATATAAGACATTGGTGGATAATCCAATTGATAAAAAGGATTCCAGTGTAATAATGTATAGTTTACCATGAATAGAAACAAGGGCCATCAAGCCACAGGAGGGGAGCTTGATAAAAATTGTGAGCTGGAATATCATGGGCCTAAGTAACAAGTTATTGGATGGTTCAGTGTATAAATCTTTTGGAAAAAAAAATAGGTATAATTTAATTACAGGAAAGGAAACCTGGTTAAATAAGATGGCAAATAAAAACCTAAAAGGTTTCCAGAAATGTGAAATCCCAGCTTTAAAAGGAAAATTAAATTGCAGGAACAAAGGTGGCTTGATGATCCTTGTAAGTACTAGCAGAAACTGGATCAATAAGGAATGTCCAACAATAAATGATGGAAACTGGATTGTGATAGAGGTTTGGTGTAATAGGGATAACTGTTTTATTATTATAATTGTATATTTTCCTCCTTCCTATACTAAGGCAGAGTTTGACAAACAGATACAGTCAATATCAACCTTTATGGATGAAGATAGGATACCAAAAAATGCTTATTTTGTGATTATGGGCAACTGGAATGCTCAAATAGGAGACCTGAATGAATTTATAAATAGCACATATATAGATGGATATATGATTATACCAATCCGTAATTCTAAGGATAAAAAGATTAATACCAAAGGACTGTCTGTTATGAAATTGATGGCAGAGCAAAAATTTCTGTATATTAAATAAAAGATGTGACAAAGACCACCCTGGTGAATGAACATTTCCAACAAAATGGGAAGATTCAACAATAGAGTTAGCGGCTATAGACGATTTATTGTATTGTAATATTAGGTCTTTAAAAATCCTACAAGTAGCTATATCAAACCATTTTCTAATACAAGTTCATTTTGTTTGAAGAAATAGTCAAGAAGTAAGAATACAAGTTAAACCTTATATGGAATTAGAAGCTAGTAAACACATGCTTCTGATAAAACATAAAAAAAAATAGATGGGATCCATTACAGAGAGAAACAGTTGACAAATTACAAAAGGATGTATTGATCAGAAAGAACAGTTTCAACACAGTACTGACAAAGAAGTACTAGAGCAATATGAAAAGCTAATGGAATATTTTAAAAATAACATTAGACAAGGAGCCAGAAGCAGCTCTGAGAACACCCAAATAGTAAAAATGCAGAATGGTATGCTAAAGAATGTATTCATATGAAGAGTACAGTAAATAAGACTGTATGTATGACAAGAAAATGCAAGAATTGAACTACTATAACACTCTAATATACTTAAGACAAAAATATAAGGCTTTGATTAAAAAAAGAGATAAATATAGGAAACACCTCTGGGCAGAATTACAGAATTCTATAAAAAAATAAAGATAATTAAGCATTTGGAATATAATTTCCAGTGCACAATGGGAAAATGTTTTAAATATTGAAGGGAATATACAAGTAAATCAATGGAACAACTTTTATAAAGATTTATATGCTAACCAAAATGAGGAAAAAATTGTACAGAAAACTTAAAAATAAAGGTAGTAAAACCACCAATAGAAAGTAAAAAGATCTATGAAACATTGACATTCAGCAAGAGCAAAGATTATATAATGAGACAAAAGAAGAACAAAGTGCCGGGAATAGATGGCATACCAGCTGAACTATTTCAATATAATGTAGATAATAAACTATTCATGTATGTATGTATATGTGTATATCTATATATATAGCAGCTTAATAACTTTGCAACCATTCAATGAATTTGCATGCAATTTGGTATGCTCTGTACCGTGGGGGTAGATCACTTGATTTGCTAATTTTCATTTTGATCGGATGTGTGAATTGTGCACACAGCATTGTGAAAGAAGTGTGTTTTTTACTTTTTTCGCCCATTTTTCCTGATTTTTCCAGATCATTCTGCATGCAAACCATTTGGAATTTTGGCCTGAAATGTTCAGGGTAGACAGAGCTTGGCACAAAGAACAAATCAGCTTTGGTTAGGTGAAAAAATATGAATCTGTTCCAAAGTTATTCAATTTTGACATTTCAGGTTCTGAGCATGCTTAGTTCAGTCTTTTGGATAGCTGCACAGTGGCAAACAAGGATTTGACCTCATGAATTTGGATTTTGACAGATCACAAATGGGAATCATTGTGCACATGAAAAATCCTTGCTCACAACCGCCATCTTGTTTTCAATTTTCTTCAAAAACAAAACACTGTATCTTGCCACAGGGATGTCTTCTGTAGAGATTGAATTATGGGTTTTGTTCAGGGTGATACTCTCCATAAACATGGATTTGGTTCTGTTTAGTCTAGTCAGAAATTGGCCATTTTTAAGTTTGAAAATCTTTGTTCGTGACTCACTTCCGATCCCCATTCGTGAGGTATTAAAATCCCCGTTCGCAAGCCAATCCCCATTTGTGAGCCTTCAGAATCCCCATTCTTGAGATGATCAGATGGCCCTATCTCATGAACAGGGATTGGCTAATGAATGGAGATTTTGACCCCTCTTTGAATGGGGATTCGGCTTATGAACATGGATTTTGACAGCTCACAAACAAGGATTATAAAAAAATCCTTGTTTGTGAGCTGTCAAAATCCCCATTTGTGAGGTGCCAAAATCCTTGTTTATGAGAAATTCTTTAGCTGTCAAAATCCTTGTTCATGAGATGATGACCAGATGGCCAAATCTCAAGAACAAGTATTTCTCACAAATAGGGATTTTGACACCGCATGAATGGGGATTTGGCTTGCGGACAGGGACTTTGACAGCTCACGAAAAGGGGGATAAGGGGGCATGTGAGGAGGAGGAGAAGGAGGAGGAGGAAAGGACCATGTAAAAAGCATCTGTCCTAAATAGATACTTCTCCTCAGTATTTACTTAAGAGAAGGTAGGGTAGGGCTCACAGCTCAGCACCATGGACACAGGGGGGAGGGAGGTGTTCACTAGTTCCTTCACAAAAGAAAGGGTTTTACAAGAGCTCAATAAGCTCAGGGTGGACAAGGCAATGGGACCTGATGGCATACATCCCAGGTTACTAAAGTTAAGGGTGTAACTAGCAGAGCCATTATCAGAACTGTTTAGTGAGTCTCTAAGCACAGGAGAGGTCCCAAAAGACTGGAGAAGGGCTTACATGATCCCACTCCACAAGTGTGGTAGCAGGAAGGAGGCAGGGAACTACAGACCAGTCAGTCTTACCTCAGTAGTGGGCAAGATTATGGAGGCACTCCTTAGTGAAAGGATAGTGCAACACCTGGAATCCATGGGAGCACGGGATCCAAGACAGCATGGGTTTACAAAAGGAAGGTCCTGTCAAACTAATCTCATAGATTTCTTTGACTGGTTAACCAGAGTGGTGGACCAAGGGGGAGCAATTGATGTCGCCTACCTTGACTTCAGCAGAGCTTTCGATACTATTCCACAGAGAAGATTGATTAATATGCTGGGTAGGCTCGGGTGGGTCAGAAGTTGATCAACTGGGTGACAAACTGGTTGACGAGCAGAAAACAGAGAGTGTTGTTAAATGGTATACAGTCAGAAGAGATGCAAGTCTCAAGAGGGGTACCTCAGGGATCAGTCCTGGGGCCAGTCCTCTTCAATATCTTCATCAGTGACATTGCAGATGGACTGGAGGGTAAGGTTTGTCTGTTTGCAGATGACACCAAGATCTGCAACAGAGTAGATGGTCCAGATGGGGTGGGCAGAATGGGAAGAGAGCTGGATAAACTAGCAAACTGGTTGGAAGAGTGGCAACTGGGGTTTAATGCAAAGAAGTGCAAGATCATGCACAGAGGGAAGAGAAACTCTGAAGCCACCTATAGGCTGGGAGGGGAGTTGTTGGCAATCACAAGGGAAGCAAGAGACTTGGGCATCATCATCACCGATGACCTGAAATCATCCAAGCAGACCACTAAAGCAGTAGATAAGGCTAGGGGGATGTTGGGGTGTATTAGTAGGGGTATCACAAGTCATAAGAGGGAGGTAATAATCCCTCTTTACAAGACACTGGTGAGGCCCCATCTGGAGTTCTGTGTGCAGTACTGGGGGCCACACCTTCACAAGGACATTAACCAAATTGAGGCAGTGCAGAGAAGGGCAACCAAAATGGTGCAGGGACTGCATCAGAAAACATATGAGGACAGATTAATGGAGCTCAATATGTATACCCTAGAGCAGAGGAGGGAGAGGGGTGATATGATCGAAACATTCAAACACCTTAAGGGTATTAACAAGGTGAAAGAGTCTAACATGTTTCAATATAAGAAAAATAACAGGACAAGAGGACAAAGCATGAGATTAGAGGGAGGCTGATTAAGGGGTAATGTGAGGAAGTTCTTTTTCACAGAAAGGGTGGTGGATGCATGAAACAGCCTACCTCAGGAAGTGGTGGATATGAATACAGTGCAGGGCTTCAAACAGGCATGGGATAGGCATAAGGGGGCAATACAGATGAGTATGAATAGATAGGCCACTGACAGTGCAAAGGCCTATGGCACATTTATAAGGTAGAAAAAGAAATGGGCAGACTGGATGGGCCTCGCGGTCCTTATTTGCTGTCAACTTCTATGTTTCTTTTTTTCTATGATTATAAAAAAAAAATCCTTGTTTGTGAGCTGTCAAAATTCCCATTCATGAGATGATGACCAGATGGCCCTATCTCACGAACAGGGATTAGCTCACGAATGGGGATTTTGACACCTCACGAACAAGGATGTTAAAAATGTTGCCAATTCACTGCTAAGAAAGTGTTAGGACTTTTGGCTTGAAATTTTCAGGCTACAAAGGGGGTGTCCCACAGATGTGACTTATGCTAGTTTGCTATAAACATTTGCATTGGTTCCAAAGTTATGCCATTGCGAAGTTGAGAAATTTATCATAGGATAACATTATGGAGGACACGGCACCTTTTGGTGCCTATTTCTCAAAAATGCTTCGAGATACAGATTTTTAGCTAAATGCAGCTTAGTACATTTTTAGGTGCATGCATGCATGCAGGTTACCAGTCCATGATTACAACTGCAGTGGAGTTTTTTCCAAGGTTGCTATGGTTACTGAGAAATTGTACCATTTGCAGCAAAAGGGTTACTTGGAATGTGTCCAGGCCTGCGCTATATCTCCAGCTCCCACATATGAATAACATTATGCAGTAATGGGACTGCTGGGCCATCCATTATGCAATAATTGCCCTGCACTCCCATATGGAGATGACAGCTCATTACAATGTCTGTGTACTTATGATAGATGGCGGGCCCTGTGCTCCCAAAACTATATAAGGGTAAGATTACACTTTCTCAAAAAGTAAGAAAATTCATTGCAAAAACCTTGTTAATGCATCAGTTAGGGTTGAAGTGGAAAAAGTAGGGAAATGAGGCATTAAGTTTAAGACACTAACCTTCCCACCCTATCACCCCACCCCAACCCTCCACAGACCCACATTGCACGTGGTGTGCCTTGTGGTCATCATGCCTAACTCTCACCCCATTCTCCTATACTCTACCATGTCAGTTTTCTTGCACATGGAATGGGGTGAGAGTTAGGCCTGATGACCCCAAGGCACACCCATTGCCCTGTTGGTCTGTGAAGAGTGGGGGTGGGGTGGGGTGGTAGGGTGGGAGGGTTAGAGTCTCAGCCTTAATGCCTCATTTCCTACTTTTATTGCTTCAACCCTAACTGATGTATTAACATTTTTTGCAATAAAGATAGATAGATAGTTAGATAGATAATTAGGACAGAGAATATACTAGAAGAATGACAAATAGCAGAGATTATTCCAATTTATAAAAAGGGCAACAGACAGGACCCATTTAATTATAGGCCAATTGCCTTGCAGTGTATCTTCTCTGAGACATTCTCCCATTATGTCTTGGAGGAACTTAATGGATGGGTGAAAGAGTATAACATTTTAAGTACTAGACAATTTGGGTTTAGAGAAACCTATTCAGTTATAGATTGTGTCTTCATCTTAGATCATCTAATAAGGAGAGCGAATGCCATTAATAAATATGAGTTATATCTAGCATTTCTAGATATAGCTTCAGCCTTTGACAAGGTAGATAGAAAAATACTATGGGAAATCCTTCAGACTTGATCTATATATAAAAAGCTACTCACACTTATAAAGAAACTGTACTCAGAAACAGAAATACAGATTAGATATAGTACTAAAGGAGATTTGACTAACACAATAAAGATGTACAAGGGAGTCAATCAAGATTGTCGGTTATTGCCACTTTGGTTCAGTCTTTATATTGACCAAATTATCCATCATTTAGACACTTGTGATAGAGACGCACCAATAATAAAAGGCAATAAATTGAATATATTAATGTATGCAGACAATGCTGTATCAATATCAAAAAAATGGAGAGGATTACAATTAGCCTTAAATAATATCTCAGGAACAATGAAGATGTTAAAATTAAGATTACATAATTAGAAAACTAAAATGTTGATAATAAACTGACCCAAAAATGTAAGAGTGCATTGGATGTTAGAGAACGAAAACTTAGAAGAGGTTGACCAATATAATTACCTAGGAATAACATTATTGCAAGAAATGGATGGAAAACACAAGTAGTAAAGACTAAAACAAGAGCATGACAGACTGTGCTGGCAATAAATACATTTTCAAAGGAATACTGTATATTAATAATTCTGCAAAAGCTGTGCTGAATATATACCAAATGAAGGCAAGCTCCATGATGCTCTATGGCTAAATGGATCAACTTGCTTGAACCCATTCAAAATTATTATTTAAGATTAATACTTGGTCTTCCACAATTCATTCAAGCAGAAATGCTAAGAATGGAAACAGGATTAGTCTCATTACAATCACAGTTTGAATGTTGCCAGGTTAGATATTTTCAAAGATTTTATAAGAACATAGACAATGTGTTAATAAAAAGCTGCTGGAAAGATAGCCTGGAATTTGATGATCTGCATAATAAATATAAATATAGATATGAATATAAATATTGGACTTGGATAAGAATTTTAGAACAAAAAAAATTGAAAGAGACAGGAATGGAAACCACACCAAAAAAAGCAGAAACAAACAAGAGCTAAATTTTTATTGTAATACATCAAAAACAAGAACAATAGATATAGGGCTGGATATTCAAACTGCGTTATTCTGTGGCGCAAGCCCTTACGCTGCACAAAATAGTTGTGCAGGGGTGTGGCCGGGGTGATATTCAATGGAGTTGCGCTATTGAGCAACTCCTTTGAATATCACCCCCCGGCCACAGCCACTGTGCATGGCGCAGTGGAACTTGTGCCACCAAGTGATCAGAGTGGAGCATTCAACTTGCGGTGGCGCAAGTACAATTGCGCCATGTGCAAATTTCCGATATTCAAAAGGTGACATGCAAATGGGGCCATAATTCATGCAAGGCACGGGGGGGCATTTGCATCTGTTTATGGCCCCATTTGCATGCCATTAGCATGCAGGTGGGCCGATCCCCGAGGACTTGCACCTGGCGCCCTGCCAGGCAGCAGCCATAGGGACTGACGCCTCTGCAGCCCGACGCGGGCAAAAGTGTATAAACCCCCACCCTGACTGGCCTGATCGCGGCAAAGCATCAAAACTCCTCCCCAACTGCCCGATCGCGGGCAACAGCCTAATAACCTCCCCACCAGCCCATCAGGGCAGCAAAGTGTCTCCCCAAAATATATCCCTGGTGGTCCAGTGGACCGCTAAGCCCGAACACGGGCTGAAGGCGTGTAAACCCCCGAACGATACCTGGTGGTCCAGTGGAAGCCCGATCGCAGGCTGAAGAAGTATAATAAATCCCCGACACGTATCCTGGTGGTTCAGTGGAAGCTCGATCGGGCTGGTGCCATATTGGTTCTTTCTATTGTTTATTTTCAGGAAACCAGTGGAGCCGTTATCGCTGGCCGCCAATGTGAGGTTCCCCCACCTCAAAGACATCCTGGCATTCAGGCCCTCACTATTTACCACGGCCTCACCAGCTCACTTCCCCAGCAGTTGGCGAAGACCACCACTGTCACTCGCCGCCGCCGGATCTGACCGCCCGCACAGTTGCATGTGCAGAAGAAGGCCACACGCGCAGCCCATAGTCAGACAGCAGCAGTCCCAGATAGTGAATTCATTCATATCTGGACTGCCTTAGGCGGTATGGCTGCATGCCCATTGGCTTTTGCCTGCACCAATGGTGTGAGTCTCACCGGCAGTTGCGGTGGGCGGGCGGGCAGGTGGGTGGATGCTGCCGCCACCGCCGCGGGGGAGCGGGTGGTGGGGCGTGGGTGGGGGGTGGGTGGGGGACACTAGATTACCAGGGATATGGTCTTGGGGTGGGGGTTTCGCACATTATGCAGCCCGCGATCGGGCTTAGGGTCCACTGGACCACCAGGGATAGGTGTCGGGGGTTTATTATACTTCTTCAGGCCCGCCATCAGGCTTCACTGGACCAACAGGGATACTGGGGAATATTTTGCTGCCCGCGATCGGGCTGGTGGGGGGTGATTTGCTTGTTATGCCCACGATCGGGCTAATGGGGTGTGGGGTGACTTACACCTGCCTGCGATCGGGCTGCAGGGGGGGTACAGGGAGTAGGTTGAGGGCCAACCACAGGTGGCAGCTGCTGTGTTGCACCCTGCAATGCAGCAGCTCACCTGTGGGTGGCCCTCAACTTACCGTTTTTTTTTTGGCTCAAAGTTGTGCAGGCGCAGGTTGGGGGTTGCACCTGCACAACTCTGCACAGCCCGGCTGAATATCAGGCTGTGCAGTTTATGCAAGGTTCCTCCTCCTCCAGTTCAGCATGCATTCATTTGCATTGCTGTGTTGCTCAGCATGTTTTCAGTGGCGCAACTGCCTCCTGCTGAATATCGCAGAATGGCGCAATTTCAGACTTGCGCAGGTGCAACCCTATTGCACATGGCGCAACCCTTTTGAATATCCAGCCCATATAGTATATAAACAAAAAGATATGGAAAGTTTAATGATCACAGGAATTTTAAGCTGTATGCCAGCTTGAAAAATAAAAACATGAAAGAGACGCCTATATTAATAAGTATGAAAGTAATCTACATGTAAAAGCAATGGCAAGACTAAGATTCAACATGATCCATGGAATATTTTCATATCCTATAAATTGGCCTAAATTTAAAAAAGGGATAGATTGTTAGAGTGGATGTTCAGGGAAAATAACAACAAACATATCTTACTGGAATGCATTAATTTACAACAGATTAGAGCCAGAAGGTTAGGAGACATTATGGAACACTAATACAATTACACGGATTAAGATAAAATGGTATTTATTTATTTATTTATTTGTGTCTAGGATTACAAAGTACCTTTGAGCCAAGGCTCTTTTACAAAGGTTCCACGTCATGCTGGTTACAGGGTAACAGACACTAAAACATAAAACAGTTACAGGTACATGATTTTAGACAGTAACTTTGCTTGACTAAATCAGACTGAGTGATGAGTAACTCAAGATACAATAGGACGAAGAGGGCAAGAAGGGGGAGAGGGCTGAGGGTAGGGGAAGGCATAGGTGTAGAGGGTCAGGGTGAGGCAGCTGAGGGGGCCTTGTCAGGACAGACACTGGGCAAGTGCATTAGAAGCTGCATTGGACAGGTAAGTGCAAGAAGAGAGGGCAGAAACTGACACCTATAAGGTCAGAAGCAGTGTAGGGAATGAAGATGTTATGGGGTGCAAGCACAGGTGGAGGTGCCAGTTATGGAGTGGCGGAGCTTTTTTTTGAATGCTCCAAGCATTGCTGTGGATAAGGTGTCACTAGAGAGCTCATTGAGCCAACTCAGAGCCCTGTATGCAAACGACCTTTGGCCTTGGGACGTGCGGCGTTGGGGGATTTGAAGGATTTGGGGCTTAGAGCTCCTGGTGTTGCGGTTGGTGATTTTGGGTTTGAGGAGGGTGCTGACTCCTGGTGGTGCCTTTCCATCATGATTTTCTTAGCAGTGATGCAGGTTTGGTATTTGATTCGGTTGTTCAGTTGCAGCCAGCCTGTTTTGGAGTAGAGGTCGCAGGTGTGGGTGAGACGGTGGGAACCAGTAACGAGTCGGCAGGCTTGATTGAGGGAAGTTGAAACACACTGGAGAGATGAAGTTGTGGCAGATCCATAGATAATGAGACCGTAGTCAATGATGCTGATGATGGAGCTCTGGACAGCTTTGGACAGAGCTTCTGGGGTTAGATGTTTCCTATGTCGGAATAGTAGGCCCATCCTGGTGTTGGCTACTTTTGCCACGTTATTGATGCGTGGGACATAGGAGAGATTACAGTTGAGGGTGAGGCTGAGGTATTTGAAGGTATGAACTTGTTCGAGAGTGATTCCTTGCTTGGTTTTGATAGAGAGATGATATTGTTTGTGTTTGTTTTGGGAGCTGCAGAAGATCATGGTCTTTGTTTTTTTCTGGTTAAGTATAAGTCTGTGTTTTGTGAACCAGTTTCTGACTGCAGAGAAGGCCTGTTGGAGGTTACCTTGTAGATGGACTGGATCATGGTGGGATGCCAGGATGACAGCATCATCTGCGTAGAGTAGGATCTGTTCAGGGCAGGATTCTGGCAGTGAGTTCAGAAAAAGACTGAAAAGGATGGGGCCCAAGATTGAGCCATGTGGGACACCGGACTGGACTGGTCTTTGGTTTGAGAGTGTGCCAGCAATTCTCACTCTTTGGGAGCATTTGTCTAAGTAGCTTTTGAACCAGTTCACCGAGTTAGGTGAGAGACCTGATAGTCAAAGCTGGGCAAGTAGGAGATTGTGGTTGACGATATCAAAGGCTTTAGTTAAGTCGATGAAGGTGGACCCAGTAAGATGACTGTTATTGAGTGAGTGATGGATTGCACCAGTGAATTCAAGTAGTGCTGTGGAGGTGCCATGACCTTTTCTAAAGCCGTGTTGCTTCTTGCACAGGATGTTGTGATTGTCTAGGAAGTTGGTGAGCTGGTCTGACACAATCCTTTATAGGGCCTTGGAGAGTGGAGGTAGGATAGAAATTGGACGGTAATTCTCAGTAGCTGTTTTGTCACCACTTTTATGAATTGGGGATACCGTGGCAGATTTCCATAAGTCAGGGAACTGGCTGAGGCTGAGGGAGAGGTTGAAAATCCTTTTCAGTAGTCAGAGTACTTCTTCAAGTGTGAGTGATAGCAGTCTGAGGTCGAAGGAGTCACTGCTGGCTCTGGAGTTGCAAATGGCTTTGGTAATGTAGCTGCGGACTTGATGCATGTTTACTGCTTTAAAGTAGAAGGGAGGGTGGCTGGAGGTGGCTGGGGGGGGCAAAGGGAACCACCTCATCGAAAAAACCCTGTGGGAGTACAGCACTGAGGTCCATGAAGGTGTAATTGAATGTATCAGCAATGAGTTTCTGGTCAAGTGTAGTTTCACCATTTATGCTGAGTACTGACGGGGGTGATTTAGATTGCTTCCCGGTGACTTCTTTAATGTTATTCAAGAAGATCCTACCGTTGCCCCATGAGTTAGTGAGAGCATTATGGAAATAAGTGGTCTTCGTATCCTGGATATATTTGGTGCAGTCATTTCACGCACGTTTATAGTTGGCAATATCAACTTGTCTCCCGGTGTTTCTGGCAATCTCCCAAAGGTAGTCTCAAGCTTTTAGTCATCTAAGTAGGTCTCCGGTGAGCCAGGGGGTACATAGGGTTTTGGCCTTGCACTTCTTGAAGGGTTCAAATATGTTGCATACTTGGTTGAAGATCCTGATGAAGTGTTCCAGTGCAGTGTTCACATTGGTTGCAGTGAGAACTGGGGACCAATCCTGTTGACGAAGGAAGGTTTTGAGATGAGGTAGCTTACTTCTAGGTAGAATCTGGCTAGTAATGGTTTTTTTTTTGGGGGGGGGCTTGATGAATTTATTGGACCAGTAGCAGATGACGGGGGAGTGGTCACTAAGAGTGTCAGGGAGGACAGTGGTGTTTGTGATCCTGGTGGGATGGCTTGTTATGATCCAATCCAGAAGGGTGCTGTTACCCGTTTTATAGTTTGTCCTGGTTGGGGAGCTAACCATCTGAGAAAAGCTTGCTGGCACTATCAAGTCCCTGTATGCCCCTGCCTCTACAGCAGGCCAGTTAATATTAATGTCACCGAGGAGGATGGTTTCTGAATCAGGTGAGAGAAAGAGATTTGGTAAACTCCAGGACTGCGTTAAGCCCATTACCTTGCTCTCTCGGTGTAATGTAGACTGTGACAACTGTGATGGCTTTATTGTGTGCACTGAGAAGGATCTTGACAGAAAGAATCTGTGTAGTGGTGGTTTGGGGAGTTAAGTTGATGAGGTGCCCCTGGATCATATCCTTAAGGTACAGGGCGCAGCCACCACCTCTTTCTGATGTTCGATCAAGCCAGTAGACATTATACTCAGGGAAGTTGATAGCATGGTCGGGAACCGAAGGTGAGAGCCAGGTTTGTATGACTGCTAGTATGTCTGGGTTATGCTGGCAGGCAAAAGTCTGAAGGGCATCAATTTTGTGAAGAAGACTGCATATGTTAAGTGAGATTATTGAGAAGGATCCTGGTTGATAGGTCTGAGTTGTTCTTACTGTAGGGGCTGGTCCAGGATTGGGATGAATGTTTCCTGACAATAGCAGGAGAAGAAGTATACATTTTAGAGTACTGGTGTGAGATATCCATGACTGGCACCTATTTGTTTGGGCCAGAGAACTCTGAGATTCACCAGGGCAAGTAAACGGGTGGAGCCATGGGTAAAGCGTGGTGGTAGTAGTAGTAGCAGTGGACAGAGGAAGTACCCAATGGCCATTTGGGGGAGAGGGCCATTTTGTAGTGATTGGAGATGCCCATGGCGGGTACATGAGATCGAGAGGGAGGGTACCATGGAGGGGGTTGAGAGAGTGTGAGTTGGTAGATGTTCAGGACAGTGGGGAAACATAAGCAGGGGGGATGTAGGAGCAGGAAGAGGGCAAAAAAGGTGAGGAGAAAGGGGTACAGAGTACCGGTGTCATACATGATTTAATGTGAGTGGGGGGAGAGCGGGCACAGGGTGCTGGGTAGGTGGGAGGCAGCTAGTGAAAGTGGCAGGAGGTAGGCAATGAGGTGGAGGCTCGGGGGGCAGGGGGAACTAGGTAAGCAGGTGGCTGAGGGAGAACGGGAAGAGGGCGGGGCAGTGAGGAGACAAGGGCAGTAGCAAAAGAGGAGGATGTAGCAGAGAGGTAGTAGGGAGACATTAAAGAGTGTAACAAGACAGGGAGACAGGAGATAGCAGCTCTAGAATAGAGTTCAGGAGTGAAAGGGTGCATGGGAGCTATGGAATGCCAAAGGGGGGGGTTGGCCAGTCACGGAGTGATGGAGTGACTGGCACTAGGAGATATAAGGAGGGTGTCAGGCACAGAAAGGAGGCAGGAGCAGTGGGGGGATTGAGTTGATTAGCAGAGGTGGAGGAGGAGCAGGGAGGAGGGAGAGTGGGCAGTAAAGAGAGGAGGTACAGGAGAGAGAGTATCCAATAGGAAACGAAGGGGCGATTCCCTAGGCAGAAGTGGGTGGAGCTAAGGCCTATTTAATTAAGGTGGGAGGTGGGGGGTGGGCAAAAATTTTCTTCCAAAACCCACTGAAGTCAATGGGCTCGGAGCCCAGCAAAACAGTTTGAATCAGTCAAGATTGCAGGGCCAATCAGTGGCCACGCAGAGCACAACAGTCCAAAAGGAGATGGAAGCAACAGGCAGCAGCTAATGGGAGCCTTTCAGCACTTCCCAGTTTGGCCTGGGAGCTTACCAGCAAGAGGAGGGATCCTTGGCTGTGAGCAGTGGTGATGTGAACGGCTGGCCCAGGTAGCCCAGCGGCTCAGATGTTTCCCCAATCAGGGGCTGAGAGATCTGAGGGAAGGAACAGAGCAACAGATTATGAGTCACATTAATAACAAAGGGTGACACTGGAGAGTAAATCAGGGGCATGTGCAGTGGAGAGAGAGAGAGGGAATTTGGCAGAGGGTGGGGGAGGCTGCCACAGACAAGAGAAATAAGCTTGAACTGGCACCAGGGGTAGAACAGAGGGGAGATTTAGTAGAATATGAAATTTACAAGGGGAGGAGAAGAGATGCAGGGTTTAGCAGCAGGGGGGAGGGTGAAGAGAAAGAGCGAATGCAGAGGGGCAGGAATTACTTCACAGTTCTAAATTACAGCAGTTTCCAACTGCACTTAACAGTTCGGTGCTAAAACATTTAGGCAGGTCTACACAATTAATTTTGACTTTGACAAAAAAAATAGCAAGCAGCCTAGTAATTTAGCCTAGATTATCGGCTGAGACCTGGAGTCTTTAGAAGTTGAGTGCTAAGAACATCAAGACTGTTCTACACATTAATTGAGACTTTAACAGAAAAATAAGCAAGCTGTCTAGCAATTTAACAAAAATTTTCTTCTGAAACCCACTGAAGTCTATGGGCGCAGAGCCCAGCAAAACAGTTTGAATCAGTGAAGATTGCAGGGCCAATCAGTGGCCGTGCGGAGCACAACAGTCCAACAGGAGATGGAAGCAACAGGCAGCGGCCAATGGGAGCCTTTCAGCACTTCCCAGTTCGGCCTGGTAGCTTACCAGCAAGAGGAGGGTTCCTTGGCGGTGAGCAGTAGTGGTGTGGACGGCTGGCCCAGGTAGCCCCAGCCGCTCAGATGTTTCCCCGACCAGGGGCTGAGAGATCCAATATATTTACTGAATATGATAATGTGATGGTTTTATACTGTATGTCAAGATTTATGATGGCTATAAATAGTATTTTAAAAAATTTACTGACAGTATAAAGATTGTTGTATTTTATTGTTTTTAACCTTGGTGTAAAACATATGTTATAAACTGTGATTCAATAAAATTTGACTTTGACATTGCCACATAGTTGCAAATGATGGGTTACACTGAACGCAAAATAATTTGTGTGTAAAATGAACTTATGGGCCTGTAGGAGGAAGAATGCCAGAATGCTGTCTCTGGCTGCACTGCCACAAACGTAATGCTCCACTACCACGAGTCTCAACCTATGGTGGTGTCACGGTATAGACTAGTGACATCAATTGTGAGTCAACTAAAGTTGCTTTTCAACGCAAAGTTTTTAAGTTTGCCAAGTAAATCCATTGTATCGTGAACATGGGATCCCAAACCCTGATCTAATGTTTGCAGAAAGGAATCCACAAACAATGAAAGGTTCTTGATCAAGGACCCCACACAGAACACTATTGGATGGCATGAAGGGTACAGTAAGTTCAAAGATTCAGCAGTAAAGCTCTGACAGAGACCCAGCACATACAGTCTCTAACTGGGATGGGCCAGACAAACCAGCAGAGTTCCCTTGTAGCAAAATTGCTACTACCTTTTCCTTTGACTGAACTGGACCAGGTTGTGAGGGGATGGCAATGCTGGCAATACTGAGTCCAGATGAACAAAGTCCTGAGATGATGCCACATTCAGAACAAAGGGCACGATTTTCAAAGCCCATGAAAATGCCGAAGCTTCAGGAAAAACTCAGTGCAAGTGGGTTACTGCTTGCGAACTGCAGTCTCTCCTGTAGTTATGGTATTCTCAAAAGTAGAGCCAGTTTATGACCAGCTTCACAATTTATTGCAGCTTGCAGGTGGTTTCTCCCCACAGCTGCAAAAAACTGTTATTGCTGGTGAGATCAGGTGTAGCATCTTCCACAGCTGAGGTGGATGAGAATACCAGTATCTGCAGCTGCAGAGATTTTGGTCTGCAACTGGAGTTGTGGAGTGGGACTTAGTCCATCAACATTTTGAGAATCTAGCCCAAGGTCCAGACAGTCCATGCACAGTACTGGCACCATATTGCAGGTTGTAGCATTCCTTGTCACTTCCAGGCTCACATGGGGTGCAAATTGGCACAAAATAGGAGGCTGCGACAGTGAATCACTTGCCAAATCCTGGACAAGCCCTCACATGTAACACAACCCCCTCTTCAAGCCTTCCTTAAACCAAGTCTGTTTGGTGAGGAGTGGAGCAAGCAATTGCAACAGGGGTGATTTCCATGTCTAGGTGTAATAAATGGTACACTCTCCCCAGAAACCACCTCTGCATAACAGTATAGTTCTCAGGTCTGCACTTGGATCACCAATTTAATGGTATGGCCCACTTGGCACAACTATAAAAGTCCTGTTGTGCCATTGCTGCCTTGTTCAGCAATCCTAGCTACCTGTGCCCTTTCGTGTTGTGATTGCTTGCTTTCTGGTTTCTCCTTGCTATACTGATACAAGAAGACCTTTCTTTTTGGCCCCTTGCATATTTACTGTAAGGTGTCTCTGGATTCCACTCCACACTTCCTCCTCTTTTTCATCATTCTCTTGGCTCTGGGAATAAAACAGAGCCACCTTCACTGGTTAAAAATAGATTTCACTTTCACTTTACACTATACCTATACTGTCCCCACATGCTAAATTGGGGCAGGCCTTTACTTATTGTAAACCCTGAACCTCAACTTCATTTTGGTTTGCATTTGCCATTGCATTGGCAGTTTTAACACTGTCCCCTTTAGGAAACACTTGAACACTGCATGACACCTTCAGGAATAACTACTGTAGTAAACCACCAACCATTTATTTACAGGCTGGTGCACACACAGCAAGAAGCAATGGGCAATCTGCCACCTTATCTCCCTGTTTGTTGGGCCCAGTTTAAATCAGCATAAGTCACAATTATTGTACATGTCCTGAACACTAGCAGGCCAAGGGTTTTCATCTGATTAGCAGCATAATTACATTTTACATACTAACATTCCATCACACACTTTACAGCCCATTACTTTCTGTTACACCTTTCCCCTGTTGCAGTAGGGTGACATTTAAGGATATCAACAGTTACATTATGGTGCCAACTCACTGCCAAGAGTGGGTTGGGAGATCAGGTTGCACCCAGCCCTGCATGGTACAGAAATAGTGGTGCCTGTGGTGGAGAAGCTAATCAAGGGATGTTCTTTTCCAAACATACATTATCACATACTCATGAGCTATAGGCTCGCCAAGCGATCTGCCCTGAGCCCTGTGCCTCCATAGTGGTTAGAGTCAATACCCTACATGATCACAGCAAACAGCAGCTTACCAACCAAACAGAAACATTCCTTGCATAGGATCAGAACCTCAGCATCAGTTGTCCTCATCCTCATCCTCATTCCATTTCCTCACCAGTGCAGAAATTTGTCCACCTCTTTTTTCGCCATTTACAGAAACACAACAGATGGTCAAGAAGTCTTTAGAAGACCCTCCTTGAGGGCACATCCCCAACAAACCCCCTCCATCTTTGATCTGAAAACCTGGATGGGACCCCACACTTGAAAGCATGTAGCAAAGGGGACCAGTGCCACCCAGGTCCAGAAACACTGTTATCATCCCTGGCCTGCTGGCCCCCTCCAGCATGTTGTGGTTAGAGAAGTGCACCTGTAGGTTCTAAAACTGGAATTGCATACAGGCGCTCTGGACTGAAACACCACACTTGGGAACAAATATTTTGGTGGTTTGGATTCCCTATTTATATGCCTCTAACAGGTGGGAAAACATTGCCTGGAACCTTCCAAACCAAGAGGTAATTAAGGATGCATGGGTAGTGTCTAGATATACTGTCACTAAGCATGACCACATACTGCTAAACAGGAAACAGGATATGTGGCATTAACATTTCAGAACCTTGGTATGCATGGATAGCCTAACCTGTATGTGCACTTTTATTCACTGACACTTTATTTTAACTTTAATCCCTTGCAGGCCACAAACATAACCACAATGCAACACTTTATTATTTGCACCTAGTGGGTCTTTATGACATCGGTTACACTTGTATCAGTCCCATCCATACAATCATCTGATGGGCTCAGGCAATTTTCCTCACCTGCTCTCAACTTAACTACCACCGCAAGGCTGCAGTTGCATTAGTGGGGGCACCAGTCCCCATTTTTTAAGTTAAAGGGTAACGTCCATCTAGTGAAATGCACAAACAGTCACAAATTAGCCCTGTCATATCTCATGTACGTAATTTCATTCTCAGTAAAGTACTGAAATCTTTCTCTGTAATACCCTATTTTAGCAGCAAACTCGGGTATGCTAACTGGCATCTTTCTTGCCTCCCTCACATGTGCATTATGTCTTATGCTTCTGTGATATGCCATGTGGGAAGCAGGGGCAGGCAGACTGCCACACACTGTCATATGGGTTGACAGAAAGCAGGAAAATATGAAGGTTTTCTAATTGGTCCCAAATTCAGTATCATCAATTCTTGACTTGCTTGAATAAGTAGACAGTCTAGTAAAGACAAAACTACATTACTTGTCATAACTTTATTTATTATTTTATTGAATTGCTTATACTGGCAGCAAGCTCTTCAGCTTTATATCTGCCAGTCGATTGCAATAATTCCAACAGGAAAGCAGAGTGCAGGAAGTTGTCCTTTCACACATTCCCAAAAGATCATGCACTGTCTGCTAAGTGGCAGTCAGGTATCAAGAGGGAAACGTTTCCAGACATTAGGAGCAGAATACTGCAGTGTGTTCTTTGCATTTCACATTTGACTGTTATGAAAGAGACTTTCAGCTATTGATCCAGTCAGTTTCTAACATGTTTTTCATTTTACTGTTGCGTGCTAATGAATATAGTTAGAAATAAAAAAATGTTTCCAGTCACCTTTACTAATACTGGGCCCTATGCACTATGCCAACACATCGCATAACCCGGGCGCTTTGGCATAGCTAAGTCTGAACGCCACATAGCAGGGTCCCGTGGACCCTGCCTGGCATTCACAAGGGGGGGCACAGGACAGGTACACGCTGATTCCCCGGCTGTGCAGGCAACAGCACACTAGAAGCATGTCGGGAGCATGCCCATACTCTGCACCAATCACAAAGGTGCAGAGTGCTGGCACAGGGGGCACACTGTACACCAGGCAGACCCCAGGTTTTTGGGTTACGTGCCCCCCCAGGGTGCCACCGCTGGTTGCGGAAAGTGTGCTGGGGTACTCCAGACCCCCTGAAACATGCAGCCCCAGCCAATGGGGGCCACAGGGAGAACTGGGGTTGCCAAATGGGCTCCTGCCACCTCTATGCCAAGGGGCTCAGTGTGTCATCCGCCAACATCCATGCCCTGTGGGTGCAGGGGATCCACTCGTGGACTGGGTCTGGGCATCCCATTGGATGCACACCTGGTCTGCAGAACACTCCATCATGCACCTTCGTACCAGGGGGAGGAGCCACAGACAGGTGGGCACTGGTTGGGCATACCGAAATGTGCGCACCTGTCCTCGGGTGTGCAGCTATGCAGGTGTGGTACATGCGATTTCCACGTACCCCCACCTGCATAGAGCATAGAAACATGGAAACATAGAGGTTGATGGCAGATAAGGACAGCATGGCCCATCCAGTTTGCCCATTTCATTTTCTACCTTACGAATGTGCCATCGACCTTTGCTCTGCCAATGGCCTATCTAGTCATACTCATCTGTATTGCTCCCTTATGCCTATCTCATGCCTGTTTGAAGCCATGCACTGTATTCATATCCACCACTCCCTGAGGTAGGCCGTTCCATGCATCCACCACCCTTTCTGTGAAAAAACTTCCTCACATTACCCCTTAATCAGCCTCCCTCTAATCTCATGCTGTGTCCTCTTGTCCTGCTATTTTTCTTATATTGAAACATGTTAGACTCTTTCACCTTGTTAATGCCCTTAAGGTGTTTGAATGTTTTGATCATATTGCCTCTCTCTCCCCCTCTTTTGCTGTAGGGTATACATATTGAGCTCCGTTACTCTGTCCTCTTATGTTTTCTGATGCAGTCCCTGCACCATTTTGGTTGCCCTTCTCTGGACTGCCTCAATTTTGTTAATGTCCTTGTGCAGATGTGGCCTCCAGTACTGCATGCAGTACTCCAGATGGGGCCTAACCGGTGTCTTAAAAAGAGGGATAATTACCTCCCTCTTATGACTTGGGATACCCCTACTAATACACCCCAACATCACCCTAGCCTTACCTACTGCTTTAGTAGGTCCCACTGTGCATAGGGCCCACTGTGTGCCTGGTGTAAGAGTAGGGGTGTAACAAAAATGGTGTGTGATAATGTGCATTGGTGTATATGTGTACAGGTTGTTACATGGTGCATGTGTGACTGCATGGTGGGGTACGATAGTCTTACAGCATTCACAGGGTATAGACTGAGTGTGTGTGAGAAGGGACATAGTGTGTGTGTGTGTGTGTGTGTGTGTGTGTGTGTGTGTGTGTGAGTGCATGCATGGGGTATGGTGTGGGTGTGTGTGAGAGAGTGTATGGTGTCAGAATGTATGATGGCATGCATGGAGTATGGTGAATGTGTGTGACAGCCTGCATGTGGTATGGTGTCAGTATGTGAGAGGGGGTACAGGGTCAGAGTGTATGAAAGCTTGCACTGTGTAAGGTGTTGATGTGTGAGAGGAGGATGTGGTCAAGGTGTATGACAGCTTTCATATGGTATAGTGCCAGTGTTTGGGAGGTGGGTATGTTGTTGGAATATATGACAATAGGCATGGATTATGGTGTGTGTGTGTGTGTGTGTGTGTGTGTGTGTGTGTGTGTGTGTGTGTGTGTGTGTGTGAGGGGTATGTGGTTGGAGTGTATAACAGCATGCATGGGGTATTGGGTATTGTGTATGTGTGTGTGAGACATGGTACATGGGATATGGTGTTGGTGGTTGAGACAGGGTATAGGGTCGGAGTGTATCAAAATGTGTATGGTGTCAGTGTGTGCGAGAGAGTATGGGATCTGAGTGTATAAAAGCATGCCCGGGGTAAGGTGTTTGTGTGTGAGAAGGGGTATGTGGTCGGAATGTATGACAGTTTGCACGTTTTATGGTGTTAGTGTGTTTGAGAGGGGGTATGTAGTAAGAGTGTATGACAGCATCTGTGGGATATGGTGTTGGTGTGTGACAGGGTATGTGGTTGGAGTGTATGCCAGCATGCATATGGTATGGTTCAGTGTGTGTGTGAGAAGGGGTATGTAGTTAGAGTGTATGACAGTATGAATGGGGTACAGTGCTGGTGTGTGTGAAGGGCTATGTGGTCAGAGTGTATGATAGCATGCATGGGTATGGTGTCAGTGTGTGAGGGGGTATATGGTTGGAATGTATGACAGCGTGCATGCAGTATGGCGTATGTGTGAGAGACAGCATGCATGGACTATGGTGTCTGTGGTTAAGAGAAACTATGAGGTCAGAGTGTATGAAGGCTTGCATGGGATAAGGTGTCATTTTGTGTGAGGGGGGATGGGGCCTGAGTGTATCACAGCTTGCATATGGTATGGTGCTTATGTGTTAGAGGGGTATGTGTTCAGAGTGTGAGACAGCATGCAAGGGGTATGGTGTCAGTGTGTGTGAGAAGAGGTATGTGGTCAAGGTGTACAAAAGCATGCATGGGATAAGGTGGTGGCATTTGTGAGGGGGGTATGTGATCTGATTTTAAACAGTGTGCATGAGGTATGGTGTTGGTTTGTGATGTGGTATATGTTCGGAATGTATGACAACATGCTTGGTGTATGCTGCTAGTGTGTGCGAGAGGAGGTATGTGTATGGAGTGTTTGACAGCATATATATGGGATGATGTTGGTGTGTGATGAGGGTATGTGGCAGGAGTGTATGACAGCATACATGGGGTAAGGTGCATGTGTGTGAGGCAGCATGCATGGGATATGGTTTCAGTGTGTGAGGGGGGTATGGGGTCAGAGTGTATGACAGCATGCATGGGTATGGTGTTGGGTCACCCCCAATTGTCTGTATATAAAAATATCTATTCCCTGCTACCTAGCGGTACCACCCCATCACCACAGCTGCCATGTGAATATATAATGTCATTCCCTGTTTGTCCAGCGTATTCCCCACACCCAAATGACACCTAACCTGGTCTGACCACTGACATAACACCTGACTACCTCCCCCTCATCCCAGTGGCCAGAGGTACTCCCAGATCAATATGGTGACCCGGACATCACTCATCTCACCTCCAGTCCCACCCATCATATGAGCTGTCATTGACTGTATACAGTTGAAACAGCTTTTCTATCATAGGGTTGCTCAGGGACAGCTCAAACAGCAGCCAGCCGCAAAGGTGACAAGGGTGTTGTGCCACTCACCATATCAAGCTGAGAGTAACAACAACCACCAGGTGAGGAAGGGGGCCTGGAGATCAGAGGTCAGCAGTGTGTGTGCTGGTGTGGTCTACTGGGGTGTGTAGAATGCTGGCTCACCATGGAATGACATTATGCCTTACAACAGGAGATCTGATGATGTTGTGGTAATCAGTCAACATCAGGGAATGAATTCTCTGCTATCTACTGTTTGGGAAATTATCTGGTTTTATTTGCAGGTGAAATTTTCAAGATACAGTACTTCCATCAGTCTGTTCAGGAGGTGGGAGCTCCTGAGGGTTCTTTCAATCTCTGTTGCTGGTGAGGGACTCAATGGGGTCTGGAAAACTGAATTTTTCCCCAAATACTCTGATTTTTCAGCTACAGTGTTAAAGATTTACCTGCTGACTCTGACTGATTTTTTTCCATTTAAACTTTTGTTTTGGACCTTATGATTTAAAGTTTTAACTTAATAGTGTTAGTTTAATATTGTTTTGCTTATCTCCTAGGCTGTGGGAGAGCCTGGGAAGGTGAATATTTTAGTTGATTTGTTTTGTTGTATTTGTTTCTTTTCTTTTATTATACTTTTTTGATTTAATTTTTGTGTTATGAAAGTTTAGTTTTTAATTTTTATTTATTTTATTATGGGGGATGGATGTCTGAGAGCTGTTTCTTTTAGTAAGTGGTTTGTGTAGTTTTATTTTATTTTTAGGTATTTTGTATGTTGTTTTTAGGCAGATCATTAACTTAGTTAAGGGAGTGCTGTTTTGATATTTTAGTCACCATAATGTGTTGGAGCCCTGCCCCCATGGTTGTGCACTATTCACCCTCTGCTCTCTCCGCTCTCAGCCCCTTCCTCCCCCTTTGCAGTTTACAACTTACCAGTGCTGTAGAGCGCTGGGTATTGCTCGTAGGAGGAGGAAGAGGGAGAGAGTTGCGAACAGTGGAGGGTGAATGAGCATGGCCATCGTATCACGGTTGTAGGATCCAGAAGACGCCCTGGGGCGCAATGCAACCAGGATCATGGTCCACCATGTCTGATCCCTATACCCAAGGGCACTACCAATTTTGGCAGGCAGGTGGTTTGGGCAGCCTGGAAGGTTTATTCAAGCTTGAGTGGTGTTATGCAATGCCAAGTCCACTAAAAACAAGATTGCAATTATTGCAGATCTTGTTAGAACGGTGGACCTGGCTTGCATCCCCAAGACCTGGCTGGACGAGAACTCTGGCCCCATTTTGGAGGCTTTAACTCCAGCTGGATACTCAGTGATCCACCGCCCGAGACTGGATCGCGGGGGGGGGGTTGCGGTCGGTTTCAAGACCGAAGTTAACCTCACAAATGTAGCAGTTGAGGAAGCTGAGTCATTTGAGTGTACCGTGGTAGCAGGTGTAGGTTGTAGGATCGCCTTCATCTACCATTCACCCGAAGATGAGAAGAGGTTCCTTCAAGAAGTAGCAGACTTCGTCATCGACATGGTGTTGAGTTGCCCAGGCTGATGGTCCTGGGTAACTTAAATGCCTGGGTTGATGATGAACTCTCGCAATTTGGACAACACTTCTTCCAGTTGATGACATCTCTGAGCCTTACAGAGATAGTTACCACTGCTACCCATAAACATGGTCACTCTCTTGACTTAGTCTTCCTCCTGGGGATAGAGGCCTCTGATTTGAGGGTGGAACCAGTCGGATGGTCCAATCATTATACCATGGGGTCTAGTTTTAACACCCCCCTTCATAGGCCTGCCCCTGTGGAGATGGTCAGGTATCACCCTTTACGAGATGTAAGCTCTGAAGGCCTGGCAGCAGTACTTGACCTATCACCCCTCCTAGTGGTAAGCAGTGATCCAGAGACCCTCGTGGCAGCCTATAGCTCAGCCGTTTCAGTGGCCCTTGATGTCATTGCTCCTGTCCATGTTCATCCTCTCTCTCTTCACCCTCGGTTCCCATGGTTTGACTGGACTTTGAGTGAGATGCGGTGACAAGAACGAAGGTTAGAGCGTTGCTGGCAGAAATCCTCCCTTAATGCTGACCGCCTTAGATTGATGGATCATTACCAAGCCTATCAATCTGCAATCACCTGTAAGAAGGCAGAGTTTCTGTGCGGGGAGATTACAGCCGCTCAGAATTGATCAGCTCAGCTTTTTTGATCAGTAGACAGACTGTTTAACCCAGCCTGTCTACAAGTTTGAAAAGCCTTTTCGCAAGCAGAGTGCGATGAACTTGCTCAATTCTTTGTGTCTAAGATGGCCGACATCAGGGCGGTACTTCAACCTGTGCACTCTATGGGCATTGCTGTGGTTCGGATCGAGGCCACTACTTCTCAGCTTTCCTGTAGTACCTTTGACCAACTGGAGTTCATGGATATCATGCGGATTGTCCAGGGTGCTCACCCTATGTGCTGTAGTTTGGATCTAGCACCAACTTCCCTGATTTGGGGTTGTATTGATTCTACTGGTCTGGCCCTAGCACAGATAGTCTGGTGCTCCTTGGAAACAAGTGAGTTTCCTTGCTCCCTGAAAGAAGCAGTGGTAACACCACTCTTAAAGAAAGCTTCTTTGGACCCAGACCGCCATGCAAACTACAGACCAATCTCTAACCTTCCCTTTCTAGGGAAGGTGATTGAGAAAGCAGTGGCTGTGCAGCTGGAGAACCATTTGACCATCCATGACATCTATGAACCCCTCCAGTCCAGATTTTGAAAGATACATAGTACAGAGACAGCATTGGTTCGGGTGCTCAATGATCTCCTGATGGCAAGAGATTGGAAAAACCATTCCATATTGGTTCCTCTAGATCTCTCATCAGCATTTGACACTGTGGACCATGGGGTTCTGCTTGACCGCCTGAGGTTCATCTGTGGATTGTCAGGTACAGTCCTCAGGTGGGTTACATCTTTCCTTACTGGAAGAATTCAGAGAGTGGTGTCCGGGTTTATTCCTCTGACCCAGTTTCTCTGTCTTGTGGTGTTCTTCAGGGCTCAGTGCTGTCCCTCATGTTGTTCGCAGTGTATATGCTGCCACTCGGAGACATTGTAAGAAGGTATGGGCAGAGGTTTCACTAATATGCTGATGGTACCCAGCTCTACCTTTCTTTTGCACCTGACAAAGATGGAGCTGTCTCAGTCTTTAATAGCTGCCTCAGAGAAATCCAGGAGTGGATGGATTTCAGTTGGCTAAAATTGAACTCTGAAAAGACTGAGGTGTTGGTTGTGGACCTGGCACACTGGATAGGGGGGCCAGGGATGGGTTCACCCTCAGGGCTTTTTCTTGGGGGTGTGTCACTCTTGACCTCTGAAGGGGTGCAGAACCTGGGGGTAATTTTTGACGAGGGGCTGACTCTGCATTTGCAGGTGTCATCAAATCCTCTTTTTACCATCTGAGCAATGTCTCCAGGATCAAGCACCTTGTTCCATCTGGTAATCTTCCTATGCTGGTCCACACCTTTGTGTCCTCGCACCTTGATTACTGCAACTCCCTTTACCTAGGGCTACCTGGGGTGGAAATCCACTGCTTGCAGCTAATGCAGAATACTGCGACCTGGCTTTTGATGGGAACTTCTAGATCCTGTCATATTATGCCAGTGCTGCACAGACTGCTCTGGCTGCCGGTACAGTCTCCTGACTTTTAAAGCCCTACACGGACTAGGCCCAGATTACCTGAAAGAGCTTCTGGCCCCCTACTGCCCTGGATGATTGCTCCGCTCAGCTGAAGAGGAGTTGCTAGAGATTCCGAGGGTGTGTCTGAAATCTCCTGGGGCCCAGGCATTCATACATGTGACCCCAACCCTCTGGAATTCTCTACTCTGTTGGTTACGGGAGTGCACGACCATGGAGGGAATCAAACAAGCTTTAAAAACACACTTGTGGGTTCAAGCTTTTGGTGAATGATTAATTTTGTAATGGATTATCTGTTTTATATTATTTTATGATCTGGATAATTGATCTGTTTTTAAATTTGTTAGACACCTTGATATTTTGAAAGGTGCCTTAAAAATAAACTTATTATTATTATTATTACTGCCAATCATAGTGTAAGGGGTATCACTTCAAACCAGGGAATGATATTCTATGGTAAAACATGAGGTCATAGTATTGTGGTACCACTGTGCACAAGGACACACTTGCAGATGTGAGAATGTTAGTTCATGGGCAGACAGCTTTAATATAACCTTGCTGACATAGGGTGGCTGGTGGCACGTGCTTGGCACCCAGTTAAGAGGTTGTTTGCAGTAGCAGTAAACCTCACAACTTGTGGGTGGGGTGAGGGGTAGTTAATGCTGCTGCAAAATGTAGAATAAACCTCTGCCACAGTATGCATGAGGGGGACACCCTCATTTGCATAGGTGCATCATTATTGTGTGTGCTTTGATAGTGCAGGGTTTGTGGAGAGCTCACGTTGCTTCCAACCATGGGCCTTCTGTGAGGAGTCATGCAAAACATGGTCAGCACATGCGCTAACCTTTCAATATTGGACCAGCAGTGTTTGACAGCATGTGCATGGGTGTATGTGGTCTTGAGGTGTGTGAGTGTGCCTGGGCATATGGTGTGGGCGTGTATCTCACAGTGCATGGTGTTATGTTGATGGGTCCTGTGACAACATGCATGGGGCCATGTGCTGACCACCACTGTTATCATTGTAAATAAATTCACAGTTATTATATCATATATATATTTTGCAAGTATTTTGTTGCAACACAAACACAATTGAATATTAGACAATAATTTGGTGAAGTATATACATTCTGCATGAGGTATGAAAGAAAATTACCACATTTGGAAGGAACAGAGCATCAGTAGTCAGAGCATTGCCACCCACTGCCTCAATGTATCATTACGAGACAATGGCAAGCTATCACTTATGGTTAACAATGCAGACACATTGAGATTTATCCAAGGTACTGAATTTCACTCACAGTGATCACAGGTACATCATCGTATAGTATGACATTACATACATTTGACACTTTTGTTTGATGTTGGCATTTCATATGTATTCTCATTTTATCCATCAGACTGAACTGATGAATGTGAAATGGCATCACAAGTTGAAAATTTATGCAGTTCCAACCAGTTTCTCACATAATGAATCTGTATCAAAGAAGCAGAGAATGGCAAATGAATGTAGAATTCAAGCAAACTGGCACAGAGAAATTATTTGTATTATATAGGTTAATGTTATGCACATCACTGAAGTGACATGCATTATAGTGGAATTTGATGGTCAATGTGTTTTTTATACATGTTGCAGGTGGCTGATGAGTTGTTCTCTGCACTTGTGCCTGATGTGCAACTGGCTTCATTTGATAATTTTGAGGAACATGATGATTTGGAATATGAATACAATAATGAGTTACCAGCTGTAGCTAAAAATCAGGTACTTGTTTTGGTTTGTTAAAAAAATATCGAATTGACATTGTAATTTGGTGTGAACACATCAAATTTGACTCTTGTGATGATGTAGTGTTATGATGGTACATAGTCAAGTCTGTGTACATGAGGTGTCGGGTGACTGCATTAGGCTCTACTGCCTGACAGAAAAGTTATTTGATGAGCTTTTGAATCTTGTCAACAATCATGTGGCCTGTAGTCATAGACATCTTTGCTGCTTTCTGGTGTGTGTGGGAGGGTCCCAATTAGCTTCCTGCCCTGTCTGACTGGACACCTTTGAGCACTCACCACTGCCCTGTCATACTGCCATCCTCCAGGAGATATTGGTTCTTGTCTGATGCCACAGCTTTTCACACCCCTGGGCATGGTTGGCATTGTTCCAAAACCAACAACAACATTATCCTAGCCAGCCCACAGGAGCAGCAGTAGCACTGCTGCTAATGGCACTGATGACCCATGTTCGAGTGCGAATATAGTGCATCAGAGGGTTAGCCAGGGGAAGGTGAATGGGCATCCCATGGGTGTGCAACAGCCAGGGTCACTCTTCAGTGGGGAGGCATCGGTGGATGTTTTTAGGTAGGGTGTGGGAGCTCGCCTGACCCATGCTGACATCATTGCACATCCACATCCCCAGTGAACCTATGCAGAAAACCCCCTGGGCTGGCAACACAGCGATACCCCTGGACCTCCACCTGAATGAGGCCCTGGATGCAAGTCCCAGTTGGGGCCTCTGATGGAGCTCATTCTCTTCCCCCTTGCCTTCTGAGGCACAACCCCACCACAGGGGGAAAGCTGTGGACCTTCCCAGTTCAGGCAGCCTGAGGGGATGCTGGGTGTAAGGTCTGGGCACTGAGAAGGGATACATCCCCACCCGCACCTAGGAGCAAAAAAAAGAAAGTTAAAAAAGGAGAGTGCCAGGATAGCTTGGTGCAGGCCCTTGGAGTAACTGGTGTCATCCTACTGGTCTGGAGTTTATGTTTTTTGTCCACAGGAAGTGCTGATGTGCAATGCCATCATAATGTGTGTTGCATGCTGCAGTGCCATTCAATCTCATCAAAGGAGGAGAGCAGTCCCTCAGATGCTTGATTCTCCTGTCCCAGCTAACCATGTGATGACCCAAGTTCAATACTGAACACAGTTTTTCAGTGCCACATGTGGAAATGCTACCGCAGCACCTGTGGACTATTGACACATTTCCTTTCAGACAATGAAATCCAAAATAAGACACCAAATGACAATCACTCATGGGTGTCCTTGTTGAAAACTGCATATTTAATGAGCTAAGGGTTGTGTATCAATGTAATAGTGCATATTGGGTAATTCACTTTGAATATTACTGATAATGCTGCACAAATGAAAAATATTTAATATAGCATTAAATTACATCATTTTAATATTTATGCCAAAAAAATCATAGTACACCTTTTTTCACAGAAAAGTACATGCATTAATTATTGCATAGATTTAAAAATGTACTGTACTGTTGGCAAACAAACTAGCAATATAATCTTCATTGAAAATGTAACACAAACAAACAAGAACATTTAATTGGATCAAGGAATACTGTGGCCCCAGTCTGAATTTAAAAAGCAGCTGACACATTTTTAGGATTCAGGCAGGCAACTAATTCCAGGGAGTTGTCTGCCTGATTAAATAATTGAGCCACATTTGAAAGGTTTTCAAGTAGTGTAAATTTATAAATTTTTACTTTGTATGCTCATCTCTTAACTCCCATGAATGAGCTGAACAACCACTGAGCACTGCAGCCACGCCTCAAAAAACAGCACTTTGATGACGTGAGGTCGGGATCGGGGTTGCAGGTGCTCTGTGTAGTTACCATGTAGTTACTAATAGGATCAGGTGAGAAATATTGTCTAAATGTACTAAAATTATCTTTGCTGGCATGTCTATATGTGTGGGGCTAGTATATCATATCCATTATAGCCTCATAGATGCAGAACTGCCAGCAGCCTCCTGCAAAAAAAGAATTACTTTTCCGACAGCACAATGTCAACTGCAATTGCGGTCAACATGGTGCTGCCACTGTAATGGTGATCGACAGATTTTCTGTCAAACTGGCATGGTACAACCTGACACACCACATTGTCAGGAAACACAGGTGGACAGGTAAAAAAAATTCCACAGATGTGCATATCCCAAATAGTCAGCAGAGCAAAAGGTTGCAAAAACATGGCTCAAACTGAACTCATCATCACGTGTCGCATTCAAGTCTGTAATTTTCAACAAAAAGTTCCTGAAGGACCTAGAAAAATACAAACAATTCTGCCATACAGGTGGACTGGAGATTTTTTATTCCTTTCTACTCAAATACAGTCCAAAGCAACAACACTTTTCTTATGACAGCATGATTGCAGGGCAACAGCTAGCAGTGATGGATCATAATGAAAATACAGCACAGCCATCGGCAGCCAAAGCCAGCGTTGAACAATGGTTTCATATTGTGTATCCCAAGAGCAAGAAGATGTAGGTGGCAAAACCAATGAAGAAAATGCACGCGATACCGATGCGTATGATACAGTCAATACTGGAGAGCAAGCAGAAAAGAAAACAACCAACACCAATGTCCATGTCCAAGATTCAACTTCCACACAACATTTCCCAAATAGAACATCTGGAAGGGATCATGTCATTAATTTTTTATCAGTCATGATACAAATAATTGATCCAAGCCATGTGTTCAAACCATGTGAACAATACTGACAACACTGCATATCTTGCTCTGAAATCACCCAAGGAATTAATGGCCAACTCTGTAGTTACAGAAATAAATTTATTCAAGGAAGAATAATGTTTTAAGGTTCAAACTTAGTAAATATGTTGCACTTTAAAATGATTTGTAAAGGTTTGTAATAGACATATGTAATTTACTTTGCATTGCCATTCATACTTATGTTATTGCTCCATATTAGATTTTTGATAGCAGTTACATTTATTTATCTAGCTATTTATTTATTCATAAATCAGACAACCTTTGAGCTAAGTGCTCATTTGCAAAGGTTCCATGTCAAACATTGTAACACACATATTTGGATACAGGCAGCACAGATAAGCATTTGTTAATTCAATCAATACATTGGATACATACAGCTCAAGTGAGCATTGCCAAAGGTACAATAATCAATTATACAAATCAGGTTACATATTTATTGCTTAATGATAACTTAGTGCTGTGAATGTTTTCCCATCATGTATTTATTGTGTTATATTAACTGGTTAATGATGATTATTAACTATGGGCAGAAGCGGTCAAGCTCAGTTATACAAGGGTGATAATACACAGCCTTGTATAATGGAGTTTGATTATATACATACAGTGAAGCTCGCCAGGATGAAGCACAGTGTGACATGTTCACTGCATGACAAAAGGGATTAACTCCCATTGAAATCGTATTGTTTGCTGAAGTAACTCTACTGCAGAATTCTGCAGTGTTGCGCTTCATCCTGATGGGCTTCACTATATGTGTATAATCACCTGTCTATAATGGTGTTTGATTATACACATATGTGTATAATCACCCATGTGTAATGGAGTTTCATTAAGCAACTTTTGCAAAAATTCTAAAATCAATCTCACGCTAGCACTTCTGGCTCCTCGTGCTGTCAACTTGATTGCATTAACCTCAATGAAACCATTAAATGGGAATCTATCATATGTGTGGCTGAAGAAAGACATTTCTCATAGAAACAAAAAATAACCAGTGGTCTACTAATGTCTGTCTACCCACCTAAAAAATTACACATTCATCATCATTATAGCATCCCAGTGACCTAGAAAGACAAAAATTCATAGATCAGCAAGAAAATAAAAACACTCTAAGAAAAATCAGCACCGATAGTAAGCTGTTCAACAAGCACCTGTCCAATAAAAAATGAAAGGAACCCATTATTATAAAAAATAAAGCATGATGAAGTGTGTGTTAACTCAGATTTTATGCATACCCTCAGTGTGCAATGCCTCAATAAACCACTCGAGCTTTGCTCTTGGGGTTTATGAGGCATTGCACACCTCGGGTGTGCATAAAATCCTCATTACACACACTTCCCCATGTATTACTCTATATACTTTATAATAATTGATTATATAGATAAGAATGTTACATTTTCAGACATCAACAATTCTTAGCTTTATTAAATGGTAAACATGAATAACCAACAGTATTATCAATGTGTTATATTTTAATAACTTATAAACACTCGTATGACATGAATTTTTGGTAACATCTCATCTGTCAATAGATTGTATTGACCATGTCATTATTGATGAACATTTGCATACTACAATAAAACATTGATTACTATTTAATAGACCTGCAATAAATACCAGGCTAATAAAACATACACTGTACATGATCAATAAAATCAGAAAGATATTCCATCAGTAGTAATGTCCATAAATACAATATATTGTCCAGATTCCTCAGGATACTGGTGTTGTATGGTCCAAACAACACATGATGGAATAATGTGCCATATATGTTTTCCCAGCTTCTGTTGTATACAGTACGTAAACTGGGTGCACCAAGCCCATCTACATGATCTGGAAATAAAAAAATTGTAGGAGCTGGTATTTTTAACATGTCGTATATTATTAAACATTGTAAGCAAATAACATGTAAATACATAGTGCATACACAATGTCATAACTAAAAGTATGCAGTTTATCTACAAGCAGAACATGGGTATAAAGAATGATGGATCCTGATAGGCCACAAGGTACTTTCAAAATGGAACTGTTATTCCAGCAAAACAGGCAGAAAGTAGTGACACAAAAATATGTTTTAAAAAAATACAGCTATCTTACTAGCAAGGACCTATATCAAAAGCAGAATAAGGCACTCCTGGAGGCAGATTATAGTATGCTAACAACCCATATAGTGTGGTGGAAACACTAGGCTTTGCATTGTGGTTCAACACACCAGAGGCAGGCAGTTATCACAACATAACACTCACCCTGTCTTCATTTGGGAGGGTTCAAGAACATAATTCACGGGTGGAAAAGCAATGAGTGAATTATAACATCTTAACCAGTCACAAGTGGAGAAACTGTGTGTAGGTTGACTCAGGCCATTGGGTGTGTGTGTGATTTATACAGCATCAGTTTAAGAGTTACAACTTTCTAAATAGATTTTTGTGGGAATATTTTAATGTTGGTTTACTACACTTGAGATACATGCTTCATTTAAGCAATAATGCCCGACAGGGTGTGTGTCGTGCTGGGATAACATCACGCCTTAGGTGGTTGGGCACGAGGCCGCACGAGGCCGCAGGCCGAGTGCATCCAACAACTGAGGTGTGACGTTATCCCAAACGACACACACCCTGGAGGGCATTATTGCTATTATACAATGGCTCATTGTATATATAAAGTAAAAAAATAATTTTAAAGAATGTTTTTATTAGTAAGGAAAAATATTTTTGTTTCTTAAGAGGAGATGCAACAAAAGAGAAATGGTCATGGTGGTGGTCATCCAAATGGGTTCACAGTGAGGCTGAGACTAGACCCGTGATGTTGTACTGATTAACATCACGGGTCCAGCTCAAGACTGACCAATCAGAGTTCAGGATTTTTTCTTGCCATTGTACAATAATGCACAGGCTCATTATCTTTTCCTCAGTGTTGCGTTACGTGCTCTTGGATTTGTTGGATTTGTTGTGTTCTGTGACCAGGTCAAGTAAAGTGGTTCTGACATATCTAATCTCTATATAAATGATAGATGGAGGTTGCATAGCTTGATAAGGAGGCAGTAGAGTGTAGTGGTTTTAAGTGTAATAGGTTAAGAACACTTATCTGCAAACCTGGAGAGCAAAGCTGGGTTTGACTCCTACAACCAGCACTTCCATATTGTGTGACTATGAGCAAGTTTATAACTTCCCCATATTCCCAGGATGCACCTGGAAACAAACATCAGCTTTGTATGACTTTTCTGGCCAAAAATTGTGAAATAAGAATAAAGTTTATCAATGGAAATTGATAACCAAGGGTGTTGCATAGAACAAACAATATCACTGTAACGACTGGAAAACTAATGTCATGTCATTATGGTATGTAAATATAATGTTTCTCTATAGTTAACAAACAATGAGAATGCACATGACTTCATTCATTCATATTTTATTTAATATAGCGCATTTTATCATTTGCAATCAAGGCGCTTTACATACAAACAAGTTCTAAAAACATTTAAAATACGTGACATAAAAATTATATAATTCTAAAGTTATTTACTAATTAGGTCAGCTCATCTAGCTAGATGAATAAGCTTGTGTAAATAAAAATGTTTTCAGCTTCCATTTAAAGGCTTCCAATGTGGAAATCTCTCTCTCTCATATGATGAGGGAATGAATTCCATACAGTTGGTGCCATGATAGAAAAAGCACGGGCACCTGATGTTTTAAGATGGACCCTAGGAATTTCCAAAAATCCCTCATCTGCTAAGCGAAGGATATGGGAAGAGCATTAGGGTCATAGGACATCTTGCAGGTAGCCGGGCCTCTGCCGGTGCATGGCCTTATAGGCCAGTAAACTGACCTTGATCCGCCACCTAACAGGCAGCCAGTGCAGAGAGCACAGCACAGGTGCAATGTGATACTATCTTGAAAGACTGATCAACATCTTGGTCATCACATTCTGCACCAGCTTCAGGTAGTGAAGAGCAGCCTGATAGCCTCAGGTAAAGGGTGTTGCAGTTATCTAGTCGCAAAGTCACAAAGGCATGGGCCAGTGATAGCAGATCACCAGGGGGTATTAGGTGTTTGATCCTGGCAATGTTTGTCAGATGGTAAAATGAATTTTGGATCACAGCTGACACTTGTGATGTAAGTGTTAGGCTACAGTCCAGAACACCAAGGTCTACACCTCGACAGAGATGAGTTACTAAAAGTCTCCAAGCCTCAACCTGGAGACTCATTCAGGTTGCACATTTATCCCGAGTGACCAGATTCCACCACTAGTACTTCAGTCTTATCCATATTTAACCTCAACCAACTGGCCCTCATGCACTCCTGGATCTCAGTAAAGCACTGATTTAACACCAAGACCGCTTCCTGCTGTTCAGGCACAATAGACAGGTATAGTTGAGTATCATCTGCATAGCAATGAAAACTCAGCCCATACTATCTTATAATGTCCCCTAGTGATAGCATATACACTGCAAACAACATGGTGCACAAAATGGAGCTCTGCAGAACTCCACATGGCAGTGGCAGAGGTGCAAAGGAAAAGTCAAGTCAAAGTCAAAGTTTATTGGCAGGAAAAAATCCCAGATGCCACCCGTTGCATCCTGCCACTGAGGATTGATTGAAACTAATTGAGGACTACTAACCAGTCCACAACAAACCCACAGGCACTGCAACAGTATCCCATAGTTCACGATGTCAAATGCTGCTGAGAGATCAAGGAGAATAGGGATGGAATGTCTTCTTTGATCCCTCACCACCAGGAGATCATTTAGAACCCGAGCAAGGGCAGTCTCAGTGCTGTGCCCTTTCCTGAAACTGGACTGTAGAGGGTCATAAATGTCGTGAGTTGACAAACAAATAGGTCTCCAGTTGAAGGGCCTCCACCTTCTCAATAACCTTATCCACAAAGTGAAAGTTATAGACCGGTCTGTAGTTGGCAAGGCAGTCCAGGTCCAGTGAATGTTTCTTAAGAAGAGGTCTTACCACCGCCTCCTTCAGAGTGCAAGAAAGACCACTGTCACAAGGGAACATCAGACTTTCCTGGCCAGGTCTGGGCTGATGACATCAACATGTCTCAATAAGAGGTGTGTTGGTCCCAGATCCAAACTACAGTAGGTCGGCCATAACTCCTGGATGTATGCCAATTGAATGGCGACACCTTTACCGCGAACAACAGTACAGCAACACAGCTACGGGTCACTGAACTGTCACCACGGGACCACAGCACTGCTTTCCGGGTGTCTTGCACCCCCACCCCAAATTAAGAACTCAAGGTGTGGGGGAGCAGAGCCCCCCACATGAGGGGTTGAGGGGCCAAAGCCCTCTGAAGAAAACAAGTGTTCTTGGACAGATTTATGCTGACCGCAATTGCAGTCAACATAAATCTGTTGCTGTAACATCAGTTGACAAAGTATTTATTGAACCAGCATCATAGAGCTACTCCTGGATGACCGTCAAAACATCTCGACTGCCAACTGGTCAAAGTTGGACCAGACAGACTGAATACCAGTAACTTCCGGCCTGTCACTACATGCCCTATTAGAGGGTGCCAATTGGATCTCCGATCTGCTGGAGGCAATCTTATCAGCAAAAACCAGAGCAAACTCATCACACCTCAATTGTGAAAACGCTTCCCCAGACTGAAGACAGACAGGGTTACACAGCCTATCAACAGTGTGGAAGAGCTAAGCTGGTCCGTTGGTTGCTACAGCAATCTCCTTGGACAGGAATTCTGCCTTCGTACAGGAGATTGCTGAATGATAATCTCTGTAATGAGACATCAATATAAGCTTATCCTCCCCAGACCCAGTCCACTGCCAGTGCTGCTCTAATCTTCGGCCCCTCATCTTCATCTACCTGAGAGTCCCATCAAGCCAGGGGGATCTCTGGTGTGAGAAGAGGGGCTGAACACAGACAGGTGTGATGGAGTGGAGGGCCTTAGTAACTACCCTGTTATAGGTCAAAAAGAACTCCACCGGCTCCTCTCACGCGCTCATCATACCTGATAGGTCAAGCATCTCCATCAAACCTTGTGGGGTCAAACCACTTAAAGGGTGGTACTGAACCATCTCCATAGGGAAGGTCTATTGGGGGCTTCAAACAAGAACCTCACAGTATGGTGGTCTGAGCAGATGACCAGCTCCACTATATGGTCAGTGACCTTCATTCCCAGCTGGAAGATGAGTTCCAATGAGTGACCATGTATATGGGTTGCAGAGGTAACAACCTGTGTTAGGCCCAATGAATACATTAGTTGGAGGAAATCTTGACCAAACTGTGAGAGTTTGTCTTCGATCTAGGCATTGAAGTCACCCAGAATAATCCACCTGGGTGTCTCCAACACCAGTTTGATGACGAAGTCCGCGACTTCCTACAAGAATTCTTTCTCATCCCCCAGAGGCAGGCAGATGAGAAGGATCTTGCAACCTATACCTGCAGCCCCTTGAGCAATCATGCACTCAAAGGACCTCATTGTTCCAACTAGGAGGGCTGTGAGGTTCAAATCCAATTTGAAACAAACTGCCACACCCCCACCCCTACAATCCCTTCTAGGGCAATGAATCACTGAGTACCTGGCAGAATTATCAATTCCAGTACTAGACCAGCATTTTCATTCAGCCAGGTCTTGGTAATACAAGCCAGATCAGATGTTGAAACAAGATCAGCAATAATTGCCATCTTGTTTTTAATAGATCTGGCTTTGCATAACACTGCCCGAGAAGGATAGGCAGATGACGCTGGTCAGGGTGTCTGCCCAGTAACAGTGGAGCCCTTGGGTATGGGCACCAGGCAAGGAGGACCCCTTTCCTTGACCCATTTTGCCCCAGGGCATCTCCTAGTTCCCACCACCCCAATCTGCCCCCCCTCTCAGCTATATTCCCCACAATAGACCCCAGGAACTTCCATTTTCTTCCCTTATAAATTATCCCCAATGCCCTACACCATCTATAGACATCTGCTGATAATGGGGAACAGTCGAAGGGACAGGGGCCATGGAGTCTAGAGGGGGAATAATACTTCATCAGGAGAGCTATCAACCAACACATCCTAAAGCTCTATCCAATTGCTCAGAAATATATCAGCCAAGCTAATATTTATTGACTAAACACTGAAATATTACCTATCTCACTCTACAACTAATCAGTCAATACTTTAACAAGAACAAATTACAACTCTCACTTCATCATAGAAACATAGAAATTGTCGGCAGATAAGGACCGCTAGGCCCAACCAGTCTGCCCATAGGCCCTATACATTGTAGGTGGCCACTGACCCCATATGCTCAATGGCTTTTCAACACTTCCTTCCCTCTCAAGGTTCCCTTGTGCCTGTCCCAGACATGCTTAAACCCCTCCACTGTGCTTGTCCCCACTACCTCCTGTGGCAGACTATTCCAAGCATCGACTACCCTTTCTGTGTAGAAAAACTTCCTCACATTACTTCTTAATCTTCCCCCTTCCAATTTCATATTGTACCCCCTTGTTCTAGTATTTTTTCTACATTGGAAAAGGTCCACCACCTGCACCTTGTTTATGCCCTTGAGGTACTTGAAAGTTTCAATCATGTCTCCTCACTCTCTCCTCTCCTCCAGTCAGTACATATTGAGGTCCCTTAGTCTCTCCTCATATGTTTTGTGGTGCAAGTCCTGCACCATCTTTGTCACCCTTCTCTGGATAGTCTCCACCTTGTTTATGTCCTTGTACAAGTGTGGCCTCCAGAACTGCATGCCTTATCAATGTTTTATACAATGGCATCGCCACCTCCTGCCTCCTGCTAATGATACCCCTGTCTATGCACCACACCATGCCACTGGCTCTTCCTGCCGCTTTTGCACACTTCTTTCATACCTTAAGGTCATCAGAGATGATAACCCCTAGGGTCCTTTCCTCTTTGGTGACAGTCAGCTCCTCCCCCAACCTGTAGCTCTCCTGAGGGTTCCCTCTACCCAGGTGCATTATTTTGCACTTTTTTTTGCATTGAACCTCAGTTGCCACATCTCTGACCTTCTTTCAAGCTTCTCCAGGTCCCACTTCATATTCTGCACCCCTTCTGGAGTATCCACCCTGTTGCAGATTTTGGTGTCATCTGCAAACAGGTAGACCTTTCCTTCCAGACCCTCTGCAATGTCACTAATGAAGACATTGAGCAGGACTGGTCCTAGTACTGATCCCTGTGGAACGCCGCTGGTCACCCCTTCTCCCCAAATTGTACCCCATTTACCACCACCCTCTGTCTCCTGTCTGTTAACCAGTTCCTAACCCAGTTTTTCACCTTGTCTTCCATGCCCAGACTACCCATCTTGTTAATCAGCCTTCTATGTGGGACGGTGTTGAACGCTTTGCTGAAATTTAGGTAGGCAACATCTACTGCCCCTCCCTGAATTACTTCCCTAGTCACCCAATCAAAAAAAACTATCAGATTCATTTGACATGCCCTTCCTGCTCTGAATCTGTGTTACTTAAGATTCTGAGCACCCCTGGATTCCAGGTGTGCTACTATCCTTTTTTTCAGCAGTGTCTCCATGATCTTTCCCACCACTGAGGTGAGGCTGACTGGCCTGTAGTTCCTCACCTCCTCCCTACTGCTGCTTTTGTGCAGTGGGACTACATGTGCCCCCCTTCAGCCCTCTGGAGCCACACCTGTGTTGAGTGACTATGTGAACATGGCTGCCAGAGATGCTGCTAGTTCCCTTCGCAGCTCCCTTAATATCCTCAGGTGGACACCGTCTGGCCCCATGGCCTTATCCACCTTCAGCTTTGTGAGTGCTTCCAGAACTTTCTCCACCACGAATGGACTGGTGTCCACTTCTCCTTCCCATTACCTCTGCAACCCAACTATGATCCTTGATCTTCCCCCTCCTTAGTGAGTACTGAGCAGAAGTTATTTGTTCAGTATTTCTGCCTTGTCCCGATCCCCTTCCTTACACTCTCCCTTCTCCCCTTTGAGCCTCATAATTCCCCCCCAGTTTTTCTTCTTTCACTGATGTCCCTATGAAATGCCTTATCCCCTTTGTTCACAGATCATGTTAAATCCTCCTCTGTCTGCCCTTCACACTCCTATCAGCCTTCTTTCCTTCCCTTAGACATTCAAGGTACTCTTCCCTGTTCTCCTCCCTTTGGCTCTCCTTATATTTCCTGAAACTCAGCCTGTTAGCCCTGACTTTGTCCCCCACCTCTTTAGAGAACCATAGCGATTTCCTTCTTTTTTTTTCTTTTGCCACTATCCTAACGCATTGGTTTGATATATCCAGTATGGCTCCTTTCAGTTTCTCCCATTGTTCCTCCACCCCTTCCATCACCTCTCCCTTTCCCAGGACTGCTTGTATACATCTACCCATTTCAGTAAAATCCATCCTCCTGAAATCTAATACTCTTGCCCTTGTGTGACTTAACTGAGTCCATGTCTCCATGCTGAACCACACCATATGGTGGCCACTGGACCCCAGCTGCCCTTCCACCTGTATTTCTTCGACTCTGTTCTCATTGGTCCATACCAGGTCCAGAATCAACTTTTCCCTGATTGGCTCATGCGCCAGCTGCATGAGTTCAACCCCCTGCAGGGATTCTGGTATGGCTGTGCTTTAGGCTGAAGCAGCCACCTGGGTGGTCTAATCCACATCCATCCACACACTCACTCACACATACATCCCCCACACAAAATTTCACTCTCACTTCTCACTAATCACTCACTCCAGCACCCAACTGTCTCTTCTTTATCCTCCCCAAAATTCTAAAGGAACACCAACAGCAATATTATCTAGTTAGGGGAGCCCATAAATCTGTGCAGCGGTCTTCTCAAAGAAGATATAAATCTAAACCCACAAAAGGCTTCATTGTCAAAAGGGCACTCTCCTCTCTTATAGGAAGTACACCCTAATACACTATTAAATTATTAGGCAGAAGCAATTTCCCAAGATGAAGGTACCAAGGAAAAGAGTCAAATAAGCACAGTCACAGGGTCAGCAGCACCAGGTCTCTCACCCCTATAGCTGCTCTGTTCATTTAGAGGCTGGGCATGGGACTACTCAAGCATTCTCACAGTCTGAAGATTCCCTTCTGGACCCACCTCAGAGTCCAGGACAATGCTCAAAACTGCTAGTTCACATCAACAGTTTTTCTGAATGGGCATACTGGCTAGACAAACTCTTCCCAGGTGCTAGCACAAGGCCTTTCATGACATTTAACCAGCATTTAGTTCACAAGTCCCATTCCCATTCCAAATGTGGTAACCAGCAAAATTTGACCCCTTTCAACAGAAGTACTACTCTCAAGTTGAACTGATACCTCGGTCTCGATGGTTCATGCTCACCCCTTATGTCAAACAGTCTGGGGGAGCACACATACCATACATACAGTAGTCTGCAAGAGTCCATCAGAATCACACTAGGTGCAGCTTTCCCTTGCCTCAGCATCCAGGAGAGCACTAGCACTGCGCAAAAGTCTGCAGAAACCTTCCAGGTCACAATGATTCTAGCTCTCCCTCCCCACAGCAATCCAGGGAATACAAACAGCACAATGAACAATGAACTGAGAAGGCTCCACGTCACCTCCCAGTACAGTCCATCACGTTACCACAACAAACTGACATAACACCTCAGTCTTTCCTATGTCAGGACTTCTCATGCTGGGAACTCATGGATAATACCGTCGACACCGGACTTCTTCTCCTCCTGTGGACCTCTCCTATTCGGCAGACCAAGAATAGGCTCCATACAGACACTGTACTATGGCTACCTCCTTGAAAACAATCCATGCTGCACATCTACGTAACACGTGCTTTAGATGCCGCTCCACAGACCAGGTCCTAACTACACCTACCTCTTTCTCACACATGTCCCTTCCTCACACTCCCTATCTTACACCTACTCACTAACTAAAAACAATTAAAAATGAGCTGAGGCAAATAAAATGAGTAAAAATTACTCTCCTTACTCTGCTACTGACAACAGCCCAGCGTGTCCTCCATGTTGTGAGATTAACCATGCTACCGATTGCTGAATACAAATTTAAATTTAAAAGGAAATGCCCACTTGAAAATGCAACACACCATAGTGTTATACTGTTTATCGCGCAAAATACAACCCAAGGCCTATGTCAACTGTTAATTGGTGATGTGAGGGGGCCTGAGCCACTACAGATTGAGGGACCACATTTTTCTAATTGCAATGTTTGACTAAGTGACTTAATGTGTTTAAAAGCATTGTGAGCACTATGCAGGAACTTTTATTGAGCCCAGAGGGGAACTCTCAATCGTGAGAGGGTTGGAGGGCCCTGTGTGCTGGACTTAAATGAAGGAGTGCAGCTTCAGGGTGAGAGCCTTTGCTGCCTTTTACTGGAATTGTGTCTCATATCTTATCCATCACTGCCCATTATCTATGGAATTTGCTGCTGTTCAGTGACCTACAGTGGTGGAATGGACATATCTCGTGAGAGAGGAGAGTGTCCTTTTGACTTTACAGCCCAAAAGATCTAAACTGACACTTATTGAGATGGCTGCTTTACATACTTATAAACCCCCATGTTGGTGGTTATTTTAATTGAACGTTGGGAGAGTATTGTGTGGGGTGGTGTGGGGTGTAGTATTGTGTGAGTGTTGAGAGTGTGGAAGTGTGTGTGGTTTAGGCTTGAATGAAAGGGTGTGAATGGTATGAAATAGTAATTGCTAGTTTAAGACAGGATAGCTAACTGTGTTTATGAATGTATTTGTATAATTATAGTGATAAGAGTTAATCAGGTCTTAGACATGTGTTGGATAACAAATCCCCGAGTAAAGTGTTATTCTCCCACTATGCTCCACAGTGTCTGTTCCTTTGATTGTCCCCCTTTGCTGGCAGAGGTCTATGGACAATGCAAGGACTCAGGTATAGCTCTTGGGAGAAGGAAACAGAGACTGGTGGGGTCTACTGTGGAGAACAAAGGTGGGGAGGGGTGGATTGGCATGCTGAGAACCAGGAGGCATCCTGAGCTGAAATGGGTTCAAGAAACAGGTCTTCCCTGCCTTGTGTCCATACTACCCAAGTGCTCCACAGTTAGTGGGCTGGTATTCTGACCAGCATCCTTTACCTATCCTTCTCGGGTGGTGATGTACAATGCCAGATCTATCAAGAATAAGACAGCTGTTATTGCTGATCTCGTCCTAACATCTGATCTGGCTTGCATCACTGAGACCTGGTTGGATGAAAGTGCTGGTCCAGTATTGGAAGCAGCTGTTCCAGATGGGTAATCAGTGATTCAGTGCCCGAGAAAGGTTTGTAGGGGAAGGGGAGTGGCAATTTGTTTTAAATTAAACCTGAATCTCACAGCCTTCCCAGTAGGAACTACAAGGTCCTTCGAATGTGTAACGTCTCAATGGGTTGCAGGTCTAGCATGCAAGGTCCTTCTCATCTACCGTCCACTGAGGGATGGGAGGGAATTCTTGTAGGAAGTTGCAGACTTTGTTGTCTAACAGGTGTTGGAGTCACCCAGATGGATTATTCTGGGTGCCTTCAACACCTGGGTCAGTGACGAACTCTCACAGTTTGATCAGGACTTCCTCCAACTGATGTGTTCATTGGGCCTAACACGGGTTGTTACCTCTGCAACCCATATACATGGCCATTTACCGTACCTCATCATCCTGTTTGGAATGGAGGTCGCTGACCTTAAAGTTGGTCAGATCACCATAATGTGTGGTTCTTGTTTGAGGCTCCCCCAATATCCAGTACCGCCTGTTAAGGGGTCTGACCCCACAAGGTCTAATGGCAGTGCTGGATCTATCAGGTATGATGAGTGTGTGTGAGAAGCTGGGGAAATTGGTTCTAGCCTATAAAAGGGCAAGTACTGAAGCCCTCAACTCCATCACACCTGTCTGTGTTCAACCCCTCACTTCACACCAAAGATCTTCCTGGTTTGATGGGATGCTCAGGTAGATGAAGATGAGGGGCCGAAGATTAGAGCAGCACTGGCAGAGGACTGGGTCTGGGGAGGATAAGCTTATATTGATGTCTCATTACAGAGATTATCATTCAGCAGTCTCCTGTAAGAAGGCAGAATTCCTGTCCAAGGAGATTGCTGCAGCAACCAACAGACCAGATTAGCTCTTCCACACTGTTGATAGGCTGTATAACCCCGCCTGTCTTCAGTCTGGGGGAGCCTTTTCACGATCGAGGTGTGATGAGTTTGCTCTGGTTTTTGCTGATAAGATTGCCTCCAGCACATCGGAAATCCAATTGGCACCCTCTAATGGGGCATGTAGTGACAGGCTAGAAGTTACTGGTATTCAGTCTGTCTGGTCCAACTTTGACCAGTTGGCAGTCGAGATGTTTTGAAGGTCATCCAGGAGTGGCTGTATGATGCTGGTTCAATAAATACTTTGTCAACCGATGTTACAGTAACAGATTTATGTTGACTGCAATTGCGGTCAGCATAAATCTGTCCAAGACCACTTGTTTTCTTCAGAAGGCTTTGGACCCCCAACCCCTTATGTGGGGGGCTCTGCCCCCCCAACACCTTGAGTACTTAATTTGAGGTGGCGGTGCAAGACACCCAGAAAGCAGTGCTGGGGTCCTGTGGTGACAGTTCAGTGACCCGTAGCTGTGTCGCTGTATGCTGAGCCAAATGTTGGAGTGATGTTGGCTGAGATTGGGATCTGCTGAGGACAAGCTTATATTGATGTCCCATTATAGGGACTATCAATCAGCAATCTCCTGTAAGAAGGCAGAGTTCCTGTCCAAGGAGATTACTGCAGCAATTGCTAGACCAGATCAGCTCTTCCGCACTGTCAACAGGCTATATAATCCTGCTTGTCTTCACTCCTGTAGAGCTTTTTCCCAATCAAAGTGTGATGAGTTTGCTCTGTTTTTTGCTGATAAGATTGCCACCATCAGGTTGGAGATCCAGTCAGTACCCTCTAAAGGAGCATGCAGTGAGCAGTTGGAAGTCACGGGTTACAAGACTGTCTGGTCCGACTTCAACCAGTTAACTGTTATGTATGTCGTGAAGATCATCCAGGAGATGATGTCCATTTACTGTAATTTGGAATCAGGACCAACACACCTCCTTGTGAAGTGTGTTGATGTCATCAGCCTGGTCCTAGTCAGGATAGTACAGGGTTCTCTAGTGATGGGGGATGTTCCTGAGCCCTTAAAGGAGCTGTGGTGAGTCCCCTATTGAAGAAATCTTCACTGGATCCGGACTGCCTGGCTAATTACAGACCTGTCTCTAATCTTCCCTTTGTGGGTAAAGTTATTGAGAAGGTGGTGGCCCATCAACTGGAGACTCACTTGTCAACTCACATCATCTATGACCCTCTGCAGTCTGTTTTCAGGAAGGAGCATAACACCGAGACTGTGCTTGTTCGAGTGCTAAATGATCTCCTGATGGCGAGGGATCGAGGAAGTTGTTCCATCCTAATTTTCCTTGATCTCTCAGCAGCATTTGACACTGTAGACAATGGGGTGTTTCTAGAGCACCTGCGGATTTGTTGCAACTGTTTGATACAGTCCTCAATGGGTTTTCATCTTTCCCCACAGGTAGGATGCAGAGGATGGTGTCTGGGATTATTCTCTCAGCACCCATGCCCCTGCCTTGTGAGGTGGTGCGGGTCCCCAGTCTGCCCACCATGTTGTTTGCAGTGTATCTGCTGCCACTAGGGGACATTGTAAGACAGTATGGGCCAAGTTTCCACTGCTATGCAGGTGACACTCAGCTATACCTGTCTTTTGTGCCCGAGCTACAGGCAGTGATCCCAGTGTTTAATCAGTGCCTTTCTAAGATCCAGGGCTGGATGAAAGCCAACTGGTTCAGGTTGAACCCTGGCAAAACTAAAGTACTAGTGGTGGAAACTAGTCACTCATGGGTAAAAGTGCAAACTGGGCAGGTCTCTGGGTTAATACTTGGAGATGCCTAGTTGCTCACTTTGGCAAGTGCGAAGAATCTGGGTATTGTTTTGGACTGCAGTCTGACACTTAAATTTCAGGTGACAGCTGTGGTCCAAAGTGCCTATTATCATCTACCTAAGATCACCTGGATCAGGCATTTGGTTCCTCTGGGTGACCTACCATCTCTGGTCCATGCCCTTGTAACTTCACAACTGGATTACTGCAACACTGTCTACCTGGGGCTTGTGAGGGTTGATCTCCACTGCCAACAGCTAGTGCAGAATGCAGCAGCAGGTTAGTGACTGGTCTTCCAAGATCATGCCATATTACACCCATGCTGCGGTCTCAGAACTGGCTGCCAGTTAGGTGGCATATCACCTTCAAGGTCAGTTTGCTGACCTATAAGGCCCTGCAAAGTCAGGGGCCTGGCTACCTGCAAGACTGCCTGTGCTATCACCGCTCTGCCCATCCTCTCTGCTCTACTGATGAGGGTTTCTTGGAAGTTCCCATGGTTCACCTCAAAACATCTGGTGCTCAGACATTCTCATGTAGTGCTCTATCCCTGTGGAACTCCCTGCCTCCCTACATCGGAGACTCCCAATCCCTAGATATCTTTAAATGGGAGCTAAAAATGTTTTTATTTAATCACGCCTTTACAGTGAAGCCCGGCAGGATGAATCGCAGCACTGCAGAATTCTGCAGTAGGGTTACTGTAGCAAACAAAGCAATTTCAATGGGAGTTAATCCCTTCTGTCAAGCAGTAAACCTGTGACATATCTGATTAACTAGCTGTTGCAGTGTCAGTGGCTCAACAGGTTACACACTCACCTCTGAGGCTGGGAGATCAAAAGGTTGTGTGTTCTAGCCCCACACCAGGCACTTGAGGTATATCCCAATACTGACACTGTAGTGCATCATGAGGGAGATGCTGCAATCCTGAGGTGCTGTCTTTTGGATGAGACATTAAACTGAGTTCCTGTCTGCCTGTACTGGAGGTTGTTCAGGTGGATGTTAAATCTCCCATGTCACTTCTTGAAAAAGAGTAGGGAATTTTTTGGGGGAATAAGGAATCAAAATTCTATATCTGTCTATATCAAACTATAATAATTACTTCTTTAGAAGAAATAACTTTATGACTTGACTTCCTCCAAGTCTTATCTAAATACTATCTTCAGTTTCTCATTTTATTATGCCCCTTTTTTACTAGATTATATCTCCGTATCTTGTTTCTTTCTTTTTTTTTTTTTTTTACAGTAAATTAGTACAGGCAAACCATAAAGAATGCATCTTCTTTTTTGACTGTCTTTTGCTATCTTGTTTATAAACATGTCTTAAGGAAATCTGTATGTTTTTCAAAAATACTTCTGCGGACATATAATATTGCTGTAAAACCCATTTGCATCTAGATTGCCATATATAGTACTAGATAATAGTGAAAATAATTTGTAGAGTGTTTGATGAACAAGGGTTCCAATTTGTGGAATATACTGAAAAAATCAGTTCAACATATGTTAGTGAAGTAAGCCAAGGTGTTTTCCAAATGTGAATCATTTCATCCCATAACTGTTGTACATAGGAACATTCCATGAAAAGATGTTCTTGTGTCTCTAATATACCTTGACATGATTCTCTTGGACAAAATCTCTCTTCTCTGGATTTATGCTTGTTATTTTTAACATTCAATTTACCATGGATAGTTAACCAAAGTAGATCCCAGGTGAAATCAGGTATTCTTTTGTTTGTTAATTGCGAAATAGCAGTATGTTTTCCATCTATTGGACAATTTGGTAAAACCATCACTCCTTGACAAATAGCTTTCATGATTGTCTCATATATGTTTTGTTTAGGAGCCACCATGGCTTGAGCACATGGAATTTTCCATTTGATTAGTTTCTGAAATATTGGTTTCACATAAGTTGGCATGATATGCACTTTGGAAAGTAGTCTACTCTTTCCCTGTATCCATGCATTGATACAAATTTTAACCCATTCTGATATACTCTCTTGCCATACCTTATTCTTATTACCTTGCCAACGTATTATATTAACATATAAAAATATACTATAATAGAAGGCTAACGGATTAGCCATCCCTATACCTCCTTCATTAACTGGTCTATAAGTAATATCGCTCTTGATTGGGTTCAGTCGGCTTCCCCAAAAGACTCTAAAAAAATACAATATAATCTAGTTTCCAACTGTACTGATATTGGAAATATAACACTGATATACAAAAATACGGGTACCAATAACGTTTTTATCAATAATATTCTTTTCCTCTTTGAAATTTGCCAATTGGCCCAAGATTTAGATACATTTTCTGCTTTGTCTATTTTCTCTTCCCAGTTCAAAACAGCTAGATCCCCAGGACTGAATAATACCCCCAAAATGGGGATAGGATATTGTGTTAATCTTATGCCAGCAAATGAGGTTTGAATCAATTCTTTACCTCCTAAGTGTAAACCCATACGTTTATCTGTATTAATATGTGATCCTGAGACTTCTGAATATTATTCTAACTGGTTTATTATTTCTCTTTCTGCAGTTGATTTCTGAACAACTAGAATTATGTCATCTGCATACACCATTACAGATATTGGGGCTGTATCCACTGTTAACTTGATACCCTTAGTTTTATTATTCATTTCTATTGCACATAAAAAAGGGTCAATAAAATAGACATAGAGCAGAGGACTAAGGGGACACCCTTGTCTTACTGCTTGACAAATTTCTACTGTTTGTCCTGTCCACCCATTTACTCTAGGAATGACGTGAGCTGATCTATATACATTTTTAATCCATTGAATAAATAGTGCAGTTGACCAAAACAAATACAAGTTTTTGAACAAATAACTATGAGCTACAGAATTGAAAGCTTTTTGTTGATCCAAGCTCAACAAAAACCCATCTACTCCATCTGTTGTTTTTTTTTTTTAAAGTTCTCTCAAGCTAATTAAATTATCTGTTATCCCCCGTTTTTCTATAGAACACATCTGAACCTTACTAATTAATGTACTGGAGACCTGGTTCAGCCTTTTAGCCAGAATCTTCTCTCGGATTTAAAAGTCTGTATTCATAATGCAAATTGGTCTCCAGTTCTTCAATAGATTTTTGTCCCCTTTTTTATATAAAAAAAATCAGCTCAGAAATAGACAAATTATCTGATATCTTCTTGGACTGTAGCAGTTCATTAAATAAATGAGTTTATTCTGGTACTAACTGACCCATAAAATGTTTATAAAATTCTGGCGTCAAGCCATCAAGCCCTAGGGTAGTACCGTTTGCTAAAGAGGAAATCACTAACTGTACTTCCAGAGTTGACACTGGTATTAGTGCCTGTTTTTATTGTTCTGATAATGGAGGGAACTGAATTCTTGAAAAATAACTTTCCAGATTCTTTACCTCAAGGAGTGTACCTAAGGTATCAGTAACATACCGGTGTACTGTATTCAAAATACCTTTCTTGGTACTTTTATATTCCCCATGTGATCTTTCAGTTGTAACATTTTCTTATTTCCCACTCTCTTTTTATTATCCTTGTAGGGGTCAAATGTTTGTTTGTTACTGGTAGTACCAAATCTCAACTCTTGCTGTAAAGTTTTTGCTCTATTATATTGAATTTTGTACATTTCCTTTTTTATCAGTGAAATTTGATTTGTATAATCTATTTTCAAAGTTTCTGTCTTAGAAATTAAAGAATGAAGTTGCTTTCTAAGATTTAAATAGTTCAAATAGAGGTGTGTGTTAGTCTTTCCAGACAGTTTCTGAAAAAATGTTTTAAAACGTGTTTTGGAATATTCCCACCATTCAGTATATGAGTCATAAAGACATAATACTGATTTTCTTGCAGACCACAATTGATCCCATTTCCTGTTTACATATTCTACTTGCAATAGTTCAGCATTTAATCTCCATGGACTTTTCCCACAGGGTGTTCTATTACCCCATTCTATTACTATTTCTATGGCTCTGTGGTCAGAAAAAGCCATATCCCAGACTTTCCCCATGAGAAATTTCTGAAAAATCTGACATAAAAATAAAGTCAATTCTGGTGGAATGAGGCCCTCTAATAAAAGTAAATCCTCCCTTCTTCTGTATTATCCTGTAGGAATCCTGTAAATGGGATACAGACATAATCTCTTGTAAGACATTACTATCACAGTACATTTTATCAGTTTGGAATCCCTTATCTTCTTTTGCTATACTGCAATTAAAATCTCCCCCCAAATAATTAATCTAGTAGTATGTAAATAGGGCTGAATTTTTTTGAATAGAGCTATGTGATTCATTTCACCTTGAGGTGCATACATATTTATTAGTTTCATTCTAATTTGACCATATTAAATATCTATAAGTAATGCTCAACCTAATTCTACCTCTATCAGTCTAGTAACTTTTAACTCTGAATTAAGAAATAGAATTCCCACCCCATCAAATATATCCAAGCCCTGTGACCAAAAGGAAACTCCCAGAGTCCATAGACTAGTAGCTTGAGCAATCTCATGTAAAGTTTTAAGCCTAGTATCCTGAATACATATAATATCCACCCTCTGGTGTAAAAGGGCCAATAAGACAGTCAAGCATCTTTTACATTTTTTATGCTGTTGACATTTAAAGTCAAAATATTAAGAGATGTCATGTTGCACGATTTTTCTGCTCTTTTTTTTCCTCAGGTACTGAAAATGTTTCTATGATTGAGATCTTGTAGACCATTTTTTTTCTTACAGTATCTGCAGAGCTTAATTCATCCACCCCGGAAGATTGATCCTTAGTAAAAGAGGAAACCAAAGAAGTATCTGAATCCATTTAATCAGTCTTCTTTAGACAAAGCTGTATACTGATTCATTGAAGTCCATTTAGGTGTTCCTTGAGCAATTTTTCAACCTTTTCCTTTAGATCTGATTGTACTATCTGTTTTAGCCCTTGGCATTTTTTTGTGAGTAACTGTTGTAAATGAAGGGTCAGAACATACCGGGGGGCATGGATTCCAAGAGGATTGGAGGTTCCATTTCTTGTTGTAATACCACCAAATCAGTATCATCAACTTGCTTCATCTCCCATTCTGTTGTGCCAGAAATATTGTCATCCTGAGGTGGATTAGTAGATTCAGTACTGTGTTGTTGAGAATCTTGAGGGGGTAACTGTGCCTTCTCTGTGGTTTGTGTCACTGTGCTTTTTTCTGATTCTTTAGCTTTTTGTTTATACAGTTCTTGCATCCTCAGTTCAGAGGCTTTTGTACAGCCTTGTTTTTGTGCCTGAGTGATTATTGCTTCATGTGTAGAGACATCTTCCCCATTATGTGAGGCCCAGGGGCATTTGACATAGGAGTGACCTTTTTCCTCACATAAATTACATCTGAACACATTCATACAAGATGTTGCCAAATGACCTAGTTCCAAACAATGGTACACTTTTGAATGTCATAAGCATTACTTAGGTGTAACCTGGAACTACAACGATGACAAGATTTTGGTTGACCAGGGTAAAAAAGGGATCCTCTATCTTTCCCCAGAAAAAAGCAGCCTGGAAGATGTCCAATGCCTGTATTTAACATGAACAATTTACATTTAACTCTCGATTCTCCCATCCAAATTTGTTCTGAATCAATTACTAGGATTGGTTGTTCCAATACTTCACATCTCTTTTTTAGCCAATATAGGATATCTGATATATTTACACATTCATTTTTAAAAATGATTGTGACAGTACGTACCACCGTTTTGTAATAGGTATAGCCAAGAAAGGAGTCCAAATGCGAGAATTCTTTATTTCATTATATTTTACCCAAAATCTGTCCAGGGCTTCTACAGTTTTGAAACTTATATCGTAATTATGTTCATCTGTGTGAATAAGAGCAAATATCTCAGAAGCATAAAACTTCATTGAATTCTTCAGTAAATTTCTTCCTAAGTATACTCTATCTGGAGGCGTCTCTAGGCCTCCTTTGTATAATAACCTAATAGCATTCCTCAAAGGTGCAGGGTCCCCTTTATTCTTAAACAAATCTGCCATCCAAAGCGTAGGTTTAAAAATTTCCTTTTATTGGTATCTTGTAGATTTTGCTCACCAAGCTCTATTGATAAGGACTCTTCTCTTCTAATCTGTTCAAAATTAGAAATACTTGGAAGCTGTAGCTCTTCAGATATACCAGAACCCACCTTTACTGTGTGAGAACCAGATTTATCAGTTTCTAAACCTTCTTTAGTTGTTTGTACTAGAGCAACAGGGATAGAACAAGGATTTAATATTACTGACTCCTGATTTTCTGTATTTTGCTCTCCACTATGAGATACAGCTCTTTTAAGAGAATGAATCATTTTACCTGTCATCGTAATTTCAATCTCCTCATACTGTGCAACTGTAGGATCTGAAGGGTCTGGTTTCCAAGATCCATCTGATTCTGATATCCACCCTGCAGCTTGAAGTGCATCATTTAGACACCAATTTGATCCTCTTCAAGATCTTCTAGGTTGAATTCCTAGAGTTTTCTTTTTTGGTAACTTGTTTGTAGAAAGCTCCTCATTGTTTACTCATCCCAGATTCTCTGTTGTCATGGTAGGCTGAGCAGTCACAGTAGCAGCTACTGAAGGATCGGGCTTGTCTGTAACTTGCTGTGGCTGAAAAACATTCTGAGTACTTTCACTTTTACTCACATGTCCTCCGGATTGGGAATTTCAGGATTAAGAGGCTGTTGCCTCGACAATTCGGAAAACGCAACCTGTTTGTCAATTTCCTCTGCCTGAACCAGTCAAGAAATCTTGCCAGACTTGTCAAGTACCTCGTCGGAATCCTCCACTTGATGTAGATCTCGATCTGTTAAATTCACAGAATCCTCCATAACAATTGGTGAGAATGATATTTCTCCTGATTCTTCGGTCTCTACGCAGATCGAGGTAGGGGAGGAGACCTGCTACCCAGCCTCCTGCACATCTGTGCACTCCGAGGTCTGGTGTGAAGTGGCCATCTTGGCAGACAGCCAGCACTTCCCCCTACAGCAGAGTAGGGGAATTTCCCGTGTCCTGGCCAAATTTCTCTCATTCGCTATAAAAAAATATCACCAACAGCTTAATCTGGTTCAATTTCAGTTGGTTATCATCTGTAACCCCCCCCTGGCTCACCCCTGAAAAGGAATTTCTAGTCTCAGTGGACTTACTTGGCCAACAAAATTCAATAAATAAATAAAACTAGCTAACCTGTTATTAAGGATTTTTTAAGTATGGTTGTGTTATGTTTTAATGTTCTAACATTTTTATGATGTTGTATTGTAAAGCACCTTGAGTTGCAATCAAGAAAGTGAGATGAAGAAATAAAATTTGATGATGATGATGCCATAATTTGGCTTTCCTCCTTTAATAAAATGTTTACATTCATACATGGTTTAATATAGAAACATACATAGACTTTGGCAGCAGATAAGGACACGCTTGGCCCATCTAGTCTGCCCATTTCCTATCTACAGGATAGGCCGCAGATCCTAGTTAACCAACAGCCTATTTCTTCCTACCCCCCACAAGAATTGCCTTATGTCTGTCCCATGCATTCTTGAATTCTCCCACAGTTTTAGACCCCACAACCTCCTCAGGAAGGCTGTTCCATGCATCCACTACCCTCTCTGTGAAATAACACTTCCTCACATTGACCCTGAACTGATCCCCTCTGTCTTTAAATTGTTTTCCCTTGTTCTTGCACACCTCTTTTTCTGAAAGATGCTATCCTCTTGGACTTTGTTGATTCCACTGAGGTACTTAAAAGTTTCTATCATCTCCCCCCTCTCCCTTCTTTCCTCAAGGGTATACATATTAAGCTCCTTTAGTCTCTCCTCATATGGCCTCTCTTGCAGACCCTGCACCATTTTAGTTGCCCTCCTCTGGACTGCCTCTATCCTGTCTATGTCCTTGCAGAGATGGGGTCTTCAGAACTGGACGCAGTACTCCAGATTGGGTCTCACCAACTGTCTGTACAGAGGGATAACAACTTCCTGTTTTCTGCTGCTGATGCCTCTCCCTATGCATCCCAGTATACCCCCAGCCCTCCCTACTGCCTTCTCACATTGCTTGCTAACCTTAAGGTCATCTGATATGATTATCTCAGGTCCCTTTCCTTTTTTGTTGTTGTTACCACCTCCCCCTCCCATTGTGTATTCTTCCCCTGGGTTCTTGTTTCCCAGATGCTTTATTTTGCACTTCTTTGCATTGAATCCTAGCTGCCATACTTCTGACCATTCCTCCAACCTTGCCAAGTCCCTTCTCATCCTTTCCACGCCTCCTTGTGTATCAACCCTGTTGCAGATCTTTGTGTCATCTACAAAGAGGCATACTTTTCCTTCCAGTCCCTCTGCAATGTCACTTATGAAGACATTAAAAAGGACTGGACCCAATACTGAACCCTCGGTACCGCACTAGTAACCCCTCTTTCTTCACAGTGGACTCCATTTACAATTACCTTCTGTGTCCTGTTGTCCAGCCAATATTGTCAGTTTATGTTGTTGATCCTGCTGTCCCTCATACCAGTATCTGGTTACATGCACTGCTCTGGGTGCATCATATTACATCCTGCGACTGACATCAGAGCTGGTGGTTAGCCACATGACAGTGTATAGTGCTCTTCCATATAAGGAGATATTAATAGTTCTAGCTCTAGTTTGGTCTTTCCCATTCACAATTCCAAAAGGCAGAAAATGTAGCTTGCACTCACAGAAATGGCTGCAGTACAGCCTTAAAAGCTAACTGGTCATAGATCAAAGACAGGTGTAAGGCATGGCAAATTTTATCTATAAAGCATCCATTCCAAAAGGCTCTGAGTGCTGTACAGAGTAAACAAAGTCAATAGCAATATTAACACACTATAAAATAAACGTAGGCAGTATCTGTCAGTGTGGCTCTGTTGGTAGCACATCCGACTCTGGACCAGAAGGTTGTAGGTTCTTGTCCCACAGTGGGATGTGACTTGCACTTAAAATGATGTCATCTGAGTGCAGTATTGGGGGGTGCTGTACTGCTGGGGTGTGCCATCCTTTGGATGAGATGTTAAACCAAGGTCCTGTCTACCCATCCTGGTATTGTCCTGGTGGGTGCCCAGGTGGAAGTAAAAGAACCCAGGGAACTCTTTGCAAAGAGTAGTGGACATTCCCAGTGTCCTGGACAACATTTCTCTTCCCATAACCTGGTTCATGAAATTGTCCAGGCTGTGTGTTGGTGTAGATGTGCGATATTGTCATCACTACACATTCACTCACTTCACTAACAGTCTAGCATTGCTTGTAAAGTGCTTTGGGATACACTGTGTATGAAAAACACTTTATAAATGCTGATTCTTCTTAATCAGTAAAGGCTTTCTGAAATAAATAAGTTTTGAAAGAGGCTTTAGAGGCCTCCACCGAGTTGGCCATACGCATATTCAAAGGAAGTACATTCCAGAAGTGTGGAGCCAGTACTCCGAAGGCTCTGTCCCCAGATAATTTCAGCCCAGATAGGGGAACAACAAGCAAGCCCACATCAGTGGAGCATAGAGGATGTATTGGGTAGTAAGGAAACAGGAGCTCTTCTAAGTAGTTAGGACCCAGACTGCGTAGGGTCTTGTAAGTCAAAAAGAAAATCTTGAAGGTGATGCACTAACGCACCAGCAGCCTGTGCAGTGCATGCAGAATTGGTGTGTTATGCTCACTTTGTGAAGAGCTCACAATCATTTGGGCTAAAACATTCTGAACTAGCTGAAGGTGTTGAATCAGACCTCCAGATGACCCTAGGTACAGAGCATTACAGTAATCTAATCTTGACGTGATGACTACATGGATGACCATTGCTGGGCTGTCTGGAACAAGAAACTGCTTGATCCTGGTGATATTCCCAAAATGATAAAAGCCTGATCAAAATTAAAGTTCTTTACCATATCAGCTGCTGAGAGAGGTCAGCCTCCCAACAATGGGAGATCCATACCATCTCCAGCAGCTCTGCCTTGATGACTCAGTTCAATCACCATGACCTGTCTTGCCTGGGATAAGACACAACACATTTAGGGCCATCCAGTTATTAATCTCATTCAAGCACTGACTCAGAACTGAGGCTGCCATATTATCATAAGGGGAACAAGACATGTACTGCTGGGTGTAATCTGAATAGCAGTGAAACCCAATTTGGTACCATCTGATGATCTCCCCCAGTGGCAGCATGTACACAGTGAACAACATGGGAGCCAGGATTGAGCCTTGTGGGACTCCACAGAAAAGCACATAGGCCTCTGAGGTAAAATTCCCTAGGGCAACCTGTTATGTCTGTTTGACCAAGTACAATTAAAACCAGCACAAAACTGCAGCACAGAGATACATATAGTTCCATAGGTAATCCAAAAGCACTCCATGGTCAACCGTATCAAAAGCTGAAGATAGGTCCAAGAGCACCAGAACCGAACATTGCCCTCAGTCTCTCGTTAGGAAAAGGTCATGAGGTACCCTAATGAGAGCAGTCTCAGTACTATGTCAAGACCGAAAGCCAGACTGAAGAGGTTCACAGATGCAGAAATATTCCAGACAATCTGTTAGCTGCTCCACCACCACCTGCTTGATAACCTTCCTCAGAAAGGGGAGGTTAGAGACAGGTCTGTAATTCTCAAGAATGTCAGGGTCCAGCAATGGTTTCTTCAGAAGGGGTCTGACCACTGCCTTTTTGAAGGCCATGGGGGAAGAGTCCCTCCTTAAGGGACTGATTAATGATCTCATCAAACACTGGACCCAGGAACTCAATATAGCCAAGAATCAAATGTGTGGGACCCAGGTCTAGAATACAGGTGGTAGGGTGCAAGCTGGAGACTACCCAGAGTACCTCAGCCTCTGAAACCAGACTGCATCAGATAGTTGAGAGGTGCTGCAGGTGATAGAGGATTTACTACATGCTCTCTGACCTGTGGAGGAGGTCAGAGAAGTAGAAGATAACACTGAAAATCTTTTTTTGAAAAGGTATGCCACCATTGCTTATGGGCTTATCCCCTTTCCAGTCAAGCTTTCTGTAAACCTCAGTCAGTGTGGCTTCTTCCCAGAGTGTGTCTTTGTGTGCATACAGGTCTTGCTGTTGATGGTGACTGAGAACCAGGAACTGGGATCCCTGAGGCAGGATAAGGTCTGAGAGCTGAGCCAAAGTTGGAGAACAGAGGAGCCATTCAGAGTGGCTGGAAACACCTGGAGAACTGGGCACTGTACTTGCAGGAAAAATAATTTCTCAACTCTAAATCATATCGAAGGATCTTTTTTTTGTTTCTTGTTTCTTGTTTTTTGATTCATGCTGATTCATGCTGTTGTCTGCTGTTATATCCTAGGAATTAGTGTTCATATTTTTTTAAACTTTTTTAAAATAAAGCATTAACGTTTAGCACTTAGTGTTTAGCCTGAAAGCCGTGAGTCAGCAAGCTAATGCTGCTTTGAGTGCTCTGTGCTTTGTTGTTTTAAGAAGTATACTGCTATTTTAGACTCTTTTCAGTCATTTTTTGTTTTAGAATTTTGTGCCATTCTTTTAGATCATGTGACTTGCTCTAGCATTGTAAAAGTGTATGCGTGAGCACTTGTTCTGCAGATCCCTTAGAACTCGCTCAGTGGAGATGGGCTGAGAGTGTGGTGGCATTTGTATGCCTTGGTTGCTAATGGTGGTCATTTTGTAACTCTTATTATTTTCCCTTTTTGAATTTTAAGAATATGTGACTGTGCCTGAAAGTAATTTTTATTAATTTTAATATTGGTGTTTTATCTAAAAAGTCAAAACACAGTTGGACAAAACTGGCTGTGCAGAACTGTAGCTTCCTACTTTTGCTCAACTGGAAACTGAAAAGCTGTGAGCTTGTGGGTTGTTATAAGCAGCAACAAGCAGCGATAGTTTGTGTGGGATAGGAATTCCCTTGGGAAAGATTAAATAAAAAGTACTGGAATTATTGAGTGCTTATTGAGTACTTACTGTGTACCTAAAATACATTGTTTGTTTAAATATATTTAAAAGCAGTATGTATTTAAAAGGCACTAAAAAGCACTTTGGGAGTTCCTTGGAAGCATATGTTAATTTATATACCTCACACTTGCTCCATACCAGCCTTCTTTTAGCCCTGCATATTAAACACTGTGTTGGTGTTGAGTGTTTATAGAGAGTTTTGGGCAGAGTTTATATATATATATATATATATATATATATATATATATATATATATATGTCATTTTTGAATAGGTATAATTGATTAAACACTTTGCTTAATTAATTCATTGGTCAATTGATCCATTTGGTTGGTTGTGTTAATTGATTTAATGTATTTAATATTATAAGTAAGGCTTCCTCATCTGTGTCTTAGCTCCTAAAATAAACCGTCTCCCCTTGTGTTTTTAAATAGTGAAGTATCTACAAGAAATTAACATCTTACCCTGGAAAGGGTGGCTTAAGGAGCTCAAGGAAAAGTTTAAAAGTGAGGCTTGTGTAGAAGTAATTGGTTTTATCTGCACAAAAGGTACAAAGTTCCTAAGGAGGCAAAGGTATCCTTGAATTACAACTTTATATCCTTTTCAAGACTGTGGCTGAATAGTCAGTTGGAACCTACAAAAAATTCATCAGATGTGTGCCTAGGACTTGTGATCCATCTCATCTTGAACATATGACTGTTCAGATGTAAAATAAGGTAGAGTTTTATACTTGAATTTAAAAGAACATTTGTGAGAATCTGAGGACAAGGGGCAAGGGATCAAATGAGTCAGCTGTGTTAGAGTCATTTGAGTCACCATTTACCTGTCAAAGAAATATGTTGACAGTCTGATGAGTGCTAAGTATTGTATTGAACTGTATGTTAAGGAAGAATTCTATGCAATTTTATATAATTCTGAGTCTTTTTCTCCTTCTTTTGTCTCATTACCTTTTATACTTTTCTAATTGAATGCTTGTTATTTAATTAAGGTATTTAACATTCTGAAACTTTTGGTGCTATTGAAACTTTAGCTTGTATATCAAAAGACTGCAGTTAGTAATTTAATCAAGGTATCGATCTATCTATCTATCTATCTATCTATCTATCTATCTATCTATCTCAAGAGAATGTCTAATAACATACAAAAAATTCTACTAAGACATATAATCAAAAAAGTAAAAAAAACTTGAAGAAAGATTCTAATGGGATAAAACAAAAGGATGCTATACAAATAACAAAATCCGTCTGTCCAGTTGGAAGTTATATTGAATTATGAGGTAATAAAAAGTTGGTAAAAATGTCAACCCCAAATTAGCATCATCACTTGTTAAAAGGTGTAGTGTTGGAACCCAATGTCTCTACACCCTTTGTTAAAAGAAATTAGGAACCTGGAAGAAGCAACTATGGAAACAGAGGACAAGATTTTAGAAAAAAAGAACAGTTAATAATTTAACTAACATCAATGGTCCAGAACTGCACTTGTCAGATCTGATTGCATCCAACCATCCAGAATCCCATGTAAAAGATAATAATGAAGGCAATCAAAAGGAAGGGCAAATAATTATCATTGATAACACTAATAACAATAATAATGATGAAAAAAATGATAATAATAGCATTGCATTGATTAACAATTAAAGTCAAGAATGTCTGAATCTTGAAAATGTAATGCCAATTATAAAAGCTGTGGTTACGCACAGTGATATAAATTTAAACAGGAACAGTTAAGTAAACATGGTTCATATCTTAATGAATTTGAGTCATTCCTGACACCTTATATTAACAATTGTAAGGTGGATTTCCATCTAAACATAAGCAATTCGAAACAACCCTCAGTTCTCTTCAAACAAAGAGAGTCCAGTTCTCAAATTAAATGAGAACCAGGAACAAGCCACATCCCAATGTAAGAACAAAAAATATAATAGAGAATGATAATTTCATAAATATATTGAATAAGTTAAAAAGGAATTACACTTTGGAATCTATCAGCTATTAAAATAGGTAACTCTGTTTAGAGCATTTATATTTTTTTTGTAAAAACTCTGAAATGCGTGAAAACACTGATCCATATAAAATGGTGGTATATTAGATAGTAGTGTAGGGAAAGAAGCAATGGAAGGAATACAAAAAATACAATTAGTGAAGAAAGCAGGAAAAATGTAGAAAGAAAGAAAACAAGAAAGATAACAAAGATGAGAATAAGATATCCATAAGGACTACAACAGAGGAGGTGGCAAACAAAGAAATTAAAGAAATATTATTATTAATTGTTGAACTAAACCAGAGAAAGAATAAGATTATGGACAAGGAAAGTAAAAAAAACTAAAAATAAGAAAACAAGGGTAATTAAAAATGACAAATCAAAAAACTTGATGCGATAGTAGAAAATAAATTGAATGTATAAACAAAGGAAAGAAAATGGGGATGGAAATAAATCTAATAAAGGAGATTGCAATAAAAAAAGTACAATTTAATGAAGCACTGAAACAGGGGAAACCACAATAAAAGAAACCATAACAAAGAAAAAAATGGAGACAGTAGAATAGAAAAAGGATTGCTTAATAACAGCTAGAGAAATGTTACTGACTATTTTTATAAAAGGGCTACCAAAAACAAAGAATGAAAACTATTATGTATTGAAACTGGCAACTTATAATCTCATTAAAAGTGTAATGAAGAACAAAATTGGTTGGCAGGACATCAAATTGGTATATAGGTATAAAGCAAGCCCTAATAAAGGTTGAATATGCTTTGTTCTGAAAAACTTGGATAAAGGAAATGAATATTAGCAGATAAAAATAGTTTTATGGATATTGGAATAACCTTAGATACAACTATAAGAGTAGGACATGAAATGAAAGCAGTTAATGATAAGTTTAAATGCTACATGAAGAAGCATTTAAACTAGCCAAGGGTGTGGCAGGCCAGCAAGGAGTACATACATTGGTAGCCACAGACATTGCCAGCTATTTCCAAATATTCAGTCAAATTTCTAAAGAGTTTATCTCTGCTGCTCCTACTGTGGAAATGCAGAAAACAGGAGATTTCTCTGGAAATATCACAGAAATTTCAGGAAATAGCTGGCAGTGTCTGTGGCTGCTACTGTAATTGCTCACCCCCCCCCTCCATAGCTAGCAGTGGAACCAGTGAACATGAGGAGGAGATAATTCTACAAAGCAGTGTGCAAAAGATGGAGATATGCACCCAAGGGGTGGATAGGCAGAAATGGGGCAGCAGACAGCAGGGAGAACCAGGGATAAAGGACAACCAGGGAGGGGGCTGGAGTAGAACAGCTAAACAGTCCAGGGAGTTCACATCATGGAAAACCATGTGTGCCAATGCCAGGAGCCTAAGCAACAAGATGGAGGATCTGGAGGCTGCCATGGTGCAGTCAGACCTGGAGATTGTGGCCATCATAGAGACCTTTTGTAAGGATAACCATGACTGGGAGATGGCCATACCCGGCTACAACATATTCAGAAGAGACAGAGCAGGCAGGAAGGGAGGAGGAGTGACACTTTATGTGAAAGATGGCATAAAGGTCACAGAGATCCAGGAGGAACAAAGTGGGGGCGAGATACTGTGGATTAGGCTGGAAAGGAAAATGGTGTAAGCCATTTGCACAGGGGTGGTCTACAGGCCACCAGCCCAGGAGGAAAAGACTGATAGGGAGATAATGCTAGCCATCCAAAGGATGGCAGACAAGAGGGAGGTGGTGCTGGTTGGAGACTTCAGTATTTCAGATATGGACTGGAGCTTTCCAGCAGCAGCATCAACCAGGAGCAGATTTATCCTGGAGTCCCTTCAAGGTGCCTTCCTTAAGCAACTGGTCATGGAACCAACTCAGAAGAAGACAATACTGGACCTTGTGCTCACAAGCAGGGACAGTGTGATGGGGGAAACAGTGAGGGAGCCCCTGGGGAACAGTGACCACCAGCCACTGTGGTTTTAAATCAAAGAAGGAGCCTGCGAGCTGGCCGGTGCAGTGGCATGGTGTCCGTCAATGACACTGACATTCCAGGTTCTGAAACAGACCCAGGAGTCCGAGGGCTGGCCAGGGGGAGAGGGATTGAGCATCCTATGGACTGCTCTCCCTCTCTGGGGGGAAGGAGAAAAAGTGTCCGGTGCAATGGGGACCTCTGGAGGAGGCTGGGGAACCTGCACGGCCAACATCATACGTTGCAGGGGGCAGGGCGGATGCTGGCATCATTGCACATCCCCACCCCCAGGGACAAAAACTACTGAAAAATCTCAGCTGCAAATGATGGCCCCAATCTGCAGCTGCTCCCCACTCAGACAGTTGCCCGCTAGGGGGTCCTGCTCCTGTGATACCACCCTGGGGAGTAAGCCAGAGCTTCATGACCCATGTTCCCGAGGAGGGTTCCCCCCAACCAGCAGCCCCATGTAGGGGGGAAGCCTGGAGATGGGGGGAGTAGTAGGTGGAGTCAGGGACCAGAGCTTTCGGCCCCCCCAAAAAAAACAATCAAAGAAGGAATAGAATCAAACCGCTCAAACACATATATCCTGGATTTTAGGAGGGCGGACTTTGAGAAAATGAGAATATGCGTGAAAGAGGCACGAATGGGAATGGGGATGGAATCAGGGGTGCAGGAACAGTGGGCAATATTTAGAACAGGGATTACAAGAGCAATAGAATTATGCATTAAGCAGGTTAACAAGTGGAAAAGGAAGAGGAGGCCATTATGGTTTTCCAAGGAGGTAGTAGAGAAAGTGAAAGCCAAAAAGATTGCATTCATGCAATACAAAATGACACAGGCAGAGAGGAATAGGGAGAAGTACCAGGAGATGCAAAGGGAGGCAGGGAAGTCAGTAAGGAAAGCCAAAGCTCAGACAGAAGAGCGAATCACAAAATCAGTGGGTAGAGGAGACAAAGCCTTTTACATGAACATACTGTAAGTGAAAAAGAAGGACAAAGTTAGGATAGTGAGATTGAAGGGGAGGATGGGATGGCACATGAGTATGATAGCAGTAAAGCTGACATACTGAACAGATATTTCTGCTCAGTCTTTACTGAGGAAGAGGAGTAATGGACCTGAAGGGAGTACAAGTGTGGAATGGCGCGAAATGGACACAAGTCCTTTCATGGGAAGGGTCCTAAAGAAACTGGAAGGAAAAAGAGTCAATAAAGCAATGGGGCAAGATGAGGTGCACCCCAAGGTCCTAAGGAACTAAGAGAAGTGGTGGGTGAAACCTCTGGAAATCCTGTTTAGCTGATCACTGGAAACAGGAGAGGTACCCAAAGACTGGAGGACAGCAAATGTAGTCCCCTTATACAAAAGTGGGAACAAAGAGGAAGTGGGGAACTACAGACCAGTCAGCCTGACCTCGGTAGTGGGGAAGATCATGGAAGCAATACTGCAGGAGAGATTGGTGGAGCATGTAGTTGACAACAGACTACAGGACCCATGGCAGCATGGTTTCACTGAGGGGTGGTCATGCCAGACCAACCTCATTGAATTTTTTGATTGGGTGACAAGGGAGGTGGATCAGTGGAGGGCAGTTGATGTGGCCTATCTGGAGTTCAGCAAGGCCTTTGGCATTGTGCCACATAGAAGGCTAGTAAACAAACTGGGGAATATCAGAGTGGACAGGACAGTAGTGCGGTGGGTCGATATTGGCTGGGCAGCATGACACAAAGGGTGGTGGTACATGGCTGTCACTCCATAGTGGGAAGAGTGATCAGTGGAGTACCATAGGGATCAGTGCTGGGACCGGTCTTATTCAACGTCTTCATCAGTGACATTGCACAGGATCTAGAAGGCAGAATTTCCCTGTTCACTGTTGACATGAAACTCTGTAACAGAGTGGACATGCCAGAGGATGTAGCCAGAATGAGGAGGGACCTGCAGAAGCTTGAAGAATGGTCAAGGGTTTGGCAGTTGAAATTCAACACAAAGAAGTGCAAGATAATGCATATGGGGCACAAAACCCTGGAACAACATATCAGTTGAGGGGTGAGGATATAACATGCACCAAGTAGGAAAGGGACCTTGGGGTTATCATCTATGATGACCTCAAGGTAGGGTAACAGTGCGACAAGGCAGCAGGTAAAGCAAATAGGATGTTAGGATGCATAGGGAGGGGCATCACAAGCAGGAAAAGGGAGGTCATAATTCCACTATGCAAGACACTAGTGAGGCCCCACCTGGAGTACAGTGTACAGTTCTGGAGACCTTACCTATGTAAGGACATAGACAGGGTAGAGATGGTTCAGAGGAGGGCAACACAGATGGTACAGGGATTGCATCACAAGTCCTATGAAGACAGGTTGAAGGACTTGAATATGTACTCCTTGGAGGAGAGGAGGGAGAAAGGCAATATAATAGAGACATACAAGTACCTGACAGGGAGGAACAGGGTGCAGGAATACACCATTTTCCAGTGAAAAAGGTGTTCCAGGACTACAGGACATGGGATGAAGTTGGAGAGAGGGCAATTCAGAAAAAAACATGAGGAAGAATTTCTTCACAGAAAGGGTGGTGGGCAAGTGGAACACCCTGCCAGAGGAAGTGGTGGAGGCTAAAACAATCATGAGATTTAAGAATGCTTATGATAGACATAAGGGAATTCTAGAGGTCAGGGTTAAGGGCAACAGACTTCTAGAAAAATGTAAAGGGAACTTACAAGTTCAAATGGGCAGACTGGGTGGGCCATAGGCCCTTATATGCCAACAGTGTCTATGTATCTAGTTTCAAATAGTGGAAAGGAGGATGGTATTAGTCATATTATAACCAATGAGAAAAAGAGAACGCCTCCTTCTAAACAACCCCATATAACAGCATATATGAAACCAGTGGAAATTGAACCTAGTATGGAAGGTGATGAGGACAAATGACGTCTAAGAAGAGGGAGAAAACAATTAGGAGTTCAAATCAATTGTAGTGATATTCTAGATATGGAAGACTCCCTTAGCTCAGTTGTATCTTCTTCTGATGATGATTCAGAAATTAGCAGTGTTAACTCAAATGACACAATAAGCATATCTGATGTAACAAACTGAATGAGAATTTGTGACAAGGGTAAAAATACAATTAATGTCCTTAGCTGTAATATAGCTGGGCTAAAAACAAAACTGATGGATAAAAATTGTATGGCATGGTTGAAAAATGTTATTATATTTCTGCAGAAAACTTTGATGGGGTGGTAGATGAGCAGCTAATTGGCGGGTATAGAGCATGGATCTCCCGAACACAGGAATAGCAAGTTTGGGGAGGTATAAAGGCAGACTTGCTATTTATATTAATGTGGCGCTTGATTTTAAAAATATAGAAACCAGTATGTATAATGAGTTTTACATGTACATGATAATTATGTGCTATAGTAGGATTTGGATTCTATTTAATGTTTGCATTCCCTCATGGCTTAATCAAAATGATTTTCAAAAAATTATAACAAGCATAGGTAAAAATCTTGAATCACTTCAAACTAGATTTCATGGACCTTTGCCAATTTTAGCTGGTGATTTTAATGTTTTATTTATTTATTCATGTCTTTGGTGACCGGGTAAGTGCACTGATCCAGGGGACAGTTTTCAGTCATGTCCCAGGACACAGCGTGGCAAAAAATAGGTACAGGTACAAACAGTCAATTACAAGATAAAATACATGTATGCCCAACAGCTGGCGGTGAGGGTGAAGAGAGAGAACAATGGTAATGCAATGACAATGTGCAGACAAGGTAGACAGGTAATGCTATATCAGCATGTAGATAAACATAGCCAAACTAAAGATGGTGCAAGACACAAGCAGTAATGGTATACAGGTACATGGTCCAATTCAAGTACGAGTGAGAAAAAACAGTTGTAATAAAAATTCAAATAGAAAAACAATCACAATTCATAATATCAAAGGGGCAAGACAGGAGGAAAGGAGCAGGGGTAAGCTTAGGAGTGGGGCAGGAAGGAGAGAGGTAGGAAAAGGGGCAGGCTAGTGGGGCAGGAGAGGTATAAGTGCTGTAGGACATCAGGTGAAAGCCTGAGTGCAATTAGAGCATAGTTGAAGTTATAGACTCTAGTGTTGCTGTACGGAACAGTGACATTTTGCAGCAGTGAGGAGCCAGGTCTTCAGGCTATGTTTAAAAGCTAGGTGGGAGGGAGATGCGTACATAAAGGAAGTGAGATTGAGGAACCCACAACTGATTGGAGTGTGGATGATGCTGTAAATATTCCCATAAGACAATCCAAACACAAAAGGTTAACTCAAAATGGCAAAACATTATTGCAGTTTTTGGGAAATTTTGGACTGAGAGTACCGAATGGAAGAACAAAAGGTGATTGGGATGGGGAATATACATTCCCAACAGAAAAGTGGGGTGGTGTCTTAGACTTTTGTATAACTGATGCTAAGGATTATCTTGCAGTTAACCAGTTTATGATTCACAAAGTCTGGGATAGTGATCATTTCCTATTGAATGTGTCCTTGTCTCAAATTAAAAAAAAAAGTAATAAATAGAGCTTCAGAAATAGAAGCTAATTAGACGATGTGTATTAAGTATGGGAACAAATTAAATGGAATGAATATATGAAACAAGTTATTAATAATATAATCAATAATGAGATAGTAGAAGCAGCATTTAGAATACACAACTCAGAGGCTGAGGATGTGGTGAATACTTTGAAAGAATTCAACAATTTGATGAATGTTTTTGAAAACCAACTATGTAAAAAAAGAGATGCATACAAAATATTGATACTAGGGCAAATAAGCCCTGGTTTGACTTGGAATGCAAGCTTCTTAGGAAAGAGATCAGGAAGACAGGGAGACTTGGAGCAAAAATAACTACACAACCAGTCCTGAGGGTATTAAAAAATCTTAGGAATAAATATAGAAATCTATTGAATTACAAAAAAAAAGGCTTACAAAAATAAATTATGGGAAAATTTACAGATTCAACATGAAATAAAGATATGAAAACCTTTTGGTCACTTGTTGCCTTTGGTTGTGACAAAAGAAATATATGGTATAGTATGCCTGGCATGATTACAGAAGATGTGTAGATTGAACATTTCTATAGAATCTGTAATGACGGTAAACATATTGATGTGGCAAAACAAAGAAAGAGTGAACTAACTACAGTTAGGTTGGATGCATTTATCTTTTCTGTCAAGGAAGTCAAGATAGTAATAATGGCACAAAAAGAAATGAGGCAGCAGGTATCATTGATTACCAGTGGAAGTATTCCTTCACAACCCAGACTTATGGGCAGATATACTTGCTCCTATATTTACAGTAATAAGCCATCAGTTAATACTGCCCAATAATTGGAATAAAGGAGCTACCATTCCATTATTTAAAAAGGGAGACAAACAAGACCCTAAATGCTATAGGCTGATTACCCTACTCCCAGTAATGCAAAAGACTGCATGCAATGTTAATCTTAGATAGACTAGTGGCTTGGGTAGAAGATAATGATCTGATCTCAAAGTTTCAGTGCGGATTTAAAAAACAACATAGTACTTTAGATCTGATTTTCACTTTAAATTTTCTCATAGATAAATATGCATATTGGAGGAAAGGATTATTATATGTTTGTTTTACTGACATCAGGGCCACATTTGACTATGTAAATAGAAGGAAACTATGGGATACCTTAGAAGATTTGAAAATAGATCCCCAACTATTGGCCTTATTAAAAATGTTACATTTTAATACATCAGCTCAAATAAGATATACTAGTGATGGTGCTTTGTTGAAAGAAATTGCAGTGACTAGAGGTGTTAAACAAGGTTTCTTGTTAGCTCTGATTCTATCTGACTTATATATTGAGAAGCTAGTAAAATATCTAAATATCATTGATACATTTGTCCCTTCTATTAATAATGAAAAAAATACAGCTATTATTAGATGCTGATGATGCCATTGTTATCTAACAAACTCCATTAGGTCTAAAAAGAGGTATGTCTAGTATTATGATGTCATTAGAAAGTTTGGATTTGGAATTAAAAGTAGAGAAATCAAAAATTATGGTGAAACGAAATAGTAATAATATAAATAAGGTAGGAACAATTAATGGAAAAACTTTGATATTGTAAAGGAGTATAGACACTTAGACATTATTTTTTATGTAAAGACTTCTTCAAAAGTACACCTTGTTCATATAAAGAACAATTCCTACAAAATCTAAGAGGCAATAAGATCCTTTGCCAATAAATTTGCAAGTAACTCTCTTACAACTCCAAAAAAAGCTTTTGAAACCAAAACAATGAGTCAAACATTATAGGGGAGTGAAATCTGCGGGCTGTACACTATAATTGCAATACAGAAACTATCCAACATTCTTTCATTAGGAACACTCTGAACACCTCAGACTGTCCCACAAGTTTTTAAGACTTGAGACCAGAATGATCCTTATCAAGATAAGGATAATTATAAGTGCAATAAAGCTGTGGGGTAGAATAATGAAAATGGATAATGATAGACTGCCAAAAATGTGTTTGCAGGAGTGTTGGCATATACTACCAACTGTTAGACACAGTGGAAATTAGGTTTCATAATTTGAATGACATACTTAAAAATTCTGGTCTTGTAGAATTACGGTCTGGGCAAGCGGTAAATAATATAGATATGTTTGTAAATAATGTTACACTAAGGTTGGGATATAAATGTGCTGGAGTAATTGTAAGGTGGCTGGGTATTATTCCCCTCTATGCTTAGGGACCTCCGTCCTTTCTCCTGTCCCCGTTGTCAGCTGAAGTTTATAGGAAGTGTAGGGCTTTGGGGATTGTGAGAAGGAGCGGAGGCCCATGCTGGAGGGAATGGAAAGAGTGGGCGGATTGGGATTGTAGGGTCAAGGAGATGCCTGGGGCGAAATGGGCACGGGAGAGGTCCTTCCTGTCTTGTGCCCATACCCAAGGGTTCTGGATTGGACCAGCAGGTAGGCGGGTCACTATCGGAGGTTTGTCCTACTCGGCGGTGTTATGCAATGCCAGGTCTATTAAAAACAAGGCGGCTATTATAGCTGATCTTGTTGAGTCATCTGACCTGGCATGCATCACGAGACCTGGCTGGATGAAAATGCTGGGCCTGTAATAACCGCAACAATTCGGCTGGTACTCGGTGATACACCTCGAGCAAGATCGTGAGGAGGGGTGTTGCACCATGTGTTATAAGTCAGAACTGGGTCTGGTGGTGCCAGAGGAGTCACCAGATCCTTTGAAATACATTGTGGGCGAGGTGTGGGGTGCAGGATGCTTCTCGACACCAAGTCCACCAGGTGGCCAGAATGTTTTTCTGCAGGAAGTCGTGAACTCATTGTCGACTAACATTGGGGTCCCCAGATGGTTGGTTCTGGGGACTTCAATGCCTGGGTCAACGATGAATTCTCTCGGTTTGGTCAAGATTTCCTCCAGTTGATGATATCACTGGCTTCACACAGGTGGTTTCCTCCTCGACCCATGTGGGTGGACACTCATTGGACCTGGTGTTCCTTCTGGGGATGGGGATATCCGACTTGGTGGTGGAACGGTTGGATGGTCAGACCATCTCCATTAGATTCAGTTTTGAGGCCACCCCTGTTAGGTCTGCCCACGGAGATGGTTCGATACCACCCTTTGAGGCGTATCCCAGAGGACCTGATGGCGGTGTTGGACCTATCAAGCCTACCGATAGATTGCATGGATCCAGGTGATCTGCTACATGCCTATAATGAGGCGGTAACAGGGGCCCTGGATTCTATTGCACCAGTTGGTGTTAGTCCTCTTACTCCTCGCCCAGGTCTCCTTGGTTTGATGAGACCATGAGGGAATTGAGGAGAGTTGGGCGAAGCTGGAGAGGCGTAAGCAAAGTCCGGTTGTGATGATGACAAGCTTAGTTTGATGGACCATTATTTGTCCATCGCAATCTCTAAGAAGGCAGAATTCCTGTCCAGAGAGATAGCGGCTGCACAGAATAGACGGCTCAGCTCTTTCGGACTGTGGACAGACTGTGCAATCCAGTTTGTCTTCAGCCCAGAAGAGCCTTTATCTCAAGAATGGTGTGAAGAGCTTGCTCTCTTCTTTGCAGATAAGGTTGCCAAAATCAGATCGGACATTCGCTTCTTCCCTCCTAATGGGAGCAGCGGTGGTCGTCCAGGAGATGTCAAACACCCAGTTGGAATGGTCTGACTTCAGCCTTCCCATAACCGAGGATGTTGTGATGATCATTCGAGCACTGCGACCGACCTGCTGTGATTTGGACCCTGGTCCCACGCGCCTCTTAGTGGGTTGCGTGGATAAGATTGGCCTAGTCCTAGCTTCGATCGTATGGAAGTCTTTGGAGAGGGGGATTTTTCCAGATCCCCTCAAAGAGGCTATAATTAAGCCCCTTTTAAAGAAACCCTCCTTAGACCCATACTGTCTAGCAAATTACAGGCCAGTCTCTAACTTACCCTTTGTGGGTAAAGTTATTGAGAAAGTGGTCGCAGTGCAGTTGGAGGATCATCTGACCAACAACAATATCTACGATTTGTTCCAGTCTGGATTTAGGAAAAGGCATAGTACCGAGACAGCGAAATGCAGTACTAAATGACCTCCTAATGGCAAGAGATCGTGGGACCCGATCCATCTTGGTACTTTTGATCTCTCTGCAGCGTTTGACACCGTTGACCATGGTGTGCTATTGAGCGCTGCGGTTAGTCTGTGGACTGTCTGGTATGGTCCTCAGATGGTTTCAATCTTACCTTGAGGATAGGACTCAGAGAGTGGTGTCGGGAGTTTTTTCCTCAGCATCATCCTCCCTGCCCTGTGGGGTACCGCAGGGCTCCATTTTAGCACCCATGTTGTTTTCGGTGTATATGCTACCATTGGGGGCGATTATTAGACGGTACAGTTTGGGTTTTCACTGCTATGCAGATGATACCCAGCTGTATATGTCTTTTGTGCCCGGTCAGGACGCTGCCTTGTCGGTATTTAATAACTGCCTTGAAGAAATCCAAGAATGGATGAATGGGAGTTGGCTGAGGTTGAACCCGAGAAAACTGAGGTGTTGGTTGTGGATATAGAGTCGCTGTGAGGCGGGTCTGCCAGAGGATCACCCTCAGGCCTATGGCTTAGAGGTGTCCAGCTGACGACCTCAGACCAGGTCTTAGCAAATCTTGGCGTAGTACTTGATGACCATTTGACACTTAAATCCCAGGTGTCAGCGGTTATAAAGACTTCCTTTTTCATCTGAGGAATATTGCCAGGGTGAAGCACTTGCTTCCTCCAGAGGACCTTCCAACATTGATCCACGCCTTTGTTACCTCCGGCTTGACTACTGTAACTCCCTATACCTAGGGCTATCAGGGTTGAACTCAGCGCCTGCAGCTGGTGCAGAATGCGCAGCCAGGCTGTTGACTGGAGTCTCTAGATCCATCACATAATTCCTGTGCTCCGCAGACTGCACTGGCTGCCAGTGTTTTGGCGAATTACCTTCAAGGTCGGCTTGCTGACCTATAAAGCCCTACATGATCTGGGACCTGCCTACCTGAAAGAGCTCCTGCGCCCCTATAGTCCCTCTAGCCCCCTCCGATCCACTGATGAGGGATTGCTAGAGATTCCCAGGGTACATTTGAAAACATCTGGTGCTAGATCGTTTAGTTTTATGGCACCTACCCTGTGGAACTCTCTACACCTAGTCAGGTGCTGATTGCCCGACCGTCCCTTAGTTTTAAAGGCGCTGAAAACCACCTTTTAATATAGCTTTTAAGGATTCTTGTTAATCTGATTTATTATATTTATTGTTATATTTATTTGTACAGGCGCTTTGATTTAAGAAAAGCGCCTTTTAAAAATAAAGTTGAATTGAATTGAATTGAATTGAATATACAAAGGGTTGCACCTGGTGCAACAAATAGCGCTATTGCAACCCACAATACCCAGTAAGGATATTGAGAAGGCTGCCTGGTACAGTACAACTCCCAATGTGCGGGGCTCATTGTAAGTGTGTCGGTGCAGATGCGGGGGCGTGCCATGCATATCCGGCACATCCGATATTCAACCTGAGATGTGCAATGCATATGCCAATGCTCCCCTGCATTGTGCAGCATGGAGGGCTCAAGTTGAGCCCGTGTAAAAGTGGGCAACTCCTGGCCACCCACAGGTGGGCTGCTGTAATGAGGGTGCAACACAGCAGTCACCAGCTGTGGGTAGCCCCTCCACAGAACACTGTCCACAAGCACACACACACATACTCACATCCCTGATAGTCTAGTGGCCCCCTTGTTCCCATGTCCGATCTCTGGAATACGGCCTCAAGTTATGCCCTGGTAGTCTAGTGCAACCTCTCATCCATTGCCGTGATCGCGGCATGGCACCAGAACCTACAATTCCCTGGTGATTTAGGTGGTGCCCTCCCACCCCTCACACACACCAGCTTGCCACCCGCTCCTCTCCATCATCAGCGGGGCTACAACCACCCGCATACCGCCCAGCTGCCTGCTGATGACAGGCACAGTATGGGCTATAAGCTCATTGGTTCACAGTGTGGACCAATGGGATTGCAGGGCATATTGTACTAGACAGTCCCAAAATGTGAATGACTACATTCACTTATTTGGGACTGTCTTGTACAGTATGCCCTGTAAGCCCATTGGTCCACACTGTGGACCAGTAGGCTAACAGCCTATACTGTACCTGCCATTGGGTGGGAAGCCGGGTAGTATGCGGTGGGTTGCAGCCTCACCGATGATGGGGGAGCGGGTGGGCAAGGGGTGCTGTGTGGTTGGGAGGGGTGAGGGGCCAAGATCACCAGGGAATTGTGTTCTGGTACCATGCTGCAATCACAGCAATGGGCAGGGGGGTTCCACCAGACTACAAGGGCATAACTTGGTAGCCATATTCCGGTGATTGGGGACATGGGAGGGAGGGGGGGTTCCACTAGACTACCAGGGCATAACCTAGCGGCCGTATTCTGGAAATCAGGGACTCAGGAGGGAGGGGGGCCTCTAGACTACTAGGGCATAACCAGTGATCGAGGACTCTGTAGGGAGGAGGCACTAAACTCAGGGAGAGTGCCTCACACATTTCTCGTTCTTGTTACAGGTGGGGGTTGCCGGATCTCCACCACACATGTCATGCTGAGCAGGGCACTAGTGCAAGTCACCAGACAGCCCTGCCTAGGCATGCAAATGGGGCCATAATGACATGCTAATGGCCCCATTTGCACCTTGCATGGATTATTGCCTCATTCACATGCCCCCGGCTGAATATCGCGGGTGATGCGCCTAGTGCAACTGCACTTGTGCTGGTGCATCCCCGTGCTCCTTCTCTGTGGCTTGCACTGGTGCAGTGCCACTGTGCCATGTGCTGTCAGTGCGCCATACTTGCCATATTCAATGGTGCTGAGCCATGGTGCAGCACCTTTGAATATCACCTGGTGCTGGCCCTGGCGCAGCCCAGCTGTGCTGCACCCAGGCATGCACCCCTGCCAGGTGCAGTCTGAATATCTGGCCCATAGAATACAAGATATAGCAATACAGGAAAATATGGGAAAAATTCACAGTCTTGATGTTCATGGATTATACTCTAGGATCAAGGACAACTCAGGCATCAAAAAATATCTTGTAAACTGTGAGAATGATAGGCATAGAAGAATTTTGTGTACATGAAGACTGACCATCCTAGATAATCTATACTATTACATAAATAGCTTGGAAAAAAGAATATTGGCAGACATTTGTGTAGTAATAAAATATCAATAGATGTTTTTCACACCATATTTGAATGTGACTTACGGAGTGATGAAAGAAAAGATGGATTATTCCCTTATTACCAAAATAGTATAGAGAAAGGGGTGTAGATAATATTGCTTACTTATTAAAATTAAATAAACCAAAGATTATGTATGGGGTGGAAAATGTTTTAATACTACTTAGGTTCATATATTATTAATATGCATGTGAAACTTTTAATAATGGGTTTATATGCTTATATGATAGGGAGATTTTGAGTTTATTTATGGAAGGTGATAATTTGTTGTGATTTTATACATTTTCTCTTAAATAAAACTGAAAACTGAAGAAAGGTGGTAGAGTGCAAGCTGGAGACTACCCAGAGTGCCTCAGCCTCTGAAACCAGTTGAAACTCATCCCATGCAGGCAGATCTACATCACAAGGGATGACTATAGTTGGTCTGAGCTGGGCCACCCATGAGATACTTCATCTAATGGCTGACACCTTGTCAGTAAAAATTTACCAAACTCCTTGCACTTCTCTGCAGAAAACACCACAATGGATGGCAGACAGGGAGGATTCAGCAAATTGTCTACAGTGTGAAAGTGATTAGTAGGACAAATTTTTCCTGCAGCAATGGATCATGACAGAAACTCTACCCTTTTCAGATCGATTGCCTGCTGATACTCCACATAATGAGTTTTCTGCACCAACTTGTTCTCCATACACCCAGTCCTCCTCCAGGAATGCTTCAGCCGCCACCCTTTAGTTTTTAACTGACGCAGATCGGCACAATACCAAGGTGAGCTGCGACAGGAGGGCAGGGGTCAATCGCAGAAAGGTGAAATTGTGTCCAGAGTGGATGTGAGCCCCATATTATAGTGCTTAACAGCCAGGTCTGGGCCCCATGAACAACCCAACAACATACTTGAGACATGCAGGGCCTCCTGGAGTTTCTGAGGCTCCAGTTTATGTTTAGGACAACACTGGATAATCTCCACAGAGCTCATTTAAGTGGTGGACCCTACACTGGAATGACACTGTGTGGTGATATGACCATGAGACTGGATCAACCTTGACTACGGAAACTTCAAGTAATGATGAGAAGTTCAGGTCTAGTGTGTGCCCAAGTAGGGTGCACTAACTCTGCTTAGGAGTTCCAATGAAGCACTCGGACACTAGATTTTTGAGTATCTCCACTGAAAAATGTATAACAAACTTTTACCTTTAGTAATGTACAAGCATGGAACTCCTAACATCCACCCACAACAAGGAGTTTGTGGGTGGATGATAGAAATTCCATGCTTGTACTGAAGGTGAAAAGTTTGTTTTCATTGAATGTTATAAATTGCACTTATGGATACTGAACAATTATATCATTTAGCTTAATAAATGTTTCAGTGGAGATACCTGAAATCTGATGTCCAAGTGCTTCATTGGAACTCCTAAGCAGGATGAGCGCAGCCTGACACTGTTTTTTTTTTTTTCCATTCCCCATTCCACACAGAAAACAAGTATATACCGTCCACGTTCTGGACAATCTATAGCTTGTTTCAGTTTGGCATTTGGTATGCAAAAGAACAAGCATGAGCTATTAATAGCTCCATATATGGAGAAACAGTATTTTCTGTGACTAGTCTGATCGCCAGCTACAACATCAGCTGTGGATGGTTCTGGGATGTGACATGAGCAGCCCTTATAGGTAAATGCATGCCGGGAGGGATGGCAGGATCAGCAACATAAATTTACAATACTAACCCATGCCACAAGGTAAAATGTTTATTTTAGGCGGAAAGCCAAATTGATGAATGACACACACTATGGTGCTGGGCATTTTCATGGATATTTCCTTAAAAACAAACAAACATAAATTTACTAACCTGTTTGCCATGGGATCCTCAAAACATCATGCCAGAAATCAGTTGCTGTACACATAACAATTTCACCCAAAGAGTGTCTTGAAGAACACAAACATTTTTAAATGTTTAGTTTGTGACACACACTGGAACTGTGTAACAAATTATATTCAAGGTTTTATTTAACTTTGACAAGCTAAGAAAAAATAGCAGTTATCATTGTACAAATGATTATCCACTTACCTACAGAAAGGAATTGCTTATGTACTAAGATACAGCTACACAATTGCAGTCACTGCATGAGTAACTGTGATGAGGTTCATGCCGAATATGAGAAAGAAATAACAACACACTGTATAGAGAATACAGGTCGGGCAAACAAGCACAAATAGCCTATGCTAATACAGAGTGGTTGTGGTCACATTCGAAACAAAAGCATTGCTTGAGGTTCCAAATGTCACACAAAGCACAAAGTGCCAGCACAGGGTGGTAGGGCATGTGGTTGCACAATCAGTGGCCCCTATGCACAAGGGGAGGAAGGTAAGCACCACAGGTGCATACCTTACCTAGGGAGCTCCACACCAGCAGACATATGTGCACCTGGTGGCATACACGACCACTGGCTAGTTGTCCACGACCCTATCACCTGGTGTGCAGGTTCAGGTGGGGCAGACAGTGGTGGAGTTGCAGTCCCAGGCTGGCACCCAATTGATTGCCCTGCCTGGGACCCAGAGTAGATCCCCCAGGCAGGATGGCATGGGACCAGTTATCGTGCATCAGCTGCAGTAATTAGACATAGCCACAGATGCACCCACGGGCATCGCAGGTGACCAGCAGCAGCAGCATTAGATTCCCCTTAGACACCTGCCCCAGATGCATCTCCCACCAACAGGAGCACAGTCACCCCCCACCCCATCATGGGGCAGAACTCACCCCAGACCCCCAATGCCCACCACAAACAGAGTGGTGCCCCATTCCCAGCAGTGAGTCCCCCTGCTCACAGTGGGGCACCAGCCCTGGGACAGTGGTACCCCACCTGCACATGGCCAAGACCCCCCCACACCAACCACAGCAAACCCAGACCTGGAAGGAGGTGCCATGGACATGGGTCAGCCAGTGCCAATGCCCAACGAGCACATGCACCACCACCTGCACCAGGAATGGGGCATACATTTGCAAGGGGTTCTCCAAGCTGTAGGAACAGGGAGGTTCAATGTGTAGGTGGAGGGTGCTCAGGTCTGGTTGCTGTGCTGGGAGGATCCTGTGGGTGTGGGGCATGGCTGCATATGGCCATTATGTCAGTGTCCCCCCGGTATATTCTACCTACTCCTATGCCCCCCTGCATGTCACACTGTGTGCCTTTGTGCATGGCATGTAGTGCAGACATGCCCCCTCCTGCCCCCTGGTGCATTGCTGTCCATGCAGCTGGGGATTTGGTGCCTAGGGACTGCGTGCCCTGTTTGGTACATCCTGTGTAGGGGGGGCACAATGGATGTGGAGTGCCTACGTGCCACAGATACGTGGCACACAGCCATTCTGCACAATAGTGCACAGGGCCCAACATTTTTAAGAGGATATTGTTTTTTGTTTTTTTCTTTATACTTTCCAGCCTGCACTCTTCAGCCATCTCCCACTACCAGTCCTGTCACCTGCCTCCTACCAGACTTAGCTCTTGACTCCTTATTTCTGCCTGGATCTCCCTACAATGCAGTGTCAAAATGGTGGCCCTTACCACTGTCAATGGCCTTGCTTAGCCCAGAGTCTAGGTGCCAAGGTCTGGGGTGCAGGTCAGCAGTCTGGCAGTGGTGTCATTCTGCAGGATGGAGGCTACTTTTCATTTTCAGTACCTGCCACCAAGATGATGACTGTCCATGAGCTGTGTGACACCTTCATGCACAGAAAGGGCATAGTCCAGCTCCATTGTCTTATCCCCTCCATGACTTGAGACTTATGCATACACCACCACCACTTGTAGTCACCCAGCTGGTGGCAGTCATGAGGTGATAGCTGCTACATTGCCTCCCCAGAGCAGGCGAGCATCATCTGGGATCCTAGATCCTCCTCCACCCTGCCCACCACTGAATGACTGTGGCTCATTCCCCCACTCATGTTGCCTACATTGCAAGTGGTAGTGGTTCCACAGTGATGAAGGGACAGTATGGTTTCATCAGCATCATAATTGTAAACTTTACACACATAGCACATGATTATCAATGACTTACCTCCATGCTTTTCACTAACTGCATCCATCTAATGGCAACAAACACTCTATCCGATGGCATAATTTCACATTTTCCACAGCAGAACCAGTCCCCCGAGTGAAGATCCTGACTATCGCTTTCTGTATCAGTTGAAGACATGCTTGAAACATACTATATCTTGCTGCGCTCTTTGTCACTAAGTTCTTTATCTTAATATTCTGATTCTTATGACATCTTCAACAGTAAAGAAATAGATATGCAAAGTGCACCCTCATGAAAACATTCATACTATCAATGGTTAGACACTGTCACAGTTATTGCAAGAGCAGTGTAAGAGAGTGGTTTGCTTGCCTATGTGAATGAGATACATAAGTAAGCAATAAGACATCCATGCAGAGCAACACATGCACACAAAGCAGAACAAGTCACACACATGCACACAGAAACACACACACACATCCCTCTTGATCAAGACTGTCAAAAAAGTCCTGGAAAGATGGAATAAGTTACCCTGTCTCTTTGGGGTAGAGCTAATACAATAAAAATGGCTGTTTTGCCCAAATTTTTTTACCCCCTTTTTAATCTTAATATATACCTGCCCAAGTCCTTCTTCAGACCTTTACAGAGAATCTGTTCAGATTTTCTGTGGAAAGGTAAAGCCCCTTGCCGGGCTTAGCTAAGCTTACTACGCCCAAGAAAATTAGGGGTCTTCAGTTGCCCAACTTTTATGTTTATTACTCTGGCTATTCATGGCATGAGGTTTGCACTGGGCGTCTGGAGTCGAAAGCAGCCCGGCTTTAGCCCTGGTTAAGAGTGGATCGGTCGTTAACAGATATTTGCAAGGTGACTTGAAGCCTTGCTATATATCCCTTGGTCTAAAAGTTCTAAAATATAAAATACTCTCGCTGGGCTGGGATGTGAAGGCTCTGCAGCAGCTTTACTCTTTACTTCACAAATTAAATATGAAAGATTTGTCCCAGCCTTTGCTCAATAATCCAAACTTAAAAATAGGTGACCACCCAATCAATAATTTGCCTGGGAATACCGCTCTAAAATTTGACTAGCATGCCTGGTTTTGGGTGACTCCTTACTCGATATCCGCTAGCCACTAAATTCGAGGTGAGGCAGACTGATCTATTACTTATTGTACCAGATTCGCCAGTGTGTAGGTTCTCTTTTAGGGAAAGGGCCATGGTCTGAATGAGCCGAAGTTATGTTAGAAAAATTAAGAAAATTAGCAGAGGGCCAGAAAGCAATTTCCAAGATTAATAAGTTAATCCTGTCAGAGGCAATGTGTATGTGTACTTCTACAGCACATTATTGGGAGGTTAATTTTTCTAAAAGATGGCTGGTTAAAACGTGGGAGATTTGGATTGATATCTATTCTTATATCAAGCAGGATAGACTTAGGAATATTCAAGTTAACATCCTGCACAATCTTTATTTTACCCCGGCCAGACTATCCCGAATTTGTAATACCTTTTATTTATTTATTTATTTACGAGATTTACCAGGAAGGCATACTGAGCAACATGCTCGATTCCAGATGCGTCCTGGGGGCCTAGGCCCAGTACAATAGCATATATAAGAACAATTACAAGTACAGTGATTGCAAATACAGAACATAGCATATGATTTGTACAAATTATAATACATTTTCGAGTACGGAGTACATAGGGTATCGGTATAACATATACTCCTGGCAACCATAATACAGGAGTCTACAGACAGATATACACATAACAGGAGTACTACTGTACTATATTTAATTTGTAGAGAGCTATAACTTATAACATTAGCAGGAGCAGTTGGAGGAGAAGTGTGCTTGGAGTAGTCTGGTACGGTGACCGGGATTTTGTGCATGTCTGATGGGGCGGGAAGGGCATTCCAGAACTGTGGGATTCTGTATTTAAAAGCTGACTGGCCTTTGGTAGTGCGATAAGTGGGACATGTAGAAGTTCTGGGGTCTGTGCTCTTAAGGAGTACACAGGGGAGGTTGTTGGATAAAGTAGATTCAAGGTAGGAAGGAGGAGAGGGTCCAGAATTTAGCAGCAAACCTAGCGCAGTTTATAATCTGCAGTCATGGAGAGATGGTAGGGCTAGGGAGCTGTATAAAATGCAGTGGTGAGTGGATTGTGGGGAGTCGAGGATGAAACGACAGAAGGAGTGGAATAGGGTGTCTAGAAGCTTGTAGGGTGGATGCAGGGGCGATAGAGTATACTATGTCGCCATAATCCAGAACAGGGAGTATTGTTTTTTGTACTATGGCATGCCTCGTATGCTTGTGGAGACAACTTTTGTTTTGATAGAGTGCCCCCAGTTTGGGAGCAGCCTCTTATGCAGGGAGTCTATGTGAGGGGTGAAATCTAGGTGTTGGTCGAGCCAGATGCCTAGATATCTTTAGCTAGTGCATTGCTCAAGGAGTGCCCCTTCCAGGGTTGTGAACGGGGGACAAGGGGTTTGGTGGGAGAGTCTTTGTTGGGAGCCAAACGTAAGTGACACAGTTTTTTGGGGGTTTAGAGATAACTGGTTTGTCATGAACCAGCGCTGGATGGCTGAGAAATCGTCCAGAAGGAGAGATGCTACACTGCTTGTTGAGGGGCCGGATGCGTACAGTACTGTATCATCTGCATACATTTGGATGGAACAGTGGGAGCATGCAGAGGGGAGGCCATTTAGAAAAATGGAGAAGAGTATTGGTCCTAGGACAGATCCTTGGGGGACTCCTGAAGTGACTGGAAGGGGGTTTGATGTGTGAGAGGCCAGTCTGACCGCTTGCATCCTACCCACTAGGTAGTCTTGGAACCAGTCTGTAGCTGGGTGAGCTAGCCCTGCATCAGTGAGTTTGGAGATAAGTAGGGAATGCGAGACGGTATTGAAAGCCTTTGCTAGATCTATAAAAATGGCCGTGGTGATGTGTCCTTTGTTGATGCCTGTGAGGATGTCCCCGGTGACTCGTAGTAGGGAGGTGATGGTAGAATGGGATTTGTGGAAGCCAGATTGGAAAGGAGTGAAAAAGGAGGAGGCGTCCAAGTACTGGGAGAGTTGGGACAAGACCAGTCGCTCCTGAAGTTTGGCCAGAATCGGGAGTAGGGAGATAGGTCTATAGTTGCCTGGGGAGGAGGGGTCACCGCCTTTAGGGAGGGGTATGACAGTGGCCAATTTCCATGACGTTGGTACCTTACCCAGTGAGAAAGAGAGGTTGAAGAGTGCGGCCAGTGGGGTGGCTATGGCAGGGGCTGACAAGAATAGCATCATGGCATCCAGAGACGACGGGCATTTGCCTTTATTGGGGTTCAGTGCCCGTAGGGAGTGGAGGACTTCTGCGGTGGAAACTGGTTGGAATACGAAAGGTAGGACTGGGGGTTGAGTGTGGGGTGTGGGTATGGTGGGGTGGGCTGGGCTGTATGTTCTGGAGGGAGGATAGAAGGTTGTCGCGCAACTGGAGAAATGGGTGTTGAAAGCTTCAGTGACACAGATGGGGTCGTAGATGAGGGTGCCATTTACTAAAAGTGTTGGGGGAGGTGGTTGGGTTGGGGGAGAGAGCAGGGATTTGAGGGATTTCCAGAAGTCCATAAGGTGGTTAGAATTTTTGCTAAAGGAAGATTGGAAGTAGGACTTTTTTGCTTGGCGAATGCTATTTGTGCAAGCATTCCGAAGGGCTCTGTAGGTAGTAAGGGAGGCCTGGGAGCCCAGTTTCTTATAAGCTTTCCAGGCATGGTCCCTGGTGTGGCAAATTCTGATTATGTCAGCCGTGATCCAGGGGAGATGCGCTCCTCTAATTCTTTTTGTGCGCAGTGGAGCGTGCTTGTCCCATACTTTTAGGAATCTGAATTTAAATGCATTAAAGGCATTGTCAATGGAAGATGCCTCGGTGATGCAGGACCAGTTTACCCTTCCCAGGTCCACCAGGAGAGATACTAGGTCTAGGGAGTTGTGATGACCTGGTGCGCAGTGTCTTGGGGGGGTGGGGGGCTGAGGGGGCTATGAACCTTCCTGATCAAGTAAATCATATGATGATCGCTTATAGAGTCAGGAAGTAGGCCTGCTTTAAGGATTCTATGTGGGTGCAAGGTGAGGGCCAAGTCCAGTAGGGAGTGGTTTTTTGTCTTGTGGTTGAGCCTGGTAGGCTCTTTTATAAGTTGCGTGAGGTTTTGGGCCTTTATTTTAGTCTTCAGGTGGGCTTTGTCTGCACCTAACCAATTGGCATTATAATCCCCTGTGGCATGGAGCTCACCTCCTTTAGCTAGGGACTGTAGCGTGGTTAGATGGGAGAGGATATCATCAGTGGGTGTGCATGGGGGGCAGTATGTGCTTGCCACGTATATAGGGGAGGTATAAGGAAGTGACAGTTTAATTAGTGTGGAGTCTATATTTATGGGAGAGAGGGATGTCCACAATAGTGAAAATGACGACTGTTTGAGATATACGTAGTCGTGACTCCACCTTTCTTTTCCCTCACCTGTCATGCCTTATAATTGTGTATCCTGGGATGGAGACTTCGGCATCCATGTGATGTGGTTTTAGCTAAGTTTCGGAGATGGTAAATTTGTCGGGTGTAGTGATAAGGCGATTGGTTGTAGTAGCGAGATTTTGGATAGCAGGCTGCAGGTATTTAGATGGAGTATGCGTAGGCCTTTGGGGAGAGAGAAAGGGGTGGAGGTGATGGTTGGGTTTGGACCTGGATTTACCTCTATGTCCCCTGACCGGAACAGGAGAAGGGCATAGAGATGCATCATTTTTGTCCTGGAATAGGTTTTGTATGCGTTGGTGTTGCAGCGAAGGGAGGAAGCTGATGGGTGACGAAGGGTTGAGGATTTTAAAAACGAGAGCCCAAGGTGAAAAGAGGGTGGCAGGATTGCAGCATATATAATGCCGTAGTGGACATGAACCAAGTCCAGTACCGGCGAGTGAAGGGAGGCATCAAGGTGTGGCTGAGGGGGTGCACCGAGGGGGCAGGACCGGTGGGGGTTCCCTCATTGGGAGGGTAGTGGTGGTAAGGAGGTTTGTGTTGCTAGAGAGGCAAAGGAATGTAGTGAGAAACAGCATCCTGGGCAGGTATATTAAATTAGCTGTGAGAAAATTGGTAGGTGCCTCTAGTGGAGGCAGCTGATAAGCTGCAAATGGAAAAGGGCTGATAGGTTTTATTCAGTCATGTGACTACTGCCTGTACAGCCTATAAAGGAGGAGCTCACCAAGGTGGTGGCGGGTAAGCACAGAGAAGCAGCAGTAGACAAGCTGCAATAGTTTTAACAAAGAAATCTGCAGTTATCAGTTTGAATGGTGTCTGAATTTGCACTCTGCTGCCGCTTATCCCATACCTGGTGCTTCGGGGCCGAGGTCGGGCGAATGCAGGGAGGCTCCGATTACTCCTGGAGCCCTCATGACCCCTATGCAGGCTTCTGTGGAAGAAAAGAGGGTTTTATTGAAAACAGTGGAGGAGTAAGATTACAGCTTTAGGAAAGTGAACAGACAATTGGAGCAGGGGATTTAGAAATGGTAATTGATTACAGTGTGGAGCAAGTAGGATTGAGTAAGCTAGTTAGGTAGTAGGGGCCTTTGAGACCACGAGGTTAATGGCCACCGTGATCCTGGTGCTGGCATGGTCGCCTGATCTCTGCAGTCGCACAACCGAGTCAAGGCAGCCTCACCACTCAAGCAGCTCAGGCAATGCTGCACAGGTTCCCTGCTTATTTTTTTATTATTTTTTTTTTTTAGTTGTGGAATTGAGCAGGGCACAGCGCTTTTAGGATGCCAAGACTACGGGAGTCGGAGCATCCTCTCCTCGCTAGCTGCTTAGGTAATGCTGCACATGCTGTGTGTAAGTCCGTCACAGAATTAGAAAGAAATACTTGCAGGTTGTACAATTAAGGGCTGGAGAGCCCTAAATGCTGTGAGCTGCTAGAAGGCCCGTGCCCCTTAACGCCAGACTGTACCTCGATTACCAGGGGAAACCAACAGTCCTTAAAGCTCCACACAATACTATGCAATTCAATGGTGAAAACAGTAGGATTACTTAAAGCACCTATACAAACAGTTCTATCAGCAGGGTGAAACAGGCAAAATCTGGGTTACAAAACTATCAGCACTCCTGTGACGACAATTAATTTATCTTAACACAGCACACACAAGCACTGAGAAGCAGCAGTGGACAAGCTGCAATAGTTTTAACAAAGAAATCTGCAGTTATCAGTTTGAATTTGGCACCTGAATTTGCGCTCTGCTGCCGTTTATCCCATTACCTGGTGCTAGCGAGGGGGGGGGGGGCAGTGGAATGCAGGGGAGGCCTGGCGATTACTCCTGAGGCCCTCATGACCCCTATGCAGGCTTCTGGTGCTTTGGTGGGGCGAGGTCGGGCAAATGCAGGGGAGGCCTGGCGTACTCCTGGAGCCCTCACGACCCCTATGCAGGCTTCTGGTGCTTGGGGGCCGAGGTCAGGCGAATGCAGGAGGCCTGGCGATCTCCTCGAGCCCTCCACGACCCCTATGCAGGCCTTTGGTGCCTGGGGGCCGAGGTCGGGCTGTAATGCAGGGGAGGCTCTGGCGATTACTCCTGGAGCCCTCACGACCCCTATGCAGGTTTCTGGTGCTTTGGGGGGCCGAGGTCGGACAAATGCAGGGAGGCCTGGCATTACTCCTGGAGCCCTCAGCCCCTATGCAGGCATCTGGTGCTTCGGGGGGCCGAGGTCGGGCGAATGCAGGGAGGCCTGGCGAATACTCTTGGAGCCCTCACGTGACTCCCTTTTTTAATATCTCAGCTTTTGCTTCAAAAGATGCAGGTGGCCATGATAGCCTTGGTTACCAAATTGGTAATACTTCGGCACTGGCAGAGCAGATGGGAACCATCGTTCAGGGAATGGTGGGACGAATTTTTAAACGCTTTAAATGCTGAAAGATGTGTTACCCGCTTATTTCAATCATCGGTAAAGTTTCATAGGTGCTGGTGTGGATTTCTTGTAAATTTGAAGAATAAATATGGTTATTAAAGGAGACTTACCTGGAACCCCACCAACCAAGGGATTCCTTTGTTGCTAAGAGAAAAGTAGATTCTTCCCCTCTGGTGTCCGTGTCCCCCCTCCCCCTCCCCCCGCAGATAGATTGGGAATTTGACCTGGCCTAGTAGAAGGGTGTTCCTTCTGCATGTCTTGGAATCCTCTTTCTCCTCCCTCGCTCCTTTTTTTTTTTGTTTTTTTATTTTCAAGGTTGGGTTTCTTCGGTTGTGTACCCCTCCATCAGCTCAGAACTAAGGTCTGTTCTCGTAAGCTGATTTTCATTTTGCCATAGCACAATCCGGGAAGAGTGGGATTCTGTATAATACTTCTCATGCATTGCTGCCAAAGTGGGGGTGGGTGGTGGGTTCCTTTATCCCCTTTTTTTAGTATGATATCTTGTAAATGCTGTCTTCTACCGCTCTCATGGATTTTGGGTTTGTTTTGGTTGTACTGAGTGAAATAAAAATAAAGTTAATTGTAAAGAACACACACACACGCACACACACACACACACACACACACACACACACACACACACACAAAAACTCAAACAAACAACTATGTCATGCACACACCTAGCTGATATGCTCACTTGTACACCATAACACACCCTTACTCAGGACACATAGGCACACCACAGTACCCTGAAACCTACTTTGACACCATGATTACAACCCTGTCATCTGTATACACACTGCAATGCACACTGTAACATACACACATTCCAAACTAGATACACACACACAAGAAGATCAAGAACCAGCACATAATTTCACAATATAACTGATAGCCATATCATAACAGACACAAATGAACAATTACACAAATGCACAAAATCTACAACACACCAGAGTTATAGCAACTGATGTGACATAGACATAACACTTAACACACATACTGCAAACACACACACACACACCGCTACCACCACACAAACCATACAATAAGTGGTCAGACATGGTGTTTTATATTACAATAAATGATGCAAACAAGATCACATCAGGACTACACAGCAGTAGCTGAGAAGAGTCTCATGCTGCAACCGACAAAGTGTACTGAGATGTGATTTCAATATGGTGTATATGATACAACACTATACCACCATGAATGCTGGCACTCATCATGAACCCATGCACCCATGCACACTGTCACAAATCACAGCACCATGCCACACATGAGATGTGACATACACAGTGAAAGCATGCATACATGTATGCTAACATGACTCAAGAGTACATACACCATGTACACTGTCACACAAACCAATAACATAACAAGTATGCACTGTGACATACACATCAACAGATTTCAAAAATGCTGAATTACACAGCTCATAACCATGTGCCTCAAAGCATTGTTTCATGCCATACCTCCATGAACTCTGTCACCAAAAATGTCATCGTGCACACATGAACTGTCACATACACCTAATACCATACACACTATCACACCACCAGAGAAACAAAAATCATGCACTTGGAAATACACAAGATAAACTTACATAGTTGCCAAACAGCATACCACCATGCACACTGTAGCATAGCATTGTTTCACACTATACCTCCATGAGCTCTGTCACAAAAAATGACATCATGCTCCCATGAACTGTTACATACAGTTAATACTGTACATGCTATCACACCACCAGAAAAAAAATGATGCACTTGGAAATACACCGAATAAACTTACATGGATGCCAAACAGCCTATCACCCTGCACACTGTAGCACAAGCAGACACTTTACACCATGCATGAGGTCACACCACCCAACCCAAACCACCCCTGCAGTGGGACACACAAACCAACATCATATTAGCATGCATTGTGACATAAATAGATAGACCATAACCCATACATGCCAACACACCTCAAAACCCTATACAATCATTCACACTAAGACACCTCACAGAAGTATAACACTATGCATGCTGTTACACCACAAGGCACCATATTCCATGCACTATGAAACACACACAGCATCATCATGTCACCATCCACTTTGTCACCGAAAACGATCATAACCCCATGCACTGTTGCATACAGTGCAACACCATGGCACTAAGCATGCCTAGACATGTCAAGAACCCATACACCCATGCGATCTGTCACAATGCCATTTGAGATGGGCAACATTGGCAAACTCAGCTGCAAAAATATTTTAGAATTTGCAAAATATTTTATGGATGCGAAGTGTGAAAATCTCGACATCAAAATGTGGAATTTCACCCGTGAAGTGCAAAATTTCACCCCAAATGGTGGAATTTCATCCATGAATGGTGTAATTTTGCCACTCATTGGCAAACTTCCACTATTTGCGGGTCAAATTCTGCAGCTTGCAGGTGAAATTCCGCATTTCATAGATGGAATTTCGCAAATTCTCACCAATGCAATATTTCGGAGATTGTTCAGAATTTGTGAATTATTGCATGTGGTGAAACTGCTGACTCTGCTAGAACTTTGCTGGCAAAATTAAACTTTGGTACATCTTTAACTGCCATACAAGATACACCATACAGCCATGCACTGTGACAAACACAGACAGACAATATCAAAATGTACAATGAAACACCTTATGATCAAATACCACCATGCATGCTGTCACACCATCCAACCACAAACAATATGCGTGGTGCCATAGTGCCCCACACCATACACCCATACAGTCTGAGCACAAATAGACAACATATCGTCTGACACAATGACCAACATTATGTACTTATTCAGTCTGACACAGAAAAAAACACATATGCACTGTAACACACAGAACCACCATAAAGAAATGCAAAATTGCACATATCACCACCACAAAACCCATGACAAATGTCACTCCACATGACACCATCCCCGTGCACACTGACTCACCAGCCAGCACCATACACCAATGCACTCTGACACCAACAGAGACAACAGAACACCAGCCATGCAGTTTCATCTGCTGACAGCACAACAACCAGCCATAGTGACGAACACACAGAAAACATGCAAACACGGCTGTTCAGTTATGCCTGACAGCAGTGATACCACCAATTATGACTGCAAACCAGGATTGGCAACAATCTTGGGTTGCTGTTAACCATTCAGGTGGGTATAGAATGTCTGCAGAATTCCTCTCCACTCATGGGGAGTGAGGTCTGAAGGCTCAGATTCGTGACTGACACCAAGTTGAGGCCTGGTGTTAGGATGGGTTTGACAGAAACACAAAATAAGGGTGCTTTGTGACTTCAGTGGAGTGTGCACGTCTCAACATGCACACGCCGATATGCATGTCACACTAACACTTGGGGCAGCAACATATGAAAAGAAAAAGAGGTTGCTACAGGCTCAAAAACATTATTACAGATCCTTGACGAACATCAATGCTACATGACCACTGGAAACTGGATCTAACTATACTGGTGGTAGAAGACAGGCATCCCCATCCTAGCTAAATCACAAATGGTAATCCATGGTGGAATCCCATCACTGGAATGGTGGGTGATGGCTTGAGAGCATGTGCTGCAAAATCCTTGATTTAAAAAACAAAGAAACTACATAGACCCATGCACATTTTATCAACCACAAGACATTCTGTACTCATAAATGTAACACACACAGACACACACACGCACACATATGCCTATAGTATCCCAACTACCCTGCTATACACAGACACACACACAAGCACAATAACATTTTTTTTTTTTAAAAGACATGTTAGTGAACAGTATTTTTATTTGAAATTTTTTATTTGGTCTTAGAAAGTATCATACGTACAACAGCTGTAAGCAATCCAATGTTAATGTTGCCTCCACTCAACATAAGAATCATAGACTTTGATGGCAGATAAGGAGCACTTGGCCCACCTAGTCTGCCCATTTCCCTATCTATTGGATAAGCTGCATGTCCTAGTTAACCAACAGCCTACTTCCTCCTACCTCCATCCAGAATTACCATATATCTGTTCCATTCATTCTTGAATTCCCCCACTGTTTTTGACTCCACGACCCCCTCAGGAAGTCCAGTCCATGCGTTCACCACCCTTTCCATGAAAATATACTTCCTCACGCTGCCCCTGATCCGTCCCCCCTCTATTATCAAATTGTGCCCCCTTGTTCTTGCACATCTCTTTTTTTAAAAGATGCTACCCTCTTGGACTTTGTTGATTCCCTTGAGGTACTTGAAAGTTTCTATCATGCCCCCCTTCTCCTTACTTTCCTTGAGGATATACATATTATGCTCCTTTAGTCTCTTTTCGTATGGCTTCTGGTGCAGACCCTGCACCATTTTAGTTGCCCTCCTCTGGACTGCTTCCATCCTGTCTACGTCCTTGTGGAGATGGGGTATCAGAACTGCACACAGTACTCCAGATGGGGTGTCACCAACTGTCTGTACAGAGGGATAACAACTTCCTGTTTTCTACTAGTGATGCCTTTCCCTATGCAACCCAGTATCCCCAGCCCTCCTTACTGCCTTCTCACATTGCTTGCCTACCTTTAGGTTATCAGATATGACTACCCCAGGTCCCTATTTTGGTTGTTAGTACCTCCTCCCACCATTGTGTACTCTTCCACTGGGTTTTGTTTCCCAGGGCATTACTTTGCACATCTTTGCATTGGATCTAAGCTGTCATACAATTGACCATTCCTCCAGTCTTGCCAAGTCCTTCTCATCCTTTCACCACCCCCTGTGTATCAACCTGTTGCAGATCTTTGTGTCATCTGCAAAGAGGCATACTTTTCCTTCCAGTCCCTTATCAGTGTCACCTACTGTATAAAGATATTAAAGAGAACCTGCCCCAGTACTGAACCCTGCAGTATCCCACTAGTAATGCCCCCTTTCTTCAGAATGGACACCGTTTATGATTACCCTGTGCTTCCTGTTGTCCAGCTAATTTTTTACCCAGGTACCCACCCTGGGACCCACTCCCAGGCTGGCTAACTTGTTTATTAATCTTTTGTGTGGGACTGTGTCAAATGCCTTACTAAAGTCTAGGTAGGCTCATCCACAGCCCCTCCCTGGTCTACTACTTTGATCACCCTGTCAAAGAAATCTATTAGCTTCATCTGACATGACCTTCCCACTGTGAATCCATACTGCCTTGGATCCTGTGCCCCACTGGCCTCTAGGTACACAATAATTCCTTCTTTCAGAAGTGATTCCATCATTTTCCCTACCTCTGAGGTCAAACTAACAGGTCTGTAGTTTTCTGCCTCTACCTTGCTCCCAGTTTTGTGAAGGGAAATCACATCTGCTTCCCTCCAGTACTCAGGTACCACACCATCTTCCATGGTTTGTTAAACAGGGTAGTCAATAGTTGTCACTAGTTCTCCTTTAGTTCTTTAGAATTCTGGGGTGAATCCCATCAGAACCCATTGCTTTGTCCACCTTTGGCCTTAGGAGTTCTTTCAGGACCCTTTCTTCTATGAATGGACTGGTATCGACCCTTCTATCCAGAGTGCTTCTATTGTTTGGTTTCAGTACCTCTCCCTTCTCTTCTTTTGTGAATACTGAGCAGAAGTTTTCATTCAGCATCCCTGCTTTTTCACTGTCACCCTCTGCCCACAATCCCCTTCTCTTTTATTAGGCATCACTATCCCTCCCTTGGTCTTCCTTTGCTCTGTAATGTACCTATAAAAGGTTTTACCCCCTTCTTAACTGAGTTGGCTATCTCTTCCTCGGTTTGGGCCTTTGCTATTCTGACTGCGTTCCCCACTTCCTTCTGCATTAACTGGTACAGTTCTCTGTCCTGCTTCTTCTGTGTTTCCTTATACTTCCTGAATGATTTTCTTTCTCCCCTTCCTCGCCACCTCTTTTGAGAACCATAGTGTTTTCCTTCATTTAGTTTTGTTTATTTGCTTCCACACAAAGGTGTGTTGCCTCTGTAATAGCAGTTTTGGTTTTCCCCAATGTTCCTCCACCTCCTTTTTCCATTTGTGAATGTTTTCCTGAGGTACTCTCCCATTTTGCCAAATCAGCCCTCTTAAAGTCAATATCCTTGCTTTTGTATGACTTGACTCTTTGGCTGTGTTAATCATGAACCTCACTATTTGGTGGTTGCTTGTTCCCAAATGGCTACCACTTCTAAATGAGATCCTCTCTCCATTCCCATTTGAGTACCATCTAAGATTGCTCCTCCAGAGTGGGTTCCAACTCTAGTTGTCTGAGGCACGCCCCCTGTTGTGCATTGAGAATGGTCCTGCTTTTAGATGTGCCTGCAGCAAAGGTGTTCCAGTTAACATCTAGCATATTCAGGTCCCCCATCAACAATATCTCCTCCTTTTCTGCCATTCTTAGGATGCCTTCTATCATTTCCTTGTCCATTTCCTCCCCTGAGACGGGAGTCTGTATACAATCCCCATTCAGATTGTCATGCCATTTCCTGTCTGCAGAGTGACCTAAAGTGCCTCCTCTCCTCCCTGTTTACGCTTTACTTCTGTTGGTTTGATCCCTTCCCTTATGTAGAGAGCTACTCTTCCTCCTCTTGCACCCTCCCTGTCTCTCCTGTAGATTATGTACCCTGGTATATTAACATCCCAGTCATGGTTCTCTGTGTACAATGTTTCTGTGACTGCCACGATATCCAGGTTTCAATCTTCCATCAAGGCTACTAATTCAGGGAGCTTGTTACTCAGACTACAGGCATTGGTACTCATTGCCCTCCATTTTTTGATGGCCTTACCCCTTTTTGCCCCCTCCGTGTCCTTACTGACTTTTTCTCCATTTACCCCTGTCCTGCTCCCTATCGATTTCTCAACCTTGGTATTTATCTAGCTAGAAGGAGCCAGGTTAAAACCAGAGTTAAACACTGACCTAGAAAGCTTCTGCCAGAGAACAGACAGAACACCAGGAGGAAGGAACTACTGGTATAACTAAAACTTCTCTACTGGGACTATGAACTAGAACTCTTGTACTGGGACCTTCAATTTAGGGTAAAAAAAAAGAGTTAGTGTGTTTGTCAGAGGTAGTTGAAGTAAATTGTTATCTGTTATCTGTGTACTTATTTAGGCGTTGTCACAGGTGCCAGAAGGGAATTGTTATCTGTGAAATTAACTAAGTGTAAAAAGATTTGCAAAGTAGGGGGAGTGGCTTAGCTAGAAGGAGCCAGGTTAAAACCAGATTTAAACACTGCCCTAGATAGCTTCTGCCAGAGAACAGACAGAACACCAGGAGGAAGGAGCTACTGGTATAACTAAAAACTTTTCTACTGGGACTATATTGCCTCCTGCCTCCCTCCACCCTCACCTAAACCAGTTCTACTTTTATGGCACAGGATTTAACTGACAACAGGAACTTCCTGTTTGGGAGCAGAAAGTGAGTGATCACAGAGCCACCAAAGGCTCACCATCCTAGAAGGGCAAGAATAGCTCTCCATCCCCCAGCTGCTGGAGGTCTGACTCTGAGCAAGTAAGGAGACTACTGAGAAATATAGGAACTTCTTGTCTCAGAACAGGAAGATCAGGAGCTAAAAGGGCACAGAGGCAGTAAGTAAGTAGGGAGAGAAAAAAAAAAAAATAAACAAACAGAGGAAAGAGTAAGTATTCCAAACAACAGTTAGGGGGACAGAAAAAAGACATGATGGGAGTGGTGCAGTGCAGTGGCTGTGGAGCAGCAGTCTACTGGGAGACGTTCTGGAGGATACAGTGTTATCCCATCTGCAGGCATCTCTCTGGGCTGAGGGAGGAGGTTGCTCATCTCCAGGATAAATTGGCCAGGATTTGTGGGACCTCCTCTCCCACCCAGGGACCACCAGGGTCACTTCCGTTGCCTCAGAGGTTGCCAAGAAAGAGGAGCGGTTGGACCACAGTGGGCTCAGGGAGGGTGAGGGTGGTGGAACAGAGGTGCATCCCTCCAGTTGTGCCTCTCCACAGTTTCTATGCTGTTCTGGAAAAGAGTGGTTCTCTATGGATAACCCACAGTGGAGACCAAGGAGGATGCTGGGAACCTCCACAAAGGAGCCCCAAAGGAGGGGTGGCATGGGACCACAGGGAAGGAACAACTCCTGGTGGGGACTCCATTGTTAGGAAGGTAGAACTGGAAGAGGAAGGAGAGAGGGAGGTAAGGTGCCTGCCTGGCGCCTGTGGCTTGGAGGGACAGGAGCGAATCCTCAGGATCACATGAGCAGCTGCAGAGGGAGGAGTTGGATGTCATTGTCCACCTAGGAACAAATTACCTGGCTAAGAAAGGGATCAGAGCAATGCAAGAAGCATTTGTGGAGATGGGGAGGGGCCTTAGACAAATAGCACACACAGTAACCTTCTTGGAGGTGCTGCCTGTCTATGGCACGGGTGAGGCTAGGGTGCTCCACACCATGGGATTCAATCAGTGGTTGAAAAACTGGTGCAGAGCTCAGGGATTTGGCTTCATTGGGGACTGGGAGTCCACCTGGAGGGATGCAGGCCTATACTGGTGTGATGATCTGCATCTGTCCAGGAGGGGAACCAGGATCCTAGGTGATAGATTTAAATACTTCATTGGCAAGCATTTAAACTAGACAAGGGGGAGAGGCACTGGAAAGGAGAAGGGAAATCCTAGCCCCCAAAAAAAATTGGGTACTAAGTGAGGTAGACACCAACATAGAGATGTCAATAGGGAGAAGCACAGGGGTAAATGGAGAAAGTGACAAATGCAATAAGGACAGGGATGGGGCAAAAAGGAGTAAGGCCATCAAGAAATGGAGGGTAATGAATACCAACACCCGTAGTCTGGGCAACAAGCTTCCTGAACTGGTGGCCTTGATGGAAGAGGGATGCCTGGATATTGTAGCAGTCACAGAAACATGGTACACAGAGAACCATGACTGGGATGTTAACATACCAGGGTACACAACCTACAGTAGAGACATGGAGGGCAGAAGAGGGGGGAGTAGCTCTCTATGTAAGGGAAGGGATAAAAGCAACTGAACAGAAGAGTAAACAGAGAGGAGAGGAGGCACTGTGAGTCACCTTAGAGACTGGAAATGGCACCACAATCTGCACAGGGTTGTATACAGACCCCCATGTCAGGGGAGGAATGGACAAGGATATGATAGAAGGCATAATTAGGATGGCAGAGAAAGGGAGATACTGTTGATGGGGACCTTAATATGCCAGATATTAACTGGAGCACTTTGCTGCAGCCACATCCAAAGCAGGGCCATTCTTATGCCCTTCAGGTGGTATACCCAGACAGCTAGTTTTGGAACCTACTCGTGAGGGAGTAATCTTAGAACTCATACTCTCAAATCAGGACAGTGAGAGGATCTCAGATCTAGAAGTGGGCAGCCATTTGGGAACAACTGACCACCAAACAGTGTGGTTCATGATAAACTCAGCTACAGAGTAAGCCATACAAAAGTAAGGTTCTGGACTTCAGGAGGCTGACTTTGCAAGATGGAGAGTGCCTTAGAAAAGCACTAGCAAACAGGCTAGAAGGAGGGGTGGAGCAACAATGGGGAAATATCAAAACTGCCATCACAGAGGCAACAAGCCTTTGTGTGAAGCAAATAAATAAATCAAAATGAAAGAAAACACCACTATGGTTCTCAAAAGAAGTGGTGGTGAAGGTTAGGGAGAAAAAGATAGCATTTAGGAAGTATAAGGAAACACAGAAGGAGCAGGACAGAGAACTGTACCAGTTAAGGCAGACGGAAGCAGGGAGGGTAGTCAGAATAGCAAAGGCACAAACTGAGGAAAATATAACCAACTTGGTTAAGAAAGGGATAAAACCTTTTATAGGTATATCAGGGAGTGTAGAAAGACAAAAGGAGGGATAGTGAGGCTGAATAGAATGGATAGTGGATGGGCAGAGAGTGACAATGAAAAAGCAGGGATACTGAATGAATACTTCTGTTCAGTATTCACAAAAGAGGAAGTGGGGGAGGTGCCTAATCCAATTAACAGAAGCACTCTGGATAGGGGCATCAATCCCAGTCCTTTCACAGAAGAAAGGATTCTGAAAGAACTCCTAAAACTGAAGGTGGACAAAGCAATGGTGCCAGATGGAATTCACCCCAGAATTCTAAAAGAATTAAGCAGAGAACTAGTGACACCACTGACTACCCATTTTAACAAACCATAGGAGGATGGTGTGGTACCTGAGGACTGGAAGAAGGCTGATGTGATTCCCCTTCACAGAAATGGGACCAAGACACAAGCAGGAAACTATAGACCTGTCAGTTTGACCTCTGTGGTAGGGAAAGTGATAGAATCACTTCTGAAGGAAAGAATTGTTGTGTACCTAGAGGCCAGTGGGGCACAGGACCCAAGGCAGCATGGGTTCACAGCGGGACGGGCATGTCAGATGAATCTAATTGATTTCTTTGACTAGGTGACCAAAGTAGTAGACCAGGGAGGGGCTGTGGGCATGGCTTACCTAGACTTTAGCAAGGCATTTGACACAGTCCCACACAAAAGATTAGTAGTCAAATTAACCAGCCTGGGAGTGGGTCCCAGGTGGTAGCCTGGATAAACATTGGCTGAACAACAGGACACAGAAGGTAATTGTAAATGGAGTCCACTCTGGAAGAAAGAGGGGTTACTAGTGGGTACCACAGGGTTCAGTACTGGGTCAGTCCTTTTTAATGTCTTTATAAGTGACATTGCAGAGGGACTGGAAGGAAAAGTGTGCCTCTTTGCAGATGACACAAAGATCTGCAACAGGGTTGATACACAAGGAGGCATGGAAAGGATGAAAAGGGACTTGGCAAGGTTGGAGGAAGGTCAAATGTATGGCAGCTTAGATTCAATGCAAAGAAGTGCAAAGTAATGCACCTGGGAAACAAAAACCCAGGGGAAGATTACACAATGGGGGTGGAGGTAGTAATAACAACAAAAATGGAAAGGGACCTGGGGGTAATCATATCAGATGACCTTAAGGTTGGCAAGCAATGTGAGAAGGTGGTAGGGAGGGCTGGGGGATACTGGGATGTATAAGGAGAGGCATCACCAGCAGAAAACAGGAAGTTAGTATCCCCTGTACAGACAGTTGGTGAGACCCCATCTGAGTACTGCGTCCAGTTCTGAGACCCCATCTCCGCAAGGACATAGACAGGATGGAGGCAGTTCAGAGGAGGGCAATTAAATGGTGCAGAGTCTGCAAGAGAAGCTTACACGAGGAGAGATTAAAGGAGCTTAATATATATACCCTTGAGGAAAGGAGGAGAGGGGGATATGATAGAAATGTTTAATACCTAAGTGGGAAACAACAAAGTCCAAGAGGGTAGCATCTTTCAGAAAAGAGATGCAAGAACAAGGGACACAATTTGAAGATAGAGGGGGGGCAGCTCAGGGGCAATGTGAGGAAGTATTTTTTCACAGAGAGGGTGGTGGATGCATGGAACAGCCTTCCTGAGAGGTTGTGGGGTCTAAAACTGTGGGAGAATTCAAGAATGCATGGGACAGACATAAGACAATTTTTGTGGGGGGTAGGAAGAAATTGGCTGTTGGTCGAATAGGATCTGCAGCTTATCCTCTGGGTAGGGAAATGGGCAGACTAGGTGGGACAAGCTGTCCTTATCTGCCATCAAAGTCTATGTTTCTATGTTTCTAACTACCCGGTTTGTGGGGGGGGGGCTGGGATTTCTCTGCTCCTTTTCAGTGCCTCCTCCTTGGCTAGATTCATCATCAAGAACAAGGAAGTCACTATCAACATATGCACCCCCTCCCACAGTAAAATAAAAGGAATCATTGAAAGCTAAATGAACACATTGTTAGATGAACATTATTTGTAGATGCAAGATCAATATAGAAATAATTATAGGTATGCAGTCCTAAATAATGTATTTTCACTGGCAACATAATACCAGTAACCGGGCCATCAACCATAAAATGTTCTCATTTGTAGTAATGTATTGGAAAAGAGGCAGTACCAGGTCAATATGCCATGCAGCTGATTTATTATCAGCACAGCTAATGATGCCATGGTACCTAAAGCTTTGATTCAATATAAACACATACCATGACATATTTATGAAATGCTTGCATAATACTTTGCAGTTAGACCACCAGCATGAATCATTTCCTCTCAAATCACTGACACTCATCAAGGTCACAGGTACTGAGGTGTTGGACTCATGAATGGTCAATATGTGGTGCAACAACTAAAATTCAATGGGGTGGGGGTAAAAAGAACAGATGTAAAAGCAGTCGGATATTATTATGCTCATTCAATACAACATTCATTCTCTACCATAATAAAAAAACAATCAGCTGCAACATAATTTTGGCATGATCACCTGTAAATACACAATATAGGTACTGCTGTGACACTGGTGCAAAAGGAAAGACTACATCTTTTCAGGCATGGACAGGGACATTACATAGCAAACTGTTCAGCAGAGTCATACTGGTTTGAACAATGGCTTGGCAGGCAACAAAAGCAGCAACAGCGAATTGAAGGACCACTGGAACTGCAGTTGACGGTGGCTACAACGAAAACTTCTAGTAAGACTGCACCACTGTTCCATTTATTACAGTTAAAGGGAGCACATTTTTATCACTGAAGGCAAACAACTGAACTGGTCAGAATTGGTAACACACTAGCCAAACAAAGTCTAAGAAATGGACAGGAACTGCATACCAGTGTTAAAAATTTGGACAATAATGAATTAACCTGAATTGATAACCTTTCTACCAAGGGATGAAAACAGTGAATTTTACACTGCTGCACCCTAATAATACACACACTATTTACGTGATCAGGCAAATAAATGAACAGTAAAACTGATCTACAGTATAGGTCTGGAAGCTGTATAATGGTTTTAAAAAGTGGAATGCCCTCCCCTTTTTTACCACCCCCCAGCTGCATCGGGAAAGGATATTTAGTTCAGTGTAGTTTTCCTGAGTTACCAGTTTTAAATAAATAAGAATACAAATATAGCAGATGCTGTGCAGAAAAGAGGAAATCAGAATTACGTGAATAAAGGGGTGCAGTCCTGGAGACATCCAGCAATACACTATACAGATAGGGTTGGGCTAGAAAAATCTTACAGATCTGCTAATCAAAGTCAGCATTTTTTCCATCATCCCTCAATCCCTATACTTCGGCTTCTCTAGAGGTATATGTACAGGGCAGAACAGGTAGTGAAATGAATAAGAATTATAGTTTTGTATGAAAACTAAACTTCAGCAACAAACAATAATGAAATCATCACAAAGGCAGCAGAAAACAGCAATAACCTTGGTCCTATTATGTCAGACTGTAAGACCACCTCTCTCAAAAACAAGTGCAGTAAATGAAATATTACCTTGTAAAGGGTGACATGGACATGCTTGCAAACATTTTCAGTGCTTGATAATTGCTTTTAATTCAATAAAACACACAGTTATTATTACTGTATGCCATGTAAAGTCCATGGAGATGAACAGATAGGTATGTGATTGATCCTCTATTCTACATCACTTTGGGAAGGCAGAGTTCATTGGGGATTTTACAGCCATCAAAATGGAGGACACACAGGACAGGGGATAAAAACTTAAAAATTAAGGTAATGGCTTCACTTACAATTCAAATGTATTGCAATTTGCTTAGCATCACTTACACCTAACAGGGTATGTTGTTTCCAGCATGTGGACTTTCTCCTTTAAGCAGCAGCCAAGAGAGAGGACTGAAACTATTGGGACTGTGTAATGTCATCAATGACTTGAGTTGAACTCAGTGGCTTCTGATTCATTCTAGTCTTCAGCTTAACTGATGTTACTGGGTTCTAGAACTGTTACAAAATGGACAAATGAATACTGCATAGTATTAATATTGGCCCCAAAATAAGAATGATATAGGGCTAGTTCAAAACAAAAATGCAAAACAATACACTGGTATGAGTTAACAGAGTTTACAATGCACAAATTTACAATTACTATATACTGACATTTGTAAACAACTGCTTTTAAGTTCCCTTTAAGTAGAATTCATTTAGCCTTTTAGAAGTTATGCAACTTATTATTGTATAGATATCATGTTGGGCTTTTCTTTTACTCCTAAAGGATCTTGGCTTCTTTACTTTTGACATACAGTATCACGCTAAGGTCCAGTATTACTCTAACTACTATAGCTACTGTACCAGTAGCCACTTACCTACTGTGTTACCTGCTTATGCTATAGCACTCTCAACATCACCTGCAATTACTAAAGGGACAAAACACCAATGAGGATGTTTGTATTAATTTATCTTAACAGTTCTGCACTTCAGAGGCCCAATAGTTCAGTAGTCTTGGACTTCACTATAAGATCTATGAAAGAGTTCCTTCTTTTTCAAGAAATTTCCAGCATTTATCATACTGAGGAACCCTATTGTCAAGACCATTGAAGTCCTATGCTATCTATCCATAATCTAGAATTGAATTATATTATGCTTGTAGCAAGGCCACCGAAAGGTTTCATGTAGTTCTCTCACCACCAAAAGGCAGAAATATCTGCAACTGTGATTCTCATGCATTTTAGTTTCATTCTAAATGAAGGGTGCTGTCTAGGAAAAAACTGTACATGTAGTCCAACACATGTGCACTGCAAATGTTTTACTTTTTCTAGGCATCATTAAATCTCTCATAAAAACATAGAATGTGTCAGCAGATAAGGACCGTAGACCCATCATGTCTGCTTTATCACATGTTAAAAGCAATGACACCATTTCTGCTACATTGCAGAATTAGAATAAGACATACTTCAGTAAACTCATACCAAAACTAGATTTCTGCATTGCGTCATTTTAAAGGTATGAGCTATTTTGTAACCCTGATTTCACTACCTGTTCAAAAAAGCCTGTGTCAGTGAAGAGCTTCTGGTGATGTCATTTAACGAACACACAGTCTAGTACTCCCTGTCAGCAAGCTTATAGGAAATGTGTCTCCAAAGTTCTAAAGATCATTTGCAATGGTTTTCCCATGTAAAACAGGCAGCACCATCCAATAAACAGTGCTTTAAAAACCTGTGTGTTTCAGGGTTTTGTAACAAAGCTGACAATGTTTTTGGGGGTGCCTTTTTGTTGAGGTCCTTTTTTCCAGTGTTGATGGATGCTGGGTCATAGAACACTGTTGTGAGGTTTGCAGACTGCTGAATAGCAAGGGGGATTACATCCAGATGAAGTCATATTGCCCTGTACAAGTCCCTGGTGAGGCTGCACTTGGAGTACTGCGTGCAGTTTTGGCACCCGTACTTGAAAAGGGATATAAAACTACTAGAGGAAGTGCAGCGAACAGCAACAAAGATGATCCAGGGGTTGGGGGATAGAACTTATGAGGAAAGACTAAAAGAGCTTAACATGTATACCCTGGAAGATAGAAGAGAGAGAGGGGACATGATCGAGACCTTCAAGTACCTGAAGGGGGTAAACAAAGTAGGCTTCCAGGGTGGGTTCACTCTCCAGAATGGAAGAGATACCAGAGGGCACTCTCTGAAGTTAAATGGGAGGAGCAGATTCAGGAGGGAAAGGAGGAGGCACTACTTCAAAAGAGTGGTAACAGGGTGGAATGCACTGCCTGAGCAACTGATATCAGTGTAGACTGGAGGGGTGCTTCAAGAGGTGGTGGGACAAGTTCAAGGGGAAAGTACATACCGGGGCAGTTGGGGGAGGGAAGAGTTAATGGGAGGGGGGAAGCTGCAGTCTAATGGGCTGAAGTGCTGCACACTCGAGCAGACTAGATAGACCATATGACCTGTATCTGCTGGCAATTTTGTATGTTTGTATGTTCATAATAGATTTCTGATGTGGTGAAAGGCTGAGATCATTCACACCTATCATTCAACTGAGGCGATTTCTAAGGATGGCGCTTTAAAACAATTTGTCCTTCTCCTTGTCAATGGGGGTGGGAGAGGCAATGCTGTTTTGAAACCTTAATAGGAGTTTCTAATTTAACCAGCCCAATGTTTTCTCCCTGTCAGGCTGTTTTTTTTTTTTTTTTACCTATATTCAGACTCATCTATGTTATACTCCAAATTAAAATTTTACCAGAGCTAACATTTGCACTCTAGTAGAAATTAACATATATAAGGCCCCTATTAAAACTTACTGTAAAGCAGTCACAAACAAACAGCAGTGAAGTTACCAACATTACAATACTAGCAGCAATACAATTTCCCAACAGGCACAGTAAAGTAGCACTCCAAATGGCATCAGCAGCCTGGAGGCATGCTGACTCAACATCCAGCAGTCCTGCAGACACTGAATGTATGTCAAAACAGCCTGACAGTGAGAACACATTGGGCTGGCTAAATTAGAAACTCCTAGTAAGGTTTCAAAACAGCATTGGTTCTCCCACCCCCATTGACAAGGAGATGGAATAATTGTTTTATAATGTCTTCCTTAGAAATTGCTTCAATTGAATGTTTGGCATGAATGATCTCAGCCTTTCACCATATCAGAAACTTTTTCAGTCTGCAAACCTCACAACAGTGTGCTATGACCCAGCATTCAGCAACCCTGGAAAAAATGTCCATAACAAAAAGGCACCCCACAAAAAATTGTTAGCTTTGTTAAAATACCTGAAACACACATAGTTTTTAAAGCAATGTTTATTGAATGGTGCTGCCTGTTTTACTTGCGAAAACCATTGCACATGATCTTCACAACTTTGGAGAAACATGTCATATAAGCTTGCTGACAAGAAGTACTAGACTGTGAGTGCCTGAGATGACATCATCAGCAGCTCTTCACTGAAACAGGCTTTTTTTGACCAGATAGCGAAATCAGGGTTACAAAATAGCTCATAACTTTAAAATGAAGTAATGTAGAAATCTAATTTTGGTATGAAATTTACTGGGGGTATATCTCTAATTCTGCAATGTAGCACTTTTGGCCAGAGTGGTGTCAGTTGCTCTTTAAGTGGCAGTAAAACTACGGCTACTATAACAGGATCCACTTACATACCTTAGTGTTACTTGTATATGCTATAGCACCCACAGCATCACCTGCAATTACTACAGGGACAAAACACCAACAAGCATGTTTGGGCCAACTTTATCTTAAAAGTTCTGCCTGACAGAGGCTCAATAGTTCAATACTCTTGGAGTTCACTGTAACATCTAAGAAAAAAGTCCCTACTTCTTCAAGAATTCCCAGCATTTATCATATTAAGGAATTAAGGATGATTACAGCATCTCAGGTTGCACAGTCTTAAGACTAGAAGGATAAGGGGAGATCTCTTATTCTTCCATGACATAATGAGTGACCCCGTACTAGTAAATTAACTTGGAATAGACTAAAAGGCCACTAATTCAATTACTAGGGGACATCCTCTACAAGTCAGACTAAACAACTACTGTATAAGACAAATAAAAGAAAATATTTTTCACACAAAGAACCACTAACCTGTGGAATAAACTACCAAAAACATAATCATTAGTGTAAGGAATATTTAAAAGAAACTTAGAGGCTGCTGCCCTCTGAGCGTAATTGAATTTTTGATAGCTTGCAACCTTTGGTGATCTTAATTCTGTGAGTGTCTTATCCCTTAAATGTTTTTCCCCCTCTAGAAATCCCTGTAGGGTTATTGTCTCTTCATGGCTGTTGCGGCTGCTACACCTTACTCACCCTGCAGTCATTCACATATTGCTTAATCTGTGGCTTTTATTCCCCTATCCTGTATCATTTAACTGCCCTATTTCATCTTCATATTCTCTCTCCACTGCATTCCACTCTTACTTTCTCTTTCCTCTGTCCCCTAACTCTCTTCCCTACCATAGACTAGCCCTTTAGGGGTTCCCTGCCAATCAGGTGGGAGAAATGTGGATACCGGGTGGTTGTTGTTTCCATAGCCACCACCTGAGTCATCTAGACCAGACTCCTTACTAGCGAGGTGTGGCTTTGCTGATACCCAATCAGAATGCGAGTGCTTTTCTGTTCTGGCGTCTGATTGGCTCCTGCAGTCTGCTCCTGTGTATCCCTCAATACTAAGCTAAAGTCTGATTTTCTGTTTAAAACTTACACAAAACAAAGCTGTACTTACTTATTGCCTAGCAGTTATGACCTCTATTGTTGCCTGTTTAGAGTGTCAAGAGTTGGGACCCTGTTTGATTACACTACTTTCTGAATTTCTGTGGTTGGGCCAGTCTTTAGGCATCAAGGAATACCCAATGCTGTTGTCCTGCTGTTTTGGTCCTCCCACAGGTTCAGATGTTCCATTGTCCATGGCCTAATACTTAATACCGACCCCCTCTTCCATCCCCTGCCAAGGATATGCTCTCCATGAGCTCCCTGCCCATAGGCATGGGAAACCCGGCACTGGGCAGTCGGCGTTGCCTCTACCACCACATGAGAACCTAAGCTTAGACTCTCCATTAGCAAAGCACAGCATTAGCAGCCATCCAATCGGAACATGAGCGCTGCGAGTTGGCTTCCATTGGTTCCCTGCAGTCTGCTTCTGTGTCCATTCTAAACCAAGCTTAAATCTGATTTACATGCCAAAATTTGCTCTAAAAGAGCTGTAATTACTTTCTCCTTGACTGTTATGACTCCTATCCTTCTGTTTAGAGTGTTACATTTAGGGATACTGTGTAATTACACTGCATTTGAAATTCTGTGCTTGCATCTGCTCCCTCACATGAGCAGCCAATCACTTCTCCCTACCAGTTCCATAAGCCTCATCTTATGTCCTCCTTAATATTACAAGAGCAGCGATCACTTCTCCCTACTGAAGTTCCTACTAAGCCTCATCTTATGTCCTCCTTAAATATTACAGAAGCACTCTGAATTGATATGACTGATGTAACATTGAGTACTTACTTGCATTAATTGCATTAATTGTTTTTTACTTGTGACATTTAGCTCTATTGTAAATATTTCTGTATATATTGTACCAGTTGACCATGAGCTAACCAGGTCCATCTTGTAAATGAGTTTGCACAACGATGTTCGCGTGGATAAATAAAGATTTTGATTGATTGATTGAAATATGTATATCACAGTGGGGGGGATTTATCTTATTATGACCTATACTAAGGAGCTGCGATTTTGGCTTCAGACATGTTGGCTCCTTGTGCATTTAGTGACATTTGGTGAGAAGGAACTCAGTTTTCATGAAGACCATTGAAGTCCTATGCCATCTGTCCATAATCTTGAATTGAACTGAATTATACATTATACTTTTAGCAATGCCCCTGAAGGTTTCATGTAGTTCTTTTACCCACCAGAAGGCAGACATATCTGCAACTGTGTTTCTCATGCATTTTTAGTTTCATTATAAATGAGGGGTGCTGTCTAGAAAAAAACAGTACATGTAGTCCAATATATCTTATGACCCCACCTCATGAACAAGGGCAGAGAAAATGTTCTACTCCTGCCTGAAACATGATTTCGGGCATCAACCACAAAATCACCTTTCGGCATGCAAAAATACATTTTGGCTAGGATTTAAAAAATGACAGCTGCTATATTCATGAGGTGCTGTGAACAAAATGACTGTGTTGAAAATCTGTTGTCAAAATATTGAACATTTCCAAAGTTACAAGCCTGCATTCTCAAATTTCAACATGGGCTCATAACTCTGATGTTTTTTAATATTTGTACCCCACATTTTCAACACAGCCTTCTTATGGCTTCACCTCATGAAAAAGGACAGAGAAAATGTCCAACTCCTGCCCAAAAAGCTGATTTCATGCAACAAACCTGAAATCACATTTTGGGACAGATTTGCTTAATTTCTCTGCCATTGTTCATGAGGTGGGGTCTCAAAAAAGGCATGTTGAAAATCTGGGGTAAGAATACTAAAAAAATGGGCACATTATGCCACTAAGTTCAAAACCCTATTGAAATACATTGAACCACATGGCTGATATATTCAATGCATGGTCTGGCATTGAAGAGTGAAGACATGTCTGCATTCCAGAGAGGATTACAGCATTGGAACCCAGTGGGTAAGTAAGGGCTTGGGGGAGAGTGGGGTGGTGGGTGCTGAGTGGGACACTTAGGTGGGAAGAACAGTAATAGCCACAACACACATCGGTGGACTTTTTTTTAACAAGGTTTATAAAAAAAAACTATGAGGGACAGTTTTCTTTATTTTAGGTTGTGACACTGGGGGCTTGGGCACCGCCAGTGTCAGTGTTATATTGGGTATGGTGAGGGTAGAAGCTGGCATAAAACATGAAAAAAGTGGCAAACCACATTTCACTATCACTCATAGTTCAACAGTGATAACAGGTGTGCCTGCCACTGTAATAGCAATACTTGAATATCTAACATAGGACTGTACACAGTATCAATGTTTGGGTACCATGAGTAAGATGTAATATTGCCAGATAAGATAATTGAGAAATAGTTGTTATGGCTTCTGAAATGTGTGGTGGGGTGCCTGTGGCAGGCTGGAAGGTCCAACCTTTAATACTGCAGTGTGCTCTTTTGCTGTGCTCCACTCCCATCTTATCTGGGGACATATTAAAACATATGAGCAAGTGAGACTGAAGGAAATACTGGTACAGCCAGGTGAAAAACTGACAGCCCCAGTGAGAAGTCTGAGTTGGCAAGGCCATTGCACAGTTCTGGTGGGTGGAGGAAGGGGCAAAAGCATAACAAACAGAGAAATGAACAGACAATCTGCTCAGCGCTATTCTCTGTAAAAGACCTTCCAGAGATCGTGCATACATCAAGCTGAAGTTCAACTTTATTTCACCAGGAATGCTCCACTGAGCAAGCTCATTTACAAAGAGGTTTTGCCAAGGACAATGTGATACAACATGGAACAAGACAAAGTTTTGGTGACAATGCATGGTTAAAGGAAGAACACAAATATTCAATTAAGGAGGAAAATTATACAAAGACCATAACAGTAACATAAAAAAACACTATTGAACAGTTCTGGCAAATGCAATAAAAAATACACAGGAGTTGATCCAATGGTGGGACTCCAGTTGTAAGAACAGAAGTATTGTGTTGAAGTGCCAACTGTTGGGTGATACAGTATTAATGAAGATTAAGAGATGTACTAGTTGGTATGACAGTGACAAACTTTTGAGGAACTTGGGAATCAGGGTTTTGCAGACATTCAGTGAGACTACTTTGTAAAGTTTGAGGAGGATTGCAGTTTGTTCCAGGTGGAAGGAATAGTGAGCTGATGGCTGCTTTTCACAAAGTGGGTGCAAAATTTAGGTACGCTTAGCAAGATATTGTTTCCCAGAGCGTATAACAACTATAGGAATGATGGAATAGGGATGAAGTTTGTTCAGTAGCATTTTGTATGCCCAGGTACAACTATGGATCATCTTTCTTGTAATAAGGGATGATCAGTCCACTGCAGAGTAAAGGTCACAGTGGTGGGTTCTGGATGGGGCATTTAATATAAAATGAATGGCTCGATGAAAAAGAACATCAGAGTTTGTGCAGGTTAGAGGCTGTACAGCAGTTATAGATAATGTCTGCATAATCAAGGAGGGGAGAAAGGTGTTTTGGACTAGCCTTTTCCTGATGTTACTGGAAAAAAGGGATTCATTCCTATAGAAAAAGCTCAGTCTAGTTTTTAGTTTTTAGTAAGGGTTTCATGTGGACAGCAAAGGATAAGTTGCTATCTAGCCAGAATCCTAGGTATCTGAATTTGTGTACATATCTGGTGAACCCCTAGTAAAATTGTAATGTGTACAGCAGGGCCATGCTTAGGAAATGAGGTAGAGGAGTTTGTGAGTAAGAAAACATTGCTTTCTTTTCTTGGCATTTAATAGTTTAGATTTTACTAAGTTAATTTGTAGCTGGTTAAAGTCTGCTTGTAGTTTGGTGCAAACATCTGACAGGGAAGGTTTCAACAGGTAAAGGACGGTGTCATCTGTGAAGAAATGCAGTTTTGCTTCATGAGTGTTGCCACTTATGGAGTTAATGTAGATCGAAAATAAAAGAGGGCCTAAAATAGATCACTGAGAACACCTCTCATGAGTGGCAGAGGGGAGAAGAGAAGCCTGTCAGCCTTGTTGCATTGAGATCTTCCTGATAGATAACTACAGAACCAGTTCACGCTGGTGTAGTTTAGGCTGTGTTCTTTACTGTAAGTTTAATTAACAGGAGATCATGGTCAACCATATAAAAATCTTTGCTTAGGTCAAGAATATGGCTACGGTTGAGTATTTGTTGTCTAAGGTGCTAAGCCAGCCATTTGTCACTTTCACTAAGGAAAGGGAACATCATTTAACCAGGAGTAGTACACTAAGCCAAAGCTTGTTTCCAGATGCTACCCGGAAGCACAAGGAAGTTAAGAGACTTGCTCTGGATCACACAGTATGCACCTAGGTGGCTGTGGGATTCAAACTCAGGTCTCCAGATTTTCATTTCATTTTTATTTTTTATACTTGCATATTTTTTATACTTCAAGCTCTTTAGGGCTGATAGGGATTCAAGGGGGGTGGTGGTTGTATACGCCAAATCAAAATTTGATGTTAGCAGCATTTCCTGTAAAACTAAGCCCAAGGAATATGGGATTGTCTCACTTAAACTTCACCTTCCATCCTCAGAGTGCATCACAATCATTGGTGGCTATCGGCCCCCGTCAGGAGGCACAGAAATTCTTAAAGTGTTGAAACTATAACTTTGGCTGCTAACACGAAACAATAATCTTAGTGGACTTCAATATGGATTGGCTCACTGCTAAATCCCATTCCTAAAAGCCATCTGTGATGAGCTGGGTCTTACACAGTTAGTAACTGAACCCACAAGAATCAATGCTTCTAACTCTGCCAACAGCTCACTCTTAGATGTCATCTTAACTTCGCCTTGCCATAAAATCTCACATTCTGCAGTTTTCCATAACGACATGAACGACCACAGTATCGTTGTATGTACAAGATTCCAATCTAAAACCCAGCAGCACCCTAAATTCAGAATCAAATGCTCATTCCGTAAATTCAACTCAGTAAACTTCCTAACCGATCTAGCTATGATCAGGTGGCAAGACCTGTATCTTGCCAAATCTGCTGATGTCGCTGCCTCTGTCCTAAATGACAACCTCACCACCCTAATTAACAAGCATGCTCCTCTTATTAAAATGAGGGTGCGAAAATCTCATCCGTGGTTCACCCAAGAGCACAAATCTGCACTTACAGATAGAGACAATCTTGGGCTAGCCCAGGCACACAAAGAACCGCAGACTGGCAGGCATTTAGAACTGCCTGAAATGCCTGTCTTAAAGTGTATGTGCTATTAAGGCAAACTTCACATCTCCACTCTGAGCAGGCCAAAGGAACTCCCAAAATCTGAAGACACTGAGATCCATTGAAGGCCATCCTACTGCTTCCTCCCTTCCCACCAAGATTCTGGCCAAGGACGGATGGTTGAAAATAAACTGTGAATCCTTGAAGAAGTTAACCTTCACTTTGCCACTGCTGAGTTGGCAATCGACTCCTCCCCATACGCTAGCTGAGTGAATAGCAACACTAGCCCAGATTCTACACATGCTACTCCACCTCATCCTTTCCAGTTGTACCTGTTTAGCTACAAAGAAGTCAAAGACATAATTCTTAGCCTTGACACCAAGAAAAGTGCAGGGGACGATGGCCTTGAATCATTTTTCTTGCGGTTAGGCTATGCCCAGCTCACAGCCCCCATCCTTCACATCTTCAACCTCTCTATTACCACAGCCACTGTTCCATCCTACTGGAAATCTGCCCATGTTCTTCCTCTCTTCAAATCAGGAGATCCTTGTGACTTAAACAACTACTGTCCTATCTCTATCTTGCCCATTCTCTCCAAAGTGCTGGAAAAACTTATATACAACCAACTAAAAATCACCTTGAAGCACACTCACTCCTAAACTGGCCCATCTGGCTTCAGGTCGAAGCACAGTACCATCTCAGCCTTGGCTAAAGTCTCTAATGACTGGATACATGCTATGGACACCAAGAAGGTCATTGGTGCAGTCTTTCTAGACCTCAGTAAGGCCTTCGACACTGTAGACCATCACCTCCTAATCACCTGTCTTGCCTACATAGGTGCCACTCCACTTACCTTACAGTGGTTTAACAGTTATCTCATGGAAAGAATACAAAAAGTCAAAGCTGATGGCCTACTATCTGCCCCCCTTCCAATTGCCAGAGGAGTCCCTCAAGGCTCCATCCTAGAACCTGTCTTTTCCCCTGTACATCAACAACTTTGACTCCACATAAAGAACTCTAGCAACATTTCTTTGTGGACTATACGTTTTGTGCGCATGAGGCTCGCCCTCAACTGGAAGTCAGGAAGCACTCCAAGCTGACTTTATCCAGTTAGAAAGCAACCTTATCAATGCCAAGCTTTCTTAAATGCCAAAAAACAAGACAATTATTTTCTCAAGATTTGCCTTGTCTGGTGCCCTACCTACTCCACCTAAAACTTCATAGTTACCCCTAGGTGAAGCTTTCGAAGTCATACCTAAATTTAAATATCTAGGTATGTGGATAGACAACCAGCTTTCCTTCAATGACCACATCGAGGATCTATCAAAGAGGCTTAAAGCATGCTTGGGTTTCTTCTTTAGAAATAGGACCCTCTTTTCTCTTGCATCCCGGAAAGACTTGTCCAAGCAACATTCCTTCCCTGGCTTGACTACAGAGACATTATCTTTATCTCCTCCCCAACCTTGAACCGATCTAAACTGGACGTACTTCTATCACCGTGCTCTTCACTTCATTACTAACTCTGCGTACAGGACCCACCACTGTGATCTTTATGCAGCAGCTGGGTGGAACTTCTTGCCACCAGATGCCTCCTGCATGCTGGGCATTTGGACCTCAATTACTACTCCACAAACTGCCTGTTTATTTAACGCCTCATACACATCTCGCATAGCGCCACTCCTAAGGAACTGACCTTATCCTACTAGATGTTCCCCAGGACATGTACCACAGCTGACCAAAGCGCTGTCTCATATACCCCCTCCCAAACATTTGGAACCAACTACAAGCCATGCTGAAGCTAACCAGCATCATATCAATTAACTCCTACAAAACACTAGCTATCTCTAAATCAAAAGACATATGTAAGTGCTACTAGGCCCCCAATGCCAAGTCAACTTTCTAGGTACCAACTGGCCCTCTACTTATTAAGCTGAAATGTGCTGCATAATTTAGGGCAAGGTTAAAGCTGGAATGTACTGCATATGTAGCATAAGGACTTCTATTGTGTATACCTCTTGTAGTATACATTTTTTCTTTGTTGTTCTACATTTTATATCTCCTGTCTATGTAATTGTGAACTGTATGTGTATGTGCCTCAGGACCTCCTTGTGAATGAGCTTGCTCAATGGAAACTTTCCTGCAATAAACTTGAACTTGAACTTGTAAATCCAGATGAGCAAGGTTGCCCATTTTCACTGGTGACAAGTTCAATCTAAAAACACAATATAACAAAACAAATTAAGAGCAGACCATTCAATCCAATAAAGTGCAGCTACAGAAGCAGATACATTATGTTTTTGAAAAAAGTCAGTATTTTAACCTTTTCTTAAAGCACTGAATGAGATTACTCTCAGCAATTTCTGTTGGTATCTTATTAAAAAAGTAGGTGCTCTAAATAATAAAGATCTTTGCCCAAAAGTAGTCTTAAAAAATGGTATTTTGAAATTAAATTTGTACTGGGACCTAGTGGATAATGCATTATTGCCCTGGGAAACATTAGAGAAGTAAGCGGAAGAAAGTTACATTTTCCTTTAAATAAAAAGTACCCATTTTAAAAGAACTCAGTCATCAGAAGATAGATAATAAGACTGTTTATACAAGTCAGAACAGCGAGTTCAAAAGGCAAATCTAGCTAGAGTCTTAAGGCTGAATGATATATCACTCTGAGCTGGCTCAAAACATTACAACACCTAAGAGGATATATCAGTATACCATAGTCTAATACTGAAGACAGGAAGCTATGGACTAAAAGCTTTCTTGATTTGAGGGTCAGAAGGACACAACTCAATAAAGAATACTGAATCTTTGGTGCAGGGTTTTCCTATGGCTCTGAATATGAGGTTCAAAAGAAAATTGATTATCTAAGGTTATGCCTAAATATTTGAAAAATGAAACAAATTCGATTTCATTGCCCCTTCTAGGGATGATTAATGGAAAATCAGTGGATGCCTTCTTATGCAGAGAAAAAAATTATAACCTTTGTTTTTTTGTGAATTCAGCACCAAATGATTTAAAGATAACCAGTCCTCCAGATGATCAAAATCAGTCTGAAGATTGGAAAGAACAATATCAGATCTGGGATTAGTGCAAAAAATAACAGTGTCATTGGCGTAAGGGATCATCTCTGTATTAGTACAAATAGTTGGGGCTGAATTCATAAATAAAGAAAAAATGAGTGGCCCCAGGATTGAACCCTGTGGTACACCACAAACTTGAGGAAGAGTCTGGGATAAGGATAAGCCAATGATAGTTCTAAAAGATCTATTACGTAAGACATTTTGATACCTCATAATTACATCCCCAGAGAAGTGAAGACCGAAGGACACCCGGAAGAAGATCGGACCAACCAGGTCAAAGCCTTGGTGAGGTCCACAAACTGTGCCACACATGAGTGTCCTCTATAGAGTGCACCATGTACACTGCCCGTGAGCCCCACCAAGGCTGTTTCAGTATTAAACCCTGGCTTGAACCCATGTTGGTTCCTTGAGAGTAAAGAGTATTTCCCAAGAAAGCCTAAGGTTTGATCCATCACAATCTTTTCCAAAATTTTTGATATGGGTGATAGAAGAGATATTGGTCAATAATTAGTAACAATGGAAGGATTTCCATTCTTCAAAATGAGTTTTATAATTGCCCATTTCCAACTACTTGGGAAAACATTATGGGATAAAGAAAAATTAAAAATATGTGCAAAAGGATAAGCAAAACAGTCTATGCCTAATTTAATAATCCTGATATCAACTCCATCCTGACCCTGGAGGGTTTTAGATTATTTTAAAAAAATATTTTTTACTATAGAAGGGTGATGAGTTTAAGTAAAACTTTGGATTAGTGTCATTGTGGACATCAAGTAAGATGAGTTCCACCATCCCAAATTATGGGGGTTCTATAGGAACCAAGATTCCCAAAATGACTGTTAAAAATGTTAGATACCAAAGAAGGGTCGTAAATACTTTGTCCATTTTGAAGGATAGTGGGGGCAAAAGCTTTTTTTTTGTTTTCCCATAATTTTATTCAGAAAGTTCCAGGTTTTTTGGGGATTACTCCTAGAGTTCCTTTGTTCATTTAGACAGTAAGTGAACCTAGCTTTCCTGATTTCAGATTTACACTTATTTCTAAGTGTCTTATACTCTTGAGAAGAGCAGAAGTTCTCATTACCTTATATTGCTTCCAACATTTATCACGCTTTCCTCATTAAACGGATGAGGTCCCTTGTGACCCATTCTTGTTTAGAGGATCTAATTATTATTTTCTTTAGGGGGAAGCTCTATTTATGATTGCGTTATAGGCTATACAAAAGAACTCCCACATTGCATCAGTATTGGTGCAAGATATGAGGGGGGACCAATCAATTTCATTAAACAGGGCTTTGATTCACTGGGATGTCAAATTAGCCAAATTTCTACATTCAACATATCTAGGAGGACTTTTGGGCACTCTTACAGACCATTCACATTTAATGGGATGATGGTCACTCATGATATCAGGCATAACTTCCCAGTTAGTTATCCTATCTACATGAGGGACCGTGATCCAATCAAGAACAGTCCTCCACCTGTTTTATAGTTGGGCCTTGTGATTTCCTCTATTAATTGCAGAACACCCAGATCAGCCACAGTTTCTCTAATTTCACCTTTCAAACTTTTGTCCCAGCTTCAATTAAAATCACCAAGAGTGATCCACTCTGGTTAGAGGGTAGAGCCTCTCGAAATGAAGCCAACAATCCAAGGCCATGGGATATTTTGCCAGGGGAAATAAATTGTACTAAGGGTCAGATGTTTACTTTGTCCAAAATCAATCAATGGAGATCATATTGCATCCTGAATTTCCCAAAGGGTGATTCAGAACAATATAATCAAATTTAGAAAGAATGTAGATTAAAACTCTACCTCCCTTTTCCTTCTCTATCTTGTCTGATTAGATTATAATTAGGAGCTAAATCTCTGAATCCAGTATACTATTGTGCAGCCATGTTTCGGAGAGGGTGATGGCGTCAAATGAATGAAGTTGGGACCAGGCAACAAATTGGGTCCATTTAGAATGCAAACTCTGGATGTTTAAATGTACAATCTTAAGTGTGGGGAAACTAGGCTCTTATGGGCACCAACTGAAGTTAAGTCATGTTCTCTATTAGTGGGAAATTAGGTTCGGATGTGGATGCACTGATCCAGACATAAGTAGAATCAACATTAATAGTCTTTTAGATTTGTCCTATTCTCTAGTTGTCATTCTCTTTTTGTTATAGTATTAATCAATCTATAAATAGGCTTACTAAGTTGAAAATGGAGGGAAGGGCAAACTCCATAAGAGGAGATATAATATGGTGGACAAAAGTCAGACAGACCCTCCCCAATGAATCCATTTTCTTGATTTGTACAATATGGACAAGAGTAGGACAACTGAAGACTATCTTTTCAATCATGTAAAACACCAATTGGGATTGGGCAAAGCACAAATAGCACCAACATTACATAAGTCAAAGACATGTTAAAGACACACTGTTTAAAAATTAAATAATAAACTATCAGGTCTGAATATAGGCACAGATAAATGCTTCTTACTTCAAATATAAGAAGAATAGCACATTTCTAAAATTTTATACAGGATTATTTCAGATTAGGTAACAAAACGAAAGTGAATGCTTGTTACATAAATATCTAGTAAATGGTGGCCTTCCTAAAATGTTTGAACCATCATATTACAAGTTAAGTCTGAAACGTTCTTGATCCAAGTTTAAAATTTTAAATCAAACTATTTCATATTTAATAACAAAAGTAGATGCAAGTTACATAAATATCTAAGTAAACAATATAGTTCCTAAAGCATTTAAACAGTACTATTTCAGATTAATCTGAGACTTTCTAAGACTAAACAGATCTTCAGCCCAGAGCCTTAACCCACTATGCTATACTGCCTAAGTCAGATACTGTGCTGTGGTTTTGCCTGAAACCAAATTGTAGCAGGTTAAATAGGTTCCAGTTTCGAGGTACTGTAGTCCCATAGATGGATGTTGACTAGTTTCTCCAACAGTTTAGAAAGAACAGGCAGTATGGAGATGGGCCTGTATTTGTTTCTTACATGGGGTCACCAGATTAAAACAGGAACAGTAAGTAGCTGTTTTCCAGAGGGGAGGGACTGTACCCATCACAATCAATTTATTGAATAGATGAGTTATTGGAGTGGTTAGAAAGTAGTGACCTATTTTTAAAAATGTAGTATCAATGCCATTTGCACCAGTGCTCTTTTTAGTGTCTAGGTTCAAAACCAGGTCCTCAACCTGTTTAAAGGTTATGGGAGAGAAACAGAAGGAGACCGGGCTATGCAGGTTGGTGGGAATGGCCTCTGGAAGACAGCCATTAAAAAACTTTGCTGCAGCAGAAGAGTCGAATGCCAAACCTGCTGTCACAAAGTGCAGTTTAATTTTTCAAGGATTGTGCCTGATCAGAGATAGTGGAGCCTTTGAGAATTTATTTTAATTGGAATAGAGGAGGGGCTCTGATATTCTACTAATTTAATGGTTTGCCATATTTGTGCTGTGTTGCCCTGGCTTTGTGTCTTCAAGAGCACTCACATAGTGGTTAACTTTGGCAGTTCTAATTAGTTTTGTGCAGGCATTAGGAGAAGTTCTGAATGCTGCCCAGTCTACAGGGTTTTAGTACATCTATCAGTAGCCCAGAGTTTATCCCTCAAGGTTAGAGCTTTTTTTAGTTTACCAGTGAACCAAGGGTAGGATACATTTTTAACCCTACATTTTACAAAAAAGGGGGCATGTTTGTTTAATATGTTTGAGAGTTGAGTTAAAAATTTAACAGCCTTAACAACTAAAGATGCTAGATAAAAGTTTTGCCAGTTTACATTCCTAAGATCAGATAAATAGTTCTCTAAATTAAATTTGCGGAAGCTTCATTTTGTGATGAATTTAGAACAAGAGGTACGTTTTACCAAACTTCTTGTATAAACAACAATATTGTGGTCACTTATGTCATTGTGAAACACAGCTGTGTGCAATATTTTATGTCCCCTATTTGTAAGAATAAAGTCTAAAAGTGAGCTTTTACTATTTTTTTTGTATTAAGTCTAGTTGGCTCAGAGATTAACTGTTAGATATCAAGTTTGTCACACATTTCTTTTAAACTGTTCAATATGGGGCTAAGTCAGTCTAGATTAAGGTCACCGAGAATAATAGACTCATTGGAGTTGGAGTCGATAAAGTTACAGAGGGCTGTGATTAGCTCTATGCCCCCTATCAGAGGCCTGTAGCAGCCAATTATATTAAGTGCCTCAGCTGAAGACAGAGACAGTCTTTGCTCTAAGCATTCAAATTCCCTAGGTTTGGTGATAGAAAGTAATTCAGTATCTGTAAACTTTGCATTAGTATAGATGACCGCTTCCCTCCCCTTGTAGGTCTATCTAGTTAGAAAGTATTAAAAGACAGCAGCACTATCTGTTGGTCAGAGATGGAGCCCTTCAGCTATTGTCTGTGACAACCAGAATGTCAGGGTATGTGTGAGATATCCATATTTTTATTGCGTCTAATTTCTTCTGGAGGTTGCACATGTTAATTAATATTATTTTTAGTCTGGTAGCTGATACAGATTTGGTTGGGGATGCTAGGGGAGAGAGAGGACCTGGGATTAGTTCAATATTCCCTGACCAGAGGAGCAGTATTAAAATAATTTTCTTTAGCCTATGTCTCAGAAGTATGTATTCTTTCTTACGTGAGGCTATGTTATATGGTGATAGAGAGGTAGGCTGCTTCACAGAAGAATAGAGACATAAGGGTGAGGACACATACAAGAGTGAAATGGCCCAGAAAACTATTGTGTGTGATAAGATGATGGAGGATGCAAGAGAGATAGAGAATTCAACCCATGGGGGTGAGGATTGAATACATGGAGGGAATTTGGCAATATATGGGAGAAAGGAGTGATAGACATGGGCTCAGTGAATGGAGACAAATAAGGGCAGGTTAGAGGCAGTACAGATATTAGAGGAAGCATGATTACCATGTCAATGCAGAATGGGGTGAGAACCAGATACGCTATGGTTTTTATAGGTGCTTTGAACAGTTTGTATATAAGCTGCTTGTAACTAGACAGTTTACAGGGGAGGTTGTTTAGGTATGTACAGTGGTTTGACACTTGAGGCGATGGAGGATAAGGAGAGGGTGGGGTTGATCAGCTTAGCTTGGATCACTCTCAGGAGATACCAAACAGGATCTTGAGGTGATGGAGCTTCAGGAGATACCAAAAGGAAGCTTGAAGTAAGGGTGCTCTAGGTGATACCAAGTGGGAACTTGTAGTGGGGGAGCTAAATACACAATGCAGTGGGGAAGGCAGGGGTGCAAAACTAGGCTGAATGGCTACATCTGGCCTTTTCTCCATAAGACAAGCATAGAATCATTGAAACATAGAATATGATGGCAGATAAGGACTGCTTGGCCCACCTAGTCTGCCCATGTCCCCACCTAATGGATAAGCTGCAGATCCTAGTTAACAAACAGCCTACTTCCTCCTACCCCCTACCACCTAGAATTGCCTTATGTCTGTCCCATGCATTCTTGAATTTCCTCACTGTTTTTGACTCCACAACCTCCTCAGGAAGGCCGTTCCTTAGGCCTTAGGGTGTGGGGGGTGGCTTGGGAGGGTTGGTGGCAAGTACCATGTGATGCCATGCAAAGCACGTTATGCAGATCCTTTGTCACATGTTCACTTTTGTTGGGATGTGACTGACTGGCACAGCTGTATCTGTGTTGAGGAAGAAGTGACAGTGAAACACAGGTAATTCCTCAGCAGGTTCATCATGGCAGATCAGCTGTGTTTGCTGGGTGGTATAGATCAAAGAAAAGAGCCGACTTATGATTGGATTGGTTCTTTCCTTTAAAATATACAAAGTTTCCACCCAGCAAGTCAGAATACTGTCATGATCAGCCTGGCAGATGATTGGTGCAATACTGACAAGCCCCTTGCAGACTATTTTGCATTGGACAGACAGTGTCACACCCCTCAAAAACACTCTCCTAACATAACGCTTTGCTGTAATGCAGCACAGAAAGCATAAAAGCCTAAAATACTGTACACAGGTTAAGTCCTACTTGTTGTATAAGTCAGTTGCTGTTTGAGAAATAAAATAGGCCTAGAGCACACAATATTAGTTCTGCTTCCTGTAAAAGAACAGTTGCTGATAGAAAATAATGACTAAACGCCCTCCTTGTATTGCTATCCCTCCTCGATGCATGTTGCTTGGGATTATGTAAACTGGTTTAGATTGATGATGTATGCTATTTGGTTATAGTACCTTGACTTTACACTCAAAAGCTCAGCCACAAGAAAAAAGCCCCTACCCGATATCTGCCACCCACTGTTACTTTGGATGTCTCACTGTTACCCGATACCTGCCCACTTTTTCTGCCCCTACTCTCTATCTGTATATGGGTGCTGTCAGTAAAGGGCCCAAACATGCCTGTCTATGGCAGTCTGCTTATTCAAAGAAGGCCAGAAATGATTAAGTGGAATGAAATATGAGTGTCCAAGTTACTCAGAAGAAAGAAAGCATGTCAGTAATGCAAACTATAACATTTCTGGGATGTGGAAATACTGATTATACCCCAGGAAATTACTGGCTTAGGAAAAAAAAGGGTCTGCAGTACTATGAATTGCTCAACAGATGGTGATAAGGTGCTTGGGCCTTGACATATGGTGTGAGAAGTGGTATATTGTTGGTGTCGACCCTGGCACTGAGGTAGAAGGTACTTGAAACAGGAGAGTTTGATAAAAGAAATTCATGGACAGCTGCACATTGCAGCACTGAGGTCCATTCATGAAACAATGATGCAGCATGAATAAGGTGTCGTCATATCAGATTGTTGGAGACCTGACCAACACAGCTGGTGGAAAGATGAATTTAGAAAGTGACTCAGTACATTCTGGATTAGAGTCAGTCCTGGGAGGCAAAGCAGCAACAAAATAATTGATTATTCTGCTGATTCAAGGAACAGTTGGGCTTTAGGATATTTGCAGGTGAGGGACATAAGGAGCATTGGACACAGGTATAGGACAATGATCAGCAGCAGCAGCAGCCCCACACCTTCTAAAAATGGAAATGCATTTTAAGGAGGGTGTGAAGAGGCAGAGAAAGCTATGGACAACAATTGCCAACAATAAATGGGCTGTGGTATGAGGCCTGACCACAAAAGACTTAGTACATGTACAAGCAGAGGTAGGTACAATAGAGGCATGTTATGAGGAAGAGGATCACGGGAGTCCAGAAGAGATGCTCCATTCAGGACTTTTGTTTAAATGAACACATTAGGTAAGAATAAAATAGTGTTAAGAAGCATAACAGCCAAAGCTTGTAAAGGGATGCAGGCTATTAAGAGACTAAAGACAAAAATTTGTCACACTGCTTAAGACTGCCTGGGATGAAAGGACAGGCTAATGTCCATAAAGTTTATAAAGATGTGTGTATAGTAAGTTATGTTCATGTGTTAAACTGGTAGAAATACATGTAGAGTAGCTCCGTGCCTTGAGAGGAGTTAAAATTCTTATGACAGGAGGTAGAATTCTCAAAACCTTTTGTGAACTTACAAATGGAGTGTCATGGAAGATGCAAACATTAAAAGCTTGAATGGGATCATTGGATTGAGGGAAACATGCTTAAATACTCATTTGGTGAACTGCATGAGAAAATGACTCAACAAAAAAAGGTCAAACTGAGGAAGCCAAAGATAGCAAGTATTAATGGAAGTAGACCAGAGATAAGTGGCTTACTTTGTAAGACAATTTTATCATGTTACTTCTACTGAGAGGAGAGCAAGAGAGGATGTCAGAACTTCAGAATATAGAGCCAAATTCTGCTGTGTTTTCCCTCCATCCCAAGGCAAAAAATTCTAATAAAGCATCTACGTTGTCATGGCAACCCCAAGAGGCAGGCAACTGGGCAGCTAGGACATTAATGAGTCAGAGTAACCAGGGTGCAAACCAAGGATACCCTGATATACTGGAAGAGGTCACTTGAACATCTTATGGTAGGGCACCGACTTTTAGTCTTTCTGATTGCTTTCCATAAGAGGATCCAATTTGAACCTTTATTATAGCACTTTACTTGTTGCCCTTCTTGGACTTTCTCCCATGCTTTGGGACTTTTAGATTTATCAGTTTGGTACTGACAGTTTCAAGAATACTGTTTAAAATTGTTACTTATTTGACAGTTATGTGTTTCTCTGCTTTAGGGCTGTTTTTGGTAATGGGTTTCTCTGTTTTAAGGGGGAAGGGCTATATTGCCTTTAAATCTATGTGATATGATGGAAGGTTTAAGTACTGCCATTATGACCTAATATTCTTTCTGCTTTAGATGTATAGTATGATGCACAATAGCCTCTGGTAGGGTGTGTTAATATAGATGACCGTGTGGTTCTTTGTGACATCCACAATTAGTCATACTGCTCATGGGCTACTTGTTCAGCTATATATGACAACTAAAGCATATTGATTTTTGTCTATTTTAGTATTACCCTCCACTGTGGTATCAAAATGTACAGGATGTGCAAGATGTACAGAAAAACAAAGATAACAGCACTCAGGAGGTATTTTTGCAATAAGACTTTAATATGCAAAAAAAGCCCTTTATACAGCTGTATGGTGGGGTTATATGGCTGTATAAAAGGCTTTTTTTGCATATTAAAGTCTTGCAACATATTGTATAAATACCTCCTGAGTGCGGTTATCTTTGTTTTTTCTGGAAATCTAATAAGTACTTGGTATGGCGCTCCTGGTGTCTGAAGCAGCCCTCTTTTTGTCTATATATATATATATATATATATATATATATATATATATATGATGTAATTGCCTCCTGTGATTAAGATGATATGTTGTCAATCATTTTGTATACTGCTATTGGTCTGTCCGATATATTTTGTTGGTTATAGTACTGTAATAACTTAAAATAATTAAACATAAAGTATAAAAAAGTGGCATGGCAGGACTTTGGTTACTTCTGTGGTAACAGACTAAAAAAAACATATAATCTGTAGGATTTAAAACATCCCTGTGTTAATTGCAGTGGTAAATATATTTGCAGTTCTTAATTATGGTGGGAGTGCAGCAGCGGGCACCGTACCCAGCTTTGATAGTTCAGGTATAAAGGAGAATAAGGCTACTTTCAATCCAGTTGTACCTGCTGTAATAATGGCACAGCATGTACAAATCAAAGGCAAAAAAAGATATTCATATTCAGAGAGCGTGACAGACAATAAGGCTCTTCTAGAAGTGCTTATACTGAATATGGACTTGGCTAAAGAAATTTGCAAAGTAAGAAATAAATGCCTACATTTTGATCTTCATTTGAAATTGAGATCTTCGTTTGTGGAAACTGAGGCCAGTATGAAGATCTTTTCTAGTGATAAAGTGCTGCATAAAGAATAATGTTTAATGTTCTTACAGATCTTGACTCTGCCAAACTGTGTTTAGATAATAGGTCCAGGAGGAGTTGAGACAGTGTTTTACTCAGATCTGGGAAATCTCCAGGTGCCCGATACTCAAAAGTTTGCATGAGCTAACAGGTCTTTGCCTGCGCAAACTGGGATTTGTGCTGGAGACCAATATTCAAAAGGGGCTTTTGCATTGGCAGAAAGGGATAGCACCCTTTAAAACATAATGTATGTGTGCAGCCTATAAATAACAGGTGCACGCCCTTACTGTACATATGGTGGGCGGCAGTGGAGGTGTAAGGAGGGCTGTGCTGATCATCTTATGCACCCATGTCACCACCACTGTGAATATGGTGAGGGGGTGCATGGTGTTGTGGGGGGAACCACTGGATGCCAGTGAGGGGCTGACTGTACATCAGGGATGGCCATCGGGGGAAGGGCACAACTTGCACAAAGGCTAATATGGGTGTAGCCATGGCTGGGACTGGAGGGAGGGAGGGAGATTACCACTAGCACCAGGGATAATACTGATGAAGCCAGGGAAGGGATCAGAGGGAGGGGAGGGCACCACTAGCACCAGGGATAATAGTCTTGCATCCGGGGATGGCAATCAGAGGGAGGTAAGTTACCACTAGCATCAGGGATAATCTTTATTACAAGAATGGGCTGACAATCAGCCGAGGTAGGGTACCACTCGCACCAGTTACCTTTTTATTTTAATGAACGGGCCAGTGATCAGTGTAAGGGGAACCACTAGCACTAGGGATATGTTTACGTGGCTGGGGCCGGGCAATTGTGGGGGCAGTGCCGCAGTAACCTGCTTTGCTACCCATGCAAATGAGCCCATAATGTATGCAAATGGCCCTTTAGCACCTTGCATGCCCAATGGGTTCATTTGCATGGATCCCTTGAATACTGGAAATAGAGATCTGGTGCTGTCCATTCTGGTGGCGTATTTCTGGAGCCCTGTCAGGGCAGCACTATGTGGCTTAGTGCTGGGTCGACATGGCCCTATATTCAGTCATATAGTGCTGGTGCACTATATGACTGAATACACAGTATCATCTTTGGGTGCCTGTGCAAGTGCAAGGTACAGAGCAGATTTTTACACTTCACTTTGTGCATCTTTGAATATCAGGTCCCAAACGTTATTATGTTTATGTCATTTCAAGAGGTGGAATCATCTAAAGATAAATTCTGAGAAACTGAAGACCTTTTTAGCACTACATACTTAGCAGAAATGTAAATGGATTTGGTAATGGAATCTCATGATTATTCCTTTGAAATGTATCTTGAATTTACAGTTAGTTCCCTTTACTGCTGAGGAATGTGCACCCTGCATGAAGTATTGACTAAAGTGATTTGTAAATCAATGTAACCAGCATTGACAGGTCATTTGGAGCATTATACTCCTGGTTGAAGGTAGTGGAGGGTTTACATGTTCATAAATTTTGTGCTGTACCGATCAGGAAGCCGGGAAGGAAAAATGTTATGTTACCTGCTTTATAAATAATTTTGAAGTTAGGGACATCCATTTACGTGGATTATAGTTATTCTCTTAAAGCAATTGATGCTTCTAGGAAAACTGAGGAATAGAAGCATAAAAACACAGATGATTACTGACAGAAAAATAGTCATGCCCCATTTAGTCTGCCCAGTAAATGTACTATTTAGACAAAAGGATATTTGAATGAAATCTGGGTCATTAGTCACTAGAGTTCATCTACTATTTTGGTCACTCCCCACTTGAAGCCATGGGGCCAAATATTCAAATATTAACACCCATGTTGACATGATTAGTCCTGGTTAGTGCAGTCACTAACCCAGGTTTGGTGAGTGTTTCTCAGGGTCATATTCAGAGGCCAAGGGAGCTCCCTTAATATCCCTAAAACCAGGGAAGAACTAAAGTGCTACAATACTGCTGCACCTATACAAATGAGGGGGGCTTCCCTAATGCATACCAGTGCAGTGGGATATTCAAAGGTTTGAGGCAGCAGTAAGCTGCTTCCCAAGTGACACAGGTTACCGCTGTTGAATGCCACCTCTTAAATGGGCACTAAGCCAGTGCCCCTGAATGTAGGATGGCTGTACTGCAGCCACCCACCCACTAGCTCCCATTCCTTACTTGTCACTGTGTAAAGCATTCCCTGGTGGTTCAATGGTTCCCCCCACACCCTGATCACCCATTCACTAGGTAGTCCAGTGTATCCTCCCACCTCCAAGTCACCCATTCACTATGTTGAAATGTTGTCCTTCTGGTTCAGTGGATCCCCATCCCCAATTGCCTGTTCCTTCATACTTTAGTATTCCTTGGTGGTCCGGTGGTTCCTTCACCCCCTACTCCCTCCATATACTTTATTACTGTAGGTCCTGGTGGTCCAGTGGCCCCCTCCAACAGCCCTCCATATAACAGTATATACAGGGGAGCGGGGGTTGGCGGAGTCACAGAACCACCAGGAAATACTAAACATTAGGGAATGGATGATTGCTGGGGGACATTGATGATGCACCCCTTGGCATCCCACACCACCTGGCAGTTGATGGTCAGGCTCCCCTTCCTACTGCTGTACAGAATGCCCTCAGGGCTAGGTGGCATCTGGATGCCCATGAGGGTGCAGTTAATGGCCCCTAGCATGCCAGTTACATGTGCAACCCTGTGAAAGGCAGGCATGTTTGCTGTAGGCTCTGCATGAGTGCTGGGGAAATGTATGTACTCCGAAGCACATGGCAGCTGGGCATTGAGGAACTGTGTGAGGAGACTTGATGTGACCAATTGGGTGATGCCCGTGGTGTTCCCTGGTGGTCATTGGAAGGTGTCCATGGTGAGCAGGCACATGACAGTGGCTATCTTGGTCTCCACAGACATGGCATGGCTGCGTTTGGTGGATTCCTGCATCTCCTCACTGCACAGCTCACAGAGCTGCCTCAGGATAGCCCTGTTCAGGCAGTACCAACCCATGATCCCTGTGTCACTGCAGTTCTCGAATGATGCGGCACGTACCAAGATTCTGACCGATACACCAATTACAGGGATCTTTGTCGGTCACGTGCCTGTTCCTCCTGCCTCCTCACACCCTCATACTGCCTCCACTACTAACAGCATGCTGTTCATCCCTCCTTCCTTGTGTGTTCCTCTGGGTGGTTTGTTGCCTGTCTATGGCCCTGCTGCCCTGTTTCTGCTTGTGTGTCTCTTCTGTCTCTCTCTCTCTCTCTATGTTTGTTGCCTCATCTGTCTGTCTCTATCTCTCTCTCTCTCTCTCTCACACTCTTGGTGCAACTGCTCTCTGTCTGTTTGAGCTCCTGTTTTTATGGGAGCAAGTATGGTCGGCGATCTTGGGTTTGCTCCGGACTTGCCCCATGGCTGCCCGGGTTGAATATCCCATTGCACTTGCGCTGCATACATTATCATTGCGCATTGGCACACTGGGATTTGCACTGTGCCGCGGCTCCCTCTGAATATCGCTTGGGGGCACATCTTCACACTTGCACCGGCACATCTTGGTTACTCCGTGTGCAAGTGCTCTGAATATCCAGGCCACGGTGTCACAATTATTGTAAATTCTTGGCATGACTGTGCAAGAATATAATAAGATGCACAAAGTACCATTTTTCTTTCATGAATAAATGCAAGTTTATTGCAAGTACACACAAGGTTTTTTGAAAGACCATACTTATAAGAAATCTGCAATTTTAAAAATTAGTGTGGTACAAAATAGATTTACTAGCATATTTCTTTGCTAATGTAAACACAGGATTTTATTTTACTATTCTTACAAACATGTATACATCCACCACTCTTGCAGTGAGGAAGTACTTCAACACATCACTCCAATATGTTCCCCGTTTCATTTCCAATGTATGTTACATTGTTCTCGTGCATCATCTTATTAGAAAAATGCTTCCCTTTTGTGCCTTGTTCAACCCCATGGGGTATGTATGGGTTTCTAGTATGTCCCCCTTTCCCCTCCTCTCTTCCAGTGTGTACATACAGAGGTCCCTCTGTCTCTCCTCATAGGGCTTCTGATGCAGCCTCAGCACCATTTTTTGCCCTCTCACTGGACAGCCTCTACCATGTCTATGTCCTTCCTGAGATGTGGTCTCCAGAACTGAACACAGTACTCCAGGTGGATCTCACCCACAATCTATACAGTGGCAACACCAACGCCCTTCTTCTGCTGGTAATCCCCCATCCCCACAGTATGTATCATAGCATCCAACTGGCCCTTCATACTGCTTGATCGATCACACTGCCGTGCTACCTTGAGGTTAGTAGATATGATTACTTCAAGGTCCCTTTCCTATCTGGCGACTGCCAATACATCCTCCCCTATTTTATACTCTACCTCTAGGTGCATGTTGTTATGCTTTTTCACATTGAAATCCAGGTGACATACCCTTGACCACTGTTTGAGTTTTCTCAGGTCTGTGTACATTCTCTTCATCCCCTCTGGAATGTTCAGCCTATTGCAGATTTTGGTGTCATTTGCAACGGCGGTTATTTACCTCCCAGCTCTTCTGCAATATCACTTATAAAGACACTAAAGAGGACTGTTCCCAGTACTGAGCCCTAAGGTATCCTGCTGGTCACTTGATTTTCCCCTGAGTGAGTTCCACTTGCCACCACCTTCTGCTGCCCAGCCAGCAACCAATTTCTTGCCTAGTTTACCCCTTAGGATACACCCCCAACTGCCTAGTTTCCCTATGACCCTCCTATCTGGTATGGTGATGAAGGCCTTCCAGAAGTCTAAATAGGCCATGGTCACTGCCCTATCATGATATATTTCCCTGTTCACCCAGTCAGATTCATCTGACATGATCTCCCCCCCCCCCATGAATCCATGCTGCCTCAGGTCTTATAACCTTCTGGATTCAAGATATTCCATAATCATATACTATAACAGCAACTCCATCAAATTCCCCAACACTGATGTCTCACTGATCAACCTATAGTTGCCAGCCTCCTCCCTGCTACCTCTTTTATAATACGTTGCTAAATCTGCCTTCTTTCAGTCCTCTGGAACCTTTCCTGTTTTCAGTAAGTTGATGACTAGGCCTGAGAGGGGTGCTGCCAGTACCTCCCTGAGCTCTCTCAACATCCTCAGGAGTACCCTGTCTGGTCTATGACTTTGTCAGCTTTCAAATTTGCAAGTGTTTCAAGGACTTTCCTCTGTAAATAGACTTGTGTCTACCTCCCTCTCCCAATGTTCCTGCTGCTTTTATGTAGTCCATCCCTTCCCTTTCCACTGTGAAGACTGAACAGAAGTATCTCTTCAGGATATCCACTTCTCCAGATATTCCTCTGCAGTCTCCCCACCCTTCTTAACCTCACAATTCCTCCACTTGTCTCCCTCTTTGTGCTACATACCCCAAAATGGTCTTGTCCGCTTTATTTACCCCTTTGGCCATCCTTTCCTCAGTTTGTACCTTTTTGCTACTAACTGCTTTCCCTGCCTCCCTCTGCTTCTCCTGGCACACCTCATTATCCTCTTCCTTCCACTTTTCTTTCTACCTCCTGAATGCTACCCTTTTAGCTTTAACCTATTCAGCCACCTCCCTTGATAACCATAATGGTCTCTTTTTCTCCAGGTTTCGCTAACTTCTTTTGTGCAGAGGTATGTTGCCATCATAATGTCATCCCTTAACTTGGTCCATTGTTCCTCCACATCACCCAGGCCATCCCCCTAATAGATAATCTCTGAGTCATTCACTCAATGTTTAAAAATCTGCCATCCTGAAGTCCAGGACTCTCATCCTTTTGAGGTTTACTTCCTCTGCCATCCTTATGTTGAATCACACTGTATGGTGATCACTGGTTCCCAGATGGTTTCCTACTTTGATGTCTGCAACACATTCACTGTTTGTGAGCATCGGGTCCAGTATTGCCCATCAAAAGTGGAATCCTTGACTAGTTGCCTGAAAAATGCCCCCTGCAGGGAGTTCAGGATGTCTGGATGTTTAGCTAAGGCCACAGCTGGGAGGCTCCAATCTATATCCAGCAGATTGAAGTCCCCCACCAGCAGCATCTCCTTTTTTTCTGCTGTTGTGCAGATGGTTTTCCCCAGTTCCTTATCCAGCCCCCCCCATGTTGGCGAAATATAGATCACCCTACTGAGAATATTGGCTCCATCTCCTGTATCCAGGGTGACCTATGGCACCTCCAGTCCCTCCTTTCAGCCCCAACTCCTTTTCATCTCCACCAGTTTGAGACCCTCCTTACATACATTACATGCTGCATTCAGACTAGATAGACTCGGTAAAAGAGGAGGTGGTTGTATTATATATGTTAAAGACCACATTCAGGGCCAAATGCTTAACCCATATGACACCAAATGTGGGGCTCAACTGATGGCCATAAAAGTAATACTTGGCAAGAATGGGAAAACCCTAACAATAGTCTCAGCCTATATCCCTCCCAAGGAACAAGCAAAGGGTTTCAATTCTGTCATCAACTACCTATCTGATGGGGGACCAAACACAGGGCTGATAATAGTAGGAGACTTTAGTATCAACTGGTCCTCTGTTGAAGCTGTACACTACAAGGACTTATTAGCCACTCTCAACCTTGTGCAATTGGTAGACTTCCCCACTAGGTATGACAGCAGCACAGGCATGGGGTCAGTAATCGACTGGGTGGTCACAAATCGGCCAGAAAGAATATCCTCCATCATGGTTCTCCCTGACTCCCTCAGTGACTACTCCCAGAAATCTGTAAGTGGTCAAATAAGGCCCCAAAGGCATCAGCAAGGACTATTACTACTAGACTTCTGAAGAAAGGCAAGTTGGGAGCTCTAAGAGCACACCGGAGCCTCCAATATTGGAGCTCTATTGACAACAAAACAGATGTCAACACTGCCCTAGAATGCTTTATAAGTAAATTCAATGAAGTGTACAGTGTCTACACCCCCTACACCAAAAGAAGGATCTGTGACTATGACAGCCCCCAGATCATGGCACAGCTACTAGCCCTCATGAAAAATAGAGATGACTTGTGGTACAAAGCAAGAAACTCCGGTACCCAGACAGACTACCAGAACTATAGAGCTGCATGGAATAAATGCACCTGAGCTATTCGTAAGGCCAAAAACACTCACTTTAAAAATGAGCTGACAAACTTATGGGGTGACAGTAGACGGTTCTGGGAGAATGTCAAGTCCCTAACCAGTAAACCTAATAAAACTTCCCCCACCTTCCTGGAACACTGAGGCCAACCTACACAGGATCACTGTCACATAGCAAATGTCTTCAATGGAGCTTTTACTGACCTCAGTGGAGTGTTGCCCCAACTTCCTTCAACACCAATCAGATACTTGCACTGAATGAAACCCAGGGACCCAAGCAAACTCCCATCCGCCTTTCTACTTCAGAGCTATCACCTTTATGGAAGCAAAAAAGTACACCCTAAAAGCGCTAGGTAATTCCAGAACTAGCTCTGATTAACTTGACCTAAGACTAGTTAGGCTCACCCTGGACATAACTCTCAACCCCCTCACCAAAATCATAAATCTCTCCTTGGTATCAGGCTAACTCCCAAGGATCTGGAAGGTGGCGGTGTTTACCCATGTTTACAAAAGTGGTGACAGGGCCAACTCTACAAATTACTGCCCGATATCTATCCTTCCTCCACTCTCCAAGGCCCTGGATTGAATCATAGCGACCAACTGATGGAATATCTGGACAAGTATCATTTACAATGTCAGCAACAGCATGGATTTCGAAAACAACACAGTACCACAACTGCTCCAGTGGAGTTTACCAGCTTTATCCATAATGCGCTAGACAGAGGGCTCTTGGTGGGGGCAACGTATATTGATCTCACCAAGGCCTTTGACACCGTCAGTCACAATCTGCTCCTGGATCAGCTCTTCAATACCAGCCTCTCACCTGCAACAGTAGCATGGTTCAGAAACTACCTCTGTCGGAGGGTCCAAAAATTGAAAATCCTGGACACCTTCTCCTAAAACCTTAGTGTTAGCACAGGCATTCCTCAAGGTTTTATCCTTGGCTCTCTACTGTTCAGCCTGTTCTTAAATAACCTCCCTCAATCGGTAAATGACCAGCTACTACTGTATGCAGACAATGCGGTCCTATATTCATGTAATTCTGACCTCTACATACTGGAAAATAAAATGCAGGCTAATTTAATTGCAGCTGAGCACTGGTTCCTTCAATCAAAACTGCTCCTCAATTATAAAAAACTAAGACTATGTTATTTGCATCATCACATAACAAACACCACACTCACCAACTTTGCATTCACAACAATCAGAACACTTCCCTGGAGATGGTTCAAACATTTAAATACCTAGGATTGACACTGGACCACACCCTCTCATTTAACCAACACATAGATGCAGTCGCAAAGTCATGACATGCAAAACTAGGATTACTGTACAGACACTGAAAAGACCTGACTTCTGAGGCACTCAGAACTGCTGTAAATAGCTCAGTCCTCTCAGTGATAGACTATGGTCTAGCAGTATATGGGGCTGCCTCCCAAACTGCTTTAAAACATATCAAAACAACACTAAACAAAGCATGTAGTTTAGTCCTAGGTGTACCCCATCTCACTCACACCTGCGAGTTGTACACTCAAACAAAATGGCTCAACTTTGACAGTTGCTGCCAATATCAAGTATGCATGCTCACCAAGTCTATGCTAGGACTTACCACCCCAGGTCTGCAAAGCCTCCTTAGCCGACCCTAATTCCATCAGATGCACTAGGGGTGCAAACAACTAAGCCCTCTGCATCCCTTTCTGTAGAACCACAGAAGGTCAATGGTCCCTCTGAATACGGGCACCACTTTGGCCTAATGTGCTTGACCTAGGCATCACAAAAGAGACAAAATAGGCCCTTTAAAGATAAACTCTGAGTGGCCCTCACCACAGACAGGAACTGTGACTGTGAGATCTGAACTCCCCACACTCTTCCCTCTCTTTCCTGCTACCCTCATTCTAACCTGCACCTTTGCCTCTCCTCTCTTCTTCTAATACTCCCCTAGAGGCTCCAGGTCCCAGCCTCAGCACTCCCCCCCCCCAGTGAGTCTAGCCCTCCTTTATGACTACACTCTTTAGCACTTAAGACAAAAGAACTGCTGCCCATCAAGTTCTCACCTCCTTGCATTTAGTATTAGTTAATTATTTTACAGACTATATCATCCTCTGTTCCCTGCCTGATTTGCTCTATATTCTGTAGATTCTCAAGTTGTTCACTTAACAACCTGTCAACTTAGCCTGCTTTAAATTATGTGTCTGTATATTTTTACTTATGTAATCCCTGTTATTGTAATTATGTAACCTCTATAACCTGATGTACTCATGTCTTTCTAGGCATGGAACCTCCTTGTATCTGCTTATGTACTTGTAACCATTGTAAATTATGTTGTGTTCATGTATTACAATGATGTGGGACCTCTGTAAAAGAGCCTTTGGATCAAAGGTACTTCTTAGAAATAAATAATAAAAAAAAAATACAGCACCATCCATCCTCCCTTTCTCCTGCTGTATCCTTCCTGAATGGAATATAGGCTGGTATGGCATGTCCCAGTCACAGTTGCCTGAGTACCATGACTCAAGAATGCCTCTATAGGTACATCATAATGAGCCATGGTAATGACTGTGATGACCACAAGTAGAGTACAGTATTGTGACCTCAGGTGCTTGTTAATACTGATGTGGAGAACCACCCTAACAATTGAAAAGAGTGGTCTTGTGAGTTCAAATAAAAAATATAGGGAGCAGAATGAAGACATTTCCTTTAAAAAATGGAAGAAGTACAGTGGAAGAAGTACAGGAGAGGTTCAGAGAAGTGAGGGTATCTGCAGTTGGGTGAGAAACTCAGTGATATTTTCCAAGGTACTCCAAGTACTTAGGGCAATCACAGTGAGGAAGCTAAGAATACAGGAGTTTAATGGGTGTCTGAAGGGTGATGTGCAAAATGGGATATGAGGTAGTAGGGGAGTGGGTGAGATATGGAACAATAAGGGGCTTTATGCCAAGGATAGGATGTATCTCAGCATCGAGGGTACAAGGCATTGGGACAGGGCTGGAGAACTATATTAAAAAACAACATAGATTTAAACTAAGGAGGGGAGGACTGAGTCAGAAAACAGGAGGAGGCACCTTCCAGGGGGGAGACCAGAAGGCTTCTCCCCCCAGAGAAGGAGGAGGAGGAGGAGGAGAATGAGGGGAAATTACCAAGACAAAAGTGAAGAGGGAGAGATGGGAAGGGGTTGGGGCACAAGGTGGACTGTAGCACCCTTGAATTCAAAGAGCTTAGCAAACAAGGTGGCAGAGTTCCAGGCAAAGATGGGAGAGGGAGAGGTAGATATTGCTGTCATTTCAGAGACCTGGGCCACCCAATGCCATGACTGGGATCTTATGATCCTCTGTTACAAGTGGTTCTGTAGGGACAGAGAGGGGGAAGGGCTGGAGAGGTGGCTATTTATGTCAGGGAGGGGACACTGTACCAGTGAGGAGCGGGATGAGGGGAGTCCAGAAGTCATATGGGTATTGCTCTAAATCCCTAAAGGCAAGAAGCTCAGGATGGGGGTGGTGTACAGGCCACACTCACAGAGCAAGGAGGTGGATAGGGACCTGGGGAAGCATATCAGGAAGGTCAGTGGCAAGGAAAATACAGTTATAGTGGGAGACTTCAACCTACCTGGGGTTGACTGGCAGATAGTAACTACAGCACACACTAGGAAACAGGTGCTGCTAGAGGCTATCCAAGACAGCTATCTAGTGCAATGGGTGATAGAACCTACTAGAGAGGGGAACATACTGAATCTTGTGCTAACAAATGGTGATCAAGTCCAGGATGTGGTAGTACAGAACCCTTTAGCAGGAATCAACCACCCCTCAGTGTGGTTCCTCCTCAACACAGGGAAGGAGTTGGCTAAGACCAGGACAAGAGTTCTGGACTTCAAGAAGGCACATTTTGACAGAATGGACAGCATCCTAGAGGAGTATTTAGCTTAAATTAACCCAGGGATGGATGCTGAACAGAAGTGGGCAATCAGTATGAAGGGGCTGAATGAGGCCACAAACATGTGTGCCAAATCTCAGAGTAAGCAGTCCAGGTCCAAACAACCTTGCTGGCTCAGCAATGAAGTGGAGTCGAGGATGAGGTAAAAAAAACTGGCATTCATTAAGTTCAAAAAATCAGAGCATGAGGATAGAGGATGCTCACAGAGGCATCTAGGAGGTGACCAGGGTCAGGGCAGCCAAGGCAGCAAAGGAGCTGAAGCTGGCTCAGGAGATCAGAGAGGGGAAAAAGGGATTCTTTAAATACATAAGGGAGAAGAGGAGTTGTAGAGATGACATTGTTTGAATCAAGAGGGATGGGGAATGGGTGGAACAAGGGAAAGAACAGGCAGAGACACTCAATGAGTACTTCTGGTCCATGTTCACAAAACAAAGGGATGGCCCGGGGACTTACAGTGATGCCTAGAGCAAGTTAGAAGCTCCTCTACACAGCTCCAGCTGATTTACCTAATTTTTACCTCATTTGTTAGCACTAACAAGATAAAGGAGAGGTTAGAGAACAAATACATTTTTATGTTGGATTGTGCACAGGCGCAAGCAACATAGTGGCACCATATGAGTTTTAGAGGTGTGCCTGCTCTGCCAATGCCCCACTCCATTTTGCAGGTGGGACTATCTATGACAGCACTTCAGATGCAGTGGTGTGCAGTTGAAAGGAAAGCACTGCAATTTGCCTATGGTCGGCAAGCAGTGGCTGTCATCAGCCGCCTCTCCATCCTCATGAAAGCCAAAGGAGTGCCCAATACCCCTATCGGCATGCCCCCTCTCCAGTTTCTTTGCTGATGGGGTAGCCTAATCCCTGTTGGCATGATGCACCCCCCATGTGTTGTGTGCTGAGGGGGTGTCCAAACCCGCTCAGCTCAATTGCCCACCCCAGCACACTGTATGGCTGATGGGGTGCCCAATCCCCATCAGCTCCATTCCTTCCTCAACAAACATCCAGGTGGCAGGCTCGTAGCCTACTCCAGCATGTCAAAAGTCCTGCATCTCTTTTTTTTTTAACTCTGTAAAAAAAGAAAATGGTCCCTCGCTGACTCTCTTGCCCTCTCCTCCAACCCGCGCCCACCCTCTGCACACCCCACCTCCCTGCACTCCCCTCACCCCATACTCACCTCTGGAGGCTGGTGTGACAATATTCAGTGGACCGGGAACACATCTGCACTCTTCAAAGCCAAACTGCAAACTGAAGAAATGCCGATAAGCTGTGTAATGGCATAAATGTTTTTTTTTTTTAACTTTGGTGCATATCTCACCCATTTTGGGGAATTTTTGCACCAAATTTTCAACATGGAGTTCTTTGGATGCCACCTCATGAATTCAGTCACTGTCATCTCATTATTCTGTCCAGAAAAGGTGATTTCGTGGTCACTGCTTGGAATCATCTTTTGAAACTGATTAACAAAACAACAGTGTCACTGTTCATGAGATGGGATCTCAAAAAGCCTATGTTGCAAATTTGGCAAAAAATTCCAAATGACTGTTACAAGTGTGCATTGTGCAGTTTCCATGCACACTGTAACTTCATGAATTTATAATATTTTCACACCAGATTTTTAACATTGTCATTTTTCACACCTCCTTATGAACAGTAAAGCTGTCATTTCTCACATCCTGGCTGAAATATGTTTTTGCACTTCCAGCGCAGAATAGCACGGTCACTGTGGGAAATCACTGTTTGGGACAGATTAATAAAATCACACTGTCACTGTTCATGAGGAGAGGTTCAAAAATACCCACGTTGAAAATCTGGTGGAAAAAATCCCCCAAATTATTGCATTACAGGCATTCATTGCACGGTTTCTACACACGCTCATAACTTTGCCAGTTTTTATTTTCACACCAGATTTTCAGCACTGCCATTTTTTCACACCACCTCATGAACACTAAAACTCATTTTTAACATCCTGACAGAAATGTGTTTTTACACCAGTGGCACAAAATGGCACAGTTGCTGTGCAAAACCACCTTTCCAGATTGAGTTATGAAATGATAGTGCCACTGTTCATGATGTGAGGTCACAAAAATACCATTTTAGAAATTCAGAGTGAAAATACCAACAAATGCCTGGGGTATTAGGGTTTCCAACTATAATGCCCTACTCCATACAGACTGACAGGCATTGGGGGTGTGACTTGGGATTGTTGCCTGTAAAATACACGCTATTCCACCCCCACCCTGCAACCACTCATAGGCACCGAGGTGTGCCTTGCAGTCTTCAGCCCTAGCATTCACCCCATTCTCCTGTACCACACCCATTTCAGCATATTTCCTTATGAAATGAGATGAGTGTAAGACCCGAAGACCCCAAAGCACACCGTAGCACCTGTCAGTGTCTGCAGGGTAGTGTGAGATGAAATGACATGAGCGTTATGCCCGATGATCCAAAAGCACACCCCCAATGCCTGTCAATCTCTGCAGGGTGGGGGTGGGGTAGGCATCAGTTCAAAATTTCACTACCATTCCTATTATGCATCCATCTAACTCCTGCACTACCAATGCCAGTGGCAGCAAGCCAACATTCAGCATTGACAAATGCTTGTTATTTATCTATTTGATGAGTGAAGTACACATAGTTAGCAAAATCAGCTGGATAATGCTTCATTCTATGTTTAATTTTTGTGAAATTAGTGGTCCAATGCATGCACTATATTAAGCCTCATTGGGTAACAAGGTCATATCATATTCTAGTGTTCTATTATGTTCCCAAATTTCATTTTAAAATTATCAGATTTGACCTATTAAAAGATAAGGTTATTTTCTTTGGTGTTTTATGCTGGCAAAACATCAGTCTTAGTAAGAAAGGTTGGATCCTCCAAGAATTTGAGTTTATGGATGGCAGCTTTAATATCTACAAAACAGTAATAGAGGTGAGCTAGAATAATCTCTTGTTTTTAAAACTTATTGTTTTTAATTTCACAATGTATATTTCAGAACTTACAATTCATAATTCATAATTTGGAAAAGTGTCTCAATTTTGGTGGTTATGGTCAAACAGAACCACAAAAGACTAAAGGCTCCATATTTTTTCACGTGCTAAGATGACTATAAGCGGGAACCTGTGACTTTGCGTGTTCTTTAACACCCCCGCTGATTAATTTTTTTTTGTTTGTTTGATATTTGAATGCGTAACCCTGCTTGATCATCTAGCTGTATTTTACAGTATATTTTTATAAGAGATGATTGTGATGATCCCCTCAGTGTCTATAATTCATGTCCATCCTGACCTTTGGAAAATAAAGACTCCTATTTTTAGGGTATTCAGGGCTATACCAGGGGTACACATCTAGATTAAGATCTCAAGTTTTTAATTTTATTTATATTTATAAAGCTCTTTTGTTATAAACTATTATGGGTGTCCACTTTTTTAATTTATATTCTTAGTTAGGACAAGAGGACCAAAGAATAACTTTAAGGTATTTAGAAAAATGCCTTAAGGTTTATCTTTTGTTACTAGTAACTATGTAAATCTCTTTTCTATTTACCACAAGGTAATAGGGGCCAGAGCTGAGAGCTTCAATGGGATTTTGGCTTATTCACCAAGTTATTAAAATAGGAGGGCAGCAGGGGTCGACAAATCCTATAGCCCGACGTCCCGGGCTACAAGTTTTCAGTCAAGGACAAGTATTTTGACAAGCACTGCTTGTCCACGGGCAAGTATGCCTTTAAACAAAAATTACCTGCTGTACCAGCCTTTTCCAGCAGGGTGCCTCTTTGCATCTGAGTCCAGCTACTTCCCATGGTCATCTGACCCACAGGAGTGTCACTCATGTGATGCTGACAAAGGTGCGAGCATAGCGGGAGTGAGCAGCGATCGGGAGGAGTCAGTCAGGACTGGCATGCAAAGCAGAGAAACATCGTATGCAACACCCTATGGTAAGGCACATCCATTGGTGGCAGTGGTGACTTGGCGGGATGTGGGGGACGATCGCAGCAACGCTTGCTCACTTTCTCTATAGCTGAGCAAGAGAAAGGACGTGCGTGCTGCTACTGTGGAGCACAGGAGCATACTTTTGATTTCAATGAGCTGCGAGCTGGGAGGTGAGGGAATCTTCAGTATCAGAAGAACTTTCACTGTAGTGTGTGATTAAGTGTGAGATCGAATGTGAGAGCAGGCCAGGTGACAGTTAGCGAGGAGCGGCTGCAGCAGCAACATGGTGTGGGTGTGTTCAGAGGGGAATAGAGGTGCCGAGAATCGTGAGCACAGTCGAGGTGTTTACTGTGCTGACAGAAGTTGCTGCTGGCTGTGCCCACTTTGCCCAGTGCCTCTCTGTTTAGCTCCCTGTTAAAAATAAATATAAAGGCAAAGGCATACAGGCATAGGGAGTGTTGGTGTTGTGTGTGACCAAGCGGTGGGGGAGGGGAAGAGACAATCTCCTTGCCAGTTGCTACTGCTGAAAGCCCAAAGTATAATTCACTTTGACAGCGACAAATACTGATTATTAAAAGGGGAGTGTGTCTGTCAGTGTGTGGCAGTCTGGCAGAAGTGAAGCACTAAATTTTAAGAAGCCAGGCACTTGAGTTGTGCTCCCTAAAGACAAATCAGACTCAGGAGGAGGAAAGAAAGCCATAAGCATTAAAACCCAGCCTAAATCAGAGTAATAAAGCTGAAGAAGGGTACCTCATTTGATCTCTCATTTATGTCAGATGGGGGAAGGGAGGGACTGTGTGGAGTGTTAAAAGTAAGAAAGAAAGCAAAGGAAAGGGGTTATGGTACACGAGAGTTCTTTTGTGTTGTTGCCCATAAGTAGCAAGTCTGAATAACTGCCTAAGGAAAACATTATAAATAACATAATAAAAACAGCTAATAAGGGAAGAGTTTAACAAAGAAAAGATAAGAGGAGCCTTAGGCAGCTTTTTGGGAGAAAGGAGAGTGTGTGTACAAAAAGAAAAGATATTAAAATGAAAAGAAAAAAGTTTTGCAGTTGTTTGAGATACTAAAAGAAAGAAACTCTAATTTAGCTGCAGCACTATATTTGTGTGAGACACTGTTTCAGTGTTTTGTTGAGGGAGAGGAGGGAGGAGAGAGAAGGCACAGGAGGAGGGACAGAGGGCATAAATTGAAACTGAAAAGGGAACAAGTGTGTGGTGGGTGTTGTGTTGTGATTTATTTACATTGAACCAGTACACAGAAAAATATAGAATATAAAATATAAGAAAGTATAGCAGTGAATGTACTGAAGTAGTGTGTGACTACGCTATAGTGTTTCCAATTTCTATTTTTATCCAGGCACCCAAGCACATCTAGTACACTTAACTACCCCCATCCCCCTTCCACCCAGTCAAGAACGGACTCTCACACACAGATATTGTAGAATATATTTAATTTGCTGCAGAGTAAGCAAGTTAAAAAAGTTAATAAACACAACAAACAAAAATATGGCTATGCAAAAGAATAAAAAACAGAAGACTCTTTTTTCTATGTGGTCAGCAGCAGCAGCCACTGGGCCTAGTAGCCAAACACAACTACAGTCTTCTCAAGATAAAAGGGACACTGCTGTGGTAATGGATATAGCAGCAGCTGATGCTGATGTCCATCAGTCAATTGAATTAAACCGTGAAGCGGAAGCATCTGTTTCCTCTTCCTGTCCTAGTAAGAAACAAACTTTGCTGGATCAGCAACAACAAGGAGACATAATCTCTAAAGACAAAAAATATGATCAGGAAAGAAGGGCCAGAATGTTTCAATCTCACTGGCTGAACAATTATAAATGGCTATGATACGATAAAAAAGGGGGACTGATGTATTGCACAGTTTGCGAAAAGTATCCCTCTTTTGCAATACCAGCCTTTTAAAAAAAAACGAATGTGTTTGCCACAGGCTCTAACAGTTTTAGAATTGAGTCACTACGAGCTCATGAAAAATCTAATCCACATGTGTTGAGACAGAACCAACATATTCTGGAAAGGGGCAAGCATGCAGTTCAGTGAGATATTACTGAGTCACCTTTATCAAGCCTTTGCAGTGTTGGAAGAGGCCACAATGGAGAAAGTGAGATGTCTGTTCAACACAGCATACTCCATTGCAAAAAATATGCGTCCTTTTTCCAACATGGATTGGCTATGTGAATTGCAAGAGAAAAATGGTATTAAGCTTGGTACCAACTACACAAATGATAAGAGAGCCAGGGATTTTTGCAGAGCTATATCTGCTGTTCTGTCCAAAACCCAGATACAGACTCTTAAAAACACAAAATATGTGACAATTCTTGCTGATGGCAGCACAGATATGGCTCTAGTTGAATGGGAAAATGTCTTTCTGTGTTTTGTAGAATCTAACACAAAAGATGTATGTACATATCTGATCCAGGCTGTGCCTTTGGAATTCGCACATGCTGAAGGTGTTTTTAATGCAATAAGAACAGCATTAGATCCACTGTGTCTTCCTCTCACTGACTTATCAAATGTGAGCAGTCCGGGGCCTGTTTTGATTTCTGCCAATTTTGATGGTGCAGTTGTAATGATGGGTGAAAGGAGTGGAACCATCACAAAGTTACGGGAGCACTGTCCTCGCATCATTGCCATGCACTGTTGCCCATAAGCTGGAGTTGGCAGTTCTCGATGTAATGAAAACAAACCCCTTCATATCAAAGCTTGAAAATACTCTAAAGGGTATATTTAAATTCTAACACTATAGTCCAAAAAAGATGAGAGCGCTACAAGAAATTGCACAAGTAATAGATAGTGATCTGGCACACTTCAGTGCAATTAAACAGATGAGATGGCTTGCCAGCAGATCACGGTCAGTTCATGCAGTTCAGGTGAATCTACCTACAGTTGCTCAGCACTTGCAACAAAGTGCATCTTCTGCTGATGGTTCAAAAGCAAAGGTTCTTTTAAGAGAGGTACAGTCTGTTCACTTTGTCAAATCTCTTTATATCCTCCAAGATTTTTTGCCCATACTTAAAAATCGTTCACTGCAGTTTCAAAGAGATGACTTAATAATTCTTGAAGTACCAAATCTCATCGAGACCTGCCTTCTCCAGCTGATGGAAATGAAATCAAAGCCAGGAAAATACATGACAGCTTTCCTAGCTCTTTACAAACTTCAAAACAGATGCATGGACTATGTCATTTCATAGAAGGGAGTTGAGAAGACCGTGCCCTTCACATTCAAAGGCAACTGTCCTGAAATAAATTTTGGGACTGATACACAACTGCAGACTTTAGTTGATGCAGCAATAGATTATATTGATGTAAGATTTCAAAATTTCTCAGAGGTGCCTCTGAAATGGTTTAAATGTCTGGATTTTAAACAGTTTGATCTATCAAGAGAACAACTTGCAGACTTCAGGACCAATGAAGTGGCCAATTTGGCAGCATACTTTAATTTTTTCAATGATGAGCAGCAGGAAAATATTAGAACAGAATATGCTGCATTTAAGGCCATGCTGAAATCTGCAGTTCACAAACCCTATCCGCAGGTGTATACAAGATTGCTGAAAGAAAAAATGCCCCAGATTGCTCACATTCTAGAGTTAGTAGAAATACTACTGGCAATGAGTTTGTCAACTGCAAAGTGCAAACAAGTGTTCTCCATTCAAAACCTGATAAAGACAAAAATAAGAACACGTCTGGCAGATGACACACTACAGTCACTTCTTCAGATAGCAGTAGAGGGTACAGATATATGTGACTTCGATCCAGATCAAGCAATAAACCACTGGCTGCTGTCTGGTCCAGGCACTCTACATGTTTATGGGCATGCTACTATTGGTACTACTGAATCTGATGCTTCTGTGTCTCATGCTAGCACTGCTGCTGCTCCATCATCACTTGATGTTGTTGACAGTTCTGAATCTGAGTTCATCTAATTATCCTATGCTAATTATTCTCTGCTTCATTCTGGCATTTGTGGACTGGACAGCCAGGACATTCAGAGTATGGCACCAATTCTTCAAATCACCAAACTTAAAGGCCGGATATTCAAACTAAGCCATTCTGAGGCGAATGCTTGCATGCTCAAAATAGTTCGAGGGGGTGTGGCGAGCGATATTCAAAGGGTTGCACTATTGAGCAACCTTTGAATATCACCCCAGCCACAGCCACTGTGCATGGTGCAGTGGAACTTGCACCACCACAAGTTATCAGAGTTGAGCATTAAACTTGAGGTGGTGCAAGTACCATTGCGCCATGCGCAAATTTCCGATATTCAAAAGGTGACATGCAAATGGGGGCATAATTCATGCAAGGCGCAGGGGGGCCATTTGCATCTGATTATGACCCCATTTGCATGCCATTAGCATGTAGGTGCACGGATCCCTGAGGACTTGCGCCTGGCCACCCTGCCAGGCAGCAGCGTCAGGGACCGACGCCTGCAACCCGATCATGGGCAGAACGTAAAACAACCCCCACAAACATCTCCAATGCCCGATCCTTGGGCAGTATGTATAATGACAACCCCAAACATTCCCAATGCTCGATCGCTGGCAGAACGTGAAACACTTTCAGTGCCTCAATCGGGGCAGAATGTAAAAAGACCCCAACCCAAATATCTCCCTGTGGTCCAGTGGACTGTGCTCGATTGCAGGCAGAATGTCCAGGATATCCCCTGCCTTGGAGGCTTAGTGGTTCTTTCAGGCCCCACCACTCGCTGCCGCAGCCGGTGGCGGGGCAGCATCCCATTCCCGCTGTTACGCCTGGGCCGCTTCATCGACTGACTGAACCGTGAACAGCCGTCGATGTGCGCAGCTAGACACGGGCGGCAGCCCATATCATAGATGACAGTTCAGACTGTGGAATGAACATCATTCACAAATCTGGACTGTCATAACGGATATATGCACGCCCATTGGCTCTAGCTCTGCACCACCGGCGCAGCCCTACCAGACAGTCAGTCAGCTGGCTGCGGGTGGCAGGCGGTGGATGCTGCCACCCGCCGCCGCCGGGGATCTGGTGGTGGGCTTCATGGGTGGGTGGGTGGGGGACACTCAGACACCAGGGAGATGTTTGGGGTTGTCATTATACATCTGCCCACGATCGGGCACTGGGGTTGTCAGTATACATTCTGCCCGGCGATCGGGCACTGGGGGTTGTCAGTATACATTCTGCCCGTGGATCTGCACTGGGGGTTGTCAGTATACATTCTGCCCGCCGATCGGGCATTAGGGAGATGTTTGGGTGGGGGTTCTTTCACGCCTGCCCACAATCGGGCTGGTGGGGGCACAGGACTGAGTTGGGGCCAGCCACGGGTGGCAGCTGCTGTGCGCCTGCAATACAGCAGCTCACCTGTGGGTGGCCCTCAACTTGATCCTTTTTTTGACTCAAAGTTGTGCAGGCGCAGGTTGGGGTTGTGCTCAGACAACTCTGCACAACCTGACTGAATATCGGGTTGTGCAGTTTATGCATGGTTCCTCCTCCTGTTGAGCATGCATTCATTTGCATTGCGCTGTTGCTCAACCTGTTTTCAGTGGCGCGAACTGCCTCCTGCTGAATATCGCAGGAATGGCGAATGTGTGACTTATGCATGTGTAACCCTGCTGCGTATATGCAACCCTTTTAGAATATCTGGGCCAAACTGTATAACAGAATATTTTTTAAAGTCTTCATTTATACTGTTTTCTATCACATACTACTATTAATAATACAGAAGACAACAATTACTTTGTTGCTACATACTTTTTATAAGTTTTCCTTAAAACACTGTCTTCTGACTATTGGACTACCACTCACAACAGTGGGACTACCACTTTGGATAGATCAGTTGTCCTGGACTACCACAGAAATTTAAAATGTGTCGATCCCTGAGGGCAGCCTTAGGGACTGGGGTTAGTTCTGGTTGTAAATACTTTTTTTTATAGGTTTAATGTTTAGAGGGATTTTTCTCTCTGGGGAGGAGGAGGGCTTGGGAGCAGCCCTTATTTTTTAACATTTTACAATTCCATTCTGTGGGCTATAATATCATTATAGTAAGAACTTGGCAAAAAAATATTATAAAAATAGGTACTAACAGCATCAAAGTAGCTTCATAGAATGTAAAGGGATTGCGAACACACAAAAAGAGGATGCAAATCCTTAACTATATAAGAATGTTATGATTCAAAATAGTATTCCTTCAGGAAACTCATTTACTAAATATGGAGTTAGATTACCTTAGAAAGTTCAATTTCAAGCTGGTGTATGGGGCTGGCAAATACACTTCAAGAGCTAGGCTTGCTATCTTGTTAGACCTGGGAGCAGAGTTCCACCTTAATAGGTTGATCACAGACCCAGAAGGAAGATATGTTCTATCTGTTGGGAAACTTATACATATTGACTGTGTTTTAAGATCCATATATGCACCAAATTCTAATTCCTCAGTCTTTTTTATGAACTTACTATCTCGCTTATTACCCTGTACTTCACATTAGATAATTTTAGGGGAGGAATGGAACATTCCTCTAGACCCCATACTATATAAATAATATTCACTCAATTCTGTCAGGAATATAGATCATATGACATTGCAAGATATTCTTAAATTATGCTACCTGACAGATACCTGGAGAATATATTTTCCTAATACTAAAGCATATACCTATTTTTTCACAAGTGCATATGTCTTTTTCCAGAGTAGACTACATTTTAGTTTCACAAAGTTATTTATCCTTTTCAGAAAATCCCCAAATGCTATCAAGAATATTGTCAGACCACTCTCTCATTCAGATTAACTTAAAGTTGATCAACTCCCATAACAATTTTGCTGGAGACTTAATAATAATCTCTTACGACAAGACTATATTGTAAAATATATAAGTGAGGCTATTAATAAATTGTGGGAACTAAATTATTCTTCTGTTGAAAAGATAGATACAGTCTGGGCTGCTTTTAAATGCTTTTTAAGAGGAAAATTTATTAGATTTGTGGCCAAAATCAAACAAAATTCAGAAAAAATAATATCCTTAACTATAGGATAAGTCAATTGGAAGCACTTTCACTTACCCTTTTAATGCACTAATTAAACCAAGAAATTGTTGTGCATATGGAACAATTGTCACAATTAACGATGGAAAAAGCAGAATTTATAACAATGTCCAGGACTTCTTATGCACAACAAGGTGAGAAACCTAGAAAGCTATTGGCCAATAGGCTAAAGAAAATCAAGCAATCAAAACTTATAGATTCTATATCTTAAAAGGATAGGAAAATTCTACAGACAATAATGAGATATTGGCTGAGTTTGTTAGTTTCTACTCAAACTTATATGGGCCTGTATGATTCACCTTCTTGTGTTTAATTGATAAATACTTAAAAATGTAATTCCTCTCAGCTAAAAACATCCCAAGATAATACATTAACAGTTCCAGCTTCATTACAGGAAATAAAAGATGCCATTAAAATGTTTCTATCAATAAAGCCCCAGGACCGGAAGGTCTGACAGTCAACTTTTATAAAAATGTTTGTAATGTATTAAGTACAATTTTACAAATGTTTTTTGCTCATATTTTATGCAAAGTTATTTCTGATATTTATCTCCTAGAAACTGTGATAATCCTGCTTCCAAAACCTAATAAGCCAAAAACATTAGGTTACAAATTACAGGCCAATCTCCCTAATAAATTATGATATAAAAATACTAATAAGCATATTAGCCAAAATAATTAAAAACATTTGGCACCCACTTATAAATAAACATCAGGTAGGTTTTATCTCCTCCAGGCATGCCTCAGATGACCTCAGAAAACTTTCACATATTTTTTCTGCATCCAGGGAGTCCCAACAACCTATGGTTTTGGTCTCCTTGGATGGAGCAAAAGCCTTTGACAGGGTCAATCACAATTTTCTATTTGGCACGCTACTTAGATTTGACTTTCACAACACATTTATTGATTGGCTTAAATACTTTATTCATACCTCACTGCCAGAATTAGTTGCAATAAATTACTTTCTCCCACCTTTAGGTTATTTCAGGTACACACCAAGGTTGTCCCCTTTCTCCAATTCTCTTTAATTTCTATTTGGAACCTTCACTTATCACTTAAATACAAACCCAGATATTAGTGGTATTCAAATTTTAAAATATAAAATCACATTGTCAGCTTTTGCTGAAGATAGACTGCTCCATCTCTAATCTTATTCCTTCAATAAAGCTGCCCTCAAACTATAGAGTCCTTTAGTTTAGTCTCCAATTACAAACTAAATAAATATATGATGGAGGTAATGCTCTGAATTGAGTATTTATAAGTAAAGAGGTTTATGCATTAGGGTTATCTTGAAAACATAATGAAATTAAATATTTGGGGATCCATTTGTTGACAGAGACTTTAACTATGATTAAACTAAATCTGGAGCATGTTATAATTAATATTTCTCATGATTTGAAGAGATGGAATCCCTCCATTTTTCTTTCATGGGTAGGGTCAGTATTTTTAAAATGAATATTTTTCCAAGCATTTTTCCCCCATAAATATGCTTAATGTGTACCTTCCATTAATCTGGTTTACAAAATTGAATTCTATTTTAAATAACATTTTTGGCCCAATAAATCTCCATGGATAGCCCTAGATAAATTGATGTACCTAAAGGACAGGGAGGATTACAATTTCCAAATTTCATACTGTACTATATGACCTTTCAAGCTAATAAGTACCTTAATGTTTAGATCATATTAAGCTTTCAAAACATTATATTCCCATCTGGTCAGCATAGAATGTGACGTGCTCAAGAAACACAATATCGCCCAAAATCAGTTTATATATAAATTGCTGCTGATTAGTTTAAAAACTTAGTTATAGGTACATCCATCAAAATGTACAACCAGCTTTGTAAATATCTACCTTTAATCTCAGTCATAGTACTAATTAGCCTGAGCTGAACAATCTGAACCTTACTTTTCATGATAAGCAATTTACTCTTAAAATGTTTCCCAAGAAACATAACATAAAAGTGAAGGATTTGCTAAGGGAAGGGGTTATTAGTCCTTTGAAAGAGATTTGCCAAGATCTATCCCTGAGTAAAAAGTTTTACCAGAACTTTTTTATATTGACACTGGTTTTGAAATCACATTTTGGTGCTCCCCCTGGCCTACTGATGAGGTTGTAATAATACTTAATAAGTGGAATTCTAGTATTAGCAGACATCCTATGTCCAAACTACACCGCTGCTTTTTAAATACAAAACCTAAAGATACACCTTACCAATGTTCCTTTTGGAATAAGTACTCTGGTGAACAAACTATTTCTTAGGAAAACTATGGCAACATATTTACAAATACCTTCTGTTAGATAATTTCAGGATAATTCAATTTAAAACAGCACATAATGCTTATTTAACCCCACACAGACTATTCAGGATGGGCTGAGAAATAATAATATTTACAGTAAATGCTCCAGAGATGTTGGTTCATTGGACCATATGTTCTGGTCTTGCTATGGCAAGAGATTAAAAATAAAGTCATGCTAAAGCTTTTTAATTATCAAGCATGGGATTTGAGAATTTTTGTTTTGGGTGACTTCTCAAGGGATTTTTTGACAACTGATGAATTTGTTTTATCAAGCATAGGGATCACTGTTAAGCAAGTTATTCTGAAACACTGGCTTGATAATGCTACACTTTCACTGAAAGAATGATATCTCAGATTCGAGAAAATTTAAATGTCATGCGCTCAGTTTAACACTTTCAGGAAAGGAAGGGCATTTAAGAAACAATGGGATAAACTATCGACTATATTAGATTCTTCATAATTATGATACAATATTAAACATCAGTTGTGATCGCTGCCTCTACCTATTTTAACAATTATGCTCTAGTGTCCACTTTTAAAAACCATAAATAGTACTGTCATTAATGGTTAATGAATGTAACTGTTTCACAGTTAAACATGTTATATATCTCTTTTCTCTGAATTTACCTGACATATCAGTATACTTCTAGTCTCTTAATGGCTCTCAGATGGATCTTTAAAGTTCATTTTAATATATTTTGACTGTTCTTTCTCCATCTTTTCTTCGCTCCTGTTAAAGGTTTCAGTATGGGGAGGTGGGAAGGGGATAGAGGGATAGCTGTTTCTTTCTCTTTGTATATTATTTGTTCTTGCATTTGTTATGATATTTTTGAAAATTCAATAAAGATTGCAAAGATTAAAAAAAAAAGGGATGGCCCAATACTACAGGGGAACGGGGTAAGGGTGAAGGGTGCAGAGATAACAGATGAGGTCATCAAAGAGGATAGAGTTCTTGTGGGTGGACAAGGCACCAGGGCCAGATGGTGTACACCCAAGGGTCCTGAAGGAACTGGCAGAGGTGTTGGCAGGCCCTCTGATGGACCTATTCAACACCTCCTTGGAGATGGTGAAGGTACCCAGGGACTGGAGGATGGCCACATGGTGCCCCTTCACAAGCGTGGACCCAAGGACCAATCAGGCAACTACAGACTGGTAAGCTTGACTTCCATAGTGGGGAAGTTGATGGAGACCTTTCTAAAGTAGTGGTTGATAACCTTTCTTGATAGTAATGGTCTACAGGATAAATGGCAGCATGGGTTTGTCTCAGAAAGATCGTGCCAAACTAACATGATCAACTTCTTTGAGAGGGTCACTAGTACGGTTAAAGAAGGCCATGCTGTGGATGCCCTGTACCTGTACTTCAGCAAGGCATTTGACTCAGTGCCCCATGGGAGGTTAATGAGCATGCTGAGGGACATGGGGGTGGGGGAGATACTGGTGCGGTGGGTTGAGAGCTGGTTGCAGGGCAGACAACAGAGGGTAGTTGTATGGGGAGACACATCCAAGCTGAGTCTAATAACAAGCTGGGTACTGCAGGGTTCAGTGCTGGAACCTGTTTTGTTCAATTTCTTCATTGGATACATTGCAGAGTGGGTCAAGAGTAAGATCAGCCTGTTCGCAGATGACACTAAGATTTGTGCAAAAGTGGACAATGATGAAGGAGGCAGGCACTCAGAAAGGATCTAGCTAAACTCAAACACTGGTCTAGGAAGTGGCAGTTGGAGTTTAATGCTAAGAAGTGCAAGGTCATGCACCTCGGAGCAGGAAATCCCAGGACAAGCTACTGGCTTGGGGGGAGTGCAGGTAACAGCTTCAGAGGAGGAAAGGGGCCTCAGGGCAGTAGTCACAGGGGACATGAAGGTATCAGCACAGTGTAAGAGGGCAGCAGCAATGGCAAATAGGATGCTAGGGTGCATTGCCAGAGGTATCACTTCAAGAAAGGAGGTGGTCATCCTGCACTTGTATAGATCACTGACGAGGCCACACTTGGAGTACTGTGTGCAGTACTGGTGCCCATACCTCAGAAAGGATGTGAGATTAGTGGAGGGAGTACAGTGCAGGGCTACGGAAATGATCATGGGACTGGGGGGAGTTGCAGTATGAGGAAAGATTGAGGGAGCTCAACATATATTCACTGGAAGACAAAAGGGAAGAGAGGACATGATAAAGACCTTTAAGTACTTGAAAGGCATAAACAATGTCAGAGAGGGAGGATTGTTCTGCTTGGGGGGGATGGGTCACTTGGGGGCACAGTCTGAAGTTGGAAGGGGGAAGGTTCAGGAGAGAGAGATGAGACAGTAATTTACAGAGAGAAAGTGGTGGTGAGATGGAGTGCACTGCCAGAGGAGTTAATCGAACTCAGGACAGTGGATAGTTTTAAGCGGGGTTGAGATAGAGTCAAGGGCAGGATTAGTACAGACAAGAACACAAAGAGGGAAAAGACCAGGAAAGGGGAGGAAGGGAAGGGTTTGGGTGGGGCTGGAGCAGCTGTAGTAATATGAAACTAAGAGCTGCACAATCGGCAGACTTGATAGACCTGTGGGCCTTTTTTTGCCGGCAATTTCATATGTTCATTTGTATGTAAGAATGTATCAAGATTATTGCTTACATATTTGTTTATATACTTTTTGCAAGACATTTGAGTAGCATGCTGCCAGTGGCACAGTAGGTTGCATGCCCTCCTTTAAAGCCAGAAGGTTGTAGGTTCTAGTTCCATATCAGGATGTTAAACCAATAATCTTGTGCAGTAATCTCACATGCTGTTTTTCCTTGCATCTCATGATATTGGCAAGAAAATTATCTTGCAAGATGCAAGGAATTTTCTTACATGAATTTTTCTTATTCAAGGAAAAAGTCACAATCCTTATATATTCTTTGCATACAACTGTAACATAAAAACGTGCATGTGCAGTATCTTGCATATGTCAACATATATCCTTGCATGTTCTACCAGTCAATAAACTTACAAAACTCTTTGTCTTTATTTGATAAGGAACTGAAAATACAGTTTTCACACCAGTGTTTATTCATGTACAGTTAAATAAGTATCATTTGGAGGTATTTCGTTTCTGTAACACAAACATTACTAACCGCTGCCAAGTAGCACACATTTCCTGTCCCTTTAATGCAGTTAAGATTTGATTCATGTATTAAAATTATTATTTTTTCTTAATGTACAGTATAGTTGCAGGCCTTTTTTCATTTCCACTCACAGGCTGAAGAGGACACCTGTGCACTGGAGTTACGTACAGTTCAATGAGAGCAGACTGTGATTGATTAGTACCACCTCACCTCCATTAACTGCACATACCTATTGTATTTGTTGATGACCATGAACCCTCCCCAGCAGTCTAACCAGAAATCCCATTGAACTAAGGATTTGCCATTCTACAGACCTTTGTTCTGATTTGTTATGAAAAGTACTTAAAGGGACACTGTCAAGTTTAGAGCTGATTTTATTGCCCCTGTATAGCAGTCACGTATAGGGAGCTGTGAGGTTGCAGAAAACATTAATGCTGACTAATAGTGAAGTACCCTCAAGATATGGCTTTTTTTGTAACCAAGTATATTAAAGTCATTCCGCTTTAAATCCCTGCTGCACACTTCCACAAGCAGGAATGGCGCCGAGCCGTGGGTGAGCTTGTTCACGATTGAGCTCATGATTTTTGGTCATGTATTAGATAAATGTTAAAAAACATACCCCCCCACCCGATCTACAGATGCCTTTAATATGATTCAGTCAACTCTAATGCGCATGCCCAGAAGTGCGAGTTCCACTCTTATAATGTGAATAACACAAGATCGAGCACTCAGTTTGCTTTTGAAATCCTATTATGGGCATCTGTGGATCAGGGGGTATGTTTTTCAGCATTTAGCTAATACATGACCAAAAATCATGAGCTCAATCATGAACGAGCTTACCCACAGATCGGTACCATTCCTGCTTGTGGATGCAAGTGACAGAGATTTGCAGTGGACCAACTTTAGTATGCTTAGTTAAAATGCCATATCTTGGGGGTACTTCACAATTAGTCAGCATTAATGTTTTCTGCAGCCTCATAGCTCCTTATATGTGACTGCAGTACAGGGGCAATAAAATCAGCTCTAAACTTGACAGTGTCCCTTTAATACATAATTACCTAAATACCTATAAGTGGGTTTTTTTCAGGTGTCACATAATAATCTTTTAGACTTGTACAGGGTGTTCAACCTAAATCAACTTACTGTTGGAGTAGGTATAGTTTATGAGATGGCAGCAATAAAGGGGAGTATTTGTTTGAGCAGTCCCAAATACAATGTGTGTGTCTGGCGTTGATTTGAACATTAAGTGCATGATGATTTTTTTTACTTACTGGACTACTGGAAAAAAGCCTTTATATCTGGTTGACCATGTGACCCCCTCTTCACTATTAGGTAAACATACCGCATGTCATTCATGCTGCATTACAGAATCCTTCTGGTAAAAACAAATGATAGGAATCAGGTGAGGGAGATTCAAGTACTCTAAAGGTGTCCCAGAGTTGTCAGATAGTCGGACATGCCAGTCACTGATATGATATGCACAGGTACTGCTGCCAGAACATCATCTCTGGAATAATGAGGGACTAGCAACAGGTGTGCATGAGTGCCTGACATCTCCAGGATGCCATTTAGTGTACTGGAGTATCTTGCAGCAGATTTCTGTCAGTTACCTCAGCAGAGGGAGATTATGGGTCTGCCCGAGTAACTTCTGTTCACCTAATGGCCTCACCTGTTTTGTAAATATATTATATTAAATGAAAGGCATGTACTGGGAACTGAATCCAAGCCCCAGCCTATGGTAAAGGTATGTTTCATTAGCAATCAGAATGCAATTATTATCCCCTATGGACCGAACCTTTTTAACTGCATACTGTAAGTACAATACATTATCAGATATTAGACTGTCATTATTCATACAGAAGGTCTTCAGTCAAGCCTCCATTGATCTGTAAGCTGTGCTATATCTGCTGTCAGTCTATAATCCAAGCTCCTAAGGACTGAATCCAAGTTTTTGTCTGTTGCATAGATGTGCTTTATCAGATGTCAGAATGTAATCCTTTGTAGTTTGAAGTCAAACCACTCTCTCTTGTACAGGTGTGTTTCATTTAAGCAATATACACTGACAGGGAGTGGGTATATGGGTGGATTTACCATGCCTGGTGTGGTTCAGTCATGAGGTGCAGCCAAGTGACTTAATCACACCAGAAGTGGTAAATCCACCTATATACCCACTCCCTGAAGGGTATATTGCTATTATACAATGTCTGTTTTTTGTGTGTTTAAAAAACAGGACATGTTTCTACATTTTAAATTATTTTTGTTGCTGTTATTTGGTACATGAGAAAAATAGTTCCCTGTTGCTCAGTTTGCAGTATCTGATAGTTTCATGCTCAAAGTCCCTGGTTTAACCTGCCACTGCAGATGGAACTGTTTAATGTGGCAGTGTTGTTTGTAGAAGACATTGTGAGCAGGACCGAAAGGTGTTTTTTCAAACCCGTCTTCTGCCTGAAAACTTGAGAGGCCATGTGGTGCCCATGCCATAGCTAACTGTCACAGTTGTGAAGTGTGGAGCCCAGTGTGTATTTAGTTCTAGGGTTTCAGTGCTTTTGGACTGTGACAGGAAGTGTTTGGGTGACATAGGATGAGGTAGAGTTCAGGAAAGAGGGGCTATTAAAAAATAATTTTAAGTGAGAATTCAAAATGGAAGAAGGGTAGTTTTGTGTGTGTGGCTAGGTTAATTGGAGCCACTGGAGTGAAGAGGGAGTGGGATTAGAGTAGTTTCTCACTGTGGTGGGTACTGCGACAGAGTATCTTTCTGTTGGTCGCAGTGTTTGCCAGGTTTGCGTTTCGGATGTTCAAAGTGATTTTGGGGCCAGTTCTTGATGTGACTTACTGACGGCTGGCACCTTTTCCAGTGGATATACTGGGGATTTATAACACTGGAAAGGTACCAGCCAACCAATCAGAGTGCAGGATTCCCGTGTTTATATTTAGCCCATTGTATAATTGCTGTTAATCCCTAGAACCTTATTAAGAACTGAACCCAAATGCTGATTCCAATTTAGGATGTTGTTGAGCTGCTGGAAATATTTAGAATCCAACCAGTCTTTTAACTGAGGACTTCTGCCTGCTGTATGCCAAGCCAGCCACCAAAAACTTTAAGAACCTTCTGTAAACCCTGGCATTGTGCTATGCTGACACATTCTGTCAGAAATTTCTAGGACCTGACTGAATTTAATGCAGTGTGTCTGTGGCATGGAGAAATCACTGCATAAATAAAGATTTATTGCCCGCTGTTTTTCTGTCTTAACAGCATAATTGGTCTTTTGGGATACAAATGTTTCATTAGACTGGGTCAGTTGAAGAAAGCAATCCAAAGCACAAGAGATGTGACCCTATTCTTCTCTCACTATCCATCATATCGGACTGTCTCTAAAATCTGTAACAAGTGATCACAGGAGGAAAGAGCAGGAGGGGCTACTGTACATAGCTGTTTCTCATGTTCTAAAAACTTATAATGCTAGATATCTTTCCAAAGTGCAGATCAAATGTAGAACAGGATTTACTGTCAGAGCTAGAAATACCCCCCACCAAGCCCCTGTATTCTCAGTGGGCCCCCTTAACGTAGATGCCTATAAGCTAATTTAGTGCAAATCATTGATACACTACCCAAGAGGCTTCAACGGTTTGGGCAGAACTTCAAAAATGCCAGGCTCTTTCCCAATTGATTTGAGGCAGACTGCAGGATTTTCAAAACTATCCTTCCGAGATGTGGCACATTTTCACAGCATCCCAACAAACAGCATCCGAATGTTAGACCACCTACTGTATAAGGTGGACAACATTCAGGTATAAGTGACACATTTTGCAGCACTTCAGGTGCTGCTTGTGAAAATAGTTTCCTTCCTTAGCCAGCTTCAGGCAGGTTACCAGAGAGCACTCAAAGGGTTAAGCCAGATATTGAGAGCTGTTCTGTGCAAGGGAGTTGCCTGGAGACAGGATATCTGGATGTGCATGCTTATGTGGCCTTACTTATCTGAGAGTGGGAAACTGAAGCATTAATATGCATGTTTCTTCCCTTCCACCAATACTCTTATAAAATGGGAAGGCACTTGGACACTGGCCTGGCTAGCCAGGGTTTTGAGCCTGGAAAGGAGCAGTCCAGCCTCTCTGACTGTATTTTGGTCTTGGGTGCCTGTGGCCCGAGGGATAGTGGCAGGGTCCCTGGGTTTGGTTGGCACTGGTCCCCCTGTGCTTGATTTCCAGAGCAGGATACCATCGGATGCAGCTGGATGTCCCAGGACTTGCCTCCATATTTGTAGAACAGCACCTCCGAGAAGGCACTATGGGAGTACTGGACAGTTGTGGGCTTCCCCTTAAGGGAGGTTGCTGGAATCCTCATGGGTTTTCTCCCAGCAGTAGAAAGAAGGGAAAAAAGGAAGAAGTTTTTATCCAGAGGAACTGTAAGTTTAACTTGTGTATATAATGCTCAGTGTATGAAGGCCTAGGCAGTAGAGGTAAACCCCTGGCAGGTAGCCAAATAAAAGGTAGTTAGATAGAGAGGGCCTGGCAAGTGTTAGCGTAAGGCCCTCAAGAATGGGGCCAGACATCATGAGAGTCTGCTTTTTTTTGTTTTCAATTCCAACTTTATTAACAGATTTTCCACAATACAGGGACAGAAAATTACAGCATATGTGACATACATATATAAAACAATACCTGATCTGCCCCAACCCCTCCCTTCCCCCCAATCCATACAGCAGTAAGTAACCATGTTGTAGCACAATAAGACATTACAGTAAGCTTGTATACCTGTAAGTTGAAGTACACTATAGCAATGACTCATTTATCCATACTAATCATGATTAGAGTGTGAAGGGGATCCCAGATATGCTTGTAGCTCTGCAACCTGTCATGGAGACTCGCTATAGCTTTCTCTGTACGAAGATTAGTAAGAATTTCATTGATACATTCCTGATATGTTGAACTAACCACATCCTTCCAATGCCTAAGTACAGTTTTTTTTAAGAGATAGTGCAATCATGGAAATATGAAATCTCCAGATTTTAACCTTAATGGAAACAAATCTCCCAGCAAACAGATGTCTGGGGTGAAGCAATCCTGCAGACCCAATATAGGACCTAGATTAGCCTGGATTGCCTCCCACAATGGACTTATCTTGGGGCATGACCAGAAAATGTGGAGAAGTGTACCATCTTCCTGACAACCTCTGGTACACAACCCCGACCCTATAAGGCCCCATTTCATCAACTTTATTGGGGTATAATACATATTGTGCATAATGTGATATTGCATAAGCCGTAATCTGTCTTGAGATACATATCTGTGACAAAACTTCCATAAAACCGGCCAGTTGGGAGTATATTGGGGAAGAAGGAAAACCCAGAACTTGGACGGACCTTCAGGTCTCCCATACTTCCAATGAAATAAAACTTGGTATATTTTAGAAATAAGACTTGAAGAGCCCAGTAGGGAGGAAAGCTCAGGTATCAATGAAAAAGCAGGCAGACGGGGAGGGGTATTACCAAGCACTGTGGTAAGCAGGTGCTTTAATTGGACCACCTTAGAGAGTCTGCTTTTCGGCCAACTACGGCTATCATTGTTGTGTGAAAAAGAGGCATGCACAGAAAGATTAATCATGTTTCAAGCAATTAGTAGTGCTATCATAATGCTGATACACTATTTATATGTTTTGTCCTACTGGGAACAGTGAAACAAGTGCACAGCACAGACTGACCCTTAGGAAAGCTCTTGCCCTACCTGAGGAATGTGCCACTGCATGTATGGTTTTGGAGTGTCTAGGCTCCAGGGACCCCACAAGGAAGGTTAGGGTATGAGAGGTTGAGAGAGACCCGGTATGTGAATACAAATGTAATGGTGGCCACTTTAGATTAGGGGGTGAACCTTGAACAAGTATGGATGTGGGGTTGGCAATTAGACCCCACAAGTAGCTGGGTGACATCAGACTTTGTATGGTAGCAGCTGTCAAAGTAGTATGTGCACTGGAGTGGAGGAAAGAGATTGGAACCCCATGGAATGCAGTATTGTAAAGTACATGGAAGGCATAGCTCAGGGGAAGAATGTGAAGTAGAGTGTGCATGTTTCACAGTGAGTCAAAGAAATTGTTTGGGGAATGCCAGGAGAACTGTGTAACACTGGGCAGCTGTAAAATAAAGTAACAGTATACGGACACTCTCAGACACTCTCCTGGATGAGATGCCATCATATAATCCTAGATGCAGGAGGATGAACTGGTCCCTTACATTTGCATCAAAAAGTGCGCATGCATTCCTTTTGTGATGCAAGCTGCTGCAACTCACAGCAATTGTTAATCAATTCAGTCCTTTGAAAATAGGGTGAAGGGGTTTTGCTGTATCTGGGAAATGCACATGCAGCTCAAATTTGGCAGGCACCATCCTATGTGAAAATCCTGTCCAAAATGAATAAATGGTTAGGTGGCCCAAGATTAACCTTGTTGGGTCTGCTCAAAACCTACAGTTCTCACTACATCATTATAAAAGTTTTTTTCAACTAGGATAGTAACAGGATAGTTAGTCTGGCAGAGTTTGTCCCTCTATAACAAAGATGCAGAATAGAGTAAAGCATCATTCAAAAAGGTCTGTGTCTAATGGTACATTATCCATAGTTTCCATAATGCTATACCCTTATGAGACTGAAGTCAAACTTCTGATGTCCCTCCTCACCCCACAGAGTAGAGTAGATTTCATCTACCTGTACCTCAGTCTTCCAAAAAGTGTGTATGGGAAGGAATGGATCATGCGGACTTCTTTAGTTACATAGAAACATAGAAATTGTCAGCAGATCAGGGCCTTGCCCACCTAGTCTGCCCTACTACCACTAACAATTGTGCTCTATCATATAATGTTGGCATTAGGTTGCACCTGACTACCAGCAATCCTCTATGCCTATCCCAGCATGTTTAAACCTGTAATCATTTCTGCCCCACCACCTCCACTGGCAGGCTGTTCCACTTGTCCACCACCCTCTCTGTGAAGAAATACTTCCTCACATTCCCTCTGAACCTCCCTCTCTCCAGTTTCATCTTGTGCCCCCTCCTCCTGGAGCATCTTTTCCTTTGATATATAGTATTCCCCTGTACTTTATTCTTCCCTGTGAGGTACTTAAATGCCTCAATCATATCCTCTCATTCCCCTCCTCTTCTCCAAGGAGTACATATTTACTTCCCTCAGCCTGTCCTCATAGGGCTTGCCATGTAGTCCCTGCACCATTTTGGTTTCCCTCCTCTGAACTGCCTCTATCCTATGTCCTTATGTAGATGAGGCCTCCAGAACTGGATACAGTATTCGAGGTGCAGCCTTACTAATGTTCTGCATAGTGGAATTATTACCTCCCTTTTTCTGCTGGAGATTCACCTGCCTATGCATCCCAGCATCCTGTTTGCCTTTCCTGCTGCCTTGTCACACAGCCTGCCTATCTTGAGATCATAGGAGACGATCACCTACAGGTCTTTTTCTTGCTTGGAGCGTGCTATTTCTTCACCCTCCCAGCACAGTTGATATGTAGTAGCTGGGTTTTTGTGCCCAATGTGCATTATCTTTTTTCCATTTAAGCATGTCAATCCTTTGACCAATCCTCCAACTTCCTTAGATTTCCCCTCATTCTATCCACTCCCCCTGGTGTGTCCGCCCTGTTACAGAGCTTAATGTCATCAGTGGACAGGCAAATTTTCCCTTCCAGACCCTCTGCAATATCACTGATACAGACATTGAAGAGGACTGGATCCAGCAATGATTCCTGTGGTATCCCACTGTCACTTTACCCTCTGCAGAGTGAAGGCCATGTACCACCACCCTCTGGGTCCTATTATCCAGACAATTCTCCACCCACTTCACTACCTTCTTTCCCACCTCTATGCTCCCCAGTCATTTTAACAGCTTTCTATGCATCATGGCGTCAAAAGCCTTGCTGAAATCCAGATAGGCCACATCCACTGCCACTACCTGATCCTCATCCCTGGTTACCCAGTTGAAGAACTCAAGTGAGGTTAGTTTTGCCTCCCTCCCTCCCATAAAGCAATGCTGCCTTGGGTTCTGTAGAAAGCTGACAACCAGGCGTTCCACTATTCTTTCTTTTAGTAGTGTTTCCATGACCTTTCCCACTACTGAGGTCAGGCTGACCAGTCTGTAGTTCCACGCTTCCTCCCTGTTTCCACTTTTGTATAGAGGGACCACATCCGCTCTCCTCCAGTCCTTGAGTTCCTCCCCCTGTTTCCAATGACAGGTTAAACAGGGTAGTCAGAGGTTCTGCCAATTCTTCTCTAAGCTCTTCCAGTATCCTGGGGTGCACCCCATCTGGTCCCATAGCCTTATCAACTCTTAGTGCCTCCAGTTCCCTGAAGGGTCCTTCTAATAAAATGAACCAGAATCAGGGTTAATAAATTTTTCTCCTAATTCAGGTAGGTCCCCAGAAATATCTGCAACACGGTAAGGGTAGTCACAGTGCTACAGATCTCACTATTAACCTCTGAAAGCAATGTCCAATCAAACAAGTCATCACTGTTTATAATCCAGTGCATATTAGGGCCCAGCATCAGTTCCTCTCTCCCTATGTCTCACAAGATGGCAGAACTATGCTAAAAGTCAGGTGATCTAATAACGAATGAGGATTAAAAATTCCTACTAATGTTTCATTTAGAAAAATTACTCATCTTATGATAATTATAAAATAAATCTGTGACTAATATGGTATTATGTTGACTTCATGTTTTGTAAAATGTTAGTCTTTTGTACTGTACTTCAAGTCATACCCCTAATAAGTCATCCACTGAAAAATGTGTGCTATAGGTTACCATGTTTGACAGACTCAAACAGAAAGGAGAGGGAGAGAGAGAGACAGAGAAAGAGAGAGATTGCAGTGGTGAAGTAAAAATCAAGTATTTTCAGTCCCACACAGTCCATGCTGTCCTGTTCAATTCCCAGTCTGTAAGTGAATGCCTGGTCCCTAATGCTAATTTCACTAACAAAAGAATAACAAAAAAAGCAGTGTTGTGCTTTTAAAACATTACTGAGTTTAAAACATTTTTAAAAAAGTAAACTGTGAAGTGCATTCTTACATTAAACAGGGTCTGGTTTCTTGGAGCATTTCTCAGTTTCAGTTTGTGGTCCCAATTGCCAATAGTATTTATTTATTTATTTCTTACAATCACTGAATTTGACATAAATTTGAGTCAGAGAATCATTTGCAAAGGTTCCACATCCAAAATAAATCATATCAATTATCTAAATACAATGATGTAACAAAAACATGACATGGATATAACAAAAAAACAATCAGAGCCACCATTGTATCAGACTTTGTCAAAGTTGGCAAATAAGTAAACATTAACACATGACAGGGTGTGCTGTTGTTGGGGATTAACGCACACCTCAGGTGCATTGTGAGGCACAAGACCACAGGCCGAGTGTGGTCACAGCAAGCGGGGTGGGCATTAATCCCCAATAACAGCACTCCCTAGAGTGTGTTAGCACACATATAACATGGGTTATGTTTAAACAGCAAAATAAATCATAAAAGGTTTTTTTTTGCTGTTTAAACAAAACAAAAAGTACTGTACCCTGCCACCTTGCAAAAAAGTCCCTAACAAATAATGCAGCATGTACATAGCTGCTTTCTGTTATGCACATACGAATGTCACAAAACAGGATTTGTGACATTTGTTGTGCATAAAACTTCCAATAACACTTGGAGGGGGGAAATGTTATCACCATGTGACAGCGAGAGAGACAGAAACACATAGAGTGCAGCTTGTTTCAGTTGAACAGTTTGCACAGGCTCTCTCTCTTTGCTCTCTCTCTTCACTCGTGTGACTCCTCAGTCATTACCCACCCTGTACACCTCCCGTCCCTGTACAGCTCTGACTGTGATCCGAAGGGAGAGGCTTGATCAGCCATGCTGCATGTAGGAAGCCACAGGAGTCACACTGGCGACAGAGGATACACGGCACAGGAGGGCACCGTCATGGACATTTTACCAGTCGCACGCCCGAAATCTCACACTTGAGGGTAACCCACCTACTGTCCCCACACTGTACTGTTTCAAACAGACACTGCCACATGTCGGTATGGAACAACTTCAACACTACTTACTAGATGGCTCCTTCTTACTGCCGCAAATGGCTCCTGCTCTCCCACTGCTTCCTCTCACTCTCTCTCTCCGCTGCAGCTCCATGCTCTCCCTGGCATGGGAGAAGGGTACAGAGCAAATACCGGGGACACACAGCTGTCCTGCTCTCCTTGGCACAGAAGGAATGGATACTCTGGTACTATTATACTGGGAACACACCGATATAAGCTGCGCACTCAGGAAGCTGAAGTGCACTTCAGGGGGCGATGTCTCTGACTTGTTCTTCTACCACACTGCACACCACTAAAAGTGGACATGGGGAACAGGTTGTCAGGGTTTGGGAGGGAGTGAAATCAGGCTAGTCTTCAGAGCAGCGGGACTGCCGATGACAGGGTCTGGAGATGACAGAATGAACACAGTATATGGCAGCGGCAGGAGAGACAGAGATACACACAGCTATGCACACACAGAGGACAGTGCCAATTCCTGCAGTGCAGCTTCTGCCCTCCCTCTTTCTTTCTCTCTCTCACTCTCAGGAGCACTCCCTGTCCTCAGTGACTGTGCAGTACCCACTGATCCATGGGGTGGGAGGGTGGGCAAGACAACAGAAATACAGGATGCCTGCCAGGGCAGGGAAACACATATTCCCCTTCCCCTTAGATTCTACCACACCTAAACTTCTTGTGTAAGGTCCAATAATTTAACAAAGACACCTCTGTCTTGCACACAGCTACACTCACTTAGCGAGGATTGCAAATGGCTGCCTTTGCAAAATGATTTTCCCCTACACAACAAACATAGAAACATAGTTCTTGACAGCAGATAAGGACCACTTGGCCCACCTAGTCTGCCCATTTCCCTACCTAACAGATAAGTTGCAGATCCTAGTTAACCAACAGCCTACTTCCTCCTACCCCCCCACTAGAATTGCATTATGTCTGTCTCATGCATTCTTAAATTCCCCCACTGTTTTTGACTCTATTACCTCCTCAGGAAGGCTGGTCCATGCATCTACAACCCTCTCTGTGAAGAAATACTTCTTCACATTACCTCTGAGCCATCCCCCCTCTATCTTCAAATTGTGCCCCCTTGTTCTTGCACATCTCTTTTTTTGGAAAGATGCTACCCTCCTGGACTTTGTTGATTCCGTTGAGGTATCAGAGTTTCTATCATGTCCCCACACTCCCTCCTTTCCTCAAGGCTATGCATCTTAAGCACCTTTAGTCTTTCTTAATATGTCTTCTGTGCAGACCCTGCACCATTTTGTTGCCCTCCTCTGGACAGCCTCCACCCTGTCTATGCCTTTGTGGAGATGGGGTCTCCAGAAATGTACACAGTACTCCAGGTGTGGTCTTACCAACTGTCTGTACAGAGGGCCAACAACTTCCAGTTTTCTACTGGTGATGCCTCTCCCTATGCATCCCAGTATCCCCCCAGCCCTCCTTACTGCCTTCTCACATTCCTGGCCCACCTTTAGGTCATCTGCTATGACTACCCCAGGTCCCTTTCTATTTCTGTTGTTGTCAGTTTCAAACAACATGAAGTCTTGCTGTATTCTGACTATTGCAGTTAGCCCAAGCACTCAAACTGCTCTGGAGAGTAGAGGGTTAATTTTCTATGCAGAGCATAGAACGTTGAGCTCGAGCTCAGTTCAGACCTCTGTCTGCTGCACTTTGAAACACAACTGTCAGATTCTTTACTCCGCCTAACTGAACAGCCACTCCAGAGAGTTCTCTTTTGCTCATGGTTCCTAAGTCAGTTAAAGTCCTCAGTTTTACCGATTATTTTTCGCAAGTTTCAGTTCAGATCTCTGTCTGTAGTACAGTAAGTACTAGGTAGTGAACTAGACATAGTAAACGTGTGGAAATTGTAAAACTGATTTTTCCACCAGTTCGGCTGAACCGGCTCTTTAGTGATTTATATATTCTGTCTTTATTTTTAAACTTAGAGTGTGGTTATCGGTCCTTATCAGTTTAAAAAAAACTGCATTTTCTTGTGTTTTTTTCCAATACCCGTGACATGGTTAGAAACTGATAGGTGTCTTGCCTGGTTATTTGCCATAAAAAGATAAGTTTGTGGTTAGAGTGGCTGTGTCTGAGAAACACAAAGAAAAACCGGCCCACTGGTTTTCAACAGTGCAGTTTGTCTGTGGGGGGGTCTTTGCTAAGGCTGATCCTCACACCACCTGTGTTTATTATCTGGGGTTTGACCACCTCGATTCAGACTGCCAAATCTGTCAAAATTTCCTAAGTCTACCCTGGAAAAAGATTAGGTATGCTCAGAGATAAGGAGGCAGTGAAGTCCGCTGACCCGGATGGCCAGCCCAGTTCGATTCCGACCGAACCTGAGGGTGCCCTCTGACCAGGGTGATAGTTCTTTGGGCAAGAGGAGAGCCGATCCTGAGGGATCGGTTCCTACAAAAAGAAAAAGAAAAGAAAAATTGGCTGGTTCACTCCCAGAGACCCATTTTCCGACCACCGAAGAGATTGCCAATGCGATAAGGATTGTAGAATTGCTTTGTCCAGTTCCTTTTGATCCGGCACCTTCTGGCAGGTGCTTGGTTTGGTCAGTTCCTCCATTTCAATATTATGCCCCTGAAGATTTCTATGAACTGGGTTTGGAGGTGGATGAAGATTATGATGATGACGATAATGATGGTGTGGGATGTCTGGTTGAGCCCATTGAACTGGACATCTCCCCAGACAGGCCTTCTGGTGTTTCTCCTCCTAGGTTTTCTGAGTCCCTTCCCACTACATGTTTCACGGAAGTGCAGAAACCCTCCAGCTGCCTGTGGAAGAAGCTGTAGAGGAACAAGAGGAACCTGATTAGGTGGAGATGATGGACATCCCAGAGTCCATGAGACTGTCTATTCCCCTTCATAAGTCTTTTGGGAAACAGACACAAAATATTTTAAAAACTCCAAATTCTGTACGTCGTGTCAACAGAAGGTTGGACAAAAGGTACACCTTATCAGGTTCTGGTACAGAGTACTTGTATCAACAATGCAGCCATGTTGGGGTTGTGCAGGCTGCAACCTGTGATAAGGCTAATATACCCTTGGCTTCACCCCCCGATAAAGATTCTAGGAAGCTGGATGTCATGGCAAAGAAAAAGTACATGGCATCCGCCTTGGGACTCAGGCAGGCTAATTATATGTCCTATGCAGCCAGGTACCAGAAGTCCAGTTGGGACACTGTACTGGCACTGGCTAAGCAGGCCTCCCCCCAGCTAGCCTCAGAGCTGGAGGGAGTAGCTGTTGATGGGATTGAGGCATGTAAGATACAGTTCCATGCTGCGGTGGACTCCAGTGATGTGTTCTGTAGAGTCATGGCTACATTTGTGGCTCTTTGGAGAATGGCTTGGCTCAGATGTACTAGTCTCTCACAGGACACCCAGGCTAAGGCCATAGATTTCCCTGTGGTGGGTAATTCTCTGTTTGGGGAGCAGACAGAGAATTGTATGAAAAAGATGGGATGAGTATAGGACCATCTAGAGGAGTACACAGGCCAAGGAAAGGCAGGCAACTTCTCAAGGGCAGCAGGGTAGGGTCAGGGCAGGCCTTTTAATAGGCCTTTCTACCAAGCACAAGCCTCTTCTCTCTTTCCTCAGAGCAGGTTCTTCGAGGGAGAGGCAGAAGAGATGGCTGCATACATCCCTCAGCCTAAGGCTCCTGCCAAGCAGACACCCTGATATGTCAGCCCGGGTCGACTCCCCCATTTCTGTAGGAGGCAGGCTGGCTTACTTCATCCAGAACTTGATGTCTGCTACCTCTGACAGGTGGGTCCTGGAGGTAGTAAGCCAGGGGCTGGTTCTCAGCTTCAAGAAATTTCCAAAGATGAGGGCCAGATCTTTTCCACCTGCAAGCATCTCTGAAACCATTGCCCTAGAGGCAAATGTTTCATCTCTACTGGATCTAAAGGCTGTAGAGAGAGTTCCTACATTGCACAGGGCAAAGACCTGTACTCCAGGTACTTCCTTAACCCAAAATGACAGGGAGTGGTGACCCATCCTAGACTTAAGATACCAGAACAAACATCTTTTAAAACCAAAATTCAGAATGGTGACTCTGGGAATAATCCTTCCTCTCTAAGGCCAGGGACTTGCTAGCCTCCCTGGACTTAAAAGATGCCTCTTCACATTCTTATCAGGTGCTCCCACAGAAAATACCTCAGGTTCGAATTGCCTTCAGGCTATTATCAGTTCAAAGCTATGCCCTTGACCTGACATCAGCTCCAAGGGTATTCACAAAATACCTAGCAGTAGTGGCCTTTTAAGAAGGAAAATATTTCCAAATTTCCATACCTGGACAACTGGCTCATTGTAGGTCAGTCCCAGACCAAGTCAAGTCAGACCTTCAAGTGACTCAGCAAGTGTTCACTTCCTAGGATTCCTTCTCAGTCTTCCCAAGTCAGTTCTTGAGCCTGTACAACTCCTCACCTTCATAGGGGCAGAGTTGGATACAGTCACTGCAAGAGTTTTCTTCCCTGGAAAGGACAAGGGCTATTGTAGAGCTGGCTTCTTCATTCCACCTTCTGGTCTCTGGTCAGCAAGGCACTTCCTTCAACTTCTGGGCCACATGGCAGCTTCTACAGCAGTGGTCCAAGGGGCCATATTTCAGATGAGGGACATTCAGTTTCACTCGAGGCCTTTTGGTCTCAGAAGAAAGAATCTGTAACCAAACTAGTTCCAGTGACCCAGACTCTGATCCAGGCTCTCCAATGGTGGCAGGATCGGGCAACCTCAGGCAAGGAGTCCCATTCATCACTCAGTCTCACTCTGTGGTCTTAACCATGGATGCTTCTCTATTGGGGTGGGAGCCCATCTGGGGGCTCTACATCCCTAGGGACTGTGGTCCCCTCTGGAATCCCATCTTCTTATCAATCTCTTGGAACTCAGGGTGGTCTTTCTGGCCCTGCAAGCTTTCTCACAGTCAGTGCAGAACAAGGTGGTTCAGGTCTGGACCAGCACCAGCACCACCACCATGTGGTACATCAACAAAGGGAGGCACTCGGTCCATGGCCTTGTGCATGGAAGCCATGAAATTGTGGTCCCTAGTTTATTCTCTGCAGACCTCTCTGATAGCAATCCACCTTCCAGGGAAAGACAATGTGCTAACAGATGCATTGAGCAGGATCTCCCAGGGCCATCACGAATGGTCCCTGGACCCTCTGGTGTTGAAAGTGATTTTTTCAAGGTGGGGCACTCCAGAGATAGATCTCTTTGCAGCCCCAGACAATCACCAACTTCCTCTGTTTTGTTGCAGACCCCCAGTATTGGGCTCAGTCCCTCTGGATGCTCTGACTTTGAACTGGGAAGGGAAATTTCTATATCCCTTCCCTCCCTTTCCTCTACTGTTCAAGGTTCTGGTCAAGGTAAGGTCACAACCTTGCAAAGTGATTCTGATTGCTACAGACTGGGCCAGGCAGCCTTGGTACCCCCTGTTGCTGTCCTTAGCAGTCCATCTTCCTCTGTCTCTTCCAAGGAATTACAACCCATTAACCTCCTCTCAGGGGAGGATTTGGTACCCCAATCTTCGGTCGCTCAATCTCAATTCATGGCTCTTGAAGAGTTAGAGTATGCAGATTTATATCTGTCCCAAGGGGTTCTGGATATTCTCAAAGCCTCTCAAAAGTCTGCCACCAGAAAAACTTATAACTCTAAATGGAAAAGATTCAGCATTTGGTGTTCCAAGAAGCATATATCCCCAGACACTGCTGAATTGTCTACAGTTCTGGATAATATGGTTCATCTTAATGGCCTAGGCCTCAGTCCAGCTACTGTCAAAGTACATTTGTCAGCTGTTTCTGCTTTTCTGTCAGTGGGAAAGCCTTCCTCACTGTCATCTCACCCTGTATTCTGTAAATTTTTTAAGGGATTGCTTCATACCAATCCCCTTTTTAGGGATCCTACCCCTGCTTGGGATCTTAATGTTTGCATTGCTCAGCTTATGCAACCCCCTTTTGAGCCTTTGTCTTCAGCAAAGCTCAAGTACTTGACTTGGAAAACTGTGTTCCTGGTTGCTATTACCTCTGCCAGGCGTATCAGTGAATTGCAAGCTCTGTCAGTGGAGCCTGATTTTATCTCATTCCATAGAGATAAGGTGGTCTTTAGGACTAACAGGAGGTTTTTACCTAAATTGATTTCAGATTTTCATCTGAACCAATCTATGTCTCTCCCTGTGTTCTTTACTGACCATTCTTTTTCAGGAGAAAGAAGTTTACACAGTTTGGATGTTAAAGGAGCCCTTAGTTACTACATTGAGGGTACTAAGGCTCACAGGTTTGACTCCCTTCAGTTGTTTCTCACTTACGGGGAAGTGGGTAAGGGCAAACCTGCCACTAAGAGAACTACTGCCAGGTGGATTGTCTCTTGTATTCAATTCTGCTCTGAGAAGCTAGGCAAAATACCTCCTTCAGGCCTGAGGGCTCATTCGACTGACTAGAGGTATAGCTGCTTTCCTGTCTGCAGCCAGGAATATTCCTTTGCTAGAGATATGTAAAGCAGCCACCTGGAAAGCAGTCCATACATTTACCAAGCATTACTCCCTGTGCATCCAGACTAGGAGTGATGCTCGGTTTATACAGCAGTACTGCAGAGCCTATTCCCAAGGTAGGTTTGATTCCTCCTCCATAGAGGTACTGCTTGGTAGTCTGCAGTAGTCAGAATACAGCAAGACTTCATGTTGTTTGAAGAAAAATACTCAGCTTAGTAATTATGCTTCTTCTAATGGGTCTTGCTGTATTCTGACCTCCTCCCAACTTCCCTCTCAGAACTTGTTTTGGGAAGTGGGGTGGCAGGTGCAGTAGTTGCACCCCAGAGTGCATTTGGGTACTTTCTCCTTTTAGAGAGGGGAAGTGGGTTACATTATTAATTTAACAGTCTTAAGTTATTCACTACCTGGTATTTGATTTTGGATTTCTTGACTTGAGTCTTTTGGGGATCCAAAATATTTGGTTGCCATTTGGCTAGTAAAAAAATGTTCAATTTCCACATAGTAGTTAGTTAGTATTAGCTCATAAGAATCTGACAGTTGCGCTTCAAAGTGCAGCAGACAGAGGTCTGAACCAAACTCGAGCTCAACGTTCTATGCTCTGCATAGAAAATTAACCCTCTATTCTCTGGGGCAGTTTGAGTGCTGGGGCTAACTGCAATAGTCAGAATACAGCAAGGCTCCATTAGAAGAAACATATTTACTAATGTGAGTAATTTTTTCATCTCACCCCCCATTGTGTACTCTTGCCCTGGGTTTTCTGTTTCCCAAGAGCATTACTTTGCACTTTTTTGTGTTGAATCTAAGCTGCCATACGTTTGACCATTCCTCCAACCTTGCCAAGTCCCTTTTCATCCTTTCCACCCTCCCTTGCGCATCAACCCTGTTGCAGGTCTTTGTGTCATCTGCAAAGAGACATACCTTCTTCTCCAGTCCCTCATCAATATCACTTATAAAGACATTAAAAAGGACCGGCTCCACTACTGAAACCTGCGGTACCCCACTAGTAAGCCTCCTTTCTTCACTGTGGACTCCATTTACTATTACCCACTGTGTCCTATTGTCCAGCCAGTGTTTTACCCAGGCTACCACCCTGGGACCCACACCCAGGCTGGCTAACTTGTTTATTAATATTTTGTGCGGAACTGTGTCAAATGCCTTGCCAGACAAATGCCAGTCTGCACAGGGATCTCCCTCTGACCCCCTCACCCTAACTGTGTTAATAAGGGTGCATTAATGCACTGTCACCTGATGGCTCTCTACCAGTCACCTCCCTCCCTCTACCTACCTCATGTTATAAGAACCAAAAATAGATACCAGGGTAAAAGCTAAGATAAAATACAATAATATATCAGTATGTGATAATAGGCAGTCAAGAATAACTTTTGTCAAAGTCAATAGGTTATCAATGCATCGGCCAAGACAAATAAAAAGGAGCAGTGAAAGGGGAAGAGGGAGGAGGGGGAGGTGGAAATTAGTAGCTAGAGTAAGTAGCTCATACTGAAATGCAAAAACATTAGTCCCCTGTAAGGAGAGAACTAGAGTACTGTATGTTGCTGAGTGAGGATTTCAGAGTGAGATGGGGATTTCTGTGTTTGGGAACAGAGGCTAGGGCAGAATCATACCATAGGCAGCGAGCAGTACTGGCACTCATGATATGCCTAGCTCCCAGTTATCCTAGCAAAATCTATGTCTCTCAGCTGATTCAGATAATTTAGGTTGTACTGTACGTGAATTTCTGGTTCAATACTAAGCTTTGCTATATGAAGCAAACTAATAGAATCTGTCAGACGTGCAAACCAAAAGTTAGGACTTCACTACTGCATCAAAAGCCACATTATCCTTAGCTTCAGACAACTGCTTCCTAAAACAATCACTTGTACCACAGCTGGAATAGAGTGAAATCTCCAGATCTGCTAATGACACACTTTTAGGCTTTTTTTATTGCTTACTTCAGCATGTGCAGATTTGCATTAGGCTGTGACAAACAAACTCATCACTGCATCATGTACAGTATAGCAGACTAGGACTTTGCCCACTGAAAAAGAAGGAGCTCCAATGGATGAGTATAATATTCAAATGCATGAATAACCTCCATATGGCCTATCTAAGGAGATGACTAGTCATGCCAAATCAGAAATATCAACTGTACTCCCATATAAGAGATCTCTTGCACCTACCAAGAACATACAATCCTTTAGCAAAAAGGCATTTACCATAGCAGCCCAACAACTTAAATATAAGTACCTGATATAAAATAGAAGCCACAAACTTAAGAACCTCTCTAAAGGCCATAACTTATCTTCTACTGTGCCAATGTAACTGCTAGACCTTTTTGCTTTCCTGTTCTCATCTCACCTTCTACCTGTCTGGAACTTTTCTACATCTGCATTTAGTGTTGTTATATGATGCCAATTCTTGTTAATACTGTTTGTTTTACCAATATTGGAAATGATTGTGCTCTATAGCTAAGCAGCTGTAAAGTATTGATTGTGCTGCAGTTTCAATCCCCCATAATACTCATATAAAATAGGTGTGTCACATAAATGAGGCTATCCTGGTGTGTGCAACTCCCTCCTTCTTTCTCTCATATATATATATATATATATATATATATATATATATATATATATATCTCCAGGTCACTTTTAAAATGGATTTTCTATGGGTGTCTTCTCTGTAACCAACAAGTTATGTAATATCTATATAGAAATGTTGTTTTTGTCATTACAGTTAGTGTATTGATTTATAAAGCACCTTTCATAAATATCAAAGCAATAAACAGAGCACTCAGTGCAAAACAGAAAGAAATATGTAGCATATATTACAGAAATCAGAAAACACATTAAAAATTTGAAAAATATACTTTCGTTGTTGGATAAAACATTTGATGTTCTTGTTTTTATAGATGTACTGATTAGAATTCCATAGATTTAAAGCTGTAAAATAAATGGCCAGTGTTTCTAATTATCTTGGCTTATGTTTTTGGACTGATAAAAAAACAACTTCTGATCAGAGTAGCTGGAGGGGACCACATGTTGTTAGTAGGTCAACAAGGTAACCATGATAAGATATTTTAGGGTTTAGTAGGTGAGGATTAAAACCTTAAAATGTATTCTATTATCTATGGGTACCCTGTGCAAGATTTGAAAAATGGTGTGGTGTGGTCATACTGAGTGAGATACCTGAAAGATCAGCCGTGCAGCCATGTTACACACTGATAACTATGACTGTAATGTTGTCACTGGACAAGCAGCCTAAAGAGTAACAAAAATTGAGGTTTGAGGTGATTAGACTATGAAGTATGATTTTTGTTGCTGAGTAGGTGTCCTCATGTCTAACTCTTCCAGTCTGTGTGTGTGGGGGAGGGGTAGCCAGTGTACTGTTATTATTGTAGTCTTGATCATTTTATGATTAGTGTGCAGTATTTTACTAAAATGATACAGATTATCAAGGCTGAATGCATTTGAATGTATTAATAATACAATTTTTTTATTAAAGCTGTGTTGCTTAGTGTCAAGAAAGTAAAGATTCAGACAGTAGAAACTTCTTTCCAGAGTTAACACTAGAATTCAGCAACAGGTACAGTACTTTAAAAATGAGGGTTGAAGCAAAAAAAAAAACAAAAAAAAACAGTGATAGGCAGCCAAAACAGAAGTACTAAAGGTTGCCCTATCACTACTTCTGATAGTGTTCCAAGCCTTGTTTTCAAACCACCTATGACTAAGGTGTATGCCTTGGCCAGAAAAGTGACAACACAGGCCCTCGTTATTTATTCGGAATTGCTCAGACAGCCTTTTCTTTCACCTACAAAGTGATTGCCAAAGGCGGGGAAGCTCTCTGTTTAATTGTGTTGATTTTATTGCAGGCTTTTATCGACAGACCCAGTGGGATTTACAATCAAGAATATTGACAGCCACAAATCAAGAACTGCCATTAGCTACAAGTCAATTAGGAACAGGAAGGATTTTTGAAAGGGAAGAAAAGGGCAAGAAAGGTAAGCTTTGTGCTGGGGGACAGAGACTGGAGGGGATGTATTCTGCACCTTCCTGAGGAAAGAATTAAGCTTTTCTATCCCACTGCACCCATGGGTGAATTTCAACTGTGTATGTTGCTTAGCATTGTTCTTCAAAAGCCAGAGAATATTTTACATTGGCTGAAATCTAGTGTTAGTAGCTAAAGTGGAGTTAACGTAACTCACTCTCATTTGTTATAGGGTGCTACTATCTCCAGCAACATGTCAGGAAAATCAGTACCCGTGTCTAAGGCACTATTGCATAAATAAAACTATGCACCTATGGTCTCACTGAGAAAACCAACTTGGAGTAATCTTTGAGAGATACCATGCTGGTACTGCCTAACTTCCCCCTCCTGCCTTCAGTTTTCTAGTTTCCTTTGCTGTTCCTCTGGTACATTTACCGAACATACTATAGCTTTCATACATACATTAAATGAAATGAGGGTCTGTTTGGTGAAGCCAGCTCAAATTTAGCAAACCAAGCAGACCAAATTGAGTTACTGCAACTCAAAACTCAGTTCGCTACCTACAAGGTAGACACCACCAATTACAACTATTTGACTTGTTCTTGTTGACAGAAACTGAACCTGCATCTGCAAATGTATGCAGGTGGCCTTTACACAGAACAGACACTTTTGTTATATTTTGTAAAATGTATCTTTTCTTGTTTAACTTTGGTACAGTAGTTCAACTGAAATTCAAAAGCTCATGTTCAGTGGAGTCCTGCATCTATCTGAATTTACACCTGGAAGGTCTGTAGCACAAGAATTTCTGGTGAAGTGACTTTTTGAGAATTGCACATTGAGCCAGTAGTAAGTCAGAGGTTTGTGTTGGATTTTGTAACTGTATGTGTAATTTCAAAGGCTATGCCTGTGGTTCAATGGGCAGAGCAACTAACCACTCCCCCATCAGGCCTTTAAAGGTTGCTCCTCCAGGACTGTTCCAGTATTCATTTGTTCATTGCAGTCAGAGGTGCCACTCTTCTTCGTTCCTCTCCCAATTTTTCCTGCTGCCCTGTTGTTCCAGTCTTTTGTGGTGTCCCTGGCTGCTGGCTCTCTGCCTTATCCCCCTGCCTGCTGCTCATGCGGTGGCCATTTTCTGCTGCTCTCTGCCCATTTTCCTCTCCAGTTGCTCCCTCCTTTGCCCCCCCATACCTCATTTTGCCTGTCTTCTGCTTTTTCTTTTTGGGGAGGGCTGGCTTTTTCACTCCTTTGGGGCCCCGCTCCTTTTCCTTGCTGGCCTTCTGGATCGCGCTCACCTGGCACCGCAGCTTGTAGCTCTATGCTTGGAGCTTCTGCTCACTCTCTCATCCCCTGAGCTCTCTGTGCTCCATTCAATCCTTTTTGCCTGCAAGGCCTCAGTTTGCACCTAGGCAGAAGCTGCATATCTTACTTCCCTTCCAGCTGCCTGTCCCAGCTCTGCCTGCCTCATATTTTCTCCATCGCATTGGGTTTCTCCATCTCCTGCAGGTTTCTCCTCCAGCCCCCCTGCTTCTGCTTCTCACCCTGGGGTGCTCTCTCTCTTGCAACTCGCACATCGTGAGCTCCCTCCATTGGCAGCAATCAACTGAAAGTACTTTATTATTTTTGTGTTCCCAAGGCATCTGTATCTTTGTTTCTGCTTTGCAACTCCTGAACTCTGCCTTTTTGGAGAGGATTTCCTGCCCTACTATCTCCTGCCTAGTGACTCACACATTGGTGCCACTCAGAGACTGTAGACTGCTTCCGTTTACTCATTATCTACGTGGATACATCTCACAGTCCACTGTATAATTTATTCCAGCCTTTGCATTCCGATGCCCTAAACTTTGCCTTGATTTCTTCTCGTTTAGCCTCCTTATTTCGTTTCTGACTCTGTGTTTCCTCCTGTAGGGCAGCCCCTTTTCGATGGGGTTTTCCATCTCATTTCTCTCCTCTACCATTCCCTCCATATCTGGCCTCCAGCATTCCCTTGCTTCTTTCTCCTGCCTGTCTTATTAGCCCATTCTTTGTCACTTCTACTCATTCCTCCATGCCTGTGTGCCGCATTGCCTCCCCTGGGTCTGTGAATCTGCCTGCCTCGAGCCTTTTGGGGTTTACTGGCCCTACCACTGCACATCTCTACTGCTCTGCCATATCATTAATTCATTATCCTAACCTGCTCACTAGCCCAGGTACGGCTCGTCTCCATTACTTTACCTCACCAGTTTTTTCCTTGACTCCCTTTATTCCACCTTCCACTGGAGTCGGTCCAGGTGTGTTCTTCGACCTCCATGTTCAGACTTCATTTCCTCTCCCTTACTGCTGGCTTCATTTCATCTCTTTTCCCTGCTTGTGCTTTCCTTGTGCTCTCTTATTGGGGGTGTTTCCCTATCCTGCTGTCACCATACCTATTCCTATCCTCCTATTACCCTAGTCCTATGTTATGGACCACTCAACTCGTATATCTTCCACTCCATGTCAAACCTCCATCATTGCTGAACTTCATCCTTCCTATACTCTACTTGCCCTCTTACATACTCTACCCATGGCCTTCAAGGCTCTTACTCCACTATTGTACATCGTCCCATCATCATACATTGCCCATTTCATATTTAACCTTAACTATACCAGCCTTTTAGGCTTCATTTTAGAATTATACATTGTCCATTTCATACCTCACCTTAACCGTTCCAGTCTTCAAGGCTTCTCTCCATCATCGTACTTCATCAGTTTCAAATTGCTCCTTAACCGTTCTGGCCTTCAAGGCTTCTGTCCATCATTGTGCATTGTCCATTTCTTATTTTATCTTAAAGGGACACTGTCAACCTGTTTTTCATCATATTATTTCTAGTTGAAACCCCACATTTTATGATTGCTTACCCTCTCTAAAATGCATTGGTGTTGCTGTTTGTTTTGTCTATAGCCTTACTTAGTAGAATTGAATGCATGGCAATGTATATTTATAAACAACCTTGTTTTTGTTTACAATCATGGTTTTGTTCTTACTGCATATGTCCTGAGCATTAGAAACACACACAGATAGTGCAGTCACTCATAAGACAGTAGCCTCCTAATTTCCCAATGCATCATGAGGGGCTAGAATGTTTTGTGGGTGTTCCCAAGTCCAGAAAAGATGCATTTGGAGTTGATCAAGGAATGTAAACAAACCTGTTTTGGTGTGATAACACCAGTATGTTGGGCAGTCTGTTTTTTACTTTTTTAAAGAAAATAAAGTCAGACTCAAACTACCAGCTACATAAAAAATCTTTACAGAATTTTGGCAATCATAAAAATATGTTTGTCGAACTAGGGACACTTTGAGACCTAAGGGGGTTGACAGTGTCCCTTTAACCATACTGGCCCTCTAGGCTTCATTTCATATTCATACATCATCCATTTCATTCCTCACTCTCAACCGTTCAGGCCTTCATAGTTTTCAATCGACCATCATTTATCTTTCATTTGTTCTTGACCACTCTGTCCTCCAGCATTGACTTCTACTCTCATCGTAGGCTGCGGGCTTCGCCCAGCCATCCTCATCTCTCCCCTTCGTATCCTTTGTTCCCATTCAGCAGTCCATGCTGGCCTTCTAAGCTTCCTTCTGTCAGTGAACTTCATATATTCATCTCAATCCTCCACTCGTCCATTCAGAATTGGAAGCTAGACATTACTCGCAACCCTCAACAGCATTCCTGTTAGAAGGACAGAACATGAGCTTCATCTAAATCAGAATCTTTTCCTCTTCCCTCACTATCGACTCTAAATTGCAGTAGCTGAGCAATCACTAACCAACACGTCCTTCTGCCTGGAGGGAAGACAGCCTAGGCCTTGGATCCCCAGAGATTTCCTCCTCAAAGGTTTTTTTTTTCTCTCCTCTGTGCCAATGGTCATAATCTTAGACAGGGTTAGTGCTTTCCTAGGTTCTGTAGTTAGGTTCCACTGTTGGATGGAGTTGGATGGTGACTCTGGCTGTTCTGTCTATCCTTAGGAAGTCTGCCCTTCTGCATCCTGTCAGATTTCCTTTCGTTCATCATCCTCGTCATATCTCATTCTTCTCCTGTCCTTCCCATCTTTGTCTATCACCTTAATTTCTACGGTCTCGATATGTATATTCTGATTTCTCGTCTCTTTGATGCTAGTTATCCTTTTGGGTATGCTTTTTGGGCTTCTTCCTAAAGGGGTATAACCCTCCTCTAGGTTTTCTTGCCATCATACCCCTATAGGGTGGTATATCCCAAGGATAGATAGGCGAACAGCCACAATGTACCTAAGTCACACAAACATACATCATATCAAGTTGTGTTAGCACATTGAATTGTAAAGGCTATGCCTGTGGTTCAATTGGTGGAGCAACAACATCACTCCCCCATCAGGCCTAAAAAGGCCACTTCTCCTAGACTGTTCCAAGATTTGTTTCTTCATTGCCCCACCATCCTCCCCTCCTCCTCCTCCTCCAGCGGCATGTCTCTCTTTCCGTAGGCTTCTTCCTAAGCTACCTTTAGCCAAGGAAATCATTCCCATGACCCCTACAGGGGTGGAACCTTCCTCTACAGTTCCTCGCCGTTGTACCCCTTTAGGGTGGTACATTCCATGGACAGAGAGGTGAACAGCCACATTGAATTTAAGTGACAAAAGCATGCATCATACCAAGTTGCATAAGCACACTGAACCAAGCTAGTGCTTTAATGTTTATATTTGTGACATAGGCTTGTATATCATGCATGCAAAGGGAGCAGGCTAAAATACAATAAAGAAACATGACTTGACAATAACGTCAGAGGATTTTTAACCTTACATCTTTTGCTTCTCAAGTCTGTGTGCTAAACATAGTGCTTCACTGCTCCCCATTTATAGTATAAACATAGAAACATAGAAGTTCATGGCAGAAGGAGACCGCTAGGTCCATCTAGTTTGCTCATTTTTTTTAGACCTATTTTGACACTCTAGTTGCCTTTTGTAGTCAGGGATCCCTTGTGTCTACCCCACGCATTCTTGGATCCCACCACAGTGTTGACCCACACAACCTCTTGGGGCAGGCTGTTCCAGTTGTCCACCACTCTTTCTGTGAAGAAAAACATCCTAGTGTTGGTAGAGAACCTTTCTCCTTGCAGACTGAGGTCATGTCTCCTGGTCCTGGAGCCCTTCTTGAAGTGAAAAAGTACCTGTGCCTGTACCTTGTTAATGCCTTTAATGTACTTCAATGTTTTAATCATGTCCCCTCTCTCTTCTCTGCTCCAGGGAGTATATATTCAGTTTCCTAAGTCTTTCCTCATGGGACATGTACTGCAGACCCTGAATCATTTTTGTTGTCTTTCTCTGCACTGTTTCCACCCAGTCAATGTCCTTTCTGAGGTGAGGCCTCCAGAATTGGACTCCGTATTCCAGGTGAGACCTGACCAGTGATCTATACAGTGGTAGTACCACCTCACTTCTCCTGCTCATGATTCCCCTCCCAATGCAGCCCAGCATTCTGTTGGCCTTCAATGTTGCCTTCTCACACTGCTTACTAACCTTCCAGTCTTCTGAGATTATGATTCCCAGATCTCGTTCCTGGTTTGAGGCCACCAGTCTTTTGCCTTCTTGGTAATACTCCTTCCTTTGATTTTTCTTTCCTATGTGCATGACTTTGCACTTTTTGGCATTAAATATCAGCTGCCACACTCCAGACCATTCTTCTAGCTTCTTGAGGTCAGCTTCCATCTTGCTCAGTCCTTCTGAGGTGCCACCCTGTTACATATCTTGGTGTCGTCTGCGAACAGACACACCTTCCCTTCCCTTCCAGTCCATCAGCAATGTCTACTATAAAAACATTGAAGAGCAAAGGACCCAGCACTAAGCCCTGTGGCAACCTACTGGTCACCCTGCCTTCAATCAATTGCATTCCATTAACCTGCACCCTCTGGGTTCTGCCTTATAACCAGTTTTGTACCCATCTGATTACTTCTGGACCAACCCCTGTGTGGTCACGCTATTTTACTAGTGTTCTGTGTGGAACTGAGTAAAGGGCATTTCTAAAGTCTAGGTAGACCACATCTACTGCCCCTCCATCATCCACTATTTTTGTAACGTAGTCAAAAAACTCGAGCAGATTTATCTGGCATGACCTACCTGCTGTGAAACCATGCTGTTTAGGGTCTTGTTGGCCGCTAGTTTCGAGGAATGCTATGATCCTCTGTTTGAGTAGTGTCGCCATTAGTTTTCCTACTATAGACATGAGGATCACCAGCCTGTAATTACTAGCTTCTTTGCAACCGCCTGATTTTTGAAGTGGAACCACTATTGCCTTTTTCCACTCTTCAGGTACCACATCACTCTTCAAGGATTTCATCAAAGGAAGTGCCAGAGGGGCGCCTAATTCGGCCCCCAGTTCCTTAAGGATTCTGGGATGCATTTCATCTGGTCCCATGGCTTTGTCTGCTTTTAGTTTATTTAGCACCTCCTGAACTTTGGTTTCTGTAAAGGGACTCGTGTCTACCCCTGGTCCTGGGATGTTGTTTTTTTTTCAGGGCTGTGCCAGTCTCTGTGTCCTCTTTGGTAAACACAGAGCAGAAGTATTTGTTGAGGATTTGGGCTTTCTCTGGGTCATGTCTGGTGCATTTTCCTTCTTCAGTAGCAATTTTTACTATCCCCATTTTGCCTTCCTACATTCCCTAATGTATCTGAAAAATGATTTGTCTCCTCTCTTTGCCCCATCTGCTATCTTTTCCTCTGTCTGGGCTTTTGCCTTTCTAATTTGTTTGTAAGACTCTCTCATTGTTTCCTTGTATAAAACCCAGTCTTTTTCAGTTTTGGTTTCCTGGTATATTCTGTATGCCTTCATTTTTTTCTTTGACTGCAGTAGCCACTTCCTTGGAAAACCATAGAGGATTTATTTTTCTTTTTGCTTTGCTGAACCATCTGGCACATTGATCTGTGGCAGTCTTTATTGCTCTCCTGAGTCTCCCCTACATGACCTCCACCTACTCAACCTGTATTTCCATTAACTGGCTACTTATGTTGTTCATCATTTTTTGGAAGTCAGCCTTTCTGAAATCTAGCACCTTTATCTTTGAGTGGCTGGTGTCCTGTGTTATGTTTACCTTAAAGCTTACCATGCGATGGTCACTGTTGCCCATATGGCATCCCACTTCGGTGTCCTTGATCCTTTCTAAATTTGTGAGGACAAGATCAAGAAAGTTATGTCCCCTTGTTGGGGTTTTAACAAGTTGGTACAGTTCCGCACCTTGTAGTGACAATAAGAAGTCCCTATTTCTTGTTGTTGCTGCTGTTAGTATGCTCCAGTTAATATCTGGTAGGTTGAGATTCCCCACCTATATTACTTCAAATTTATCAGACATTTTGTGGATTTCCTCTATTAGGTCTTTGTCTCCTTTATCTCCTTGATTTAGGAGCCTATACATGACACTGATTCTGAAGGATTTTCCCTTGCCCGTGTCTACTGTTAGCCACGGTGACTCAAAATACCCAGGTTGCCCTTTTACTTCAGTGGCTTTTATTTCTTCCTGAATGTAAATGGCTATGCCTCTCCCTCTTTTTTGCCCTGCTTATCTTTCCTGAACAGATTGTAATCAGGAATGGCCGTATCCCATCCGTGGTTTTCCGTGAATCATGTTTCTGTTACAGTCACCCAGTCCTACCTTACTGTTTTCAAGATGGCTGTGAGTTTGGGAAGTTTGTTGATTAGGATCCTAGTATTTGCAACCATTGCCTTCTGGGAATGTACATCCTCTGTGGTGCGATGTTGTACCCTCTTTCTGGACTGCTCCAGTTTGCTTTTTCCAGCCAAGAGATTATGGAGGTTGCTGGTTCATGCAGATGTTGGCTCTGATTTGTTTTCTGGGGATGTATGCACGCAATTGGCATTTTGGGGAGTGATGACCAGCCCACCAATGGCAGGGGTGTGAGCTGCATCATACTCCCCTTTATTTAGTTTAAACTACCTGTATATACATCAAATTTTTGTACGAGTGCTTGCACACCTTCTCTGTTAAGGTGCAATCTGTTATATTTAAAAAAAGCTCTTTTCCATGCTGGTCTATCAGTGCAGCAGTTGGATTTCCATCTGTGATGTCGGCAACCAGGGTTCGAGAATGGATTCGGGTCCCTGGAGGGCCGGCCGGGGGAGAAGGAAAGGAGCATCCCAGGATGGCTCGCCTTCTCCGGGGGAGGGCAGGGATGCATCTCGGTGCCTTCTGGCCCCTGGTGGAGGCTGGGAGCACAGCACGGCTGCCTGAGCTGAAATAGCTGGGGGAGTGGTGGACATAGGTGTATGCCATGACATCAGTGGCATGCCACTCCCCTGGAGAAAACACAGAAAACTTCCCTGGTTGACTGGATGATGGTCCCTCTGGTCTCCCACTGCCACCAGGCCTCAATAGCTGGTCCTACCTCAGTGGCACCTGGGCCCAAAAAAAAAATAGAATAGTGTGCTGACAGCCCCCACCCTACCTCTTGGAGGAGGAGGACCTGTCTGCTGAAGGGATATGCCAGATTATCAAGGGGGGCCACGATGTGAGGTAAGTGACAGGTGAAAGGATTAGTGAGCAGATGTGGAAGACCTTGAGGGACCCAAAGGAGTGGCTGACCAGGGATGAGGAGGATGGGATAAACAAATAATGCAAAAAAAAAAGCTCTTTTCCAAAAGTTGCGCCAGCTCCCTATGTATTGGTATCCCTTGTCTTGGCACCAATTACACAGTCATGAGTTGAATTTGCCTACTTCAATCTCTCTGACTTGCTTTTTGCCTTTTCCTTTTCCCCACACTGGCAGCACTTCTGAGAAGGCTAATTTGGATGGAAGGGAAGAAAGTTTGTTGGTCAGGTCCTCAAAGTGTTTCTAGGCCTCCTGAACTGTTTGATTTGCCAAGTCATTGGTACCAAGGTGTATTTTTATATGTGTAACATCCCCTGATTCCTGCACAGTTGTCTATGCAGTTATTGTCCCTACTTGCAGAGGCTCCTGGTAGACACTTTACCACTATGTCACTTTTTTTAAATTTAAGTTTATTGATTTTAACATAGCAAATACAAACAGATCATTATGTATAAATGTCAAATAGTCATACATGGTATAAATAAGGAAAAAAACCCCACATCACAAACCCCATCCATCCCTCCCCCCTTCCAAATCTACCCACCCACCACTCTGCTACCACCAACCCCCACCCTACTAAAACCATTCTAGAGTGTACAAAATAATTGTGTGACTAGTTCTATTGACAAGGCCACCACAAAGTAATAGCCTGTTCATGCAAGCGAAATCAGAGGGAGCGGATGGAGCGCAAAAAAAAAGAGAAAAAAAAAGGGAGGAAAGAAGCCTTGTTAGGCATCAAGGAAGGTATCAAGAGATCACTGGTGCAAATATAACATATATAGTTTGCCCCACCTTTTATGGAACAGGTCCATACGATTGCGAGAGCTGGCCACAAGTCTCTCCATATTGAAGCACATTGAGAGTTCAGTCAGCCATTCAGAATAGGTCAGGATCAGCTGATCCATCCAATGCTTGAGGACCAACCTTTTGACCACTATAGACACTAAGGCCATGTGATATCGACGTCCCAGGCAGTCTATGCTGGAATAGTCACCTATAATACAGATATCAGGCGTAAAAAGGTTGGTAAGGCCGAGTATAGGATCGAGTTTCTCCTGAATAGAGTTCTACAAGGGAGCACTTTGGGACAATGCCAGAAAATGTGAAGTGCGTTTCCCTCACTATGCGAACATCTAGAGCAAAGAGGGAGAGATAGTTTATTGAAGCGGAATAATTTACTTGGGGTGTAATACATATTGTTTAGTATGTAATACTGGATGAGTCTAAACCTGTCTTGGGTGTGGTATCTGTGTAGATCTTTCCAGATTCAGGTCCAGTTGGGGTGTATTCTGGGAGTAGGGATGACCAGATGCGAGAGCCCTCAAGCGACTCCGGGAATTTGTAATCCAGTAGGTAGGAGTATATTAATGAGACGGAATGTGGTTTAGAGGCAAGGGTGAGAATGTGGGAGAGAAAAGGGCTGACCTTGGAGTCACGAAACTCTGAACCAAATTTAGCAACAATAAGATGTCTTAGTTGGTATATCTTGAAAACCTTACTATTGGGAATATTGAATTTAGTTAATATATTTGGGGATGGAAGAAGGGAACCTTAGTCATAATAGTGTTCTAGAGCAGTTTCCCTGATTTTTGGGAGCCACTCAGGAGTAATTATCGAGTTGCCTAGTTTAATATTGGGATTGAGAATGAGAGGTTGTGCTAGGTCCATTTTAGGGAAGATTTTAAGGAAATATAAGCATTGAAAAATGGAATTAAGAGATGTGATAATTGTTTGATCAGATAGCCAGGGTGTAAGTACCGAGGCTGGAATATAGAAAATTGCTTGGGGATCTATTTTAGTCTCTGAGAGGATCTTTCTCTCAATTTGGAGCCAGATCGGGGGAGAAGCTCCAGTGTGGGTTGAATACCATTTACCCAGCTTGGAAAGGTGGGCAGCCCGATGATAAAATATTAGGTTGGGAAGTCTGAGACCGCCTTTGTCTTTAGGGAGGGATAATTTGAGGAAGGAATGCCTAACTGCTTTCCCTCGCCAAATAAATTTAGAGAAAATTGTGTGGAATTGGCGTAAGTAGGAAAGCGGTAACCAGAGGCCTAATAGACTGAGGGGGTAAAAGATACGGGGAAGAATGTTCATCTTGATAATGTTAATCCTACCCCACAGAGAGATGAGGAGGTTAGCCCATCTTTGTAGGTCTAGTTGGATATGAACTTTGAGGTCATCTAGGTTGAGCTTCCTAAGTAAGAGGAGGTCTGAAGTAAAGTGGATTCCTAGGTACTTAATCGACTTGGGGGACCATCTCATACCAAATTTAACGAGCTTGTGTTTATACATAAGGGGATTCAATGGGAAGATTACAGATTTTGATATATTCAGTTTGTAGTGAGAGAGGTTGCCTTATTGAGTTATAAGTTGAAGTGCATGTCCTATTGAAGTGGCAGGGTGGGTGACATGGAGTAATATATCATCAGCATAAGCTGAGAGGACTAAATCCTGTTGGCGTATCAGACAACCTTGGATGAATGGGGAAGATTTAAGTTTCAGGAGAAGAGGTTCAAGATACAGATTGAACAGGAAGGGTGAAAGAGGGCAACCTTGTCTGGTGCCAGTGTGAAGGTGAAAAAGAGGGGAAAAAACACCGTTACAGTATATCTTGGCAGAAGGGGACTTATATAAAACCTGGATCCATTTGAGGAAAGAGGGCAGAAAGTCCATTTTGGCCAGCGTAGCCCAAAGGAAAGACCAGCTGACTCTGTCAAACACTTTCTCTGTGTCTAGTGAAATCAGGGCCATTGGGGAGTGGGATAGTTGGGCGGCCTGAGAGATATGGGAAAGGGTTCTAAGGTGATCTACTGGGGAGCGAGATTGAACAAATCCAACTTGCTCTGGGCTAAGGAGATGGATGCAGACTTTTTTAATCCTCTTGGCCAAAATCTTGGAAAGGATCTTCATATTGCAGTTTAGGAGAGATATGGGTCGATAGCTCGCTGGGTCCGTAGGAGTTTTATCGGGTTTGAGAATTAGAACAATAGTGGCCTCTAGGAGTGCGGGGTCCAGAGTGTCGGCAGTGAAAATGTAGTAGTATAGCTTAAGGAGTAAAAGGGCAAGTTCTTTGGAAAATACCTTGAAGAAATTTGAGGAAAAACCGTCTGGGCCTGGTGCTTTGTCCGGGGCCATGGAGGCGATAGCCTCTTCTATTTCAGAAAGAGAGATAGGAGAAGTCAGGGTTTCTTTGTGGGAGACCGAAAGTTGGGGAATGTTGAGGTCTGCCAGATAGGCTGATATATCTGAGAGAGATACGGAGGATGGGGGGTTATTATAAAGGGTTCTGTAGAAATCTTCAAAAATCTGTGTAATTTCTCTGGGAGAGGTTTTAATGAGACCATTGGGGGCCTGCAGGGCTGAGATTAATCTGGAACTCTCTAATGTATGCAATCTTAAGGCCAAGAGTCTACCAGCCTTTTCACCTTGCTCAATATACTTAGATTGGGTTTTAATTAAGCTATATTCAGCTTTTTCTTTGAGGAGATCCGTATATTCATTTTTGGCTGCTAAGAGGGCTCCAAGGGATGACGGGGGGAAGAGGGGGAGTAGGAGCTTTCAAGCTCTTTGATTTTGGCTTGTCTAGTCTTTTTCCTCATCGAGGCTAATTTGATCAGGTCACCTCTTAGATAACATTTCAGAGAATTCCAGATAATGTCGAACCGCGGGGTAGAGTTAATATTGTTCTCGAGGAAACTAGAAATGGAGGTTTTAATGTGCATCACCACTTGGGGTTCTTTTAGGAGCTGGGTGTTAAGTTTCCAGATGGTATCCTGTTGAAAATTAGGATCGGGGGGAATTCTTGTTCATACTATGGCATGATAGGAGAGCATGATTGGTTCAATACCGGTCTGAAAAAGACCAGGGAGGAGGGTTTTGCTGATCAGAATGTAGTCTATTCTTGACCAGGAACCATGAGGTTGAGAAAAGAAGGAGAAGGACCGAAGGGAGGGGTTAGATAGACGCTAGGGGTCACACAGCCCTAGCATATGTAAAAAGTCTGACAGGGATCTTTGAACCGGAGTAGGTGGGCGACTTGAATCTGGAGCTTTATCTAGAAGGTAAGAAGGTGGTATATTCCAATCCCCCCCTAGTATAAGCTGGGAGGGAAGGAGGGAACTTATTTTATCTGCCAGGGCCATTAAAAATTTAGAGCTGCCTCCTACTGGACCATAAATAGAACCAAGAACAGTAATACAGCTACTGAGGGATCCTTTGACCAGTATGAATCTACCCTCTGGGTCAATTACTGTTGTGTCCATCAGGAATGTAACATAATTTTTAATAAGAATAGCTACACCCCTACTAGATCCTGACCCATTCGCGGCAAAAACATGTGAAAAGCCAGATCTGAACAACCATTTAGTCTCTGAGTTGAGTAGATGAGTTTCTTGTAACAATAGAATGTCGGTTTGAATGAGGTCACAGTGATTGAAAACTTGGGTTCTCTTGATTTTCTCCCTGAGCCCATGTACGTTCCACGATGCAACTTTGACAGAATTTATAGCCATTTCAAGAACAGGAGAGTATAAAGGCAGTCAACAGAGCTCACAACTATAGCCCAATAGAAATAGCACACTCTAGTCCCAAAACCCCAACCCGTTGTAAGCTGCCAAATGTTACCTATCAAGTGAGGATGTGCCATAAACGAATAATGTAAATCAAAACTAACATGAGATATAGGAAATAGTAGGTAGCTCAATAACCCCAACCCCCTCCCTTTTCATAACCCCCTACTAAATCTATCCAACTATGTACACCCTGGTACCAGGTAAAATAGAAAGAGTCATGACAGAAATCTGGGAACCAGGACCCCATTGCAAAGCCAGTATGCAACTTGCTACTGACATCTTGTATACCGAGGGGTCTCCGGGGGTCTAAGCATAACAAGATAACATTAAGCCAGACAAAACTAATCAGAGAAATCCCCACATGTGAATCTGGGTCTACATACCCCCCATCTATAAGTTCGTGAAGCAACTTTACTCGCAGCTACAAACGTCCCAGGAGCCTCCCCCCCCATCAGCCTCCATCATATGCGCTATAATAGAGATTGCAATTATGAGGGGTGACATCCAGCTGTTTATATAAGGAGAAACCCAAAAGTATAACTCACCTCCTTATCAGGACTATTGCAGGTTTCTGAAAAATGGCAGGGCAAATCTAGAGATGGAAGTATTGCCACTCCATTACACATGATGTTTCCCAAGGGAGCGGTTATGCAGTAGGACCAAATCAGTCCCGCACTAAAATAACCAGGCATAACCTTGCAACCGCTTCTGTTTGGTTCCGGATAGTTGCGAGGGCCGGAGACAACGCAGCCTACCCCGACCTCTGCCTGGGCCGCCGAGAACTCTCACCCCATCGGGATAAATCTGAAACCAACTAACAAGGTGAGATTAACATTCAAAACGTTGAATTCAGGCTAAAACATCGCCTTAAATGAGGAACGGGGGTCTGAAAGTTCAGGTACTGGCTCTGAAGAGATTAGGGAGTTTAACAGACAGGTCCTTAAGAGCAGAGTCTCGGGTGTCATAGCTCGTGGAAGTACCCCCAGTTGTGACCTTGAGGGTGGCAGGATACAACATTCTGAAAGGGATGCCCTCTGCGATGAGCTTCTGGACGATGGGATGGAACACGGTTCTCTTAATCCTGGTCTCCTTAGGAAGGTCTTGAGCAACTCGAAGTTTGGCAGGTCCCCACATGATTGATTGAAGTTCGTGAGCCTTGGTAAGAACGTGCTGCTTTTCCAGATAACTGAGAAATTTAACAATCATTGGTCGCGGGGAGAATCTGGAGGGGGCCTGGGTCTCAGGGATCTGTGCGCTCTTTCCAGAAGGTAGTGGGGTTAGAGGTGAAGGGCCCACTATTTTGACTAGAATTTTTGAGAAAGGCAATGGAGTCAGACCCCTCTTCCAGCTCAGGCAGGCCCAGGATAAGCAGGTTGTTTCTCCTACTGCGACTTTCTAGGTCTTCCGTTTTTAGTTGCAGCTTTTTAACCTGTTGCTTTAATGCAACTAAATTGGATTCTGCTGTGGATTTCCACTGTTCCTGGGAATGAATTCTGGCTTCTGAATCGGACACCCTCGTAGCAAGAGAGGAGAGGTCTCCCCGGATAGATTTAAGCTCCATGGTAATGTCTTGTAACACTTCTCTCAGAGGTGTTAATTCCTTTAGGAACTTTTCTTCAGTTAGAAGATTAGTCAGGAGTGCATTATCGCCCGTTTTCTCGGGGGTGGAGCCGAGTTGGTTTCTCGCTTTTTTAGGCAGCTTCTCAGGAGTAGCTGGTGGTGTAGGCCGGATCGCGGCCTGTTTTTTCTCCACCTCCATCCTAATTGTGTTAGAAGGATGTAAAGACAAAATGCCCTGAAGCCGAAAGGCAGAGTGAAGTAGATCAAATGATGTATAAATTATTGAATTTGCTCTTCAAGAATCGTAATTAGAAGCTGATAAGGCTGGTGGGAGTCGGGAGCTCCAAGACACTGCTGCTGCTCAGAAGGTTAGCATCACATGACCCACTATGTCACTTTTAACATTTTGTGTTAGGTGGTGTTCCACTCCTCAGATCATGGAATCCACGATTATGAGAATTTTGCTTTTGTTTATATTTGTGTCATTTTTATTTTGAGCTTTAGTATTTTTGTTGTTATTGCATTTGGTTTTGGTATTGTTGTTGGTTATTTTTTGAGTATTAGTATTTTTGTTTTTATTGTCGTTTGTATTGGTTTTAATTGGCATGTTAGTCTTTTTGATGGTTTGATTTCTTTACCTTGCATTATTTTGTCTGTGGTTGGTAGCAGTGGAGCGAACCTGTTTTTGGTTTACATGGCCAGGAAATGCTCCTGGTTTTTAGCTTCTTTCCTGGGCCTCCTATGATGCCTCTTTTTCCTTAACACCTGGCAGTCTCTGGGCCCTGCCTTGAGTCCTGGCCCCTGGCTGACATGCTGGTACTGGTGGTGGTGGAAGGGTTGAGGAGGTGCGCTATAGAGTTCCCTGTGTTGGAGGTCATATGTTATAGTCCAAGCATCCTGTAGTTGGGCTGCAAGATTTGCTATGGTGCAGCATGCACGGCAGGGTCCTGGCTGACGTTTGTAGATCCTATTGAACAGTGCATCGCAGTTTTCACAACTGACAAGCTCTATTTTTTTTTTGTTTTGTTTTATTTGAGAGGTAGTGCTGATTCCTGTTTCTTGGCAGAAAGTGTGGATGAAAATGAAAACAGAACAGTGAGTTTTTTTTGTTTTGTTTTTTGTACCTTACTACCTTCTATCAGGTGTTGCGGTTGGCGCTACATGCCTATAAAACAAGAGCACTTGGAAGAGGGTGGGATTAGGGGGAGGGTGGGTGTATCTAACTGTTCCCTGTATGCTGTAGAAAACAGTCAGGTAACTGTTGAACAGATGAGGTCTAGCTTGTACTCCTGCAAGGTAAGAAGGAATCTGGTTACTAACTCAGTTGTTCTGCCCTTTGGCTCAGAACAGTACCGTGGAGTCCCCGCTGCTTGCTGTAAAAAACCCCCGTCTGTGGTCCATGTGTCCTGGCTCCCTGCTGTTGTGAGGGAGCAGGGACCGATCCACTGGCTGCAGGACAATACCAGCCCTTCTCAAACTCCAGAGTGCTCAGGGGACTGCTGCAGCAGAAGTCGTTGACAAGAGTAGAAGCCGCCGATAAGATGGAACCTGGATGCAGCTATGCTGCTGTGTGTACAAATGCTGATTTACATACAGCATCCAGGAATTCTGGGTAAGTGTTCCAACTACTCCTTATGCTGAGAGAGCAGCTGCTGGCTGGGTCTGAGGAGAGAAGTCACCTCAGTGGCGATAGGAGCCCGGACTGTGCAGTCCAAGGGTGATTCACCCAGATAGAACTGCTGTCAAGGAATCCCAGCTTCTGTACCTGTCAAAGTCTGCCTTCCCTCCGTGATTGGTCTCTCTTCGAGTTGGTGAAGATCAGTGAAGCTCAGCAGACAGTAAGGCTAGGGGATGGACTGCACTTGGAGTATGCCTCCTAGGGTTGCTCTTTGTGTCTGAGCTGTAATCATTGTATATTTTCTACTAGTGCTATTTCTGGTTTGTGTGAGGCAGTTCTGCACTCAGTAGAAGTTGTTATGGAATAAGGATGAGTAACAAGACAACTGATTGCATAATGATGTTAAGATATTGGGTGTTTCTCCCTTCCATCACCATTTCTGGAACTCACCTGGTACAGATGTTGTTCACAAGCAGACTTGCATTATGTGGCTTTAAAAACATAGAAACACAGAATTTGTCAGCAGAAAAGGATTGCTTAGCCCACCCAGTCTACCCAGATAAACTCTGCCTAGTCAGTCTCTTCAGACCTTAACTGGTCACCAGTGACCCTCCTTGCCAATTTATTTATTTTCCTCTTTGTCTATTCCATGCATGCTTGATGCCCCCTGCTGTTTTCACCTCCACCACTTCCTTTTGCAGTGTGTTCCAGGCATCTGCCACTCTTTCAGGAAAGCAGTACTTCTTCGCATCCCTCTTATCCCCCCCTCCCCAAGCTTCATCCCGTGTTGTCTGGTCCTGGTGCTCTTTCTCATTTGAAAGAGACTCCTCTCCTTCACCCTGTTCACTCCTTTGAGGTACCTGTAGGTTTCTATCATGTCCCATCTCACTCTCCTCTCTTCCAGGGTGTACATGTTGAGATCCCTCAGTCTCTCCTCATAGGGTTTTGGTGCAACCTCCGCACCATTTTAGTTGCCCTCCTTTGGACTGCTTCTACCCTGGCTATGTCTTTTCTGAGGTGTGGCCTCCAGAACTGGGCACTACTCTAGATGGGGTTTTACCAGTGAACAATAAAGTGGCAACACCACCTCCCTCCTCCTGCTGGAAATACCTCTCCTTATCCATCCCAGCATTCTACAGGCCCTACTCCCTGCTTTGTCATACTGCTTTGCCACTTTGAGGTTATCAGATGTGATAACCCCAAGGTTCCTTTCCCTCTCAGTGACTGTCAGTACTTCTCCCTATCTTATTCCCAGCTCCTTGGTGCCTACATTCTAGGTGCATGATTTTGCACTGTTAGGCATTTAATCCTAACTGTCTTGCTCTTGAACCGTCCATGAGTTTCCTCAGATTCCTAAACATTCTTTCCTCCCCATCCTGAGTGTCCCCTCTATTACAGATTTTGGCATAATCTGCAAAAAGTCATACTTTCCCTTCCAGTTCTTCTGCAATGCCACTTATGAAGACATTGAAAAGAACTTGTCAATGTGCTGAGCCCTGTGGCATCACACTGGTCACTTTCCCATCACTAGAGTGAGTTCTGTTAACCTCTACCCTCTGTTGCCTATCCATTAACTATTTTTTGATTCAAGTCACCATTCTGTAAGTTCTGAATGGAAGCTGTATGGTTCATTGTGATGTACCTTTGCTTTCTCCTATTCTACTTTGTTTTTCAATCTATAATGTGGAACCTTTGTAATAGGTCTTGTGCTCAAAGGTCTTTTCTGAATCACTAAATAATTAAATAAAATTTTGGAGTCCACCTTAGGCTGCTCATTTCCTTCATGGTATAATTTTTTAAACCCTGCTGAACTTGTTATTATTTTAAACCCTGCTGTACTTATTCCCTAATTCCTTCTGTGCTTCATTTTTGCTCACCTCTTCCCTCCCTCGCCCCATTTTAGCAGCCCAGACCCCCACATTGTATACTGTTTAAATCCTGTATTTCTGGCTTAAATTCCCTTTCCTTTTTCACAGGGTCAGAGGGCAGAATTTCTGCTGTCTGCTTTCCCCAGTCCCTCATCCCAGCCTCCGCCAATCTGCCCAGGCTCCCTACTAACAAGGTACAAGACTCAGATGTGCTTTTTTGGCAATTGAACTTGATGCCTTTTCTGCTCTAAGCCTGCAGCTCAACTCAGCATACTCCCTGTGCTGCTGCTCCCTCAAGCTGAATTTACTCCCTCCCACCCACCCCACTTCCTCCATTATTAAATATGTTTCCTCCTGCCCTGCTCACTGTTGATTGGTCTCCACTGTGAGAAAGTGTATTCACAGCACAGATCTCCTTCCTGCTTCCTTGTCACCCACATTCACCCACCAAGCCACTCCTTCACTTCTGTTACTGGACTCCTGCTCCCAAATAGTAACTGACTTCCCGTGAATCCCTGTATTGTCAGCTATAACTCAGACTCTTGGAGTGGGTTTGTGTTTGTATACGCCATGCTGACTCCTCAGGATCATGGTCTGCTTTTAGGTTTGTCTCTGCTACTGACCTTATTGAAATTACAAACCACACAGTTCTCTATCGTTGCTGTGAAGTCGCTACCATAGCCCTCTCTCACTGTCATTTTTTGGTGGGGCACTACTGCACTCTCGCACCTCTAAATCTGTAAACCGGCTTTCCTTACCATGTCTTCCCTGTAACTTGTTGTAATCAGTGCTACTGTCCCCTATGTTTCTTTTTTAATTACTCCTCATCATCATTTCCCTAGTTCATTCAACCCACCTGTCCTAGCTTTCTACTCTCCACCATGTTCCAGTTCAGTACTTCTGTCCTCCCTCTGTTACTTCCTATGCTTTCACTCCCTTCTTCTTCCATCCCTACATTGCTGGTTAACAATTCTTCACACCTCTCTCTAGCTCATTCCCTTATCTATGCCACCTCTACCCCACTTCCACTGGCCCCCCTCCTGGCCGCATAACCCTTGGCCAGTAGGCCCTTGTATACTCCCCTGCCCCTGGCTTCCACGCCGGCCTGATTTCCCTTAAAACTGCTACTGGATCTCCCTTTGTCTCTTCCCAACCCCACCCCTCATCCCACCATAAATTACTGGCACCCCTGCAAAGTTTATGTTAACTCTGTTGCTTCTCCTGGTGGGCAACTTCGAATCCAATCCCAGTCCTAACCCCCAACACTCATACAGCTCCCTTGTGGCCCAAAGCTAGCTCACCTCAACATCAGAAGTCTCCTCAATAAAATCTCACTGCTCCAACCCTTAGCTCTCTCCCTCAACCCTGATGTACTAATCATTACTGAAGCTTGGTTAAAGTCTCATATCCAAAATGCTTGTGTCTCCTTCCCCGGCTACTCCCTCATCCGCCAAGATCAGCCTGGCAATGGAAAACGTGGAGGAATAGCCATGTTCATCGTCTCTTTCTCACATTCACACCTATACTTGTGTCATCCCTCTCCCAGTCTCATGAGTCCCTGTTGGTGAAACTCACCTTTCCTTGCACCATTCCTATTTTTATTGCTGGCTCCTACTGCTGCCCCAGTGTCCCCATGTCCTCAATCACTGACCTCCTAGCCACCCTACAAATACATGCATCTGGTGGCGAACTCCATATCCAGGGTGACTTCAACATCAATTGACTTGCTCCCTCTCACTCTAAAATTCAGCAAGACATTGCTGTGCTAACTCTCACTCAGCTGCTCAATGAACCCTCCCATTCAAATACCAAATCTCTCAACCACTCCCTTATAGATTGGATCCTCTCATCCCACCCACACTGAAGTTTGGCAGCTGGCCTACTCCCAGACTCATTAGGTGACCACCATCAGGTCTACGCAGTTCAGAAAATCCATCACCCAAGACCACCCCCAAAACCCTGCTGATTCAGGCTTATAACTCCCTGGATATCAATTCTCTCCTAAATGATCTGTCTAGCATTGACTGGTCTTATATCGCCAGAGCTCCCTCCATCGACTCTGCTCTTACTTACTTTAAATCAGAATTCGACTCTTCCTGGGACAAACATGCCCAGCTGAGAAGGATCTGTGTGCATAGTAACCATCTGCCCTGGGTCTCTGCCGATCTCATGGCATGCCTTTGAGCTAGGGACCAAGTGAAGAAGACCCACAAATCTTCTCATCTTCCCTCTGACTTCCAAAAATATCAAACACTTTGAAATGCTTGCACCAGGGCAATCAGACTTGCAAAGGCAGAATATTTTAAGGACACCTTCCTTACCAACATAAGTCACCCCTCCAAGTTCTGGAAGGTGGGCCAAGCCCTGTTCCACCCCCCATCCAGGCCCCCTACCCCATTATCAAAATCGGCAACAGCTCACCGTCAGACCCTCAATCCGTAGCAGAGGAATTCAACTCCTTCCTTCCTTACCTCCTGTGTGTTGTCCTTGCTGTCCTTTCTTCCCCCGGCCTCTGTTGGTCACCACCTACCCAATTTCCCCCAACCAGTCCCCCCATCCTGCTTCTTTGACTTCAGCCACTTTACCCCTGAGGAGATCTTCAATGCACTTTTTACACTCAAACCATCCAGGGACAAGTGCCCCTCAGGGCTGGACACCAAAATGCTCTACCTGTCTGCCTCTGCTATCTCCTCCCCTCTTGCCTCTCTCCTAGATCTTTCTTTCACCATTGCTTCTGTTCCTGCAGAGCGAAAACATGCCACTGTTGTCCCTCTCCCTAAAGGTAGTGACCCCTCATCCCCTGGCAACTGTCACCCTATATCCCTCCTCCCCAGTCTTGACAAACTCCTCTTCCTTTTCCATGCCTTATCAGTCTGGTATTAGGAGGTCCCACTTTACAATCACCTTCCTGCTGAGGATCACTGATGCCATCTAAACAGATATGAACCAGGGATTCATCACATCTGCCATTTTCTTTGACCGCGCAAAGACGTTCAACACTGTGTCACACTCTCTCCTCCTAGCTAAGCTTTCCAATGTAGGGCTATCTAAGGAGGAAGCCAGCTGGTTCCACTCTTACCTAGTAGGCAGGTCATAATCTTTCCGGATTGGGAACACTCTCTCCCACCCTCTCCCCATCTCCACTGGTGTGTCCCAAGGCTCCATCCTTGGCCCTCTGCTGTTTTTTGTCTTCCTAAACTACCTGTCCTCCACCTGCCCACATATCTCTATCCATATGTATGCTGATGACACCATCTTGTATGCATCTAGTCCCTCCAGCACTGATGTGGCAACCAGACTCCAGTGTGACTTCAATAGTGTTCATCTCTGATTTCACTCTAACCAACCTTTCCTGAATTCCAAGAAAACAGTCTCCATGACCTTTGGCACTAGGTAGAATCTCTCTTGGGTCCCTTCCCTCCCTTCCTTCCATGCCCTGGACAGGACACTGCTCGAGGACTGCTCCTCCTTTAGATATCTCGGTGTCTGGCTTGACTGGCACTTCAACTTTCTGTACACATTAAGGCTATCCACAAGAAACTGCACCCCAAACTGAATGCCCTGTACCACAACCGTGGATGTATTCTTCTGCCAGCATGCCAGGCCATTGTGCAGAAAATAACTCTCCCCAATTTTGACTATGGTGATATGGTCTACAGTGCCATTTCCTCCTCCTCCTTAACCAGATTGGACACACTCTTCCACACCTTTTGCCATTTATCACTTGACTATCCCCCCCACACACACCACTGCACCCTTTACCAATCTGTGTCCCTCCTCTCCTTAGAGGACAGGCAACGTATCCCCTGTGCCAGCTTCTTGTCTAAATTTTGGTCACAGTCCCTGCCATTCTAACTGTCCTCCTCCTCCCTCTCTACTCTTCTCTTACTCACTCATTCGCTCTGAAAATCTGACCATCTCATCTTATCTGTCCCACATCGAATAACATAAGCAGACCAGGCTGCCTTTTCCTACAGGTTTCCCAATCTGTGGAACTCCCTCCCCCACTCCATTCGCTTTGCTGCCTCTCCTCGGGTTCGCTATTCCTCATCAAAGACCATTTCCACACCTCCTGCACCTGTTTATTGTCCCCTGGCACCTCCACCCCCATCTATCAACCTCTTGTCTGTCACTTTATTTATCTCTATGCATCCTGCCATGCTGGCTTCCTGCCATTGTAATCTGAACTTGTCCTGTAAATAACTGTAAATCACAATTCTGTAAGTTCTGGTAAATAACTTTGTAAATATAAGTCTATATAGTCTGCTATTTTGCTTGCTCATATTTTGCACTTTATACTATGTACTGTACTCTCTCCCTTAATTGTTCGCTGATACTTCCATATTGTATTCCTAATCACAATCTATTATATATATATACATTTTGTCTTAACACTCTCCACCTGTTCCCTCTCCCCCAGGACACATTTGAAAATGAGCGCCTGGTGAAACTTTTAAATAAATGTATCAATTTCCTGTGTGGTACAGTGTCAAAGATCATGCTAAATTCTAGATAGGCTACATCCACTGCTCTCCCCACATCTATTTCCTTGGTCACCCAGTCAAAGAAGTAAAAAATTTTAGTAAATACTTTAGACAATACCACAAAGCTAAAAAGCTTTTGGAAATACTGAACTCGCAATTTGATGAGTGGCTTAGGCAAATGTCAGTTTTCAAAAAGTTCATATGGTCAGACTATACGGGGCAGTATAGCACTGTGGTTTAGAGCACTAAGATGCAAACCTAGAGACCTAGGTTTGAATCCCACAGCCTCCACCTGCATACTGTGTGACCTTGAGCAAGTCACTTAACTTCTTTTTGCTCCCAGGTCACACCTGATAACAAGCTTCAGCTTAGTGTGCCTTTCTTGATTAAACTATTTCCCCTACCCCCTCTGCCCCTTGCTCTTGCACTCCCCTCCCTCACCCTCACATCTCCCTTGCCCCCATTCCCAACCCCCTTCCAGCCCATCCCCAACCCCTTCCCACCTCCACCCCGGCCACATGTGCACTTTAATCTCCACTACTTGTTCTTTCCATCCTATTTTGCCCCTCCACTCCCTCTCCTCCCTTCCCTCCCATCATTCTCAGACACTCAAGCGTGCTCCCCATGCATGCTACTCACATCCCTTCTCCCCTCTGACCCTTCTCCTCATACTACAATACCTCCACTCTTACCACAACATCTCTTCCCCTACCCCTCCTCCCCACCATTCCTTCCACCAGTCCCGACACCACCACTTCATTCTCCATCCCAGGTATCTGCTTCCTTCCACCAACTTCTCCATCCCTCTAGTCCCTCCCCAGAATGTTTCTGTTCTCTACCTACAAGTAAGCCTTCCCTTCCAGTTCTTCTGTCTCCACACTCAATTCTCCCTCTCTGACCTAACTTCTTCTCTACCTTCCCTTATACGTCCTAGCACTTACTGCAACACCTTATAGTTAATGCATCTTACTATAGTCTTCTCTACTCTTCCTCTGATACCAATATGTAATTGTTATGCATTATAATTCCTGTTGCTGTTATGTAATGATGTTATGCACTGTATCTCTTTTACCATCATGGAATTGTCCCACTGCTTGTGACTTCAATGTTTCATTGTTCTAAGCATTCTTGCACACCACCACCTACCCTTCTTTCTTTTTTTTTTTTTTTTGCTACTGCCAATGCTTTGTAACCAGTACCTCCTTGTAAATGAGCCTGCTCAATGGAGTTCTTCTTGCAATAAACTTGAATTGAATATACCTTGAAAGGCATAGGTACATAGATGAAGTGAGACATTAAAGTATGCAGCCCTTCAATTTGCCTCCCTCTTATCTTGACAACAACTGTATGAGGTGTCTTTTCCTCCTGGTTCAGTTCCACATGTCTCTTGCACCACATAAGGGGAATCAGCAGCACCTCTCACAGTGCAGTGCAGTGCAATTAGCAAAATAAATAGAAACTCTTATGTTCCTATTGTTTTGTTAATTGATTGACATAGTAGTTGTGGCAAGCATTTGAAGATGCCATATGTCTGGACCTACCAAACTTAGTCTTGACTCTGTCTGCACTTAATATCTGCTCTGGTAATCTGTTCAACAACTACATTATTCTCTGGGAGAAAAAAATACTTATGTACCTCCTGATTCCCTGAAAGTTGTGCTCATATCCCCTAGTTTTGGTGTGTCCTGGATTCTGCTAAACAGTTTGTTTGGGTATATTTTTTGGTATAGTTTATGTACTTAAAATTGTTGTCCTGGAATGACACACTTGAGATGGAGCACATTTCCAGATGTGTCCTTTTTTTTGCTTATTTTAAATAACATACAGAGGTTCAGCACACACACTATGGCCCATACCAGTAAAAAGATTTGCATCATATCATTAGCTTTGCAAACATGCAGCTTTATTCTGGTACAAATAGAAAGTGATAGCAAGGTCTGAGGTGCACCAAACCCCCTGATGAGGAGGAAGAGCTCCAGGAAGCACCTCATTGTGAGTGCACTGCTTTTCTGTTCATTTTCAGACTTTCGGAGTGGTTGCCTCCTGCAGCTGCACCAGAATGTTCTAGTGGTGTGTTCTCCATTTTTGTTTTGTGTGACCTGTCTTTTTATTTTCAACCTTTCATGATTTTGAATACTTCTGTCATATCTTCCCTCAAGCTCCCTCTTTAGAAGCAGCTGCTTCTGATGCTTTAGCATCTATTCATATGTCATGTTTTATAGCCCCATAATCTTATTTTTTGCACTTCATTATACTTTTTCCATCTCTTTTATATCCTTATATCCTTTTTGTAATGTATTGTAGACAGTACTATGAAGAATGATGAATTCCACCAACAGAATTCAGGTGTAATGGAAATTCTGCTTCTAAAATATTTTTTCACAGTTTTTGGATAAATTCTGCAGAATTCTGAAAGTCTTTCATTGCTAACCACATATTCATTTTCAATGGTTTACATAATCCACAAATTACTAAACTGTAATTAAAACACCACAGTTGTAACTTCAGAAGTTCAGAATTTCGCTTCTGATTGAATTCCATGAAATTTGTCAGAATTTCTGAAATTCAGTAGAATTCTATCAGAAGCAGAATTTGAAAATTCTGAGCAGCTCTACTCCAGGTGAGATCTAGCACATGCTTTGTATAGTGACATTATCACCTACTTGTAGCTACTTCTTAGCCATCTTTTGATGGAACCAAACATTCACTCAGACTTGATGGTCACTGCCAAGTAATAATTGGATAGCTTCAAGGATGAGGTTATAATAACCCCAAGTCCCTTCCTGCATCAAATTAAGTATGGAAAGTGGCAGAATTAACTGTATATATATTTTTTTTAGTTGTTTAACCAGGAGCAGCACACTAAGCTGAAAGCTTTTTTACAGGTGCAACCTGGGAGCACAGGGAAGTTAAGTGACTTGCTCAGGGTCACACAGTATACAAGTGGAAGCTATGGGATTCAAACCCAGGTCTGGTCTGCTGGATGTCACCAGATTTGCAGCTCAAAGCCTTAAACCACTGCACTATATTTCTCCATGATATGCTGGCAAATGTATGCAATTTATCATTTCCTTAAAATATTTTTTCCTGTTCCCAGTACCTATATATGTCATTATAAAAAATTCATAAATATTTGTAAAGAAACAATTCAATACTGTATCATTTAGATTGTATGCTAATTGTTTTGTTTTTAACTCCTCAGTAGCTTACCATGCACATCATTAAATTGAACAGCATCCACCTTCTGTCTATTCAGCCTACGTTATCCCAGTCCTGCTGCAATTTCTCACAGTCCTGTTTGCTGTTCACCACCCTTGTTATCTTTATATTATCTGCTAACTTCACTAAGTGGCTGCAAATCACAAGTTCCAGTACATTAGCAAACATGTGTAGAGAAGCAGTCCAAGACCCAACCCCAGTGGAACCACATCAGCCACTGTTTTCCAATCTAACAATTGTCCCCTTTCCACCACTGCTTGTCTGCTACCCTGCTCCCCCACCCACACATATACCCTCTGATTAGGCAAGGCAAGGTAACATTTCTTTGGCATCCTTTCCAACTGGGTCAGGGCACCTTACAAGAAGAACAGAACATCAATACATAATAAAATAATGAACAGACATTAGAAATAAAACTGTACTGTATGTAAGAAATTTAAGAGCAGCAGGCCAGTTTGAAAAAAAAAGTTTTTAAGGCTCCCTTTAAGGCATCCAAAGAGCAAGTCAGTTGAACCACAAGTGGAGGTGAGTTCCATAGAACTGGTGCTGCTACAGGTTCCATCTCCAAAACACTTTAGTTGGGAGAGAAGAACTGTTAAAAAACCTGCATTAGTGGAGCAAAGTGGATGCACAGGGGTGTGTGGAATCTGGAGCTGTTTCAAGTAATTAGGACTTAGATTGTGTAGGGCTTTGTATGTAAATAAGCAAATGCTGAAGTTGATATAGCACCAGATTTGTAGCCAGCACAGATTGTTCAGAACTGGGATGATAGACACATCAAGATGTTCCAGTTGTCAGCCAGGCAGCTGCATTCTGGACAAGCTGCAGGAGATGTATCAGCCAGGTAATCCTTCATACAGAGTATTGCAGTAATCCAGTCCTGAGATGATGAAGGCATATATTATTACCACCAGGTCCCTGGATGCAAGATGCATTCTGAGCCAGGCAATGTTGTACAGAAGGAGATATCACTTCAGACTACAGCTGGCACCTGACTCTAAGGCCCTGGACACACTGGGGAACTTAAAACAGTTTAAGTGCCTTAAAACATTTAAAATCCCCCAAGCACTGTTTGCAGACAGACTGCAAGCCCCTTAAAATATTTTAACAAAAGTGTTTTTAAACCCTGCTAGATACCTAGTCTTAAAACCATTTTTAAAAATGTTTTGGTGCTAGCATGGTTTTACTCACAGGTCTGGCCAGGAGTAAAAACATTGTAAGCTGTAATGGTTTAGCTAAAACAGTTCTAGCTGCAGTGTGTCCAGTCAAGCACAGTTCTGTGTTGGACTTAATACAAAATAGTTTCAAAGAGAACAGGTTTAACACTAGCAGTGTGGCCACACTAAACTGTTATCAAAAATGGTTACTGAGTAGTGTGGATGCACTGAAATGGTTTAGCTAAACTGGTTTTAAAAATGGTTTTCAGAAACTGTTCTGTAGTGTGTCCAGGGCCTAAAGTGTCAGCTTGGAGTCCAACGTGCTGCCCAGATTCTTTACCTCATCTACAGTTCAAAGTGTACTGTTATTAAAAGATGGCAACATGGTGTCTGCAATTCTCACTGCAGACCACTAAGACATGGTTTGATAAACATTATCTACGTTTTACCTAGGTTAAGACCCAGCTACCTTACTGATTTTGTGTATCAGACTCCAATGAGGTGCCTTCTCAAAAGCTTTACTAAAATCTAAACTTGTTAACTTGTTAAGTCAAGAATACTGTCCTTCCCCAATCTATCTTTCTGGTTGCCTTTGCTTTATCATATGACAAATGCAATTCATCAACTTTGGCACCCTTATAAATATTTCCTTACTGGCATCATAAACATAGTGGTGCATAACATTCTGTACAGAAACACAGTGCTGACAACCTTGTATCAGCAGCCCAGCAAGTTTGTTGGCATTGTATCCACACAGTGATGATTGAGATCTGCTGTGCAATATCCAGAGGGATAATCTCTCATTCCTCAAATAAAGCAGTAGGCTGTAGCGAAGTGAAATTCCATCGTTACAAGTAGAAATTAGGAAGTGCTCACTGATGCAGCAACACACATTTCATAATAATGTGGCCACATGTGGTATTATCCCTTACTACCTTTCTAGTGCTCATTCCTCTCAAATTGGTAACCCTCCATCCATCCTATTGGTCAATGCATGATCATAAATCTTTTGAATTGCCAGATACCAAGCCCCCAGTCAGGGTAACATTGTCCAGTTTACTTCATGCATCTGTAGAGGTCAGTCATGGTCATTGATTGCTCCCAAACTCTAAGGTAAAATATTTAACTTTACTATCTCTTACTTTTCTCATTTCTCAGATCAGCACATGTTGACAGAGAAGCACGATTAACATTTGGACTTCTCTTAACTCCCTTTCTGCAGGCACTATCCTAGAAAAACAGACAAACAAAAAAATAGAATGGCTTTTCCAGTGCATAGCCAGGGGCTCCAGTCAAGCAGGACTCTCCAGTAGCATCCTAGCCTGCACTTCTCTGGTCCGGTTGGGACCTTCATATAGCGTCCCCAGGGGCTAACTGCCTGAAGAACTGGATCCTTCCATAGCATCCACTTCATGTTCAGGCAGTGCTCTCAGTGAGGCTCATGCACACCATCTCTAGCTCTCTACTATGGAGAAAGCGTCACCACCTGCAAGCAAGTGGAGTGCAATCTGGCCATGGGTATGTTGTGGGCTCCTGACAGACACTAAGGGGTTACACCCATGAGAACCGTTTCTCCCAGGCACAACTCTCATTCCAACCTCTCGACTGTCACTCAGTTCAGTGCTACCACACAGGGGCAGGTTACTGAGAGAGGGCTGCTGATTGGGGGGTTTTGGTTTTCACTCAGATCAAGCTGGCATTCTCGCAACAGTTATAGTGAGTGGGGGACCCTCCTTCCCTTGATACTTACAGGTACATGCTGTGGGCTCCTGGGCTTGTGCTCAGCAAGGAGGGGAGGGGCCTAGCGCCAAGACAAAGAATTCCCACTCTCAAAGCTGCCCGCGTCATACTGGGGGTGTCTTCCCCTGTTACAGTGCGGACTTCCACACAGCCTGGTATGCAGTAATTCGTACCACGAATGGCGCACAAAATCTCGCACCCACCATAGCTAAATGGTGGACCTCAGGAGAAGAGAGCTTGATCCTCCCGGATGCTCACATGGTTCTGCATGGACCCATAGTCCATATGGAGGACATCTTATTCTGTAGCAGAAATTGTTCACTCAGTTTCTCCCACAAAACCACACCACATCTCATAAAATGGCAGGAGCCTATGTGGCTGGTGGTTAGAGATCCACTTTGGGAACCATAAGCCCACAGATTCAAAGCCCACTGCAGGTAAATACTGTGTGTGTCACAGCATATAACATGCTAGGACACCAGGACGCTCAATTGATAGCAGGCTAGATGCGAGCCCCATGGAGTGGGGCCAGAGTCTTCTTCACTATTCCCGGGTGTTACCAGGGGAATGACAACCAGAGACAACAGTGGCCATCATGGTGAGTCCCATCTTAGCGGCCATCCTGGGTGGTTCTGCCCGCTCCAGCTATGTGGTTGACAACCGTGATTCCATGCAGCCAACTAGCTGGAGACAAGTGATGGGGCAACAGGCCCTCAGAAACCTTATTACCGCCACTGTCCACAACAGCCCTACAATTCTTTCCCGGCTAATGTACAGGGAGGTACAACTCGGTGGCCAAGACCACAGAGTTGGCAGACAGCTGTGGGCAGTGGCAGTCCCAGAACTATGCGAGAGCTGCATGCTGAGTGTGCGTGGGGCATGGTCAAGCTGCAGTTCACATCTTTTTCAGTAGGTTTTGGGCCTGGCAGTGTAACCTAGAGCATTGCAGCGATGAGCAGAAAATAGGCTTGGCACACCTGGCAGACTCATGTGGGACTTCCAATAACACACTTACATATTAGGTAACCCTAAGTAAGGGGTTGTACAGCTAACTGTGGATCCTGTGGATCTCAGCAAAACCCCACCTATGCTGACCACTTGTGGGGGTATTTGGGGCATGTCAGGTGTCCCACCAGTTCTGCATTCCATCACACCTGGGCTAAACAGATGAGCCTGGATCCTGCAAGAGTGGGAAACCTGGGCCCCACCCAAAATAAAAGATACTCATTTCCTTCACTGTTCAGGCTTCCCCATCACCAACACATTGCCTGGCAATTAGGCAGGGTATGGGATGGCCCTCCCTCCTGTGGTGGGCCCTGAACCTTTTTTCCTACATTACACTTCAGGCATCTATTCTGGACCTCAGGGTCTCCCAATATTTAACCCCTATGCAGCATCTGGGCTAAGGTCCCTCCTGCAGTGACCTCTGCTTAGGCACTGAACCCAACGCCAGCCACACAATTTATTTTTTGGCCAAAGTACCTCCTGCAGTGACCTCCTCAATCTCTTACCATGTACAGCCCACATTAATCCATGGTTCCAAGCTCCAGGCACCCTAGGGGAGCAAATTGCTGGATGAGGACCTCCCATCGTGCCTACCCTGGGGGGTGGGTACCTCTGAGACTACAACTTCATGTAAGATCTAGCATCATGGAGCTGTACAATGGCTGGTGGAACTGTACCGCCATATTTGCACACATCCTCCTAGACCAGCCCTTCAAGTCCATGTAGATCAGTGTTTGCCTGGTTTAGTTATGTCTTTTAACCAGACGACAAAGGTTTTCAATTCAGGCTATGGAGACATGTTCTTTCATGGGCCGTGCCTGACATCCTGGCAATAGTGTTCAGATCACACACTTTAGGACTTGCACAGCCATGACTCTGGTGGAACTTTCGCTTACCCCTATGCAGTATAATGAAATTAGCTTTCTCATTGTACTAGCCAATCAAGGAAAGTTACTTGCTCTGGACAGGGGACGATAGGGGCTGCACATCCCTGCATTCAGATGGTGCACTGTCTCTCTATTTATGTGGCAAAATACACATGGGATCAATAGGTAAGACACTCATACCACACAGATATTGCCATGAACTGACAAAGGGGCAGCATACCTTGCTCAATATCAAGAGGACGGGTTTCCACACCGACAGCATACCTTATGACATTCATGGTTTTGTTTTTTCCCAGGGTGGGATTTCAAGGGCTAATCAGTACATTTTCTTTCCAGAAGCTTAGATGGCACTTTTTCAAGTCACCTGGAGGACCCATCAACCAGGTTTTTTCCTCTGCCACTACTTCCTGCTCTGCGGTCAGCACTACCGATAGGCAGGCCCCACTTAGACTACCATGGATCCCAGAGGTATCAACATGGACACTGGTAGGGCTTACCACTAGTTTCTGCAATTGACCCTGTAGTCACCTTCCTCGCCTAGATACAATGAGACATGGATGAGTTCACCAATTGCCTACTCCAGTATTGTACAGGAGACAAGAATGGTGGTGGCTAACCCTATGGGATATACAACTGGGGGCCTGGCATCAAATCCCACAGTCTATTACTGCGCCTAGGGCTTGCAGACTCATTCATTGCCATGGGCAACTTCTTATGTGTGCGTAGTCCAGAGCCATACTAGAGGCACCCCGGTACTACAGTAGCAGCCACAGACACTGCCAGGTATTTCGCAAAATTTCTGTGATATTTCCAGAAATATCTCCTGCTTTCTGCATTTCCACAGTAGGGGCAACAGAGAGAAACTCTTCAGAAATTTGGCAAAATATCTGGAAATAGCTGGCAATGTCTGTGGCTACCACTGTACCTTACCTGACATTCTGCGCCAGACTCCAGCAGAGCACTGACGTTATGATATGGCAAATGGGATGGACAAACAGACTCATTCCTGGCTGAAATCGGACACTAACAATGACATTGGGTCACAATTCTATCATTTGCCAGTCCCCTCAGTGGAGGAACATGCTCAGGCTCCCAGACAAATTTGGATTCTTGCCAGTAATCCCAGGTCACCTTGCAGTAGCTTTGGCCAGTCCAATAAGCTATTTTCTCTGGAAGCTCAGCTCCTTGCTCTTCCTCCATAACCAACGCAAGCATCTGGGAAGGCTACTTCTGTAGAAGACTCGAAATCCCTGTGAAATAGAGGAATCCTGGTAGATCTGGGAGATCTACACTCTGGACCATCACACCACCCCTGGCAGAGAATCCCCTGGGTGCCACTCTGCCCCTCAACCCACCAGGAAGGAGATACAGGGTGCCACAGCCTGTTACTAGTTGCTTCTCAAATCCCGGATTAGGTAGTCCTAACCAAGACAGATCCCCAAGTTGCTATGCCATACTTAAGCTGACTAAAAGAAGACAATTCAAACAGGACAAGGATCAGAGATCAGAAATCTGCTAAAGAATTTTCCATGCGGACCTTAAGACATTGTTTGTTGGCCATCACTCAACTATCTAGTTCCCACTTCTGGTTTTTTGGACAATCATGCTAATGAATGCAACCCATGAGTGATGCTGTGCAGTTGCAGGAACACTCACCTTCCTTCAACCCACCCTGCCCCACCAACTGCACAATGGTATTTTGACATCGGATCCACATAGCTCATGACACTGATGTCAGCTTCCATTTGACCTGGGAACTCATGTCTTTCCCTGCTTACAGTGAGTGGCATTAGCACCCTCCGATATCCTCTGCAAGGAGCCTACCTCCTTAGCTTTGGATCACTCCTTTGCTACAGTCCTAACAGTTCTTTGTTACACGAAGTCCCTGCACCCTTGTTGGTACCCCGAGAGGTACACCATAGACAGCTAGCACTTAGATATATGTTATACTAACATATAGGGCATTGGGCATCTACCATATGACAGTAGATGTCAGGATATGTATGCATATTATTGTTATACACTTTGCTTTCTAATACATATATGTATTTCTTGCTTACAATGTGTTAGGACAACTGTGTCCTTGTAATGATGATGATATATAAGTCAGCATTGCCATCTTTTGGTAATTTGTATTATTACACTAATACATGTATAACTGAGCTTTCTTTGTCTTTACAAAGTGATGACTACAACAAAATTATATAATGTTATCTTCGACTGTGGAGCCACCTCTAATTTAGCCAATAGGGCTCATCTGTGTAACTAGAAATGTTTCTATCTTACAGTAACCATAGTAATTATCATAGGTATATAATGTAAGACAATATGTCTTATACCTCGGAGATCCCTGGAAACACAAAGAAACCTCGAGGTATAGGGAATGCTTAGCATTAGCTTCCCATTCGTATTTGGTAAGAACTGCTTAGGGCAACTGTGATTTATCCTTTTGGTAGTAATAAACAAGTGTATTACTCTTATGCAACATGTCTGTGATTCCTTGCATTCCCATTATTGCCAAGACCCTAAGAGTGAGGTTTAGACCTCCTGACAATTGACGACCGCGTGCAGGCAATATTTGGTGATTGCAAAGTTTCACTTTTTGCTTCAAACTATTCCCTTCCCAACAGGGACTGTAGGTGTGCATTCCCACATCACCTCTCCCATTCGATGACCACTTTGTAATAACTTGCAAAGTCTGGCTGCTTTCTGGTGTGGTCAATGCCGACTCAACTCACTCTACAGCAGTTCTGAACTGCAAACTTAGAGGTGCACAGTAGCCTGACTGTGAACAAAGTGCTCCTGTTGTGGATCGCTACACAGCATGGCATCTTTTTCACTGTTTGATTTTCTGTTCCCTCCCACACGATGGCCATCATATCAAATATCTGTGCAGAACTGAGACTCAATGTCTTGAACTTCCTTGCCTCCCATGGAGAATGGGCTGACTTTGTGCAGGACTCAAGTCAATCCGACAACCCTGTACAGGGGATTTCAACTCATGTACTCAGAGATGAGACAAACAGCCAGAAAGTGAGAAGCTAAAGGGCTGTTGGTCACAGTTCTCTATGCTTCTCTGGAAGCCTCTGAAGTGAGGTTTCGAACCCTTGAACTGCAGATCTGCTCTCTTAAACAGGAGATGGGTTTCCAGGAAACTGAATGTGCGAGACATGAGCAGGATTTGGAATCTGAACTCCAAACTCAGCGAAATGAAAAGGATTCCCTTTTGCATCATTCCACCCATGCAGGCAAGCAGGAACTTTGTATGTTGAAGCAGGAGTGTAAACGTTTGAGACAGGATACGAGTCAGGCTTTGCAGATGTATGACTTGTTAGGTAGAACGAATGAGAAATTGAGTGAGGAGTTGGGAGAGGTCCAGCATGAGATAAATCAGGTGCATAATGACTTAGAAGTGGCTACTAGGGACAATTACAAATTGAGCACAGCGTATAGAGTGTTGCAGAAACAGAATGAGGTAGATATGAATCTTTGCAAATATGAATCATGCTGAATGTGAATCCAAAATGGCAAAACTGTGTCATCAGCGAGAGGTTCTGGCTGGACATGTTAAGGTGATTGGAGGCGTAGCCCCTGCCTTAACTACGTCATCTGAAGGGGAGGTGACAGATGATGATATCTTACAATACAATGCCAAGTCACACCATTACTATGGCCCAGAGTCCCCAACCCGCTATCCACAACATGGCAACCCCGTCACACCCAACCCATGTCATACATCACTGACATTATGATGCACATCATGGGTGACGCCAACATGGTGGCTCCCATAATGGGGGGAAGTAGGGCAAAGCCTAGTCCTGATGGCTCCACCGGTAGCCATTATTAATGCGGAAGACAGGCAGGAGATAGAGACGATGACTGAACATGCAATAGGCAATGTACTTGTCTCTGAGAGAAACAAATGGGTGCTTAAAACCCAAATTAGGCAGCTTCTGCATAAGACTGGCACTCAGGATGGCATGGTTCATACTGCGGCTGAGGCTGCAGCTCAGACAGCTTTGGATGGTGCCTGGGGCAATCTTCATCTGCCTGATCGGCCCAATAATCCCCTGCAAATGGCCTACTCTGTTCAGCAAATAGCTGACAGTATTGGTTGGATGACCCCATCCGACAACCTCAGCTGTCACTTGGAAAAGGTGCATGTTAAATGTGAAATGCTTAGTCTCACTGCAGACTACCAGGTCCAGATCCTACGCCAGACCATTGATCCTGGACTGTGGGCTAAACTCCCCAATGCCATCCGCCAAGACGGCCAAGCCACCTTTGACAAAGTCGCAGCTGAACTCATTTCTGCACACAGCCTAGGTGTAGTAGGAGTGATGCTTGCATATCTGGTGAAACAGAATGCAAAAGAAAGTCCAGCGACTTATCACCAGAGGCTCTGGATGACCTACTGAGCAGGGAAGCACCTTGCACAGGAAGCTGCAGATGTTGACCTTTTTGAGTATAAGACCCTGTTCCTTAGGAACATGATCCCTGCAGTGAGAGAAAAGGTAGAGCCAACCACTTGCCCCACCACGGAGAGGTTTGCCAACATTCTTCAGAAAACCAAGAGAGTTTATCAACTCTACGTCCGTGATCTGGGCTCCGGTTCCAAAAAGGTAGCCACCGTGGAGACTACTCTGGAGGCCACAACGCGCTACACAGTGGAAGGGCAGGCCCACGAGAAAAAGCCTCACCCTGCAGACAATCAACACCCCCAGCAAGCCCAACAACCACAGCAGCAGAAACAACAACAATGTGGTGGGAACCGGAACTATCATAAGAATAAGAAACACCATCAGAACAACAAGGGTAAACAACAAAGACCAGGCCCTTCCCATAGGGAGATAGACAAAGAAAATCAGAAGTTCCAAGAAATTCTGTGGCAAGTGCATACTGTAGCTGATGCTGTTCCCACTCAGGCCCTTGCAGTCATACAATCGGGAGCCCAGGCCTCAACAGGCCATGCAGATACTGGAAGTACAGGCCCTCAGGCCCATACAGCCCTGAACCCAGAAGCAGCTCCCTATATTGCATCAGTGCAGCATGGTGAGGTGGTTCAAAGGAGCCAGACCCAACCCCTTCATGCTTCTGGAAGTACAGATTGACAATTACAGGCCCCAGTCCGTATTGTAAACAAGCTGGTCTTGGATGCAAACGGAAGGCCCTGCACTGAGGCTGAGGTCGGGGGACACCCATTGACAGTACTTCTGGATACATGCATGGCTGTGTCTGTATTACGTGATGACCACCCAGAGACATCCCCTTGGTCCACCGGCTGGAGGATCAACATGTCAGGAGTTGCTGGCACTTGGTTGCCTGCATACTGTTCTCTACCACTACCTGTAGAGTTGGGACACTTGAAGGCCTATGACACCTTCTAGCTAATGGTATTGCATGACCAGCCTTGTATAATTGGAATTGACTTTCTAGCACTACACAGCTGTGTGGTGGACCTAGCCAATATGTTACTGATACAGATACAGGGTCAGTATTTATTTTATTTATTTATTGGAGAAATCAGTTTTACAACCTTTGAGTCATGGACTCGTTTACAAAGGTACCTCATCGTAAGGGGGGGAGACAACAATTAAGTGAGTTTGAGACGGGGTGAACATACGGGTGAAAGTACATAAACACACTTGGAAATTACAGACAGCAGCTATACAGGTACAAACATGTGTAAGGGTACACGATTGTAACAAGGTAATAGATACATCGCATATCTAACAGCTAGTCTCAGACAAATTATGTAGTGGGCGGGACCGGTTAGGTGGTTATAGGCAGTTACAGCAGCGGCTGTCAATAATATGCTTACGGAGGGTAGTTTTGAAGCGGCCAATCCCCGGAATTTTGGAGATAGATTCAGGAAGGGAGTTGAACCAAAGCGGGGCCAAGTGATGGAAAGACCTTTGGCAGCGAGAGGTCCTGGCCCTGGGAACAACGAAAGTAGCAGTGGAGGACTTGCGGGTGGGCAGGGGCCTGGTAGCCAACTGCAAGGGTCCAGAGACCCCAGGGGGGCAAAGGCCTGACATGGACTTTTTGGCCAGCAGGCAGGTTTGATATTTTAGTCTTTCCTCAAGAGTGAGTATATTTGTGGTGGAGTATAGCAGACAGGTGTGGGTTCTGCTGTGGGCACCGGTAAGGAGCCTACAGGCTTTATTAATAGCAGTCTGGACTTTAGATAAGGCAGTGGTGTCAGCAGCGCGTAAGATTGGGAGCCCGTAGTCAGCCAGTGATAACACCCGATGAGGCCGATAGCTAGTTTTAGGGGGTTCAGGAGGCAGTCTTTGTGGCGGTAGAAGCCCAATCCTGGAGTTCATGGCAGATGACAGGGCTTTGAGGTGGGCATGGAACGTGGGCGGGTGAAAGGTGATGCCCAGGTACTTATAGGATGTTACAAGTTCAATTGGGAGGCGTGCTGGTGGTGATGTGAGAGGAGATCCTTGGTGCTGTTTTGCGATGGAGAATAGCATGGACTTAGTTTTCTTTAGATTAAGGACTAGGCGATGGTCATTGAACCATTTTCGGTTTGAAGGAAGGCTTTGTAATGAGACTTGGAGAGGGAGAGGTCAGGTGAGTAGCTAGAATTACAGCGTTGTCTGCATATAGTAGTATTTTTCTGGAACAGGAACTAGGAGGTGTTCAGGAATAGGCTGAAAAGGGTGGGTCTAAGGATCGAGCCTTCAGGACAGAGAAGCACGGGTAGGTTGGAGGAGAAGGTTCCATTTAGCTTGACTCTTTGGGTCCTGTTGTGAAAGATAACGTTGTGAACCACTTCAGGGGTTGGATGAGAGGCCCAGATTGCTCAGGAGTGTAATAGCAGGGGTGGCTCACCGTGTCAAAAGCCTTGGAAGGTCTATGAAAACCGCCCCTGTGAGCTGGCCATTGTCTAGTCTGGTGTATGTGATGGGAGAATTCCAGGAGGGCAGTGGATGTGCTATGGCCAGGATGAAACCCATGTTGCTCGGACATAGAAGGTTGTATTTAGAAAGGTATTCCGTGAGTTGAGAGTTTATTATTTTCTAAGGCTTTGGATAAGGGGGCAGGATGGAGATGGGCCTGTAGTTGTTAGGGAAAGTACGGTCCCCAGACTTGTGGATGGGGGTTATTTCAAGCATGCTTCCAGGCCTCAGAAATTGGCCTAGGCTTAAGGATTTGTTTATGATAAAGCGTGAGGGGGTAAGCATGACATCTAGGGTGGTAGGGTATTTTGGAGTCAAGAGGGTCACTACTTGGGTTCTGAGAGGCAAGGGATCTTAATAAGAAAGGTTTGGCATCATGTGTGATCATTTGGAAGTGGAATTGTGGTCTGGAGGTGGGAGTATGAGTGGGTGTAGAGCAGGGTCAAAAGTGGGCAGGAAGGACAGCGCCGAAATCTGTGAAGGTCTTATTAAGGCAGTCAGCGATACACGTTAGGTCAGTTGAGACAGTCCCATTTATGACAATCTGGGATGGGGGGGGAGCGGGCTTTACCATTCAGTTCTTTTATGTTGTCCCAGAAGGCTCTGGACGAGCCCCAAGAAGATGTCAACGCAGCCTGGTAGTATTTAGCTTTTGTCAGCTTGATGGTCCACGTGCATTGGTTGCAGGCTGCCCTGTAGGCTTGCCTATCGGCCAATCTACCGGAGTCATTAGCTATGTGCCAAAGGTTATCTCTTTTTTTTAGTTGTTGGATCAATGCAGGGGTTATCCAGGCAGCTGACTGTTTTTAACTTGGGAATGCGGAAGGGACAAACGATCCTGGCATGGTTGAAAGCTGTGGTAAGGTAAGTTAGGGCAGAGTTGATGTCAGGTGCGCAGGCCACTGGGGTCCAGTTGATTTGGGTGAGGTGGCGTTTGAGGTTGACAAGGCCTCTGGGGAGAAAAGCGCGTCGCGGTCCTGCAGTACCGGGCTGGCGTGGGGATGACCAAGAGCAGATGATAGGGGAGTGGTCACTGAGTGAGTCCGAGACTTGCACCGATCCTATTTTATGTGGCCGGTTGAGAGGACTACATCCAGAAGGAACTAGTTCCTGTTACTTTGTTAAGCCTTGTAGGCTGGGTGACCATTTGCGACAGGTCAAGGGCTGCAAGCTCATTCTTCATATTGTCAGAAGATGGGCTGAGCCAGTTGGTGTTTAGTCGCCAAGATTGGTTGTTGAGCCTTCAGGGGTAGGGTGGACAGGTAGTCAAGAAGGAGGTGACAGCAAGATCTTTTTCGGCCCGGGGTAGGTAAGCTACGGTTAGATAAATGGGGCCACGACCTGGGTGGGGAGAGTTTTAAAGTAAGCTTGCCTGTTAGCTAAGCTCGGGGTTGGAGAGGGCATGACCGAGGGTGAGTCGCGCAGGTAGATAGCACACCCCTCCACGCCTGCCCATCCTATCGGCCCTAAACAGGGAAAACCTGGAGAGAGACAGCAGAGTCAGGCGTGAGGGGAGAGCCAGGTTTCTGCAAGCATGAGAATGTCGGGGAGTGTTGGAAACCCAGCACTGAGGGCAGCAGTTTTCTTAGGGAGACTGCATATATTGATAAAGGCGATTCGGAGGCCTTTGCCTCCGGTAGGCTGCAGCAGGGTTGGGGAGATGGGCCCCGGGTTCGGGTGCACATTGCCGGAGAGCAGGAGCAGCAGAAAAATTAGGCGCCTCGCCAGTATCATACCATCATGATTCCTGATTCACATGTGGTGGCAACAGTATCTGCCAGCAATGAAGAGTATGACGTCATAGATTTGTTTAAGAACCATGAGCTTTTCCCAAAGCTCCTCCCCATTCTACAAAGGTATTTGGAGGCATTTGCCACCAATAAGCATGACTGTGGCAGAATGCACACTGTCATAGAAGTGACAGTCCCAGCACATGAGAGGCAAAGGAAATATATTTTTCCACCAGAGGACTTGCCCTCTCTTAGGGAAACAATAAAATCACTCCTCAAACAAGGTATAATCAGGACATGTGTCTCTACCACCAAATCCCCAGTATGGCCTGTGAAGAAACCCACAGGTGCCTGGAGATTTACTATTGACTACAGGAGACGGAACCAAGTCACTCCCAGTTGTGCCCCAACTGTGGCATCAACACCTGATGTGCTGTGACTCTTAACCCCTGACCAAAAATGGTTCAGTGCCCTGGACATCTCCAATGGTTTCTGGTCATTGCCATTGGCCCCTAAAAGCCAATATAAGTTTGTTTTTCAGTTTGAATGTAGAAAGTACACATGGACCTGCTTACCACAGCGATTCCATAACAGCCCATCCCTGTTCCACCTCCATAAGATGGACGCCCTTGAGGGTTTCTCTACCCCCTAGTATCTCTTTCAGTATGTGGATGACCTGTTGTTGGCAACAACCACACAGGAACAACACTTGGATCTCTTGGATGAACTACTGACTCTCATTCAGAGAGCAGGCCTCAAGTGCAATCCAGCAAAAGCACAGCTATGTCAGAAAGAAGTACCCTTTCTGGGCCTCAGAATAACTGATCAAGGCTGAAGCCCTACCTGGAAGAAGATACAAGGACTGCAAGATCTGCCATTACCCACTAGTGTGGCCACTCTTAGGAGATTTCTAGGTATGGTGAATTATTCCAGAGATTTTATTTGTGATTTTGCTCAGAAGGCTGCTCCTCTGTATGAATTACTAAAAAAGAATGTTCCCTGGAATTGGGGCCCCAGTCACACCCAGGCTGTGAAGTCACTGAAACAGGCCTTGGCCTCAGCTCCAGCTCTGGTCAACCCCAATCCAGCTTTGCCATTCCATCTGGAATGTGCCACCTCTGACATAGCCATGTCAGCAGTGCTGGCCCAGAAGGTTCATAGAACTTTGACACCCATTGCATATGCATTGCATCTCTTGACCCCAGTGGAACAGAAGTACAGCCTTTGTGAAAGGAATCTTCTAGCCACCTACTGGGCTGTCAAGCACTTCTTGTATATCATTGGGTACTCCCTACTGATCATCAGCACAAACCACACCCCAACTACCTTTCTGCTATCAAATAGGATGAAGGATGGATCAGTCTCCAATACCAGGCTGACACACTGGTCACTTCTTCACCAAGATAGGGACATCCAGATTCACCCAACCAAAATGCCATCCATGCTGGTGCATGGCCTCCTTTTTTCAAGGAGAACCCCATGACTGTACATTGCAACCACCTGATCGTCCAGATCCAGGTCCTTTCCTTCCTGCCACGCCTCAAATACTTGAGAGCACCTCACTGTGTTGTATCTTTACAGATGGTTCAGCTTCCTATTACCAGGGAGAACAAATTGAAGGGATGGGAATTCTAGTGATTTATCCTTGTGGTAACACTGTTAAAATCTCTAAGCTTTGCAGTATGGCATCCTCACAATATGCCAATATGGCAGCAATGGCCTGTGCCCTCGAGTTCATTCAGCATGGGACCAAGGATACCATCATCTTCACAGACACTAACTGAGTTTGTTGTTTGCTTACAGAATTTCTCCCTTTCTGGCAGAATACCTCCTTCCTCTCATCTTATGGCAGTCCAGTGGAACATAAAGAATGGGTAATATACATACATTCACTGGCACAGAAGTTTGTACATAAACTCTATGTACACAAAGTTAAAGTTTACTCCATACATGACCCCTATCATGCCTTCAATGATACTGCGGACACCCTTGCCAAGGAAGGGGCCCAAGGGGGAGACACCTGGATGATGGATCACCCAGAAGCCAGGGTGGCTGTACACATTGCAGCAATCAAAAAGAAGCTGAAACCCTTTTCCCCCCTTGGACCTGTCAGCAGCCCAGCATGCCGACTCTGAACTCAAGGACGTGTTCAGATTCCTTGATGAGAGCACTGAACAAAACTTACCTACCCACAACCCATACTGGAGGCATGAAGGTAAGTTACAGTTGTCCCCTGATGACACACTCATCTGGTATCAACCAGATGATACCCCCACCAAGTTGTGGGTGGTCCCCAGACACCTTAGGTCTGAATTTCTGCACCAAGTGCATGAAACCCCTACTGGTGGGCACCAGTGAGGAGAAAACATCCTCCAAAGACTCAAGACCACCGCCTAGTGGCCCAGTATCACCAAGGGTGTCAAACAGTACATAGATAATTACCTTGTGTGTGCATTGAACAATCCTATCCCCAGCAAACAAAATGCCAAACTACTACCACAAAGGCACTCTGGCCCTTGGCATGCCATACAGATTGTCTTTATTGGCCCATTGACCAATACCAGCAGAAATAATAAATATGCCCTTGTGGTGACTTGATCTTTTCTCTAAGTGGGTGGAAGCTTTCACCACTAAGACATGTACTACTAAAACCACTGCCAAAATCCTGGTGCAACAGATTTTCTCCAGGTGGGGCCTACCTCTAAAGGTAGGCTCTGACAAAGGAACCAGTTTTACAGGTGAGTTGATGAAAGAAGCACTTGAACTCCTTGGGGTTCACCAAAAACTCCACATACCATATCATCCACAATCTTCAGGTCAAGTAGAAAGAGCCAACAGATGGATTAAGCAAATGCTTTCCAAATTCATTGAGGACAATCCCAAGACCTGGGATTCCCTATTGCCATTACTCCTTATGGCAATAAGGGACACACCCTCAGCCACCACCCAGTTGACACCATTTGAGGTGATGACTGGCAGACAGATGAGATTACCTGAACACTTGTTGTTTGACCTGCATACCCCCACAGTAGACCGTGTGTCTGTAGACCAATATGTGGAAAAACTCAGACAAGAACTCATACATGCTGCTAACTGCATGGGCAAGGCTCAGCAACAGCCCAAAATACAGTTTGACAAGCACATACAAGCAGTGGATTGGCAAGTTGGAGATCAGGTAATGGTTCTCAGATTTGCACATCCCACACACTCTTTCTCCAATAAGTGGGAAGGCCCCTACCCCACTGTCAACAAGCTCAGTCTGGCAGTCTATCAGGTTAGGCTAATGAACGACAACAAACTGACTGACAAATGGTTACATGCAAACCAGCTAAAACTGTATAAAGGAGTATAATTACTTTTCCTCACCCCATTGGGCAGAATAGTATAACTTACTAATATTTGGTTTTCCTTTTCAGGTACTCTGACAAGATGGCTATCTTGTTCCTCTTTCTCCTCATCTCAGGAGTTATCCCCTGCATCCAAGGCATAGTAAAGCACCTCCTTCCTCATCTCGATCCTCCAACACACCTGCCTCAGACGGAGTGTCTATCAATATACCCGACAATTTTATTACTGTCCAGAAAGGTTCTGATGCCTATCTCACTGCCTCAGTTGTTGCTCCTGATAAATCTACTCTACAAATTGAGTGGCAAACCATGTCATAAAAAGACAAGTTCTCCCTGTGGCCAAGCTTTCCAAAGGAACTTTCCACGGTTGGCCCAATGCAAAATGATCCCCTAATAGTTCACTGTCCTTGCTCCAGACTGCTCTTAGTCATTCTGGTTTATACGACATCACTGCCTTGATTGATCCCTTATATTGTAGATCTTTGCCTAAAGACTCTGCTAGGAAATCCTGTGCTGTACACAACATGGCCTCTGTTGCCATGTACCTTTCTGTGTTAACCCCAACTGATAAACAGCTTTTGGAATGTCCAAAACACACCCCTGGTCCCCGTAGTGGTCTAACAGCCACTGCCTTACCTGGTACACTTATTAATAACTTACAAATTTATGCATATACCTGTTTTATTCAATTTAACTTACTGGAATATGAAAGAATTTGGTACGTGTCATACAACTAACACTTCAGCATTTTACAGTACTTTATTTCTTGATAGTCTAGCAGCTTTTGAGATTCTTACTGAAGACCCTATTGCCAGGGTACATACCACCAAGCATAGAGGCAATTTCAGGAGAAAACCTAATCCTGATAATCAAAGTCACAAACATAATACCTGTGAGGTTGACAGCTCTGATGCCACTAGTGTAACGGGCACTGTCACAGGTCTTTTTGGTACAGCTATGTCTATCTGGAACAAAGCAGACATTGCTGCTATCAAATCTCATTCAGCTAAATTCCAAACTGGTTTGGTGAATGATATAATACCCCCATTACTGCATGGCGTGGATGGCCTTTGTCACAAAGAAAAATACACTGTATACAATATGCACGATATTGCTAAGGCATTTACAGACTCTAAAGATAAGATTAACACTCTCATTGCACAAAATAACAAAGAAGCAGATAGGCAATCCATTGCCCATGAAATTTTGTGCTCAGCCTACTACCATCAATAATCTTTTCTGTGATCTGGAATCTGGAAACATCCCTGATATCATTCATGACAGACGTATCTCTAAATGGTATTGTCCACGATGTAAAACCTCTAACTGTATTGCAGTGTGTATGCAACAAACTCTGACCATTCCACTTTCTACATCTAGGAATTTGGGTTTTGTGACCAGGCATCCTAACACTGGTCCAAGTTTTACTTCTAAGAAATGTTCTATTAAGGATACCATGTTTGTTTCTTTTACTGTCTCTTTACCATGTTTTGATCCCACTACAGCTCTATTTGACAAACTTGCAACTGTCCACTCTGTTGGACACCTCGTTGAAGATATCTACAGAGAACACCTCAACTTGCTTCCTCTACTGGTCTTCCATCCTTTCCTGGATGCCTGGGTCACCCCACACACGGACTGTTGTGCGAAAAAGAAGTATATTTACTTGTGTCGATGTGATGTATTTGATGTTATTAAACCTGTATGTGGTTATTCTCCCGACAGTATTGAGTGGTCCTTTTCCATGGATGATAAAATGATGACACTAATGGCACAGACATTTTGGACTCAACATTGGCTCCAGACAAGTTTTACCAATCTTATCAAGAGGAGGCTCATCGCCTGTCAACACGGATGGTGAAGACTACCTACACCTGTCTGGTACAGTTGCAAAAGTGGAGACTACCCACGGTTAAAATGCAATATAATTCTGATGGTGAATACTGTGTTGTCACTAATGTAAAATCCTAAGTATATGGAACTCAAACATGTGTTACTGATAACTCCAACTTCTGGTTTATCCCTCATCAAAAAGCAGTTATTGGACATACTGTCATAACACCCTTCCCTCTTATGGACGCTGATATCATTGATGGTAACCCTGATTATCTGCTCACCCTATCTGAGTATCTACCATATTTTAATGTACACTTTGACCCCCTTACACTAACATTAAAATCACTACTAGAAAGGAAAGATACTCGTCTCATCCACATCAACAATAATATTACTAAGGCTAATGAAGCTGTCCTTGCACTAATTAATGATGATGATATGAACAGTGCACTAACTAACACTTGGTTAGAGATTATTTTTAAAGGTTTTGTTATTATACAAGCATTTTTGATATTTTTTCTTATTATTATGCTTTGCTGCCTGTGGCGCACACTGCGCCAACACCGTGAGCAGCTGGAGTTCCTTTTTAAAGCTTGAGTGTTGGGTTTATAAATGACACCTGCTCTCTCTCCACATCCCTACATTTGCTGAGTTGCCCTGAGAGGCAACAAGGGGGGAGGGAATGTTACACGAGGTCCCTGCACCCTTATTGGTACCCCCAGAGGTATACCATAGACAGCTAGTACTTAGATATACTGTATGTTATACTAACATATAGAGCATTGGGCATCTACTGTATAAGAGTAGATGTCAGGAAATGTATGCATATTATTGTTATACGCTTTGCTTTCTAATACATATATGTATTTCATGCTTATAGGATGTTAGGACAACTGTGTCCTTGTAATGATGATGATATTTTAGTCGGCATTGCCATCTTTTGGTAATTTGTATTATTACAGTAATAAATGTATAACTGAGCTTTCTTTGTCTTTACAAAGTGATGACTATTACAAAATCACATAATGATATCTTGGACTGTGGAGCCACCTCTAATTTAGCCAATAGGGCTCATCTCTGTAACTAGAAATGTTTCTGTCTTACAGTAACCATAGTAATTATTATAGGTATATAATGTAAGACACTATGTCTTATACCTCGGAGATCCCTGGAGACACAAAGAAACCTCGAGGTATAGGGAACACTTAACATTGATTCCCAGTTCATATTTGGTAAGAACTGCTTAGGACAACTGTGATTTATCCTTTTGGTAGTAATATAGAAGTTTATTACTCTTACGCAATGTGTCTGCGATTCCTTGCATTCCCATTATTGCCAAGAACCTGAGAGTGAGGTGTAGACCTCCTGACACCTTCAACCAATGTCATGGTGGCTACAAGGCCCAGCAGTGTTGCCAGATTAGTTAGGCATTTTCCCTGAAACTCTAGGGACATGTTCAGGTATTTTCTACTGCAGATTAGATTATATTTTATGCAAGCAGAGTCACTCTGTCTCGCTGTTTAATTAAGGCAAGTCTATAGCAAGGCGTTCCCAGTAGATAGCTCTGAAACCCTGTAAACTACAAGAATCCCTGTAGATCTGGGAGTCTGGGGTCCAGGCAGTCAAGCGTGGGATATGTCCACATTGGTAAACTGACTCTGGTACGAGCCTCAACTCTGTCATGCATTCCAGGGTGGTTAGGCACGAACCCAGGTGTAGTTGGGATACAGTTGGTGGAGCAGATGACATTTCCTCCATCTAGGACCTACATACTTGTCATGCCAATCTAGTCTCACCCTAAATGGGCAATCCTTGGAAGGGTTCTCTCCCCTTCATGTCAGCCAGCTAGGCAACAGCTGCCCAGGATGGGGGAGTGAGTCACAGCCACTGCTGTGCCATGAGCCATTAATCCTTCTTACATTATGGCAAGGTGCCTCTTATTAATTTTTGTCATTCACCTCACAGGTTATACTGCCATGGCACATGGGACAATTACCTGCCACTAAGGTTCCTTGGCTGAGGTTGCACTGATCAGGACCCGCCCCTGCTTAACACAGTCTATCTATTAAAGGGTTCCCTGATTAGGTATGCTGATTTCCGTAGGTCACATAGACATCTGTTGTTCTTTCCATTTGGGAAGAAGTCACATCAGGCTATGTCAAAATGAGCAATAGCCAGGTGGACAAAAGCAGACTCTGTGACCATCTTTCCAGGGACAGGCTTGGAGTCCAGAAAATGCTTAGGGCACATTCCCCTGGGGCCTTGTTAGCTTCTGAGGCATGGGGGGATGCAGTACAGGACATCTGTGTTGCATATTTGTCTCTCTGTACATATATTTTATTGTAATGATTTACAGGTGAGTCATAGCCTTAGTAGGCAGAGCTATGGTCAGCATGACTAGGCTTTAAGCTGCTTAGGGCTCAGGGTACCATGCTGCTTGTCTTTCCTCTCAAGCTCTTTACTTGTTATTGCTACAAAAGTCCCATTTGTGAGTAATGAGCATCAGAAAGGTTGCAGGGGACAATGGTATTTACTCACCTGGTAAAGGTGATTATACCTGCAACCTTTATGGTGCCAGAACTCCTCCCATTTATGGATGAACAGGGTGCCAGGGCAGGTGGACCCGGGTGGGGATACATCACACATAGATGCTCCATAGTGTGTGTGCATAAAATGCGGTTCTGTTACTATTGTTGGGACTGTTGGTTATTTCTATCACTGATGTTATCGGCACTATTTTACTGGCAGATTTTACTAAGGCTGATTGCCGATGACCCACATGGGGGTTTTCTGCCATTTTCAATAACAGCCTCTTCTGCTTCGGCTGTAGTATCTTTGCCAGTCATTAGTGTATATTTCCTGATTTTGTTGCCTTTTTTCTGTGTGTTTGTCATTTCTTTATCTGCTAGGGAAGTTTCTTACTGGACAATGTTATCCTGGCTGGGGACTTGGCCTCTGGCAATCCAAAAGGTTTATGATTACGCATCGACCAATAGGGGACAGAGGATTACCCATTTGTGAGGAATGAGCACCATAAAGGTTGCAGGTATAATCACCTTTACCAGGTGAGTAAATACCATTGGCAGAACTTTCTCTTGTCAAAAAAAGATGAAAACAACAGCTATTCAAAGGCAACTGATATAAACGCTATACTGCATACACCAGTCCTTCAAGGTGACCACTCCAATGGCAAGTAGTTACTTAGTTGGTGTAATATTTATGACTTTTGCACTTACCTGCTGAACAAAAACAGATAAATATGTAAGGTATGGTCTCTAGTCCCCACTGTAGTCTAATTGCTTCAGCCAATGACTTAATTAAAAGGGAGGAAGACAAGACTGCTTTCTCCCTTGTACAGAAACTGAGAAATACTTTCAGTGATAATTTGCAAATGATGGAGATAAAAAGAGCAGAGCAGAACATTGGACTGTAGCCACAATGCTGGATATAGAAGGGACTGGTTGATTACACTGCAAATGTGCTTGCATGAATTCTAAGAATTTTAACAGTTATATGTGTAACATGTCACTTTTGCCAGGGTTGATAGATTTGCCATCATCAGTATCACTGAGACTTGAAGGAAAAGTCAACTAATGGGATGCAGTCCTGAAGGGTTATAAAATTCTGGTTCTATCATGCACACTCCTTTAGATGCATTCTGGTTCACATTAAGAATAGGGTTTATATTGTCCACTGTGGAAAAGACTCTTTTGGCAAAGCCACCATGCAGAATAGCTGTTTCTCGTGTTGCCTATCCTGTGGATTCCACGTCATCCCTCTGATTGGCCATCTGAGCTGGATTCAAAAATTGACATTCAAAAAGCAGGAAGTAAGAAAGGATTGGCAGTGAGTAATTTAAACCACACTCAGGTTCCGCAGTACAGCACAATCGAATGACTCAGGGAAAATAACTGGCAACACTTCCTCATAGTTGATAATTAGTGGGCACTGAGTCAATTTTTTACTCCCCTAAAATAACAGGTAAACCTATGCTCTTGGTAGCAAAGGCAGTCAACAGCAAGAAGAGAGAGCACCAGGATTATAGCTTAAAAAATTATAGGAACTGTAGCATGAAGGCAAAAAATAGCCCCCGGCCCCGTAACAAACAGGCATAAGCAGTACTGCTGAATATGTCAAGCAAATAGTCCTTTACATTAAACAAAGTAGTGCAAAAGTGCTGCAGGTACAGAGCTGGAGCTTCACAGGCTGATGGCTATGCTGTTAAAAACCACTAACGTTTCTCATGGTCACTGCCATGCATCCTCAGAGTGATCTAGTTAGCCATGATTGTGAAACATTTAAGTAGTTACAGAACATGTGACATAGATAAACATGTAACCAATCACAAGTGACTTTATGGCAGTTCATTCAAATTCAAGTGAAACAGCACCTCTATATTATTATGTTTCATTGGGAAAAATACATTTACATGTTCCAATAAGATTCTGATTATTTTAATTCTCAAAATGTTAAAAACATGGACACAATCAATCATATGATCTTGGACCAGGCACCAGTGTTAGCACATGCATCGAATATACTGTATACCTTTAAATACCTTCTGTGAATCAGATATGGTTCAAAAAAACTTTAAAAAAAGTGGTAGAATTAGATGCATATGTGCACACATTGTGTTGCTGTCCAGGTACTAGCTTAACCATGATCCACAGTGGACATAAACAATCTTAGGTTATTTCAGTCAAGCATCCCTTATGGTGCCATTTACTATATTTCATACAGGCACATTGTGTACTAGCACCTATATTTTGGAAAAAAAGGCAGCTAGGTCAATACTCTCATTCAGGCCATGTCATGATCTGGCTCCAAGTATATATATAGAGAAGCTTTCTCTCCTTCTCACTAGTTTTTCTAAGTTCCCTCCTCTGGGTCCCAGGGTGACTAATTCAGCGCTACTGAAACAAACGTTATGTGTCCTGATTGTATGGAAGTAATCCTTGGGGGAGCTTAATTCATTCATAAAATGGTTGGAAGAAACAAGCAGCTATCTGAAATACAAAGCAACATCGAGTTGGCAAGAGATCACATACTTGGATCTAAAAATTTACAAGAACCAACATGGTGAAGTTTGTACTACCCTTTTCCAAAAGCCCACAGACAGGAATAGCCTCCTGAGGTATGACAGCTGCCATGAACCACATACATGCTTTAACATCCCAAAGGGACAGCTTGCCTGTATACTTAGAAATTGTACTGAACATGAAGAGTTCATTTCTAAATGTAATCAACTGGTGCAGAGATTTAAAGAAAGGAGCTATAATAATCACAGCATTGCCTCTGCAATTGCTGTGGTTGATGGGCTTAATATAAAGGATACCCTGACAAATAGGGATAAAACATTGGATAAAGGTGTAGTATGCCCTTTTGTTACCACCTATTCAAGGGGGCAGAATGAATCAAACAAATCACCATAATAGATGAATAATATGTGTAAAATAAGAATGGTTCCATAAAGAAAAGGATAAAAGCTTTTACGCACTTTATATATATTGTACACAAGGATATACTTTATTTCATCCTAGTTTAAATTGTTAGGTGGAAAAGAAATTGATAGAACTTATTTTCAAGTTATTTATATGTACACTATGCTGAGTAATTTATGTTAGCTTAAATTTGTTTAAGTTGTAAAGGAACTAATAGAACTAATTTTTAAGCTCTCTATATGAATACTATGCATCTCGGCATAATCTTGGTTTTACCTTAGGTACAATATATAAGAAATTTACTAGGGGAAGGGACAACCGAAAGATTAAGGTAAAGTGAATGGAATTAAAAGATCACACCTTTAATTGCAAGATGCATATAAAATGTATAAGTACTGTATAACTGACAGTGACCCAATAGATTATAGGTTGCCAAAGTGTAATACAGAATGATTTTTTCGAATTTTGTATGTAAAAGGAGTAGACAATGTAAAATTAAAAAGCAGGATGAAAGGAAGATGGTTACTTAGCATCTATACATATATAAAATTAAGCCTTTCCTGAATCAACCAATAGCTCTGAAGAAGGAGTGTAAGCTCCAAAATGTTAACACGGCGGGCAAAGTTTGCAGTACCACAGGGAGAAGCAGGAAGTGAGAAAGCAGCTCGAAGTAAGGCACCGAATACGCTAATGCTATATGCAATACTGGCAATAGGAAGGCGCTGGAGTGTGCAAGTGTAAGAAAGGGCTTCAATTTACCCTCAGAATCTAGTGATGGAACTCACCTGGTAGAAACATTTCAAGAAAAGGGCAACACTGACATATTGTGGATTAGGCAAATGAGCCGGGAAGCCAGGACAAGAAACGGAGAGGTGAAACATCTGGTCTGGGAGCAACTGCCCACAGATCATAACACCATGATAAATGATAACTTACTTTGTAACATTTTAAATCCCTGACTTTGACTTTGAATTGAAACCTGAATGAAAGGAGGAATACAAATTAAGTGGAATATATTTATGGGAAAATAAAAAATAAAAATCAGTTTTATACCACAAAAAGGAAACTAGTGATTGTTTTGTTTGTGGGAAAATCAAATGTGAGGCTACAAAGCTTATTTTTATGAGCATCTCTACAGTTCTAGGGCAATTGTAGATTGTGGGGACATCAAATGCCAGTTCAAGGCAATTGCAGGCTGCAGAACACAATTCGGGGCAATTGCAAATTGCAAAATACAGTTTGGGGCAATTGCGGGTTGCAAAGCATAGTTCAGGGCAATTGCAGTACACAGTTGGGGACATTTCATGATGCAAACACAGTTCAGGGCAATTATAAGTTGCAGTACACAGTTCAGGGCATTTGCAGGTTACAGAATGCAATTTGGGGAAATTGCAGGTTGCAGAACACAGTTTGGGGCAATTGCAATAGTTCAATAGATCATTCACAGAATCAGTATTATTGCCACTCTAAATTTCCTTTATGCTAGCCCTGTTGGGGGGGGGGGTTCATTAACCTACCTAGCACCCAGCCGCTCTATTTGCGGTTTGCGTTGGGAACCTATAAGTCCCCCCTCCCACCAATACGACTTTGTCATTGGCACAGTGTCCTGGATGCATGCTATTTAAACAAGCAAATTGTTTAAAAAAAACTTTCTATCCATCTAGCCCAAGAACAGAATGGGCCCAGCAGATACAGATAGCACTTATTAAGGATAGGGCTAAACTCACCCCTTGCTCTGTCCCTTCTGCCCCACCTAACAGGGTTCCCACTTAATGGGTACAACGAGTGCCTACAGTAGCAGGACCTTTTACCCTAGCTCCCCTCAGGAGTTTAGTTATAAATATTAATTGCAGCTCTAAGAGGATAAGTGCCCTAAACCCTCCTCTGTTCGCTCTGCCTCTGGGAGCTCCCTTATAAAATAATAATTAATCATTGCCACAGGGCCTTGGGCTCCTAACTCTGCCCTCACCCCCCTACTTATAAAATAGAGAATAATGCATAGGTGACTGTGTGTTATGAAGTTTTTTTATACACCCAAGGTGTGTGATGACCTATAAACCTCGAGACTGAAGCTCGGGAGGTTTATTAGGTCATCACAAACCGAGGGTGTGTAAAAAAAAATTCATAGGCACACAGTCGTCTATGTTTTATTTTTTATAATTACTGGTCCAAGTACTGTCTGTCAAAGAAAGTGTCCAGTGAGCTTTGTCCCTTTGTGCCTGACACACACACACACACACACACACACACACACACACACTTTCTCCCTTCTTCTGTCTTCAGTATGGGCACTGTTTTTTTTTCTTTCAAACTCACAGACTGAAGCCCCTTAGCAATGACCAGTTCCCAATTCCTGATTGCAGTTAGTTTCTTGAGAAGCCGATGAACACTGGCATCTGAAATCAAAAGACAGGATCACCCAGATAAATAGTGAAAAAAATGTTCAGAAATAAATATGTAAAAAATCAGTAAATGAGCTGTGTGGCTCCAACTCCTCACTTAATGACAACCGCAGTTATGGAGCTGCCATGTTTCCAGATCTGTTTAGCCCGCCCACACACCAATATTAGTCAATGAGGTATGCATTTCAAATGAGTGACAGTAAATGCCATAATAACCAGTTCTACTGATTATTAGAGTATTTGAAACAAGGCTCTAGTCCATGTGATAAAGGGGGTTAACAGTAATTGTTATATATTTATTTAAACTGGGCCAGTGGCCTGCCTCTTACAACTCCTGGCCATTTCCCTGCACCCTCAGCACTTTAAATATATAAAAAATACTTTTAATTTTGCTACAGGTGGTCAGCACCTAACTGGTAGTGCTGCCACTGACTCACCACCCTGACCAGGGGTGAAGGAGGCTGGATCAGGAGGTGGGAGGTCTCTGGCTGCTCTGGCAGTGGGAGGTACTACAGCGGGGACTTGGACTGCAGGCAGAAGATGGGTGTCTCTCTCTTGCAGGACTTGCTGGATGACTCCGCTCCAACAGTGCGATGCTGTCTCCCTCTTGACTGCAAGAAGATGCAGCTGTTTTCATGCTACCAAAGTGGAACCTAAGAACTTTCAATTTATTTAAAAAAAACTGCTCCTATACCTCCGGAGAGTGATGTACACAGTGTGGCCTCTGGCATAGCGGACTCCCATTGCTTAGTGGAGTTATCTGATATTGAAGTGCTTGACTCTGACAGAGAAAATGGTGAACCAACCCATAAATCTCAAAGTGATAATGGGCTAAGTGGACCAAATGAACTATTTCATTCCAAGAAAGTATCACTGTACCTGAAAGTGCTTACTGTATGTTGGGCAATTCCAATTTCTTTGAAATACCTTTTTCTGATAAAAACAAGCCTCAGCCACCAGATAACTCAAGTGCTATACCAAGTTCCAATATTGCAAGCAATTCTGAACCTCAAGAGGAGCAGTGGCACCCCCTTCTTCAGATTCTGTCTTGTTGCTGGACAATAAGCTGGGAGTCATGAATAGAGATGCAGCGAAATTAAATTTCGCTGGTGAAGTGAACACGAAGTGGCCACTTTCGTGTTGTCACTCCGCTACACAGAGTGGCCAATAGGAAAGGCTCACTTTGCCTTGTAATTATTACTTTGCGTTGTCATTCCACCTAAATGCAAAGTAAGGTGGAGTGGCAACAATATTGGCAGCCCCCCCCCGTTCCCCCCCACACAGTCACCAGAATTAATGTGCATCCCCAAAATGCTACTATCTTGTGTCCAGAAAACTCCCCAGTGCTGACAAAGTGAAATAAGAGCACAAAAAGAAATACAAAGTCTCCCAGGCACACTCAGTCATGCATACAGTGGTCACACATAGTCACCAGAATTAATTTTCATCCCCAAAATGCTACTGTCTTGTGTCCAGAAAATTTCCCAGTGCTGACGAAATGAAATGAGAGCGTAACAAAAAATGTAAAGTCTCCCAGAATTAATGCTACACTCAGTCATGCTCTCAGTGGTCACACACAATTACCAGAATTTATTTGCATCCCCAGAATGCTACTGTCTTGTGTCCAGAAAATTCTCCAGTACTGGCAAAGTGAAATGAGAGCGTAATAAGAAATGCAAAGTTTCCCACAGTTAATGGTGTACTGCAAATGCACAGACAGATTAAGATTGCGCTGTGCACTCAAGAGATGCAGAGTCAGATGCAAGGCACAACAACACCTAACCAGTGCTCACAAGTCACAAATCCAAATCTGGAAAAGAATACCTATTGCCGGTTGGGGGGGAGGGGTAGTACAAGGCAGTAACAGTCCATTACCAGTAAAGATACCACAAAGTAGTATAAAAAATTCATACAGGTGCAGTGGATAGCAGGTTCACAGTGCTACAATTACTCTGGCACAATAAAAGTTGTCTGATTTAATGGTATGCATCACACACACACACACACACACACACACACACACACACACACACACTCCAAGTACTGCATAGCAAATTGAAAACCTTTAGCAATATAACCAAATGTTTTAAACAAACTGAAATTATACACTGCTGCACACCATAATCAGCAAAAATAGTCAAGAATTTCTGAAAATATTACTGTGTGTACATTAACACAGTTATACAAGAAAAATATAACCAAAACAGAAAGACTGGCTTATTCTCCCAGTTAATCTACAGTACCTACACCACAGATATGCCCCTCCCCAAAGCACACTTCACAGTACACAGACTGACTGTTCTAAATTAACATTCAAAATCCACACAAAAACAATAAACACTCAATGATATGAACACAGCAGGGTTTTCTACAATTGATGCACTAAATTCTGAGCAAACAAAATGGCTCAAAAAGGTTTTTTTTAACAGCTTTTAGAGGATTCCATGAAGCACTGCAAACTCACCTTGGAGCTCAATAACAAGGTGAAATGATGTGAAGTACATTGATTTCAATGTACTTCGCCTTAAAATTGGTGGAGAACTGGTTTGGGGAAGGTGGATTAATGTTAAGTCATTGGTTTCAATGGACTTTGCGTTCTCCATTATGACACGAAGTACTCTGCTTCGTATTGCAGAGCACTTCACAGATTCCGCGTTACTCCATGAATCACTCCACGAAGTGAATTTTGCCCACTTCACCCACCTTTAGTCATTAACCTGAACGCTACTGTTGAAGTATCAGTGCCAATACTCCCTACATTTAGATGTTCAGGAACAGCTGTAAAACCTGTGGTTCTGCTCACTTATGACACACCAGGAAAGCCTGTGGACTTGCCCATGAATGTAGTACATAAAGGGGTTTACATTATTGCCAGTTCCCTGCCTAAGCTAGTATTCATTGCAGCATCCTAGGTAATAGTCAAACCCTCCATTCAGTATCTCAAGGGTCACCCTTATAGAGTTCCAAGGGTTAGCTGAAAGCCTGCAGGTCTATTGCCGCATGGGTCAATACTAAAGTTTTATAGGGGAGAAAATGCCATTTCATATGGATGAATGGTTAAAACTAAAGGTGACTGAAGAAATGTCAACTGTCATGGCCAAGATGTAGGATACGTAAACCATGCAATTGCTAAAAGATGTATTTTTAAACTAAACACATGCTATATTGTACTTAGTTATATTATATCTGTGCAGATTTTGTATATAATAATGTATGGTCTAGACCTGCATATAACAGAGGGTTTATATGAATTGCTATTTATATTAGTGACCTGACACAGATGCCAAGTTTCCTGGGCAGGGGAGGGTGTAACCGACCCACCCCCAAATCTGGGGGGGGTGCTTATCTTAAGTATCTCCTTGGACTCTGCTGATGCCCACTGTTTGGCAGACATCCAGAAAGAGAAAGTAAATCCAGGTACAGTGATGTTCTGATGTGTCCTGCATGATTGCGTAGAGCTATGCCACCACTCTGTCCCTTTAAGAGCTCCAGCCAGTGTTGTATAGTGTGAATAGCCTGGGCTGGGTCTGAGTACAATGGAGTTTACAACCAGCAAGGCAAAGCCCTAATCTACTCCAATCTGCCATTGATTACAGATCAGAAGGAGCCAATTCATGTACTATAACTATTTACTCTTTACGTCTTGCTGTTATTGCATAAATAAGTTGTTTACATTGCCTGTCTATTCCTCCAGCATGAGAGCTGCCATGTTTGGCTGAGACTCTTGCATTTGGACCAGTAAGAACCAAGGGGTTATCAAGGGGTCTTTATTACAGTGTCTTGTGGGTAAAACTGTAAGCGTTCCTTTTTGGTGCCTAAATTATCCAATGAGAGCTCTCAGACTGTGATTGACAGTGCAGGCAGCCAACCAGAATACAGAGATCCCAGTTCTTCAGCCTAGGACTGTTTTGAACAAGTTCAGTTGAATCCTGCTCAAACTCTCAAGCTGAAGAGAGCAAAGCGTGTCATAGCTGCATGGAAAGGGCCTGTGTTGTCCCCCTGCAGGACTTGGAGAACTCAGACAGCCTAAAACAGATGGAAAAAAGACTGTTGCAGAAATTAGGCTGAGAGTTCACCTTGAGCCACTGAGAAGGAATCAGCTGGCATGTGGGCTGAGAGGAACGCAGTAAAAAGGCCAGATCTTGCCTCCCTGTGGTAGATTTTGACTACTGAGGGGGTCAATCTGACCAAGGACTGCCTAAAAGTAGAAAGTGGATTTCTCAGCCATGGACACTCATCTGGAAAGCTTGTTTTACACCAGAGAGAAAATACTTGTTTCTGAATTGTCTCAAAATGGGACCGAATGCTGTAAAAGATTGCTCCAGGAACTCCTGATGAAAATGGAGACTGCTTCTGTGAGAATTGTCTCTTGCCAGGTGCCAAGAGGGAGAGACCACTGTGGGTGTTCCTCAGCGACTGCAGTGGAGACTGCAAGCAACCAAAAGAGCAAGTTTAAACTGTTCATCACTTTAAGTTTCCAGTGTTGGGCCTATGCCACCCTCAGCCCAAAAAGACTGCTCCTGCACCAGTACAATCATCTTCCTGGAAAGACACCAGCCTTGGATAATCAGTCCCTGTGGAGAATTCAATCACAGGTTGTGGCCACCTACAGGGAAAGGCTATGAAGTAGAGGTGAATCGTGATGGCCCTAATCCCCATCAGAATTCTGGAAAGCCAGGAATCCAGTGGTCTTCTGCCTGTCTGGGTGCAGTGAGTACTATCAAGGTAGCCCCTGCAACAATCCAGTAAATGTTTGTGCCAGCTGATTTGCTCCTTAAGTTTGGGTTTAAGTTAACTGTGATTACAGGCCATCCAACCAGGAATTACAATTATTTTATTGCTTGCAATTGTTTCACCTGTCTAATAAAAACTCTTCCTTTCACCAAGGGCCCCAACCAGGTGCAACGTTGGCCACCCTGTGGCAACACTTCAGGCTTGCTCCCTACAATATGCTGGGTACCCAGCAGCTGTGTGAACTGATTAATTCAGATGCAAATATAGTAAATATTAATGGCAATCTGTCTAAATACAGCCTTACAATCACTTATCTAGATTCACACCCCTCCCTTGTTAACTCTCCAATAATAAACTTGATTTGTTGTTGGATGTTAAAACTGACCCATGAGAATATTATTACTTGGTTCAAAGTTACTGAATGATTTGAGAAAGTATTGTGAAAGTGCATTGTTGTTGAGGAAACTGTTCTTTTACAGGAGCACAGGGCATATGCCAGAAAACCAGACCCTGTTGGTAAGTGCAGTGTTTATGAGCATATCAGTAGTGTTTGCAAGTAACTGTACATTGAAGGTCATAAACTGTGATTGTGAAACTTTGTGTATAAGGCTACTAGCAGGGATTGTGGATAAATACAGCTTCCCAGAGGGCTGTACCAGATTGGGCTATAACCCCCATGCAGTCACTCTGGGTGGAGGCACCATTATTGTAAGCATACTGCTGGTAGGGTAGTCATGGTACCTGTTAATTCCAAACCCAGGCCCCTCAACCTGCATTCAGGCAAGCAGGCAGGGGTAGTATCTCTTGGTATAATGGCACAAGGGTTACAGTAACTTTGACTGTTTGTAGGTTTTCTGCATGAAGATGTTTGCAGTTTTCCATTTTTTAGTGTGATCATGATACTGTATGTAAGAAGTGCAGACGCTTTGAATAATTTGTTTTGAATTTAATTGAAGGTTGGAATTTCTTGAAGTTGTCAGAAAATTGCCTTAAATTTTTCCTCTCCTGCTGTCCATATAGTAAATATGTCATCAATATTTACATACTATTTTAATGGGTTGTGGTGTTCCATATTGAGAAATTTTTCTTTTAGATTTGGCATGAAAAGATTTCTGTACTGTGGTGTCATCCTGGTACACATAGCTGTCCCCATATTTTGAAGGTAGATCTCAGTTGTAAAGCTGAAGTACTTGTCTATAAGAATCTATTCACTACGTTTTCACTTATGTTTGCTATTTATGTCTGTGGTTCCTTATGGAGGCAGTCAGAGTATACCATTGTGCCATCTCTCTGAGTGAAGTTGCTATATAAAGATTCAACATCCATGGTGACTACAGTTGGGTAAAGACATACCTGGTCAATACTGTGCAGCTTGCTTAAAATGTTGGTTGTACCCTGTATGAAGCTATCTGTCCCCTGCACTAATGGTTTGAGTCTTTTGTCCGGATATCTCTTCTGTTAATGTGCCAAATCCTTATATAATGGGTCTGCCAGGGATTCCGAACAGCTTTGTGAATTTTTGATAATATGTAGACGGTTTCTAGTGTTGGTTTTTTTGTGTCTGATTTTCCAGTTGATTGTTTACATTTCTTTGAGGGTCTGTGGTAAGTGTCCTGTAGTAGGTGTGGGTCAATGTTGTCTGTAGCCTTCCTTTAGGTAGGTATTTGTATCCATGATAACAGCAGCACCCATTTATCTGCAAGTTTTATTGTGATTCTTTTATGGTTTTGTTGGTTACACATTGTAGCTCTTTCCAAAGGTGTGAGATTATGTAGGTTTTGTTTCTGTTTGCCAGATATTTGTGATTTTACACTTGTCTAAAACTGTCTGTATTTAGTAGTTGTCTACTTAACAGTTACATCCACTTGGTGGAGTAAAATGAGAGTGCTTCTTTTTGTGGTTGTAATGTGTGTATGATGATCCCTCTTGGCTGTGGTAGAATTCTTTCAATCATAGCCTTTTAAAGAACTCCTGATTGGTTTTGTAGAGGGCTAGAATCTTATCCCTTTTTCTGGCTATGATAGTAGATGACTGGAGAGGTTAATTATCCCATAGTGCATGGTTACCTGATTGCTAGTCTCACTGAGGTCTGCTTCTGTGTTATTTATGGTTTCGGTTCACAAAAGACAGAAAGGTCTAAGCTTAGGATAGGAGTAACCAAACCAAGATGAGGAATTAGACATGGAACTGGGGTCCAAAATTGTGTACTTGGCCAGCAGAGGGTAGCTAGTGGTAATGGGGGACTTCATTTTATTTTGTTTTTTGAAGATATTGGATAACATACCTTTGAGTCAAAGACTCCTTTACAAAGGTTCCACATCATTATATACAGAGACATCAGATGCAGTGGCAACAAATAAGACACAATAGTTACAAAGAAGCTTGCACATTAGCAAAAGTGGTTACAGAAAGTTGAAAAAACAATTACAGAGTAAAGACAGCAATCAGTTAACAGTGTACATACACTGCAGGATAGTGGCACCAGCCATGCCCTGGTCATTATTTAGTAGTCTAGGCTGGACTGGGGGTGTCCATTGTCCAGGTATAAGCACACACTGGGGTGGCAGGACCAGGGTGAGGTCCAAATATGAGGGGGGAACATGGGTAGAGCAAAAAACCAAGGACAGACACAGGCTGAGCCTTGAGAGATTAGGTCACATAGTTGGGACTTGAACCAGCCAAATCTGGGTTCTGAGAGGAGGGAGTTATGGAGGGAGTTAAGCCAGCCAGGAGCCTGGTGCCTAAATGTTCTTTGACCCGAGGAGGTCTTGCAGAGGGATACCCAGAAGTGGGTTGTTGTAGATTGCCAGGTGTGGTGGGAGGACAAGGGTTCCAGGAGTAGGGGGGTATAGGCAGGTGGGAGTAGACCTGCAGTTATTTTTTTAGCAAAGAGATATGTCTGATATTTGAGCCTCCTGTTGAAGTTAAGCCAGTTGGTGGAGGCATACAGGGCGCAGCTGTGTGTGCGTCTGGCACAACTGGAGGCTAGTCTACAGGCCTTATTAAGAGCCAACCTGATTTTGTTTAGGTGTGTGTTGTGAGCTGCCCCATAGACTACAATACCATAATCTATGATTGACAGTACTGAAGCTGAGACAGCTAGGTGGAGGGCTTCAGGTGGGAGGCAGTGCTTGTACCGGTGCAGTAAAGCAATATGTACATTAACGGCGGTGCTCAGTTTTTGGATGTGGTCATGGAAGGTGATCCCTGAGTCTAGGGTGATACCCAGGTACTTGAAAGAGGTAGTCTGCTCAAGGGGGTCATTGAGGGAGTTCAGTATGCACAGGGGTAGTCCACTGTTCCTGCTTTGGGAGTGGGAAAACACCATAGACTTCGTTTTTTTGTAGTTTAGAACTAGCCTATGCAGAACAAACCAGGATTCTGCTTCTGTAAAAGATTTCTGGAGTGCATTACAGAGAGTGGTGGGATCAGTGTGGGAGCTGTAGAGGATGGCATTGTCTGCCTACAGGAGTAGTTTCCCAGAGCAATCCTTGGGTAGGGAGTTGAGGAACAGGAAGAAAAGTAGAGGGCCAAGAATTGAGACTTGAGGGACTTCTGACCTGACTTGGAGGGGGGAGGACTGGATTTGGGCAAGTCTGACTGTCTGAGTTCTCTCTGACAGATAGCTGGAAACCAGCCAGTGGTCTCAGAGGACAGGCCAATTTGTGTGAGGGAATCCAGTAGTAGTGTGTGGTGCACAGTATCAAATGCCTTGGAAAGGTCTATACAAACAGCACCAGCAATGTGGTCTGTGTCCAGAGATGCGTGGAGGGCATTAGTGAACTCCAGGAAAGCTGTGGTAGTACTGTGATTGTGCTGGAAGCCATGCAGCTCAGGACACAGATGGCTGTATTTGGAGAAGTAGTCCGTAAGCTGGGTGGCCACAATTTTCTCCAAAGCTTTGGAGAATGGGGGCAGGATTGAGATTGGGCAGTAGTTCCCAGGCTGGGTGTGGTCACCGCTCTTAAGGATGGGTGTAATGAGAACTGATTTCCATTTAGAGGGGGGAACTGGCCAGTGATAGGGAACAGTTCAGGAGTATGGTGAGTGGGAGAAGAACTTCATTAAAGGTGAGCCTAAGCAGCTTAAGATCTAGTCTGTCACTGCTGAATTGTGACTTGCTGAGGGCCTTGAGGAGAAGGGGGGCAGCTTCACGCTGTGATATTGTTTCAAAGTGGAACAGGGTGTTAGTGGGAGAGGTGGGGAGTGCTGGGGGGTGGGGGAGAAGAAATTGGTGGGGAGAACACTTCTAAGGTCGGAGAAAGAGGTATTAAATATATTTTCAACCAGGGCAGGGTCTGTGGCGATAGAGCCATTTGCCTAAGTTTGGAGGGAGGTGTAGAGGAGGCTTTACCACTGAGCTCTTTAAGAGAGTCCCAGAACTTGCACCCTGAGCCCCATGTGGCAGTGAACGAGGCTCGGCAGTACTCAGCTTTGGTCTTCTGAATATTCCAAGTGCATTTATTAAGTGCCTCTTGGTAGCGCTGTCTATCAGAGGGTTTACCAGTTTCCAGGGCAATATGACATAAATTGTCATGATCACGCATTTGGTCTAATAGGGCTTGTGACATCCAACATGTGTCAACCCCTTTGATGACCTGTTTGCTTAGGGATGCATAGCAGTCACAGGCAGAATTGAAGGTGTCAACGAAGTGGTCAAGAGTGGTGTCAGTGTCCAAAGTGGTTGAAGTGGGGGACCAGTCACTGGTTGAGAGGTATTGTCTAAGGGCCCGAAGTTTGCCAGGTTTGAGATGACATTGGAGGATAGTTTTGTGGGGGGGCGGGCTTTCTTGCAATTTACGACCAGTGACAAAGCACCGGGGATTGATCACTCAGGGCATCAGGTAAAACCTTGACCAGGGTAGCTTTATGGGGTGCACTGGTGAGCACCAGTTCAAGGATAGTGGCAGTGCCAGACCTCTGGTTCAGTCTAGTGGTGGTGGTCACAAGTTGGGAAAGGTTTTGAGAGGCTGCCACATACCTAAAGGGTGCCAATGTGTCAGCTACCCAATTTATGTTAAAGTCCCCAAGGGCAATGATTTCTGCCTTGTCAGGGAAAGATTGTAGGTAGGTGAGGACAGAGTGGAAAGCACTCTTCTGATTCTGGGGAGGAATGTATATAGAAGAGAGGAACGGGGGCTCTGTTAGGTGCAAAAGTTATTTTCAGAGTGAGGGCCTGGGCCCCATGCTCAAGGGATGGGGGTGGGAAGGCAAGACATTGTAGCGAGTCCTGAATGTATAGCGCACATCCACCACCTTTTTTAAAAGTATGGTCGGTGCGGTATAGAGTAAACCTGGGGAGTGAGACCATGGAGTTTGGGGTACGGTCATTGATCCAAGTTTCTACTACTGAGATGATATCAGGGTGATTCAGGGCAACCCAGCCCTGAAAAGAATCAAGTTTGTTAAGGAGGTTGCATATATTAAGGGAGGCGATTTTAAGATCCTTAGGAGCAGTAGCCTGGGCAGGGGTTTGGGTGGGGCCAGGGTTGGGGTGGATGTTTCCTTAGAGGAGGAGAAGGAGCAGGAGGAAATGCATAGATGCTAGTTTTAGTCGTTTCTACACCAGTTTAGGTGCCATCAGGAAGGGGGAGGAGCATTGCATGGATGTGGGGATGGGTAGCTGCTGTAGAGCGGGAGAGGCAAGGCAAAGTAGAGTCCATTGCCTTAATATGGCAACATCAGTGGGGTAGGATATGGGTACAGCCCTTCGGTGGAGTGAGAGTGGTGGCCCCATGGTAGATGTGGGGGTGGGGTTTAGGGTGAGAGGCCTGATGAGAGGTGGTTTCAACTCATAATGTTGTTGAACATGTGGCAAGTGACCTAGCAGAATGATGGAAGCTAGAGTTAGCAGTTCAAACCAGGAAGCTGAGCTGGCACCAGTAGGCAGGGTCATTATGAGTACCTGGTAGGTGGGGGGCCGACATGGTTAAGGGTGTTAAAAGGGTGTAGTAGGTAGCTGGTGGTAAAACTGAGTCAGCAGTGGTGTTCCAGCCGTGAAATTAGCCTAAGCACAGGGCAATTTTGGTAAAATGCCTGGAAAGAGTCACTGTAATATTGCTTTACTGCATGGGGGAGCAATGACACTAGTTCTAATTTAGTGATATAGTTGAAAGTTCAGCAAAGACAAAGGTGCCAGCTACTGGGATGGTTTGGCTGTGACTGGGTATGTCACCAAAGGCAGTGGAAATGTAAGAATTGAAAGAGTATATAGTCGAATTAGGGTGAGGTCCTTAACAATAGGGTAGGTTAGAACAGTAATTGAGAGGAGTTAACTGGAGTGGCTGGAGAAAAAGTTGAGAACAAATGTGCAACCCTGTCGGTGACACTGCTTTAAAAAGGGGCAGTAAGAAAGTGGGTCAAGTCAGGTATTGAAGACAGGGAGGCCAATAGCCATAAGAATGTGCAGCAGTGGAGTGACCAATGAGCTGCTAGGCTGAAGGAAAGGGCGGAGCAAGGGCCTATTTAATACTGTGAGGAGGTGGGGGGGGGGATTCAGTCCAGAACACAGCACAGAAAGAGATTTCCCTGAGATCGGGAAGTGCCAGGTGTTGGAAAATCAGCCAAGGATCAGAAACTGCTAATCAGTGCCTGGCTCCTCCACTAGGTGTCCAATCAAAACAGCGGCATTCCAAACCACGAGTTTTGGAGGTCCGGCAGTCTGTTAGCTGTGTCCGGCTCGGAGAATGCCAGGGCCACAGGAGCAGCTTGGGAAGCCCATAGATGGACTGTCTGTGGAACAAGGAGGGAAAGACAGAGGATTAAATACAGCTCGAGTACAATAGCAAGCTCAGTGGGGGGCAGGCAATGAGGAAGAACAAAGCATGAGGTAAGGAGGTGGCAAATGCAGGGCAATTTTTTAGAGATAGGAGAGGAGTTAATGGGGGGGGTGCTGTGCTTTGGCACCGGGACATCTGAGGAGAACAGCAGCAGCAGGAGGAGGTGTAAGGGAAGGGTTTGTAGGTAAGGCAGAGAAGAAATTAAGCTATTTAGAGAGACAGCATTACAAGTGGGGTAGAGAAATTAATAATTAGCAGAGTGACCAGTGTGAGGAAGGAGACAGGGTTTGGCAGTAGAGGCAGAAATGGAAAACTGCAGCAATCTTGCTCAGTAGCTAGGTCTAAGCAGTCAAACATCAGCTATTATACAATACAGTTTGTCCAGCACTAGTTGCACAGTAGTAAGTAACACCAAGAGGCTAGACTAGTGGCTTGTCATAGACTAGCTAAACTGGCAGGTACAGAAAGACCAATTGATGCATAAAATAAGTAATTACATTTACAAAAATTCAATCCAGAACACAGCACAGAAAGAGATTTTCCTGAAATCAGGAAGCACCAGGCATTGTAAAATCAGCCAAGGAGCAGAAACTGCCAATCAGTGCCTGGCTCCTACACTGGGTGTCCAGTCAAAACAGTGGCATTCAAAACCATGAGTTTCGGAGGTCCGGTGTGTACCTCAGTCTGTCCGGGGGTCAGTCAGGTTGTCTGTTAGCTGCAGCCAGCTCAGAGAGTGCCAGGGCCACAGGAGCAGCTTGGAAAGACCACAGATGGGCTGTCTGAATCTGTCCAGGGGTCAGTCAGGTGGTCTGTTAGCTGTGGCTAGCTCAGAGAGTGCCAGGGCTGCAGGAGCATCTTGGGAAGTCCGCAGATGGGCTGTCTGAATCTGTCCGGGGGTCAGTCGGGTTGTCTTTTAGCTGCAGCCAGCTTGGGGAGAGCCAGGGCCACAGGAGCAGCTTGGGAAGCCCGCAGATGGGCTATCTGAATCTGTCTGGGGTCAGTCGGGTGGTCCATTGGCTGTGGCTGGCTCGGAGAGTGCCAGGGTCACAGAAGCAGCTTGGGAAGCCCGCAGATGGGTTGTCTGTGATTTGCTTGTTGTAGACTGGAAGATCCCAGATACCACCGGTACTAGGATTCAGGTGCTGCTTGACGCATTCCAGAGTGGGTTCCTGACACAATGGGCCAGATTTTCCAACCATGGTGCAGGGCTTGTGTCCTGCCGTACATCACGGCATGTAGGTTTTGGTTGTGCTCCAACTCCTTAGCAGCAACAGTCTCAGGCACAGTTGCAACAGTTTCTATGGATTACGGCAGCTTGCACCAAATATTTGGTGTAAGCTCCATTATAACAGCCCCCAGGATTGCCACAAATTAGACCAGAAAAGGATGGTGTAACTTGCAGCAGTTGCCAATCAGGATGAAAATTCCCATTAGATCACCACAAGCCCAATGCACCGTATCATCTGTGCACTGGGGCTTGTGGTAATCTAACACTTTTGAAAATCCTGCATCCCACTAGGGATAGGGCCAGACTGGACATTACCCTGTCTAATGGTGCGCATGTCCAAGAAATAAAAGTGGAGGCACCGATGAGCTGTCAATCAATGGGCGGATACCGTATTATACAGTACGCACTTAGTGACAGTTCAGTTGGTGGTTCGCTGCGGTGGAGAGAGGAGGGCTGTGCCAGTCACCAGCTGTGGATCACGATGGGGGGGTGTGGGGTGGTGGGTCACTACCTGCCAGAGTGGGGTGGGATGGGGGATGCACTAGACCACCAGGGATATGTTTCTAAGTATTGCACAGAATGGTGATCAGGAATGGGAAGGGACCACCAGACTACGAGACAAATGTTAGGAACATAAATAACTGGCCATCGATTAGCTATTGGGGAAAGCACTGGACTACCAGGAAATATTTATTTTCTATGGGGAAGCAATTGGAGAAAGGGGGAGGACCACTGGACTACCAGGGACATATATTTACACTATGGGGATTGGGATCAGAGGACAGGGGGCACCGCTATCCACCAGGGATATAGTTTTGCTATAGGAACTGGAATCAGAGGGTGGGGGTGGCCACTAGCACCACAGATAGTTCCCTGCACCAGGATATTTGCAGCAGTAAATGGCTTCCCTCCCTCCTCATGCAAATGATCCCATAATTGGCATGCAAATGGTCCCTTAGCACCTTTTATGCACAATGGGCTCATTTGCATGGGGACTTTTAAATGTTGTAACTTTTGCCCCTGCACTAGTCATTGCCAGGGCACTATTTTGGGAGCACTATCAGGCAGGGCTAAGTGGCTTAGCCCTGGGCAAAATGGGGCCTATTTTCAACCCCCACACCCGACCATAAAAGAGCTATCACTTTATTTTAAAGCTGTTTTTGCAGCAGGCACTCCTAAGTGGCAATGGGAAATTATACAGTTCTTCCTGTCTGGTTTTAACAAATATGAACTGACTCTGTAGGGCTTTCATCTTCAATCAGACCTCACTAGTTCTTATTTGAACTCACATTCAACCTGTATATATGGCATATAATTCAGCTCTGCTTCCAATGACCTGATGGTGGGAGTAAAACTCATGAAAGCTTGTCTCAAAAACAGTTTTGTTAGTCCAATAAAAGGAATCATTTGCAAAACATTTTTTTTTCAATTCAATTCATTCCACATGAATTTAAGCATGCCAGGGTTTGCACAGCTTTACATTCTAGACCTGCCTGTAGACAGCTCCTACTTCTTTATTCTTCTCTTTCCATTGATCTTCCCTGTGATCCCTCTGTCTCTCACCCTGACAGTCCTGACTGCTATGCCACTGAATCTCATCTGTAAAGGTTTTGGTGGTATCCTCATCTGAGAGTCCACCATTGCTCAACTGCAGGGGTGCTACATGACTAAGCATGCCCTCCTAAGAGACTGAGGTGACTGCCTTCTGCTGTCACAGTGAATGGGTGAGTGAGTGAGTGAGTGAGTGAGTGAGTGAGTGAGTATGTGAGTGAGAGGTTGCTGCACACCTGGGTCTTCTGCGAGCAAAAGGTCATGCCACACCAAGCCACCACTTTTGCAGTCCTATTTTATTTGGACATTTCACAACCTTACTGTGTAAAAACAAAATAAGCTTGAGAATGCAGCATCTTGAAAGCAGGAGAAAATGAAATCCTTCCCTGTAATAAAACCACACTGCTTTCAGTTTACATCTCACAGAGAATTTATCAGCCCTGCATGCCAGTTGTACTTGTTGCTTTGGTGCTTGTTATCTCAGGATATTTTCAGTGGAGCTTCTTTTCTGATAATGGCAGACATAAGCAATAATGCATGACAGGGTGTGTGTTGTGCTGGGATAATGTCACGCCTGGGGTGATTAGGCACGAGGCCGCAGGCCGAGTGCAACTAATCACCCCAGAAGTGATATTATCCCAGCACAAAACACACCCTGGAGTGCATTATTGCTATTATACAATGGCTGCTTTTTTTAAAAAAAAAGAAGAACAAAATAGAGATAAAAATACTCCTTTAAAAGCATTTTTAGCATTTTTTCTATGTGTATGTTTACATACATAAAAAAAATCCCTTGTTACTAGTGCTGGCCAGCAGGTGGTAGTGTCTGTATATCACTGTTTCATTCTGTGATGGTTTCACAGTCCCTGTGCTGTTTTGCGGTTCCCCTTTTGAGCAGCTGAGAACACAGTAACCCCCCCTCCATGTTGCTAATTTTTTTGTCTGGTTTGTTTAGCAATATAGTGCAGGCTCTGTGAGGGATGTTCAGAGAAACTGCTTAGCCAGGATTACAGATGTTTCAGTTTCACCGTTGGGTCGGCTGGTGAGTGGTGGAGATGGTTTGATGAGGAAGGTAATGTTATGTTCTATTATACTGAGCGGGGACTGCAAGGATGACAAGGGGTTTTAAAAAGCTGTGTTTTTACTGTCTATGGGGAGAAAGGAAAAATGAACTGGCAGTTGTAAATTTACCACAAAGTTGACTACAGGTGGTCTCGCACTGTCTCAGCTCAGCTCACTGACAGCATGTTGAAAAGTGAAGCCAACAACTTTGCTGAGACTTAGCATTTTTAAAACTGAGTTATTCAGTGACGCTGCAGAGAGGTGTTACTTTTGAAGTATGGTCACAATTGGGAAAATGGGGGTGGGGTAACACAGTTATCTGTAAATAAAATTGTTTCTGATGAGCGATCGCAATCTATAATGGAAAATGACAGCCCACGTGCTGTCTCTTTGAACAACTGCTCACTCGGTCGTGACTCGCATCTTCGGATAAGATTCTTTAAATGAAAAAGAGAGAGAAAAAACTGCTAGTGAGCTTTTTTGTTGCTGTTGGAATGAATAGTGACTTGGTGGGAGGGAAGTTTGCAGTTTTAATGGGATGTATATGGATGGAACACTGGAGATGGCATTGGAGCAGTGATGACTTAAGCGTGCTGTCCAGCGGGGATCACTCAAGCGGGCTGTGTGGAGTGATCCCCATAATGACTGATGCGGTCATTTGGGTGCTTGGACTAGACCCGTGATGTTGTACTGGGATAATTGACCAATCAGAGCCCAAGATTCTTTCTTGCTATTGTATAATTTCCAGTATTCAATGTTAATTAGGACCCTTCACACCCCTCTCTCACCATCTTTCTCAAGATACTGCTATTGAGAGTAGCTCACAGAAAGTGTATCTGGAGCTTGCACTCAATTTGGTTCAAAGAAGAAGGATCAAAAAGCTCTGCTCAGCCAGCTTTATTATTCATTCTGAAAGTATAACTTCAAGCCCAGCCAGATCTGAAGTGACGAGATGGAATTGGGCCTGGAAATTGAAATCACTGCAAAAAGACAAGGAATCTGTTCTGAAGTGGCACAGCAAGGGATAAATGGCAATCAGAAACTTGCAGACTGAATTTGTTTCCATAATACTTTCCATGATTTTCTGATTTAACTCAAACATGATGTGAAAATTTTGTCAAACTTTTGTCACCCAAATGTGTGAAACTACCCCTCTAAATTATATGAAAAAGAGGCAAGATACTGGATACATCATCATCATATAAGGAGGATAAGTGAGCTCAGAACACCAAAACACTCTGTGCTATGTTCATAAAATTTGTTTTTGACTAAACAAAATTTATATTTTATTTATCTGAACTTATTTTACCACATAAACCATACAGAGAACAAAAGTCTAGTTTACAGAAGTGACCCTGAAGGAGGGAAAGGGAATACAGAAGGTAGGGCAGTAATACAGGAATGAAATACAATAGCATCAGAGCTAAAAATTACAACAGCTATTGGTACAACATACAGCACTTATGAGTCAGAATATAATTTTCATATCAATGATACTATCTACAGTATCCCAGTTTGGTCAGGCACTCACAGGTGAAAATAAAATGCTGCTTTATTTTCAATTTAGAAGCACAGAATGATGTGGAACTGGTTATGTCAGTAGGCAGAATGTTATATAATATTGGGCGGGTGGAAACTAATTGCTGATTACCCAGATTTTGTGTTCCTACATAGATACATAGATACATAGATACATAGATACATAGACAGTGTCAGCAGATAAGGGCCTATGGCCCACCCAGTCTGCCCATTTGAGCTTGTAAGTTCAGTTTGTTTTCCTAGAAGTCTGTTGCCCCTTACCCCTGACCTCTAGAATTCCTTTATGTCTATCCCATGCATTCTTAAATCCCGTGATTGTTTCAGTCCCCACCACTTCCTCTAGCAGGGTGTTCCACTTGTCCACCACCCATTCTGTGAAGAAATTCTTTCTCATGTTTCCTCTGAATCGTCCTCCCTCCAACTTCATCCCATGCCCTCTAGTCCTGGAACATCTTTTTCGCTTAAAAATAGTGTTTTCCTGCACCCTGTTCCTCCCTGTAAGATACTTGTGTCTCTATCATATCCCTCTCTCCTCCTCTCCTCCAGGAGTACATGTTCAGTTCCTTCAACCTGTCTTCATAGGACTTGTGATGCAATCCATGCACCATCTTTGTTGCCCTCCTCTGAACCTTCTCTACCCTGTCTATGTCCTTACGTAGGTATGGTCTCCAGAACTGTACACTGTACTCCAGGTGGGACCTCACTAGTGTCTTGTATAGCGGAATTATGACCTCCTCTTTCCTGCTGGTGATGCCCCTGCCTATACATCCCAGCATCCTATTTGCTTTACCTGCTGCCTTGTTACACTGTTTCCCCTACCTTGAGGTCATCAGAGATGACAACCCCAAGATCCCTTTCCTGCTTGATGCATGCTATCCCCTGTGTAGGATAAGCAGCCTTTTGTCATGCTCAGAATACAACAGATAGGTAACCTTAGCAGTTGGAGAGAATGGACTGTTAAGATAATTAGGGAGCTTATTCACACAGTATTTGGCACCTAAGACAGCAGTGTAACCAGCATTACCAAAATCAAGCTCAGAACAGCTATGGTAAGAGTACACTAAGCAGCGATGTGCATTGGGTGTACAATTCAGGCAAACCTACTCTACATAGAGCATTGTATAAGTAGTCCAGTTTAGAGAGTGTCAGTTTTGGTGCAGCTACATACACCATGTCCCCATAAAACCTTTTATAGGTACATTAGGGAGCATAGAAAGGTTAAGGGAGGGATAGTGAAGATTAATAAAGGAGAGGGAAGGTTGGCAGAGGGAGACAGTGAAAAGGCAGAGATAATGAACGAATACTTTTGCTCAGTATTCACAAAAGAAGAAGAGGAGGAGTTACCTAAACCAAACAATAGAAGCACTCTGGGTAGTGGGGTTAACACCAGTCCATTTACAGAAGAAAGAGTCCTGAAAGAACTCCTAAAACTCAAGGTGGACAAAGCAATGGGGCCTGACGGGATTCACCCTAGAATCCTAAATGAGCTAAGGGAGGACCTAGTGACACCACTAGCCACACTTTTTAACAAATCATGGGAAGATGGGGTGGTACCTGAGGACTGGAGGAGGGCAGATGTGATTCCCCTTCACAAAAGTGGGAGCAAGGCAGAAGCAGGAAACTACAGACCTGTTAGTTTGACCTCAGTGGTGGGGAAAATGATGGAATCACTTCTGAAAAAAAGAATTGTTCTGTACCTGGAGGCCAGGGGGGCACAGGACCCAAAGCAGCATGGATTCACAGCAGGAAGGTCATGTCAGACGAATCTAATTGATTTCTTTGACTGGGTGGCCAAAGTAATAAACCAGGGAGGGGCTGTGGATATGGCCTACCTAGACTTTTGCAAGGCTTTTGACGCAGTTCCACACAAAAGATTAATAATTAAGTTAGCCAGCGTGGGAGTGGGTCCCAGGGTGGTAGCCTGGGTAGCAAACTGGCTGCACAACAGGACACAGAAGGTAATATTGAATAGAACACATTCTGGAGAAAGGGGGTTACTAGTGGACTACCTCAGGACTCAGTTCTGGGTCCAGTCCTCTTTAACGTCTTTATAGGTGTCATTGCAGAGGATCTGGAAGGAAAGGTATGCCTCTTTGCAGATGACACAATGATCTGTAACAGAGCTGATACACAAGGTGGGGTAGAAAGGATGAGAAGGGACTTGGCAAGGTTGGAGGAATGGTCAGACATATGGCAACTTAGATTCAATGCAAAGAAGTGCGAAGTAATGCACCTGGGAAATAAAACTCCAGGAGAAGAGTACACAATAGCAGGGGAGGTACTAACAACAACAATAATGGAAAGGGATCTGGGTGTAGTCATATTAGATGACCTAAAGGTGGGTAAACAATGTGAGAAGTCAGTAAGGAGAGCCAGGAGGATACTGGGATGCATAGGAAGGGGCATCACAAGTAGAAAAGGAAGTGGTTATCCTCTGTACAGACAGTTGGTGAGACCCCATCTGAGTACTGCATGCAGTTTGGAGACCTCATCTATGCAAGGACATAGACAGGATGGAAGCAGTCCAGAGAAGGCAACTAAAATGGTGCAGGGTCTACATCAGAAACCATATGAAGAGAGACTGAGAGAGCTTAATATGTATACCCTTGATGAAAGGAGGGACGGGGAGGACATTATAGAAACTTTTAAGTACCCTCAAGGGAATCAACAAAGTCCAGGAGGGTAGCATCTTTCAGAAAAAGAGATGTGTAAGAACAAGGGGGCACAATTTAAAATTAGAGGGGGGACTGGCTCAAGGGTAATGTGAGGAAATTCTTTTTCACGGAGAGAGTGGTGGATGCATGGAACCGCCTTCCTGGAGAGGTTGTGGGGTCTAAAACAGTGGGGGAATTCAAACATGCATGGGACAGACATAAGGCAATTATAGTGGGGGGTTGCAGGAAGTAGGCTGTTGGTTAACTAGAATCTGCAGCTTATCCAATAGGTAGGGAAATGGGCAGACTGGGTGGGCCAAGTGGTCCTTATCTGCCGTCAAAGTCTATGTTTCTATGTTTCTAACCCAGAGTTGGCATGCTCATTTGATCAGTTATACATATATGGGTGCATATTGAGAGAATGTCCTGCAGCCTGCAGATCACACCTAGTTTAACAAAATGCTTGTACAGAATGGCTTTAATATGAGGGGGTCATATTTAGTTCTTGATCATAGGTCAAAACAAAATATTTGAACTAAGATACATTATCCAACGTAACATTATTTAAAGAATAGAAACCTAAGGGGTCTGAGTTGTTCAACCAGTGTTTGGTTCTGAGGGACATACAGATGGGTCTTCTTTTTTTATTTATTTTATTTATTTATTGAAATCTAAGATTACAACCTTTGAGCTACAAGCTCATTTACAAAGGTTCCACGTCAGGCATACAGGAAAACAATATACACAGCACAAGTTACAGATGTGAAACACAGAGAACACTGAAGGGAAATATGTACATAGTCTTGATCAAGGACCCTAGAATTCTGCGGCCGCATAAATTTTCCTAGAACTTGCAATCTACACGTAGAACTTCTGCGGTGAACATGAGAATTCACTTCTTCTTGATATTTTATTAATATTTCTGTTTTACGTAGAATCTGGTCCTCTTCCCCTCTTTTTATATCCTAAACCCCCTATATGCTCAGAATGTGACGCTATCATTGCTATAACATCATACATTAGCTAATGAAATGGCTGTAATCTGCTACAGAAATGAACAGTCACTTATCTACCACAGCTCCTACTGCCAGAGACGGTGGCACAGCACATCAGGCATGGTGATACTTGCTCAACCTGCACTACAGCCTTATACAATTTTCAGTCTTACATTATTGCACTAGGGCCAACTTAAACAAAGCCTTGTCAATAGCATAGACCTGTTAAGTCCATACCTCACTTTGTATCGACCTATTTGAGCCTTTAAGGTATAGAGATGCCATCTGAAATGAATAACTTGTAAAATGAATTTAACTGTCATTTTTAAGAAAAATAAAATAATTATGCTCAGAAAAGTGGAATATAATAATGTGTAGACCTGTTGAAAGAATAGACCTGTTAAATAAATAATTGCACTGTAGGCATTTTGCCAGGGTTATTGATTACATATTGTCATTGGTTGATAGAATCACCTAAAAGTTATGGAGAAATAATGTGTGCAGGGACAACTGTTGGGCCAGAGGGTAGCATGCTGTGTTTCTGTGCTGGCAACTCAGGTTCAGAGATTAGCTCTGGGAGCTGGCTGGACAGCACAAGGATTGATGGAACACATCATTGCTTGGAGCCTGGGAAGGTATGGTGCAGTGTTCTGTCACATGGTGGACACATTGTGCTGGTCTGGAGAGCTCTGTCTCACAATCGGTTCACATGCATGTCATGGACTGATGGTGTTATGCAGTGTGTGAGGGAAAGCAGGTTGACATCAAAAATGAGTTTTGCAATAACTCCTCTATTCCATTTCTAATGGGACCTGTGTGAATGAGGGATGCAAGTTCATGGAAATTAATATATATATATATATATATATATGTATATATATATACACACATACAGTATCTCTGTCTCTATCACCACACACACACACACACATTTATATGTATGTTACAGATTGCAAATAAATATATAGGTGATACACAGTGGGAACCTCATGAGTGGTGTAGAAAGCACATGCAAATATATAAGTGATAGACAGTGGAACCCTCATTAGTGGGATAGATAGCATGCATAGAAATACCTTATTTATCACATAAGATCCCCTCTGCATATGTCATTTATTTAACAGGCTAGGATCTTAAGAGAGAGAGACATTTGTTTTGCTTTTTTAGGCATAAAATTATTTTTATAATTCTGTTATTTTTTGAACTAGTGTTACTGCGCTTTCCACCATCCTGATTGCTATAACCACTGCCATGAAAGTGAAGTCAGGATGACAAGCTGTCACTGTGATGTGGTAGTGTGTTAATGCCTCAGAACTTCCACAGAAATTATGAACCACCGCCGCAGAAGTTCTGTGGCAAATGGTAGTCTTGCCACAGAACTTGGTCCCACTGTGCCGCAGAAAAGTAGGGGCCCTGGTCTTGATCAATTTTTGCAGCTGCTTGTACTAAAACCAAAAATATACAATAATTAATATTAGATGGGAGGTTCATTAGGCAGCACAGTAGGCATTGAATAGGAGGAAAGGGGAATAGGTAGAGGTAGTGGAGTGGGGTGGTGGCAACTTCAGGGTATGGGTCACTTTGTTGAATGGGGGGTGGGTGGATGGGGAGATAAGGCAGAAGGTGTGGAGGAGTTTGTTGGTTGGGGAACATGTGAAATGGAAAGTAGGGGCAGGTGTGGGAAGAGGAGCAGGGGGTATGGGAAAAGGGGGTGAGAAACAGGTAGGCGGTAGGGAAGTGCTGGGTTGGGTGTATTCATTATCAGCAACACAGAGTGGAGATTAGGGGAAGCAGGTGCATACCTGTTTGTTATACAGGTGACATTTGAGCAATGATTTAAACGGGCCAATTACACTAAGAGCAGTTAGCTCAGGAGGGAGCAAGCTAAGCCAGAGTGGGGCTCTGTATTCAAAGGATCTCTGCCCTTGAGAGGTGTGCCGGAAGGGGACCTTGAGGGACAGATTGTTGGATGCCCTGGTAGTCCTAGTAGGCTCAGTCAGGTGAAGGAGGGAACTGCGTCCTAGTGGTAATAGGCCTAGGGTTGCTTTTTTGGCTAGTAGACAGACTTGGTAGCGGGTCCTCTCAACCAGATTTAGCCATCCCGTTTGCTGGTAGAGATTACAGGTATGGGTTAGACGTGGAGCCCCTAGTGCAAACCTGCAGGCTTTATTCAGCCTAGTGGCAAGCCATTTAAGGACAGTGTCAGGCACCGCGCTGTAGATGGCAAGACCATAGTTGATAGTTGAGAAGACTGAGCTGGTGATGGCGAGCTGGAGGGCTTTAACAGTAAGGCAGTTACGGTGTTTATATAGGAGACCAAGCTTCCTATTTGCAGATAAGGCAACACTGTCTATGAGTGTAGAGAATGTAAGGGAGCTGTCTAGAGTGAGCCCCATGTATTTGAAGTTTGGACCATTTCTATGGCTATGTTTTGCTTGCTTAGAATGTTAATGATTGAAGTCTTGTGGCGGTTATGGGCAGGGGCAAAAACCATAGACTTGGTTTTTATGTGGTTGACAACCAACTTAGCATGATCAAACCAGTCCTCCACATTGTTAAAGTCATGTTGAAGACGTTGTTCTAGGATGGTAGGGTCAGTGTGGCTGGAGTAAATAACTGCATTGTCTGCATAGAGAACGATTTTGTGTAATCAGGCTAGTAGGAGGTTATTAAGAAAAAGGCTAAACAGCAGGGGGCCCAATATGTATCCTTGGGAAACCCCGGTGGATACTTGCAGTGAGTCCGAGAGGGTACCAGATATTTTTACCCATTGCTCATACCCTGTAAGGTAACTCCAGAACCAGCACAGTGAATCGGGGGATAGACCTGTTGCCTCAAGTTGAGCCAGGAGGAGGTCATGGTTGATGGTGTCAAAGGCCTTGGTGAGGTCTATAAAGGTTGCCCCCACCAAGTGCCCATGATCAAAGACATCATGAATAAACCCAGTGAACTCCAGAAGGGCTGTGGTAGTACTGCGGAGTTTACGGAAACCATGTTGCTGCTGGCATTGTAACTGATATTTGTTGAGGTGGTCTACCAGCTGATCGTAGACTATACGCTCTAGGGCTTCTGAGATCGGTGGAAGAATCGAGATAGGACGGTAGTTAGTATGACTTGTCTTACAACCAGCTTTGAAGACAGGGGTAACAACTGCAGCTTTCCATAATTTAGGGAATGTTCCTGTGGTGAGAGACAGATTGATAATTCTGGTGAGGGGTGTTAGCAATTCGTCTAGTGCCAGGGAGATTAGTTTTAGATCCAGGCCCTCTGCACTATTCCCGGTTTTCCACAGTACTTTGGAGAGGTATCTTTTGCCTCCACTTTGGACATTACTCTGAGGTAGAAAGGGGGGTTGTGCTTCGTTGGATGTGTTTGAGGTGGTTTTATCATAGTCTCACTCACAGGGTTATGGAAGTTGGGGGGGGACCACAGTGCTGAGGTCAGTAAAAGCTGTGTTAAAGATGTCAGCGATGGTTTGGGGATCTTGTGTAATGGACCCTTCAAAATTCAGCACTGAGGGTTCAGAGGTGTCATGTTTCCCAGTGATCTCATTGATATTTTTCCAGAATCTATATCCGTCGCTCCAGGAGGAGTTTAGCTCAGTCTTGAAGGAGCTGGCTTTGGCCTAGTGGATTGCAAGAGTACAGTTATTTCATGCTGCTTTATAGCTCTGCAAGTCTTTGGCTGTACGAGTACTATTATACTTGTACCAGAGCAGGTCTCTGGCGCGCATCACAGCAAGAAGGTGGGGGTAACCCATATTTTATGAGAACCACTGACTTTTCTTTTAGTAATGGGGGCAAAGATATCACAGGCTTCATTGAATATTTGAATTAATTTATCCAGTGCTGTGTCAACGTCGTTAGAGGTTAGGACGGGGGCCCAATTCTGCAGTTGAAGATATTGCTTAAAGGGACTTTGCTGGTCCTTTTTTAGCATTCGGGATATTATTACCTTCGCTGGTGGTCTGGGGGCCTTATTTGACCAGTGGAAGGTAATGGGCGAATGGTCACTGAGGGAGTCCAGGAGTACTTTTAGGCCCGAGATCTGCTCAGGGTGGTTCGTTAACACCCAGTGTATTAGGGTGCTGGTTCCAGTTCTATAGTTTGCTTGAGTGGGTTGGTTGACTAGTTGATGGAAGTTGATAGAAGAGGTTGTGTCCTTGAAGGTTGCTGAGTCTGGTGATAAACAACTGATGTTGAAGTCCCCCAGTACAATGACTTCACTGTTGGACTGAAGCTAATCAGCGATCTAGTAATCGCTGATTAGCTGAGAATCAGTTTTGTAAATTAGTAAAGTCCAATTGTAGTTTTGTTTGTGATACAGGTACTGTGATATGATGAATATAAGACAGTATCATCTGCATATAGGTGTAAATTGCAGGTGGCGATGCATTTTGGGATGCTGGTGACAAACACAAAGGAGAGGAGAGGCCCAAGCACAGAGCCTTGCAGTACTCCCAAACTAACAGGTAGAGGGGAGGACACTTTGTGAGCAACTTTCTCAGCCTGATAGTGATCAGAGGTACTGTACAATCTGAGCCAGAGTAGGGGAGTGTATACAACAGTTGGGGTTGTCACCTGTCCTGTTTTGGATTGAATAATCCAGCTTTCTGGGTTTTTTATCTGGTTCTCTTGTTTTCTTCAAAGAAACAGAAGTCACGTTTTTAAGCCACTTTAAATGCTCTCATACTTGTAAGACAGATTCATTCAAGTAATTCACAGCTTTTCTGTCCAAGTAACAACACAGCTGTCATGGGATACAGACATGTTTGTAAATCAATCAGTCTGGGAGGTGTAAAGTATGAGTAATAAGATCATTAACATAAAATTAAACTAATCATTTCCATTCTGCATGTTAATGTGATGTTCTAGCTTTCTGCAAGCAATGACAGTTGCTATTAGCAGGACTAAGGCCTCATAACATTATAAAAAATTCAATTTCAGGACATTCCACCTTTTTCATTCTTACCGGTAGCACCATATGGCATCAGAACCATCCATTGCTTAACCCGACCCAAAATGGCCACACATGATAGAATGAGTTAAAGATATTTTCAGGAAACCATGGCCTTTACCCATTAGCAGGGACCTTGATTTTCCATTTTTACTGGTAACACCGGTAACAATTGTGGAATCCTGCTTGGTTTGCAGATTTTGAATTATTGTACCGGTGCCTCACAGAAATTGCATGTCACTGCACAGAATCTCTAAGATTTCAGCATTATTTTAAATTCGTTTTTATTTTCTCTTTCTATGTCCCCTTCTCACAGCATCAGTCTCCACTTTTCAGGCTGGGTATCCCTTAGCTTCACCCCCAGGTAATGCTCAGGAGCTCCTGTTGTCCTGCCCCTATCTTCCTGGGTTGTATCCCCACCAGATGGAAAGGGAGGGAACCCCAGGACCCTTCCACACTCCCTTAGTGTGTATCGGGCAGCTCAGTGGGTCCCTCATGGAGCCTGGTTATGAAGTCTGGGGCACCTGGGTCCCTTCTGCCAGTGGCCAATATGGGGTGATTGTTCCTGGTTTTCTGGTCTCTGTCCCTGAGGGCACTGGCACTAGAGGAGATCCAAGGAGGTAGGTCACATAGAGACATGCCACTGCTCCAGATCCTGGCTAGGGTCCTCCCCTCCTGATCACTCTGCAGCACCATTGCATCACCACCTCTGGTCACACAGGTGGTGGTAAAGCAGCATGACCTGCAGCCCACCCTTCCCGGAGGAGGAGAGCAGTCCCCCAGGTGCTCGATCCTACTCCCCTGGCCAGACCTCCAGCAACCTGAGTTAGCTTCTGACCCTGGGTCACTGGTATTGCAAGCAATAGTGCTACTGCAGCGCCAGCAGGCCGACCCAGATTTCAGCATCTTAAAATGAATGCTGCTGTGCTTTGCATTCTTTCTGCTTTGCTGCATATAGAGTCAGTAAGGAAATCATCCGCACTGCTTTGTTGTAATCAGCCATTCAGTTTAACCACCCATGCCTAGTGGTTAGAGTAACAAGCAGTGAATGAACTGGGTACATCCAGCAGACTTGGGTTTGATTCCCACAATCTCCACTTGCATACTGTGTGGGCCGGATATTCAAAAGGGTTGCGCCATGCGCAAAAGGGTTGTGCCTGCGCAAGTATGAAATTGCACCATTCTGCCATATTCAGCAGGAGGCAGTTGCGCCCCACAAATCATGCTGAGCAACAGCGCAATGCTAATGAAGGCACGCTCAACTGGAGGGGGAGGAACCATGCATAAACTACACAGCCCGATATTCCGCTGGGCTGTGCAGAGTTGTGCAGGCGCAACCCCCAACCTGTGACTGCACAACTTTGAGCAAAAAAAAAAAGGAGTAAGTCGAGGGCCACCCACAGGTGAGCTGCCACATTGCAGGGTGCAACACAGCAGCTGCCACCTGTGGGTGGCCCTCCACTCCTTCCCTGTGCCCCCCCTGCAGCCCGATTGCGGGCATAATAGTCACCGCCCCGACTGGCCCAATCACGGGTAAAACTGTAGTAATCCCCCCCCGACTGGCCCGATCGTGGGCAAAACTGTAGTAATTCCCACCCCCCACTAGCCCGATCGCAGGCAAAACAGTAGTAATTCCCACCCCCACTAGCCCGATTGTGGGAAAACAGTAGTAATTCCCACCCCCACTAGCCTGATCACGGGCAAAACTGTAGTAATTCCCACCCCCACGAGCCCGATCACGGGCAGAACAGAGTTCAACCCCCAAGAACAATATCCCTGGTGGTCCAGTGGACTGCAAAGCCCGATCACGGGCATTAGAGTCAACCCCAGTTCCAAGTACCCTGGTGATCTAGTGGCCCCACCCACCCACCCACCCTTGGAGCCCCACCACCCACTCCCCGTCAGCTGGCGTGGCGGCAGCACCCCACCCACCTGCTGCCCCGCCACCCATCGACTGACTGCTCAGTAGGGCTGCACGCCCATTGGTTCAGAGCAAGAGCCAATGGGCATGCAGCCCATAACGTACAAGGCAGTCCAGATATGTGAATGAATTCACAGTAGTGAAGCAGTAGTGAAGCAGTCACTAAGCATGGGGGGTGGGAATTACTACTGTTTTGCCCATGATCGGGCCAGTCATGGGGGTGGGAATTACAACTGTTTTGCCCGCGATTGGGCCAGTCGGGGGGGTGGGAATTACCAGGCGCAAGTCGTCGGGGATCGACGCACCTGCATGGTAATGGCATGCAAATGGGGCCATAAGTAGATGCAAATGGCCCCCCCCTGTGCCTTGCATGAATTATGGCCCCATTTGCATGTCACCTTTTGAATATCGGAAATTTGCGCATGGCGCAATGGAACTTGTGCCACCGCATCTTGAATGCTCCACTCTGACCACTTGTGGTGGCGCAAGTTCCACTGCGCCATGCACAGTGGCTGTGGCCAGGGGGTGATATACAAAGGAGTTGCTTAGTAGCACAACTCCATTGAATATCGCCCCGGCCACACCCCAGCGCAACTTTTTTGAGCAGTGCAAGGGCTTGCACCACAGAATGGCACAGTTTGAATATCCAGCCCAGTGACTCCAAGCAAGTCACTTAACCTCCCCAGTGCTTCCAGGTCACGTCTGAAAACAGACAGTCCTGCCTAGTGGGCCTTACCTGCTTTATTTATTTATTTATTAAATTTTGGTGACCGGGTAGGCCCACTGAGCCCCGAAGGTCCCTTTTTCAGGGGTGACCCGGGATAACAATACAAGATAAAATACAGTGGAGAAAAACTTTTGATTACATAGATTGTTCAAGCATAGGGTTGTTACAGACAGTGATTACAGACATGGTTTACAAAGAATATAAAAAAAAAATACCAATATATGTTTACTACATCATAGAATAGTAGTCAGGGTACCATGTAATTTACTTGAGTTTTACTTGGGCTAAAATGATTTTTGTATAGGTAAAGATAAATGTTCAGATACATTTTAAGTGTTTTATAAGCTTGTTTTTAGATTTTAGTCAGGGTATTATTGTATTCTTTGCATATAAGCATCTAGGTTGTAGATTGCTAAATGCAGGATCACTGTTACCAACTAGCTTATTCAAGTTTATAACCAGTAGGGCCATCCACAATCCTCAGTTGTTTGAATGAAAACTAGTCTGAATGAAAGTATGTTCACAAAGAAGAAACTGCCTTACTACTTATGAAAATACTTCACAGTTAGTACCCCATTTAGGTGAATTGGATCATTTGCAGCTTTTCTCCCACCTACTGTTTCAGTCTCTGACTACAAAAGGTTTTCTGATAGACTGCTTCAACAAAAATCAAATGTTAAGTATTTAAGTGTACTTACGTTTGGCCAGTGGATTGTAAAAGCACAGTCAATGATGTACAGAAGGTAAGACCCCATGGGCTATATGATGCTGGTGGGCAGAGTAGTGCTCAATTCACATCTGAACAAAGACATGAAAACTGGGAGACACCCTTTTCATGGACACCAAGGGGGAAAAAGCATCCACATGTCTGGTAGATGCATAAATCCATTTGAACGTCCTCCACTAATCACGTGTGGATTTTTTAGGTGAAGACACTTTATTTCAAAGAAGTAAATTCAAGCATTTTTATACCCCCTGGCCATTCACTTCTTCAGGCCTGCCAAGGCTCCCTACCATCACTGCTGAGTGCTGACCACCATCCACTGCCCCTTACTGCTGTGCTACCAGGTAACCCAAAGTAACCCTTCATTGAGTGGGCCCCTACCCCTGTGGGAGGCTATCAGGGGAGGAGAATTGCCCTAAAGAGCTTCCAGTGTATCCTGGGCATGGCAGGGGTCAGAATAGACACATGTCTGTGGATTCTGGCTTATGGAGGAACCAACAGCTGTCCTTCGGTTGGATCAGTGGGTGTTTTCCCATGTTCTTGGGAGTGTTACAGGCCACATCATGTCAAGGCACAAGCCGATGTCTGTCATGTTCCCACCTGCAGTGAGGGCTGACATGTTGTTGTGCCTCTGGCCTCCACCAGGGGCCAGCAAATGCTGAGCCATGAAACCACTTCCCTCCCAGGAGAAGGTGAGTGGTCGTTGGACACTCAAGCCTTCACCCACCAGCTGGTCCTCCAACACCCAAGTCTGTTCCCTAACCCTGGTCAGCAGTGTCACAGGCAGAAATCCAATCAGGCACTTAAATTATAGATAGAACAAAACAAAAGTAGTCCACCTTAGTGGTGATGGTTCAGATTAATTCACATCTGAGTTCTAACAAGCAAAGAGACCAAGTCACTTGTAACTTGTGCATGTGGGATGTGGGTGCTGAAGAAAGGGGATCATAGTGGTGTCACTACTGCCATCACCCCAGAGGGATGTGGTCTGCATTGTTGCTACTGCCATCACACCAAAGGGGTGGGGGCTGTAGTGCTTCTGCCATCACCACTGGTGGATGGGGAATGTAGTACTGCTGCTGTCCCACCTGAGGGATGGGGGTCATAGTGCTGATACTGCCATCACACCTGAGGAATGGTGAACTTAGTACTGCTGCCATCACACCTAAGGGATGGGGGCCACAGTGCTGCTGCTTCTGTCACACCTGAGGGAGGGAGGTTGTAGTACTTTTGCTGTTGCCATCACATCAGAGGGATGGAAGTCGTAGTGCTGTTGATGCTGCCATCATACCTGAGAGATGGGGCCGTAGTGCTGCTTCCATTACACCTTAGGGATGGGGGCTGTATTGTTGCTGCTGCCATCACATCTTGTACCTAAAATAACTTAAATTTGGTACAAGGATGGAAGGATGTGTAATTGTGGAAATCAAAATTGCTAAAATGCATGTTAGCAGAGTTAAAAAGTGTTAAATAAAGTACACAAAACCAAACACCGGTAAAAGAGGATTTTGGCTTAGCACACACCAGTGACAATACCATTTTTTACAATGTGCAAAATGAATATGCCCTTTCTCAATCCCAGTAAACCAGGATCCCTGCCCATTAGACATCATCTGTCTTTGCTGCTTTTCCTGCTTTGAAGTCACAATCCTCTGTCATGGCATCATAAGTTGTTGACATGGAAATTATTTGGATGTCATAAGCAGATCATTGTGACCACAAGGCAGGAAAACCAGCCGGAACAGATAGGGCCTGATATTGAAAGGTTAGTGTACCCAGTAACATGGTTAGTGAGTGCACTAATCTGAGTTTGTGCAAGTGGTCCTGGCAAGCCCATATTCAGAAGTAGTGTTGTCTGAAATGAAAAAATTACGCTCCATGAAATATTTTGCATAATCCGCACATTTCACAGAATATTTCACAGAGTGCAAAATTTCATCCTGGGGTGAAATTTCACCCACAAAATGGTGAAATTTGCTGCTCATGGGTGAAATTTCACCATGGTAATATCATCCCAGGTGTCTCTGGTGGTTCCACCCCCCGGCCGATCACTGGCTCCAATGCAACAATTCCCTATCCCCCCTCCCAGTGAGCTGCAAATCCTTGGTGTATCATGGCCTCCCCAAAAGATCACCAGCCCAAGTTGAATAATTTCCCCATTCCTCCCCCACCCCACAGAGATTGGTACAAAAAAAACAATTCATAGGCGGATCATGCAATTTCACCCACAAATTTTACGCTTCACAAGCAGATTGTGCATTTTGCGCAAAAAACTTTGAAATATGGTGCAAACTTCATGCAAACCATGCAAAATGAATTTTGTGGGGTCAGCCAGAACTCCTCAAATTTCATGAAGCGTGCATTTTTGGTGCTGTGCTCGAAATTCACAGATTAAGTTTAACTTTGTAACACCTCTACTCATGTTGCCCCTCGATTTTCCAGATTTTACTGTACTCAGCAAAGTACGCTGAGTATGCCTGGTGACACCCATAGTGCAATCAGTCAGTTTGGGAGTTAAAATGTGAAACAGTGTGTGTAAGTTACCAATGTTGCCATCACTTTCTAGCAAAGTATTCAAAAATGTCTTGGTCTTGGATCATCCATGTGATGCTTTCATCAAATCAAAATTTAAACAAGCATTTGTCAATGCTGAATGTTGGCTTGCTGGCACTGGCATTGGCAGTGCAGGAGTTAGAGGGATGCATAATAGGAATGGCAGTGAAGTACTGAACTGATGCCAACCCCACCCCCACCCTGCAGAGACTGACAGGCTTTGGGGGTGTGACTTTGGATCATCAGGCATAATGCTTATGCCATTTCATCTCATACTACCCTGCAGACACTGACAGGTGTTGTGGTGTGCTTTGGGGTCTTCGGGCCTTACACTCATCCCATTTCATAAGGAAATATGCTGAAGTGTGTGCGGTACAGGAGAATGGGGTGAACGCTGGGCCCGAAGACTGCAAGACACACCTCGATGCCTGTCAGTGACTGCAGGGTGGGGTTGGAATGGCGTGTGTATTAAGGGCAACAATCCCAAGTCACACCCATTGGGTGTCATTCTGTATGGAGTATGGCATTATGGTTGGAAACCATAATGGCCTGGGTGTTTGTTATTATTTTCACTCCAGATTTGCAAAATGGGATTTTTGTGACCCCACATCATGAACAGTGGCACTATCATTTCGTTACTTAATCCGGAAAGGTGGTTTTGCACAACAACTGTGCCATTTGGCTCCACAGGTATGAAAACACATTTCTGGCAGGGTGTGAAAAATGACAGCTGTACTGTTCGTGAGGTGGTGTGAAAAAATGGCAATGTTGAAAATCTGGAGTAAAAATGTGAAACATTGGCAAAATTATGAACGTGTGTAGAAACTGTGCAACACACATCTGTAACTCAATAATTCTTTGGATTTTTTCCACCAAATTTTCCACCTGGGTATTTTTGAACCTCTCCTCATGAACAGTGGCACTGTAATTTCCTTAATCTGTCCTGAACAGTGATTGTCCACAGCGATGGCGCTATTTATTTATTTAAAATTGTTGACCGGGAAAGGCACACTGAGCCGAGGCTCGTTTCCAGGTGCGATCCGGGTGCATAGTACAACAGGGAAACATAGATATAGAAAAATATAGATATACAGAGATAATAACAATTAGCAGATGAAAAATGGTACGGTATAGTAAATTACATGGAGATTGGTGGTAAGGTTACACTTTTGAAGAGCAGCAGAGTGGAGAAAACAAATTTATATATTTCATCTCTAGACCATAAAATTCCCTAGACTTTCAGATATGAGTATAAACTTGTTTATTTACTGCAGTGGACTTCTCAAAAACTTGGGGTTACACTAGGTCCAGGTAGGGGATTGGGTGCACAGCTGTGGCAGGGAGTGGGAGGGAGGAGCCTGAGAAGCTGTTTGAAGACGGATAGGAAGGGGGCCAGGTGGAGGTTGGGAGGGAGGTTGTTCCATAGGAGCGGGAGCCGTTAGGAAAAGGCAGCTTGCCCAGAGGCTGAGAGGGGACATGAGAGGTGGAAGGTATGAGCATGTCTGTGGCGAAGTGAGTAGCCAGAGGGGTTGGCTTGAGAGAGGTGGGAGGAGAGGTAGAGGGGAAAGGAGCAGAGCCAATATTTCACTATGAGTGAGGCACTATGGGTTTTCCGCCTATGTGAGAGTGGCATCAGTGATAGAGTTGAGAGTAGTTGGCAGTGATGAGTGAGTGGGAGGAGGCAGTGGTGAAGCGGATGAAGAAGTTTAGGCGGACATCAAGTTTAGCAAGGGAGGAGGAAGTATTCTGCACCGTAAGTGCGAAAACACATTTTGGACAGGATGTGAAAAAATGACAGCTGTACTGTTCATAAGGAGGTGTTAAAAAATGCAAATGTTGAAAATCTGGAGTGAAAATATTACAGATTTGTGAAGTTACAAGTGTGTGTGGAAACTGCACAATGCACACTTGTAATACAGTCATTTTTTGGAATTTTTTCACCAAATTTGCAACATAGGCTTTTTGAAAGCCCATCTCATAAACAGTGACACTGTCATTTCATTAATCAGTCCCGAAATGTGATTTTGTGCAGTGACTGTGAAATCGCCTTTCATGACTGAATAACAAGATGACAATGACTGAATTATGAGGTGGGGTCCCAAGAACCTCATGTTGAAAATTTGGTGCCAAAATTCCCCAAAATGGCTGAGATATGCACCAAAGTTGAAAAAAACCATTTATGACATTATACAGCTTGCCAGCATTTCTTCAGTTCACAGACGGCTTTGAAGAGTGCAGACGTGTTCCTGGTCCACCGAACATCATTGTGCTGGGCTCCAGAGGTAAGTTTGGGGTGAGGGGGTGCAGGGAGGTGGGTTGCACAGAGGGTGAGCATGGATTTGGGGAGGGGCAAGAGAGGCCATGAGGGAGTATTTTCTTTTTTTACAGGGTTAAACAAAAAAGACACTGGACTTTTGGCATGCTGTGGTGGGCTTCCAGCATGCTATCTGGATGTTTGAAGGGGGAGTGGAGGTGACAGGGATTGGACACCCTGTCGGTCATACAGTGTGGGGCGGTGCCTGAGCCAATGGGGATTAGGAACCCCCTCGGCACACAGCAGATGGGGGGGCGCATCATGCCGATGGGGATTGGGCTACCCCGTCGGCAAAGGAATTGGAGAGGGGGCATGCTGATAGGCAGATTGGGCACCTCCGTTGGCTTTCATGGGGATGGAGAGGTGGCTGATGACAGCCACTGCTTGCTAACGCTGGCAGTATGTAAATTGCTGATGACAGCCGCAGCTTGCCGACCATATGCAAATTTCAGTGGTTTCCTTTCAACTGCATGCCACTACATCCGAAGCGCTGTCATAGACAGCTCAGCCATTTATTGGTGCGGTGTGGTCCTGCCTGCAAAATGGAGCGGGGCATTGGCAGAGCGGCGGCACACCTCTAAAACTCGTGTGGTGCCACTATGTTGCTTGTGGCTGCGCTCAAGCCAACATAAAAAAAGATGGACAACAGTAAGTCAGATATGTTCTTAAACTTATTTTAATACTCCACACTGCATATCAAAATCTGAGTAACACTTCTGGGCTGTCTTTTTACTTCGTCACATCCCTCTGTTAGCTGTCTTACTTGAATTTACCGGCCACTTCTATGTTAAATCCAAAAGTTTGCACTTTAACAACTTTACCACCATACAATGGATTTGCCTGGAATTTTGCATACATGGTGGGGCTCCATAGATCTCTTGATTTGGAAAGTTGCATTATGGTTGGTTGAGCAGTTGCGGAGCTGCATAGCACCAATAAATGCGCAAAAATTGGCTTTTTTGCTCATTTCTTTCCTCATGGCTACAACCCACACAATTTGTCCAGCTGGTCTGAAATCTTCAGGGAAGATGCAGTCTGGGTCACTGATGTGCCTTTTCAATATTTGGTGAAAAAACAGTAATCCATTCAAAAGTTATTCAGTTTAATTTTTATTATTTATCCTCCTGTAGCCACCTTACTGCTCCCCTCCTTAGACTCGCATCCTGCTATTTGGGGATCCGGCTGCCAACCATCTCGACTGGGACTGCTGGCACCCAGTAACCCCTGCAGCTTTCCCACCACAGCAGGGTGGCAGGGAGCCCCCTATCTCCCCACCCCATATGGATCCAATTCAGGTGCCAGCGCCTGACAAACACTCGCGGATGGCCATGAAGCCACGATAGGTGCCACTTTTTCCTTGTTCTTTGTTCCTCTGAGTTGGAGGGTATTTAATGACGCCAGTGGCCATGAGTGTGCATGCATCTGCATGCGTCCCCATCCAGGCATCTGCCCCCAACTCCTCCCCAGTGTACAGCGTGCATCCCCAACCCCCAGCCTCTGCCAGGGGGCAGTCAGGCACCTACCATTATGGACCCCCCTCTCCGGAGAGGAAGAGAAGTCCATCAGATGCTTGATCCCTCTCCTGCCCTGCCAGCATTCGGCAATTTGTGCTCACTCCCAAACCCGGGTCACTGGCATGGCATGAGATGTGGCATCCAGCACCTCAGCCCTCAGTGCCACCAGGCCTGCCTAAGTTATTCAATTTTTAATTTCCCCATTATAGTCAATGGGTAAAAAAATATATGTGCCTCTTGAAAAATGCCACCAGTACATTTTACTGTCAGAAATAGCACTTTTACTGTCGTGCAGTGGCCATCTTGTTTTCAGTTAGTGAGAGAGAAAAACACCCGCCATTTAAATTTAGGACCCCCTAGGTAACCAATGACAGTTGTGTTTACCTGATCTGGCCTTCAGGATCACAGCACTATCTTTTCTTTTGGGAACCCCCCTCCCCCAGAAATGCCTTTTGGTAGTGTCACAAATTGTGACAGAAAGAATGCCATATTTTTGCAAATCACGAAAGTATCATGCCCATTCTGTTGCAAATTTTTGCAAGTGTCATAATTTAAGATACTACTGCACCCAAAAAACAGCAATTCTTTGCCACCCACTGCATCAAAATGGTTGGGGGCTTTTGGGCTGAAATTTGCAGGGTGGCAAGCCTGGTCCCACAGATGTGCCTTTTGGTGGTTTGGTCCCAAAACATTCAATGGGCCCATAGTTACAGCACTCTGAAGCTGAGAAATTTTCCATAGACTAACATTGCAATGCCCACAGTACCTTTCAGCATCCATAACTTGAAAATGATTCAAGATATGGATTTTTCACTATCCGCAGCTTAGTCTACCTTCAGGTGGACTAAGCTTGTGTGGCGTTTTCAAATTCATGATTACAACTACAGTGGAATTTTTTTCATAGTTGCTATGGTTACTGAGATATTGCCAAATAAGTGTTATGAGGGTTCCTTTTCAGTACTATTGGGCTGCTTTATGGCTCCGTACTTATGTGTAAGTGAGAGCACAGGGCCCAGAGGGCCCACGCTCCCACATATACATACAATTAGGCAAAAAAAATGGGCAATGTGAAGGGATCGAAGGGCCTGGAGGGCCCGTGCTCCTACAAACACATACCAGTTACCAGTTACATTACACATTCTCAAAAAGAAGGAATTCATTGCAAAAAACTTCATTAATGCATCATGTAGGTTTGCTAGCACAGTGACAGAAGTATGGAAATGTGAAGTTAGGGTTATCCCCCCTACCACCCCATTCCCACTTCCCACCCTACACTCACCAACAGACATCAAGGTGTGCCATGGGGTTGTCAGGCCTAACTCTCACCTCATTCTCCTATGTTGTAGCATGTCAGCTTGTTTACACATGCAATGGGGTGAGAGTTGGGCCTGATGACCCCATGGCACACCTCGATGTCAGTTGGTGAGTGAAGGGCGGGGTTGTGGAGTGTTGGTGGGGAATAACCCTAACCTCAGATTTCCATACTTTTGTCACCGTATTATAACCCTAACTGATGCATTAATGAATTTTCTCAATGAATATATACACACACACATATATATATATATATATATATATATATATATATATATATAGATAGTGGTGCTCGCTAGGATGAAACCCAATTTTGCAGCATTCTGCAGCAGAGTTACTGCAGTAAACAATGTAATTTTAATGGGAATTAGTCCCTTTTGTCATGTAGAAAACTCTGACACTGTGCTTCATCCTGACAGTGTCACAGTTTCCTGCATGACAAATGGGACTAATTCCATTAAAATTACTTTATTTAATATAGTAGCTCTGCTGCAGCATGCTGCAGAATTGGGTTTCATCCTGGCCAGCTTCACTGTACATATGTATATGTGTATATATATATATATATATATATATATATATATATATATATATATATATATACATATATATATATATATAGCATCTATTACAGTAATATAATTTTTCCATTTTAATAACACCTAGTGCTACCACCACCTGCAAAAAAGTGTTCCCAACAGCATTATTTATCTGTCAGACAACTTTTTCTGTAAACTGCAATAAAACAATCCTGTTCTTTCCCTCACATCATTAAAGAGTCCTTTCAATTTAATGCTGTACATCAAGTTCTATGGTATTGTAACTTCATTACTACTATATTCACTTACTTTAACAATAATAAGATATGGTTACTATATCAGGACATTCTGTGACTCGATATGCTCAGGATATTATATATTTCACTATGTATAACATAAAATGTGTCCCACCAAATATCAACACTATTATTCCAGTTTCTTAATAGTACTACTCTATCATCTCATAAAACACCCATGTATAAAACAAATATCAGGAAAAAACAACCCTAATCCTCAGCCAATTCAGATCTTATAATATTCTTACATGTTCATCAGGTAATTCTGATATCTCACACCTTATATGGTGTTGACCTTGCTGAGTCAGAATGCCCCATACCTCCTTGTTATATTTTCAGAGTTAAGCCCTTGTTCAGTTAAATAAAATATATTATGGATGTCCATATTAAGGTTTAAACTTAAGTTGGGCTAAGTAAAAAGCATAAGTTTCACTTATTCTTATAATTTAGGAAAATAATGCCATACTTAAGCCATCTCCCTCAAGTAACAGGAACAACTTGGGTGGGTGACATGCACAGTTTTTATAATGCATTGCAGAGGGGGTATGATGTCACAAGAGTGCAACAGTGATCCTGCCTATCACTGCTGCCACAGGGGTATGGTAATCAAGCCACTGCAGGCCCCTAGTGAAGTACTGGATTCAGGACTGAAGAGGGAATCTGCTCCCACTGCAGGCTGCAAATTGGAGCAGTTTGTCTTCTAGCTGGGTTCAAAAGTCCCATTATATTTTTCAGTCTTAAAAATAGAAACAATTTAAAAAAAAAAATCTGCTTTATTTTAATGTTATTCCATTCTCATAAATAAATCAAGTGCAAGGTTAGAGTTGGATAGAAGAGTAGTGTACTTTTAGATATGTACTGTATAATAGTGTTGGGGTACTGTTTTAGTATTCTTATAATTAGACTGGAGCTATGTGCCTGCTAGTCTGTTATTTTCTGGATTAAGAAATCACTTCTTAACTTAGCCTGGAGAAATATGACTGTTATTCCGTTATTTCCAGATTTAGGAAATTACTTCTTCAGTGGATAAGAAAGATAGAAGGGCACACTTCTTCACAGTGTGATCTTATTATGTTATCATGAAGAATTCCAATTAGAAAGCCTAATATTCCCTTTGCTGTAATTGTATCATTTATATTGATTTCAGCTGTTCACTCCTCCTTTGTGAAGTTATGTTCTGGTGGAACAAATATAGACTATATCACAGTAACATCTTACCGAATCCCACATTATGTTGGTGATCACCTTACTACATAAAGCAGGTTTATTTGTTCCAGTGTAATAAAAAGAAAAAGAAAAAAATACATCCATTACTGTGACAGGTTGCTATTGCCAAACCTCTCTCCCCTCCTTCAATAAATACATTCCAGCAATACCAGTAACAATGAATCTGTGTGCTCATAAGTCCATGCCATCACAGTGAATCTTATAACACCTGTTTTTAGCACTAATAAATATATGAGATCTGTATAAATGTCCCAGAGTCAATGTTCCAAATAGAAATCTTTGGTCACCCATGAAATGACAAATCGCATTCTTCATTCAGGCCCACTTCTGGTTCTAGTGGGCCCATCCTGTGGATCCAGTAAATCTCCCTCCTTAGTCCTAATCCTTATTCCTTTTAGGTTTTTCAACTTTTTTGAGTTTCCAGAACCTAAGTGAGCTGACAGAAATTCTTGCAGGATTGAAATGTCTGCCAACCAGAGTTTTCTCTTTCCTTCATATGTTGCTGTTATGCTCTCTTTTTCTTATACATAGTTCTTTCTTTGGCTTTCCCACAGATAATTTGTTGCATGGACTTTACAATAAGTAAATGATTTTTTTTTAGCATTTAGTGATGTTAGTCCCCCAGACCCAAGTTGCTCTCCAGACAACGGTCACCCTGACCCCACTCCCCCAACTTTTCTCCAGGACATACCTTTGCACTAAGGCAGTATGGGCTGGGTGTTCAATGGGATGCAAGGACACTGTGACCAGGGTCAGAGGCAGCTCAGGAACTATTTATCATTTTATCTTCCTGAGAGGTGGCGCGCAATGCTGCTTAGGCATCTCCATGCATGTTTCCATGCATGGAGCATTGGCAAACACCATTTCTTCCCTCATGCTGACAGTCTGAGTATGCCATACCCCCAACTGACACTAGGGGCCAGGTGAATGCCAGTCAGTGAAACCCTCCCTCTCTAGGAGGGGAGAGCAGTCCTCTGGATGCTGTATCCTCACCTTCCATGCCCAGCAACCTGAGTCCACATCCAAACCTGGGTCAGGTCACCGGCATGATGTGAGATGTGGTCTCCAATGCCTTAGCCCTCAGTGGCACTGGGGTGGCACAACAAGTAAATTATGTGACGTGAAGTACATGTTATGTGCTGCCTAATTTTATGCTTCATCAGACCTTAGCATTATAATGGAGGATCAAATAGCTGAAATCCATATATAGTAAAATGAGACAATTACAGCAAGGGCAGTATTAGGTTTCATGATTGGAATCCTGCATGATAACATAGTAAGATCCCATTGTGAAGAAGTGTGCAACTTTATGTCTTTCTTATTAACTTAAGGGGTAATTTCCTAATTCAGGAAATAACAGAATAGCAACAAAATGGCTTCAAATTTGCCTAGACATGATTTCCTAATCCAGGAAATAACAGAATAGCAGGCACATATATCCAGTCTGTTTAGAAATAGTACTGCAACACTATTACCCAGTCCTAAAATTGCACTGATCTGGAATCCAACTGTAACCTTGCCCTTGATTTATGAAAATGGAATAACACCAAAATAAAGCAGATGTTTTTGCAGACTTTAAGTCTGCAAAATGTAATGGGTCTTTTGAATGTGGGGAAGGGGGGGACCACTGCATTTTGCAGCTTGTAGTGGGAATGGATTAGCACATGAATCCTAAATCTGATACACCATTCAATGCTTGCAATTGCTTGATTTCCAAAGTCTTTGTGGCAGTGTGGTTGATGGGATCACTGTGGGATGTCTTGTGATGTCATACCACCTCCATAATGTAGTATAAAAACTGAATGTCAGCCACCCAAGCTGATCCTGTTACCTGAAGGAGACAGCTGGAGTATGGCATCCTTTCCCCAAATCATAACAGTATGTGAAAATTATGAGACACTCCAGCTCAGCAAAGGGCAACACCATGTAAGGTATGAAATATCAGAATTACCTAATCAAAAAGAAGGAATATTATAAGATCTGAATCAACTGAGGATTAGGGATTGCTCTCCTAATATTTATCTCGCTGGTATATTTTGAGATGATGAAGTAGCACTATTAAGAAATTGGTATAATAGTGTGGATAATCGGCAAGATACTTCTTACAGTATGTCACAAACAATAAAATAGATAATAACCTGAGCATATGGAGTCACAGACTGTCCTGAACTAGTAACCATGTCTGATTATTATCAAAATAAGCTAATACGGCAATAATGAAGTTGCAGTACAATAGAACTTGATATATAGTATTAAACTGAAAGGACTCTTTAATCATATGAGAGAAAGAAGAGAACTGTTTTATTACAGTTTACAGCTGATCTGGCTTACATCACCTAGACCTGGCTGGATGAAAATGCCGGCCCCATTTTGGAAGCGGCAATTCCAGTCGGGTACTCAGTGATACACTGTCCGAGACTGGACTGGGTGGAGGGGGGGGGTAGAGGTCTGTTTTAAGACTGAGTTGGGCCTCTCTGGTGTACAAGTAGAGGAAACAGAATCCTTTGACTGTACTGTGGTATGGGTTGCAGGATATCTCTCGACTACCATCCACCTGGGGATGAAAAATGATTCCTGCAGGAAGTGGCGGACTTCACTGTCGACATGGCATTGGAGTCGTCCAGACTGATGGTTCTGGGCAACTTCAGTGCTTGGGTTGATGACAAACTCTCACCTTTTGGAAAGCACTTCCTCCAGTTGATGACATCACTAGGCTTCACACAGATTGTTTCCTCAGCTACCCATAATCACGGTCATTCTCTGTATTTGGTTTTCCTCCTGGGGAATGAGGCCTCTGACCTGGGGGTGGAACCTGTCGGTTAGGTTCAATTTCTGCACCACACTTGCTAGATCTGCCCCTGTGGAGATGGTCAGTTACCGCCCTTTATGGGATGTGAGCTCTGATGACCTGGCGGTGGTGATTGACCTCTTGGAGCTTCCTGATGTCAGCTCGGGTCCGGAACTGTTGGTCCTAGCCTATAATAAGGCCATCTCCATGGACCTTGACCTGATTGCTCCTGTCTGGGTTCATCCCCTTCCACTTTGCCCTCGGGCCCCTTGGTTCGATGGGTCCTTGAGGGAGTTGCGGCAGTTGGGATGAAGGTTAGAACGTCGTTGGCAGAAATCTGCCCTGGAGACCGACCATCTTAGTTTGGTGGAGCACTATCTGGCCTACCAATCAGTGGTCTCCTGTAAGGCAGAGTTCCTGTCCAGGGAGATTGCTGTCACTCAGAACTGACCAGCTCAACTCTTCCAAACTGTGGACAGGTTGTGCAACCCAGCCTGTCTGCAGCTCCATCAAGCTTTTTCACAAAAGGAGTGTGATTTGCTTGCTCGATTCTTTGCGAATAAGGTGGCCGTCATCAGGTCAGAGATCCTCTTGACTCCCTCTGTGGGGGATGCTGTTGGTCGGTGCTAGGTCACTATACCTCGTACTTCCTGGAGTATCTTTGACCTGCCTGAGTTCGCAGATATTATATGGATTGTCCAAGGGATGTGCTCTATGTGCTTTGGTTTAGATCCTGGCTAAACTTCCCTGATTTTGGGTTGTTATGAGATCATTGACCCAGTTCTGGCTCAGATTGCCTGGTGTTTCTTGGAATCGGGTGAATTTCCAACCTCCCTGAAGGAGGCAGTGGTGACACCCCTTCTGAAGAAAGCTTTGTTGGACCAGGACACTCTAGCTAACTACAGACCTATCTCGAACCTTCCCTTTATAGGAAAAGTTATTGAGAAAGTAGTGGCAACTTAACTGGAGGACCATTTGATCATCCATAATTTCTACAAACCTCTCCAGTCTGGTTTCCATAAGAAGCATAATACTGAGACTGCTCTGGTTTGGGTGCTCAATGATCTCCTGATGGCAAGAGATTGGAGAAACCGTTCCATTGTGGTACTCCTAGATCTCTCTTCAGGCTTTGACACTGTAGGCCATGGGGTGCTACTCGAGCACCTGAAGTCCATCTGTGGCCTGACAAGTACAGTTCTCAGGTGGTTTACATCTTTCTTAACTGGCAGAACACAGACAGTTGTGTCGGGGATTTTTCCTTCTGACTCATTCCCTTTGCCCTGTGGGGTCCCTCAGGGCTCAGTGTTTTCCCCCATGTTGTTTGCAGTGAATATGCTATACCTCAGAGACATTGTAAGATGGTATGGGCAGAGATTTCACTGCTATGCTGATGATATCCAGCTCTACCTGTCTTTTGCTCCCGACCAGGTTAGTGCTGTCTCAGTATTTAATAACTGCCTTGCTGAAATCAAAGACTGGATGAATTCAAGCTGGTTAAAGTTGAATGCAGGAATGACTGAGGTTATGGTCATGGACCCAAGTCACAGGATGGGGGTTGAGGATTGATCAGCCTTCTGGATTATTTCTGGGGGGCGCTCAGATCCTTACCTCTGAATGGGTGCACAACCTGAGAGTGGTGCTTGACGATGGGCTGACCCTTCATTAACAGGTGTCAGCAGTCATTAAGTAAGCCTTTTATCATCTTAGGAACATTGCCAGGGTCAAACACCTTGCTCCGTCCAGCGATCTGCCTGTGTTTGTCCACTCCTTTGTGACCTCGCACCTTCACTACTGCAACTCCCTTTACTTGGAGCTTCCTGGGGTTGATATCCACTGCTTGCAGCTAGTGCAGAATGCTGCTGCTTGACTGTTGACAGGGGGGTCTCAGGGGTCACATATCACCCCTGTGCTGCGCGATCTGCACTGGCTGCCGATTCATTGGTGGATCACCTTTAAGGTAGGTTTATTGACCTACAAAGCTTTACATGGACTTTGTCCCAACTACTTGAAAGAGCTTCTGATTCCCTACACACTTGTGTGACAGCTCTGCTCGGCTGATGAGGAGTTGCTGGCGATTCCGAGGGTTACTTTGAAATCTTCTGGGGCCCGTGCATTTATGTTTGCAGAGCCTACCCTCTGGAATTCTCTGCCCCATCAGCTCTGGGAATGCATGACCATGGAGGGTTTTAAACTGGCACTTAAAACCTTTTTGTGGAGTCAGGCTTTTCAGTGAACTGTTATTATTTGTTATTGTTGTTTTATTCACTAATTGCAATAGTTTTTTATGGAATCATGTTTTAACACTGTAAAGTGCCTTGGTATTTGAAAGGCACTCAAAAATAAAGTTATTATTATTATTATTAAAAAAGTCATCTGATAGATAATGTGGTGTTGGGAGCACTTTTTATTGTAGGTGGTTGTAGCACTGGGTGTTTTTATGCACTGAGATGGAATATGAATATTAATAGATGCTATATAGTAGACACAGCTACTGTAAAAGATACGCCTGATGAAGTAGCAAGATGGCTACCAAACGTTACCCAGATTGTGATGTGTTATATGGAATATTAAAAGAAGTTTAAAAACATATCTGACTGAGTGGTGTTTATCTTACTTCCTTTTGTTTTAATTAAAATATGAACCTCCCCAAACCACCCTCTCATCCCCATGCAACCTCAACTCACAAATAAATTAAAAATAAGAACAATTAAATCTAAACAAAACAACCCCAAAGTAAGTAACCATGATGCAAGTTGGTGAACTCTTGCACAATGTAACTCTTGTGGCCAGTTTTGATAAACTGAGTGAGTCAGAGCCTAGAATCTACCTGAGTGGTGTGCTCCTTAATCCTGAAAAGGGGTGATGCTAAGACAAGAGTTTTAGGCTTTGAATAAGTATCTAGTTTTCACCTCATGCAAAAGTGGAAACCCTAGTATCAATAGGAGTTTCTGCCTTAAAATAGTAGTTTGCAGCTGTGATGTGGAACACCACATTCTCCTTATGGGACAGTGTCTTTTTATGATAGTTTTGGGGAATTCCTTCCTAACCTGGGCAGTTAAGAGTTATGTACAAATGAAACAGAGGGTTCCAATGCTAGTACTGCTATTACCATTGGACAGTCAGACCAGCCGATATCATTTAAAGGATATTTCAAGACAGGGTGTGGGATATGATATGATATTATCATGCCTTGGGTGCACAGTAAGGCAAGATGCCACAATGCCTTTTGCAACCATGGAGTGGCAACATCCCACCATTTCCCATACCCTGAAGTACATTATTCCTGTTATGCATTGGCTTGTCTAGCAATTAAAATAAAAAGAAGGTTTTTAATTATATTTTCAGTTTTTTTTACAATGAGTAGGTGTAAGTTTAAAAAAAGAATGCTGATGTTCTCGTATTGGCAATATGTGCTGCTGTGGTGAATGTATTTCACTGTAGACTGATTGACAATGTCTCCCCCTCTCCCCTCACAAGTGATTAGTACTGTGGCGAAAAAAATGTGAACAGAAGCTGCCTTTTAATACTGGAAGGTAGGGAATAGTTAATTATAGTTAGTTCTGCCCTGTTCAGTGTCGTTGTGGCTCAGCTGGTAGCACATCCACCTCTGGGCTAGAAGGTCACTGGGCTTATACCATAAACAATGACAAGTGCAGTATTATGGGTGTGCCATTCTATGGTTGAGACATTAAACCAAGCTCACTTCTACCCATATCTGGTGCTGTTCTAGTTGATGTCCAGGTGGAAGTAAACAAACCCAAGACACTTTTCGCAAGGGTTGGGGAATTTTATTTAAAAGAAAAATCATACATGCATGTAAACAGAAAAATTCCCACAACCAAAAAAACAAAACAGAGCAATTCCAAATAATAAATCAAGTTACACAGAAAAATATAAACTATATACATAACCAATAATCACCAATAATTCATCTTATGTTATGTATTTATACATATATACTGTTTAGAGAGACTGTACCAGCACTTTTAGCCACACCTCTGAAACATCAAGCATAGAGCCAAGTACAATGTTTCCACAGCTCACTCCAGACTGTCTGAAGACATTTTCCATTTTCTTCTGTACATACCTTTAGCATGGTTCTTTGCACCATGTCAAGTATTACTTTACTATCAAGAATTTTTTTCTGAATCTGCAAGGCACACCTAGCCTACCATAAACAGTACCTGTAGGAAACAAAGGAAAGCTGCTGAGTGGACTGGTGATACTTGAGCCATTCCATATGATATAGTCTGAGAACTACCAAAAAATAGCCCATTGATGTAAACTGTGCATCCTTACACTCTCAGTTCAGCTGTGCCCAAAAGGACTTGGCAAACAGACAGTCTAACAAAAAAATGGTCTTGAGTTTCTATTACTCTCTCGCAGTCTTCTCTCAGACAATACAATTCCTCAGTCTTTTTCATGTTTAAGAGAGCCCTTACCAAGTAATATCCTACATCTGACATGAAATTCTCTTATTTAAAAGCCGTCTTATCACTTCTGCTTCCTTTCCATTCAGACATACAGTAGTCTAAAACTTATTGTCTGAGAATAACAAGCATTGTTATTCCCCCTAGGACTTCGCCATTTTGTGCAGCACTCCACCCATCCCTGGACAACTCAAACCTCTCTGTCTGCCCCTCTCTTAGTACCCCATTGTAGGACTTCCCTGAGCCAATGCTTCTTTTTCCACAGGACACCCCTCTGTTTGAATAAACTACCTCCTGCTGTCTCTCTGGAGCAGCATCAAGGCCCATTTAAATCCCGACTACGCTGGGAAATTCTCTCCCACTCCTGCTGCAACTGCGCCTAGTACCTATCTGCAATGGGGATGCAAGTCACCCACTACTTTCCCCCACTTTCCCTTTGATCTGGGGTCTGCCCCCTACTGTTTGACCCTACAGAAGTTGTAACCAGGCTGTTGTTTATTGATCACTGTCTTTTGATACTGTAACTACTGTTGTTTACTGCTGTGACTCAGGCTGGATCTCTCTGCCCTTGAATCTGTTACTTCTCCTCTTTAGAACATTGTAATATTGCCCTGTTCTTGTCTTTTTTGTACCCTGTTACGCTATTTCATTTTTGATGTGGAGCCTTTGTAAAGGAGCCATTGACTCAAGGGTTCTCATTCCAAGTCTTTCAATAAAGAAATAAATTATAAATCCGTTGTCGAGACTGAGACATGATAATGTTCAGCGCTAATTTCCAAGTTTTAATCTTTTCTGTAATTACCTGTATGTATTTTGGAACCACATAGCCTAGCACTTTCACTTGACACATCCATTGTCCCATCTGCCATTTCTGAAAGTGGCGCATATCCAGTCCATTACCATCGAGGACTATGGTTTTCTCAAGTCCATTAAGACTGGTGAGACATTGCAAAATAAAAACACTGCAACAAAAAATATCACAGGTTTACCATACTAATTTCTTCTTATTATTTTATACCCCTGCATGGAACATCCCATTTAATGGTGTTTTAGCTACTCCTTCATAAACCCTGGAAAAAATAAGACTATATTACATAAGTCTGCTGGAGGAGGATAAACTACACTTATATACAAAAAACATGGTAACAATAAAGTCTAAATTGAAAACACTCTTTTTAGGCTGCAGTGGGCAGAGCCCTACAGACCTCCTGTGATCAAAAAGGGGAGACATTTCTAACTGGAAAGTAATGTGAAGTTGCCTCACAGTCACCTCTGTGTCCTTGAAATACTCCGCTGTCTCCATTAGCAATCACACAGCAGTATTTTTCTTCAGTTAGAGATAGCGGCAGAACACGGCACAGTCCGCCATTTCCAAGATTGCCACCATACACATACTTGACTACCTGTGCACGTGCAGGAGCATTCAATGGCCATCTTGAACATGGCAGACTGTGCTGTGTTCCACTGTCACCTCTGACAGGAAGACCGCAGATGACACTGTGCTCATCTGGTTTTCTTTTTTGTTGGGACTATAGAATTTTTCTTTCCACCCCCCAACCCTTCCTTTCAGCACTCAACACCCCCGAAACATAACAGTGACACTGAGGTTGCCCGATCCCCAGTGTCCATGAATCCATGATTTTTTTTTAGGGTCCCCACATCCAGTACCATGTATGTGTGGTTATTTACAGTATTTATTTATTGTTTTTTTATATATATATTTGCCTCCCCCCATCTGACTCTCCTTCTCAGCACCCATCTTCCACCTCCCACCCCCAGAAACATAACAGTGACACTGGGGGTACCCAATCCCCTAGTGCTGTGATCAGGAATCCTCGTTCCATTTTTTTCTCTCAATCCAGTAAAAATAAAACCATCTGTTGATGTCTTTTGCAGCCGTAACTGTCCCTCCACCAGTCCATCCCACTCAATACGCACCCCCTGCATCCCCCCAAGCCCTTACTTACCCATCAGGGTCCAATGCCATAATCTTCTCTGGATGGCAGCCACATCTTTACTCTTCAAAGCCGAACAGCGAACTGAAAATACAGGTAAGCTGTTAAATGTATTTCAATGGTGTTTTTAATTTAGTGGCATAACTTGTCCATTTCTTCATACTTTGGGCACAAATTTTCAATATGCCTTTCTTTGGACCCTGCCTCATGAACAATTGCATTGACATTAGGCAACTCTGTCCTGAAAGGCGATTTCATGGTCCCTGTGCAAAATCACCTTTTGGGCAGAAGTTGAACATTTTCTATGCCCTTTTTCATGAGGTGGGGTCATAAGAAGGCTCTGTTGAAAAGTTAGCATAAAAATATTAAAAAAACAACAAAGTTTGAGCCTACATGACTGACTGGAGAAGGGCTCATGTGATCTCACTCCACAAGAGTGGTAGCAGGGAGGAGGCAGGGAACTACAGACCAGTCAGTCTTACCTCAGTAGTGGGCAAGATTATGGAGACACTCCTTAAGGAAAGGATAGTGCAGCACCTGGATTCCATAGGAGCACAGGATGCAAGACAGTATGGGTTTACAAAAGGAAGGTTCTGTCAAACTAATCTCATAGATTTCTTTGACTGGGTAACCAGATTGTGGACCAAGAGGGAGCAGTTGATATTGTCTACCTTGACTTCAGCAAAGCTTTCAATACTATTCACACATAGAAGATTGATTAATAAGCTAGGTAGGCTCGGGTTGGGTCAGACATTGGTCACCTGGGTGGCAAACTGGTTGGCAGGCAGAAAACAGAGAGTGGTGGTAAATGGTATACAGTCAGAAGAGATGCAAGTCACAAGTGGGGTACCTCAGGGATCAGTGCTGGGACCAGTCTTCTTCAATATCTTCATCAATGACATTGCAGATGGATTGGAGGGCAAGGTTTGTCTGTTTGCAGATGACACCAAGATCTACAACAAAGTAGATGATCCAGGTGAGGTGGGCAGAATGAGAAGAGATCTGGATAAACTAGCAAAATGGTTGGAAGAGTGGCAATTGGATTTTAATGCAAAGAAGTGTAAGATCATGCACATAGGGACGAGAAACCCTGAAGCCACCTATAGGCTGGGAGGGGAGTTGCTGGCAGTTACAAGGGAAGAAAGAGACCATTACTAATGATCTGAAATCATCCAAACAGACCACTAAAGCAGTAGGTAAGGCTAGAGGGATGTTGGGGTGTATTAGTAGGGCTATCACAAGTTGGAAGAGGGAGGTAATAATCCCTCTTTACAAGACACTGGTTAGGCCCCATCTGGAGTACTGTGTGCAGTACTGGAGGCCACACCTTCACAAGGACATTAACCAAATTGAGGCAGTCCAGAGAAGGGCAACCAAAATGGTACAGGGACTGCATCAGAAAACATTTGAGGACAGATTAACTGAACTCAATAAGTATACCCTAGAGCAAAGGAGGGATGGAGGTGTTATGATTGAAACATTCAAACACCTTAAAGGCATTAACAAGAGTCTAACATGTTTCAGTATAACAAAAATAGCAGGACAAGAGGACACAGCATGAGATTAGAGGGAGGCCAATTAAGGGGTAATGTGAGGAAGTTATTTTTCACAGAAAGGGTGGTGGATGCATGGAATGGCCTACCTCAGGAAGTGGTGGATATGAATACAGTGCAGGGCTTCAAACAGGCATGGAATAGGCATAAGAGAGCAATACAGATAAGTATGAATAGATAGACCATTGACAGAGCAAAGGCCAATGGCACGTTTATAAGGTAGAAAAAGAAATGGGCAGACTGGACGGGCCTTGTGGTCCATATCTGCCGTCAGCTTCTATGTTTCCATGTTGCATTGAATTTTGCGAACGCAGGCTCATAACCTTGGTAATTTTCAATATTTTTACCCCAGATTTACAAAATAGCCATATCTTTACAGCACCTCATTAATGTGACAGCTGTAATTTTCCAAATCCTGGCCAAAATATTTTTTTACATCCTGAAAGGTGATTTTGCTGTTCCTGCCTGAAATCACCTTTTGGACAGGAGTTGAAAATTTTGTCTGCCCTTGTTCACGAGGTGGGGTCTTAAGAAGGCTAATGTTTTAAATTTGATGTAAAAATATTTAAAGAAAACAAAGTTATGAAGCTATGTTGAATTTTACAAATGCAAGCTCATAAGTTTTGTGATATTCAATATTTTTACCTCAAATTTTCAACATGGCCATTTCTTAACAGCACCTCATGAATGTGATAGCTGTCATTTTTCAGCTCCTGTCCAAAATGTGTTTTTGCATCATGAAAGTTGATGTTGCAGTTCCTGTGCTTAATCACCTTTAGGCCAGGAGTTGAACATTTTCTTTACCCTTCTTCACGAGGCAGGGTTGAAACAAGGCTATGCAGAAAATTTGGTGTAAAAGTTGCAAAAAGCAACAACTTTGTGAGCCTACATTACAGTTTGCTAACACAGTCTCATAACTTTGGTAATTTTCAGTATTTTTACTCAGATTCCTTGGCTGCAGCCATATCGGTTTTGGGCAAAGCTTGTCTTCAGGAGGGCTCTGTTTTTCAAATAGGCCAGTTTTCGTTCAGCTTTTTCAATACATTGTAACCAATTTTCCCTTACCTAGTTCCCTGTTCCAAATAGAAGCCTCAGTATTTTGATAGGTTCATCTTGTGCTTGGATCCCTGCTATACTGGGTAAAACTACATCTCCCAGTTGATGTCCTATATTATACAATGGCAAGAAAGAATCCCGGATTCTGATTGGTCAGTGTGTGCCTGAGACAGTGATGATATTACAGTATAACATCACTGTCACTGATTAGCATTAGCTTTGCTTGCCATTACCATAGATCACCTTTACCTTTTTTTCCTCTTAAGAAACTCACAAAAAATCTACTAAAAACATTTTTAAAATATTTTTTTTTATTTTGTATCACAATGAGCCATTGTATAACAGCAATAAGGTACTCCAGGGTGTGTGTTATTGTATCATAACATCACTCCTGGCATGGTGGAAGCACTAGGCTTTGCCTCGTGCTTCAACCCAACCCAGGAGTGAGGTTATCACACAATAACACATACCCTGTCATGCCTTATTGCTTAATTCAGACCTGCCAAGTTGTTATATTGTATGCTTACCCCAGTCAATTTTGAGAAAACATTCATCATCTGTTGCACATGCCTACCAGATTCTATACTATATTTTGAACCAGGATGCACAAGCTGTCTGCATAAGCTAACCTTTTTTTATTTCCAGAATATCCAGAGCAACAGGAACACTCTTAATATTCTCATTCTGATTGATTAATTAATTAATCTAAGCAGAGGATCCAGAGAAAATGAAAACAGTAATGGACTTAGTAGACATCTTTGCCATACACCCTTTTGAACCAATAACTGAGTACTCATTTATTTATTTATTTAAAAGTTTTACCAGGAAGGCATACTGAGCAGAATGACCCTCTATTCCAGATGTGTCCTGGGGGAAGAGGGCATTGGAGAAGTATGCAATAGAGATTTATACAGATCATATACAAGTACAGCAGCTAAGCACATCCAATAGTAGGATTAGTATTTACTACATAATAAACAGCTGAGGGTAGAGGACAGTGAATGTTTGGAGTGCAGCCTGTGTGCAACTAACAGGTGGTCAGGATTTTGTAGAAATGTGAGATGTATAGCCCTCAGTGGTGCTAGGTGCAAGTGCAGGAGGTGGAGAAATGCTCCTTGAGGAGAGAGTGGAGGTGCTGGGTATTGGCGGTATGTCGAATGTCCACTGGCAAGGAATTCCATTGTTTAGGCATGTGATATTTGAAGGCAGCCTGGCCAGAATTTGTGGACATATGTGGGACATAGAAGAGCCAGGAGTCAGTGTTCCTGAGTGAGTACGCTGGTGGGGGTTGAGTTGTTAGGGCTGCTGTGAGGTAAGGAGGAAGGGAATGGTCCCAGAGTTTTGCTGTCATCCTAGCACAGTGGGCCAGTCTCCTGTCATGAAGCGATGGGAGGTTCAATGACCTCTAGAGGATGCAGTGATGGGTTGAGGGGCAGAAGTCCAGGGCGAACTGGTAGAAGGAGTGGAAGAGAGGATCCAGTCTGGCTAGGAAGGACTTAGGAGCAGTGCTGTAGATAGCATCCCCATAATCAAATATTGGGAGGATCATTTTCTGTACAATTGCCTTGCAGGTTGGGAGAGGTATGCAGTCCTTGTACCTATATAGGATGCCCAGCTTGGGGTGCAGTTTCTTGCAGATTGCGTCTATATGAGCAGAAAAATCAAGGTGCTGGTCAAGCCAGAACCCCAGGTACCTGAATGTGGTACAAGTCTCCATGGGAATCCCTTCAGTGGTGTAGAAGGTGGGGATGGCGAGGGGATGGGAGAGTCTCTGCCTTGAGCCAAATGTTAGGGAGACTGTTTTCTTGGGATTAAGAAAAAGTTGATTTGACGTAAACCAGAGCTGGGTATTATTGAAGTCCTGCTGTAGTCTAAAAGTCACTTCAGAGGAGTTGGGATCTGATGCATACAGTACTGTGACATCTGAGTACATGTGAATGGATGTGTGTGGACAGGCCAAGGGCAGATCATTTAGGAAGATGGAAAACAGGATTGGGCCAAGGACCGAGCCTTAGTGGATCCCTGTGGTGACCTGGAGGGGGCCGATGTGTGAGAGCCAATTCTTACTGATTGTGACCTACCCACCAGGTAGGAGTGGAACAAGCTGTTGGCAGCTCCTGAAAGTCTGGTGAGGGAGAGTTTGGATAGTAGGAGGGCATGGGAGACAGTGTCAAAGGCTTTTGCAAGGTCAACAAAGATGGCTGAAATGGTGGTGTGCCCACTAGCCGTACCTGTGAGGATGGTGTCAGTGAGTCAAAGAAGGGAGGTGTTGATGGAGTGTGTTTTCCTAAATCTAGACTGGTAGAGTGAGAAGAAGAAGGAGAAGGAGTCAAGAAAGTTGGAGAGTTGGGAGAGACTGAGGCGCTCCTGGATTTTGGCTAGTATGGGGAGAAGAGAGATGGGGCAGTAGTTGCCCGGGGAGGAGGGATCATCTCCTTTAGGAAGGGGGATGACTGTGGCATATTTCCAGTCAGAGGGGATCTATGCTAGCGAGAAAGAGAGGTTAAACAGATTGGCCAGAAGGCTGGCGATGGCAGGTGCAGATAGGTGGAGCATTTTGCTGTCCAGTCCTGATGGGCATTTTCCTTTGGAAGGGTTGAGAGTCCTCAGCACTTTTAGTACTTCGGATGGGGTAACCAGGTGAAAGGAAAAGTGTGAGGGTGTTGGAGCTGAGTCATAGCTGAGTTTATCAAGAGGAGCACCACCGCACCTTGATACAGTAGTAGTAGTAGTACAACTCACTTAAGGGATTCCTCAAGAAAGCCATATCTACTTAGTATTTTCCAAAGATATGTATGTTGAACCCTGTTGAAGGACTTTTCCTGATCTACAGTCAGTAAAAAAACATTTACCATACCTTTTTCACCTCTTTCCACTATTTTCTGTAACATTATCTAATAATCCATTATGTTCCTATTTCGAATAACACACACATGAGACCCAACAAGAACCGCTGGGGCCACCTGGAACAACGTGTCAGACAGTATGTTAGATAGAATCTTCATATCCATATTTAAGAGGATAAGGGGCCTCCAGTTTCCAATATCTGACCTGTCCTCTGATAAAGAATATGGATTAGTAATGCTGTCTGCATGGATGATGGCAATTGATCTGACTCCAAGGTCTGGTTTAAGATTACTGTCAAAATCAGACCTAGTGCTGGAAGAAAGAGTTTATAAAATTCTACTGGTAGGCCATCACTACTGGGAGCTGCCTTATTAGTCATCTTTTTAACAGTTGCTTCTATCTCTGATTCAGATATGGGCAAGGTTAACTGTATTTTTGTGGCCTCATCAATAGGCAAAATCTATAAAGTTGACATGATCTAGTCATTCCATTCTGTAATAATCAGAATACCAGAGGCGTCTGCAATATGCTCTTTTATCACTTGCCTTATTTCACATTCTGAAGTAGCTTCTTGTAATGTTACTGGATTATAAATACTGGCCATTACACTCTGTCCTGACACCTGGCAAACTAGTCCAAGTGTTGAGACTCCTCTTATGTCCCACATTTCAGTTCTAACGCCAGTGACCATAACCCATCATACTGAAACTCTTTCATTTCCTCTTTTAAAGCTTTTTTCTGAAAAATCTGCCTTGTCTTCATCCATGCGAGAAATTGACTTGTGCAGATGTGCATGCATTCATAAATAGTTTGTATTCTGAGTGCCATTCTCATTTTGCCCTATTTTAAAGAATAACTGTTAGAATTATTCTTTAGACTCCTCCCACCATTGTACAGAGATAGCATAAGCATCAGTTATGATATGTCTTGCTTTCAACAAGTCCCATCACTGTTCTTAAACATCGACTTTTTCTAATGTACTAACGTTCAATCTCCATGGTCCAGCTGATTTAGGGGGTCCAGACCAGCTTGTCAATGACATAATATTGCCATGTGATCCGACATTTCCACTGCAATAGTTCTTGCTGGGTGTACTTTAAAATCAGGAGTCGGGAACAGGAAATCTATTCAGGAAGACAGAGATCCCTTAGTAAAATTGTGTAACTAGGCTGCTTATCACTGCTACTAACTGTCCTGCAAACCAGCAGTTACAATCATATTTTTGAGGACTACCGAGTCACAAAATGCCTTCTGAGTTTTATCTTCCTGTCTTGTAATGATAATCCACAATTGAAATCTCCTTCTAGGATCACTGATCTCTTGGTGTGCAGATAGATTCTGATTGCATTACATGGGCCCTATTCATGAATGGGCTGGGTTGGCTTTGTGCCATATAACTCAGGTGCATAGCCACCCTGCACCGGTTTACGCCCATTGCGCCCCCTTGGCAGCATTCACAGATTTGTTACACCCCTCCCATATACCAGATCCCTGGCCGAGAGTGAAGCACTGCTCGTGGGTGGGCTGGGGTCTCCACAGGGGGGCATGCCAGCACTCTGCACCATTCACAATAGTGCAGAGTGACGAATGCGGGGGCTTGCAGCTATGCATCTGGAGTGCAGCCATTATGGATATGCACCTCCTACAGATGCCACTGTCGGATCCACTAGTGCAGGTGGGGTGTCATAAGATCCACTCAGGATGGTGCTGCTGGTGTCAGGGACAGTGGTCAGGCCAGGGTGAGTGGCCAGCAAATGCCCTCTGGCCAGCATGACTGTTGCCCTGCACATGCCCTGCAACAAGGCCCAATACTGGTGCAAGTGATCCACTGTGGACCTGGTTAGGGCAGCTGAATGGCTGCTGACCTGGGTCCGCAACCCCGTCCCCACAAACCTCTGTGCTGGTGGTACAGGGATGTGGAAGGGAGCTGGGTGGGGACTGCTGCTTTGTAAATGCAGTCCCCGTGTGGATCTCCCAGGAGGTGCGGGGTTGCATGTGCCTTTATGCACCGGCTCTGCAGCTGTTTGTGAATAGGGCCTATTAAGGCTATTCTACTTGCCTTAGTCTGTGGGGCATATACATTTATAAGGCATAAAGACATCCAACACTGTTATACATCCAACAATAGCAACTTCCCTGATTCTATTTCCATCAGTCTAATTACTGTGACCCGAATGTGCTTAAGCAAGATGCCTATCCCATCACATCTATCCAACCCTTGAGACTATAAGGAACCATAGATTGTTTGTGGCAGACACTTCAAATAGGGTCTTAATACGAGTATTGTTTAAGGAAAGTACATTTCCTGGGATGGTTTCTAGAATAGTCACTCTGGTTACCCTTTCAGCAAAAGTCTTAATGCTGCTGACATTTAAAGTTACTGGGGGGCAATTGTATTACCAATACACATGGCCACTAAGTAGGAAGGGAGTCACAAATGCCTGTCCTAGTCTGAGACCTCATTCTTCTGCAACTTTCTTTTCTTTTTTTCTTTTTTTTGGCTGCAGATATGACAATGCCACTGCCATCCCAGTCAGAGGACATGTCTTTAACAGAGGAACAGAGGAAGAGATGAAAGATGTCTCGGAGTCACCTTCCTCCTCCATGTCCCCTCGATTCCTGACAGAAGAAAGAACAGCAAATTTAGTCCATGTGGTAATCCTTGAAGATATCACAGGATTTTACACATTCTTTTTTTTTTGTTTCCCTCTTTTTCTACAAGGGACAACCTCCATCTCTTCTTCTGGGGGGGGGGTAGCACTTCGGGTTGAGATTCCAACTGGCTAGGAGGTGCTTCATTATCCACCTCAATCTCATCTACTACTCATGCAAAGATATCTGTAGGGATACTGTCTAGCCTTTTGTTGGCTGTTGGAGAGGCTACCTAGTTCCTGTGTCAGACTGGTCTTCCTGTGCCAAAATCCCTTGAACTGAGATCCAGGACCTATTCTCACTTGCTTTTGAAACAGCTGGACCATCCTAAGTCATAGTCTGAGAATGACTTCCTTTATCAGCAAACCACTGTTCTGAGGCCTTAGCGGACCCCTGTGCATGTCCCTTAGTGATCAAGGATTGTTGAACAATTCCCCTTGCCCTATTATGTGAGGCTCAAAGACACTGACTGTAATAATAATAATAATAACTTTATTTCACATAAGCGCCTTTCAAGCCATCAAAGCGCTTTACAACAAGATAAAGCAACAATAATAAAATCAGTAGTGAACAATATAATAAAAGTTGTCTGATGATCATACTAATTCAGTACCCATAAATGCCTGATGCCATAAGTATGTTTTCAACTCCTGTCTAAACCCTCCCACAGTCATGCACTCCCGAAGCTGATGGGGTAGAGAATTCCAAAGGGAAGAGTCCATGTGCATGAATGCATGGGCCCCCAAAGATTTCAATGACACCCTTGGAATCTCCAGCAACCCCTCGTCAGCTGAACAGAGCTGTCGCATTGAGCGATAAGGCACAAGAGGCTCTTTCAAGTAGTCAGGGCCAAGAATGATCATGTTCCTCACATAAATTACATTTAAATGGGTTCAGACACCTTACACTAATGTGAATTACTTAAAACAGAGGTTACACATCTCTGCAGCACATGCAGCACTTGCATGGCTTCCATTTCCTCATGTATGGCAAGTTGGGAGCTGCCCAGGATAAAAGCACATGGCTCTGTATTTACCCAAATTGAAGTTGACTGGAAGGTGGCATGTTCCAGTATTTTGCTGCAGCAATTTAACTTTGAATAATCCCTCTCCCCCATGTAAGCCTGCTACATATCAATAATTGAAATTGGCTGTTCCAATACTTCACAATGTTGCTTGAGCCAATATGTAATATCTGACACTTGAACCCCCTCCTTCCTAAACAAGACTGTAACTGCCGTTACGCCAGTTTACACAGGGAAATAACACTGAAGGGAGTCCACAGATCAGAATTTTTTAGTTGATCATATTTTAACCAGAATCTTTCCAGAGACTTAAGGGATCTAAAGCTCACATCATAAATTGTCTCCCAAGACATGTATCACATCGTACAGTTCAGCTGCAAAAAAGCCCATATAATCTTTTAGCAAGTTTCTAATAATAAAGGTTCTATCTGGAGGAACTCCAGGTTTTCAACATATTTCAACCAGACAGCATTTGTCCTCTGAGCTGGTTCTCCCTGTGCTGCAAACAAGTCAGGCATCTGAAATTGCCAGGGAGAGTCATGCTGCGAAGAATGCAGCTCAGATCCTGAGTCAGAATCCTCCGAATTACTACCACTAGATACCTCTTGGTCCTCCATTGATGTTTTATTTAATTTTTTTTTTGGGAGGGGGGGGATGTCTGTTCCCTGTAAGAAAAGGTCAATCACAGAATCAGACATTTTATTATTCATTACTTGCTCATTCTCCTTCCCAGTATTAACCTCAGTCTTATCCTGGACCTCCTCTTTAGACACTACCTGCATTCTGTTTTGTTCAGAGTCATTGTCAACAATAATAGCAGCCTCTGCCACTCCCTCTGCTCGGTTCACCTTGTCATCCAAACTCGCAGTATCCTGGGGTTTATGGACGCCAACAGGGCCTGTATTGTTTGGCATCCATGCTGAGTTATCTGCAGTGCTGACCCAACCCACTTTCTTCAGAGCCAATTCTAGAGAACACTCTGTGGAGGCTTGTTTTGCTACATTGTTGGGAGTCTTATTCAAATGTCCTCTTTTTGCTCCCAACTTCAGATTAATTTTTGGCTTACCCAGAGCAGCTGACCCTTGTCCTCTCAATGTGCTTGGTTGTTCTAAGTCCATAACTGTAGCCTGAGTGCCGCGCTGCACCTTGGATTTTGAAACAGAGTGGGAACTCTCCTGCTGTAACTTAACCTGCAGGTCGGTCTCATTACTGCACTCATGACCTTGTACTGACTGCTGTAAACTCACAACTGCCATTTCAGGGCCCTGTGCAATATCAGTTTCGGGAACAGCCCTTTTCACCAGTTATTTCCTTATTGGGAGCTGATTTGTCCAAAACCAGAGCTTCTGCTCCTTTAACTGTCACACAAACTGTCAGGTTCTGTGATGGTTCTGCATCATTGGAAAAGACAATTTCCAGATGTCTGTCAGAAACAGCAACAGTTACTACTGGGGCCATGATCTCAGTGGACTGTAAAAGCAAAGAAGATAGCTTTTCCTTCTCCAACAAATACTTCACTTCCTCCTCAGCAACTAAGGCAAGCAACTGTTTTTTTTTCTTTCATCTAAAGCTTGTTTTAAGCATTCCTCTTCTTCTTCTGCCAGACAAATATCTGAAAGTTTTTTTTACCAGAGAAAGGTTGTTGCCAATTAGTTTCCACAATACTAGCTGTGCTGTTCTTACCCAAATCTACTTCCATTTGCTGCTGTTCAATCACCGAATCCACAACATCCAAGACCCCTGGAGAACAGGTAATGGGAGAGGAGATCAGCTCCCCCACCTCCAACAGCACCTCCACCATCCTTCTGGTCAGTCATCTTGACAAACAGCCAAATGGCCAGAGGTTCCCTGTAGATGAGAGTATGGGAATAATTTTTTTTTTACAACTTTATTTATTCACCAGCTTACCGAGGCATCTCTCAAAGGTGCCCTCTTGACACTAGCCCTTCTACTCCCTTCTATGACAGGCCACCCACCCCCAGATCTCCCTTCACTTGAGGGACTTCCCACCTTCCCGGATCACCCCCCCGCAACAGGGCCCAATCTCCCTTGGTGGTGTCTGTCTGAAATGAGAGGGTCCATCCCTCTCGTGAAGTCGGCCATGGATCCCTAGTGTGGCGTGCCCGGAATTAGGGATGTGAGGGAGGTCCCTGGGGCCCTTGTCACCTCCTCAGCAAGACAGGGTTTTTCCTTGGATTTTACACCCTCTCCCCCTACACTCCCCTGCAGAGCCTAAGTATGCAATGATGCCAGGGACGTCAGTTGTAGCTCTGCTTCCTGCTTCTTTGAGCCCCAAGCGTTACAGTGCCACCGGTCTCCACCAGGGGGCTGCTTCAATGCCAGGCTTAACGCTGGGATCCCCCCACCCCACCCCGAGAGAGACGAGCAGTTCTCTGGATGCTCGATCCTCTCTCTCTCTCTCTTCCCTGCAGACTGCCAGCGGCCCGGGCTTATTCCCAAACCCAGGTCATCAGCATGGTGCAAGGTGTGGTGTCCAGCGCCTCAACCCTTAGCACCACTGGGCCAGCATGGGAATTTTTTTTTTAATTAAAGGAATATCAAAACAAAAAATAACATCAAAATAAAAGTCAAACAGACAATAGCAGAGCACAGGTTAAGCACCTGCATGATGAAATAAGACATAACTATGTTCTGCATGCTTGATTAATAGCCTACAATTAAACATTTGGCAGAGACCATACTTTATCAAAAATGTGCTGGCAAACATCCTTGTTCCCTAATCTTAATATGAAAAAATTATTTTTCTACATAAATAATAAGTGACAAGATGGAAATATTTTTGTTTCAGTACAAACTGACAATGTTACTGCCACATCCACCATTTAATGGATGCACACACTATGTTTAGGGAGGAGGAGGTCCATGTACTCAACATACTGTCTCTTTTCCCTAGAATAAGAATACCATAGTCCATGTTTTGTAAGACTGGGTGCTTCCATCTTTTAGCTTAAAGTGACCAAAATGATTTAATATAGGTATACAAAGCATAAAGATGTTCTAAACTTTCAATTGAGTCCCCACAATCTGGTCTAGCAGGCAGCCCATCAAGATAGTGAGTACGGAATGCTGAGGAGTCAAAATGGCACACAAATTACAGCGAGTGCCGTAACAGCGACTGACAGTTCCCCTCTTTCTGAGGTCCCCCCCGGAGTTGTTATATTAAGTAAGGTGGGGTGTGGGGGGTGTGAGGGGCAAAGCAACCCACAAACAGAAAGGTCACTGATATGGTAGTCATTGTAATGTAGTGCAGTTTTGCACCTCGCCATTCCCATATTTACTATCTTGATGTTAATCCAGTCCAGCACAGTATCTTTCCATAATCTTCTTATGCTTTGCATTTCCTTTGACATTTAATCTTTCATGAGTGGAAAGTCAAATCATGTCCCACATTTTCTATGGTACCCATGTTACAGTCAACTGAGAGACTATCATCTGTTCCAGTGTTGCTCTTTGGGAAGTAAACACTGGGGAGTTATAGGCAAAACGTTGTTGGACCCATTTATAAAGGGTCCTGTATAAACTTGAAACCAGATCAACCTGTAGATTCCAACTCTTAATTTTGAGAAAACAATCTGAAATTTAAATTGATTCAGACTTCACCTTCCCTGTCATGTTTTTAAGCCCTTTCTCTTTCCATGCCTGGGAAAAAAAAGCAGAATGCTTTGTATACATTAGGGCAAGGCCAAAAGACATATTCTCAACAATATGGGTCTTATCTTGTAACTAATAAAACCACAATAAAAAGGAAATAGGACTAACCATAGCCAGGCCCCATTGTTTTATAGCCATAAAAGTATGATTACGTTTAAGAGGGTATAACCTGCTCCCCCACAGTAATCTAAAAAAAACAAAAAAAACCAGCAACTATATGATCTAGTTTCAAGGCTGACTGGAGGAGGAAAGGCACATCTTAAGTAAAGATTGGAATCAGGAAAGTCTTAACTAGATATACCTTTTTAAGTTTAGATAAAGGCAATCATAGGACAAATTTGTTAAACTGCATATAGAAGAATTGGGGATGAACCGATTCCTCTATATGTTGTTTTAGAAATTCCCTGGGTAGTCTGTTTTCTCCTAGTTCTACCATGTTTTTTAAGGATTTGATGCCCATTAAAATTTCATACTTGGAGATAGGTGCTTCCAAAACTGTTTTGGTTTCCATAGATGAGGGGCATCTCATTTTTGTAAAAGTAGATCTATGTCTTCTGTTGTCGTATAAAGCTTACTAAATATGGTGTATACATACTGGTCCACTATCCCCAACACTGTCTGAAGATGAGAATGTACAGTTCCGTGTGAGTTTTTATGTTGAGTCATCACCCTATGCTTAACTCTATTAGAATAGGACTCAAAAGGGTTTACCTGACCTTTCCTATCCAGTGTCCCAAACTTTTGTTCTTGTATGAGACATAGCATTCTTTAATACTGATACCTTTGCATTTCTGCCTTAATGGTATCAATTTGAGGTCCATAGTTACAGGGTGATCCTTCCACTAGAGACAGCAACTTTTGTAGTTAGTGTCTACAATCCAAATGCTTGCAATAAGTTTGCTGTTACTTCTGTTTAACTAGAAAAATAAACAGAGCTTTTAAATCCCTTTTGAAGTTCTCCCACCTCTCACAAGGGGTCTCACACATTTCTAGCAGCATTCTGATGCTGTATCTTTAGTGAAATGCTGTACCTGCTCCTTATAGTCTTCTAATAAAGAGACGTTAAGTCTTCATAATCCTTTATGAACTCTTGGCTGGGATGATCCTCTCACCTGAATGCACAGGCCTTTGTTGTCTGATATCTCTATGGGAAGTAAATGGCAGCCATTTGTTTTTATCCATGGGGACAGAAAAAAGAATCTATTCTGGTGGACATACAGTAGCACCCTTAGAAAAAGTGCTCCCCATTACTCCATGCCTAACGTCTGCTGCATCCACCAGGTTTACAGAGGAAATCAACTATTTTTTTTTTAAACTGTGTCACAATACAGTTTCTTATTAGATGTTCCCTGGGCATCATGCACATAACTGTAGTTAAAATCTCCCCCCGAGAACAATGCCTTTAAATGTGTATAGATCAGTTTGAATATTTTTAAATAGTTCTACTCTCCCAGCTTTTGATTGAGGTGCATAGACATTGATCAAATGAAGATCTAAATTAAATAGTTGCACATCTAATATTAGCACCCTTCTGGGTACTAAGTCAACTAAGGTTGGGACCGTAATATTATAATAAGAAAATAAAATACCTGCCCCAGAGCAATGGTCTTTACCTATGGACCAAAAAAGTGGGGCTTTTCTGCTAATCATTTCATGGCAGATATATTAGCCAGGGTTGCAAATCTCTTAGAAAGGACAAAGTAATTAATCTTTTCTTAGCACTCTAAATACTGTTCACATTTGAGGAGGTTAGCTGAAAATCAGGAAAGTGAATAATGCCTAAGATAAATATACAGTAGAGACACAAAACTATTAATCAACAATGTCATTTAGGTTTCTTTCCTCTGCCTTGATTGTTCAAGCTGTTGAAATGTTTTCACTTTCTTGTTTTAGAAACTGTCTGCATCAGGTGCTTGGTCTTCAGTTTCTGTAGGTAGATCAGGCTGCGAGGACTGAGCAGAGAAGGCAAAATAGTCTTTACCTGTGTCACCCCGATCTTTATTTGCAGTCAAAACCTCATAAGAGTTCTGTAACTCTACTGGGTCTATGTGATATAACTTTGATTTAGCTTGGCTTTGTTTTCTCCAATGCATGGTGACCACGCAAAAGTTTTCAGCCCCAGGAATTATGGGGGGCATAGTAACACAAGAATGATAAGTGCTAATATCCACATTGAGAAGAACTTCCTTAGATGGTACCACAGATGAAACTGGCTCAGTCATATGCACCTGTGTTGTCACAAGATATTCTGGCACTAATGTTTGTGGCACTTACTTGGGGAGGGCTTGTATTGGTTCCTCAGGAGTGGAGGATGCAGCACTGATGTTATAAGGTCTAAAAGCTGCACTGATCCTTTCATCAGTGGGTTGAGCTGAGGGATCGGGAGAGTTAGACGGATCTGTGGGTTGTGGTCTACTGAATGGGCATGGCATGGGGAGGTCTGCTTCTATCTGGACCAGTTTTTTGAGCTGTGCTTACACAGAAATCCTGTTCAGCAATATCCATTTCATCATTCCTATTGGGTGATGCCCATGGGCATGAATGAAATAAATTATCATTTTCCTCACATAAGTTACAATGGATAGGGTTTGCACATGTCTTACTGGTGTGCCCTAATCTGGAAAGGAGACCACAGCAAACTATATCACAGGCACTATTCAAGTGGGACTTAGGTCCACACTTTTAACATGCTTTTGGGAGACCAGCATAAAACACAAGATCTCTTTCTCTTTCTAGGAAAAAACTATTTGGGAGTTGTTTGATCCCCCACCACTGTATAGAGCAGCTTGACTCTAAATTGCCACCCCTGTCCAAATGTTCTCTGAAGCCACCCCTGTCCAAATGTTCTCTGAGTCCATAATAGATTTGGGTGAAAATAAAACACTGCTCTCCTTGGAAATGAATCCAGCCTGCCACTGTTAATGCTGCCTCAGTTCTTGCAAAGTATGTTGCAGATGTTTCAGGTAGAGGTGGTAATCATCTTCTGGCTGCCTTTTCTGTATGACCCCTTGAAGTTTGGCAAGCAGCAACAGTCTGGAAAGAGATCACCTGGTCCTCTGAAGACAGCCATGGTGTGAACTCCTGCTGGTTGCTAGTTGAAATCTCTGTGGTGAACATGCTACTGCCTTTTTTCTCCAAGGCTTGTTGGGCACTTCATTGACTTCAGGGAGAATTGTTGTCACACAAACCCCAGGAGAGCTTGGTTTAAAGCCCTGCTGCTTATACTCTGCAGCCTGTATAATATTACAATTTACAGAGACTTGGTTACTTCTGTCAGGAGCAAATACTGGTGAAGCTGTGGCAACACATACAGGACCCATCTCAGGAGTTTCAAAGTTTTCTGGCTCATTTCTTCCTTCTGTTAATTTTCATTTGGAATTTTTCTCACAAACTACTCTCAGCTGCACTTCAGCCTTGTCAGTATTGTGGCTTCTCAGTTCTTTAATTTAACTGCAGCTGGCTCTGATGAAGAAAAAAGATCAGATGTTACCCGGGAACTTACTGTGTCCAGAGGACTTATTCTTGGTGGCAGATAAGATTTTGGTATTTGTATTCGACTGAGAGGATACCTGGCAATTTTCATATCCATCAGTGGCATTTTCCTTTGATACTGCACATCAGCAGCACTTATCATGATCAAATGTGCCAGCCTGTCAAGAACATTTCCAGCATGCCAGTCTGATTCTGCCCAGGAGACTTGTTAAAAAGACTTTTTAGATAACTGTTCATTTGATGATACTTAACTTCTTCTTCAGCTACCAACTGCAATAGAGTTTCATTTCATTTAATTTTTATACTTGTTAGCAGGATGAGCAAATTGCTCATTTTCACAAGGGACAAGTAGAACTTTAAAACAAGTAATTAAATAGGATATACAAAAAATAAAACAACGCATATTGACATTAATACAAACATTCATATAACAATAATGTCTTAATGAAAACAATTGCAGTTTGAAAGAGTATTAAGCTAATGAGCAAGCTTATACTTGAATGATCTAATTTTTCTACAGTTACTTACAGATGGGGGAATAATGTTACAGAAAATAATAGCCCTATACACCACAGACCTCTGTCCAATTGTCTTCTTATAGAAAGGGACCCTAAATAAACCTCCACACTGAGACCTAGGGCCCAATTCTCAAAAGCCTATGCCTGGAGTAACTTGACTTGCACCAAAATAAATGGTGCAAGTAGCAAGTTATGCCAGGAGTTGCGACATTCGATATTCTGCAAAACAGCCTGTGACATGTCACAGGCTGCTTGTGGTGAAGTGGACTTATGCCACCAGTTACACCCTAAACCCCATGTGACATGGTGCTAGGGGGTTTATGGCAGCCATTTTGCCATATTCTGGAAGGGCAGCAACAAAGTCCCCAGTGGTGCTATTATACAAACCATGCCGGTGGACATACGTCAATGGAAAGTTACACCAGCAAATAGCTGGTGTAACTTGTATCCACTGGGAATGTGTGCTGACATCCCTGATCCATCAGTCTGTGCCACCCCCAGCCCCATTCCAGCCCCACCAGACACCCCTGCAGGGTTAGAAGAACCCCCCCACCCACACACCTACTGCAGGTGCCACCATGGCAATAGGACCACCTCCCCAAGTCCCCCAATACTGTGCAATATAAAGCCCTTCTGGGCCATCAGACCCCTCATGCTGATCCCCATACTGTATAATCACTAGCCCCACAGGGCTGATCATACCCCCCAGCCCCAATGCCAGCCACCAGCACATGGCACTTTCCTGCAAGTGCTGTACACAGACACGCACACCTGAATCCATAATTTCTGGTAGTCTATTGGCCCCCCCACCTGGCATTGCCAGACCACTTCACACCCTGACCCATCCCTGGCTGGTGACTGGCACAGCCAACCTCTCACCACCATAGCCAGCCGCTGACTGAGCCCTGTCTGAGCACATACTGTATACATGTTTACAATGAATGAATGACAGTTCATTCATTCATGGAGCACATATATACAGAACGTGCTCAGATGAGGCTCAGTCAGTGGCTTTCCATGGAGGTGAGAGGTAGGCTGTGCCAGTCGCTGGTTAGGGATGGGTCGGGGGTGTGGGGTGGTCTGGCAATGCTCGAGATCCACTGAACTACCAGGGATAATGATATCTGCATGATGTTGCTCAGATATGGGGGACAGGGATGGGGGGCATGTCCTAGCCCTGCAGGACTTTTTACGAATTACCAAGGGTCAGGTGCATGAGCAAACCCTGCAGGGCATTTTGTGCAGTTTGGAGGATGGGGGTCATGTGCAAGCCCTGCAGGGCTTTCTAATCATTATAGGGGACATGTGTGGGCCCTGTAGGGTATTTAGGTCTGTCCTGGGGGATGGGGGGCACTTGCGCCGTGGCATCCAGAGTAGTGGCTTGTGACTAACCATTCAGGTATGCCCTCTGTTTGGCATACTTGTAGAATTGTCACAAGTTTCAGGACTTAGCGGCAGGGACCCTGTCCCTTCTAGAATCAAGTGCAGGGTACTTGGTGCAACTGCACCCTCGCATGTCGCAACTTGCGACATGCATAGGGGTGCTTCTAGAATCAGGCCCCTAGTTCCTAAAAATGTATGTGAACTGGAAAAAAGCTTGAATAAGTGGTGGAAGTAAGCTCTGCATTACCTTAAATACAAAAACTCCCAGTTTAATTCTGATTCTATCTAAAAAGGAAGGACAATTAGCATCCCTTAACAATACACAATGATGTGTTCTAAGAGAGAGACCCGTCATAAATTGAAGAATACTATGATAAGTTATTTTAAGTTTTTGTAACATTTTTTCATTTGTTCTGGAGTATATCAAGAGACCATAGTCAAATGCATTAAGCAATAAACTATAGGCCAGACGCCTATGGGATTCAGGTATGAGTAAGGATTTAATCCTAAATAACATTCCTATCCTCTGATTAATTTTTTTAAATTATTTTACTAACTTGGAGGTCAAAAGAAAAATCTGAGTCAAGGATAACCCCTAAATAATTAAAACTATCCATCAATTCAGTTATATTCCCTTTCAAATAGACAATAGGAACATTAATCTCTCTGAATTTCCTGGGGCGGGTAATCACCATTACTTTTGTTTTCCCAGAATTAAGAACTAAATTACATGAAAGCAGCTACTTCTGAAATGTTTCAAAATCCTGTTGGACCTGAATTAATGCAAGATCTGGGTTAAGTCCATCTGAAGAAATTATCACATCATCTGCGAGCAAGATCAAATTAGACCCTATGCAGGTGGTGGGGGCAGCATTCATAAAAAGGGAAAATAAAAGTTGGCTCAAAATTGAGCCCCAGGGTACTCCACAGGAGACTGGATGAGGATCAGAACATTTCTGGGCAATTATAGTTCTATGCTCCTGTTATGTAAATAATCACCTATCCAAGTTATGACATCTCTGGAAAAATAAACTTCATTCAGGGTTTCCAGTAGCAGTGTATGATTTATTAAATCGAAGGCCTTGGTGAGGTCCATAAACACTGCGGCGACAGAGTGCCCTAAATCCAGGGCACTCCATACACTGCTTGTGAACCCCACCATGGTCATCTCAGTACTATGATTTTTTCTAAACCCATGCTGAGAGTTTGTTAGCAAATTATATTTTAATAGAAAATCCTAAATCTGATCAAAGACAATTCGTTTGAGAATTTTGGATAATGGTGCCAGCAACAAAACTGGTCTGTAGTTTGAAACAATATTCCTACAACCTGATTTAGAAATAGGCTTTATAAGAGCTGACTTACAAATCTGAGGGAAAACACCATGACATAATGAATAATTGAATAAAGTTGCCAAGGGAGTGGCTAATGCTTTTATACTCAGCTTCAATTATATATAATCAATCTTATCCTGTCCTATTGTAGGTTTGGGATTGTACAGTATTTAAGCACATAATCAGTGATCAGCTCTGGAGTAACAATTTAAAAATAAAAGCAAGGGTGCTCACAACTTTGATCCTCATCAGTAAGCAATTGTCCAGATTCATATTATGAGTCTGAAACATTGCCAAATCCCCAAAATAATCATTGAAAAGTTTGGACACATGACTTGGATCACTCGCTAGTTGGTCCCCATCCTGAAGTGTAATTAATGTTTCATTTACATTCCTTCCCATTAAGTTATTAAGTGTCAACCATGTTTGTTTTGAACTATCCAGGGATGACAATGGTTTATTTTAAAAAAAATTCTGCTTCTGTTTTCCTTATGGCTGCCTTACATTTATTCATGATTATATGAGAGGCATCTCCTCTCAGCCAAACAGAACACATATTTACTATCACTTATTATCCCACAAACTGCACCGGGAAACTCCCAGAGTCAATTATTCACTTAAATCCCACCCACAGTTGTTTTATCAACCCATAGCCATGCCTACAGTTGTTTAATCAACCTATAGCCACTCCCACAGTAGGTTAATCAGACATTTACTTGCTGCATCAATATTCACAACCACTTTTTTTCCTAGACACTCCAAACAGTCATAAAAAATAAATAAAATCTAAACTACATTTTTAAAATTAACGTAGTCTGCAGTTGTACTGCACCAGCACCACATCATAGACATTGTTTCTACTACCACTTCCCGGCTGCGCAGGTCCACCAAAAAACAAAATGCAAGCTCCTGCCACGTACTCCTCCCAGCTGTGTTACTTGACTACAGATGAAATAAAACACAAAAAACAAAGTTACTGCAAAACACACCTCAATTCCAAGCACCGCAGACAAAAAAAAGTAAATGACCTCGCTTTCCTACTGCGAGTGTGACTAACAGTTCAAACAACATCTACTACGTCATCTGTTCTCAGTGAGCGCACACGAGTGGAGTCACAACAAACTAAACAACTTCTGGGCAATTCAAAACCTATCTGAGAAACTCCAACTCATATTATAGTTATAGCATCCATCGAGATGGAGTATACTTGCAGTAACCAGCTTCTGTGAAGATTAAATGCCTCAGCTTCACCTTGGTGTTATAATCATCCACAGAAGCTAGTTATAGTTTCATATACTCCATCTCGATAGATGCTATCACTTAAGTATTTTGTAATCTAATGGTAAATCAGGGTCATTACTATTTTTTTAAAACAGTTTCCAGGCTCTGTCTCTTTGTCTCATTAGTGTTAATAATTCTCTAGTAACCCACTCTTTTTTATTAGCTCCATTTCTCATTTTTAAGGGGGCTATTTGATTTACAACCTGATTGAATAACTCACTAAATGTTTCTCTAACATTAAATTAATGTCATGAAAATGTTCAAGATTAGACCAATCGACTAGCTCACAGGCTGCGTTCATAACTTTGGTTGTGACCCTATTAATATTTCTAATCTCTATATAGCATGGTGGACTATTAGTCTGTTTGGATGACCACACATAAAAAACAAGGCAGTGGTCACTAACCACATTAGACAACACTCCAGAATCAATTATCTTAAGGGGTGAGTGACAACAACCCAATCGAGAATGCCCCCCCCCAGCTAGTTAAATCTAGTTATTTGTAAAATTAATTGTTGTACACTTAATTTCTGAAATAATTCTACAACATAAGAGTTCTGATCAACACTCCAGTTCAAGTTAAAATCCTCCATCAGAATCCACTCTCTGTTTGTTGGCAATGATTTTCTGAACACAGTTATTAAATCTAAATCTTGTTTAAAAAGGCCAGGTGGAAAATAAATCAAAGTAAATGTAAGATTTAGAGCCAAAATGGTAAGATCAGAGCCAAAAAGTAGGTCAAAAGAAATAAGATCACAACCCAGTCTATTTGGTTGAGATGCCATTTCCTGCTCTTGAGTGCACTTTTAAGTTTTCACTCTTTGTAAAAATCAGCGTTAGCAATTGCTGTATTTCTCCACCACTGTCTTGGTCCAGCTTTTTAATAAGACCAGCCTCAGTATATGCAGAGCTTCCTTCTGAAGTTGATGCTGAGCCAGACAGTTTTCCAACCTCTGTTTTTAGTGAAGCAGGAGAGAAGGCTGCCTCTCCTGCTTCCATTGCATCCAGCTTTACATTGTCTTCAGCCTGGATAGCCATCTTGCCCAATGGCCAAGGGTTTCCCCTACTGGCAAGAGAGTTTCCTTGCTGTCCAGGAAAACATTCCCCTTCTCATCAAACTGCTTCCAGTAACTGTCCAAGACTGTATATGGGTGTTGATGTGCGAAATGGCAGCCACTACACATTCAAATCACTTCACTACTAGTCTCTCATTGCTTGTAAAGTGCTTTAGAATAGGATGCATTTGAAAAGTGCTATATAAACTTCAATTCTTCATCTTCTTTTCCCCTCCCCACCACTTCAGTTTTCCTGAACATAACAAGAGAAGCTGCTTATAGATGGCTTCTGGCATGACAGTAATTGTAATGGTGTGTGTCAAGTGGTGAAACTGAGGCTTTATTTATGCTGCCGGCATTCATTTAGCCAGTAAAGTGGGAGATGAGAAAAAAACTCACTTTTTGTCAGTCAGTAGATTCTGGATATTATGCAAAAAAGAAAAATCAGTAAACATACCTAGAATAGGGAATAACTTGTTTATTAAATAAAATCTGTTGGGAATGATGACTAGATACCACTTCATATTGTCATTTGCCAGTGGCTGTTTCAGGGGGCATGGATAGCTTGTATGTAGAGGTCCTTAAATACTGATGTATGCAAATGTAAAAAAGGTACAAAAGATCACACATAATCAATTAACTGTCTAAAATCAATGAGTGCAAGGAGAGTACAAGTCTTGGTGCAAGTTATCTGAGAACTGTGCAAATAATTTGAACAAATTTAATGGAGATAAGCATGGCTCTTTGAATCATATATATTGTACAAGTCAAGCAAAAGAGATTCACAGTTACAATCCAACACATTAAAACCATATTGCATTGGCACACTTTAATTGTAAAACACTGCCTGCTAGACTACCAAGGACACTTTGAAATGGAGAGGTGTGAAATATATCATAAAAACAGATCTGTAATTCCTAATACTGACTCTCAATATAATATGCCAAATTGCTTTCTTACATAATTGGCATTTATTTTGTATTGTACTCTATTTTTCTGAATCAGAAGGGGGGGGGGATAAAATGCAGAGGCAACTGTTTACTAGTACCACTGTAGAGCAGCATTAGGGGGGTGCTGCACTCCTGCGGTGCCGTCTTTTGAATGAGACATTAAACCGAGGTCCCATCTGCCTGCTCTGGTGGTTGTTCAGGTGGACATTAAAGATCCCACGGCATTTCTCAAAAAGAGTAGGGGGATTTTTATTAAAGAAAATTATAACATCACAAAAGGAAACATATGTACACAAAACAAGCAAAGAGTGTCAATAATTAAAATTACATCCATCTCTGTACTTATACTTTCTCAAGGTAAAACCAAAAAAGGAAAACAAAAGAAAAGAAAAAGAAATCTGTTACATCACAGTTACATCCTCTCTTAAATATGTATTTTGATCAAAGAAAAGTACAATATGTATCTAAAGAAATAAAATTACTGAACCAAAAATGTCTACATCCTTTTCTTGGAACAAACTAAACAGAAAGAAGAAATGTGCAGGTTCAAACATCATTCAAGACCCTTCTGCCCTGTATCTATAACCAAAGTACTGCTAGTCATTATACAATACCTTGGACTTTGAAATCTCGTAATAATACTAGTGGGATAAGCAACACATCTATACATTTCAAAATTATGTTCACATTTAAGGAAAGAATTTTCAAGGTTCAGCTAAAATTCTGGTCCTGTATGCAGTTCAACCCAGGTCATGTGATCCAGGTAATTCTGCGCTGCAGCACACCAGCACTCATCCTAGGCAATCTTCTGTAATCTGGAGTTTTCACCTGTTCAAGTGTAGCTTCAATAGCGTTTGCAAATGTAAGTGGAAAGGTATTTAATTCCTGTGTCAAGAATTGACATCTTGCCTGCCATAAGTAAAACCTGATGCATGCAAATAAGAGATTCAAAGTACTGGGATGATAAAATTTAAGGTACCCAGTATAATCCCACAGGATAAGTGACTCATATGTTAATCATGTGACATAATGCCATTGCTATCTAGTGGCCAAGAATGAAAACAGTGTTTGTAGTGTAGGACAGTCAAGGAAAAATTAGACTGAGTTTCTACCATTTGAACACACTCAGCCCTTGGACAGAATCTGTCCTTTATCGCTTTATACTTCTGGTTTCCCCTAACCTCTAACCTGCCATGACTACTGAGCCATAGTACATCCCAGACTTTAGCCAGGATTCTCTTATCATTTAACATCAGTAAGACAACTGAGTGTTTGGATGGTAAGCAATTAGGGAAGTCAGCTAGGGCCACTCCTTGTGTCTGCATGATATGAGTGTATAAGTGTTTCCTAGAAAATGTGCTTAGGGCTTGTTTAGTCATTTTCCATTGTTTCATTTTTCTTATGGCTGAATCTGCAATTTCTGGAACCTGAAAAGTTTTCAGGAGTTTCAGAGGAAGATCATCTCAGTTCCTAAAATAACTGGACAACAGGGTATACGTCCATTGTTGCCAGGTTAGGAGATTATTTCCCCATCCTAATATGAGTGTCATTCTGCAGAAAAGAGAATGCAAAAACAGCAAGGGATTTATCATTCCCAAACCACCTAATTCCTGTGATAAATAGGTATAGTCCCTCTTAATTGGGTTCAGTTGACTGCCCCATAACTTCTGAGAAAAAACAACTAAGCAGTCTCGTCTCAAAACAAACTGGAGGGTGAAAATCAAACTTAAATATGTAAACATACAGAGTGAAAATGTCAATCTTTAAGATTCTCTTTTTTTTTTATTTCCAGTTCTTCCATATTTGAACTTTTGATTCCTGTATCATGAGTTTATTTTCCCAAATAAGAATTTGCAAATGACCTTCCCCAAACTGATAGCCAAAAATAGAAATTGTGGGAGAATCAAAAGGCATTCCCACTATATTTGATATAGCATATTTTTCTATAGAGGGTCCTAGTCTCAATACCTTGCTTTTATCAATGTTTAATAACTACACCTAAAATCCAGGTGTATGCTGAAAGTTTCTGTAGCAACTCATAACCAGCTTCATGAGATGAAATAAAACAACAAAAATCATCTGCATATACTGCCGCTTTCTATTCCTCCAGGCCAGCTATAGGTGTAACCCCAGTTATTCTCCGATTGTGAACTATATTTCTGATTAATGGATCCAAAGCAAAGGTATATAAAAGAGGGCTTGCTTCGCAGCTCTGTCTAACTCCCACCTTCATTGCCACTGAATCCCCTGAAACCCCATTTACAAAAGGTGTTAATTTTGCCCAATTATATAGTGTTTTTATCTATTTCAGCATTGGACTGGGGAGACCATATGCTTCCAAGACCTGAAAAAAATAGGTATGAGAAGCCTTGTCAAAACCTTTTGCTTGATCAACTGATAACAAATATTCTTGAATTTTATTTTGGTTACCATATTCAAACATGTCCTTTAATAAGGCTAGATTAGCTGTGATATTTCTGTCCAGAACTGAGCACATCTGGGCTACATGGATCAAGGTACCACTGACTCGCTGAAGTCTGGTGCATAAAACCTTAGACAGAACTTTATAGTCTGAATTGAGTAGACTAATGAGCCTCTAGTTACTGAGGACTCTTCTAGTCCCCTTCTTATGTAAAAAGATCAGAATGGCTTCCCCAAAATTAGTATGCATACTGGTGGGTAATAACATTTCATTAAAAAGCCATGTAAGAAGAGGAATTGACTACTCCAAAAAAACTTTTATAAAAAATACTTGGTAACCCATCTGGTCCTGGAGAAGAGCCACCTTAATGGCCTGCTCAACCTCTAAACTGTGAGTAGGGATACTCAATAAAGAAATTTGGTCATATGATAGTGCTGGAGGAGGATTCACCAAAAAGTTCTGAAAAGATGCTGCTGAAGAATGTTCGGCTGCAAGATTATTTGTCAGATTTTGATTGATGACATGAATAATATCCATATCCCTTGTTCTGATCAACCCATCCACGGCTAATAATTCATTCATTAAGGTGGCGTCCAGCCTTTGCTTGCAAGCAGCAAAAGGATCTGAGCTAGGTTGTGTCTCCGTGCCATATCTTAACTCAGCATCTAAAGTGACAGGCCTATTGTATTGGTATAGCAGCATCTTGTTTCTAAGTTCTGTGATGTGCAAGTGAGCCTGGTGCCTAGACTCATGGGGTAAAGCTATATATTTATATAGTGTGACCCTTTGTTCAAGACAGCAAATGTAATCAGAGTTTGATTTAAGTTTACCAATATGAATAATTAGATTCTTAATGTCCATGTTGGTGTCCACCCGCCAATCCCATAAATTATTATACATACACTGTACAGATTGCCTAAGTATGAATAAGTGCTGAATTTCTGAAATAAAGTGTTCCTGGTCTAGAACAGAGACATTCAGCTTCCATCTCTTTGGGGAAGTGAAAAACCTAGGGGTCACATTTCGTAAGTTAAAAACACACTTAAGAATGACAGGATCTGAGAATTCACATGGAATGAGTAGAAATTCCTGAGGTGTCAACTGTCTGGAAGAAAATAGAAAATCGATTCTTGTAGCAAATTGGTTTCTAAAATACATATAGCCTGGTTCTTTATGCAGTTTCTTATAAACATCTGTCAAAATTGCCATAGAAATAACATTCTGCAAATAGTGAGTATCACAGTATACTTTTTTGTTAGCATCTTCCCTAGATTTGAGATCCAGATCACAGTTCATGTCCACCCCCCCAAGATGATATGTCTGGCGGTATATAAATATGGCCTAATCTGTTCAAACAGATCAATCCTGGCTGTCTTCATCTGTGGAGCATATTTATTAATTAGCCTGAAAGAAAAGTGCTGGAAAGAACAGTCCAGTAACAAGGATCATCCCAGGACTATGTTGACCAGCCTATGTAAGGAAAACTGAGAACCTCTGAACAGAATGCCCAGAACATCAACTGAATCTGTCCCAAATGACCATAAAGAGGGGCCACACACCCAGCCCCTCATTTCTTGTTCAGTAAAAAAAAAGAGTTGAGTCTAGTTTCTTGTGAAAAAATAATGTCTTGTGATGAATGTTGAAAATAGCGCAAGCAGGCTAATCTTTTTCTATAATTTTTTATGCTACACACATTGATGGAAGCAGTGCACAGGGTTGCCATTTATAATCCAATGAGTAAGGTACAAGCATCACCGAGGACTACCCCCTTTCTCTACTGCTTTCTATTTCCTCCATTTCTTTATGGAGGTGGGTAAGATGGAGGGCTGCTCTTCTTCCATGTCTGAGATAAGGTCCAATCTAGAAGAGACATCAGACTCCAAGTCAGATTCCCCATCCTGTAGTACCTGATATGTGTTCTGCAGGGAAATGGGTGGTGGCGCAGCTTGTGATTTGACAAAATCTCTAGTTACTCTTCTGGTCTTTGGCAGAAGGAAATCAGGGGCATTTCTGTGGACTTGGATGGGGCTGGGGCAGCTTGAGGCTTGCCCTGCATATGTGCTACCTCTGTAGAATCTGTGGCTGCAGCAGGGGGCTCTTGGGATCTTGGCTCCTCATCTTCTGTGGAAGGTGCAGTAGACTGAGCACTTTGTTGACTAGTGTCTGGTGGAGGAGGAGGAGGAGAGGGGCCATCACAGCCTGATCCCTGGTTTGGAGGTTGTGATGGGGTAGTCCTGTCCTGTGCCTGATTCACCAAGATATCCTGTTTCAGCCCATCCACCCTATTCTGCCCCGCCCATGGGCACTGGTGGTAGGCGTGCCCCATTTCATCACATAAATTACATCTATAGATGTTGGTGCATGCCATGCTGACATGCCAAAACTTTCCACAGAGAGCACATTTCAGGCAATCACAGGAGCTACTCAGATAGGCCTGCATAGAAGCATACCCCTCGATCTCAACCTAGAAAGAAACTATTAAGGATATGCTGACTAGAATCATTTGTTTGACACAGTTTCACTCAGAACCACCACCCACCAGTCCATAAAACCTCAGTGTCAATAATCGGCCCGGGTGAGCTCAACATAGTACATTTCTTTTGTAACCAGAAAAGGATGTCATTGACATTCACGCCCTCATTTCAGAACATGATAGTGACTGTCTTCAACAGAGGTTTTGTTAATGGAATTGCCATGAAATTTACCCATAACAGCATTGATTTAAGCATATTACTGTATAGCAGGTTGAATTAGCATTTGTTATATTTAGCAGGAGTCAACCTTCCATACATATTCAAGTCTGATAGAATTAGTGTGGACGACCTATTCTTCATTGCAGTACTACTGACAATCAGCTGTCCATTATTTTTCACGATCCCTTTACTTTCACCGATTGTCAGCAATAGTGAATATAGCGAAAATAAACGGATAGTGAAAATAACCTTCTATACAGTATATTTTGTCCAAAACCTGTCCAGTCCTGAGTGTTTACAGAAACTAACATCAAACACATCTTCCCCTGTGACATGGATTAATGTATAGATCTCAGAGGGTTGAAATAACACGGACTCTTAACAGTATGTGGACCAGAAACACCCTATCTGAATGTTCCTGGATTCCGCCCCTGTATCTGATACGTACAGCATTCCTACAAGGAGCTTGTGAAAGTTTGTTCTTAAAAAGTTCTGAGAATGTAGGCCCAGGCCTAGAAGATGACCTCCCATGGTCTCAAGGGGGAGGAGGAGGAGGTAGGGAATCACCATCTGAGACCCCAGAGTTATCATGTTGTTGTCCTTGCACACTGGGACTCCCTGAATTAGAACCTGGGGTATTCTCATTGGTTTTGGTCCCCACTGCAGCCTCCTGAAAAGTATCTGTAAACTATGTGCCTCTCCCCCCCATGGCCTCTGTATTCACTGGGATATCACTCACTCATTGTGCCACCTGAGGGGGACCCATAACATCAGTAGTTCTTCCATCTTGTGGCAGATTAGTACTATTCTTCTCAATATCCATTACTTCTACAGCATTTTCTCAAGCAAGGTGCTAGCTCTCATCCATGTCATCCTCCTCCTCTGTGTTCATGTCGGCCATCTTGGACAGGAAGCCAACAGCTCCCCCTGCCAAGAGCTTTGGAATTTCCCCAGTGTCCTGGCCAAATTTCCCCCACTCACTAAAAAAAAAAAAATACCACCAACAGCTTAATCTGGTTCAATTTCAGTTGATTACCATCTGTATCCCCCCTCTCTCTGGTCACCCATGAAAAAGGGACTCAGTGGGCCTACTGGGTAAACAAAATTCAATAAATAAATAATGAAACAAGAAGACCCATACAGTCTAATGAACCTCTATTCATAATAATACTGGCCTTCCAATGAGCCAGCATGTGATGGTTGTGGGGGAGAGGTTGTAGAAAAATTCAGTCATCCATATTAAGGAACAATAACACAGAAATGGAACACTAGACAAAAAAATATTTTTATCGAACATTTGAAAATTGTCAATGAAGAGAATGGACTACTAAAATGTGCCAATATATATCAAATTTGGAGTTGGAAAATAAAGCAGAGCAATCTGTAAATAACATGTGGGCAAGATCCATACAGCCTAATGAAACATTATTTATATTACTTTGCCATTTGAGGATTAAGTTCAAAAGGAGAAGGAAGGGCCTTAACTGAAATTTATTGCCATCCATAAGGTGAAGGGAACTGAGCAGCCTAACTATCAAAGATTATATTTTAAATTAATTGGCACCCCAGAAATATCACTGTTGAAAAACTGGACTGATGCAAGTATCAGCTCCAGTTACAAAAATGCAAAAAAAATTTTTATCATAAACCTTGCTCAGTAGCTTTACCACTGTAAATCTGTGTCAAGCACTGAACACCAAGTAGAACGAGTACAATAATACAGAACTAATAAATAATCAATACTTTTTGAATAACAGTAACAATAGAAACCACCTTGAATAACACTGAGATATATGTGAGCAAAACATTTTTTTCTCTTGGAAAATAATCAGCCTGATATAAGCATTTACTCAAACAAGTAGCTCAGATTCAATTGGGTCTTTGTGATCAGATGGACTCAATGCATCCAGTGGGGTAATCAGTTTGGGCTCACTCTGTAGCAATGCCCTCAGTCTGTCCCCACCTCATACTTGGAGGGGGGAGACATGTTCTATAATTCTGAATCTGAATCCTGCCCTGGATGATGCAGGCCATGTGCCTCCTGAAGTGTACACCCAGGGTATTGGTTCATCTTTGTTAATTGTGACACAAATGTGGTCCTAGATGCAGCACTTCACAGAGTGTATTGTCCATTGAACGTAAATTTTCGTACATGTACACCAACACCGGTAAACACAAAATGGAGTCTGGCAGTTCACATAAAATATTCAACTTAAACTTGTTTCCTGTGACTGGGTGTTCAAACTCTTCACCTATTGCTGCATACCAGTTGACATTATAACATCTGTACTTGCTGAATCCAGTTTGGGTTGTGTTTTTCCTTTGTCATAAAATAACAGCTGGTTACATTGTTAGCAATCATTTTCCCTCTCCTGAATGACATTCTGGGATTTGGTCCTACCAAAGACCACCTCTTCTGAAAAATCTGTTTAATTTCTTAAGCTATGTTTTGGTAGTCCATTACACATATGATAGGTTAATCTTGTGTTGTATTTGTGTTGATCAATTTAGGTTCAAACAAATTGGTAATAGGTTATTTTTTTACCCTCAAGAGGGCTTCCTTTACTGTATTTAATGCATACCACCTTTTCCAGAAGTGTGACATGATTTTAGCCACTCTATCAAATACCGTACCAGATATACAGGATTGCTTTATCCGTAAGAATTCCCCAAATGGGATGCTTTCTGTCAAAGATCTACAGCGTGACCTGTCTGCTCTGAGCAAACAATTTCCAGCAATGGGTTTTCTGTATTGAGCACTATACCCCATCATTCTGTATATCTGTATATCCACTATACCCCATTCATTCACTATTAGATTGACATCCAGGAATTCTTTTATCTCAGGATCAATTCTGTACATAAAGAGTAAATTCCATTTGTTTGTATTAAAGAGCAGCTGACTGCTTCAGTAGAACTTTACCAAAACATAATAATTAGGCACTGTCCAGCTTGTATTACACATTACTTTTGTGTTCTGCCTCTCCATTATTTGTTACTGAGGACATTTGCATGAAAAAAAAATCTTTGCTCCTGAAGAATTCATCTATTTCTGGTACTTTCTCCCTACCTGAGGCCATAATACACTGCTTGTGACATCACAGTTACTCCAATGGCAACAGACAATGATGTCACAACAAAGATTATGACTCGAAGTAGGGAGTCAGCTATAGAGTCAGATGAAACCCGAGCAATAAAGATTATATATTCTTACAAATGTTCTTAGTATTAAATAGTGGGAGGAGGAGTCTTTAAAACATAAATGTAATGGAATCTGAATTGTACCTAATTATTATGTTTTTCAAAGTTTTTTAAGGTGTCAGCAGCTCTTTAAGCCACTATGTAAACTGTCCATTGGACTCTACACCTCCATCCCAGATGAATATAATATAATTTATATAATGATATCAATGAATGATGTGTCTAGAATGTGGTTTGAGTCAGACATGGCACAGGTCCCCTTCCCATAGGCCATAAAGAGGTTTACATATGAGGACACTAGGGCTTCCCCAATAACAGTACCCCTGAGCTACAGATAAAAATTCTGGTAATGCTTTAAGTTTCCTTAACTACACTGTAGTTACAGTGTAGCTACACTGTAACTGCATTGCAATTGCAATGTAGTTCCATGCAACAAACATGAAACTACAGTTTAATGACCCCCTGTTGGATGTGATGAAATAGCTACAGACACATCAAAGAAAACTTTAAAAAACATAATAATCAGGTACAATTCTGCTTGTATTCCATTTATATTTTATATATTTCTCCTCCCCATAGTTTATTACTAAGGAAATGTGTATGGATATATGATATTATTCCTTAGAGTTCATTTTGAGTTCATCTGCTTCTGTAGCTTACTCCCTACTCCAAGTCATAATTCTTTGTCGTGACATCACAGTCTGTTACCGTGGGAGTAACTGTGATGTCATAAGCAGTGCATTATGACCTCAGGTAGGGATAAAGCAGTTGTAATAGATCAACTCTTCAGGAGCAAAGATCCTGTTTTCATGTAAATGACCTCAGTAATAAATAATGGGGGGAGGAATACAGAACTAATGGGAAATACAAGCTGAACTTTGTCTAAATATTATGTTTTGTTAAAGTTCTCCTGAACGTGTCACCAGCTCTTTAATGATTACCTACCCCACAGTAACATTGAAACTGATACTTGAAATGAAGTGTGATCAAAATTCTAGTTAAACACAAAATAATTGTGTTTAAGCACAAAATCCAGAAAATCTACATATAAAATCCTTTGGTACTGTAGCAAATGTAGGTTCATTCACCAAATAATACCTGGCAGCTGCAACACCAGTGTTATGCTGGATGCTTACATAAAGTGGCATAATGTCTTTGGGAATCCAACAATAATCAGTGGACCAGCTCAGTCCATCAAGTTTTTCAAAGGCATGTGATGTGTCCCTAAATATGATGGAACTTTACAAATGATTTGTTTAAGAAAATAGTCCACAAATCTGGAGGGACCCTCAATGAGCTACCCAACGCCAGAAACTATGGGTCATCCAGGAGGGTCCCTCACAGACTTATGGACTTTGGGGACAGTACAACAGTCAGGCAAACAGGGAAATCCTTGCACAATAAATTATACTCAGACTGATTCATCCACATGCATTCCTTCACTTTATTGTTTTGTTTTGTTTATTTAAAATCTGGTACGTCTATGAGCCAATGGCCCATTTTCATGGTCTACCAGAGTCACATGCATACATAAATAGATACAACTGTCAAATATAGAAAGTATTACAGTCACAAACACAGACTAATAAAAACATATGCATTGATTCCTGGAAAAAATATCCTTTTTCAGGTTAGTTCTAAACTGATACATGGAAACATTAATACAATCAAAAGCCTTTGATATAGAATTGAAGAACATGGGAAGATTATAGAACAAAGTTCTCTGCCCCATAGAAGCTTTAATTCTAGGTATACTAAAATGTTGCCGTTCTGAAAGATGTGTCCCAGCTTTGCCATTATAGCCTCTAAAAATAGAATAACATTATTCTGGTGCCTTTTCTGTGATCACTTTTTTTGCCAATGTCCTCCTTTGATACTGAAATCTTAAATTCAGGGAAAGCCATCCTATTTTGTTTAAAAGGACACAGTGATGTGTCCTAAAAGGCATCTATGTGGCAAAGTGAGCAATTTGATTCAGAAGTGTTTTGACCCTGCTCAGCAGACCTTCACATGGAGAATAATAAAATAAAATTCCATAGCCTATAACTGGGATTAAGGAACATTGAGCAAGTAGCATTCTTGTATCTGGTAACAAAAGGGAGTTTAACCTGTAGAGAGCTCCTAACCTCCAATGAATCACTTTAGTCATTTGTGTAATATGTGCTTCATATGACATGCCATCAACTACAACTAGGCCCAAGTATTTAAAGGTATTAACTTGCTCAATTAACCCACCACTAATTGTGTGGAGGGTGAGGACAGGGCCTGCCCTATTTTTCTTCTTGCAACTACAAAAAAGCATGGATTTAGCCTTTTTTCCTATTCAAACCAAGTTTATTACTAACAAACCAGTGCTGCAGTAATCCGGAGACCCCTAAGTATAGCCCAGGGGCGCAGTGGATCACTACGGTCGAGGCATTGGCCAAAAGGCTTATCCTGATGAGATGGAGATCCCCTGACAGCCCTACCTTTCATCAGTTTCTTTTAGCCCTAGCCCAAGGGGCTGTATTTGAGAAGATCTCGAGTTTCGTACATGGTTCCCTACTTCGATATAACCAGTGCTGGCAACTGTATTTAAGGTCAGAGTACTGTCATAATACTGCTTCTAATCACACTGCCCTGACTCCCTCCCTTCATTTATAAGGTGGTGACACTCTCGTGCTCTCTCCCTCTGAGTGTAAAGTCCCCGTTCCCCCCTTCCCCCTTCTCATATCTCCTTTGGTTAAACTTCTATACAAAAAAAGATTGCCTATGTTGTAAATAGTTGATATTATAATCATATGTGAGTTCATCGCACTTATGGTAGAGTGATTAAATAGTATTGATTTCTTTGTCATATCCCTAGTTAGGGTGATCGTATTTCATATTAATTTATGTTCTCCTGGGTGGATAGTACTCAATCCGCTACAAATTATCTTCTTTTTGGTCATCTTTTAGGGGGTGCCAATATATGTGAATGGATAACCTATACGGTCACTACAAACTGACGGATTGTTTTGTCAATTTGTATTATTGTTTAATCCTAATTTTTTGTCATGTATGATTCTCTCTATGTTATACTCTGCCATGTGTGTATGACCTGCCTTAAGTCAACAATAAAATGTTTAACTAACAAACCAGTGCGGCATGGATTCAAAATCAGAGGCTAGGTTACTTTGGACAGTGCTGAAATAATCTCCACTCATGAGGACCACAGCATCATCTGGATAAAGAAACATATGTGAGGTAGTAAAATAGAAGTTAAAGAATTCAGAAAAAGACTAAATAGTAAAGGATCTAGAATCAAGCAATTCAATCAAAATAGTCTTAAAGAGAAAGGTAGAATCAAGTGTGAGTGTTGCATAACACTTCCTATCAGACAACTGTCTCTTGATTTCAGTGACATATTGTGCTGTATCCTGCACCACTACAGTACCACCTTTTTCCATTGGTTTAATTGTTATTTTGTAAATATTTTTTTTAATTGTGGGAGTGCTTGCTGGTCTTCTTTGATCATATTGTGGTGACATGGAGGTGGAAGAGGGTTTTTCAGCTCATGTATATCTTGCACCACATGATTTTCAAACAGTTTCACTATATTATGTCATTGAGTAGATGGACAAAAAGTAACCTTATTTATTAGATCAGTATTAACTCTGAGCATTTCATTACTGTCTGTTTCCTTCACATCATCCACTAAACTGACAATTACATTGTTCACTACATTTATAAAAAAAAGCAGTGTCCTTCCACCCCTGCATATTGTGTTCGTTAACAGGTGTAGATTTTGCACTAATTTCCATTTCAGTAGGATATACAAAGTCAGTTGTGCACCCCATATTGGAATAAGTGCTCACGAATGCCTTCAGGCCCAATTTATGTATGAATTTAAACAAATTGACCTGGAAATTAAAGTAGTCTGGTTCAACTGAAGGGACAAAAGAGAACCCATTGGCTAATACCTTTTCCTGTGTTGGTGAGAGTCTAGTAGAGGAGACAGACAACACTTGTCATGTCTCTACCTGCTCTTCACCAGTTTCCACATAATCATAGTCTCTCCACCTTTAGTTTTTACCTTATCTTGTCCCCCTCTTCCTCTTCCTTTTGTGTTTTTGCTGACAGTTGTCTCTGTCTGTGTTGCTTCTGTTTACTCTTAGAATTGATTTGTTTATTGGTGTTATCATACTTTCCTGCTGTTCTAGAAGGTGATCTCTCTTATTTTATCAAATACAGGTTACAATTTCTGGACATTCCCTATACTGCATGACCTCTGTTTACAGTCCCAGCTGAAGACCCTGCCCTCTGCGTAGTCCTGTTTATCCTTCTTTAATTTATTTTTCATATAGGCTTCCATTTTGGATTCAGATTTCAAGGCTTTCTTTCATAAGTATGTGTCAAATTGAATTCAATAGTGTTCTTAAACATTTGGGGTCTGATTCTCAAGAGGTGTAATCTGGCACAAGCCCTGGGTGCACCAAACACAAGGGACATGGGTCTTGACGCAGTCCCCGGCTAGCAATAGAGATCCTCAATCCAGTGCACCACTTGCCCAAAGTTAGACCAGCTTTTGCTGATCTAACATTGCTGACCCTTTAATGAGGTTTGCACCATATATTTGGTGCAAGCCACTGTAAAATGGATAAAATGTTGCAAATGCGTGCAGCCTTTCAGAATCGGGTGCACACTGTGCCATTGTTTCCAGTGCAGCACAGGGTTTGACATATGACTTGTGCAAGTCCTTTGTCAACCTTTGAGAATCAAGCCCTTCAAATTCATTCTGTACTTCATTCAGTTCACTTTTTGTGTTTGAGTAATTACATTTACCTTGCTCGATGAGTATTGCCATAAGCACTTTAGAACAACTGGTTAATGAGCTTTCCTATCTTTCTTTCAAATCTTGGTCCAAATGACTAGGGAAGGGTGCTTTGTAGACTCCTAGGCTTCTCAGGACCCTGTCCATCTCAAAGTACTTTTCAAGAGTTATCTGGTCATACCAGATATTCCCTTATTGCATTGTTAACTTCTCTAGGTTTTGGAGTAATTTTCTCACCTCAGGATTACTATGTTGACAATGGTGGCTTCACTGAACATCCGACCCCTTATGTGTCATCTGCATGCAGTGCTCTCAGCATTCCAAATGCTGAAGGCATTCTCATCCTATGACAAAAAAGAAAACACAACCAGGCACATGATTTGGATTCAACATGTGCAGATTTTGTAACATCTGCTTTTATGTGGCAATAGGCAAAGAGTTTGAACACCCGGTCAAAGGAAACAAGTTCAAGTTGAATATTTAAATGAGCTGTGAAACTCTGTTTTGTGTTTATGTCTGCTGGTGTACTGTGGAGTTGTCACAGACATCTGTGTTCACAGTAGTGAGTCACAAACTTGGAAAGTAGCTTATTGCTCATTTTTGTTGCATACACATCTCTAGCTGTTCACTTAGGTGTCTGTTATCTATATTGGCACTATTCTTAACAGTGTTATTATTGTCCCCTATTAGGTTAATAGTACCCCCAAACTGCCAATAGGGAAGGGCACTCACATTCACCTTAGAGTGAGCATAGAACCAGTAGAAGGTACATGGCTGTATCAGAATAAAGCTTATTCCTAGAATTGAAAGTGGAGTAGAATCTCTTTAAATTCTGTCCACCAGTAAAACTAATGGTACCAGACGTAGCCAAGGATTAGTCCCTGAGCAGGTGGTGTTGAGCTCAGAACGTGATATGGGTGCACACAGTGAGACCGATTAGGCTGTAGTCTGTGTACATAACATTCATGCTTTCACCAGCTGTTGAGGCATGGAAGTCAGCAAAATGGTCCATGGTTTCCTCTATGTCCTAGTATTGTGGAACGATGTTGGGGTACAGTGGGGGCAATAAAAGTTATAAAATGTGCCTGTAGTTCAAGGTGGTCCAGAATGTTTTCATTTAAGGCTAGGTCAGGTGGTAAGGGTCATATTTCTGTCAAGTTCATATTCTGGGCACAGATTCCCATTAATGCTCTAAGCCCTCTCTAAGCTTCTGGAAAAAGTGGTTAATACCTAGCTTAGACAGCACATCAATGACTTGGACCTTCTAAACCCTGCTCAGTCTGGCTTCTGATCCCACCATAGCACCACCTTAGTGCTTGCTAGGTCACGAATGACTGGTTGAGAGCCTTGGATGCCAGAAGTTATGTGTGTGCTCTGTTTTTTGACCTTAGCAAAGCCTTTCACATGGTAGACCAATCCTTGCTCCTGGTTGCTTTGTGGAATATTGGCATCAGTGACACGGCCCTAGAGTGGTTATTTAACTACCTCTCTGATAGACACCAACAGATCAAGGCTGGGAGGGGTCTTTCCCCTCTAAAAACAATCTCTAGAGAAGTACCACAAGGGTCCATCTTGGGTCTTCTCTTGTTTGCCATTTACATAAATGAACTAGATGCTAGAGTCAAGTTGGGTGACATACACCTTTTTGTGGATGACACTGTGTTGTATGTAGTCAGACCTACTCTGGAACTCGCGTGTAGTGACCTCCAAATAGAATTTAACCACTTACAGAACAATCTCCTTTACTCTAAACTTCTTTTAAACTTTAAGAAAAAAAAGGCCATGATCTTCTCCCCTGTAATAAACTCCCCTTACTCTATTATGGTGGGGACAGCCCCTCAAATCCATGCCTTGCTCAGTGAATCGCTGGACTATGTAGATTCCTTCAAATATCTGGGGGTGTGGATTGACTCCAATATTTCCTTCAAAGTCTATATCGAGGAACTCTCCAAAAAGCTTAAACAGAGGCTTGGGATTTTCTTCAGGATCCGGCATCTATTAATGTAGGAGGGGAGAACCAGGTTGGTACAAACAACGTTCTTGCCGTTCATCGACTATGCAGACCTTCTGTATGGGCACAGCTCTAGTGTGGCCCTTGCCAAACTAGACACTCTGTACCACCGGGTACTCAGGTTTATTACCATTGGACCCTACTCAACACACTACTGTACCCTCTACAACATTGTAGGTTGGGACTCACTTAGTCTTAGATGACAACAGAACACTGTGCTCTGGATCTCTAGGGCCATCTCTAACAATCTGCCTCAATATATTAAGGATTGCTGAGCTTCTTGAATTCTTAGCAGCTATCTGCTGAGAAGCCAGACTCATATCACCCTTTACATACCCAGAGTTAGGACATGCTTTGGTCGGGTGGTGATTAGTCACGTCTTACCAGTCCTCTGGAAAACTGCTCAAAATTTACTGCAGCCTTCACAAATCTTATCCAATGATTATTTATGGAGTCCTACAACTGCTTCTAGTGCTGAATCTCTGACTATCCCTCCTACATACAGTATCTGTCACCTTCCCCTACTAATGGCACCTTTTCACCTCCATACCCTCCCCCTTACCCTTAGACCTACTGCACCAGCTAATGCAGCTATGTCAATCCTGAAGAAATTATAATTGCCCTTCCCACCCTTCCTAACCTCTCCTCCCTTCACTATCTTTGGGGCATTCTGTGCCCTCAGTGCCCTTGCTTTATAGACTTCTCCTAGGCCATGTAATGCTTTGCTGGTCTACACCTCATCCAGTATAATATTGTACTCTACTGTCTATCAGAGACCTGCCTTGCATAGAACTCACACATAGTGGCATGCTGACTGCCTTTGGTACCATGCCTGTAAATGATGCTGCCTTGTTCTGTTCTCAGTGTCAAGCCTTACATTGCTATTTGTAAATTATTGTGCACCCCCATGCCAAGCCATGCCTTTCTCACTTGCAATGACTGTACATAGGCTGCTAATGTTGCTACACCTACTCCAAATTGTTATATTGTGACTTGTTGGTGTTGTTTGAACTACCAGGTCTGTCTTGTAAATGAGCCCTGCTCAATGGTGTACCGCTTGGCTAAATAAAGATATTGATTAATTGATTGATTGATTGATTGATTGATTGAACATCTTGTGTATGTGTACTTGAATCAAAGGCAACCACGATTCTCTCATCCTCTGTATTGTCTTCCAGCTGTTGACAAAGAACTAAGAGGTAAAGACTTAGACTGAGTTAACCACCAAATAAGGACCATCTCCTGATCTGAAGAAATCCTATATCAGACATTACACCATTAATGATGGATTACATGATGTCTTAGCAACACCTCATTCAAGGGTCACTTCAGTGTGTGGCTGACCAGCGAAAATGGTGGACACTTGAAAGTAGAGCTCTCCCACTGGTGTTCTGAATCCTCCTGACATTGGGGTCATCCAGTATGTAAAGTACCATTTTTTTTTAGTTTACAGTAATTGATGGTGTGGTGCAGCATGTCCAAAAGCTAAAAAGGCAAGCACAATTGCAGTTTAGAAGTGCCAGCAAGCAAAACCTGAAGATGGTGACAAGAACGAAAGCCAACAGTGTGATGGCTGAGCAGGAAGCAGCCGAGAGAGAGACAGGCCTGACGAGTATATCACCAAGCAATATGACTCCCTGAAAGCCCTATTAACAGTGATGAGGAGCAAGATGTGTGCAGGCTTTACAAATATACTGTAGATGCCCAGATGGTTTGTTTACAAGGTATTGTAGAAAGACTGAGTGCAACAACTGCCTCCTCTCACTGGACTGGCAGCTCATCAATCAGTCCCCATTTGTCTATGCATACTGGTTATGTGGTGCAGATTAGGACTGCAAAGCATGATGAAACACTAAAACTAATAATACTGATGTTGGATTTGCAGGGGCATGGCTGTGAATTTTTAAACTGTTACCATTGTTTCTTCTCGCCATTGCTGACCAGGAGGGGAGGAGGATGTAGCTTGCTATGGGGGGGAGGGCATGAGTGACACTTCAATATTGATACGGTCGGCCCTGGCACAGGAATACGTATAAACTTTGAGACTGTTATAGTGGATGTTTTCAATTAAGCACTGTCTGCTTGTTTTCTACAGCTAGTTCATCGGAATTAACTGTTCATGTTTTCTATTTTTTTTCTTATATAAATGGGTGAGAGCTTGCTATGTAATTGACTCATTTCACCTTTCACTGTTAATATTGAATGTGTGTTGAACATGCTCTTGGTTGGTCATCATATACAAGACCAGTGAATATGTAAGCAATAATACTCAACAGGGTAGGAGGTATTGGGAAATACTGGACTACCCAGGGGTGTAATGAGGCCCGATGCCACAGGTAGAGGGTCTTATAGCCTCTGGAAGGTCCGGTATTGCCCAATACTGTCCACCATGGAGGGTATTATTGCACTTTGAAAATGGGCATGTTAGAACAAAAACAAGTTTAGTAAAAAATGTTTGTAAAAAAATTAGTCTAATATATGTTTTGAAATAAAATAGTTCCCTCCACTAATACTATCCTTTTACAGCCTCTGTAGTTTAAGCTCTTGGTCCAGGTTGATATGGTTACTCTGCCACCCCCAAGCAGAGCACAGAATCACCAGTAAACCTGCTAAGGCTAAGGGAACAAGCCTATTTTAAATCAGATGGACAGGAAAATTGTCTTCTGTGGTTTCTTTCTATCTTTTTTTTTTGCCTGCCCCTGCTACAGTTGTGGTAGTGGCAAGAGACCGTGAATGCACTAAGAGGGACAAGAGAGCAGAGCATTGGGAGTTCACCAGCGATCAGGTGCGAGTTGCTAGTTTCTAAAAAAATTAAACAAACTGATAAGGCAGGGACTAGTATGGAAGAAGGTTGAGAGGGTGGGCGGCCATATAATTTTTTTTCTTACCTTATCTTGATGAGTTTTTGGAATTTACATTACTGCTGTTAGATGTTGCCAAGTAACACTTTTGTGGCAGGCGGCCGGGGAAGCAGGTTATGCCGACTGCCAGTCATTTCCTAAAGGAGCGTTATGTTAGTGCCAGCACTTTTTTTCTTAGCAAAAACAGTGCTTCAGCAGCTAGACCCACTCAACTTCCTCCTTCTGCAAAATTTTTAATTTTTTATAAGAGCCGTTTACAACATCGCCTCTCACTGCTGCCCCCCCACCCCCGTGCTGGTGAAAGACCCAGATCTCAGTGTGGATGCTGGCAGGAGTACAAGATATAGAGCTGAGGGAACAATAAAACGGAAAAAAATGCAAGAAGACATTGAGTGGTATACAGCCTACCTGCTCATCCACTCACTCTAATTAGAGCTGACACAGTGAATGAATGAAAGACGGATTTGGGAGAATGGGACAGCACATGGCCACAAATATACTATAGATCACTGCTTTAATACGTAGCTTCAGTTTGAGGGGGTCAAGGTTAAAAAAAACTGAAAAAAAGTCATAAATCAGCCCAGTAGATTAGAGGATTATGTATGATTTCACAGTTGGCACTGAGTGTTGGGGGCCAGTATTTCTCACTAAGCGAGGGAAAAATGGCAGTTATTTGAAATTCAGAGGTGTGGTTTTGGCCAATCATCAAGCAGGATGGGCACAAAGATACTTGAATGGGTGAAGGGGCATTTGGGCTGGCACTTTTTATTTCCTGGGCATCTATTGAAAGTTAATGTACCCCCCTGGCAAGGGTACTAGCTAATCAGATGCCAGGAAATAAAAAGCCCATTTTATAAGCTAAGATGGGTGGATGGAACTGGGCTCAAAATGGACTGAGACACAGTGCTCATATTTTCCCACCAAGATGCAGGTCAGGGATCATTGGTTAAGGTCAAGTATTATGAAAGTGGTAGCTGGCAAGTGCCAAACCTGTGTGCATGCACTCATGGATGCAGTCCATTGGTCCCCCAGGCACAGCAATGGTAGACATGGCAAGAATACCACCCTTGGGATGGCTAGATCCATCCCAGTTGTTAGCCCTGAGCTGTTCAATTCCCCAAGCAATGGTAAGCTCAGTATATGTTGTCGTAATGCAAGGCATTCTGAGGCATTAGAGTCACCTGATTTGGGAAATTATGAGACATGGTGGATGACCTTGGGGGGCCACAACTGTGCACTCTAGAATGTTTTTCCACTTTAAATGGGAGTGTTTGCAGAGTTCAGTTGGAGATTGGACATTTGGTATGTGAAGGAAGGAGGAAATGTTTGGGGGCAGGGGGTGGGCAGAGGAAGGACATACTCCTAAGCTGGGGTCTGGGGCAGTCCTGTAAGGCAGGCAACAGACAATGGGGATGGGAATATTGGTAAGACTCATCATGGGTTCATCTAGGAGGGCAAGCTCATCTTGACAAGGAATGCTGCAAATGTGTTTTAAATATGTGTACAGTACTTATATCCTTATGGCTAGAGATTTATGAGTACTATCCTGGATTGCCAACAGCTTCAAATCTGTTATTAAGGGATAAAATCTTGGGACCTACTAAGAAATCAAAGGCCAACATTGTATGTTTTCAGGAAACCCATGTGACTAAATTGGAGTTACAGTTTCTGCAAAGGAAATGGGGTGGGGATGGGGGGATATTGTCTGGTGCATGCCTAAACTCTAAAGCAAGGTGGACAGCAGTTTGGGTCAGACCCCACATATAAGCCACTTTGACTAAAGCTGTGACTACTAAAGGTTCATACTAAAGGTGAACACAAAGCTAGGAGGCAGGTTATGCCCATAAGTGCTCTGAATAATCTACGTTAAATAGCAATATTGCAAGTTAGCCCCAGATAAAATGTATTTGTCCAAACAATTTTTTTATTCTGATTTAGTTTATCTAATAATTATATCATCAGGCAATTTGTTACAGGGGCCGACCACTCTAAGAGAGAAAAAATATTTCCTTCTAACATGTTTAAAATGTTTACCAGTTATTTGTAACAGATGGCCCCTTGTGTTATAAATAAAGTTCTTGAATTGTAGGCCACATTCTATAATAAGAGCGGAATCATGAACAATATCAAAAAGAAACAATAAATCCCCTCTTTTATGATGTGTTTCCAAAGACATTAAATTTAAATTATGTTATCTGTTGAGGTACGAGGCATCAGACAACCCAAAAAATCTGTTTTGCAAATTTGCATTGAACATTTTCTAGATTAACACAATTATATTTCCTATAGGGACACCATAGTTGTGAAGCGTATTCCAAATGAGGTCTAACACAGGAGTGGAATAATAACATTAAAACTTTGGAATTACTGGACTGTTTGTTACATTTAATGTACCAAATAACCTTATTTGTAGATTTTATGATCTCATTAGTATGTTTATCATTTTCAAAGTCTTCCAAAATAATAATGCCTAAATCTTTTTCATCAGAAGATATTAATAATGGTTGACCCCCCCCCCAAAATATAAGAGTGTAAAGGATTGTGTTTAACTAGATGTATAATTTTACATTTATCAGGATTAAAACACATGCCATTCTTAAATACCCAGTTTGAGATTCTATCTAGGTCACATTGCAGTATTCTATATGTTCAATATTTAAACATGGACTACCCAGTTTGACATCATCCACATATTTAACAGTGTGAGATAAAACATTTTTGTTAGATCAGAAACGAAGAGTTGAAGAAGAGTGGGACCCAAGACAGATCCCCGAGGGACACCACTGGAGACTTCGCCTGATGTAGACAGATATCCATTAATTAATACTTGCTGAGAGCACTGAGACAGCCACTTATTCATCCAATATACAATATGTATATTAATGTTCAGATTTATCAGTTTTTCCAAAAGGGTTTTATGGGGCATGATATTAAATGCTTTAGTGAAATCTATATATATACAATATTGCATGGAATGTTATCATCCAGTAAGCACTAATATTCTCGTAGAAACACCCAGGAAGAAATGTCCAGGAAGCCACTATACGCTAATACAATTGAACATGCAGGATGGGTAGATGTATGCAGTGGGCTCTTTTTATGGCCCTAATCATGACACCCCTGACTTTTTACAAAATTCTAGGTTGCTTGAAAGGACAGAGCAAAGAACCTTACCACAGCAAGGGAAAGGATTAAGGCTTCCTTTGGCTAGGCAGATTTACTGTGTGTTGTTATTTTTATTTTGTACTCACAGGGATTGTTACTGTTTGTTTCTAACATGTTATTGCTTTATTTTTCTCTGATTCAAATTGTTGTTGCTGGGTATACCTTCTGCTGCATTATTACAGGGTGTGCCTAGAGGTGTGTGCTAAAAGATTACTGCTGTAATCTTCTGATTCAAATTGTCATTTGCAAGGTATATCTTATGTTACTGCTTTATTTTTCTTTGTAGCCAAGTGTTTCTTACAGGGTATATCTTCTGTGAAATTATTACAGTATATCTTCTGTGAAATTATTACAGGTGGTGCTTTACAGGTTTTACAGTTTTATCTATCATTAAGATAAGATTTCAGAGCTACTGCATTTGTTGTTGACTGATTGTTTTTACTATTACCTCCTTGTTTCTTTTGTCCATGGTTCTTCTTTTTCAGCAGGGGAAGGGCCCAGCCACCCACCCCCATCTCCAACCACCCCACACTACACTCCTTTTGTAGGGTAGCAGAGTCGTGACATTTCCTGTGGCAAAGCAGGAAGGGGCAGATCAGAGGGGCATCCACACAGTGATCTCATTTACAGGGGCACTAATAATTTAACTTGTTATAACAAGTTATACAAAAACAAACAAAACACAAAATCAAACTTTCATTATCTTCCTTCTAATTACTCTGACCAGGTTATAAACCCAGCAACTTATCTGGAATGGATATCATTAACTGCAGGTACTGCAGAACACTTTTCAGAAGGGCAGTTTTACAGGATTTAGGACACTGTCCTACATGCTGGGCCATTGGAGATCTAAGGGCTCAGCTCCAGGCAGCATGGGCAGAGATTGCACACCTCAAATTGCATATTCAAGAGGAAATATATTATAAGAACTGCCTGCCATTTCCCCAACATCCAATAGAAACACCTCAACCGCAGATGTTAGTTGGTCTGAAAGGTTGGCAGGTGGTTAGAAGGGGCAAATCAGGTGCCCAGTCACTCGATGCTATCCAACATATTACCTCCACAAAGCATATTAAAACTACAAACAGGTATCTGCCTCTATCTCTGAGATCAAACAAAGGGGCAGAGGACACTGCAGAGCAGGACACTGCAGTACAGGAGCTAGCACAACAAAATTCACCCAACACAGGAACCAAAACAAAAAAGCAAAAAGGAAATCCAAAAAACTTCTGATCATAGGAGACTCCATGATTCGGGGAGTTGATACCTATCTCCAGCCAGGGGTAATGGTCAGATATCTCCCAGGTACATCAGCATGAAGAGACACTGACTGCATTGCTAAAATTGTTCAGGAAGCAGGAGGAAACATTGGCATGCTGGTACACATAGGGACTAAAGATCTCGCCAGCCGGTCAGTTGTGGAGACCAAGGAATACCTGACCAGGTTGGGTAACAGACTATCATTCATTTCATCCAGCATCTCCTTCTCTGAGATCCTGCCACCGGGGGGCAGATGGATGGTCAGAGAAGGGAAGATAGGGGAGCTAAACATGTAGCTCAAGGACTGGTGCCAGCAAAAAGGACACAAATTTGTAGGGAACTGGAAACAGTTTAGGGAGTGAAAGTTCTTTAAATTTGATGGACTGCATCTAACTAAGGAGGGGAGTCAGTGCACTGGGGCAGAAGTTTGATGTATTTGCAGAATATTTTAAACTAGCAAATGGAGAGAGGGGTGCAACACCCCATACATCGAATGGGAAGAACACCCCTCCCCCCTCAGCTAGTGGTCAAGGAGGAGTTCAGAATGTTTGTAGTTCATTTGCATCACCAGGTAAGAAAAAAGGTCCATCTCCCCATACAACACATAGGGGAAATGCCAGACCTCACCCAACAACTAACACACTGAAATCTGGCCAATGGAAAATCATGTACACAAATGTTCACAGTCTGGGAAACAAGATCCCAGACCTGCAGGCAATAATGACAGAGGCTAAACTGGACATAGTAACAATTAACGAGATGGGGTTTACCAGTAACCACACTTGGGAGAGTTCAGTACCTGGCTATGTACTGTTCAGAAGAGACTGAGGTACAAAAAAGGGGATGGTGGAGTGGCCTGTATGTCAATGAAAATATAAAAGCTACAGAAATTCAGAATATACATAAGGAGCCAGAAGAACTGTGGGTCACCCTGGAAATGGGACAGCCATATGAACTGGGGTTGTCTACAGGCCTCCAGACCAGGGGGAGGACATAGACACACTACTGTTAGAAGATATACAAAATATGACAGCTAAAGGGGAGGTTCTGATAATGGGAGACTTCAACATGCCAGATACAGATTGGTCAATACCAGCAGCAATATCTGTCAGAACTAGACACATGATGGATTCCCTGCAGGGGGAGGGCCTCAAACAACTGGTACAACAACCAGAAGAGACAGGGCTATCCTAGATCTAGTATTGACTAACAGGGAAAGGATCACAGATCTCCAGGTAGAAGGTCACCTGGGGGCCAGTGACCATCACATGATATGGTTCAATTTGGCCACTAGAACAAAATCATCACAATCCAAGGCAAAAATATGGGACTTCAGAGGAGCTGACTTTTATAGGATGGCCAACAGAGTTAAGCTAGCCTTGGCAAAAAGAAATACAGGTGAGGGGGTACAGGCTAAGTGGGCAAGCATTAGGGATGCAGTACTTGAAGCAACATCCCATTGTGTTAGCGAGAAAAGGAAGTGCAAAAGAAGAAGGAAGCCACTCTGGTTCTCAGAAACAGTAGCAGAAAAGGTCAGAGCCAAAAGGCTGGCCTTCAGGAAATATAAGGGAACGCAGCAGGATGAAGATAGGGAGGCATACTAAACTTCCCTAAGGAAAGCAGGGAAGGCAGTAAGGCAGGCAAAGGCCCAAAATAAGGAAACACTAGCACAAACAGTAAAAGAAGGTGACAAGACTTTCTATAGCTACATTAGTGAAAGGAGAAAGTCCAGAGGGGGGGTATTGCTAAGATCACTGGGGATAAAGAGGCATGTGAAGAGGAGGACAATGTAAAAGCATCTATCCTAAATAGATACTTCTGCTCAATATTTACTGAAGAGAAGGTAAGGCAAGGCCCATAGCTCAGCCGCATGGACACAGGGGGGAGGGAGGTATACTCTAGTCCCTTCACAAAAGAAAGGGTCCTACAAGAGCTCGATAAGCTCAGGGTGGACAAGGCAATGGGACCTGATGGCATACATCCCAGGGTACTAAAGGAGCTAAGGGTGGAACTAGCAGAGCCATTATCAGAACTGTTTAGTGAGTCTCTGAGCACAGGAGAGGTCCCAGAAGACTGGAGAAGGGCTCATGTGATCCCGCTCCACAAGAGTGGTAGCAGGGAGGAGGCAGAGAACTACAGACCAGTCAGTTTTACCTCAGTGGGCAAGATTATGGAGGCACTCCTTAAGGAAAGGATAGTGCAACACCTGAAATCCATAGGAGCACAGGATCCAAGACAAAAGGAAGGTCCTTTCAAACGAATCTCATAGATTTCTTTGACTGGGTAATCAGAGTGGTGGACCAAGGGGGAGCTGTTGATGTCACCTACCTTGACTTCAGCAAAGCTTCCGATACTGTTCCACATAGAAAATTGATTAGTAAGCTGGGTAGGTTCGGGGTGGGTCAGAAGTTGGTCATCTGTGTGGCAAACTGGTTGACGGACAGAAAACAGAGAATGGTGGTAAACCGTGTACAGTCAGAAGAGATGCAAGTCACAAGTGGGGTACCTCAGGGATCAGTCCTGGGGCCAGTCCTCTTCAATATCTTCATCAGTGACATTGTAGATGGACTGGAGGGTAAAGTTTGTCTGTTTGCAGATGGCACCAAGATCTGCAACAGAGTAGATGATCCAGATGGGGTGGGCAGAATGAGAAGAGATCTGGATAAACTAGCAAAATGGTCGAAAAAGTGGCAACTGGGGTTTAATGCAAAGAAGTGCAAGATCATGCACATAGGGAAGAGAAACCCTGAAGCCACCTATAGGCTGGGAGGGGAGTTGCTGGCAGGCACAAGGAATGAAGAGTCTTGGGCATCATCATCATCACCGATGACCTGAAATCATCCAAGCAGACCACTAAAGCAGTAGGTTAGGCTCGGGGGATGTTGGGGTGTATTGGTAGGAATATCACAAGTCAGAAGAGGGAGGTAATAATCCCTCTTTACAAGACACTGGTTAGGCCACATCTGGAGTACTGCATGCAGTACTGGAGGCCGAACCTTCACAAGTACATTAACCAAATTGAGGCAGTCCAGAGAAGGGCAACCAAAATGGTGCAGTGACTGCATCAGAAAACATATGAGGACAGATTAACGGAGCTCAATATGTATACCCTAGAGCAAAGGAGGGAGAGGTGATATGATCGAAATATTCAAACACTTTAAGGGCATTAACAAGGTGAAAGAGTCTAACATGTTTCAATATAAGAAAATAGCAGGAAAAGACAACACAGCATGAGATTAGAGGGATGCCGATTAAGGGGTAATGTGAGGATGTTCTTTTTCACAGAAAGAGAGGTGGATGCATGGAATGACCTACCTCAGGAAGTGGTGGATATGAATACAGTGCAGGGCTTCAAACAGGCATGGGATAGGCATAAGGGAGCAATACAGATAAGTATGAATAGATAGGCCCTTGACAGAACAAAGGCCAATGGCACATTCATAAGGTAGAAAAAGAAATGGGAAGACTTGATGGGCCTTGCGGTCCTTATCTGCCGTCATCTTCTATGTTTCTGTGGTTCTTATGTTTGTCCCTGGAGATGGCAGGGTTGGAAGGGGAATGAATCCGGGAAGGGGGCACCAGCTGTTCTTTTGTTGTAGTTCAGGACTGATCTTCTAGGAACCTGTACCATCCTTTTGAAAGCATTGATGTCCTTAAAGTACTTATGGAGGATCACAGGCTGGTGGATATATGGTGGTTACACAACCCAATACAGTGTAAACAGCCGCCCCCATAACTGGGTGTGCTTATGGAAAAATAACACTCAAATCTCAAAAAGACCCAGCACTACCCACCACCACAACAAAAGGCAAATGACACAAATTATGTCCAAATAATTGCAGTTTAATAATACAGCTTTAAACATAAAGAGTGCAAAATACAAAAACCTCACACATGCTTGTAGCACAGTCTGGGAGAGCGGGGGCAGGACTCAACTGACTTCTACTAGTTTTGCAGTAGCCTCTTCAGGAAGTGTCCCAAAGTGCTTGGTAATGATCAATTTATATCATTATCTTAAAGGGTATCATCCATTTACCACAGTACAATATAGTTGTGCTGCTCTTCCGTAATACACTCATTTAATTTTACAAATAATGTAATAAACATAATGTAAATAAACCTAAATAAATAATAATAACTAAACTTACTTAGTAGAACCCCGAAAAGAATCAAAATGAACTATAAAATATACTTTAAATATCCTTCTATACATTTTATAACACACTTAGAGCACCCCAACAATGTTGAATCTAAAATCCAAAAAAATAACTAAACAAAAAATGGATAATAAATAATAAAAGGGGCTTACAGCCCCCTCACTCTTCAGACATTGGGAAAATATCTTTATCATAAGGAAATAAATATGATAACATATAGCAGGACACTTACCTATATATACTTGTCATCTTATCGTAACTATAAGCTTTTAAGTGTCCTGCTAGATAACGCCATGTAAATCATAAATGGGAGACTCATCCAAAACTTAACAGATAATATATTAAATAATCTTTCTATACATGCCTTCCTTATTCATCTTAACAAAAAGAAAGAGAACCACAGAGCTAAACCTGAAATAATGCACATCTATATTCATACACTAACAGTTATATATATATATATATATATGTATCTATATATATATATATATATATGTATATATATATATATATATCTTCATGTACAAGCTTATGTGCACATAAATATGCCACAGAACAGAAACACTCAGATCAGAAAAAATCCTGTCTTACGATCCTCTTTTAAGGGAATTCATTCAATATTGTACGTAATTTGTTCTGTGACATCCCCACCTGTGCATCAAAAATGCATGTCAATCATATATATCACAGTTCCCACTGAATCCTAAAAATCAAAAAGATAATGATATTAATTGATAATTACCAAGCACTTTGGGACATTTTCTGAGGAGACTACTGTGAAACCAGTAGAGGTCAGTTGGACCCTGCCCTGCTCTCCCAATCTGTGCTACCAGCATGTGTGAGGTTTGTGAATTTTGCACTCTTTGTGTTTAAGTAAGCAATAAGACATGACAGGGTGGTGGTTGTTATGTGATAACCGCACACCTAGGTGCGTGGTGAGACACGCGGGCCAAAGGCAGTGTCCTCCACTGGGTGTACAGTTATCACATAACAACCACCACTCTGGAGTGTCTTATTGCACTTATAAAATGGGAAATAACTATGGAAAAAAGGACACTGACAAGGTGTTTATATTTTGAAAACTTTGTAACATTTATTTAAATACAGAATAGAGAATTAATTGAAACATTGAGATAATATAGTCCCTTGGTAAACTTTTTTGAATGGTAAAAAATAGCAATTACCAACAACATTAGCAAACAACAGTCTACTTGTTATAGTTTATGAACTGCACTTTACTTCACTGTGATTTTCTTAATCTGTCCCGAACATTGATTTCGCACACCGACCGCGCCATTGTGCACTACATGTGCGAAAACACATTTCGGGTGAGATGTGAAAAATGACAGTTATACTGTTAATAAGGAAGTGCGGTAAAATGGCAATACTGAAAATCTGGAGTGAAAATATTAAAAATGCTCGAAGTTACGAGCGTGCGCCGGAACTGCGCAATGCACGCTCATAAAACAGTTGTTTTGGAGAATATTTTCCCCAAATTTTTAACATAGCCAGTTTAAGACCACTGCTCATGAACAGTGTCACTGTGATTTTATTAATCTGTCCGGAACATTGATTCACACACCGACTGCGCCATTGTGCGCTACATGGGCGAAAACACATTTCGGGTGAGATGTGAAAAATGACAGTTGTACTCTTCATTAGGAGGTGTGGTAAAATGGCAATACTGAAAATCTGGAGTGAAAATATTAAAAATGCTCGAAGTTACCAGCGTGTGTAGGAACTGTGCAATGCACGCTCATAAAAGTCGTTTTGGGGAATATTTTCACCAAATTTTCAACATAGGGTTTTTGGGAGTCTACCTCATGAACTGTGACACTGTCATTTCATTAATCATTCTGGAAAGGTGGTTCCACACAGTGACTGCAGAACCACCTTTGGGACCGATAACGAAATAACAGTGTCACAGTTCATGAATGAACCAAAAACCCCATGTTGAAAATTTGGTGAAAATATTCCAAAATAGCTGGGTATGCACTAAAGTTGAAAAATCAATTTATGCCATTATACAGCTTACCGGCATTTCTTCAGTTTGCGATTACGGCTTTGAAGAGTGCAGAGCGTTTTCGGTCCACCGAAGATCGTTACGCTTGGCTCGGAGGTAAGTATGGGTTGAGGTGGGGGTGAGGTGTGGGGAGGTGGGTATGCAGAGGTGGGTGCAGGTTGGGGAGGGGGCAAAAGAATCAATGAGGAAGGTTTTTTTGTTTCAGGTTTTTTTAATTTATTAACACACAAAGACTTTTGCCACACTGGGGTGGGCTCCCAGTGTGGCAGAGAGACAGTGAAGCCGGCAGAGGATTGGGCACCCTGTCAGCTAAGGAAGTTTTGCCACACTGGGAGGGCTCCCAGTGTGGCATAAGATACTTTGGGGGCAGTGAAACCAGCGGGGATTGGGCACCCCTGTCGGCAAATGAAGCTTTTGCCATGCTGGGGTGGGCTCCCAGCGTGGCACCAGGCAGTTTGGGGGGGCAGTGAAGCCAACGGGGGATTGGGCACCCCGTCAGCTAAGGAAGTTTTTGCAATGCTGGGGTGGACTTCTTTAACTTTTTGGTGCCTACCATCATGCACCGTGCACTTCCATCTCAGGAAGTGATCAGCTTTTTTTTTTCAATGCCTCTGCACTAGCGTTGCATCGTACATTTGAGTTAACTGATAGCCCATGTCACCAGTCGATTACCTCTATGGATTGTGAGTTACATCAGTGCCATGATAAGTATCAGTTTCTTTTTTTTTACTGCTGCTGCACTGATTCACCTATACACCCAGTCTACGAATGTGAGCTGTGTGTCGCAGTGGGAACTGGCATGTGATATGACAGGGATGGAGTTAGGGCTGGATTGCACTACGATTCTTACATTTTATCATGTGTATGCTGAGGGGAAAGTACTCAGTGAATGTGGGAGAGAAGCAGTTTCAATTATTTGTCAGTGCTTTGGGAGAGAAGGGTGAACGAGCGTGCAATCAGCTGTTAGGACAGTTTCCCGAAGCTGAGATTGGATGCGCAGGTTGTTCATCTACTACGAACAGAGGGATGTGTGACCTACTCAGAAAAATGCTGCAGTTCAGTTTAGGAGAGGGACAGTGATGCAGCTAGCAATGGCCACTAAGGTTTACTTGATTTATTGTGTGAGATTTTGTTCTCATTTGTGTTATGGGATCATGGTATTTTTTTAATTTTGATGATTTCACTTGCCAGTCAGATTCTTTACTAACATGGAGGTCGGGCATTCCATTACAGAATGTGGGGAAAGCATTTATTTCGGGGTGGCCTTTGCACAGCTGGCTGGAAAATGTTCCCAACCCAGTGGTTGTTATTCCTTATACCACTGGATTCCAAGCCCTGTCAGTCAATCAGGAGACATAATTTTTCTTGACCATTTTTTAATACTGTACATTACACCTCTAAAACATCTAAAAACTGAAAAAAAGAGTACCTATTAATGCATAAAATAGGATATGTCAGCAATAGATTAACTAGTACAGTACTTTGCAGTAAAAGTATTTATTAGTAGAGTTGGTTGAAAATAAATAATTTCTCTGTCACATGTAAATTTTATCATATAAATACACTGTAACATTTGTAAATTTGTAAGACATAAGCTGTGTTTAAAACTTAATTTTCTTTACACTGTACTGTAATTACATAGTCTCATTGAAGGCAACCTTCTCTTTATTTTTGTTTTTTACTTATGTGCTATGGTCTAGTACATAACAGGAAAACTGCTATAGGATTGAGGTGAAAGGTTAGTAAGGGAAAAAAAAAACTTTAAACCTGCCAGGTTGCCTTTTTTTGGTGGGCAAGGAGGATAGATTTCACCTGAAAACTCCGCTATATAAGATTCAATTGTACGTGCTTTTATTAACATTAGCAATGTATTTGGGCAGTTTGGGTCTGCCTCTACCTATTTAACTGTGTTTTTCCACCTTTTCTTTTTGTTTATAAAGTATTACTGTATTGCCTACTTTCTTCATCCTGTTTTTGGTTTTCTGTTTTTCCCCACACTCAAGACATAGAATGTTTATCATGGAATGTTTACCATGGAATACAGGGATTTAAGCAATAAGGTATGACCAGAGATTAGATTAACAGTCTGTTAATCACCCTTATAGGTAATATGGCACAAGGTGCAGCGAAGTGCCATATTGCCACAAAGGGGGTGATTAACTGACTGTTAATCTAACCTCTGGTCATACCTAATTGCTATTATTACAAGTGCATGTGGTATTTAATTCATTTACGTTTTTATAATTGCATTTTATTTTTCAATCTATGTTGGTTCTATGTAAAATAGTCCTTCCGTGGATAATTAGAGTAATTGAAACATCAGAACGTGTGGTGGCAGTCAATATATTGCTGGTGGTGTTTCTTAGGAAAAGTGGTAGTATGTGTGGGCAGTTTGTACAAAGATTTGCTCTTTTTTAAAATTGAGTATTTAGTTTAGTAAAAAATAGCTGTTGTCTATGAGAATCACCAAACCGTCGTGTCTTACCCACGATTTGCTTATGTCAACTGGTAAAATGTGAAACTGAATGTTAGCGTAATATGGTGGCACTTATGTTTTGTGTAAAGGTACTTTATTAGGTGTTCAGCACGGTATGATTATTTTCAGGCTTGTCATCCATTTTAACAGTTTGAATCTGTTTTTTTTCTTCCATGGAGCTCTTTCAACTGAGCATGTGCAGCACTGCCTGAACTGATGTACTTTGACTGGCGGTCTAACGTCGAATATTTATTTTTTACATCTACTGCTCAGCTGGGACTTGTGCAGGCTGTGTATCATTTTTTAGACCCTATTTAGTCGAAATGTGGTGGAAATATTTCTTTTATTGGTAGTACTTTGTCACTGTTGTTCACCGATGAGTCTCAGGTTGATGTGTGGCAATCGTGAATTGTTTAGTACTTTTTTTACGTGTACGATACATTAAGGCATTTTTGTGTCATTATTAGCCATTTGCTCTTGTGACGATCTGTGTATTACTGGTGGGTGTAAGAAATGTGTTTTTTTTTCATGGAATGCACTGGCGAGGTATCGCTCAAGATTAAGAGTGTGTGATGTTACAGCAATCAGTAGGCAGTAAAGTAAGCGAGGCGGTGAAGGACATGAATACATTTATCATAGGTACATGCGTGGGGTAGCTGGCTAGTTTATGGTTCTGGGGAGATGTTTTGTTAAGTCAACTAGGGGTGCACAATGGTCTGATTTTACTGTCAGGGGGAGGTAAATGATGCATAGGTCAACTGGGGGGGAGTGTTAGGAAAATGGCTGTGTGTGGGTAGTCAGATGAGGGTTGTTGCATGTTGATTTTTAGATGCCTGCCTGGGATGTGCAGGATTAATTAGGATGCCTTTTTAGGTGGATAGATAGGTGAGCCGAAACACTTTCTTTTTAAAGCGGATGGTTGGAGTTTTGCAGTGGTAATAAACAGTGAGTCTGGTAAACGTTTTAGATTTATTGAGGTGTTAGTGGAGTACGCAGTAACTGTATGTACTGTTTGGGTATTTGTGGGGGGAATACATGACAGCAGATCAACGTAACTGTTTAGAGACATTTAGAGATCTCCACAGAGAACTGTGTAGAGCTCCTCTGGGTGGGTTCATATGTACCTGCTCAGAGGTGGTAGGTGGGTGGTGTGGTGAGTCTGGGAAGAGTTGTGGGATGACACTTTGGGGTTATTTAGTTGGTGGGATTCACAGTGGTTGCATCTATGCTCTTTTTGGGCTACTGTTTTTGTGTGTGTGTGGGGGGGGCGGTTGACGCTTATGGGGAGGTTTCAAGGCAACTTTCCAGGTGTTTGGGGGCATTGCATAGTGTTATGAATCAGGGCAATTATGGTCGTCTGGTTGAGGGTGAGGGGGGCGTACATGATGGTTCTGTGAAGAGTTTATGACTGACGTAGGGTGTGTAAAGTGAGGCTTTAGGAAGTAGAGCAGGATGCAAAGGGCATCTGGGGAGAGATTTAGGTTGGGGGACAGATAATGCCTGTCAAGAGATTTTTTTATACCTCAGGTTTTATTTGACATTGATAAGATACTATGTTTTAACTTCACATCTGTTGTTTTTTTTTAAAATACAGAGTCCCAGGAGTTTGCTTATCAGTTATTTTATCAGAATCGTAGGGACAGTGTGGTGCTCAGCTACACGTCATGCCACATTTGAATCTGGGGGGGGGTGATTGATACACTTTTATCTCAAGCATTGTCTTTATTTATTGGCTAATACGTTCCACCCCCCTGCCATGCTCAGCACATGCTAATCCTTGAGACAGACACACTCACACACACATGTACATAGAGACACACACACTGAGATAGAGACAGACACACACATATGTATAGAGAGACACACACACACAGTGACACAACTGCTAACTTTTGTTGTTATGTTTGAGAGAAAATCTTGTGTTGTTTTTATTTAACCATCATTGCTTTCTGATTGTTCTTACTTATGCAATTATTTATATGAAACACAAATACGCATTAGTATAGGTATGTGCATTGTTGTTTTAGATGATAAAAAAACACAGTGGCACTCTTAAGAAACAACACGTTTTTTATTACAGCTTATTTGACAGTATTACAGTATTTTGTCTTCCATGTTTGACTTTTTTTTACATAGGCAGGTTAACTTATTTAGTATGATAATAACGTTCTGAGATATGCAGTTTTCATTGACTATTAACATTATAATACTGTTATATTACTGTTTTATTTTTTTACTGCTCTGCACAGATTTCATACAACAGAAATAATACTACGATGCTTTAACTACTTAGTTTCAGTACTCATTGGTTAATTTTTTTCAAACAATGCAGTAATGGTTTACATTTTAACATTCTTTTTGACATGGTTGATATTTGTTTATTCTACAAGTTTCATGGTTTGTATTGTTCATGGTGGTGTTGTTTACTGGTTTTGCACATATATGTGCACACCACCATTTATTGTGCAATTCGGAAGGTACTTTTTAGAAGATGGGAGATATTTGTTTATGTCAGTTGTTAATACATTGTTATTACAGACTAATTTAGTGGGGGACTGTTAGTTAGGTTCTGTTGCACTTAGTTTGATTTTTTTTTGTGGTTTGCCAGACAATATTAATGACCAGGATTTACGTTCTTCACTACTTGCGGTTCAGTAACTCTTTATGAATGACTCGCATCTACGCCCTGTTACTGACATATTTGATTTAGTATCAAGCCCTGCAGTGTGTAGTAGATGCACCGCAGTTGTATGAATTGAATGATTCATGTATCTCTGGCTTAGACCAGACAATTTACTGAGACGCGACATCATTCCACCTAAGTATGATGCACCCATGGGTGTTTGGCTGTTCCATGTGGCCTGTGCATTCAGCAACTGCTGGGATAGACGTTTTGGATGCAAGTAAAATGCACATGCATCCTTGGGTAATGTAGAGACATATTTTTTAAAAGATTGGACGGGACATGTGGGGTCACCTGGGATCTGGTACATATGACCTCTTAGCCTTTCTTTGTTGGACTCATGCATTTGGTAGTGGTTTTTTGTATCTTCATTAAAAGAGAGTGTTACATACTCTAGCCCATTTTCATCTGTGTTTAATACAAATGAAGCTAGTGTCAGGTCTCTTAACCCTTCTCGACCACGTCTGGCAAAGTGTAGCTGTATGTTGAACCAAACATTGTGGACTAGGCCGGTTGCTGTTTTTGTGCCCATCAGTGGTGAGGATCGCAGCTTTAATAGATTGCTGTCTGTTATTTGGGGATAATGTGATGTTTTGTCCTCACGTTTTTTGTGGAGTGTTTTTATTAGGCCAAGGGAAACATTATTGGCTGTTTGGAAATCAATCCCATGCATTATATTAATTTTATGACTGAAAGGTGGATCATTAAGATGATGATTTAACCCTGCTCTTATGCTGACATAACTACCAAGACTATAATGTTTGCTCTGTTTATTGCAAACTGATGCGTAAAATTGTCTTAGTGTATTACATAGGTCAGGCACTGGCAAGTATTCAAACTCTGCACTTTTTTTGTTTTCGGTTAACCATTCTCTAAAGAGTTTCACAGACCATTGTGCTGCTTTTCTTGTGCTTTTTTCATTTCTGTTTTCCTCAAGTATGTCTAGATGTTCTGCTGTGACTTGTACATGTCTGGAGTTAGTTATCTTTGCTGAGTCTGGCAATGGTTGCTCTTGCTTCGGTATTTCAACCTGTATTTTTTGAGAAAAGAAACAGAAAAAATATATTACTGTTGGTGGCTGTTTTGTCTACGAAATTCTGTTACTTTATTGGTCAGGATGAGGGTTAATACTCAGTGCATCATATGGCTAAGGTGTACATGTATGTTAATAAAAGATTAACATAAGGCTGTTAGAATGTTTGCAGCCAATCAGAAAGCTCCATTTCTCAGACCGTTTTTATAATATTTTTTTTTTGTTAACCAGGTAAGCACACTAGGCAACAAGTTATTATTTTCAGGTGCGACCCGGGAGGTTATAATACAGAGAAAAAAATGGTTCAATATTCAGGGTGCTATACAGGACTACAACTACATGTGGGCAGAGAGAACACAGTAGCCAGTACAATTGAGGCATGGTGCGTACAGAAATAACGATCTCAGACAGACACAGGTGGGGCACAGTTCAGTAAATAGACAAGAGTACAGAGTTAGAGCTAACAAACATGAGTACGGCTACAAGCTCAATATGATAAGCCCACCTTGTGGCAAGGGGTAGGAGAACAACAGTTACAGGTGGCTGTATTGGGGGGGGGCCTGAATGGGCAGACACCCCATGTGGCGGTTGGGAAAAGAGGAAGGTGGTAGAATGAACTTTGCAGTGGATGGTATACAGCTAGTGGGTGAGGAATCCAATCTGGAGGACCACCACAGCAGAGGGAGGCATCAACTGCAGGAGGAGTACTGACCAATACATTCGCTGTCCACAGTGTGCAGGTCAGGAGATAGCATGGGGACTTTGGGCACCCCTAGGGAGGGAGCTAGAAGGGTAGGGGAGCCCTGACAGCAGAGAGAGGGAAAAAAATGATGTCTGGAGGGGAGATGGAGGCCAGGAAGAGCTTGAGGGTGGGGACTAGGGTGGCCACGAGAGCAATAAGTGTGGGAGAGGAGAAGTGGTTGAGGACGAAACCTACGTAGTGGGAGAGGTGTGCATTGTGAGTTGTTTTGTATAAGGAATTGCCATAGCTTATGTTAATAACTCATGTACATAACTGTTTCATTGTGTTTAAAGCCAAACAGAAAGCTCCATTTTTAAGACTCTTTTTATTATCTATTAGATATATATATATTTTTTATATACATATTTATATGTAGGAAGAGTACGTGGAGGATGGGTGCAGGTTGGGGTGGGGTTAGAAGAGAACACAAGGGACCATTAATTTATTTATTTTTTTTGCAGTTCACAAAAAACAAAATAAAACATCAAGGGCAGTTGTTTTTTTCACAAAAGTAAGGTGTTTGGTGTACTGGAGTGGGCTAGCAATGTGTCAACTACATTGCGGGGAGGGGTGTCGGTGATCGGGGGGATGCAGGTGACAAGAAGGGGGGGATTTGAAACATTGTAACACTGGGGGTGGGATTCCATGTCACATTATGACAGTTTAGAGGAGAGAGGTGTTGCTGATGTGGATTGGGTTACTCAATATCAAAGGAAATAGTGGGGAGTGTATAATAATGGGTATGGGTAGGGGTCAAGATTTAAATGGGGAGTGAGTTCATTTGTTGGTTAATTACATGGGTATGACAGTAAGTACTGTGATGTTTACTAGGTAGCCATGTCTGTAGAGAGGGACAGTCATGCATGTTGAGGTTTGGTATCGTTGAAGATTTATCACACTCTAGGGCATCTGGCACTCGGCTATACCTTGTCACACAGTACACCCCTGGAAGGTGATTAACAGACCATTTACATAAGTCTTGGTGATGCCTTGTTGTTAAAAAGAGGTATTCCCAGGGATTTTGTTAATGGTGTGTTTATCACCCAGTAGAGGAGAAGTGTGGCATGAGACGTAGCTGAGTATTACATGCCCCTAGAGGTTGTTCTACTGATCATTGAGAGAACCACTGGAAATACCTTATTGCTATTATTAATATAGCAGACTTTCTACTGTCTTATACATTTATTTGGAGACTGCTGCTTTCTTGGGTTGATTTTGTTTACATGTAGTTATGAACTGGGCGGTGTATGGATTTATGCAGATTTTTTTATGTTTACATGTGCTTGCCATTGCATTCTACTAAGACATGATCTAAGACATTTACACTGAACCATACACACAGGTTGAACCTCTACTGCATCCACCACTAAGAAACAGACACGCATGCTCACACACAGAGAGAGACACACACACACAGACAGACACACACACACACACACACACACACACATGACTGGATGCATTCAATGGCCTATGTAAGAACTATGGATTCCTTTTATTTACATGTGTATTGAGCTATATTATTATTCATCTGCTGAAATATTTATACCTTTTGATCAGGTACTATGGTATTCTCATGTTCTGGTTCTGTCACCTCTGTTAGGAAAAGTGTTACAAATGTTGTTTCTTCATTGCCAGCTGTGTATGCTGGTCCATTGGTAGGCTCTGTGTCAGTTGCCTCTGGCTCTGCATCTGGTGTGTGATTGCTGGTAGTAGTCTCATTTTCATCTGCTGTGGTTACTACTTGTGAAGGATTCTGTTGAAATGGCTGGTTGTTGAGCTGAGATGCTGTCAGGACGACAGCTGTAACCTCTTCATCGTCTAAGCTGTCATTAAGGATGTCAAATGAGTTAACATTTTGTATCCTATGTGGTGACATTCTTGCCTCATGGATATCGGAGTATGCTGGAGTTGTGCTTGTGTGGGCGGTGATGAAATCAGGGGTCCCATTTACCCACTGTGGAACCGACATATTTCCAAACAGGCTAAAATTCGTTTCAAGGGCCATAGTTGAGTGGCTTTTACGCTATTTAAGTATTTCCCTTTTAAATGGTTCGCGCAGCCAGGTCGTCATTTGCTAGACTATTAACGTAACTGCCGCTTTAATCTTCTATTTTTAGAGATTTACATGATGATTCTGTGGCGCATGTGTGTTTATTGTGTTGGGGGGGGCAATGTGCTTGAAAGAACTGGAAGAAATGCAGCAATGTTTCATTATTTCACTTTTTCCCCATAGCTGCTTAATTGTGACCGGTTTTGCAATGTGAAAGAGCTACAGGAAGAAGGAAGATCTGCTTTTCAATGGTGGGAGACTCTGCGATACCATGGTGGAGAAATAACTCTTGTGAAGGTACTTGGGTTTTTAATGTTAATACTGAACTCTTGCTATGGGGACATACTATTTTAACATCGCTTTCTTTTACGGGGTCGCTTTTCAACTATTGGTTGTGCGATTAATATGGTTTCTGTGTGCTTAGCATTAACACTGTTTAAATATGTGTTTGTTTTGTATGTTTGCTGAGGGTAGCATGTAAGCAGGCAGCCAGTTGATTGCGGATGTGAAATTTCACTAGTACGGACTACGTGGCATCTGACGCTTGCTCTGTGACGCGTCTTCTGATGATTTCCTTTATTATTGAAACTGATAGCTAGCTGGTGGATGTCTTATTACTTTTTACACTTCCAGAAACATGGTTGTGGGGCTGGTGTTTTGAGCTAATTGGAGACTGTATGTAGGCAGCCATTTAATGCTGTGTGTTTTCCTTCAGTTGCTGGGATTTTTTCACGTTTTCAAGTTTTTCATTTTTACTACACTTTGTTATATGGTTGTACATGGTAGGTTAATGTGAGTTAATGTTGCCCTGTTGGAATTTTGCCACCCAATCAGAAGTATTCATATTTCTTTGCATTGTAATAATCAAAATTCTGCTCTATTCCACTTGTAGAATGTTACTCTCCTGACATTCTGTACACACAGACAACAAAGGCCTGTTTTAGTGCCAGAGGCTCAATTATATCACTATCAAAGCAAGCATAAGAGATTTCCCTGATGAGCAGATAAAGACAGAAGGGGGATTTTTCACTGTTAGTAAACAAACAGTTGTAATGAAAACTATAAACATTACTTAATGTTTCTAATTTGTTTATGTGTGTAAGGAGAGTGTGATGATCAGGGAAACAACATTTAATTAATTTATTTTATTTTTAATTTAAGGTAGTTTTATTTTAAGGGCCCAGTGGAAGGTTTTCTTACAGTGTAAAGGCAGCAGCCTTGTTTATAATGGAAGATCAGTTCTGGTTGAAGGGGGACTGCTGAAAAATAGTTCTGGTTGTATGAGGACTGATTTGCTCATTGTGTGATGTGGTTTAGGACCAGGATGACTGTGCGTATATAGAGATTTAACATACAGTCAGCTGATGTCTCTTGGCCAATGAGATTTCTAGATTTTTTCTTGTCATTTTATAAAGCTGTATTATTAAACTGCAATTCTTGGACATAATTGGTTATACAACCCAACCACCAGAGATTACACTTTCTACTCACATATGCATAAATCACATGTTTATATAGACTCCTTATTTGTCTTACAATCTGTGTTGCAAAAATTAGAAGAAATCCAGCAGGGTAGTATTATGGTTTTGGACCATGCACCAGTGTTCATGCAAGAAAAGGGGATAGCTCCCTGGGGCAACAGATAAAATAATGGAAGGTGGAACCCACACTGCTAATATGCAGAGCATTCAGGACACATATAGATGAAAAGATTCAGGAATTTTTGGTGCACAATAAATTGTGGGACATGTTTGATTCCATGTGGTGGGATAGCCTAAAGGTCATTCTCTGAATGGAGGTCATAGCATACTCCCATAATAAAAATAAGTGCAATAAAGAGCATCTCTGTCTGTTGGAAGCTCAGGTGACCACATATGAAAAACAACATATGATGCAGCCCTCCCCGGGGTATATCACATTCTCCAGAAATGTCAAATGGAGCACAGTACACTGAACACTCAAATCCCAGAAAGGCAAATTCTACTTGCAAGGGCAGGCTCATATTTTGATGGAGATAGGGCAGGCAGATGGCTGGCTTGGCAGCTGGAGCAAAGTCGGGGGCAGCCTTCATAGCATCTATAAAAGTGAAGGGGGGGTGGTTAGCCAAAGTGTCAGATATAAAACAGGCCTTCTGCTCTTTTTACCAGGAGCTCTGTTCTTCAGAGTGCCAGCCTGCCAGGATGACATGGATAGCTTCTTCAAGGCAATTCAGCTGAGGGATATCACTGAGTAGCATAGAAGGAAATTGGATGCCCCCCTTACTATAGAGGAGGTAGACAAGGTAATCAAGGGGCTAGTGAGGGGGGGGAGGCCCCAGGCCTTATAGCCTATCAAGAGATTTCTATAAAGTCTTTGGGAGGGCACTGAGGATGCTGTTGGTTGGGATGCTCATGGAGTGTTTGGCTAAGGGAGAGCAGCCCCCATTCACACAGTTGGCCACCATGACTGTCTTGCCTAAGCCGGGGAAAGATCCCCAGTTATGCTCCTCATAATGCCCCATTTCCCTCCTTACTGCAGACTACAAGATCTTTGCTAAAGTTATGGCAACTAGATTGGAGATAATTCTCCCCCAGAGGTCCATCTGGACCAGATGTGATTTATTAAAGGACTACAGAGCAAAGGTAACATAAGGAACACCCTGAATGTGCTCTGGAGGTGGAAGGGGGTTGGGGGACCTGGCCGGCATACTTGCTCTTGATGCCAAAAAGGCATTCAACCACATGGAATGAGGGTTCCTCCATAGGGTACAGGGTGAATACATTGCGGACAATGTATCACTGAACAGTATAAAGCAGGCTAATCATCGCCATCTACAATGTCGGCATGGAATGATATCGCTGACCCAAACCCCATGGACCATGCACAAGACGAATAGGCAAGGTGCCAACTAAGACCCCATCCCACTGAACGATGGCCCCAGGCACTGTAATTGCAGACAGCCACAAAGTGATGGCCAGTCCCCTCCAACTTGCAGCGATGCGGTAGACTACATCCCTGATGTCTAGTGGACCCCCACCCCACCCCAGCAGGTAGATGCCCAGCCCCACCCCAACATATCCGACAATGGGTGGGCAGCCAGCACAGCCCTCCACACACCACCACAGCTGGCGCTCCACTGAACAGACTGAATGAAGTGGTGCGTATGCAGCTCATGCAGTTTGTTCAGTGGAGCAGTAACTCCATAATAGTGTGTGGAGGGCCTGCCACCATCGTTAGGAAGACTATGATGAATACGAGGTGGAATCTACCTGCTGGGGAGTGTCTGTAAAGTGCGGGGTCCCTGGGCATGAGAGAATGTAATCTACAGCGGCTGAGTTAGAGGACCGGCCATCACATTGTGGCTGGCTGCAGTTACAGTGTCTAGGGCCCATCATTTAGTGGGATAGGGTCTCAGTAGGCACCTTGCCGGTTCATCACACTGCACAGGGGTTTGGGTCAGCGATCATTCATGCCACATTGCTAGTCGGCAAGATTAGCCTGCTGTAGCTGGCGATATTTGTCCGCGATGTATTTGCCTAGTACCCCTCCATAGGACCCTGCAACAATTTCATGTATCGGAGAACGTTAAGAGCTTGGCCAGGACACTGCAGAACGTAGTATTGGTAAATGGGGGACTGACCAAAGGGTTTGAACTGCAGAGGGGAGCCAGATCCATGTCCCCATTGTTTTATATGCTTTCGCTAGAACCACTGGCAGAGGAAATAAGTGGCAACATAGATACTGAGGGTCTTAGGATAGGGGAGAGGGAGTTTAAGGTTTCTCTGTTTGCAGAGGACCTGCTACTATATGTAAGGCACCTTGAAAGGGTGTTGCAGGCAGCGGCTGACACACTTCAGTTTTATGGGGATTTGTTGTGTTACAAAACTAACTCTGGGATAGTGAGCTCCTTTATGTGGGAATGAGGAAGACTGGCACAATCCATGGCCCCTCTGTGAACATGCAAGTGGTGGGTGTCACAGAGTGGCTCTGTGAGAGTTGGGGGGATTTTAAAATATTGGGCTAGACATTTGTTTTCTCCTTGCCTTGGGTTAGAAGTATGAGTAATCCCAAAACAATTAAAGAAATGGGTTAAAGATTTATTGTTAAAAATGGTTTGCAACTTAAAAGTGCATTTGTGCCTTTATGCTCCTATTTGTAAAGGAGAGAAAATATATAGAGTTATTTTTGGATTTTCAGGTATCCCCCCACCCCCGTGAAACTCCGTGCAGGGCACTGTTTAAAACATTCAGTTAAGCCCTGTTCTTAATCTTGTTGTATAGTTTAAAGATATTAGAGGACCATGGTTCTCTCCCCTGTTCCCCAGTGTCCCTTCTTAAAAAAATGCTTGTATATAGCTTGTTTGGGTGAGGGTTAAAGAAAGATAAACCTTTTGTTTTGTTAAAGTCTCAGGGCACTGCTTTCAATGCCCTGGTATTCTATAATTATGCCCCGTAAAAGATATTGTACTTTGTAGATTCTGAAAATATGGAAAGAACTCTTTAGTTTTACCCCATTAGACTATTTTGTCAAAAGCTCTAAAGAATGCTTTTTTTTTGAGCAGATATGCTGCTGAGTTCCAACACGGCAATGCGAATGCCAGTAAAATAACAGTGCAAATATGCGCATCTCTGAGAAGGTATTCTTTCTTTTAGCTCCCTTACAATTGTGCCTTTTTGTTTAAAAACCATCCGTCTGAGCTCTACATACCATGGAGAGGTGAAGTGGTGGGGATTTGGGCTGTTTTAAGGTGTTTTTTATAGACAAGGGTTTTGCTGTTTCTTTTGGCGTCCCTGAATTCCAATTGAAGCCTCTCTCTTTGTTTCAGCAATGCTCTTAAGAGCCGGACGGCCATTCTGTGAATTCTTAAGTACAGCTGTTGGAAGGGGTGGTACTTCCTGATGCCAGAAACAAAGGTTAAAACTCTTAAAAAGGATGTAAATCATTTGTAAGCTTGAATGTATATTGTTATATGAATTTAAAGGTATATTACTGCTTTAAATAAAATAAATGTATTGAAAATAAAGAAACAGAGTTTAAAGAAAGGTACTGGGGCAGAGTTAAATAGTCACCTGGCTTTTCAGGGTATAAAGCTGAGCACAGAGCATAAGTTTTTAGATTACTTTTAGGTCTGGAGGAAAACTCCAGGGCATTATGATAAGGTGCTCTAAGGAGCCAAGCGTGATTATTTTCTGTGTCCAATGGAAGATTAAGCTTCCAGATCAGTCTGTTGTATTCAATCTGTCCTGCTGTAAACTGCTATTGAAGAAAGATAAAATAAAACTGGAACTTAAAAATGAAATGGTGATGTATCATGCTACTTGATTGCCCACTTACACCTGCATCCTCCCACACATGGTGTTAGAAGTGGGATGCATCATAACCTGCATAAGATCTGGTGGACAGTCTGTGTAGCAGGACAGTACAGCTAATTTGATAGTCCTGACTTCGCTGCTGGTGAAAGGAATTGCTACAGTGATGGAGCCAGCTGAGAGATGGTCCTGAGATAATGGAGAGGCCTTCTTTGAACTTGTTAAGTTGAACATGAGGAGCCACAGTGAAATTTTAACTACCCAAAGTGACTGAATGGATGTCATACAGTGGCTGCACAGTGGATGGAGGTGGAGACCCGATGGAGGGATGCCGAGCAATGGTAGCAGGAAGTGAGGTGCCAAATGTTAACGTCTGGAGATATTTCTGTCCTTAAAGGATCTGCAAGGGTGGAAGAAGAAATGTCTTGTGTTTCATGTTTGGACAATGAACTTCCTGTTTTGCCCTTATTTCCTGGAATGTACTGGATAAAGGATGAAGGACAACCTACCATATATAAGTCCCCAGGTGAGACTGTTTTGGACTATGGGGTGAAGTCATCTGTCAAACCTGAAGAGGCGATATTTGCTGAAGGGACTTATGTTAAAACTAATGATGTTAAAAGTGATTTGATGAAGGTTAACTGGGGATTATTACAGGTAGAGGATCCTGAAATTACCCAGCTTAGCAAACATGCTGTCCAGAAAACTGGAACAACAGGTATAGATGGAGAAAGTCAACCCTTATGGTGGTATGAGGTCAAAGGGGAGACCCTCTACCATGTAAAACCGAATAAACACACTAAACAGTTACAGGCAATGGTGGTGGTACCCTATAAGTATAGAGAAAGGGTCCTAGATGAACTTTGTAAAAAAGGTAAGCGTTTAGAGCATGGGAAACTTTTGGAACAAAACGTCCCTTATTACCACTGGCTGGGTATGTATAGGCAGGTGGCAGTATATGTACAGGAATGACAGGGATTTCTTAGAAAGAATAAGACAGATAGGATACAGAGGGACAAACACAATAAATGGTTACCATGGAGGAAGGGGAAACTGTTGTATAGAAACAGGGGTGCTAGATGGTAGGTGCCCAAAAAGGTTTGTACTAGGCCAGGGTAGCTTGGGGTATCCTGACTTGGGTAGTACAAAGTCTGACCCTTTACTGGAAGAATAGTAAATGGGATAGTGGGGATGAATTGTTTGAAAATTAGGAATGTCCACATCAGGGAATACTGTCTTAATAGAGAGTGAGACAGATAGGATGGGGAGTATTCAATGGAAACAATTTGTTATGAGTACAATGAGGTTTCCATTATCCTGTGTGCAGGGTAATTGATTGGGACAGTTTCAATAAGGTTAAAGACCTGATCTCATTTCAATGAAGGAATACATATATTTAAGCCTGCTTCTGTTAACATCTTAAAGCTATAAGTGATATTTCTTTTCTACTAATATTCTCTCTAACGACTGGGGGTTGGCCACCTGCAGTCGTCTTTATTCTGTCTTATTATATTTATATACTTGTCTTTGCTGGTATTGTTTTAGCTTTTCTGCATTCTGTTTTGAGACAGAAAAAGTAATAATCTGCTTGCTTAAAAGATGTTATTCAGTGAGTAGGAGGATGTGAAGCTGACAACATCCTGAAGTAGGCTAGCTATTTCTAGCTGTACTAATCTGTGATATTTTGATTCTCTCGTTTTAAACAAAATTGTCTAGAAGGGAGACTGTTAGAATGTTATTCTGACTGCTGCCGTATTGCTGCCAGTAGTGAAACTGAAGGTGTTGATGTGAGACAAGAAAAATCATGTGTTCCAGAATATGAACAAGGTACAAGTCAAAATAACAGTTCAGAGAATGTAACTGCTAGCTTGAAAAATACTTTTCATATGTATGATGAGAACATTTCACAAGCAAAACTTAATATTCCACTTCTGCACAGTACACAGATCTCAGTGGTAAAAGTAGTTAATGTGGGTAAAGAAAACAAATTTGCGTAAAATGCTTTAGACATGGCATCCTATGGTGTTAAAGATTATCCAGAAACTGGACAAACTAGCAAGTGCTTAGAAGCTAAATCTGGTTCATAGTTAGAAATACAGAATCTGAAAACAGGGTATTCAGTGGTAGTATAGAAAGTAAGCCCCAGGGTAAGTTTGCTGTGAGTTCATGTAGTCTAATAGATGTGCTAAGGACCCTGGGGTGGAGCTCTTGGAGTGTGGGTGGACCGAGCTCGAAATTCCCCACTTGTAGCTTAGGATGATTTGATGAAGTAGGACAACCAAAAAATGGTTGCCCTCTTAAGTGGGGAGGAGTGTCACAGAGTGGCTCTGTGAGAGTTGGGGGGATTTTAAAATATTGGGCTAGACATTTGTTTTCTCCTTGCCTTAGGTTCAAAGTATGGGTAATCCCAAAACAATTAAACAAATGGTTTAAAGATTTATTGTTAAAAATGGTTTGCAACTTAAAAGTGCAGTTGTAGGCACGCCACATGTCCCACATCCTATAATAGATGCCAGTATCAGATACTGGAAGCGATTACACACCCACCTAAGGTCAGATAGGAGGCTGACTTCTCCTACCCCTTTATGGAAGAACCCATGCATATGTATAGTGCAGAAACCCATAAATTGGGGCACGTGGGCCCAAAGAGGCATTCGGGTAGTATCAGACATTCTAAAAAATGATGGGACGAAGGTGGAGACGTTTCAGAATCTTCACGATAGGTGGGATCTTCGGTGGGGGAAAGATGGCGTTATGTGCAGCTGAGGGCTGCGGTGGGAAATGTGTTGGCAAAAGGGTCTAAGGGTAACAAGACGGAGCTGAAGGTGGAGAGGTGGTTAAGAATGACAAAAGGGGTGGTCAGTGGTATATATCTCGATATTTTGGGGCCCAGCCCGATACAACAAATAAAGCTAGAAGTTATTGGGAAAAGGCACTGTCAATAAAGATATCAGACCTACAGTGGGCAAAGTGCTGGTCTTTACTTTTATACACAATACACAGATGTTAGAAGCAGGATGGTCCAAAACAAGATATTGCATTGGTGGTACAGGACCCCAGTGGTTCTGCATAAGTTAGGAGTAGTGGGAAATGATAATTGTTGGAGATGTCAGCAGCCAGGGGGAGATCTTTTCCACATATTGTGGGATTGCCCTAGGTTAAAACAATTCTGGGGTCAGACCGGGGAGCTGGGAGAACAGATAATCAAAAAACCTAGTGACAAATTGCCTGCAGGCATGCTTTTAGGCCTGCACTCATTAGTTAGTAGATGGACCAAATCAGAACAAAAATGGTTCATGACTTTGATCGTGCAAGCAAAGCGACTAATCCTCTGCAATTGGAGGACGACAAAGGTACCTAACATAACAGGGGTGCTGGAATCCCTACCCCCATCTATGAAATGGAAAGGAGATCCCAATTTTTGGGATACAGTAAAGGAGGTTTCCATCAGGCATGGGCCCCGTTTATGGCCTTTGTGGCAGCAAGGGCTGGGGTAGGCTGAGGAGTATATGAAATGGGAAAGGATGAATCGGGTAAAGAATCAATTGGGTATAGAGTAACTCGGACTACTTATTAGGTATGTATAATGTAGGATAGGAGGAGAATAAATGGGAAAAGAATGCCCTGCCAAAGTAGTAGAATAACATTTAGAGTAGCAATGTTAGGGTTAGAGTTAAGTTGTATGTGTTGGTGTGTGTTTCTTTTAGGTTTGTTTTTTTATTTTTATTTTTGGTTTCTTGGGGTTTTCCCTTTTACTTCTATTGAAGATCCAAGAAAGGGGTGAGATATAGAGAATATATGTGAGAACAGTATAAAGCTGTTGTTTCTTTTTTGTATTTACCTGTCTTTTCTGTAGCTATTCCTTGGGCCTGAGACCTTGCAGCCACATGGAGATGAGAAACTCAGTCATAGAAGCCTTGATGGAACTGATTTGATTTTGTTCTCTTCAAGTGGGTACCTTCAGCATTGGGCAGGTCATGTATGTGTCATGGAGATAATGTATACTACAAAATAAGACAGGACCAGTCTCGGGTCTGTTATGAGATATGAAGAAAAAGGAAAAACGCGCACTACAAAAATGTTGTTTAATGGAAGCACAGCTGATGAACACCTCTGAATATGTATGAAAGAATATGTCTATGTCTGTTAAACAAAATATAATAAAATAATATCATGATGAAAAAGTGCAGTTGTGCCTTTATGCTCCTATTTCTAAAGGAGAGAAAATGTATAGAGTTATTTTTGGCTTTTCAGGCAGCCACCCCACCCCCACCCACCCCGTGAAACTCCTTGCATGGCACTATTTTAAAACATTCAGTTAAGCCCTGTTCTTAATCTTGTTGTATAGTTTAAAGATATTAGAGGACCATGGTTCTCTCCCTTGTTCCCGTCTCCCTTCTTAAAACAATGCTCGTATATAGCTTGTTTGGGTGAGGGTTAATGAAAGATAAACCTTTCGTTTTGTTAAAATCTCAGGGCTCTGCTTTCAATGCCCTGGTATTCTATAATTATGTCCCATAAAAGATATTGTACTTTGTAAATTCTGAAAATATGGAAAGAACCTCCTGGTTCCTTAATTTTACCCCATTAGGCTCTTTTGGCAAAAGCTCTAAAGAATGCATTTTTTTTAGCAAATATGCCGCTGAGTTCCAACACGGCAATGTGAGCGCCGGTAAAATTACGGTGCGAATGTGCGCATCGCCGAGAAGGTATTCTTTCTTTTAGCTCCCTTACAATTGTACCTTTTTGTTTAAAAAACATCCATATGAGCTCTACATACTATGGAGAGGTGAAGTGGTGGGGTTTTGGGCTGTTTTAAGGTGTTTGTTGTACACAAGGGTTTTGCTGTTTATTTTGGCGTCCCTGAATTCCGATTGAAGCCTCTCTCTTTGTTTCAGCAATGCTCTTAAGAGCCGGCCGGCCATTCTGTGAATTCTTAAGTACAGCTGTTGGAAGGGGTGGTGCTTCCTGACGCCAGAAACAAAGGTTAAAACTCTTAAAAAGGATGTAAATCATTTGTAAGCTTGAATGTATATTGTTATATGAATTTAAATGTGTTTTACTACTTTAAATAAAATAAATGTATTGAAAATAAAGAAACAGAGTTTAAAGAAAGCTACTGGGGGTAGAGCTAAATAGTCACCTGACTTTTCAGGGTACAAAGCTGAGCATGGGGCATAAGTTTTTAGATTACTTTTGAGTCTAGAGGAAAACTCCAGGGCGTTATGATAAGGTGCTCTAAGGAGCCAAGCGTGATTATTTTCTGTGTCCAATGGAAGATTAAGCTTCCAGATCAGTCTGTTGTGTTCAATCTGTCCTGCTGTAAACTACTATCGAAGAAAGATATAATAAAACTGGAACTTAAAAATGAAATGGTGATGTATCATGCAACTTGATTGCCCACTTACACCTGCGCCCTCTCACAGTGGGATAGCTCAGATATCTGGGCATCAACATCTGGAATAAGCTGTCAAAACTCTATGAAATTAATAATTCTCCACTGGTGCATAGAATTAATCTTGAGTTGGAGTGATGGACACAGTTTCCCCTGACGCTACTGGGTAGAGTCAGTACCTTCAAAATGTGTATGTTTCCAGCCTGGTGACACTGAGGGTTGAGGTGCTGGATGCCACACCTCGCACCACGCCTGTGACCCAGGTTCGGAAACAAGCCCGGAGAGCCGGAGATTGGTAGGGGAGAGAGAGAGGATTGAGCATCCAGAGGACTGCTCTCCTCTCTTGGAGAGGGATCCAGGGGTAGCCCTGAGCAGCAGCGGCCCCCGGTGGAGACCAGAGGCACTGCGACACACAGGGGCTTGGAAAATGGGGAAGACATGGGTGGCTGTCTTCCGGACGTGAGTGGGAGCACCCACATCATGGGCTGCACAGCATTACAACTCCCATGTCTGGGGCGTAACTAGGAGAAGAAAACACCCCTCCCGTTGAACAGGTGACAGCTCCTCCAGTGCCAACACCACCACACGACCAATGCTGGTTCCTCACCACTGCCCCCTCTACCTTCCTGGGGCTCATAGCCCCCTTCTGAGCCTCTGGGGGGGTCGTAACTAACTTGAAGATGGTGGAGAACACAGCGGTTGGTAGAGCAGTCACGGCGAGAGAGGCAGCCCCACAGAGTTCCATCTGGGAAGGCAAGGAAAAAGAGTTGAAGAAAAAAAATGTGTATGTTTCCCAGGTTGCTTTATGTCCATCAAGCAGGTCCTGTTAAATTGCCTCAGAAATTCTTTCAAATGGTGGACAGCTTGTCCACTGCTTTCTACGGAGGGGAAAGGCAGCCAGGATTAGGACCACCACACTTCAGGCCTTGGTAAAAGAGGGGCATTTAGCTTTGCTCAACTTGCTGCATTACTATTGGGCTGCCCCTTTGGCCTATTTGGCTGTTGAGGGTAAGGCTGAAATCGTCCCTGGAGAATGATGGGGGATACTGAACTGTGAAGACACTCATTAATGAGTTTACTGTTATCCCAACACTGAGAGGCGCAGTTAGACCAAAAATTGATAACCCAGTCACTAAAGCCCTAATAATGGTTTGGCATCATGATCACAACTACATAGGGCTCATGAAGAGCATATCACCCAGAGCATAGCTAACAGCAGCCTTTAAAGGGCAGAGATGGTATTTATACATTCCAGGCCTGCTTACATGGGAAAAGTTGGGTCTCAGAACAGTGAGTGAGTTACTCTGAACTGAAAATTCTCCTTGCCCACCAGCATATGTTTTGTATACCTCTATGTCTGGGGCTTGTTGAGTGGAGAGGGAGGATCAGTTACCACCTTGAACATGATGCTGTTTGAAAATAAAGTGATGGCTCCCCTACTGCAAAGCAAGCCTCTCTCTGTATGTTGCAGACTAATCCGAGGAGGATGGGACCTAAAACAGAAGACTTCTGGGTGCATGGAGTAAGAAATTGAAGGTAGCAGTGACACCGGTAGTCTAGACCTGGGTGATTAAACATGCAGCTCAGTGTGCCAGGTCCAACTGGCCGAGGAATATCCAGTACAATATAATGTATAGGACCTACTTCCTCCTGGAGAAGTTGCACAAAATAAACCCAGAGGTGAATGAGGTATGCCCCAAATGCAAAAGTGCATCAGGCATTTAGACATATGATACTGTCCTTCCAAAATATTCTCTCCTTCTGGAGAGAACTACACACTGTAATGGAGAACATTTTAAACAAATCACTGCCAGACAACCTTTTGGAATGACTGGCTGGGGTCCAAGCCACAAAACAGAGGAAAGGAGGGGTGACCAGCTTTGGCAATTGGCCCTGATAAATGCAAAAAGAAGAAAAAAACTCTGGCTGAACACTTGGGGTACGTGCAATCACCACCTATTGCCCACTGGATAGCCAACTTTATGGATTGCATGAAACTGGAAATAGTCCAACTTGTATCTATCAAGGATGAAGACAAATTTAATGCAATGTGGTAACCCCTATTAGAGGCAAATGGAAACAAGACCATCTCAACCAAGACAGGAGTAAGTCTATTTCAGTTGCCACCATAGGGTAAACTCACCCTGACATGGGAATCATAGGCTGTTGATAGTGTCAGGGACACAGGTACATTGTGTGTGATGTCCAAATGTCTTACCATCTATTTTGTTCTTATAAACATATGTAGCATTGTATTAAATGTGGATCTGCTTTGGGTTCTGTCATTGTCGGCACATGTTGAAATTCTGTAAGTGATTCTAATATGCTGTTAGTCTACTTCTGCTGAAAACTGAAAATAAAGTTTGCAAAAAGAAAAGGGTCACTTCAGTACTCCTTGTCCTGCCAACCTGAATGCATCCTGTGTCAAACAATATAGTTGGTGTCATATTGAAAGCTTTAGCTATTATTTAAAAAAATGCAGACTGTACAATGCCTGTCCTGTGTGTTTGTACAGTACTTGTCATACTAAGAGGTGCATCTCCTGCTGCACAAGAAACACTGGGTTCCAGTTTGCATCTCAGTGGGTGGAGACATCCTTCATTTAGTTGCAAAATGCATCCGTTGGGTGGTATCATGGCTAAAGATAGAATGAGTTATTTACTTATTAGTTTTTACTGACCAGTTAAGTACACTAGACACAGATTGTGGCTATTTTCAGGTACCACCCAGGAGGTCACATGAAAAGCAACACAAAACAATATCCAGAGGTTATAAGACAAGCAGTACAATACAATACAATACAATACAATACAATACAACATGATAAAATGCAACAGACACAAGGTAAGGTATGGTAAGGTAAGGTTAACTTTATTTATATGGTGCCCAATCCCAGGGTCTCTGGTCACCTTACAGAAATCAAAACAGGCAGGATAACAGCAAAAAGAAAATCAAAGCTGTTAACAGTTATATGAATAAAAGTTAAAATTCAAGCATACATAGATATTAATAAATATTAATATTAAAACCAGCTGCAATCAATTTGGAAAGCCTGTTTGAAAAGATAAGATTTTAGACCCCTCTTGAATGTCTCCACCAACACTTACAGAGCTGGTTAGTGAGTTCCAGAGGGCCAGCCACCTTGAATGCTCGATCACATGAGGATTTCAGCCTGGCCTTCAGAACCACAAGGAGACCCCTGGTGGAGCAGCGGAGAGAGCAGACCAGAATGGCAGGTATAAGGAGATCTGTCACATAGCCTAGGCCCTAGCCGTATAGGGCCTTATGGGTGAGCAGGCCCACCTTGAAGATGATTCTCTATCCGACAGGCAGCCAGTGCAGATCTTGCAGGACTGCGGTCACATGACATGACCTAGGCAGGCCCGTCAGTAACTTGGACACTGCTTTCTGCACCAGTTACAGCCTGCAGAGGTTCCCTCCACTGACCCTGAAGTATAGAGTGTTATAGTAGTCTAACCTGGATATAACAAAGGCATGCACTAGTGATTGCAGACCCTCGGGCAGAATTAGGGGTTTAGCTTGGGTGACATTTGTTAAGTGGTAAAAACCACTTTGGACAACAGATGACACTTGAGCATGAAGCGTCAACCTGTCATCCAGGAAGATGCCCAGATTTCTCACCCTAGAGGAAGAAATCAATGGGGTGATATTTAGGACCAGTCCTGTTGCCAGACTGGAGGCACTCCTATCAGTCCTGTGACCAGGCTTAATCCCCAGGACCTCCATCTGGTCAGGGTTCAGCCTCAACCAGTTGGAGGACATCCAGTCCTGGATCTTGGCCAGGCAGTTGTTTAGCACTTCCACAGCATCATTTGTTCCAGGGGCAAAAGACATATACAGCTGGGTATCATCTGCATAGCAGTGAAAACCCAGACTGTAATGTCTAATGGCCTCTCTCAAGGCTAGCATGTACACCTTGAACAACATCGGTGACAGGATCGAACCTTGAGGAACTTCACATGGCAGAAACTTTGGAGAGGCAGAGAAATTCCCCATCACCACCTGTTGCTTTCTGTCCAAAAGATAGGACTCAAACTAGCTGATGACAGTATCGGCAAGTCCACAATACTCTCTAAGATGATCGAAAAGTACAATGTGCTCCAGGGTGTCAAATGCTAAAGAGAGAGATAGAGGAGAGCTAGAATTGATAAGAGTAGACAGATCAAGGAACAAGAATATAAACATGATATAAGATACAAAAAACACAGAGCAGTACATAATCAAACACAATCATGAGTGATGTACATGTCAGCTGTTACAGCTGAGGCAGTACTGAAAGTAAGGCTATCAGTCTAAGTCAGATGAACATAGAACTACCTGCAAAGATTATGTGCAGAGACATTTAGAAGTGGCCTTACGGTGAACCCACAGGGACCTTCTAAACTGAGAGTGGAAGGTGGAACAACAGACTGAGAGTGGCAGGGAGTTTTAAAGTTTGGGTGCAGCAATGCAAAAGGCCTGGTCCCCCCTCAGAGTGGATGTCTTGGTGACAACTAGAAGTGATGTATCATTTGATCTCAGGGGATAGGATAGGTGGGAAAAATTCAGCACAGACTCAACAGAGGTGAGGGTACCGGTCCTGTTTTGTCAAGGAAACAACCTAGGGTAAATAAGTGACTGTTTAAGGGAGATAATAAAGGTGCATAATGAATTTAGGGATAGAAGAGGAGCAGAAAGTCTATTTTACTCTCTACACAACTACTAAACTCATCCCAAATATTACATTTTTAAAACTAATTAGAAATTGTGAGACAAAATATTATGGGATGTGTTGCAATATTAAATCGAAACTAGGGAGGAGTGCTGGAACCAGAGGGACTGGCTCCATTAATTTTATTGAACCACACCCTTACTTCTTAATCTTCTTAAAGGTTATCTTGCTCTGTAGTACTCCTCTCATTGCTCATTAGCCAGCAAACACTAAGGATCCAGCAGGAACACAGGAACATCAAAGGCTGTTGTGAGCCCTGGCCTATAAAGGGTGTTCATGTCTTCAACAATCTCATGTCTTTTCCCCCTTTGTGAAGAAAACATCTCTCATCTGAAATTGACAGTCTCATCAAACAAACAGCTAAAGAGCAATCACTGAAGATGTTCAGATTTAGCTGTGACCACGTGCCCATACAGTGGACCAGGCCCGAATGCAACACAGTGTCTGGAGTTACTGTATGACAGGGCTGGATTAACAACTTCTGGGGCCATGGGCAAGGTGTAATTGTGGGGACCTCACTGACTTCATCAACGGGGGGGGGGGGCTCCTAGGTCCCTGAAAGCTGAAGGGTATTTGATGTCTTAAAATACATTTGGAAGTTTGCAGATACTCTGAATGCTCTTTCTTGTGGTGAGAAATAAAGGTTAAAAACCTGTACTGCACATGTTAAGGATATATTCTTCTGAGAAGGAGCTACATCAGCTGGTTAATGTTGAGTAGTAGCATGTTGGATTTGTTTGTTAGATCCTGTAATAGACTCCAATTGTCCTGTAGTGTGCAGCTTATGTTTGGGTATCATAGTATGCATATATTATTTAGATATCACACATAGCTAAATCAGATTGTTTATACTTTATAATCTTTTATCACAGCTTGAGCCTCTGCCAGGCATGGACCACTTGACTGTCTAACTGACATTTCGATAGGTAAAAGGCCCACTACAAGCAGCAGGCCAGGCTAGGCTTGGGGCCCAGCCATACAGCAGGTGGCAGCATGGCATCAGGAGCCCACAACAGTAATAGATACAACTACTGCCAGTGCCATAACATTTTTTTACACCAAAAACAAATGCAGTTTGGCTCAGTCAATGGCACAGTGGTAGCGCTACTGCTTGTGACGTTGATGACCAGAGTTCAGAAGCAAGCCTGGTATGTTGGAGTGCTGGCAAGTGGAGGAAGATCGAGCGTTCGCTCATAGGGCTGCTCTCCTCCTCCGGGGGGGGAGCAGAACCCGGTGCTTGCCTGGACCCTGGCAGAAGCTGGAGGAAAAACAGCCCAGGCCAGAAAGTCAAGAGGTGTGGCAGACATCGGTACATGTCATTCAGGAGTGTGTGGCATGCACCGTGACATTATTGCATGCTCCCAGGGGACAGAACACCAGAAAATACCAGCAGTAGGATGCTGGTGGGTGCTGAAAGGCCCCATACCCAACTACCTGGGTTAGCTAGCCCAAACTGGATTTATACTACAGTGGGGACTGGGGACTCCTGCCGACCCTGTTGGGGGGGGGGGGCAAGCATTGGGGGAAGACAGCTGGTGGCATGTCCGGTTGGAGGTTGGGCTGATGGGGAGGGGGTGCTCACCTGAAGAAAGGCCAACCAAAGAGGAGATAAAAAAAATGAAATAAGAATGCATACTTTTTTTTCACTTACCTAAACGTCAGTGAGAAAGAGCATAGTCCTAGTTCCAGTACTCTGCTGTGGCAGTGCCCAGCCCTGGCCCTCCTGAGCCACTGCCAGACTAGGACTCCTATGCTTATCTAACAGACTTTAAATATGTAAAAAGCCCACCACCACCAGCAAGCCAGGCTGGCTATAGGAATACAAACAGTTTACACTTATTTTTTTTTTACTTACCTCTGAGAGTTATGATCACTTGTTGGAAAAACCTGAATGGATTAGACAGTAGCAGCCCTCTTCCCTCTGCTTCATATCAGTCAATGTGTACTGTGCCTCCTGCAGTCCAGGTCAGTGGAGAATGATCTGGATGATATCTGGGCTCAAGAGGACAACTGATATTCTGAAGAGATCTGCTTACTCATAACTTCTCAGCACAGCCCCATACAAGACTGTGTATGTAGCAAAAAAAAAAAAGTATTTGGCAAAAAATGCAAAAAGCCAAGAAAAAATGTCAACTGCCCAGCCCTGTGCCTTCTCAGTCAGTCACATCCGAGTGAGACTTGTGACCCTGGCCAGCTGTCTTGTATCCAACTGATGGACAGAGCATGATAGAGACGGCAGAGGACGAGACTTTACTAGTATTATGACTCTCAGTGAAGAGACGCACTAAGGAATTTAGTCACAAATAGATTCTTTTTTTTTAAACTTGACTTGGTTTAGTGGGTCTTCTTCAATAGATCATGCAGGCTGAGTACGGCTGTATCCACCAAACACTGAGCACTCTCACTCTCTGACACTCTGTCTCTCACTCTTACTTTCCCTACTTCATCATGCGTCACTGTCCCTAGTATTTGGCTGACAATAAATTCAAGGCATATTTCAGAGTTTTACACATACTGCATTGTTGATGAAGAGCAGAGCATGAGAAGAAAATAAAGAAAATCTCTTTTTGTTCTGAAGTTGAAACCACAGAGCCACTGATTTCTTCTTTTTTTAAATTTAAATAATGATTAACTGCATTTTAGAAAATAGCCGTGGATCCAACAGTGGGGGTAGAGGATGGGGATGACTACAGTCATTCACCCCCATCCTCACCAGTGGACTGTCTCCGAGGCTGTTTCTGAGGCTCAAAACCTGAACAGAGAATTTAAAACCTCTTTCCCTCCCTGATCTGATTTTTTTTAAAGTCAGCAGCTCTAGTCCTCCCATGCACAGACAGCCCTCACCCCCACCAGCCAATCCGTGGATCTGTGGGTTTCAATTGCAGATTAAAAAATTATAATTTATTTATTGTTGCCTTATGTTTCACTCTTCATCGGCAATCAGTGCAGTACTATGCTTTTAAATTAAGCTCTGAAATATGCATATATCTCTCAAATTTCTTGTCAGTGAAATATTAGGGACAGTGACAGTCTGTTGGTATGAGTCAGGATTGGCAATTTTAATCTGCAGCCAGCAGGGAGGGGAGCAGGTCGAGTCAGGAAGAAGGAGATAAGTCAAGTTGATTGCTGCAATGCACAGACTAGGAGTGTGTCAGATGAAAGGACTGGCATGTGGAAGGCAACAGATGAGATCTGAAAGGGAAAAGTAGAAATTGTGGTTCATGGCTGCATCAGGTGTCTCAGGTTGTCAGTCTCCATTGTCTCCTCCCCCCAAAAAAAGTGAAGTGTTAGTCAAGCACAGCAGCACAAACCACTGCTAAAAAAAACCACATAAACAAAAGATTTTGACTGACTCTGGGGGCTCCATCAAAATCAGGGCCCTGGCAACTGCCCTTTCTGCCCAGTGGTTAATATGGCACTTCATGTCAAAAGAGATTAACTGCTATTGCAATGGTTTTCTTTACTGCAGTAACTCTGTTGAATTAAGCTGCAGTATTGTAATGCATTTTGGTTGGCTCCACTGTATATATTAATACACTTAAGGGCTATCCTGAAGATAACAGGTAATATGAATGTCTATTGAAAGACCCCCTTCATAGTACTGTACAGCAGCTGAAAGCATCACCTCTCTGTCTTTATGCAAAAATAAAGCAACAAGTGGTAAAACGCAACTCCACAAATGAAATGAAATTTGATTTATTTGATGCAAAGACTCCATTTATGAATTAATTGTTAATTTCCATTTTGTAGCTAGCATTCCTTCCATTTAGGGATATCTCTAGTCATAAGTTCTTGGCAAAAGATTGCATAACACTATGGTGTAATAGTCCTTTCTTGGAAACAAGAGTCCTGAAGGACTTGCTAATCTCAGGGTTGGCAAAGCAATGGGGCAAGATGGGGTGCATCCAAGGGTATTGAGGGAGCTCAAGGAAATAGTGGCTGCACCTCTGACACTTTTATTTATCAGTTTGCTGGAAACAGGAGTGGTTCCGGAGGACTGGAGGAGGGCAGATGTATTCCCACTACACAAAAGTGGTAGCAGGGAGGAGATAAGCAATTGTATGCCAGTCACCTTGACATTAGTGGTGTGAAAGTTAATGGAATCACTGCTGAAGGAAAGGGTTGTGGAATAGCTTGAATCTAGTGAGTTGCAAGACCTGAGGCAGCATGGGTTCACAGACGGGAGGCCATGTCAAATGAATATGATAGATTTCTTTGATTGGGTGACCAAGGAACTAGATCAGGGTGGAGTTGTGGACATGGCCTACATAGATTTCAGTAAGGCGTTTGATACCATTCCATATAAGAGACTAGTAAGCAAACTGGGTACCTTAGGAGTGGGTCCAAAGGTGGTAAACCAGATAAGAAATTGGTTAGGAGATAGGCAACAGAGAATGGTGATAAATGGAGTTGACTCTGGGGAAGGAAGGGTGACCAGCCTCAGGGATCGGTGTTGGAACTGGTTCTCTTTAATGTTTTTATAAGTGACATTGCAGAGGAGCTGGAAGGGAAGATTTGCCTCTGCAGACTACACCAAAATCTACAATAGGGTGGATACTCCGTGGGAGTGGACGTGAAAGGAGACGCACAGACCAGAGAAAACTAGAGGCGTGGTCAAGGGTATGGCAGTTGGGTTTCAATGCAAAAAAGTGCAAAATAATGCACTTAGGGTACAAAAACCCAGGTGCAGGTACAAAACAGGTGGAGTGGTATTGACGACAACCAAGCCAGAAAGAGATCTGAGGTAATCATATCAGATGACCTAAAGATGGCCAGGCAGTGGGATAAGGCAGTAGGGAAGGCAAGTGGGATACAGGGGTTCATAGGGAGGAGTATTAGCAGCAGAAAGAGGGAGGTGGTGTTGTCTCTGTATAGATCACTGGCAGAACTGTACCTAGAGTACTGTGTCTAGTTCTGGAAACCACATCTCTGGAAGGACATAGAGTGGAGGCGGTCCGGAGGAGGGCAACTAAAATGGTGCATGGTCTACATCAAAAGTCCTATGAGGAAAGACTAAAGGACCTCAATATGTACACCCTGGAATATAGGAGATATAGACCATTAAATACTTTACAAAGTAATTAAGGTACAGGAGGGAAGTATTTTTTCACAAGAGAAAGTGCTCAAAAACAGGAGAGACATAAGGATGTACTTCTTCACAGAAAGAGTGGTGGCTTCCTGGAGCAGCCTTCCAGCAAAGGTGGTTTGGGCAGAAACAGTGGTGGGATTCAAGAATGCATGGGATAAGCACAAGGGAATCATAATGGAAAGGAAGGTAGCGAGGCAGCTACAACTGTAATTGGGCATGATCTGTAGTACTGTAATAGAATAGGTAGACAGAAATTGGTAGACTGGATGGGCCAAGCAGTTCTTATCTGCCATCAAATTCTATGCTTATATGTTTCTGTATTAGATGTTTTTGCATCATTTCATATCCTTAGCAATATTCTACAGACATATTTGCTAAAATGGTGAGCAGAATATGATTTTAGTATGACCATTAGCAAATATTACTCTGATTCTCACTTTTATCTGTCAATAGGTGAATCTTTCAACTGGCACTGCAGGCAATTGATAATTCATACATTTTTAAATCCAAGACAGCATTGCTGCCCATCTGTAGTTAGGTTTCGTGCCTCCTCTGTGTTTATTCAGTGTGCACAAGAACACATTTTCCTTCCAACCATTTAAATAAATATGCATGGCTGTAGCTACATATCAAATAATTCAGGTGCTAACCTCAGCAATTTCCCAATCCCTTCCACTAGCTCTCAGCATTGCAGTCTCCAGTATCTTGACACTGATGACCTTCAGGTCTCTAGATAATGTCATTTGAAAGTTCAGCCTTTACAAAGATTTATTTTCTTGCTCCAACCTTGTTGAATGTTTTTTTTGTATCACAACTCAAAATGAAGATGACATGAATAACACCATGGACACAAATGCAAGACCTGATTTATGTAAGATGTAATGTAAACTATTTAATAATGTGTCTAATCTACAAATGTCACCTGAATATGTACTAAAAACATGTTTCAAGGCACAGAGTCACCCACCTGTTGATGTCCTGCAGTAGTGGCAGCATTCACAGTCCCTGACCCACACTACATTCGTGGAAAAGAAGTCAGCAAGTTGGACTCATAAAAAGGCTGAGCAGGGTGGAAAACTGGCCTGCCACATCAGTTGATCCCACACTCCACATGAAGCAGGGGATTGTGGGATACAGCAGTTCTAACATGACTGCCATATCCCTTAATAGTCAACATCTATCTTAAAAAAAACAAAAAACAACAACAACAAAAAAGTATGTCATGCACCCAGCCCTACACATCAGCTTGGAGGGCTGAGGGATCTTGGTGGCAGACAAATTTGTGCCCCAGGTAAGTGCAGAGATCTTGAGGGCAAACTTCAATGGAAGGTGCACAACCATTATCGCTGACTCTTTGGTAGTGTAATTCTGACATCCTCTTCACCAACTGCCTGGCATGTATTTCCCTTCATGAAATAAACAGATACACATCCCTGCCCCCAAGCCCACCCCCTACTTGTCCACCTCCATAATGCCATGCATTGGATTAGGATAGGCCTTTGCAGGGGCACACTGGGAGCTGTGACTGCATGGAGGTCTCTGTGTATATGGAGTATGATCTCCGTCACAAGTAGCCACCCTAAGCACCCCTATGAGGGTGCAGATGGCCTCCTTGGCGTTTTGCAAGTTGGGTCCCTGTTTATTTATATTTGATTTTGTCAATATTAATATGTCTGGTCTTGCAATGGTTTCAGTACCTCCAAGAAAGGCAGAATGAGGCCCTTTCAGACAGTCATTGTTTAGTATATATTACCTATAACATTTTTATCTTTGGGAGAAGGCCAAGGATTCACATTCCCACATTGTGGACTTGGGACCATACTAAAATCTGGCACTGCTGTGCAGTACTATGGAGGTTCTGTTATGTCAAATATACTGCACTGTCCTTTTAATTAGGTGTCAAAACAAAGTCTCTCCTGTCATCTCGGGTGGTTGTCCAGGTGGAAGGCAATGACTCCGTGCCTTTCTTTAAATCTTTTAATGAGGGTGTTCTTCAATGCAATTTGTCAACTATGTACCTACTGCAGGTAGATTTCCACATTAAATGTGCAATTTATATTTGCTATGACAAATGATAATGAGCTATTTAAACATGTAAAAAAGTATTTTTTTTGCAAGTAATAATTTTTATTTCAAAATCAAACAAAGACAGCAACATATAGAATAGTGTATGGGTGACCATACACTACAAGGTTATGTTTTCATCGAGAGAATGTGATGATGTCATGCAGACCTCAAGAGCAAAGCTTGAGAGGTCCATTTGACATCATCACATCCCCAAGATGGAAACAAAGCCTTGTTGTGTATGGTCACCCATATACTATTTTATATAGTATTTGGTTCCCAGAACTGTCTACAGTTTAATTTAAATACAAGGTTTCATACTTTGTGTTCACACACTCACTTGCTCCCCGTCGTTGCTGCAGTCCCGCTCTGCCTCCGGTCTTCGCTATGGTTCCGCTCACCACCCGATATTTGAAAACACTGGTTATTTAAAAAAAGAAAAAGAAAAATGCCAAACTGATAGTTTGGACACATGGAGCCAACAATGGCAGTTTGTGTCCAAACTATCTTAGTGAAACGCTTGCCCCTCCCCTCGCTAAGCGGTGCCACGATTTTACCCATTTGTTTTTTGAACACTGAGCTGCTTTAGCCAGTCAGGTAACAGCTCAAGGGGGAAAAGTTGTTGTAGTATCGCTGTGACATCCGAATGATACTACAACAACTTTTCTGTCCTACAACAGCTTTTGGAAAGCAATCGCTTTTTATCCACAATAAGCCCTAGCCATATACAATAATACATAACACAAACAACTGATGGTGAAAACAGCAATACCATCTCATAAATGTTACAAAACATAGTGTACAGTCACTAAATCTACACCAGTATATTACCTCCCTACAATATAGTATAGAACACAGTGAGAAAAAAAAACACTTCCTCATAGGCCAAATTAAAGACCTGACCCTGGAGAGGGAGGGAGGCTTAGCAGAATAGTGGGGCAAGGGGGGACTTTGCAAAAAAGTATTTAATGTGTCTCCAATAAGTTTTTGGTTTGGTGGTGGTCTCTATATTTTGACAACCAGGTTTCTAATTTTAGATACTTCATATACCTACTAGAGAAGGAAAGGACAAAAACAATAACCCTGCACACTCTGTAAGTATGAATGGGCTTGTGACAAGTATCAGCTGGCCATATAAATGAACATGTAAGCAATAAGCACAAAGGGGTGTGTGTAAAAATATATTTTACAGCATAGCCAGGGGTGTAGTAAGGCATGAGGCCAAAGGCTGAGTGACTTCAGCTGCTGGATGTGCTCTAAAATATGTTTTACACACATCCGAGTGCCTTATTGCACTTATAAAATTGGCTCCTTACTTTTTACTGTTGGGAAAAGCATGTTTATATATATAAACAATAGATTTGCTTGTGGGCATTTGTGATAAAATAGTCCGTCCTCCCAATGCAAGTGATGTCATTGATGATGTCATTGTATTATTGCCTACTTTCTTCTTCCTGTTTTTTTTTCTCTGTTTGTCTTCACATTCAAAATATGGAATGTGTCTCATGGAATGTTTACCACAGAATACATGGATTCAAAATTCTGCTCAGTTCACTGGCAGAATGTTTCTCTTTTAACACACTGTACATACAGACAACAAAGGCATTTGTTACAGCCAGAAACTCAATTATCTCACTGTCAGGGCAAGCATAAGAGAGTTCCCCGATGAGCAGGTAAAAATAGAAGGGAGATTTTTCACTCTCAGCAAAGAAACAGTTGTAGTGAAAACTATGAACAATACTGTATTGTTTCTAATTTATGTATGTAAGGAGAGTGTGATAATCAGGAAAACAACATTTAATTAATTTATTTTTCTTTTTTCATTTAAGGTAGTTTTATTTTTAGGGCCCAGCTGATGTTTTTTTACAGTGGAAAAGTAGCAGCCATGTTTGTGACTGAAGATCAGTTCTTTCTGTAGGGGGCAAACTGAAATGCCTGTGTTCTAAATGCCCATTGATCAGGGTTCCAGACTCTTCACTGCTTAACCATGTGTAAACCATATTTTTCACATAAATAAGAGCCAATCTGACTACTGGATTTTACCTAGCCATTTTATATGCTCTGGTTACATATTATAAATACATATAATCAGGTTTCTGCTGTATATAAGCATGCACTGCAAGAGACATGCATGTCATATGTGTGTGTCTGCTTCAAGTACAAAATGAGGGGTACAGAGGCATTGCAGCTGAGATTCCTAGCACACCTCCACAGAGTGGTAAGGATGAGGTTATTAAAAGGAGCAAAACATAACATGTTTGTCAGACATCATGCAATTGCAAACTCATAGATTCCATATAAACTCCCCATGTAGCACAGAAAACATTAAGCCTGTGCTGAAAGGAAAATATGTTCAAAGTGGCATGTAACTCCAAATTCTTGCTGTCACTGAGTCAAGGCTGGTGGTTTGGAGCTGATCCAATTACTTGCTATGCACCTTTTTGCTAAAATCAGTGCCAAGTTGGAGGTATACCTTGTGGTGGGTGATTGGTATGCTAGAAGTAGAAAGATCCCTAATAGGCAAGGTTTAGGACCCAGTTCCCTAACAATCCTTCTCTAACATCCCCCTGTGGAGTGTGCGCATAAAATTAGGGAAATGTTAGGTTTGGGCCATCAATTAAATGGATAACTTTGCCTCTGTGCACTGGTGGGAGCTCTGTGGATCGAAGGTCTGCACTGGTATGCAAGGTTATAAATTTGGGATTTTGGTACTTGAGAGAGAAAGAGAGAGAGAGAGAGAGAGAGATAGAAAGAGGTGGGGGGGAGAGGCAAGTGTGAGCTGCAATTATACATGCCTGAAGGTGGTAAAGGAGAGTGGGGCTGATTGTCTACTCTCAGGGCCAGCAGTTTGTGTGTGGGGCATCTGAAAACCAGTTCAGCAGTGGACGTGGCAGAGGCCGTTGTTTTCAGCCATGGGGTTTACTCCTTTCAGTGCCACCCTGGAAGAGTTAATGCCTGGAGAACAGCATGGCTCTGTTTTGTGCTCCAGTTTTCTGGGAGGAAGAAGAGGAAGACTCAAGGGGCGAATTGGAATGCAGAAAGAGAGAGAGAGAGAGAGAGAGAGAAAAAACAGTAGCCATGGAGCAAATATGCCAACCTCGTTGTGTCAGCTCCAGGGCATCAGAGAGAAGCAAGTGAGTCTTGTGGAAGCCAGGGCTGAAAGTAATTGCCCGAAGTCTGTTATGCCCTCTCAGAGGGGGCAGGCCTGTGGGAACATCTGCCTGTGTAAGGGGTAGAGTCACTCACCGGTGACAGGGTGTGTGGCGTTCCTGTGTGGTAGTGAAAATAGCCATGCCCCTTGGGAAGAGAGAAAAAGATCAATAGAGCCAACATGGGAGAGAGGAAGAAGTGGTGCTATAGTTTGAAATGCCAACCCAGTTGTTACAGCCTTAGTGGGGACGTCTGCCCTGTGTAGTTGGGGGAGTCGCTCAACATGGCTGAATTTTTGGAACTGCGCAGTTATAGCAATAGTGAAAGAGTGAGCCGTGAGAGAGAGGGAGAGTGAATTCCTGCTGCATGTGTGATTAGGGTCTTTTGGCCCTAGGGAAACAGTTGCCTAACTTCATTTGTGGCCACTTCAGACAAAACTGCCTAAGGGTTAGTGGAGTCATCTTGGCCACAAAATGTATCCACTAAATCCTCTGTAAGGACCCCCTCGTGGTCTTGATGTACAAGCAAGTTGTTTAAGTGGTGCCATGAAGTTGGTTTATTAAATGGCATCCCCTCTGTTAACATTTAAACTTGTGTGGTCTTCAGTTATTTTATTTGGACTGTGTATGTCTGATACCACAAATTACCTTGCAGCCCAGCACCAGAAGATGGCAACACTCCTTTGTGAACCCTCCAACACCAGTCATCCCAGTAAGGTACATCTAATCTTGTTTCTTTTGCTGTGAGTGCCCCCTCCCCATGGAACTTTAGCAACTCATACCCTTAGACACCAGGGATGGGGGCTTACACTACTATATTGATTATCTCTCTGCATATAATTAGCCAGTAAGTATGTATTTTAGGGCATTCCAACACTATTTAATAAATGTTTCTTTGAGAATCTGGGCATGTACCATGACCAGTTGCGTGATCTTAGTCCATTGTATTTACCTTGGTGGAGATTACAGTATACACAGATTCTATGCAGTATTTTATACTGCATGCACTGTAGCCTAGTGCCACAGAACATTTTCTATTAATTAACATACAGTACAGAGCACTTTAGGCAACACTGGCAATTAAGATGGTACACAATGACAGTGAGATGAAACAGTCACAGAGGGGTGTCATTGCTTCAATTGAAAACAGCTGTAAAAGTTCCTGAGGAGGGCCAACGTCAGGTCTTTCCAAAGGCATGTCACATGCATGGTCCTGGACATTAGAATGTCCAGTGTGTTCAAACAACAAGGCTGCATTAACTTAGATGGTGCCCATAGGCTGGAGAATTCATGCACCCCCCCCTCCCCAACATGGCTCAATTCAGGGGATGGCAGCAGTGCATACAGTACCGTGTTTTTGTTGTTTGCATGACTCCTGAACAAACCACCTTTCTTACTGCACCACTTTGGCTGCAACTTTTGTTCTTGGTGTGCAGTTTTGTTTTGCTTATGGATCAAGTTTGTTACTGCAGCTCTGTCTCAGCAGACCAGTACCACGTGTTTTTCTGTGTTACAGGCTTTGGGTATTTGGCATCTCAGCTGCTAAATCAAATACCATTACCGTGGTGTCTGCCTAACTACAAACTGCCTAGCTGGAGTTGAAATTATTTCCTTTGCACAGAACATAGTTCAGTTTTATTGCTGTGGGGTTTTGCTGGTTTATTTACTGATTTGCTCATCGGCCAGGAGTCTCTTCGGTATTTCACTAATCACTATCTCTCCCTTGTGTGCAATGGTTGTTTGAAAAGCCATCAGTACAGTTTGCATGTGGATTGCTTTATTTCTGCCTTTTTGGGGGTCAATCAAGACATGAGCACTGACTCTGACTCAAAGCTGGAAATTGTGGATGAAACATAACAAGAACAAACTCGGAACACTGGCAGAGCCTTTGAAAGGATGGTAACATCTATTAGATGGAGGAGGGTGCCAGATTTTCTCCAAGGTTTCTAAGTCAGCCTCAGCCCTGAGTTGCATGAATCAGTGAAAGATTAATTTCTTCAGACTAAAAAAGCTGAAAATAAGTGAAACTGACTTATTACAATTATGTCTCACTGAAGAAATACATAGAAAAGCAAAGGATTCCCAGTCAGGTCTGTGAAGTGACAAAAGATCATTGGGTTGCTTTCACAAGGATAATTGGTACAAACTGAGGTGGGAAGAGGCACGTGAATGTTGTTCATTAGCTGTGCCCGATCCAGGACGTTTACACAAGGAATTAGTAACTTAGTGGGTCAGCTCTTGAATCTTTTGATATTTTCACTTACCTGATGGGGAAAAAACAGCAAAAAAATCAAATGTATTCATTCTGCTCAGTGCTCTCCAAAAGCAGAAACACAGTGGTTGATCATCTGTGCTGAGAGTTATGTTTCCAAGTCCCAACAGTGCTGATGTGCTGCAGCCCATCTGAACTGAATCAATGCAGAGTCGCTGTCCAAAAGAAAGAAAAGTTGGCTGAAATATGGCTTTCTTACACACTGAGCACACCTGGCCCAGCATTTTCACGGCCACGCTAAGCAATTTGGCACCAGTGGGGTGTTGAAATCCAAATCTGCCGCTAACTGGGGAGGTTCAGCATCACATCAATGAATGATGGAACAGGACTGGAAATCAGGGAAATTTGCTGCAAGGGGTGAGGAACAAGAGACAACTCAGCATAAGCATTTTTTCAGTGGAAACAGGGAGGAAAGGAGGAGGGAGGGAGGGGAGCCAAATGATGGTGGGGGAGATCACAGCGGGTGTCAGAATGGGCTTTGTTGTTTTCGCTGGAGGTGGCCTCTGACTTATCATGCTAGTTAAACCTGCATTGTTGTGTGTCTGTGTGTGCACGTGTGTGTGTTTGTGAGCTTGCGTGTGTGCACAGTGCTGCAAGGTCAGGCTCTGAGTACTCAGTAGACTCAGGCAGTGCCAGTAGAGACAATGAACAAGCAGTCAAACATTTATTCGCAGGTACCCCTAAACAGCCAGTGCCCCTAGGTTGCAGCCTACTTAGCCTATGCATAAAAACTGCCCTACCAAACAAGCAGTACTTGCACAAATCATGTCCATTGGTGTTCACTTTCTATTAGTAGAATAGAGGCCAACACCAGTAACCTGCCTTGTGGTGCTAGAATATGGGTGATTAGGAGAAACACTATCAATGGCACTTTCCTTCAGGACCTGATAGATTCATTAAAATGACAGGAAAAATCCTGTAATTTAATCCCATTTCTTAATAAATTTATTAACCAGCAGGTGGACTGGACTTTCAAACTCCTTTACAGCCATGCCAGATAATCATGCATGAAAGGCATACGATAACAAAATAGAATTTTGCTTCTTCCCTACTAGGATGAAGCCCATATTTCCTCAAAGTCTATTTTCCCTCCTTTCTGTAATCTAATTTCTGGTCTCCTCCCTGTCTAAGTTAAGCCCGGATTTCCCATTTTGTTTTTATACTGGCTTTCCCCCTTTCAGGTTAAAGCCTACTTCCTCTCTTAATTCTAAAATTCATATTATGGCATTCTCCCTTTCTGAGTAAATTCGTATTTTCCTTACTCGGCTTTCACTTCGTCTGATTGAAGCTGGTTCCCATATTTCTACCCGATACCATTCAGAAGGGCAAAAGGTTGCAGACTGGCTTGATATGCTTTGAAATCTGCTGAATTAAGTATTGCACTGAATGGTTATGCTGTAACCTGCTTGAGTGACATCAGTAGCATGGTAGGGGAAGGATAATTAAATATCCAGGATTTGGTAATTAACAGGGATTTAGTGAGACAAAGGCAGGAGGGGTTAGAGCTGGCCAGTACATAAAGCAAGGGAATTTTCTTCACCTAAGAAAGTACTGCTTATTGTCTGAAATCAGTTTGATAGACTGTGTAATGCAAGTTTCCAGTCTGCTGATTTAACTTTTTCACGTTAATTAAGGGTACTAGACAGGTAAGGGAAACAGATTGGCATCAGGAGTCTAAGGGTTATCATAAGGATCAGTGTAGGGATGAGGTTTGGCAGGGAGCAAGACAGTTGCAGGGACTGTGGGGAGCTCTTCTCCAAGGTTATGCTCTGGAGGTGGGGTCACTACCCCTTCTGTAGGACCTCTTGCAGAGCTTCATGCTCAGCTGGTAGCAGCAAGGGAAGAGTTATCTCTTCTGCAGCACCTGCAGCTCATAGCTCACACTTCCACTTACCCGGAGGCCCACTGGTTTATGGGGGTGGAGGGTGGTGGGGAAACAGGAGGAGAAGGGTGGCAGTGGCAGCCATAAGGAGGTCAACAAGCCCCACATTGTCCCAGTGGCAAATTGCTTTTACACCACTGGAGGAGACCCAGGTGCCTGACTCCACTGGGGACTCTGGATCAGTTGCGGAAAGTGGGAGTGATGACCTGGTGGCATCCAGGAGTGAGAGTAAGAAGAAAGCAGCTAGGAAGGCCTTAGTGGTGAGGGATTCTATCATCAGGAGAGTAGAGAGGGTGGTGGATGGGGAGGAGGAGGAGGAGAGGTTGAGGTTGGTCAGGTGCCTTCCTGGGCATCAGCCATCTGGGACATAGGCAGAACAGGGAGGATAGTGGAGAGGGGGAAGGAGGGTGATGGTACATTTCGGTGCCAAAATGTGGCAAACCACATTCCATGGGGATGGTCTGTGATACTCCCAGTGCAGGCTGCTGCTCAATAAAAGGGGCAGCAAGCCCCTTCCACATAGAAACACAGCCCAAAATACCAGGCACTCGAAAGAAGAAAGAGATGCAGCTGGAGAACCAAATGCTGTCCTGTTGAAATTGTGTTAAGCAAATGGCACTGACTGCACTCATTATTCCAGAATCAACAAATATTAAAGCGCATCAGTGAAAATCCAAAACATTGTGCAAAATGCATCTAAACAACATTCCAGCTAGAGTAAAAAGAAACACTCACTAACAGGCTGATGCCTAATGCTCTGGTGCTTCGATCCTTCCCAAGTCTTCCACAGAGGGTGTGGCTTAGGGCAGGCATCACCCCTTGAAATACCGTGCTCAGGTGATGTGCAAAAAAGCAGCTCGTTATGTTTTAAAGGGCCATAAACCCCACCATCAGTGCCATGATAGTAATAGTTCCTAATGACAGTACAAAATAGGAAAAAAGTTGAGAAAAAACACACAATCTGCTGGTAGTTACTGGGGTTAGCACTATTTTGTTATCTCATAGAAACATAGAAACATAGAAACATAGAATTTGACGGCAGATAAGGACCGCTTGGCCCACCCAGTCTGCCCAATTCCCTACCTAATGGATAAGCTGCAGGTCCTAGTTAACCAGCAGCCTACTTCTTCCTACCCCAACCCCCTAGAATTGCCTTATGACTATCCCAAGCATGATTGAATTCCACCACTGTTTTTGACTCCACAACCTCTTCTGGAAGGCCGTTCCATGCATCCACAACCCTCTCTGTGAAAAAATACTTCCTTAAATTACCTCTGAGCCGCCCCCTCTATCTTCAAATTGTGCCCCCTTGTTCTTGCACACCTCTTTTTTTGAAATATGCTACCCTCTTGGACTTTGTTGATTCCTTGAAGTACTTGAAAGTTTCTATCATGTCCCCCTCTCCCTCCTTTCCTTGAGGCTATACATATTAAGCTCCTTAAGTCTCTCTTCATATGTCTTCTGTGCAGACCCTGCACCATTTTAGTTGCCCTCTCTGGACAGCTTCCATCCTGTCTATGTCTTTATGGAGATTGGGTCTCCAGAACTGCACGCAGTACTCCAGATGGGGCCTCACCAGCTGTCTGTACAGAGGGATAATAACTTCCTGTTTTCTACTGGTGATGCCTCTCCCTATGCATCCCAGTATCCCCCCAGCCCTCCTTGCTGCCCTCTCACATTGCTTGCCCACCTTTAGGTCATCTGATATGAAATTATATTGTAAAACTGCATTTGATGCATCAGAGGTAGCAGCTAACCCTACTAATTAGAAACTGGAATAAAGACAAAAGGCAGAATGGACTTGGAAGCAGTCATGTGATCACCCCTTATGGTTTTTAAATTGGATTATGATGGATTAGCTACAGTATAAAGGGTTCGACATGGACAAGTGAACCAAGCCAGACAGAATCTGTAGAATAGATAGAATCCAAAGGAAAGGAAGACAAAAAAAAAAAAAAGAGAAAAAAATTTACTGCACGGGTATTGACAAGGTTTACCCAAAGGCTTCAGTAATACAAAATCTGAAATGATTACTTATCACATTATACAGACCAGAAGTAGCACTAGACACTTCACAAGAAGTGCTTAAGATCCCATTGGTCGCATACTGTGTAGTTCATACATCCAGATAGTTTCCTTCCTGAGTAGGAGGTTTAATCATCCCCTCCACAATGGACCTCTATACCTATAAATTGCAAGTCTCTTAAGTTAGACTCACAATATTCTAGGAAATGGCTCCCTAAAGGGGTATTCTGCTTTTGTTAATGGTGAAGTGAATATGTTCCTACAGTATATGCAGGTTTTTAAACTTGTCACTGTTCTGCCCACATAAATGTTATTACAGATACACCACAATAATAATCTCATGTATGTTCATCTTGATGCTACGTTTCCCAGGATGTAAAAAACTCCTTACCCTTTTGTGCATACGTGCATATGTTGCAGTTATAGCATTTGTAGAATCAATTTGGTATGTAAGGTGGCAACAGTGGGTTTTTATTTTGCATCTGTGTTGGCTCAAATCTATTATGTACTAGTTTAAAACTCATGGCTCTACTAAAAGTAATGCAAGGTTTGACTCCCACTGCTACAGCTACCTCACCATCTCTTAACAGAATTGACAAATTCTGGTAAATGATGTTGTCAATTTTTCCAGCCCAGTTGTTACAGACCATTACAAATGTAAAGGTAATTTACTCACCTGATAAAGGTGATTGTGGGTGTATATATCTCTGAGGCAATCCACACTCCTTAACATGGGTTGTGTCCACCTGATAGGTTGCTTGATGCACATGTGACTTCAAAAACGTCTGACCCCCCCCCTTTCCCTGTGATTCTGCCTCTCCAGGATCAGTTTGAATTCTTTCAAAGCTGTACCTAATCTGTAACCAATAACTCTTGACTTGTTAGTAGGCAGCACAATATTTCCTGATATGTATCTTAGCGTGTTAAATAAATTATAATAGAGACATTTGTTATGTTTTACCAAAAATTCTGTGGCCCGTGAGGGCCCATACGGCATGCTGATTGTTATTTCTTGAAGTTCATCTGTGAGTCATTTGTCTCTGACTGACTACCTGGGTGGGTTGTGGAGTGCCTCAGAGATGTATACTCCCACAATCACCTTTACCAGGTGACTAAACTACCATTGTGGGGATAACCTCTGAGGCACTCCACACTCCTTACACATGGGTTTCGATGTAAAATGCAGTACCCTAATGAGAAGGGTGGGTAGTCAGTCCATTATGTGATGTTCGACCTTACTGTTAACAACACTACTTAAGTAAAGTTAGTTTTTTGCTTCAAGGGCTACATCCACCCTATAGTGTTTAGTGAATGTGCACGTCGATGACCATGTAGTGGCAGCAGAAATCTTCTCTGCTGTGGCCATGTCTCTCTCAGCACATGATGTGGCTATTGCTGTAGTGGAATTCTCTTGATTTTTGTTGGTGGTGTATGATTTGAGGCCTTATACATCTCTGTGATGGCAGACTTAAGCCAATATGCGCCGTATGTCTGTCATTCTTGTGATGTAAGTTGACATTAGTTTCCTCATGGCTAGCAGTTGCTGTTGAGGGTACCTATCTACCTTGTCTGCAGGCATATATACAGGTATTTAGATATCCTGTTTGGTGTGAAAAAGTGTGCATATTTTAGATAAAAAGGAAGGGATCAACTTTAAGCTAATCTTGTCTTCATGAAATACCAGATGAGGCAGTCTGTGGGATAATGCTTGGTTAACACGCATCTAGCTGAACATATAGTGACCATGGGGGGAGCAAAAAGGGGAGCTGGCAGACCATGGCCCCCATGTATTCAAGAGGCCATATAGTTATTTCGGCCCCGACATTCCTAATTTTTTTAAATAGAGTAGTAATTTTAGTCAGGGACACTGGTTTACCACATTTGCGCTGACACTGACAGAAATGCAGAAATCTCATTGGCTAGCCGAAAATGGCACCAAAAATGGAAACAGCATTTATTCACATTGTCTCCATGAACACAGCTCTATATATTGCTGGGTAGTGAGTGTGTGTTCTTCTTTGCCTTGCCCTTTGCTTCCTATTAAGAGTGTAGATTGCTGCTGAAACTTTTCTGCTCTGGACCCATTGCTGCTTGCATGGACTGTGGGATGCCTTCCAAGTAAGTCTGCACTTGTTTAAAAAAACACAATGCTGTGCTTCTTGTGAGCTTAGGCAGGTAAGGTGGGACCTGTGACTGGATGGTCAATCTCTCTGCTAAAAATGTTAATTCTGCTCCTTCTAAATTCCCCATTAACTCCCTAAGCCATTACCACTGAAAATATCATTTATTTCTGTAATTGGATTTATATTTATTCCTACTGTCCCAAAGCTGGTTGGGTTGGCGTGGAGACTGAAAGTGAGAGACCGCGATCGAATACAGTCAAGGTGTGTCCATTTTTTATTTTCTAATATGTGCCACAGTGACATTTTCAGTCCCAATGTTTGTTGTGGTGGTGGTGCTGTTTGGTTGGGGGGGGGGTGTAAGGTGAGTGGACTGAATGCCAGACCAAGTGTCCATTTAATGCTGCGATCTTCTATCTCTCCTGTTCCCGAAACGGGGAGGGGGTGGGATGTGAAGCCGTTCAGTTCTGTTCTGCTCCAACACGAGTTTTGTTTCATCTAGTAGCAGCTGAAAAGACCAGTCCATTCTGCTCCGGGTTTTGTTGCCTCCGACCAGCCCAAATGTATACGTGCCCATTTGTACAGCTCTACTATTCTCTCTCCTACAGGGTCTTCTTTCCATCCACCCTGCAGAGAAATAAAACTGTTGGTCTGAGTTGTCAATCCTGGGAGGGCTCTTTCCATTCCTCCAGCTCTTCTCCCTGAAAAAAACTTTTGTGTGTGTGTGTGTGTGTGTGTGTGTGTACTTCATGGGGGGCTGTGTCTATTTGGGGAATGGGGTAGGCAGGTTGTGTTGGTGGGAAGGGGACAATGGTTGGTGGGGTGGGGACACTTGTCATGGTAGGGTGGGATGGGGATACTTTTAGTAGGGTGCGGGACACTGGTCATCATGGTGCAGGGTGGGGATACTGGCAGTGCTAGTGTGGGGACACTGGTCATGGTGGTGTGGGGTGGGGATACTGGCAGTGGGGTGGGGACACTGGTTTGTGGTGGTGTGGGGTGAGGTTACTGGCAGTGGGGTAGTGACACTGGTCATGGGGTTCAGGGTGGGGATACTGGTAGTGCTGGTGTGGGAATACTGGCCATGTCGGTGGGGAGGGGGACACCAATCAATGAGGTGTAGATACTTGAAATGAGGTGGGAACACTGGCCATGTTGTAACGACACTGGCTGTGGTGGGGTCGGGTGAGAATTCTATCAGTAGGTGTGGACACTGGTTTTGGTGGTGGAGATACATGCAGCGGTTTATCTGGATGGGAAAATGGGCCATGCTGATGGGTCTGGGTGGGGAGATGAGCCATGCTGGTTCATCTGGGTGGGGAGAGGGGGCCATGCTACTCCATGGGAGTGAGGAGAGGGGCCATGCTGATTCATCTGGGTGGGAAGATGGACCATGCTACTCCATGGGAGTGAGGAGAGGGGCCATGCTGGTCCATGGGTGGTGGGGGAGAAAGGCTTTGCTGATCCCTGGGAGTGAGAAGAGGGGCTATATAGGCCCACTGGGGTGGAGACAGTGGCTATGCAGGTTCATCTGGGTGGGGAGAGGGTTCTTGCTTGTGAGTCTGGGTGTGGGGTGGGGCCGTGCAGGTCCAATGGTGGGACTAGTGTCTGGGCAGGTCCATCTGGGTGGGGAGAGGGGCCATGCTGGTCCATGGGAGTGAGGAGAAGGCTGTTCTGGTCTGTCTGAGTGGGGAGAGTGTCCATGCAGGTCCATGGCAGTAGGAAAAAGGGGCATGCTGGTCCATGGGATTGAGAAGAAGGGCTGTGCAGGTTCATTGGGGTGGGAATAGTGGCCATGCAGGTCCATCTGGGTGGGGAGAAGGGCCATGCTTTTCCATGGTAGTAAGGAGAGGGGCCATGTTGATCCATCTGGGTGGGGAGAGGGGCCATGCAGGTCCATCTGGGTGGGGAGAGGAGCTGTGCTGGTCCATGTGAGTGTGGAGATGGGCCTTACTGGTTCTTCTGGATGGGGAGACGGGCTGTACTGGTGGGTCTGGGTGGGGAGAGGGCCTGTGCTGGTCCATGGGGGTGGGGAGATGGGTCTTGGTGGTTCATCTAGGTGGGGAGATGGGCTGTGCTGGTGGGTCTGAGTGGGGAGAGGGGCAATACTGGTTTGTCTGGGTGGGGAGATAGGCCATGCTGGTTTGTGTGGATGGGGAGACGGGCTGTGCTGGTCCATGGGAGAGAGGAGAGGGGCTGTACTGGTCTGTGGGAGTGAGGAGAGGGGCCATGCATGTCCAGGCTGTGAAGAGTGGCCATGGAGGTCTGTGTGGTGGAGAGGTGGGCCATGCTGGTCCATGGGGGTGTGGGGAGGGGCCTTGACAGGCCATCAGGTTGGAGAGAGCAGCTGTACTGGTGGGGTGGGATGAGTGGCACTGCTGTTGGGGTTCACTGGCCTGGCTGTAATCTCAGGTTTCTGCTTGGGTTTGGGGGTGTATGGCCTGTTGGCCATCTTATGTTTCAGCTGGGGGCTGTATGGCTTGGTGGTCATCTTAGATTTCAGCTGGGGGGTGTATAGCTTGGTGAGCATCTTAGGTTTCAGCTGTGGGGTATAGTGAAGGGGGGTTTGAGGTTGGTTCTGTTTGTGAGGTGTGGACACTGGGCATGGAGGTATGGTGGACACTGGGTGGGGATATTTTGTGTTGGTGTGGGCACACTGGTCTGGTGGGGTGGGCACAGTGGTTTGGTGTGGTGTGGAAACAGACTGTGTTAGTGGGGTGGGGACATTGGTTAGGGTGGTGTGGTGGACACTTGGCATGTTGGTGTAGGGATACTGGTCGTGGGATTGGGACACTGGCTGTATTTATGTGTCACTGGAGTGATGATACTTGTATTATGTGTTGGTGGGGATACTTGATGTGTTAACATGGGGACACTTGTTTATTGTGGTGGTATGGTGTGAATCTATGCTGACCCGTGGTGGATAGAGTGGTTGTACTGGTTCGGCAGGGTGTGGAGAGTGGCTGTGCTGGTTCGGGGTGTGGAGAGTTGTTGTGCAGGTGCCTTGGGGTGAGCACTTGAGATTGGTTCTGGTGTGCTGTTGTGCTGAGCTGCCCTGCCAGCTTTGGCTGCTAGCCTGCTCTACCAGCTTCCTTCAGCTGATGATGCCCTTTCTGCTTCTTTATACCTCCACTGACCTAACCTGCCTTGCCATCCTCTGCCATAGGACAACTGCTTAAGTGCCTGCCAATGTCTGGTAAGTTTTTTTGTGGGGGGTGGGTATAGCACTGCTGCTGTTTGTATGGGAAAGCAAAGGAGGGAAGTTGGAGAGTGGTGATTGCATGAGCTGGTATACTTAATTAAAACAATGATCATGTTTTGATATCTGTTTTTTTTTGGGGGGGGGGGTGTTACCAGTAGGACAGGTCAGTCCTTTGCTACTGTGGTCTCTTGTTTGTGGGTGAAAGGACAGGCCTGGCAAGTACTACATGTTTAAATGAAATTGTTCTGGCCTTGGTTGCTATGAGGCAGGGGGTGGTGGATGGGCAGACTGGCACAGAACCATTTTTTCAACATGTATTCTGGGTCCATGCCATGCTCCAGTGGCTTGTCGTTGATGGTTGGCGGACTGGTACACATGCTGGGAAAAATGATTCTGGCCTCTAGTCATGGAGGATGGAGGGGTGGACGGGCATTCTGGCACAGAACCATTTTTTCAACATGTATGCCAGTCTGCTGGGTCTGTGCCATGTTCCAGTGGCTTGTCGTTGATGGTCAGCAGAGGGACGGGCTTGGCCGACTGGTACACATGCTTGAAAAAAATGGTTCTGGCCTCTAGTCATGGAGGAGGGAGGATGGATGGGCACACTGGCACAGAACCATTTTTTGAACATGTATGCCAGTCCAGTGGGTCTGTGCCATGCTCCAGTGGCTTGTTGTTGATGACTGGCGGACTGGTACACATGCTGGAAAAAATTATTCTGGCCTATGGTCATGGTGGATGGAGGGGTGGATGGGCATACTGGCACAGAACCATTTTTTAACATGTATGCCAGTCCAATAGATCTAAGCCATGTTCCTGTGGCTTGTCATTGATGGTTGGTGGACTGGTACATGTAATGGGAAAAATGGTTCTGGCCTTTGGTGATGGAGGAGAGAGGAGAGAGGAGTGGATGGGCATACTGGCACAGAACCATTTTTTCAACATGTATGCTAGTCTGCTGTGTCCGTGCCATGCTACTGTGGTTGGTCAGTGGTGGGATGGACTGGGCGGACTGGTACATGTGCTGGAAAAAATGGTTCTGGCCTTTGATGATGGTGGAGGGAGGAGTGGATGGCCAGAGTGGCACAGAACCATTTTTTCCCCACATGTATGCCAGTGCGCTGGGTTACTGACATGCTTACCACCTCATACAAGGGACTGCTGAGCACTGAAAAGTTTGTGTCAAAATTAGGAACTGTTGGGGAGGTATGAAATCCTACAGTAGAAACTATTTACAAAAATTTTAAAGTGTGTTTATGTAGTAATTTCATATTATTGTGTGGTTCAATAAGATGTTTTGTGGCCTGGCCTGGCCTGTGACCCAGCCAGTCTCCCCTGGGGCAGGGGGAGGTACATTGTTTGGTGGTCTTGGGGCAGTTTGCTGGGCATGTGTCTTCTTAATCGTAAAATGAATTATTTCATTTACTATGTTGTACTTCTGGGACCTGTTTCACAATGTCTCTGTCCAACGTAAATATGTTTTTTTAAAAAAAGGTCACTTTTGGGTGGTCTGTATTTGTGTCTGTGTGTAGAAGAATAGAGACACACACTAGACCAAAAAAAAACTTTATTAAACCACATCAATCAATCATGTTTCATCTGTGCCCTTCAAAACTATTGGATGAGACAATTTTGAAGTAGCTGGTGGTGGGGGGGAGCATTCGCAGCAACCTGGGCTACTGCAACCAGGCCCACCACTCACTGTCATAGGTGATGCTAATAAAAATCACCAAACAAGTACTTACCTTTCAGGTTGGGTCCTGTGTGACTGCATATGGGTATCTGGAGGTGTCATTCTCTAAACCTTCCTGTGGTGTATATTCTCTTTGGTGGTGTGGGGGGGGCTGCCTTGGTGCCAGTGGAGTCCGTATTTGCTTGGGTTGGGGAACTACTGAGATGACTAGGATTTTTTTTTTACTTTTTATTCACTGGAACCTAGGGCATCTCTTCAGGGTACCACTTGACATTTCCGTCTCTAATCCCTGCCTGAAACCTCCTCTGCTGGGCTCCTACAGGGTTGACTCCACTCGGCTTCATGGTTTGACCAGCCCCTCGATCACCCCACAGGGGCCGGCCTACCCGCCGCCTGTGGTGACCTATCTGTAATTAGAGGAACAGTCATGGAAGCCGGTAAGCTGTACCCTGGTGAAGCAGGTCCGGCGTTGGGATGTGGGCAGGTCTCCAGGCCCTCTTCACTTCCAATAGGCCACCAGGGTTTTTTTCACACAGTTTACCCCCAGAGCACAGAAGTGCAATGCTGGCACTGCATTTACATGCAGCCTGGCTGCCGCTGCTCTACTCCTAACATAGTGTCAAGCCCTGCTGCATGTAGGGCCCATGGTCTCCACCCGGAGCCAATCCGGAGCAGGCATACCCCGGAATCCACCCCGGGAGGGGAGAGCAGTCTGGACGCTCAATTCCTTCCCTCCCCTGCTCACCCTCCAATGGCCCGAGTCATTTCCAAACCGGGCGTGGCGCGAGATGTGGTATCCAACACCTCAACCCTCAGTGGCACCAGGCTGGCCGTGATGATGAGTTCTTCAAAGGAGAACTACCAGTAGAGGCGAAGCCATAACTGCTGTACAGGTAAAGGCTTCACCTCTGGTCCCCTCTGTAGGCACTAGATTAAATAAATAATCTTTCTACCTGACCCTCAAACTGGTAAATTCTCCAGTGCATGCTGCATTTTAATTTTGGCACTCGTGAACATCCCGCTCTCTCATGAACTGTTGACACGACCTTGCCCCTTTCTCAATAGTGCCATTATGCATGAAGATTGAAGTTTATATCTCTAGTGCTCTTTTATAAATCCCATGGGTGTGCCTAGGGCACTATTGCCCTGCCTATTGAGGAAGAGGCATGGCAATGTTGTCAGCTTGCAGTGCTGTGAGCAAGAGCGCATCATGTTCAATAGCACCATAAGTGAAAATGCCAGGCACACCGGACTAGTGATTGGGCACAAAGATTAATTTATTTATGTTGACTGGGGGGGTAGGAGAGATGAAGCTCCGACCTGTACAGTGGCCTTGGCTATACCTCTGCTGGTAGGACTCCTTTTATGAGTCTGAGCTCCGACATGAAAACTAAGAGGCTCCATTTTCATGAAGACTAAGTCAGATAGTGCCCAATTTACTGTAGGTGTAATATTGGATTGGTTTATTACTTGGGAGAGATTGTGTATCATTCCATTAACATCCTCAATCACGTGTGGATTTTTTAAATTGGGTGCACTTTGTCTACAATTAAATCAATTCAGGCTGCTTAAATATTAGATAGGGACTGAACCAATGGAGTCCATGTTGGCGTCTGGTGGTTCAGCGTAATTCATGTCTCAGCTGTGACAGACAAGCTTTAGTACATGGCATTGTCGGACGAGTACTGTCATGATGCATCTGTGGTCATCTCACCTGAGGGTTGGGGGTTCAGTACTGCACCACCTGCTGTCACACCTGAGGGGTGGGGGCTTCAGTGTTGTGCCTGCTGCCATCCCACCTGAGGGGTGAGGGATACGGGCTTCAGTGCTGCACCACCTGCCATCATACCTTAGGGGTGGGGGCTTCAGCTGGGGGCTTCGGTGTTGCACCTGCTACCATCATACCTGAGGGGTGAGGGCTTCAAGCTGCAGTGATGCACCTGCTGCCATCACACCTGAAGAGCAGGGGCTACAGCAATGCACCTGCTGTCATCACACTTCAGGAGGTGAGGGCTGCACCTACTGCCATCACCATTGCATCTAAGGGATTGGAACTGCTGTGCTGCTGCTGTCAAACTTTTAGGATTGAAGGGATACTGCTGTTGCCATCTTGCTTGGAGTTGGAAGTTGAAGTCACTGCACAGTGCTTTCAAGGATGTGTGTCTGAGGGATATGGGGCTGCAGTGCTGCTGCTGCTTCTGTCACACCGGAGGGAGGGGGGCTGTAGTGCTGTTGCTGCCACCTTCCCACACCTAAGGGATAGGGGCCGCATTGCTGTTGCTATTATTGCACCTGACAGACAGTGGCCATAGTGCTGCTGTCACATCTGGTACCTAAAATAACCTTTAATTGGTACTAGGATGGATGGATGTACAATAGTGGATGTCAAAATTGTTAAAATGCATGTTAACATGTTAAAAAATTGTTGAATAAAGTGCACAAAACCAAACACTGGTAAAAACTGATTTTGGCTTGGCAGACAATACCGGTTTCTACAATGCACAAAATGGAATTTGCCCTTTCTCAATCACAGTAAACCAGTGTCCCTGATTTTAGTGGTACGTAACATTTGTGTGGCTTGAAGGGTAAACAGATCTCGGTCAGGTTGCTGGGCTGCAGCCTGCAGCTGATGCTGAGCTGGGTGGTATCTACAGTAGCCAGGTGCAGGGGATTCAGCTCAGCTGCTGCTGAGACTGCTGCTGTGGTTTCAGCAGTGTGTTTCAGGGAGAAACCATCTAGAGGCAATCTGAATCTGCTGCTGCCTCTGCCTATTACATCATCTTAAAGGAATAGGTCGAGGTAAGGGACTAAGGAAGTGACAGCGGGCACTTCACAGGTACAGGATAAAAGATAATGACAAAGAAAAATGAGCAAATCCAGGAATTGTTCCAGACTGGTAACAGTACAGAGCAGCAGAAACATCGCCAGCCAAGTCTGTGATGGAGCGGCTTTAACTGAGGGAACCATGGCGCTATTACAGGTGCAGCGGGTGAATCTTGTTTCCACAGGTACTTCTTGTACACATTTGTTTCCCGCAGAGACAGGCAATTATAAATGACAAAAACTGAAGATTGAACAACCCACCCGCTCACATTTTTTATTCTGATTAATTTTGCTGGAATTTGGTACCACGACACCCACCCAGGCAATAACCTTTCAAAGCTTTTTTTTTGTCCAAAGCTTTTCCTATTTTTACTCAGTTGTTTCAAATTTGCCTCTCCTCTATAGCAAGGTGATAAAACAATGTTTCATCCATCAGTATTAGTATATGTTTGGAAACGAGCTTGATGCCCCAGTGGTCTCCCAAAGTCACATATCAACATTTAAGTGTGATTACCTTCCCAGAGCAAGTCTTATGACAGCGGAGATGCTGTCATTGACTGGTGTGTATTGTCTTTACTAATAAACAAACATCACCTCCACACCCCGATTCAGTAAAGCTGTCATAGTAATGAACATATTCAGATGTGTCGCTTGTTGTTTTCCTGCCCTGTTTGCTTTTCCTGTTTCAATGAAACTACTTGGGATGGTTTGTAGTACCCCTCGCAGTCCTCAGCCCTGGCTCATTTACTAGTGACCACGAACATTTCCAACAGTACCAGGAGACATCTGTCATATTCATTATAGTGTGCCCTGTTTAAAATCTCTCTATATAACAGTACCTCCTCCCCAAAAAATAAATATTAGTGACGTGTATAAAAATTAAGGTCCCGCTGTCTTTCATAGTCCGTGTCTTATCAGTCAAGGTCTGTCATAGTCTCATTCTTTTGGTTATCCACTCTTTAGAACTAAAGTCTCAATACTTCTTAATGACCATCTTTACTTTATTTTTAATCTCTCCTCCATAACCAAGAGATTACAATAAAATGCCGCTCCTTCAGTTGTTTCCCCCTCTTACTCAGATATTCCAGCCGGGGTAGACAGCCATGCCAAGCTCTTTAAAAGCTTTAATATCTTGAAGATTGTATTGCTCCTGCACTGAGTTTCCAACATAACATTTACACCCCCTCCCAACAAAAACTACTTACTGTTCCAAATAAAACAAGAAGCCCCAACATATCAAGAAAAGCATAATTGTTGTAGTTTTTTTGTTTCTTCTTTTTTTTTTTTGCTAAACCAAATTGTCAAAAAGTATCCTAACTCCTTACTGATTTTTTTTCCCAAAGAAATATTAAAAGCTATAAAAAATGACACAAACTCACCCCAACCTTTGTTTCTGAATTTTGTTGCCCCCCCACATTAAAGCTACTTGAACCGCTCCTGAGTGATCATAAAGATTAAGTATTTGCCCTTTGAGTGGTAGTGACTCTAGAGGTTCAGATGGTGAGTTGGTCATTGCCCTGGATAATAAGTTGAGGTCCCAGGGAGTGGGCCATTGTTTTAGGATCTAGATTGGATCAACTGCTGCCCCTTGCACTGTTAGGGATGCTGGAGATAGTCCCTTATCCATACCTTGCTGAAGGAAGAGAAGTATGTTGGGCACTGTGGCCCTTAGAGGTTGTATTTTTTTTTCTTTTCTTCACACCACCTTTGGAATGTTCTTGAATGTCTGATATTTTGAGGTAATGGGGTTTCTCCACAGTGTTAGTGACCACTGGGTGGTATCCCTCTGTTAATAGTCTCTCCTTTTCAGGAGCCAGGCTGTTAGCTTGAGATTGTTCGGTCTGAGGTGACATACCGGTCCCTGGGTGAGAATATCTTCCCTGAATGCTAGTGTCCATGGGTGGTCTAGTGCCATTGTCACTATGGTGGTGAACCATGTTCTCCTGGGCCAATGAGGGGTGATGATTATCACTCAGGTTCTGGTTCTGCATATCTCTTTCAGAACCTGTAGTATCGGTGGAAAGATGTAGGTCACCTGGAATGACCACATAGCTGATGTGCATCCACTCTCATGGATTTGTGATCCCTGGAGCGGGAGTAGAATCTGGGGCACTGGTTGTTCTTATTGGTGGCCATTAAGTCTATTTCTATCGGTCCCCAATGTCTGTTGATCATTTGGAATATGTTGGAATGAATCTTCCACTCTCCCGGATGTATTAACTAGCAGCTTAGCCAGTATGCGGTGGTATTCAGCCTGCCTGCCAAGTGTATGGCTAATATGCTCACCAGATGTTTTTGTGTCCAAAGAATGAGTCTTAAGCCTCTCTTTGTATGGCTCTGCTCTTTGTTCCTCCTTGCCTGTTGATATAGGAGCTGATAACCTGATTGTCTGAGCGTAAGAGAAAATTTCCCTTATTCCTGACTAGCCTTGTGAATTGCAGTGGTGGACAGGATAGTGGCCTGATTTCCAGAATGTTTATGGCCATTTTGGACTTCTGCATGTACCACTTTTCTAGGCTTCCAGTGGAGTGGCCACTATGTAGAGGCTACTCAAGGGTGTATGGCATTATTAGCAGGCAAATGGCATGGGCAGTGTGCCATTAAGATGTGGGTATTAGTTTGGGTAGTGGGGTAGGAGTTGGTGTGTCAAACTTCACCTTCATCACTGTGTTTTGCACTAATGCCTGTAACTGATCAGGCAAACACCAGTTGGATGTTAGTGTTTGTGTAACCACCTCATCTCTATTTCTAGATCGGAGTGTGTTTCTGAGTCTGGCTGTGGTGAGTGGGGTTCTGGCCCTACCGGTACCTGACTTTATTTCACATGGTGTTTTACATGAGTTGTGCCTGCATCGGTTGATTATTTTGGTGGAGAATTGTTGTTGTGTCTAAATCCTGCCCAGCGGAGGATTTGGGATTGCAGGTGGCATATTTGTTTGTGTCTTGTCTTTTATGTTTTCATAGGTGTCCTCCACAGCATCTTCCTGGTCAGATGACATGGGTGCATCTCCTGCATCCGATGCACACAGTATGCTTAGTTGTTTTGGGAATAGTGGCACATTGAGTTGGCTGCAGCTCTTTGTTTTGGCCATTGTAGTAAGCTGAGAAAGAATACATAGAGAGAGTGGTATTGGGGGGGATTAGATATATTGTTTTATTTATTTATTATTTCCCTTATTTATTCCCCTGCACAGTAATCAATAATATTCTGCACCGTACAGGCTATTGTTGTACCTGTGCATTAAAGTGTGCACTGTCCCTATAAATGCAGCTAGAGTGAGTGAGGGACTCAATGTTATGCTGCCTTGCCCATAGCTGTGATAATAACACTGTCCCCAATGTATTTTCCCCATTATTAATTGATTTTCAAATTGTTGCCTTTATATTTAATTATTCGCATTGTGGTCTGCTGTTGCAGATCGGTTGGTGCTTTAAACCAATGTCCTCTGTGCTGATTGGACATTTTTGAGCATAGTTGTGCTCTCCACAAGATGGCAGCAGTGACTCTCAGTCAATCTACACTGTCTGGTGGCTGCCTGCACCCTTAATCCTGCATAGATACGGGGGGAGTGGAGAGCATTTCTGAGATCACAGCAGCAAGTCTTGTGATTATATTTCTCATGGCTGCTGATCTGGATAGGCAAGTTAGGTTAGTCTCTCAATGCTCCTCCTCCTCCTCGTGATACCTACTTTGTTTGTAGTGTTTCAGTCAGGTAGATGATAGAGGAGTTTCCTCTACCTTTTGTTAGAAGAAAGTGGTGAGTTTAAAAGACATGATGTGCCATAAAAAAACTCTTGAGAGCACGTCATTTTGAGGTGAGGCACAGAGGGACTGAAAAAATGCTTCAGAGACTGTTGTTTAGTTATGTCTTGAGTGAGCACTTCAGGTGCTACTATGCTTGGAATGGGGAACTGCGGCACATTGCTTAGTATTTTAGCAGTCCAGGATGCTGGCAGGGCACTCCTGTTGTTCTAAGGTGGCCACTTGCTCATTTAATAATGGATAGACTCTGGAGCCGCTGGCAGGGGCTCCAGGTCAACAGGCACCTTGGTAAAGTGGTATGCTTGTCCTGAACAGCACATAGGGGAACTCAGAGTATATGTCCAATTAAGGAATGAGAGCCTTTCATTATTTTGTAACCCCTGATGTACTGAGCTCCTGGTACCACTGGTAGGGGCTTGCAGGTAACTGTGACTGTGAAATCTATTTGGTCATCTGTGAAAGATCTCAGACAATACATGGCTCTGTTAACATCCTTTAAATTTCAAAAATGTGATACATTATCTTGTTCAAAACCTTTTTTATGAAATTAATGGGGCTAAGTCATGCATTCAAATTAGTATGCATTACTTTGTCGTACACAGTACATAGTAGCAGCTCCTTAATTAATATGTGACTGTGCCTTTAAGAGAAAGAAACAACTGTGGATATCTGTAAAATAAATTACTATTAAAGTTCACTATTTCCCAAATAGTTATTTTGTTTTAATCAAACCTCCTCGTATGTTGACCCAATATAATACAGTACTGTGTTGTTTTTTTTTGGCTCCTTTTGTGTGCCTTGGTTATCTTAGGGATAATGTAGGCATGTGCCTTTAAGAGGGGGGAGGTGGGCAGGATGCCTTAGCTAGCCCTTGCCTTGGGTGTGGTAAACTGAGTGAGGAATCATCTGCATTGCTGCTTGTGTAATAAGACACAGTTTGGGGCAGAGGCATTTTTTTGTTCTTTAAAACATGATTCTTCAGTTCTCCCTGATGGTCAGTGTTAAAAGTAGTTAGAGGACTTAGGCTTGAGGAGCTGTAGCAATATCTAGCTTCATTCTCCATTGCACGATATGTTGGATTTAGTCAAATCTTGTTTGTTTATCCTCATCTAAGGTGGTGGTCAAGATCTTGTGAAAGCTGAGAGCCAGTAAGCTTGCAGCTCTCATGAAGCAGGAGATTTGGAAACTAGGAAGAAGCATGGGAGATGGTCATGCTGCTAGGAGTTGTTTGAGACATTGGGACCATAAAATAACATTTGGGTGGCTCCATTTTGGTCCCTAGAGCTTACTTTTCTCTCTGTGAGAGTGTTTTTTGGATAGAAAATAGTATGAAATGGTCGCAGGTGCTTTTATTTAGTGCCACTGAATTTGAGGAATGACTGAATCCAGTGCAGGCATTTTAAGCACCTTCCAGTGTAAGAAAACTTTTCTGGATGAGTTTGTGAGTACCTTTTTACAGATTAGTGATGCTAGTGGGTCACCAGATTCTTGTTGCTGATTAATACAACTCAGGAACTGCTGGCAGGGGAACCAGGTTGAGTATTTATTATATTACCTCCTGTACATCATTGCATAGATTCTGTGTTCATTTATGTGGGTCAGACATTTAGCTCCTGGCACCACTAGCAGGGGTGTTCAGGTAGCTAATAATCTGTATGCTTGTACAATGCCGTAATGCTCATAATTTGAATACTGTGCTGGCAATTTCTCAGCTAATATTTTTCTACACAACTGACACTAGTAGAAGCCACAGTGCTGACATCTCTAAGACTACCAGTTTGTAATTTTAAACAGTTGCAGATCTGCAAAAACATACTCTGGAGCTGCTGTGTTGAAATATTTTACAGTACATCTAATCACAGGTACCACTAGCAGGGGTACCAGGTTTATTTTGCAATAATGTCATCATTTATTGTCTGCCCCCCTAGGATAATCAGTTACTGTGCCCAGTCATTCAGTCACTGTGTAAGCATTTAAAAGTACTTATATTCTATGTTCATATTGTTATGTTAGCAGATGCTTTCAGCTCTTTTGATATAAAATGCTTTGAATAATTTAGTCTTCTTACCTGCGTTTAACAAACTTAGATCCTATCAGCATGGTGGAGCTATAGAATGTGTTTGAAATATTCACTTGCTGCAGCAACCAAACTCCATATAGTAGTTGTTTTAAATATATGTGGGGCAGCACTCCTGTGGCTGCTAGCAGGAGCCATAGAGTGTTCCCAATCCCACAAGAGTGTAGTAATGGGTGCAGGCTGAACTGGGACCACTAGCATGGATCCCAGAAAGCTGCAAACTACAGTCATGAGTGCTTAATTCATCTTAGACTCACTGAGAGGGAATCTAAGGCATCTGGAATGAAATTTATGGGCATGACACAATACCCTGAGTAGATCTCCTGTAGTGTGCCTCTGGCAATAATTTAAATGTAGGCTGAGTGATTGTCTCTGTGATTCCTAGTCAGATACCATGATTCATTTTGAGTAGCACAAAGGAAGTTATTTTAAACAACCAACTCTCTCTCTGAAATCTAGATTGAGCCATATATTTTTGCAACGTAATTCCATAAGACACTTTGATATGCTAGCATATCCTAGACTGCCAAAAAAACTTAGATATAAAATTGCTAAGCTTGGTGACCTTACCTTTTGTGTGATATTCTTGAAATAGCTGCTTGGGAGCTGTTCTGATGTGCTGAAACCTGTACAGATGCACATTCAGAACTGATCCTGGAGAGGCAGCATCACAGGGAAAGGGGTCGGACTTCTTTGAAGTCACATGTGCATCAAGCAACCTATCAGGTGGACACAACCCTTGTTAAGGAGTGTGGCGTGCCTCAGAGATTATCTCCCACAATGGGGCAATGCTGTAATAGCTTGTTGGTACTACCCCCTGGGGCTGTCTTACCCATGAGTAATTCCTCTCTTTTGAGAGCCATAGTTCTGTCTCAGGTCTTCCTGAGTAAAGTTTTATCATAATCCCTTCTAAGAAATTTGGACTCTAGCTTGTTTTCTTGTTCAGTGAATACCTCTGTTAATTTATAATTTCTCCTGAGTCAAGAGAACTGGCTGTTGGGTATTGACATTTGTAATGAGGTGGCATGAGTGCTGTCTGCTCTCAGAACTGCATTTGTTGCAGTTTGTTTCCTAAAATATCTTGCTTCAACTGCTTACTCCCTATCTTTACCACTGGACAGTGCAAAGTCTAAGAAAATTAATGTGGTTTTGTTAGCAGTGTGAGTAAAACACAGATTTATGTTATTTAAATTTAACCATTCCATAAACATGAAATTTCCAAAGTCTCCCCATCCCAAATTCAAATGATGTAGTCAACAAATATGTGCCAAAATTTTATCATGCCATAGAAGGAGTTAACAGTGGGATCTAGCACAACATTTTCCTCCAACATACTGAAGAAATTTATTTATTTATTTAATTATTTATTTATTTGCTTTTGTTAACCGGGTAAGCACACTAGACAAGCAAGTGCCTATTTTCAGGTGCGACCCGGGAGAGTTACAGAGCATACAGGTATCGCAATACAAGTCAAGGAAACTGGAGTACAAAGTGAATATTACAGTCAGGAGCGACAGTCTCTACATGGGTGAGAGGTACAGGTCAGGCACAGGCAAAGCTAGGCAAGCAAACAACTTAGAAGTAAACAACACAACATTGGGAGTCAAGGTATTCTGCTAAGTCAAAAATGCTGAGACACAGCTCAAACGGCAGTGCAAGATAATACATAAACTAGAAAAAGACAAGAGTTTAATAAACTAACAACAAGGGGAGTAGTAAGTACTAAACTGGGGGAGGGTACAGATAAATAATGTAGCAGCTCTCCTCCCCCCCAGGGGCAGGAGGGATAGAGGGTATGCCAGGCCTAGGCGGAGCAAAGGCAGGCCACAGTAGACTTGAGAAAGCACCAGAGGGATGCTTTAAAGCTGTGGTGGGAGGGTGAGGCACACACGAGCATGGGAAGGGAGTTCCACATTTTGGGAGCGTGGACTGAGAAGGCCCGGTCACCAGTGAGGGTGCGCGTCCTAGTGACAAGTTGGGCCTGAGAGGCACAGGAATGGAGATGGTAGGCTGGGGTTGGGGGGATTATGGGGAGAGCAAGTACTGAGGGGGTGGCAGTTTGGACTTTATTGTCAACAAAGTTGCTAAGGACGAAGGTACAATGTTTTTCAGGGTGGAGCCACTCCAGACGTGAGTAGAGCTCACATCGATGGCGTTAGGCGGGGGGCAGAGAGAGTGAAGTGACATATGTTGTTGTATGCAGTGTCCCATTTTGTGAGATGAGCTTTGGAGACTGGGGCAAACGCGACAAGCCCATAGCATAGTGTGGGGAGAAGTATCCCCCTAGCTATGGCTAGCTGGGCGGCAGGGGTGAGGCAGTCCTTGGCTCTGTAGGCAAGGCCGAGCTTGCCATTAGATGCATTGCACATGTTCTGTATGAGGGTGGTGAGATCGAGTAGGGGATCGAGGGTGACCCCGAGATATTTGACCGAGTCAGAGACTGGAAGTAAGTCGCCATTGGCCCCAAATATTTCTGGGGGGAGTAGGGCAGGAAGAGGTGTGAGTCACTGACCCAAATAGCATGGCATGGGTCTTCTTTAAGTTGATGATGAGCTTTTGGCCTTTGAGCCAGTTTTGAATGAGCTCGAAGTTGGAGTTTAGCCAAGAGTTGATGGTGTTGATTTCACGGGAGCTGGCCAGGACAGCAAGGACATCAGCATACAAGATAGGAACACCATGGGTAAGTTCGGAGGGTAATCCTTTAATGTACAGAGAGAACAGAAGGGGGCCCAAGACAGATCCTTGGGGGACCCCACAGTTAACAGGGGATAAGGCTGAGTTTGTTCGGTTGTAGCAGGTGAACTGCTGTCTACCCGCCAGGTAGCTTGAGAACCATTCAAGGGCATGGTGAGAGAGACTGAGGGAGCGCAGCGTAGTGTGGAGGAGGGAGTGATCCACCCGGTCGAAGGCCTTGGAAAGATCATCGAATATGGCCCCCGTCAGGAGACCTTGATCAGTTGCGGATCTGATCACGGAAGTGACCACAGCAAGTGCCGTCGATGTGCTGTGCCCTTTTCTAAAGCCGTGTTGGGCCGGGGAGAGAATGGAGTATTCCTCAGGGTAGTGGGAGAGTTGAGAAGCTACTGCCCATTCGAGGAGCTTGCTAGTGGCAGACAGTATAGCAATGGGGCGATAGTTGCTAATGTCTTTGGGGTCACCTTTCTTGTGGACAGGGACCACCTTGGCTAGCTTCCATATCTCCGGAATGGATCCCGAGATGAGTGAGGAGTTAAAGATGTGCGTGACTGGTCTAGCAAGGAGGGGAGCTCCAAGGCTAAGGAGCTTGGGTTCAAGGCCATCATAGCCCGCACCCATGTGGTGGGACAGCCCCGCCAGGAGTGCCTGGGTCTCACCAATTGAGATCCTCTTGAGGTAGAAAGGCGGACGGGAGGGGGGCCCCCGAGGTGGTATGGTGGCATGGGGACAGGAGGGAGGAGGGGCTGACAGATCAGAGAAGGTGCGATTGAAGGCAGAGGCAATAGTATGGGGGTTATTGCAGTGAGCCTCTCCAACATACATGTCGGGGGGCTGTTCCGTGGCCATCCCACCAACAAGGTTTCTAACATTTTTCCAGAAACCATGGAGGTTGTAAGCTGAGGCGAGTAGGGCAGACTTGCAGTACTAGCTCTTGGCGGTACATAGTGCATGCTTGCAGATGTTTCTAAGTCGTCGATACTCAACGAGGTCATGGTCATCTTGGGAGATTTTGAATTTTACTCAGCATTTGTCCCTTCCCCTCATGAGGGAGTAAAGGTCACCATGGAGCCATTTCGTGACGGTGCCTCACACCCTCCTTTTGGTGAGGGGTGCGTGCCTGTTTTGCAAGGGGATGAGGGCAGCCAGGAAGAGATCCAGAGCCGAGTCGGGGTCGCTTATGGCCAGGAGCCTGGACCAGTCAACCCATCGCAGATCCTCAAGGTAGTCATAGGGGATAAATTTAGAATAGTCCCTCAAATGGATCACTCTGCTGGGGACTCTGGGAGAGTTGAAACCACGGATGCAGTAAGTGGGGGAGTGATCAGTAATTGATGGAAACAAATATGAAGGAAACATGCCGGCTCCTATGGTTATCCAACATGTTTGGAGGTAGAACTACTAGAGACTCTAGATACTCTACAGTACAAGTCACATTAAATTATTTCACCAATGAGCTGGATTAGCATTGTTTTTTACAGTTGGCAATTCATATTGCATTGTTTTTCAGTGCTTAATCCACTCAAGAGCAATGTTTGTAAAATGTTTTTGCAGCTCAGTTGGAATGTTCCCCTATGAATAGCTTGGCAGAAGACACCAGGAGAAAGGACTGCTGTGTGACTGAACTTCTTTGCTGGGACTATATTGCCCTCCTTCCTTCCCCTCCACCCAAAGCTAGTTCTATTTTTATAGGCACAGGATTTGACTGACAACAGGAACTTCCTGTTTAGGGGCAGGAAGTGAGTGATCACAGAACCACCAAGGACCCACCATCCTAGAAGGGCAAGAGTAGCTCTCCGGCCTCCTCTAGCTGCTGGAGGTCTGCCTCTGAACAAGTAAGTGGTCTACTGAGAAATATAGGATATTCTTATCTCAGAACAGGACAATCAGGAGCTTAAAGGGCACACAGGCAGAAAGTAAGGAGAGAGAGAAAAAAAACAGGAAAGAGTAAGGATTGCAAACAGTTAAGGGGCCAGAAATAAGACATGATTGGAGTGGTGCAGTGCAGTGGCTGTGAAGCAGCAGTCTTCTGGGAGATGTTCTGGAGGATGCAGTGTTGTCCCATCTGCAGGCACCTCTCTGGGCTAAGGGAGGAGGTTGCTCATCTCCAGGTTGAGTTGGCCAGGATTTGTGGGACCTCCTCTTCCATCCAGGGACCACCAGTGCCACTGCCGTTGCCTCAGAGGTTGCCAAGAAAGAGGAGTGGTTGGACCACAGTGGGCACAGGGAGGGTGAGGGTGGTGGAACAGAGGCGCATCCCTCCAGTTGTACCTCTCCACAATTCCTATGCCATTCTGGCAAAGTGTGGTTCCTCTATAGAGGCACCAACAGTGGAGACCAAGGAGGATGCTGGGAACCTCCACAAAGGAGACCCACAGGAGGGTGGCAGGGAACCCTGCAGGGGAAGGAAACAACTCCTGGTGGGGGGAGAGGGAGCTAAGGTGCCTGCCTGGTGCCATGGCTTGGAGGGACAGGGAGCGAATCCTCAGGATTGCCGGAGCAGCTGCACAGGGGAGGGAGCTGGATGTCATTGTCCACCTAGGGACAAATGACCTGGCTAAGAAAGGGATTAGAGAAGTGCAGGAAGAGTTTGTGGAATTGGGGAGGGGCCTTAGTCAAGTAGCATTCACGGTAACCTTCTCGGGAGGTGCTACCCATCTATGGCATAGGAGAGGCTAGGTGTTCCATACTATGGGATTCAATCAGTGGTTGAAAAACTGGTGTGGAGCTCAGGGATTTGGCTTCATTGGGGACTGGGGTCCACCTGGAGTGATGCAAGCCTATACTGGCATGATGGGCTGCATCTGTCCGGGGGGAACCAGGATCCTAGGTGATAGGTTTAATGCTTCATTGGCAAGCTTTTAAACTAGCCAAGGGGGGAGGCACTGGAAAGGAGCAGGAAAATCCTAGCCCCCAAACAATCACGGTAAAGTGCGGCAAACACCAACATAGAGGTGTTGATAGGGAGAAGGGCAGGGGTAAATGGAGAAAGCGACAAAGGCAAGAAGGACAGGGATGGGGCAAAAGGGGGTAAGGCCATCAGGAAATGGAGGGTAATGAGTACCAATGCCCGTAGTCTGGGCAACAAGCTCCCTGAGCTGGTGGCCGTGAATGGAAGAGGGATGCCTGGATATCATAGCAGTCATAGAAACATGGTACACAGAGAACCATGACTGGGATGTTAACATACCAGGGTACATAACCTACAGGAGAGACAGGCAGGGGAGAAGAGGGGGAGGAGTAGCTCTCTATGTAAAGGAAGGGATAAAAGCAACTGAACAAAAGAGTAAACAGGGAGGAGAGGAGGCACTGTGGGTCACCTTGGAGACTGGAAAGGGCACCACAGTCCGCACAGGGGTAGTGTACAGACCCCCATGTCAGGGGGAGGGAATGGACAAGGATATGATAGAAGGCATTCTTAGAATGGCAGAGAAAGGGGAGATAAAGTTGATGGGAGACCTGAATATGCCAGATGTTAACTGGAGCACATTTGCTGCAGCCACATCCAAGAGCAGGGCCATTCTTGATGCCCTACAGGTGGCAGGCATTAGGCAGCTAGTTTCAGAACCCACTCGTGAGGGAGCAATCTTATACCTCGTACTCTCAAATGGGGGCAGTGAGAGGATCTCAGATCTAGAAGTGGGTTGCCTTCTGGGGACAAGTGACCATCAAACAGTGTGGTTCACGTTAAACTCAGCTACAGAGTCAAGCCATACAAAAGTGAGGGTACTGGACTTTAGGAGGGCTGACTTTGGCAAGATGGGAGAGTGCCTCAGAAAAGCACTAGCAAACAGGCTAGAAGGAGGTGTGGAGCAACAATGGGGAATTATCAAAACTGCCATCACAGAGGCAACAAGCCTTTGTGTGAAGCAAATAAACAAATCAAAATGAAAGAAAAAGCCACTATGGTTCTCAAAAGTGGTGGCTGTGAAAGTCAGGAAGAAAAAGATAGCATTCCGGAAGTATAAGGAAACACAGAAGGAGCAGGACAGAGAGCTGTACCAGTTAAGGCAGAAGGAAGCAGGGAGGGAAGTCAGAATAGCAAAGGCCCAAACTGAGGAAAAGATAGCAAACTCAGTTAAGAAGGGGGATAAAACCTTTTATAGGTACATCAGCGAGTGTAGAAAGACAAAGGGAGGGATAGTGAGGCTGAATAGAATGAACGGTGGGTGGGCAGAGGGGGACAGTGAAAAAGCAGGAATACTGAACAAATATTTCTGCTCAGTATTCACAAAAGAGGAGGGGGAAGTGCGATCCCAGTCCTTTCACAGAAGAAAGGGTTCTGCAAGAACTCCTAAAACTGAAGGTGGACAAAGCAATGGGTCCTGATGGAATTCACCCCAGAATTCTAAAAGAATTAAGGGAGGAACTAGTGAAACCACTGGCTACTCTTTTTAATAAATCATGGGAGGATGGTGTGGTACCCGAAGAATGGAGGAAGGCGGATGTGATTCCCCTTCACAAGAGTGGGACCAAGACAGAGGCAGGAAATTACAGACCTGTCAGTCTGACCTCTGTTGTAGGGAAAATGATGGAGTCACTTCTGAAGGAAAGAATAGTTGAGTACCTAGAGGTCAGTGGAGCACAGGACCCAAGGCAACATGGGTTCACAGCGGGAAGGTCATGTCAGATGAATCTAATAGATTTCTTTGACTGGGTGACCAAAGTAGTAGACCAGAGAGGGGCTGTGGACATGGCCTACCTAGACTTTAGCAAGGCATTTGACACAGTCCACACAAAGATTAATAGTCAAATTAACCAGCCTGGGAGTGGGTCCCAGGGTGGTAGCCTGGGTAAAACATTGGCTGGACAATAGGACACAGAAGGTAATTGTAAATGGAGTCCGCTCTGAAGAAAGGGTGGTTACTAGTGGGGTACCGCAGGGTTCAGTATTGGGTCCAGTCCTTTTTAATGTCTTCATCAGTGACATTGCAGAGGGACTGGAAGGAAAAGTATGCCTTTGCAGATGACACAAAGATCTGCAACAGGGTTGATACACAAGGAGGCGTGGAAAGGATGAAAAGGGACTTGGCAAGGTTGGAAGAATGGTCAGAGTATGACAGCTAGGTTCAATGCAAAAAGTGCAAAATAATGCACCTGGGAAACAAGAACCCAGGGAAGAATACACAATGGGTGGGAGGTAGTAACAACAAAAAAAGGAAAGGGACCTGGGGTAATCATATCAGATGATCTTAAGGTTAGCAAGCAATGTGAGAAGGCAGTAGGGAGGGCCGGGGGTATACTGGGATGTATAGGGAGAGGCATCATCAGCAGAAAACAGGAAGTTGTTATCCCTCTGTACAGACAGTTGGTGAGACCCCATCTAGAATACTGTGTCCAGTTCTGGAGACCCCATCTCCACAAGGACATAGACAGGATAGAGGCAGTCCAGAGAAGGGCAACTAAAATGGTACAGGGTCTGCAAGATAAGCCGTATGAGGAGAGACTAAAGGAGCTTAATATGTATACCCTTGAGGAAAGAAGGGAGAGGGGGGGACATGATAGAAACTTTCAAGTACCTCAAGGTAATCAACAAAGTCCAAGAGGGTAGCATCTTTCAGAAAAAGAGACTTGCAAGAACAAGGGGACACAATTTAAAGATAGAAGGAGGGCGGTTCAGGGGCAATGTGAGGAAATATTATTTCACAGAGAGGGTAGTGGATACATGGAACAGCCTTCCTGAGGAGGTTGTGGTGTCTAAAACTATGGAAGAATTCAAGAATGCATGGGACAGACATAAGGCAATTCTTGTGGGGGGTAGGAAGAAATAGGCTGTTGGTTAACTAGGATCTGCGGCCTATCCTGTAGGTAGGGAAATGGGCAGACTAGATGGGCCTAGCGGTCCTTATCTGCCGTCAAAGTCTATGTTTCTATGTTTCTAATGAATCTGTAGTCCAGTCTTAATGCAATACAAAACTGAGTTTTAACCCTTAAGAAACAGTTTGTGCAGGACTTTGTGCAAGTTCCAGCAACACTTATGCAACTCAGTCAGAAATGCTAAAACAGCTCATTGCAGCAACAGTTTAATGTGACGTGTACTGTAGGTCCTGAACATCAACTTCATCTTTGCACTCAGCATAGCAGCATGAGTCAGGGGCAGAGAAGGTCTCCTGTGGCTTTTCAAATGGAGCCCTTCCCCCTGCACTGTACTCTGGCATAGCAGGAGAGGAGCTACAGGGGATCTAGGGAGCTGCTCAGGGCTCCAGACAGGAGCCAGTCACAGTGGTAGCTGTGCCCCCTGCTCTACAAGTCAATCATTGGCACCAGCCCACGGTAGCACCAGGAACAAAGGAGATTTAAAAACCCACAGCTGTGTGGGAACCTTATCTACACGCTCAACACAGCAGTGTGACTCAAGGGCAGAGAGAGTCCCCTGCAGCTATATAAACTGAGCCATCCCCCCTGTACCAAATTCTGCCATAGCAGGAGCAGAACTACAGGGGAGCTAGGCAGCTACAGAAGAGCTCCAGCCGGGAGACAAACATAGTGTAAGTGGTGCCCCGTACTCTCCAGTGAGCCAATTTTGGGCACCAGTCCTTGGTGGCACCAGGAACAAAGGAGATATAAAAGCCCACAACTGTGTGGGAACCTTATCTTCTGCTTAGTGCAGCAGTGTGACTCAGGGTCAGAGAGGGTCTCCAGCGGCTATTCAAATGGAGCCCTCCCCTGGCAGTGAACATTGGCATAGCAGGAGCAGAGCTATAGGAGATTTAGGCAGCTACACAAGGACTCCAAGTGGGAGCGAATCACAGTGGTAGCCACACACACTGCTCTCCAGTATGTCAATCACAGCACAGGCCCACAGCAGCACCAGGAACAAAGGAGATTTAAAAACCCACAACTGTGTGGGAACCTTATCTTTGCACTCAGCACAGCAGCTTGACTCAGGAGCACAGAGGGTCTCCTGCAGCTATTAAACTGGAGCCCTGCCCCCTGCACCAAACTCTGGCATAGCAGAAGTGGAACTACAGGGGAGCTAGGAAGCTACCCAAGGGCTCCAGGTGGGAGCCAGTCACAGTGGTAGTCATGCCCCCTGCTCACCAGTGAGCTAATTACAGGCACAAGTGGCCCACCAATACACTTTCTTCTACCTCAAAAGGGAGTGACCACCAAGTGGTCACCCACACTGTGGCCCCTGTGAGAAGGACCAGTGCACTAAGAATGTCAGAGACTGCCCACAAGAGTCAGCCCAATGAGGCAGCCGGGCACTCTGCTCCTCAGAAAGGAGGCCGTGGACCAGTAGAGGAGCGACTAGGTGATTTGGCCAAGCAGAAAGAGGCAGGGAGGTAAGTTTCCTGTTATACTCTTTCTGTAGCACACATAACACAAGGGAGTAAGGAATGTTAGGATCAAGATAAGAACTGGGTATAGGTGAAACACCCTATCTAGGGTAGGGGTAAATAGGTGTTTATAGTAAGCAAAAAGTTTGGGATTAGGCGTAACACCCTATCTAGACTAGGGATAGAAAAGGGCTCAAAGTCAGCAAATGTGTGGGGATAGGTGAAACACTTCAGTATATCTAGGATACGGTAGAAAAGGATTTAAAAAAAGTAATAGTTTGGGAAAAGGTGAAGCACCCTATCTAGAGTAGGAAAAAAAAAGGTTTTATGTTAGCTACAATATTGGGTAAGTGAATAAAAGGAATTCAGAGCAATAATATTACAGAGAGAGTAGGTAATATAGGATGATGGGAGTGGTGCAGTGCAGTGGCTGTGGGATGGCAGTCTTCAGGGAGACCATCTGGAGGCTACAATGCCACCCCATGTGCATCCACTTCTCTGGACTGAGGTTGGAGGTATCAGACTCAAGGGTGAATTGGCTTCAGTTCAGAGGACCTACTCCCCCACCCAGGGACCACCTAGTCTGCCACCACTACCTCAAAGAATGCCAAGAAGGAGGAGCAGCTGGACAATGGTGGGCTCAGGGAGATTAAGGGTGGTGGAGGGCAGGCACATCCCCCATCTTGTACCACTGAGCAACTCCTATGCCTCACTGGCTGGGTAGGAATGTCCCACAGAGGCACCCAAAGTAGAGACCGGGGTAGATCTGGGGATCCTTCATAGTGGAAACCCCAAGGGGGAGGTGACAGAGGATCCCAGAGGTGGTGGAAGCGAATCCTGGTGGGGACTCTATATTGATGGAGATACAGTTGGGTGCAGGTAGGGATGAGGAGAGGGAGGTCAGGTTCCTCCTTGGTGCTAGGGCATGAAGGGATGGAAACAGGATCCAAAGGTTCACTGAGCAGCAGGAAGGGAGGCAGAACTGGACATTATTGTCCATCTGGAGACTAATGACCTGGCAAGGGATGAACCACTGATAGTTCAGGAGGAGTTCAGGGAATTGGGAAGAGGTCTTAAGCAATTAGCATCATCTGTGACCTTCTTGGAGGTGTTACCTGTCTGTGAGAGGTGGGAGGACAGAAGTCTCCATACCAGGAACTTCAATTCATGGTTGAAGGAATGGTGCAGAGAGGAGGAATTTGGATTCATTGGGGACTGGGGCCCCACCTGAATGGATAAAGGTCTGTACAGAGGCAATGGGCTGAATCCATCCAGGAGGGGCACCATGGCCCTCAGTGAATGGTTTTATTGCTGCATTGATGAGCTTTTAAACTAGCCAAGGGAAGGGGGCTGGAATGAGGCACGGAGAAATACACTGCCCCCCCCCCCACAGGCTTAGAAGGTCAGTAGTAGGAATCTGGAAGGAAAAAAATCCCCAAAAGGACCATTTAACATAAGAATCCAGGGGGTAGAAGGACCGAGAGATAGTAAGAAGATTAGAGGAGGAAATAATGGAGGGCAAATGGGAAATAGGAGGGCTGTGGCAGTAGAATTTGGAGAGCCATGTGTGCAAATGCTCGAAGTCTGGGCAATATGATTACAGACCTAGAGGCCACCATGGCAGAAGCAGACCTGGACGCAGTTGCAATTACTGAGTCCTGGGCAATGAAAATCAGGACTAGGATGTAGTCATACCAGGTTATACTCCATTCAAAAGGGACAGGGTAGGTAAAAAGGGTGAAGGAGTGGCTCTTTATGTGAGACTCTTTATGTGAGGGGGAAAACAGAAAAGCTATGGAAATACAGGGGGAGCAGGGAGGATCAGAGGAACTGTAGGTCACCCTGGAGACATGACAGGGGGCTGCTGTTCAAACAGGAGTGATCTACAGACCTCCAGCACAGGAGGGGAGGTGGATAAGGATATGCTGGAAGTAATCCAAAGGATGTCAAGCAAGGGGTAGGTATTGCTGGTGGGGGCTTCAATCTACTGGATGCGGATTGGAGTGTCCCAGGTGAGGGACTTCAATCTACTGTATGTGGATTAGAGCATCCCAAATGCAGCAGCAGCTAGAAGTAGGTACATCCTGAACTCCCTACAAGGGGCGTTCCTCAGGCAACTAGTTAAAGAATCCACTTATGGGGGGGGAGCAATACTGGACCTGGTACTGACAAACAGGGACAGTGCTGCTGATGTCAGGGTGAGTAGCCACCTGGGGACCAGTGATCATTGTACGGTGTGGTTCAATATAAGAACTGGCCAGTATCGAACCACACTAAAATGAGGGTCCTAAAGTTCCAGAGGGCTGATTTTAAGAAAATGGAAGAATGCCTCAGGGATGCACTGGTTGGAGTCAAAGAACAGTGGGCTAAAATAAAGGAGGGCATTGAGAAGGCAACAAACCTCTGTGTGAAACAAACCTGGGACCAGAACTCAGGCAAATAAAAATTATGCATGATAATGCACAAAGTTTGATAAATAAAATGGACTTGTTTCATGCCTGGGCTGAAATAGAAGAAACAGAAATAATTGCACGTTCAGAAACTTGGCTGGGAAAGAAAGAAGAAGAAAATAAGGAGTTAGATTTAAGTGATTACTATTTTCATAGAAGGGATAGAGGGGCCAGGGAAGGGGGTATAATATTGTATATAAATTACACCCTGTGGCACTCTGAGATGATCTTTTCTTGTAAAATTGAAGGAATGGAGTGAATTTTGGTACACGTTTTTTCCATTGACCTTGTTGTTGGTGTGGTTTATTCCCCTCCCAAGGTTAAACCAAGCCATTTTTAGAAGTTGGCTGATGCCATAGGGTTGCATGTTAAAAATAAAAATACAGTACTAATGGGTGATTTTAACACTGCTTGGGGGAGAAAGGAGAGGACAGAAGTTAAAGGAATCATTTCAGATTTTAAATCTGATTCAAATAGTCACTACCCAACAAGGAAATGTAAGATAGACAGTCCTGGAAATATATTAGATCTTATATTTTCGTCCCCTGACTTTGCAGTCTTAGAAACAAAGGTTTGTCCCCCAAATATGGGAGACCATAATGTTGTATCTTGTTCCATCTCCATTAAACAATTTAAAGTTCACCCCATAAGTGTGAACTTCTCAGTAAGGAGATGTTATAGAAAATATAATAAACAACTTTTTAAATTTCATATGTCACAACAAAAGTGGTATAGGATTTCTCTTATTCCAGATTTAGATTTGTCAGTAGAGGAATTTACGAAAATGTTTTTAGAAGTATGTAACATGTGTGCTCCCTATAAAAAGAAGACAACGCAACAATGCCATTTACCATGAATGAATGATACTTTAAAAAACTGATAATATACAAAAAGCAACTATGGAAAAAAGCTAACAAAACCTTATATCAAGCTGTTTGAGATCACTTCAAAAAGATACGAAATAAAAATATTCAGGAGGTAAAGAAAACAAAAGCACTTTATTATAAACACAAAATTAAAGAAAGTAATGATCCAAAGAAATATTGAGCCTTAATGAAATCTCTTGTCAAATCACAAGTAAACTTATAGGCCTGGATATTCAAATGGTTTGTGCATGGCACAACAGGGATGTGCCATGCGCAACCCACCAGTGCGCCCCGGCATGATATTCAAAGGCGAGTTAAATGCTTGCAACTCCCGATGCGCCAAGGAGTGCATTGGTAATGTATGCAGCACAAGTGCTGGGGTACTCCATGCATATGCGGCACATCCTGATATTCAGCCCGGGATGTGCGGCACATATGCTGGCACAAACCCAGCTTGCGCCCTCAGGGGGTGCAAAGATGTGCCTGGTAAAACCAGGAACAAGTCCAGGCCACCCACAGGTGAATTGCTGAATTGCAAGGCTCAATACAGCAGCTGCCAGCTGTGGGTGGCCACCTGACCACCCAGAACACTGACCCCAAGCCCCCTGCCCTGGGAGCACTGTGCCCCCCCACCCCATCTCCTGATTGTGGGTGACTGCATTGTGAAATCTCTGGTGGTCCAGTGGATACCCCCCCATCGCCTGACAGTGGGCATTTGTAATATTAAACCCTGGTGGTCCAGTGGAATGCCCTTCAGCGCTCAATCGTGGGCATAGGTTGACATACTCCCTGGTAGTCCAGTGGAAGGTCCCCCATTGCCTGATCATGGGCATATGTGAAATTAACATCCCTGGTGGTCCAGTGGAATCCCCCCGTCACCCAATCGTGGGCATATGTAACTCTAGCATTCTTGGTGGTCCAGTGGAAACCCCCCCATCACCCGATGGTGGGCGGACATAGCAAATGAAACCCTGGTGGTCCAGTGGACCCCCTCCCCACCTGCTCACTGAGGTCCCCTGCCACCCAGCACCCCCCCAGTTAGCGGCGGGTAGCAGCACCCCGCCCACATGCCTCCTGGCCACCTGCCAACTGACAGCATACAGTACAATCTGTATGCCTATTGGTCCACTGCATGGACCAATGGGCGTGCAGACCATACTGTACTACACAGGCCCAATATGTGAATGAACACATTCATTCACACATCGGGTCTGTGTAGTACAGTATGGTTCATTCATCTACTGGTCCACGCGTGGACCAACAGGCATACAGACTGCACTGTATGCTGTCAGCTCATGGGCAGCTAGGAGGCATGTGGGCAGGATGCTGCCATCTGTCACTGAATGGGGGATGCTGCGGCATGGTACCTCAGTGGGCGGGTGGGAAGGGGGTCCACTGACCACCAAGGCTTCATTTGCTATGTCTGCCCACGAACGGGCAATGGGGGGTTTCGACTGGACCACCAGGGATGCTAGAGTTACATATGCCCATGATCGGGTGCTGGAGGGCATTCCCCTGGACCACCAGGGTTTATTATGACATATGCCCATGATCAGGTGATGGGAGGAGTTTTCACTGGACCACCAGGGTTATTGTAATACCTCTGCCCATGATCAGGCATACAGGGGAACCACCATGGGACTGCAGGGCGTCGGTCCCCAATGGCTGCTGCCTGGCAAGGTGCCAGGCGCAAGTCACCGGCGATCAGCACATCGCATGCAAATGGGGCCATAATGACATGCAAATGGACCCATTTGCACCTTGCATGCATAATGGCCTCATTTGCATGCCCAGTGTTGAATATTGCGGTTGATACACCTAGCGCAACTGCACTTGCACTGGCGCATCCCCCTGCTCCCGTTCTGATACTTGCACTGGTTCAGTGCCACTGCGCTGTGTACAGTGCGTGCGCCATCAGTGCCATATTCAACAGTGCTGTGCCATGGCGCAACACTGTTGAATATCACCTGGTCCATGCCCTGGTGCAGCCCAGTTGCACTGCGCCTGAGCTTGCACCCCTGCCTGGCGCAGTTTGAATATCCAGCCAAAAAGTATAAAGGTTACTGAAAATGGAGTTTTGCAAAACCCAGATAGTGCTGCAAACATTTTAAATAAATACTTCACTGAACTTCCTGACTTAGAAATTCCTAGTAGGTCAAATAAAATGGGATTTTGTGGGTTAGAAGTTAATGATATTCAAACAGATCAAAACACTGCTCCAACATTTAGGTTCAAACAAATAGCTAGGAAGGCAGTGATAAAAGAAATAAATAAATTACAAACAAATAAGGCTAAAGGTCTTGATGATGTAGAAATAAGATTTTTAACAGATTCCATTTATGAGGTGGCCCAATCTTTAACTGATCTCTTTAACAAGAGTTTGATCGAAGGAATTTTTCCTAGACCCTTGAAACAGGCTAAAATAGTGCCTATACATAAGGGGGGTTAGATTTTGGGCCAACAAATTTTAGGCCAATTGCCTTATCTGTTCTTTCCAAGCTGTTGGAAAGGTTGATTCATAGTCAACTTATGGATTATTTGGAAAAATATAATAAGTTAAATAAATTCCAGTCAGGTTTCAGAAGGGGCATGTCAACGTCCATCACACTCACGGATTTTATTGACTTATTAGCAACACCACTTGGTAAGTCAAGATCCGTGGGTGCGGTGTTCGTTGACTTATCAAAGGCATGGACTTGGTAGACCATTCGATATTGTTACAGAGGTTGAAACAAATAGGCTTAGCAGCCAAACCACTAAACTGGTTTTGATCTTACTTAGAAAGTCAATCCAAAATGGTGATGGTGGAGGAAGCTGGTTCTGGGTTTCTCCCAGTAACTTGTGGTGTCCCACAGGGGTCCATATTAGGACCCTTGTTATTCATCACTTATCTAAAAGAACTTCCTAATCATATAAAATCTACCCACATTAGGCTCTATGCTGATGATACTGTTTTGGTCACTGAGGGAGTAGATTTGGGGAGGTGGGAGCAAAATTGCAGACAGACTTAATGTACTGCAGGCTTGGTTCACCTCCTCTGGTCTTGTCCTAAATATAAAGAAGACCCAAACGATGTTAATCGGCCCAAATACTACTAGGAGAGGTTTACACAATGGAAAATTACAAATAAATACTGTAAATGGACACTGTACTTAGGGATGCTTGTTAACCAAAAGTTTTCTTTTGAACAACATTTAAACATGTTAATCAAAAAAGTCCATTCCAGGATAGGTGTGCTCAGAAGAATAGTAAACTGCCTGGGTACTAAGGACAGGCTGGTTATAGCAAATCAGTTAATAATACCATTGATTGATTATGGAAGTCATGTTTATTCTAGTGCAAATAAAATATTGTTACACAAGCTTGACACATGTTACAATAGGTTAGCAAGGTTTGTTTTGAGATGTAAATTTGATACCATAATTGTTCTATGTATATACATTTAAATTGGGTTTCTTTAGAGATTAGGAGACAACAAATTTGGATAAACTTAGTTTGTAAAATTCATAAGACTGGCTATCCCACTGGCCTGGCAGAGAGGCTTATTAGTTCTACTCACCAGTTTAATTTACGTAAAAGTGGGGTGAGAGATTTGATAGCCCTTAAAAATTGAAATAGATTTGTAACCTTGACCTTTCAGTATAGAGCTGCCATTACTTGGAATGAACTTCCGCTGACACTGAAAACTCAGGATATGACTACAGCCAAATTTAATTCTGCTATGAAGCAGAAATATTTTTTCGCTGTGTATGTAATAGATGACTTGTGTTATTGATGATGATTGTGATAGGATACAAAATTTGTTTGTCTTTGTATTAAGTAATTTTTTGTATTGTCAAATGTGCAGATTTTACTGTTTGTTTTTAATTGTTGAAATGTTGTACTTGACATCAAAACAGGTGCATCTTGTAAAGAGGACCATTGTGTCCCTAATGGTGTTTGAAGTTGTCTTCATATCCTGTATAAATAAAATTTTACTACTTACTACTACTCTGTGTCAGGCAAATTAACAAGGGCAAGAGAAAAAAAGAGACCGCTATGGTTCTTTAAAGAAGTAGTGGCTAAAGTAGGGGCAAAAAAGCTAGCATTTAGAAGGTACAAGGTGACACAGAAGGAGGAGGGTTGGGAGAGATATTAGGAGAAACAAAGGGAGGCAGGGAAAGCAGTTAGGAGTACAAAAGTGCAAACGGAAGATAATATTGCCTAGCCTTAAAAAAGGGGGATAAAACATCCTTTAGGTATATAAGTGAAAACAGGAAGAACAAAGGAGGGATAGAAAGGCTAAAAGGGGAAGTAGGGGTTTGTGCAGAAGAGGACTAGAAAAAAGCAGATATATTGCACAAATACTTTTTTTCAGTATTTACAGTGGAAGAGGTAGGTGATGGGTCACAAATAAGGGACGCGAGCATTAAAGAAAGGGAGGTGAACAATAGCCCTTTTACAGAGGAAAGAGTCCTCAAGGAACTAGCACAACTAAAAGTTGACAAGGTAATGGGGCCTGGCGATGTACACCATAGGATACTGAGAGAGCTCAATGAGGTGCTGGCTTCACCTCTGACAGCCCTGTTCAACTTATCACTAGATACAGGGGAAGTTCCAGGGGACTGGAGGAGGGCAGATGTGGTCCCACTTCATAAAAGTGGTAATAGAGAGGAGGCAGGAAATTACAGACCTGTCAGCCTGACTTCACTGGTGGGTAAAGTAATGGAATCACTACTGAAGGAAAGGATTGGGGAGTACCTTGTGACCAGTGGATTACAGGATCCAAGGCAGCATGGTTTCACATGAGCGAGATCTTGCCCAACAAACCTGATTGAGTTATTTGACTGGGTGACCAGGGAAGTGGATCAGGCTGGAGTGCTGAATGTGGCCTATCTGGATTCTGGTAAGGCCTTCGACACCCTTCCACACAGAAGACTGGAGAGCAAGCTGGGCAGCCTAGGAGTAGGTCCAAAGTAGTAAAATGGGTAAGAAGTTGGCTAAGCAACAGAAGTCAGAGGGTGGTGGTAAATAGTGTTTACTCTGATGAAGGCAAGGTGACCAATGCACTTACGCAGGGGTTGGTACTAGGCCCAGTCCTCTTCAATGTCTTTATTAGTGACATTGCTGGGGAGGGCTGGAAGAGAAAGTATGCCTGTTCACAGACAACACAAAAATCTGCAACACAGTGAACACACAAGGAGCGTGGAAAAATGAGGGGTGATCTGAAAAAGCTGGAAGACTGGTCAGGGGTTTGGCAACTGGGTTTCAGTGCAAACAAGTGTAAAATTATACACTTGGGGCACAGAAACACGGGGGCAATGTACCAATTGGGCTAGGAGGTATTGGCAATCATAAAACAGGAAAGGAACCTGGGGGTAATCATTTCTGATTACCTGAAGGTAGCAAAGCAGTGTAATAAGGCAGTTGGGAAAGCTAGCTGGATGCTCGGGTGCATAGGGAGGTTTATCATCAGCAGAAAGAGGGAGGTAGTGTATAGATCGATGGTAAGGCCCCACCTCGAGTACTGTGTCCAGTTCTAGAAGCCACATCTCTGGAAGGACGTAGATGGGGTGGAGACAGTACAGAAGAGGGCAACCAAAATGGTGCAGGGCCTGCATCAATAACCCTACAAGGAAAGACTCAAGGAATTATATATGTACTCTATAGGGGAAAGAGGGGAAAGGGGTGGACATGACATCAATTTTCAAATACCTCACAGGTAATAATAAGGTACAGAAAGGTAGCATTTTACATAGAAAAAGATGCTCAAGGATAAGGGGTCACACTATGAAGCTGGAGGGAGGGAGACTCAGAGGAGATATGAGGAAATACTTCTTCACTGAAAGGGTGGTGGATGCCTGGAATAGCCTCCCGCTGGAGGTGGTGGGTGCTAAAACAGTAACAGGATTCAAGCATGCATGGGATAGGCACAGGGGGACCTTAGAAATAAGGCAAGAAGGGGAGATCAGAGACTGAGCAGGGTCTGCAGTGCCACAGTAGGTAGGGAAAATAGGGCAGACTGGGTGGGCCATGAGATATTTCTCTGCCAACAACTTCTATGTTTCTATATTACCCTCAATTCAAATGCATTATGTTCTAAAATTAATCTTAGTGCTCAATAATAAATTCTTTTGGCACCTCATCTTTACTATGCTTTTTGGGAGGAATACTCTCAGGCTGACACCCCCTGCTGATGTCGGATGAAAGAATAGAGGGCATCTACATAAATCACCAGCCAGGTGAAGGAATCATTCAAGGACAAATTTGTAACGTTTCTTAGCAGATCAGCAATATCTTCCAGGTATGGTAGTAACAAAAACACATTTCTGTAAGAAGTAGAAAACAAACTTACCTAAATGCTCAGTAAGTGAACTGACCCCAAAACAATTGGTCAACCAGGAGTGTTTGCCATGCATTTATGTACCTTAGGTGGGATGTACAAGAAGAAGGTTATGGGGAACTCCTATAACTCCAAACTCAGCATTTGTGATAAAACCATCAGTAAAGGACTGCTGTGGGAGCTGCAGCAACTGTTTTTTGGAAAGGTGGTATTGGGTTAGTTGACAATTCCCTGTAGTTTATTGGTATCATTCAATAGCTCCATGACAATTCTCTTGTTATGTTCTAGGTCCAAAACAATGATATTCCCACCCTTATCTACAGGTTTTTATCAAAAGGGACTTATTTTCGATAAATTCTCTGAAACACCATATTCTCCCCTAGTTAAATTTTTACTGCCCTCAGTAATATTCTGGCTTAACAGCTCCTCCTACTCCTGTTTTGTTACTACTTTCTCAAAAGACAAAATGACAGCATTAGATTTGGCCCAGATATTCAAAGCCTTGTGCGGTGCTCAAACCATTTGCGCAGGTTTACCGCTGGTCTGCTATATTCAAAAGGCCAAATAGCATGCACAAATCACATTAGCGCTGGGCAAACAATAATTATATGCAAGGGGCACACTGAACGTGAATACAGGCGCTACGGGATATTCAGCAGCTAGTGCCATGCTAAGGTGTTTAGCGTGACTTAGTGCGACCCTTTGTGTGGTACAAATTACTGCCCAGGAAAAGCTGGTCTTAACTCTGGGCAAATAGCTTTGCGTGACATTGTGGCCTTGTGCAGCATTAGCACAGCCTTGCATGACCCTAACATATGACTATTACACAGAGATAAACCCAGACATGGAGGAAACATGCTGCTCACTGATGGCACCACAATGATGTCAACTGCTGCCACCAGTCCCAGGCATGCCAGGCAGTATGTGGTGACCCAGCACCTGGGGGCCACCATGGTAGAGTGGACATACAGCACACACCTGCAGACCATACATCTGTGGTGACCAACAGATGCCAGCACACACATGCAGCACTATGGGCATGGTGGGTGCTGAGGGGAGGGTGTACAGGTGGCCAGGCCTCACCACAGAGTGGGTGCAGTCACAAGGCTGGGACTCAGCACACAGTGCACATGGGTCAGTATTGGGAATACCCCAATACCAGTGTGCCTGTCTGATCGTACATGCCCCCCCCCAGCCACATACTGCACAGCTGTACATACACTACAGCACACACAGTCGGCCATGTCTATGTCACTATGAGCATCCCATGCCAGAGGTGCAGCATCTGTGGGTCACACAACAGTGTGACAGAAATGTCCACTGGCAGTACACACCTGCAAGGTGGGCTTGTCACTGTGTACAGTGCAGTGGTCATCACTATCCTACACACCACAGGCATTGCTGTGTCCCTCACACTACTGTCCCCCCTTGCTACTGTGGTGCCTGCTGTGCACTGTAGCATGCCCTACAGTGGACAGTTGCATGCATCACCACCACTGCCTATGCCTATTCTGTGTTTTCTCCTGTGTAACACAATGCTATCCTGTTCTGCAGCCATGCAGCCTGCAGCAACCATCATGCACTGTCAGACTGACCTACAGGTTGAGCTGTGGCCAGACCTGGCCAGCCCCTGTACTTCCAGACTGACCTACAGGTGGAGCTGTGGGACCCTGCAGTAACGCTGGGCAAACTGCATGCAAATCAGGGTATAATGAGATGCTAATTTGGATGTTTGCCCAGAGACTACCTAAGTAGACTCATTTGCATGTCACTTCTGAATATGGCAAAGTTTAGCACTGGGCAAATGTGTTTGCACCAGGAAAATGACTTAGCTCCACGCTAAAGCCACGCAAAAGTGTTAGCATGGCGCTAATGGTTTGGGGAATATTATACTGTTTTGAACACTGTTCTTTCACATCTGCTGTTGCTGCAGCTGTACTGGGTCCACACATTTGCTGGCACACACATTGGTCACATGGTTCACCTCTACCTACCTTCATGTCTCTGTGCACTGTGTTGTTGTTGTGGTTTGCGCTTCCTGGTTGCTATATTCAGTGCTGTCTTATTCCAGGGCTACATTTGCCCTGCACTCCCAGCCCAGTTTGCCCAGCCTCATTCCTATGCTATATTCAGAAGTTGTTTGCTCCACGCTATTCATTTTAAATATAGCTTGCTTTGTGCTCCGAGCTAAGTTTGCCCACGGGGCAGTGCTAATTTTGCCCTGGGGCAAAGTTTTGAATATCTGGCCCACTAGGACAAAACATGTTTTTTTTTTTTTTTAAAAAACAACAGTTTTCTCTCCTGTTCAATAGAAAAACCATGTAGGTAGTCATTACCTGCTTCATGAAAACCACTAGTATCATTTAGTGCAATTAGAGATTTAGTCTAATTGACATAATTTACTTCCAAAAGAGACTATAAGTTCTGAACATCAAGTTCTTCTAGTGTTTGGATTGACTCACCAGTTCCATTCCCAGATCCTTGTATTGTTGCTGGGCCCATGTAAGCTGATTGTAGATCTGCAATTTCATCTAGTATTAAATCAGTGTCCTTGATTTCTGTGTTAATGGGTTTCTTTATTAAATCTCATGTTGAAATTACCTTCTCGACTCTTGTCTTTATATTAAATAATATGATATTTTAGTCTCACTTTTCTGTGGAATTTGAAGAGGTCCACATGAATTCAAATAAGTTAGATTTAAGTGTGGGCTCAAAGCTAAGTCCTTTTTACAGCTGCAGTGGGCATAGCCCTGTAGATTTCTTGCTATGACAGTAGAAAAAGGGAGCTCGGCAGATACCCAATGGACTAGATCAAATTGGAGGTTTTGTAGAATTACTGTGCTAATTGAAGCAAGCAGTTTGCTGCTTTTATTTGAGCTGAGCAGTCTTGAAAGTACTATTTTGTTCAGTGTGGGTAGAATTCTCTTTCAAGAAAATTTCATAGCTCTTAAACATGTCAACTTAATCAGCCTTTCAACTGTAATTGAGATTGATATCTCCCTCTCATCCTAACTTTTTCCTCTTGCCTGTGTTGCACTGAGATGCACAAAATAGGTGATTTCATAGCAGGCCTTCTAAAAAAAAATCCTTCTATACATGATTGCCACCATTTTTGAGAAATAATTAGCTGGGAGCACAGCACTACAGATAAGAAGTAGCAGTGTTAAGGTCAAAAGCCACAAAAGAAATGCTTTGAAGATATACAAGGTCATAAAACATCCAATGTTGAAGTCTTACTTTAAAGACTAGAGAAACTGAAAGACACGCTGCAATTGCATTGTCAATGCTGCCACTGTGTAAACATGGTTCTGTCTGTAACTATGTATTCATTTCTCAATATTATTTCTGAATATTCAAGCTTGCACTATTTGAACATGTTCTGTCTATAACTTAGTGTTGCATTGAAAACTTAATATCTGGGCCCCCATATTCAAAAGTGGCCAGCTGTATCATGCAAGTACTTGTGCCACACTTCTCAGATGAGCCATCACAAAAAATAGTATATTCAGAAAATGCGCCATGACATGCAATCACACATGTCCGGCTGAATATTCCGAACATGTGCGATCGCGCAACAGAAGATGTGTGGTACAGCAGGGCACGTTTGAATATGGGGAACTGCACACAAGATGCAGGGGGCTAATGCACAGAAACAGCATGGAACAAAATGCATGGGCACATGTGAGAAGGTGGGGGTGCAACACAGCAGCAGCCCAGGGGACAGGGGAGGCACAGTGGCACTCCACAGTGGCCAAAGGGCCCTGAAACAGGGACATTGAGTGCACAGCACAGTGCACCACACAGACGTGGCCAACCACATGGAAGGCAATGCACACTGACCATTGCTGACACACACAGCCACAGATAGGGGACCATAGCAATATCCATGACCAATGCATAGGGCCAAAGGCCAAAGTTGAGTGACAAAACTGAAGACATGCCAGTGAGACAAGTGGCACAGAGTTCCACGACCAGCACACCACCACCATGACATGAAGCAGGAGCACACACAGGGGGCCCACACTGATGGCAACACATGTTCATCAGCAGTGCTGGATATAGCCACATGAACACACAGAGTTGCAAGCCATGGCCAATGCCAGCATGACAAAAGAGCACAGAGCCACCACAGGGAACCAGCAGGAGGGAACACAAGGATGGCCATGCCACATGAACACCATACAACCTGTGCAAGGGAACACAGGGACAGACACAGTGTTAGCCACCCCCTGGGGACAGGGTGCGGTGGGTGAGGCAAAAGACTGCACCCACCTGTGCACCAGTGGACACCTGGATGCATGACACATGTGTCATACACCTGTTAACAATACTAATGGAAGACAACAACACACACAGCCATGTCAAAATGGGAAACAAATTTACTAAGAGGTGGCATATGGTGAACAACAGCAGTATAAACGAAAACAGAACATATGCACAGGTAGAAAAACAACAACAGCCATGAACAGCTTTAGGTAAAAAAACTATATAAATTTCTGTATAGGGGAAATGCAGGGAAAGGGTGAACAAGGGAGGTGGGGCAGAACTATTTACAAAGGAAGGGACCTGAGTGGGAGCATGGGGTGGGAAGGGCTATGGGGCATTCAGTGGGCCACAGGGGCACATCGGCATGCCGCCTAAGGTGAGGCACACCCAAATGCAGTCATGTGGCTGACACAGTCTGGCCCACAGCATGGATCATCAGCACAACAACCCCCAGCCTATCATAAATCCCACTCAGAAGCTCCTGGGTGGTCTGTTGTCCAGCCATCCATCCATGAGTCCTCTGTAAGCCACCACCCATCCACGGTGGTCCAACACAAGGCAATGCAAGGCTAATTTTATTTTTATAGCACCCTATCCATGGGGCTCAGAGTGTTTTACATAAAACAATAAAGAATAAGAGAATAAAACAACAAAGAATAAAACAACCCCAGTTAAAAATCAAATCAAATCAAAAGCTTTTCCAAAAAGATAAGTTTTGAAAGAGGCTTTAAAGGCCTCCACTGAGCTGGCAGTCTTGATGTATGAAGGAAGGGAGTTCCAAAGGAGTGGAGCAACCACCCTAAAGGCCCTGTCTCCTGATCTCCTTAAGCAGGAAGGTGGAACAACTAATAAATTAGCATCGGTGAAGTGTAAGGGGCGGACTGGGGAGTATGGAAACAGGATCTCTTTAAGGTAGTCAGGTCCCAGACCACATAGGCCTTTTATGTTAACAAGCTTATCTTGAAGGAGATACACACACTCACAGTCAGCCAGTGCAGAGAGCATAGGACAGGAGTGACATGGTCCCTCATAGAGGTGCCAGTCAGCATCCTGGCTGCAGCATTCTGTACTAGCTGTAGGCAATGTATTAAACCTCCAGATAATCCCAAGTATAGGGCATTACAGTAATCAAGTCAACTAGTGCAAAGGCATGTGTGGCCGTAGCCTGGTCAGAGGGAGTCAAAAATGGGCAGATCCTGGTGATATCACAGAGATGGAAAAAACCCAGCCCTGATGACCAGCATGACCTGTTTGAAGGTCCAGCCAATCATCAAGAATAACGCCAAGATCCTTCACCACCCTAGTCACTGACAGAGGGCGACCATCCACCATAGGGCATGCAACCTCCCGTCAGTGAAAATGCCCCTGTGACCCAGCTTGATTACCATAACCTCTGTCTTGCTGGGGTTGAGACACAGCCAGTTAGCAGACATCCAGTTGTTGATCTTAGCTAAAGAACGACTCAGCATATCCGAAGCAGAAAGATCATAAGGGGCATAAGACAGGTACAACTGGGTGTCATCTGCATAACAGTGAAAACCCTGATTGCACCATCTAATGATCTCTCCTAGTGGTAACATATACATGGAGAACAACAGTGGTACCAAGATATACCCCTGCGGGACACCACAAGGCAGTGTGAAGAAACTTGAGGAAAAATTCCCTAGGACCACATGCTGTTATCTTCTGGTTAGAAATTAGCAAAACCCATGCAATACAGTGCCAGTAGTGCCCACATAGTCCAGCAGATGATCTAACAGCACCTTGTGATCAACCGTGTCAAATGTTGATGAAATGTCCAAGGGCACCAGAATAGTATAGTGCCCATGGTCCCTCACCATGAAGCGATCATGTGCCACCCGGACCAGAGCTGTCTCAGTGCTGTGCCGAGGCCAAAAGCCCAACCGGAGAGGTTCATAGATGGAAACTGACTCCAGGTGCTCCAAAAGTTCGTCAGCCACCACCTTCTCAATAAGCTTCCTCAAAAAGGGAAGATTAAAGATGGGCCTATAGTTTGCAAGAACATCAGGATTAAGAGATGTTTATTTCAGGAGGGGTCTTACCACAGCCTCTTTCAGAGATGTAGGAAAAAGCCCTTCTAATTTCTTTGATGCCCCCTCTGGTAGTAACCCTCCTGCAACTACTCCGCTGCTACACCCTGCCCCACAATTCTACTTCAAGGAGATCCCAGTACATGAAGCCAGAACCTATATTCAGAAGGCCATTCACAATGCAGGCTACAGCGGTGACTCCCTTGACCTGAAGTTGTTAGCACTTGTCCTTGAAGAAGTCCTTGAACCCTTGACAAGGTCCTCAATCTATCACTAAGGATGTCCCAGTTCCCAACTCGCTGGAAACAGGCGACCATCACACGGTACACAAAAGTGGAGACAAATCACTGCACCAACTACAGACCTATCTCCATCCTCCCTCCATTGTCTAAGGCCCTGGAGCGCATTGCCTCAGACCAATTAGTCAAGTACCTGGAAAAATACAACATCCAGTGTCCTGAGCAACATGGTTTCCGAAAAGGGCACAGTACCACCACTGCACTATTAGAATTCACAGGCTTCATCCATACCACACTTGATCAAGGAAACTGTGTAGGGGCAGTATTCATCGACCTTACGAAAGCCTTTGACACTGTGAACCACCCACTCCTACTCAAGCAATTATCAAACATTGGGCTCTCCAATGAAGCACTGCTCTGGTTTTCAAGCTACCCTGGGAAGAGGGTCCAGCGGGTTAGGATTTCTGGTGTACCTCGGAAGAAAAGCCAGTCCTTTCAGGGGTCCCACAGGGGTCCATCCTGGGGCCACTACTCTTCAGCCTCTTCCTCAAAGACCTTCCCAGTGTCTGTCACCAGAAATTACTGCTCTACGCCGATGACGCAGTCATGTTCACCAACCACCAAAATGCAGAGCTCCTCGAGAAACAATTACAACTCGAATTCATGCGCATCGAAGAATGGTTCAAGTCACACAAACTGGTCATGAACTACAGCAAAACAAAGGTTATGACCTTCTACAATGCCAGGAGCAAGTACAAATCCAGTGACCTCACCATCCTAAACCAAACAGGAACATTACTTGAACACGTTTCTGATTTTAAATACCTAGGTGTCACATTGGACAGCTCACTGTCCTACCATCGGCACGTAGATTCTGTCGCCAAAGCCACCAACATCCGTATAGGCCTGCTCTACAGGCACAAACACTGCATGACTCCTGACACTCTCCGGTTGGCTATCAACAGCTCTGTCACCTCCATCATCAATTACGGGCTAGCAATTTATGGCTTTGCCTCCGCCTCTGCCCTCTGCAGAATTACAGTTGCACTCAACAAAGCATGCAGGCTGCTAACTGGTGCTGATCGACATACACACACTTGTGACCTGTACACTCGGGCAGGATGGCTACCTCTCATCAGCCGGATACAGTATCAAACCTGCCTCTTAGCCAAAAAAGTCCTCCTCGGAGTCATGCCCCCGGGCATTGAAAAGCTACTTATTGACCACCACAACACCCAGAGAACTAGAAGTTCACAACAACTAACCTTCCTTGTCCCCAGATGCTGGACTACCATGGGCCAGAGGACCTTTGCCCACAGAGCACCACAGTGGTACAATACTCTCAACAAAGAAACTCTTACTGCTGCTGCTCTCGTCCTTTTTAAGAGACAACTCCGACTTCATCTCATTTCAACTAGTCATTGTGACTGCCTCGCCTAATCGGGGGCCCACCGTTCACTGCCCTCCACTTCAGTCTTGAAAGCTATCTCTCCCCACCTTGCCTCCTTCTACCTGCCTACCCCCTTGCCCCCTCTCCTTTTCCTCCCCAGGGCATTTCCTGACTTTTATCCCTCCTCTCTCTCTCTCTCTCTCTCTCTCCCTTTAGAGCTCTTACCCTCACCCTCTACCCTCCGACAATGGCCTTCCTGCCTGCATACCCCATTCCCTCTCACCTGCAGTGCTTATTTCCAAGATTGCCCTTGGCTGGTTATGTCATGCTACCTAACATTTGGCACACTTTGAATTACTGGAATTTCCTAAGCCTCATTCTCTTACTTCTTGTTATTGTGTAACTATGTACTATTATGTTGACCTTTGTATGTATGTATACCCCCCATTCCTTCGACGTGGAACCTTTGTAAACGAGCAGTTCCTGCTCAAAGGTATTTGTAATCTTAGATTTCAATAAAATAAAATAAAAATAAAATAAAATAAAAACTCCCTCTCTTAATGACCCCTTCACAATCTCAACAAACACTGGACCCAAAGAGTCAAAGCAGTTGATGTCAAGTCACATCAGACCTAGGTCCAAGGCACAGGTGGTGGGATGCAAACTAGTGAGCACCCCTAGGACCTCCGCTGCTAAGACCAGCCAAAACTCAGACCAACACAGTATATGTTGTCTACCAGTATACCAATCACCCCCAGAAAAACTGCACTGGAGGAGGTAATACATGCCCTGATAGTGGCCACTTTGTCAGCAAAACTCATCCAAACTGCTCACACTTTTCTGCAGAAAGAGCTGTCCCAGACTGGAGACAGGAGGGGTTTGACCAACTGTCAACAATGCGGAACAATATAGCTGGAAGATTTCTTGCTGCAACAATCGATCATGACAAAAATTTGGTCTTCCTATGATCAGCTGCTCGCTGATACTCCAGATAATGGAGTTGCAATGCCAACTTGTCCTCCTCGGAGCATGACTGCCTCGAGGAGTGCTCCAACCTACACCCCTTAGTCTTCAACCAGTGCAACTCAATGCAATACCATGGTGAGTGATGCCAGGAGGTCAAGGGTTGAATGCGGTATGATGCAATCATGTCCATAGCCTCAAACAACCTAGGGGAGGAAACAGACAAACAAAACACAGCCTCAGTGCTAATAGTCCAACATGATAGGACAGTAGGCCTGTCACCCCTGGCCATGATGATGATGATGTGCAGATGTGCATATGTGAAGTGACATGGACAAGCCCACCACAGTGCCACATGCAACAGTGATAGCTGTCGTGCCGTGGACATGTGTGCCACAAAGCACACCACATGGGATGCAGTGTAGCAACAAACACTGGCAGTGCAGGACATGTGGATGCCATGGCATAGGGCACTGTAGATGTGTGCCACATGGCCATGTGCCAAATGCACAGTGGCTCCCACCACAGTCACTGGCCACACAAAGAGGCATGTATGAGACAGACACAGGTGGCCAACCCCTGGCACAAGGTACTGGAGGCAACACCACAAACATACGAGACTGTCCACAGTGAGTCTCACATGCAGGCATGGATGAATGGCAAGCAGCATGCACTCAGGCATGGAACTATTGACACTGCCACATCCAGGGCAACACACAGAGACATGTGTGCCTGGGCCCAGCCACATGAATGGACATACAGGTGTGGACATTGGTAACAGCACTCCAGCAGACCACAAGTGTATGGTACACAGACATGGGGGGACAGGGCTGCACATGCACACTGGACATGCAGGGGACAGGGACAAGACCAGTGAGGCATAATGGCAGGGCCATGTCAATGGGCATGTGAATGGGTATGTACCAGAACCCAGTCCCCAATATGCCATGGAGGCATACCAATCCCATAGACCACCCCCAATGTAACTATGTGATACAACACACAGCAACACACATGCATAGACTGCATGGGGAAGAGGTGCCCACATGCGAACAGAGCACATGCCCAGGACCCCACCACAGGGGTGCACCAGGTGGGTGACACCTGTCAGTGGGCACAGCTGGAACACAAGGTCTACAACAGGCTGTCATGCACTGTGGATGAAGATAAGAAATGCTAAGGCCACACGCTGTGCCAGTGGGCACGGCTGCACGTCAAGACGACACCCAGAGCCATACTGTAGTACATGGAATGATGTCAAAGGGGTCCACCATGCACCACAATGCTAGACAGCCCAGGAGAACACACACAGACCTATATGGAACAACAATGTGACACACAAACACTGTGCTAGCAGCACACATCTACCACCAGGCCCCATATACACAATAGGATGAGCAGCACAGGGATTGGGATAGCACACAGTCACAGTGGCCATGTGCTGGCCAGGTACCCAAAGGGGGTGTGGAACATGTGGATACAGTGCAGCAACATGGTGGTCCATCCCAACACTGCCCATACCCTGCACAGTGGATGGTGGCAGGAACACAGGTGGCTGCATATGTGGTGATGCTGAGGAGGGCCAGGGGGTGTCACTAGCACAGCTGTGTGTCACACAGGTCACACGGTGACATGGTGATGTGGGCCAGTATGAATGGATGTCAGGCAACAGCCAACGTTGAACACCAGACAATGACAACACACAGCCATGGACATCGGTGGACGCAACACAGGGCCGGTGGTGTGTGGTGAGGCACTACCGCACACAGTAACTGATGCAAGACTGCTAGAGCTGCCTACCAGCACCGTGTGTGTGCCACAGTATGCACTGGGCAGGGGTATACCCAACCCTGCACACAGGGCATGGCCATAGACACACCAATGGCCAGCATTGGTGGAACCAGGAACAACACAGTTCCATACTGGACCAGTAATGCACCACAGTGGTTTAGTACAGTTGCACAGCACTGGTGCACTGTGTGACACATGGCATGTGAGGCTGACTGTGGGGGGATGTTGACCAATGGATGTTGGCAGTGCCATGCAAATGTATGTAGCACAGCACAGGGGGGATTGGTGAGCAGTGCAGGGGCACACACATGCCAGTGACAACACAACAGGGGCAGATGCAGCACTGAGTGCTGCATGGCCAATGGCCCCATGGCATACTCTATGTGGGGAGTGGAGGTGGCCTGTGATGATGTCCAGACACACTGGACATTGCAGGGTCCACAGGGGCTGTCAGCAGTACATACCCAGCCGACAGTACAGCATTGCCACGACTTGTGTACATTATGTGCGTCCCATGTGCATGCACATATTGCATGCCACAGACAACAACGGGCACAGCAGAATCCCCATGACCCTATGGTACATACAGCAATACATGCTAACTCACTTGATGCCCTGTGCGCAACAACCTTCCTGTGCTCCTTTGCCTGGCCTGCCTCCACTGGTCCTCCTCATGGCTCCGGGCATCAGACCACACCTGCCTGACCACCTCCCTGTCTGCAATGGAAACACAATGACAAAGGCACAATCAGCATCATGCAGTAGCACACCTATCACCCCCCACTACACCCACAATCAATGCAGGTATGTAAACAACAACCAAGCACCCGTGCAATAATTCACGTAACCCCACCTGTGGCTGGCATACAGTATGTAACCACAAAGGCATGATATAGGGCAGTACAATCCTCATCACCCCATCACCAGGGTCCACACAGCACAGCAATGGGTGATGGTTCACTTCAGATGTGGGTGCACCATGAAGTCCCTGCGAAACCATGTGGCAGGCCCCCAGACTCAAGCAATGTGTGCCTGGTTCATGGCAGATGTACTGTGGACCATGGCCCAAGGGAACAGGCTCAATGGCCGACATCCGGCACGGGGTGCACCACCAGTGTGTGTCACAGACACCATACATTAGTGATGGACACTGTATCTGGTGTGCATCCATGAGTGGTCTGCAGTGGACACCCATGCCTGCACATTGGCAGTCAAGCGTGGCACACACTGGACTGTGTGGCACTGCTGTAGGTGGCCATGTTCTGACCCTGTCGGCAGGTGTTGCACATGGTGTCATGGTCATGGGCCCATACCACTGTGCATTTGTGCACTAGTGGGGCTGGGCCTAGACAGAGGCAGAAATAACATACCGTACTGCACAACAGTGCACCAAATCTGATGTCCACTATGGATGACATACCACCATCCACACTGGACAGTGTCTGCCACAGCCATACACCTGTCAGAGTACAGTAACAAGAATGGCACACAATCACATGGATAACATACCTGGGTGTGGCACTGTTCCCCAGTGCACCATGACATGTAACCTGTCCATCTGTCCCCTTTCCCTCCAGCCCAGGTCCCCGTATCGGTGACAGCACTGTTCCCCCATCTGAGGAATGCCAGTCTGCCTGGTGAGGTGTCTGGTAATTTCTGCCCAGACCTGGGACCTGGCCACATTCAGCTCCTCCTGTCCAAAGAACTGGCTTTCCCTGGGGACAACCAGGTTGGCCAGCTCAGTCTCCTAACACCTCTGGGAGTGAGTGCTGGTGGCTGATCAATGACTGTCACATGCCATTACTGATTGCTGCAGCAGTGATACTCCCTTCTGCACATTTTAGCAGGCTTTAGACCCATGCCCATTGCGTGATTGGGTACACATGGTTGGCTTGCACAGCTCGCATGTGCGCCATTACAATGCGAGATAGGGCTACCATAGTGCTTTACCCCACATGTGTTATAGCGACTAGCCACGTGGAAAACAGAGGTTATGCTTCCCTGCAGCACAATGCACAGCAAGATGCACGCTATGCAACTTTGCAATATTCAGACAGGATATGTAAATAGCCTCACTGCACAATCAGTGCCCAAACCACACATTTGTATCTCAGTACTGGAATGTATTCAGCTTATTTGCATGCACTATGCCATAAGAGCAGACCTGTTCCACCTCTTTGCACAGGTTACTTAGAGGTACTGCAGCCTTGACGGTAGGATGCTTGTTATGTTACTGTATGTCTGTCCTGCAACTGTGCATGATTTAACAGCACACGCTACTGATGCTGTACCTGGCCCTATCCCTGTCTATTTGTCCCACAAGCACCAATATAAAGTCTGAGTCTGGCAGACAACAATGACATCCAAATTTCACAAAGGAAAAGCTGAAAGCCCTCATTGAGGCCTACATGTTGCAGGAGGACCTCTTAAGTCAGAAGACTGGGACCCAGCAGGAGCGGGCACAGTGCTGGAAATAGGTGGCAGAGACTGTAAATGTACAGGGGAAGTACAACCAAACACCAAAGGAGTGCATTAAGCAGATTAATGGTGCCCGTCACAGCTGCAAGGAACTACTGACTCAGACTCATGCCTCCTGCTGTGCTACCGGTGGGGGACCATCCACAATCCCTGCCATGACAGCGCAGGAGGCTCTAATGGCCACAACACTCATCCGTGTGGCTGTGGAGGGTGTAGCCGGTGGTGTATTTGATACTGGAGTTGGGCTGTCTCTGCACTGTGAGTATGCACGTCACAGGTCATGTCCGGTCCTGCGTGTGGTGTTGACAGTCTGTTTGTGGCATGTCATCCACTCATTATAGCACTGTGTGGCCACAGAGCTGTGGACACTGTGTGGCTGTGTATGCCAGTGGTGCAGACCGGCATGATCACTGTACACAGGTGTTTAAGGCCTTATTGGGTGCCCGTATCAGCCGTTTTCCTTTCTATATACAATCACATGCACATGTGTCTGTGCGATACTGCAGGCCTCTGGGTGTTGCATCTGTATAGACCTCTGTGGTGTATGCTGTGGATATGTTTATAGCATGTGCAGAGATTTGAGAGGACACCTGACAACAAGCTCTGGCTGCCCACCCTCATCCTGTGGCTCCTCATCCTCCACATCGTTGCCCTCAGGGACTTGGACAACTATTCCATGGTCAATGGCCATGTTGTGTAGCATGCAACAGGCCAGAAATATGCCAGAGGCCTTGTCTGGGTTATACTGTAGGGCACCACCAGACCTGCCCAGGCATCTAAACCACATCTTTAGCATGCCGAACACATGCTCACTGATATTCTTTGCCACGATGTGTGCCTCATTATATCTCTCCTCAGCTTCAGACCTGGGCGGCAGAATGGGGGTGAGCAAGCATGGCCAGAGGGGGCAGGCACTGTCACCTATATGGAGGATGGAGATATGTTAGTCTACAGTACACATCCATGACAATCTGCACCCCACAAGGCCCTAGGTCTGCTGATCACCCCCATCAGCACATTACACTGGACACTGTTTCCCACTTGCGTACACCCACGCATACCTCTTTGGCACATTCATGGCTGTCATGTGTCCACTATCACTTCCATCACAGCCTGCATGGTGTTTGCTTTGTGGGGCATGGCTACAGCATATCTGGTTGTGCCACATGACACTGTCCCTTTCCACTGCGTCATAGTGCTTTACCTCTCACACAGTGTCATAGGCCCCCACTGGCTGGCAGCACCCCTGTTTCCTATGCCTGTTGCGGTCTGTCATGTGTACAGCCACCCAGCTTTGTTCCTACATCTGTCCAGAGTCAGTTCTTTTGCAGTCCTCTCTCTGCCTCCCTCCCCCCCAACCCATGTGTCACATGGCTGTCAGCCATTGCAGCGCACATTCATACTGGGCTAGCACCTGCACAGCCGAGTGCAGTGCACTATGCAGTCATATGGTCACCTTTGTTATGGGGGTATGTGTCACTCACCCAGAAGATGGGCACTGGGAATCTCCCTGGACTCAAAATGCAGGCACATGGACGACTGATGCCAGACATAAGCATTGTGTGTATTTCAAGGGAAGCAGGCACGGACATTGGGGATGCACCCCATAGCATCGCACACCACCTGGCAGTTTAGGGAGTAGTACGACTTCTTGTTTATGAAAACCTCCTTGTCACCACCAGGTGGTGCTCTGATTGCCATGTGGGTGCAGTCAATGGCCCCTAGCATGCTTGGCATCCATGCAACCCTGTGGAAATGATGCATTGTTTCTGTACTCTCCACTGCTGAGCTAGGGAATTTTATGAACTCACTAGCATGGGGCAGCAGAGCAGTGAAAAAATGAGTGAGGAGATGGGATGTGGCTGACTGGGTGATGCTGGTGTTGTCACCTACTGGTATCTGGAAGCACTGCTGTCACCTTTGTCTTCACTGTAATGGGGTGACTTCTGTGTGTGGGTGCCTGCAGATCTTCATGGAGCAGCTCACAGAGCTAACTCAGAATTCCCCTGTTGAGCCAGTACCGGCCCATGATGTCTGTGTCACTGAGCTGTTTGAATGTGACACAGGGCGAGTACCATCTCTGTTGGGCATATCCCCTATGGGCCCTTCCACAGCCATGTTGCTGTTGTACCCATCTCCTCACATCAGCCATCACAGCTGCCATGTGGAATGCAGTTCCATCCATTGTTGTTGCAATGCTGCAGACAACCTCTGGGTGGTTGGCCGATTTAGGCTATCTCCTTTTATACCTAACTTTGCATGGCACATTTTTGGGATACACAGCACATACACCACTCATTTTGGCTGAATATACAGCTGCACAGCACATTCAGGTGCCCGCCCCTTTTTCTGCACCCCATACATTATTTCTGCACCATCATGCATTCAGAAATGCGTGATGCATCTCTCCCTTCCAAATGTCGCACTTCCGCACAATTTCTGAGCTGTGCATCTCCATTTTTGGCTGCTCATCTCCTTTAAGTATGTGGACCCTGATCTATATGGTTTTCTCACTCCTATTAATACCATCTAACAGCAACTCTGCTATGTATTTATTTCATATTACCATCAAGACACATTCTACACAAAACATATTTTATCACACCTGCACTGATCCTGCACTTCTTTGCATTGAATCCCAGCTGCCATTCTTCAAACCATTTCTCCAGTTTTTAAGGGTCTTCCCTCATTCTTTCAACCCCTCTGGCATGTCCACCCTATTGCATACCCTTATATCATCTGCAAAAAGGCATGCCTTCCCCTCCAGTGCCTCTGCAATGTCCCCAATAAAGTCCAGATAGGCCACATCCACTGCACCTCCTTTGTCCTCTACCTTAGTAAGCCAGTCACACCATAGATTAGTACAATGAGTTAGTGCAAAACACAGTGTTTATCATAAATACAGTAAAAGTTAGGGTTAGATATATAAATAAATAAATGTCATATAAGGCAGTGTATGTGTGTTAGTGTGTATATAGCAATGCTCTATGTGTGTAGACAGTGCACTGTTATGCTATACTGGAATATATGCATATATGTGTTATGTATTAATCAGTGTGTGTGTGTGTGTGTGTGTGTGTGTGTGTGTGTGTCACAATTAGAAAGTGCAGTTAGGTGGCTCATTGCTGATTTAAATGAGGTGTCTAGTGGTGACCCCCAACCTTTCGATGTCCTTTGGAGCCTGAAAAGAAGAAAACTGGCCTTCAATGTCTTTTTTTAATCTGCAAAAATGTGTATAGACAGTGTGCTGCTATGTTATACTGGAATATATATGCATATACTGTATGTATATATGAAAAGTACAAAAGGTCGGGCACATACCACTTCAAAATAAAAAGGCACAAGTCACTACTATTATTTACAGCATCTTAATTAAAATAAAAACACACAGGCTATGCCCAGCTGATGTGTTTCGGATTGTAAAAATTCCCTTATCAAAGGATGATAAAGAGTTCCTCCTCTCTTTCCTGGCCCTGTTTTCTTCTTGTAGTTCTTTTTTCTTGTTCATTTTTTCTTCCCCTTCTCTAACAACTAGCAATAAGGATATTATCTGTGTCTCAGAAACATGGTGGGATGAAGACAGTAAATGGAATCAGGAGATTCCAGGGTACCAACTGTTTAACAAACCAAGAAAGGCTCGTAGGGGTGGTCAAGTTGCTATTTATACAGAAGACAGCATTGAATGCCATATGATAGAAATGGCAAACAGAGATGATACTGAGGTAGAGTCAATTTGGTAAATGTCACTGGGATGTCCGAGAGGAATTCCTCCGTAGGCGTAGTCTATAGACCTCCCAACAGTAGTACTGAATATAAAAATAAAGTACTGGCACAAATATCTAACATATTAGAAAAGGGCGATGTAATTTTAGTGGGCAGTTTAAATCTACTGAATGTAAACTGGATCACGTCACAAGCTTCTAGTACATACGACCAAAATATTGTTGATTTTTTGGATACTCTAGAGCTACATCAGATGGTTGCAGAACCCACTAGGGGAACTCACATATTAGATGTTATATTAACTAATATTCCAGACAAAATAAAAAATATTCATATAAGCGCACCATTGTCAAACAGTGACCATAACATAGTCAACTTTGACCTAGACAAAAAAAAAACAATACTCAAAGGGCAACACAGTATTCAAAAACTATAATAAGGCAGATTGGAACTCTAGCAAATTTCACCTTCAAGAAATGGATCTCCCAAATAAATTACTAAAGCTTAATGTAGATGCAGTATGGTCTCTTTTTGTGGAAACCATAAAAATATTAGGGGATAATTTCATTCCACTCAAAAAAATATACAATAATAGGAGAAAAAACGTTTATGGTTCAATAACAAAATTCAAAGATTTAAATAAGGGCATTCACAGCTATGAAAAACATCAAAAACAATAACTAATGTAAATAAATATAAAACCACACTCAGCTAAAAACTACAATAAATAAATCATGCAAGGAAACTGAATTTATGTTAGCCTACTCAAAGGACAACTTCAAGGGATTCTATTCCTATATTAAAAGTAAAAGGGGATCATCTAGAGCAATAGTTCTTAGAGTTTGCCACAGTGAGCCTCCCCAAATCCATGGAAAAGATTTTGAGCCTCCCCCCAAAACTGAAATAATCTTGGGCCTCCCCAAAGAAAAGTAACTTACTGTACTTTGTGCAGTATGCCATGAATAAATTTAAACCCCTTTGAGTACTTGGTTCACATTCAGCTCTTTGTCTTACTGTATACTGACATGTGACCTTTGAAAAAAAGCTCCTGTGCTCAAAGGTGTTATCTGAATAACAAATAATTAAAATAAACAAATATTATTATTCAGCTTATTTTAAGCCCCTCAAACAGGCCAGCCTACTTGGCCCACTATTTTCATCCTTGAACCATTGTTACCCCTTGTTGCAGTACCTGCATGGGTCAGACTACTTTCTCTCTTTATGAAAAAACCTTCCTACATACTTTGCCTCTCCTCCATCCCTGCTCCTAAGCAACTCTCTGGGATTACTTTGTTCTTCCTGCTATTGCTCTTAGCACTTCTATGCTCAACTGTTGTATTTGGGCTGTTCTGCCATCAGTCTACAAATTGATCAGTTACCACCACCCATTATTAGTTTAGTTTATTGTTCGTATCTGTTTGCACTATTGTTCATTGTGTATTTCTTGATTGTTTTTCAGTTACCTTTTTGAAATGTATTCACTGCCTACCCTTCCCCATGTACACCTTAAATGTGCCTTGGCTCACTCACCTTCCCTAGTCACCTATTAGTAAATAAACACATACATTCACCTACTATTATCCTCTTTCAGCTTGCTTCATCTCTTCACACAAAGTATGTAAAACTCAAAATTTAAATACAGTACTTTTTCAGACCTGCTTGAGCCTCCCCTGGAACAGGCTGGGGCCTCCCCAGGGAGGCTGGCCTCACCATTTGAGAACCCCTGATCTAGAGTAATCGGACCATTGAGCCATAATGACCAGATTTACAGCAAGCCTGAGGAAAATGGCAGGCATTTTCAATAACTATGTCTGTTCAATTTATACAGACAATGATAATACCTTGACCCCAATCGGTACAATCTTCAAGCAACTTCCCAAAGACAAAACTAATATTTGCCAGCCAGAAATAATAAAGAATAGGCTTCATAAATTGGATTGTAACAAATCACAGAGACCCGATGGTCTACACACTCATACACTCAAAGAACTATCTGACATAGTGGCAGTACTGATTTCAATTATAGGTAATAAGACAATCAACAAAGGTAATGTCCTGAATGATTGGAGAAAAGCCACTGTAGTCCCAATCTACAAAAAAGGTTAACAAAAGCATCCCATCCAACTATAGACCAATAAGTCTTACCTCAATTATTAGTAAAATCATTGTGGGAATAATAAAGGATGAAATGCAAGCAATCTTAAAGAGAGGGGTCTTATTGATTCTACTCAGCATGGTTTCACTTAGAAAAGAAGCTGCAATACAAACTTACTAAGCTTTTATAATAAAATTACTAAATACTTGGATCAGAATGAATCAGTAGATGTGACCTTTTTTGATTTCCAGAAAGCTTTTGACACACTCCCACATAAGGGTTTAATAGATAAGCTTAAAGAACTATCAATAGATACATCCATAGTAGCATGGGTAACATCATGGCTCAAGGATAGATCACAGATGGTTTGAGTAAATGGCCATCTATCTCCAGAAGGCAGGGTGATGAGTGGTGTCCCCCAGGGTTCAGTCCTGGGGTGACTCCTATTCAACCTATTCATTCATGATCTTCAAATTACCAGCAATAAAATATACTACTCAAATCTGCTGATGACCTAAAACTAGGGGGCAGAGTCCCCACAGAGGAAGGTTGTAAAAACATGATTAATGAGCTTAATATAGTAGTCCAATGGGCCAACGACAACAACATGAGGTTTAGCCTGGATAAATGCATGGTCATGCATTGTGGAAAGAACAATCCAAATCAAAACTTTATGATTCACAGCAAAAATTTACATAAGGTTGATGAAGTTAGGGACCTGGGAATTACAATCACCAGAAATATGAAAAACAGTAGTCAATTTAGGCAAGTAGCTATCTGACCACATGCATCAAAAGATCCTTTATAAACAAATCCAAGTCATTAATGCTACCACTTTACAAAGCATGCGTACACGCACACTTTGACTACTGCTCCCAAGTGTGGAGCCCAGGATTAAAACAAGTTATAGCTATTCTGGAAAAAGCACAACACAGATTTACTAAGCAAATACCAAATCTAAAACACACCAAATACAAACAAAGATTTGATACTCTAAAGCTATGGCCATTACATCTAAGGAGAAATAGAGGGGACCTATTGACACTATATAAAATTTTGAAAGATACAGAACTAACGTCCAACTTAGAAATCATGTACAAAGGCAATACTCATAATTTAAGAACACACAATAAACAGATACAAGGGGAAGTGTCCAGGACCAATCTTAGAAGCAACACCTTTCTGCCAAGGGTCATACGATTATGGAACAAACTCCCCTCAGACATAGTCAAACAATCAACCTTTATAGGGTTTAAATCCAAACTTGGTGTTTATCTCAATAACAACCCTAACAACCCTTACAGTTGTATCCACTGAGAAGTGGGGATAGCAAATATGGGCAATTAGCCTTCTGCTGTCCTAAAACTATAGTATAAACCACAGTATAAAAGAAATCTTGTTTTTCAGATTCACTTGCAGTGCTATTTTTGTCTCCTTCACTGTCTGAGGGGCTTGCTCTCTGATGGCTCCAATTTCAGCTGTTTGATTTGTTTTGAAATGGTAGTTTACTCACCTGGTAGAAAGTGATTATAGGAGTACCTTCTTACAACATTCCAACCTCACTATTGGGTATTGTTGGCATCTCCTCATAGGCTGATACACAAAAGAAATCAGAGGTGAAACCTGACCTGTCTCCTCCCCTCCATTCTGGCTTCCTCTTCAGTACAACACTTCCTAAGCTGTTTGATCTGAAATGAAAAGGTTATAATGCAGTTCAATATGCTCAGAGATGTAGCCATTCAAAGGCAGAGAATTGTGGTATGTTCATAAAGTTTTACTGTCTACAAACTAAGTAAATTAACAGTATCTTAAGAGACTCATGGATATGTGACATGCCAAGAGCAGAAAATAAAATATAACACAATCAATTTATTTATACCATGGGGGTGAGAGTTTTCTCAGTAGGATATCCTGTGTTATTTCCACTGCAGTAAGGATAAATCCTGATGACATCAGCAGAGTGAGGATATTGACATTTATCCATATTCTGCTGATGTCACCAGAGTGAGAATAAATGCACTGCAGCTTGCATCCTAAAGGAAACCACTTCAGAAAACAGTTTCTCTTTCTTACTAAAGCTGCAGCTTACTCAATTAGCCTTGCAAAATACCCTCACCTATGTTCCATTGTGTTTTTAACATTCCTAGCCCATTACTGTGCTGATCTCAGCTTCACAACAACCTGAATTCTAAATGAAATTCTTTTACAAAGCATTTTCTGTTTCCCAGTGCTACCTGCAGCAGTTTGTCTTTCTCACTGAGCATCTGACTCACTCAATTAGCTTTGCAAAACACACCTCTTCTGACTCCCAGTCCATTCAGAACATACACACACACACACACTGACAGCACACACAGAATGAGCAGGAAACACACAAAATCAGAAAAAATGTTCCTAAAGCTCTCACCCCTGTGGTATAAATTGCACACATGATGGGCAGATCATGGGATATGGAAAATATTGTTACTCTTGCAGAGTGAGCTGTGTATTTTCACTCGTGCCTTCGGCACTCATGCGAATAAACAGCTCACTCTGCAGGAGTGACAATATTTTCCATATCCCACTCCTGCCCATCTTGTATCCCCTATATATTCTGTCAAACACAGAAAATATCCTCCTGGTATATACCTCATATAGTACGGCTGTGTGTCATTAGTCGTATTCCTCCTCGATGGGTGGGATATGGAGTGCTGTAAGAAGGTGCTCCCATAATCACCTTTACCAGGTGAGTAAACTACCATTATCTATTGCACCTTCTTACAGCACCCCAACCTCACCATTAGGTGTGTATGAAGCATTGTCAGAGTCCAAATCGGTGGGACAAGAAGGAAGAGGAGTAAACACTGATTTTAGTACCACTCACCAGAATCCAGTCTATAGTGTTTAGGAAAAGTGTTGGCTGATGACCAGGTGGCTCCTGCACAGGGCTTGGCAACTGATGCCAAATTATGTTCCACTTAGGAGGTGGCCACCGCTCTGGTGGAGTGTGCCTTGACCTGAGAGGGGATGGGGAGTGCTGAGGCCTTGTAGGCCTCAGAGATAGCAGAGTTCAGCTACTGCGCTATCGTGGACCAGTAGGCTGATGAGCCCTGTTTTCGTCCCTGTGTAAGTATGAACAGCCTCTCTGAATTTTTAAACTCAGCAGTCCTATTCAGGTAGACCCTGAGTGATTGGGTGAGATCCAGTAAACAAAGTGTTTCTTTGTCTGGTTCCCCTGGATCTGGTTCAAAGGTGGGTAGAGATATTTCCTGAGTGAGGTGGAAGGGTGATACTACCTTGAGGAGACAGGCTGGGACCGTCTTGAGCACCACATTGTCTGAGTTAAACACAAGGAATGGCTTTCTGCAGGACAGGGCCTGCAACTTGCTGGTTTTGCGAGTGGAGCAGATGACCACTAAGAAGGTTGCTTTAAGAGACAGTAACTGTGGGGTCACAGATTAAAGGGGTTCAAATGGTGGCCTGGTCATGGCAACCAGTACCAAATTCAAATGCAAGGCGGTAGTAATAGACCTTTGGCTGGGTTTGATACTGGTAGTGGCCTTCAGAAAAGTCAGGACTAGAGGATGCACCCTGGGTAGGTAGCAACCTCTTTCACCCCTTGTGGCCCCAATGGTGTCTGCTTGTTCCTCGAGTAATGCAGTGGATAAGTCCTTACTGAATCCTTCTTGCAAAAAGTCCAGGATCTGAATAACAGAGGAATAGGTTGGGTTAATATCTTTAGATTTTCACCAGCAATTGGGATCACTTCTAGAAGTAGAGAGGTGATCCTTACCTTGTACAGGTCACTGGTCAGACCTCACCTGGAATACTGTGTGCAGTACTGGCACCCATTCCTGAAGAAAGACATCAGGCTGTTGGAAGGGGTGCAGCGCAGAGCAACTAAGATGATACAGGGTTTGGAGGGGAATTCCTACAAAGAAAGGTTGAACAGGCTTAACATGTATTGCTTGGAGGAGAGGAGGGACAAGGCAGTCATGATCGAGACCTTCAAGTACCTGAAGGGGATAAACAAGGCAAATATAGGAGAGATATTCTGGATCACAAGGGGGAGGGATACTAGAGGGCACCAACTGAGGTTGGAGGGTGGGAAATTCAGGAGGGAAATTAGGAGACATTATTTCATAGAGAGGGCGGTGGACAAGAGGAACACTCCACATGAGGAGGTGGTGTCCTGTAGGATGGCGGGCTGCTTCAAGAAGGGTTGGGAGGAGGGAATGGCTGTGGGAAGGGGAGGGAGGGTTTGGATGGCTGCAAGTTGAGGGGCTAGCTGCACAAATGAGCAGACTCAATAGACCATGTGGACTGTTTCTGCTGGCATTTCGTATGTTCGTGTCTACTGAAAATGGACCAGTGTCTGTCATAGGTGTCACCATCTTAAGAAGTCATTATGGTTGGAGGGATGGTCAGTCTCTTGGTGTAAGTCTGTGCCCTGTGGACCTAACTGTCTATCAGCAAGTGCTGTAGGGGTCTCATATGTAACCTCACCCAATTGTGTAAGCCTATCCATACTTCCATGAGCCCCAGAAATTGCATCTGATCCCAAACTGTTTGGTGTTTGTGAGCAAGAGCCTCTTGCATTGGTTTGTCAAGTTGTCGTGTCTGAGGGTCTTACTGTTTCTTGATATGTGTTGATGACCACCCCCAGATGTTCTAGTGTTGTTGTCAGAATGAGATGGCTCTGTTTTGTGTTGACAAGCCATCTGTGGTTTGTCAGCAACTGCTGTGCCCACCTGGTTGAGTTCTGTGAGGCTGTCATGGTCCTGACTCAGATCAGCCAATCATCCAGGTAAGGGACTACATGTTTCCCTTCAGCTCTCAGCTTTACTTTCAAGGATGCCATGACCTTGGTGAAGACCCTGGGTGCTGATGACAGGTGAAATGGGAGGCATTTGTACTGGAAATGATGGCCGAGTACACAGAATCTGAGGAACCTGCGGTGGCTTGGGTGGATGGGAATGTGTAGGTATGCATCCTTCAGATCTATGGAAGTTAGCAGGTTGTTTTTCTGAATTGCTGCAATGGTTGAGCGGAGGGTCTCCATTTTTAATTTTTGATAACCAACAAATCTGTTTAGGAATTTTAGGTCTAGTACTGGGTGCAGATCTCCAGTCTTTTTTGGTACCAAAATGAAGATGGAAAAAAAAAATCTTTTCTCCTCTGTTAGTACAGGGACTATGGAATTGTCCTGTAGGAGCTGATTTAAGAGCTGTCTAACCTTCAGGACAGGTGTTGTGGTCATTGAAAGGTGTGACTGTATGAATCTTGGCTTTCTGGATATTATGTTGAACTGTATTGCATACCCCTTGGTTATCATCTCCAACATCCATTTGTCTCTGACGGTGGTAGCCAAGGTCCTGGCATAGTGCTGAAATCTCCACTGCCAGCTGTGGATCCTGGGCCTGTGCCTCTTCATGCTTGACAGGATTTGTGTCCAGCATTGCTTCTGTATCCTCCTCGGCCTCTGGATTGTCCACCTTGGGCCAGATTGTTCTGGTAGTTGGTTTTACAGTTGAAATAGTTTGGCTTAAAGTTGAAGTTGCAGTTTTCAATCCCTTGGTTTGGGTGTGTTTGATGGCTCTTTCGGCAGTAGCAGTGGAAACAGTTGTTGCTCTGAAAGGATGGCAAGGTACGCTGTCCAAATTGTGAATCTTTGTTTTCCCCCTTAGAAACCATAAAGCCTTCTAGGTTGGACCTGAATACATTGTCTTGTGTTGAATGTAGCTTCATTAGCCTGTTTTTGACTCCTAGTCTGCCTGCCAGAGCTTTAGCCAAACTCGTCTTCTGGCCCTGTTGATGGTTGCTGTTGCTTGAGCTGTCATTTTGAAAGTGTCGGTGGAAGCATCAGCCATGTATTTGATGGCTTGCAATGGCTTGTAATGTGTAGTCCATGGTAGCCTTGTGGGGACTTTTTTTGGCAGATCCTGTTGGCTTGCCACAAGCCATCTTAATATGGCCCTTGTGGTACAGGCGGCCATGATGGAGGCTCTCATTGACATCATTAGTATCTCCTGAGCTTTTTGATGATCTCCTCTACTTTCTTGCTGGTGGGGTCATTGAGAGATGAAAAGCTCTCCAAGGGTAGAACTGTCTTGTTACTGAGAAAAGTAGCTTCTCTGTCTACCTTTGGGGGTCTAGTCAGGTTGCCTGTGTATCCTCCTGTAAAGGGTATCTCCTCTCAAAGGAGGCTTTTTGTCTCATTCTTTCAGGGTTCAAGCTCTGTCATTCTCTGTTCAGGATGTCTTCTAGGGCCTTACATACTGGAAATACATTGGTTGTCTTGGGTCATTGTCAGACCAGTGTGTCTAGTTTTTGCTCCTGCGGTGGGGCAGGATCATTGAACTTAAGCATTTCACAGACCACTCTGATAAGCTCATGGATGAGGTCAAAGGGGGATAACCTGGCAGATCAATCATCCCTGGGTTCTTCGTCCTTCTCCGAGGAGTCACCATCTTCATGGTTGGAGTCTTCTTTGGATTCTTCCAACTCCTGTGCATTGTCTTTTCCTGGGTTTTTGTGTGGGGATAGCTCTGTCTGGCTCTCATGGACATTTGAGATCTGTTAGTGTCTCTATAATTTCCAGCAGCTTCTGGAACATGTTGATCATAATTCCCTGTGATATCCTGGATGTGCTATCTTCCACCAGCTCTTCTGCTGAGAATTCTGAGGCCACATTGCTCACTTGTGGGTCTGCATTCACCATACACAGTGAACAACGGTCTCCTGGGGACCTCAGTAGAAGAAGGTTTTGACACTTGTGGCGTATTCTTCTATTCTTGCCCATCTCGACTGGGTAAGAAGCCTGGGGGCAGAAGGAAAAAAGAGGTGGTTTGGACTGAGGGCAGGGGGTAGAACCCAGATAAGATAAAATATATGAAGAGAATACTATGGGGGAGCAAAGGGATGTGTGTTAGCATATGAGGGATGTTTGGTAGCCATTACAAAATCAGTCACAAAAAATCAGCCAAGGGTGTGCTTTTAGCCTGGGGGGGGCTTCCTCACATCATAATCAGAGCCACCAAGAAAATGGAAAGAAATACACCAGCCTAGGGCTAGCGAAAACCAAAAATCTTGGAATTGATGCAAAAGTGTAACAGTGGGCTAAATATGTTGAGCTTGGATAACCTGAAACCCGAGCAAGAACATCACTCTTGATGTAAACCTAAGCTATCTAAGTATTGGCCATGATCTGAGAAAGAACATTCAACTCCTAATGTAAACCTGAGCACCCTAAATACTGGTTCACAGACACCTTGGCTGTATGTACTGACACTGGTGGAATTCGAACCCTAGTCCCTCTGGGTTCATTCACTGTAATGCGAGACCGTCCTCCTAGTCCCTTAGGGGTGTCCCTCTGGTAGTGTGGGCCATTGAAATTGTGGTGTGCCAGTGAGCTTTAATAATGTGCCCTGTTCATGACTGTGGCCATGTGAATTGAGGGGTCACAGCGATGTGCCTGCCATCTTGAGTGTGGTGGTAGTAGTTGTAGTATCTCCCACAAAATGGCCACCTAGTACTCCCATCTCATGAGATCGGGAACTAAAAATGGCTGACCAAATCTCGCACCTTGCGAGATTATCAGAACAAAGAGCTATTAACAGGGAAGTCTCCAGGTGTGAGATTCAAGTGCCCTGAGACTGGTATGGCTGTTCAGGGTTGCCTTTACCTTCTTGATCGGCAGTAGAGCATGGTACCATTGGAGTGATTCTCATTGTAACTGGATCTTTAAGATCTCTGGCAAGTGCATTGTGTTTCTCCCTTGCTTGAGCTTCAGATGGAAAGCCAAGGGGGAAGTTGCCTGTGGCACAGTCAGCTCCCAGAACAGTAGTGGGAGTGGAGCTCCGACATCCTGGCTTAATAAGGTAAGCTAGAAGGGAGCATTCTGGCTGAAGACAGTATATTTCAGTGACACCACCTGGGAGTTGGGAGTGAGATAGCATGTTCCATCAGCTTGAGCTGACCCACCCTACTGTGTCTCAAAGCCCATCAAAAATAGAAAACTGGCACACTTGAATACTTCCTAACAATAAGTGCAATATGCTAATCAGGGCCTGCTTTGCCAGATACCTTCACATTTTGAGCAACCTTTTCTCATTGCCTGGGGCTACCCTATCTGGCTAAACTGTGAGGCAAACAGATAAGCAGGCTGCTACAGGAAAGGTATGTAATAAGTATGGTGACAGGAAATGCTTACTAGGTGTGCTAAATCCAAAACCAGAATCTTTCCTTACCTTGCTATATGGATATTGAAACAGAACAAAGGTCGGTGCAACCAGCCTAGAAAGATGCACAAAAGGAACTGAAGAGGAAGCCAGAATGGAGGGAAGGAATCAGGTCAGGTTTCACCTTTTTGATTTCTTTTGTGCATCAGCCTACATGAGGAGATGCCTACAATACCCAATAGTGAGGTAAGTGATGCAAGAAGGTGCGATAGATAATCTCACTTTTGATCTGCCTCTGTTCCCCTATCCCACCAAGCAAATAACTGGTCCTGTCATATTCTTCTTGACCACAACTGAACTTACTATATTTTCTGTGAATTAGATAATTTTCATATTTTAATAGCTTTTTCTGTAATGCTGCATCATATATCTTGAAGTCTTTATCTGTTTTGTATTCAAGCACTGCTGCCTTTGCTGCCGTGATGCTTTCTGATAGCTCCTAGTGTTTGCTAATGTCTTCTGTATGATTGTCTGTGAATTTTCTAGAGCAATGTAAGACCACCTGTATCCAATTACTATCTTCCCTGTTCCCATAGCTGTTGGTTCAGTATTCTGTAACATCTCTTTTGCCTTTTGTCATTTGCTATTTAGACTTTCTGATTTTTCCCAACTGAACTCTTTGGGCTCAATTCAGAAAGCTCTGAAGATGACATAAGGTGCTTGCATCAAACAGAATTGATGCAAGGGGTATCATGCAGCACAACATGTGGAGTTCCTGATTCAGTAAGGCCCCCTGCACCACAGCAGCAGCCCTGGGCACCAGACCAGCCCTGCACCAGGGCTGCACAAAGCATATGGTTGTGCCAAGGTGCTAGGGGTTTGTGGCAGATGCAAGCTGCCATATTCCCAACAGGGGGATTAAGGAAATTTTCCCAGAGAGCACATGGTCTGGGACAGTTAGACCAGCCAGTTGCTGGTATGACGCTCCTTGTGCCACTCCCAGAACCCTCCCTGGGCAGAAGGGAATATGTGCCACCACCCACCCGTGGTTTCTAGCATTGTATTTGTCTAGTGCACCAACCCTGTAACAAAGACTACATAAATACATAAATAGGGAGCCCTTTGTTGTGTGGTGCCTGCAGAGTCTCCACCATGGTGCTCAGCATGTGGGCACTCCGCAACACACTGGCATGGCAGTAGACCTCATACAGCCTAATCGGGGTGCTGGTGCCACCTCTCACATCACACATCTGTCCCACCAGCCCTCCCCATTAACTGCCCTGTCCCCCACAACCCTGGCAGCCTCCTGGTACTGTAGGTCTCTGTCCCTGGGTGATGACACCACTCAACATCCTGCAGTTTGTGGCAAACCTCGCATTTGAACCATCTGTTTGCCGCACAGCCACACTGGCCACAAGCTGCGGGACTTTGATGCTGGGACCCTACCCAATAGTGAATAGGGTACAGTGTTCCTGGCACACCGGTGATCAATGCTAGCTGCTGTTTGAGGCAGCTTACACTGAGCTGTCTGAATCAAGCCCTCTGTGTGCATCAGACATGGATGCTGTCTCAGCTTCCATTTGCATGCTTTTATTCAAATGCACTATTACAGAAAAATGTCTGTGTTACACATCCAGAGTTCAGAAAGCAGCCAATGTTAGTGAAATGACTCTCTGAAGCCCTCAACATTAAAATTCAATGCCCAAAATCTACAAGTCCCCAATGGTCACTGTAGCACATTACATGGGGTGGTCCATTATAATCCCAGTACTGGGCTGCTGCTTGGTAAAAGGAGTGGCCAGCCCACTCCACACTGAAACACACTTTAAAATACTAGGCACTTGAATGGAGAAAGAAATGCAGGTGGAGAAGCAGATGCTGTCCTGTTGAAATTTATTAAGCAAATGGCGCTGACCGCTGTCATAATTCTAGGATCAACAAGTGTTAAACAGCATCAGAATCCAAAATTGTGTGCAAAATTCATCCAAATACCATTCCAGCTAGAGCAACAAAACACTAATAGGCTGATGCCTAAAGTCCTAGTGTTTCAACTCTCCCAGAGTCTTCCTCAGGGGGTGTGGCTTAGGGCAAGCATCACTCCTCGAAAGTTTGTGCTCACATGATGTGGAAAAATACAGCTGGTTGTGTGTTAAAGGAATATAAACCCCTCCAACAGTGCAGTGATAGTAGTAGTTCTCAAAGACAATACAAAAGTAGTAAAAAAGTTAATAAAAAACTTACAAACTGCTGGTAGTTGCTATTTGGTTATGTCATAACAAAATTATCTTGGTGAGATATGATGATTTTGTAAAACTGGAGCCTTTGTGTTAACCTTGTCAGTACTTGTGTTTGCAGTAACATTTTTTCTTCTCTTTTTTGTCTTCCTCTCTTTTAGGTTCTATCTATTCTACAAATTCTGTCCAGCTTAGTTCACTTCTCCATGTTGATCACCTTATAACTAATCCATCCAGATCTAAACTGAAAACTACAAGGGATGAACATGTAGCTACTACTGAGTCTATTCTACCTTTTGTCTTTATCCAAGTTTCTAACTAGGCAGGTTAGCTGCTGTCTCTGATTCATCAAATGTAATTGTACAGTACAATTTGTATTTCGACCAGTTGTTTTGGGGGTAGTTCACATACTGAGAATTTAGGTAGGTTTGTTGACTACTTCAAACATAAATGTGTATTTAAGCTATCATCATACCTGTATGATACTGCTGGTCTGCTAAGAAAAGTTGCACATTTGTCCTGGGAGGATTTCTTCACCTGGATGGGGACAGATGTAGAGGCCCTCCATACCTTCATCAAATAAAACCAGCAGGTGAAAGCCTGTGAATACCTTCTGAACAAAAATCCTAGTAAAAAGATGAGGTATAAACATAATTTATTATTGAGGAACTTAGATTTATCTTAGAACATAATGCATTTGAATTTGAGACTAAGTTCTACCACCAAACATGATGTTCAGCCATGGGAGTGGCCATGGCTCCTTCCCATGTTAACCTTTTCCATGGTATGTGGGAGGAAAAGGTTGTGCTGGATCCCACTGTTAAACCTTTCACAGCAGGATAAAGTTCTAGCATAAGTTTATTGATTGCATTGTTTGCATTTGGGATGGGGAGACATCAGAAATGCCAATTTTTATGGAATGGTTACATACAAATGACCTAACTCTATGTTTTTCTCACAGTGCCAACAAAATCACATTGTATTTCTTGGACATTAAACTGTCCAGTGGCAGAAATAAGGAGGAAGCTGAAGGAGAAAGGAATGGGCACAAGGGGCTACATTTTCAAAATGGTCAGGGACTAGGTCCCACACAGCAGCCACTACTGTGGGACAAAATTTCCACACCTGTGGAAATTTGTATTTTCAGCTGGCACAGCTGTGGGGGATGTTACGTCTGGTCTTACAAGGCATAACATCATGGGGGCAGCTGCACCAAAAAACAACCACAAGTTGCTGTAAATCAAGGAGTTGGTCATAAACCGGCTCCCACTTTGAAAATATGGTGGGTATGTTGAAAACTGCATCTCTACATGTGAAGCATCACTTGCGGCAGGTTTTCCCCACATCTGCACTGATTTTGGAGGGGCTGAAAATCCAACCCAAGCTGTTTTAGGAAACAAATGGTAATGAATGCACTTTTAAGAGCTGACAGCCCAGCTGAAAAGAAAAGGATTTTATAATGATTTATCATGAACGATCATTATCAGTTGTGTTCAATAATCATGTTCAAGCTTCAAAAACAATAACTGTGGTTATAAATAAAAATAATTAAACATGAATAGTAAATGGTCGTCAATCAAAAGCCGATGTTTTTCATGATTTCCTATGGTCAAGATTACTGTAATAAATTAAAAAAAACTGTTTTCTTTTTTCTACACTTTTGCAATTTATATTGTTTTCCATTTAGACATCTTTAATGTAATTATTGGTTATGATATGTGTTCTATGCAAATATATTGCTTTCAATTGTGCTTTCTCTGGCACATCATTACTCCATTCAGCGGTTCCTTTTGTGGTTGTGGTGAGTTCCTACAAGTAGCTGTTTGAACTCAGAAACTTTACTAACAGACTGCAAAATACAGTAATACTGTCATGACAAAATTATTTTAAAACTATAAATTACCATTGTTTTGATCCATAAACTATGCTCCTGAAATATGCACATTTTTTGTGCAAATGTATACTATGACTAACATTGCATGTACTTTTCCTAAAGAGATTAAAACTTGACTTCACATAATTTATATTATACTTAATTTTCTTTTGCTGATATTTGACATTCATATTTTCATAATCATAATACACACAATTATATTGCGTATTTATCATTCAATTCAAGATCGTATAATACAGAACTAATACATTCATCAATGATCATCTCTTGCTCAGCTATAGGGCATCAAAAACCATCATGCTGATTTAAGCTTACAGCAATAATCCCTAATAATCATTTGGTTTTTTGAAAGTTCCTCTGTGATGATTAAGTCATGTTCTAGATGATTATCTTAGATTGCAGTCTCCCTTGATAATCATATAGTAACATCTGATCATACTACATACTAAGGAAGGTTAGAAGCAAGGAGGCTTATACAGCCCATGTGTGCTTCGTACTTTATAGCTAATAATACCTGAGCTTAAAACCAGGCAGAATTAGGTTATCTAAACTTCTTTTGAACTCATTCCTTGTTTTACTTATCACCACCTCCAGAGTGAGTCTGTTCCATGGAATCACCACTCTTGGGGTATACAAATATTTTCTGTGTACGTAGTTAAACCTTCTGCCTGAAACCTGAAGTGGGTGACCTCTGGTGTCTTTTTTTTTTTTTATATACTTTCTTTTTCTCCCTCCTGGTTTTTCCTGCCCTCTTGGTCCTACTCCTTCGGGCCTCTCAATGCTCTAAGCCGTCCCTGGATCTGCCCCTAGAGTGCCTCCTCTCCTTCCCTGCACAGTGGGGTCTTGTCAGATGATGGTCTGAGCGGAGAGGCCATCATCCAGGACCACAAGGGTGATTTTTCGCCTTGTCTGTTGGTCCCATCCCCTGGGGATGCCGGCGCTTGGGACTAGGTCCTGAGAGGTAACGTGCTGACGCACATCTAGCCTCTCATGCACCGTGCGACATCCCCCTTCCCCGACCCCTAAGTTGGAGTCGCCCGTCCCTTTCAGGAATCGGTGCTTCCACCGAATCCTTTATGGGAATGATGGGCGCTGCGCATCCGGGTATCCCACCCCTGAGGAGGAGCATCCGTGGGATGCTCGATCCTCCCCTTCCAGCCCGGCTCCTCAGGTCCGTTACAGAGACCGGGTGCGGCGTAGCGCAAGGTGTGGCATCCAGCGCCTCAACCCTCAGTGTCACTGGGCCGGCCTGACCTCTGGTGTCTTAATGGTAATTTTTAAATTCAAAACCCAGTTCTGAAAACAAAAAAGGATCATTAATAATATCAAAAAATAAAAGGTCACTTCTCAAGTGACGTGGGGCCAGAGACACAAGGTTCAATGATACAATTATGTGATTATAAAACAGATTATGAGAACCATCAATATTTTTTGTGAATCTTCTCTGTACCTTCTCCAATAACAGAGTCTCAGATTTTTCATACGGGCACCAGAGTTGAGATGCATTGTTCTAGACGGGGCCTTGCGTATGCCCTAAACAGCGGCAACATAACCACGGGAGACCTAGATCTAATATTTCTTTTTATTGACCAAATTACTCTGTTTGCCTTATTGACTGCCTCATTTATCTGCTTCTCATGCCCCCAATTGTTACTAATAAATACACCTAGCTCTTTCTCATGAGTAGTACTTTCTATGGTATTAATCCCAAGATGGTACACTGTAAATGGATTATGAGTGCCCAGATGCATAACCTTGCATTTGCTGTAATTTAATTTCATGCTTCATGAATTTACCCAATTAAATATTTTGTCTCAATCATTTTGTATCGTTTGCATTTGTTCTATAGTGAGGCAGGGACCACCAATCATTACATCGTCTGCATACTTGACTGAGTCAGAGAAGCAATTGGTTGTTAGGTCTGAGATAAAAATCTGAAATAGGCAAGGGCCCAAGATGGATCTGTGTGGGACCCCACTGGTAACCTGCTCACCCCTGATAAAGTGCCTGAAATCAGTACTCTCTGAATTCTATTCTGTAACCAACTATCAATCCAATTAATAAGATATGTATTAATATTGAGAGAATATAGCTTAGTAAGTAAAGCACAAGGTGGCAGAGCATTGAATGTCTTACTAAAATCAATATAAATAATATCTTATGGTGTTCTAGAATCCAGTTTCAAGCTAACTTGTTCATAAAAACAAAGTAAGTTGGTGGTACATCCCCTTTCCTTCAAAAATCCATGTTGTTCATTATCTGGCTTGATTACAGAATGGGTAATTAGATCTTTGATTATACCTTCAAGTAGTTTGCACACAGAAGACATCAAGCTAATAGTATGATAGTTTTCCCAGTTGCTTTTAGGGCCTTTTTTATATTTTGGAATAACATGTGCAGCTCGCCAATGGTAAGGAACAAAACCAGTTGACAAACATTCATCAAATAATAACTTGAGTGGATGAGCTAAGCTATCAGCTAAAAGATACAGCAAATGTCCTGGAATGTCTTCTGGGCTGGGACTTTATTTGCTCTTAAGGGTGATTAATCTCTCATGTATGGATTTATCAGCTGTACTGATTGGGGCATCTAATGTTGGATCAGAATATGAACTTCTATTTATAGTTTGGAAGGCTTTGCAAAACTTGATATTAAAAAGCTCTGTCATGTCCCTAGAATCATGCAACTGCTTACCTTCTACCTGCAGTGGACCTACCTGACAGATGTTTTTCTCAAGGAATTAATTAATATGTACGTACAATTGTTTACTATTTGATTTATTTGTGGATTCAGTCAGATTGTATTCCCATCATGATTTAGCTCTTTTAATATGTCTTTTACATGTCCTTTGGGCTTTAAGGTATGCCACCCAATTGGCAGGTGTTTTAAATTTATGGTAGGTGGCAGGTCTTTTTTTTTTTTTTTGCTTTAACAAGCACTTAAGCAATCTATTCATCCATTGTGGAAAATGTTTTTATTGTTATTTTTTTAATTTTGATGGGATAAACTTATATCTTAAGTTTATGAGAGTCTGCTTTAGCATTTCTCAATATGTAGACACAGAATTATCCAAGAATAAAGTGCCCCAGTCAATATTATTCAGAGTTGATTTGAACTCAGTCATATCATCTTTGTTGTATAAATACAGTCTGATTAGGTTGCCATCAATACAATACTCCCTCTTAACAGTAAATGTTATCCTATTGTAGTCCCTGCCTCCTGGTGGAGAACCAATATTTATGCTATTTATCAGTAGATTGTCACTATACAATGCCAAATCAAGAATTCTATTTCCTCTAGTTGGAAAAAAGACACATAGAAACATAGAAACATAGACTTTGATGGCAGATAAGGACCGCTTGGCCCACCTAATCTGCCCATTTCCCTACCTACAGGATAGGCCTCAGATCCTAGTTAACCAACAGCCTATTTCTTCCTACCCCCCCCACAAGAATTGCCTTATGTCTGTCCCATGCATTCTTGAATTCTCCCACAGTTTTAGACCCCACAACCTCCTCAGGAAGGCTGTTCCATTTATCCACTACCCTTTCTGTGAAAAAATACTTCCTCACATTGCCCCGGAACTGCCCCCCCATCTTTAAATTGTGTCCCCTTGTTCTTGCACGTCTCTTTTTCTGAAAGATGCTACCCTCTTGGACTTTGTTGATTCCACTGAGGTACTTAAAAGTTTCTATCATGTCCCCCCTCTCCATTCTTTCCTCAAGGGTATACATATTAAGCTCCTTTAGTCTCTCCTTGTACGGCTTCTCTTGCAGACCCTGCACCATTTAAGTTGTCCTCCTCTGGACTGCCTCTATCCTGTCTATGTCCTTGCAGAGATGGGGTCTCCAGAACTGGACACAGTACTCCATATGAGGTCTCACCAACTGTCTGTACAGAGGGATAACAACTTCCTGTTTTCTGCTGGTGATGCCTCTCCCTATGCATCCCAGTATACCCCCAGCCCTCCCTACTGCCTTCTCACATTGCTTGCTAACCTTAAGGTCATCTGATATGATTACCCCCAGGTCCCTTTCCTTTTTTGTTGTTGTTATTGACACATTGGTTTAGTTTTAATTGTTGGAAAATATTTAGTAATTTTTTCCCTTTTCCTGATGTTGAAGTTTGATTTTGCCATCATATTTCTCCTATGTTAAAGTCCCCCATGAGAATTACATCCCCTATCTCGCAGGCAACCTTCAGTTCCAATAGGATTGACTCATATATATCAGCTGGGGAATTAGATGGTCTATAACACGTTCCTATGATAATATTCTCAGACTCACTGATGATTAACAGTAATCAGTCATAACTGACTTTCAAAAAACACAATTGATGATTTACCTAGAAGTGCCATCCCTTTCATTAAAAAAGTCAAAACCCTACAGCCAGCTGCTGAGACTCAGGAGAAATTGTTGCTCAACTGAGGTATTCACAGAATAAGCAGATGAGCTGGAGTCCAGATTTTTTGGGAGGGGTTATGATAAAACTTTACACAGAAAGGCCAGAGACAGAGCTAAAGCCCTCACATGGAGGAGTTACTCAAGGATAAGACACTCCTGAGGACTATTACCAACAAACTTTTAGAACAAGGCCCCATAACCTTTGTAATAGATTATAACAACTGAGCTGAGAAAATTGGTACCATCGTTTACTGGAATTGTCCAATTCTGTTAGGACATGGTGAGGTAGCTGTAGCAGTGGGAGCCAAACCTTACATTACTTTTAGTAGAGCCACTAGTTTAAGAGGTAAACTACTACATAGTAGACCTGAGCCAACTAAGATGCAAAATCAAAACCCACAGTGGCTACCTTACAAACTAAATGGCTTCTACAAATGCTATAACTGCAACATGTGCACTTATGCACAACAAGGTAAGGAGATTTTACATCCAGGGGACAGCAGGATCAAGATGAACATACATGAGATCATCAGCTGTAACACCAACTTTGTGGTGTATGAATTGTGGAACAACTGTTATAGCATTTATGTGGGCAGAACAGTGTATTTTAAAAACCCTCATACAGGAACATATCCACTCAATTATTAGCAAAAGACAGGAGGACCCTATAGGGAGTCACGTTCTAGAATGACATGAGTCTAACCTAAGAGGTTTAAAATTTATGGGCATAGAGAGAAAAGGTAAATTGCTCAGGGGAGGTGACAGATGAAATGTTCTACTCAGGAAGCAAGGTACCTGGATATATGAAGTACACAGAGTGAGACATATGTGTCTAAATGAACAATGGGACCATAAGCCCTTCTTGTACAGTGTGTAGAGCTACTATTGGTCAGTAATATGATACGTAACCTTTTATGATTTTGTATTACTGGAGCCTTTGTATTAACCTTGTCCATACTTGTGTTTGTAGTAAAATTCTTTCTTCTCTTTTCTTCTCTTCCTTTTCTTTAGGTTCTATCTATTCTACAAATTATGTCCAGCTTGGTTTCCTGTGCATATGAATCCCCTTACAACTAATCCTTCAAGGTGTAATTTGAAAACCACAAAGGGTGATCACATGGTTACTACCAAGTCTGTTCTGTCTTTTACCTTTATCCTAGTTTCTATCTAGTAAGGTAAGTTGCTACTTCTGAGGCATCAAATGTAATTGTACAATATAATTTTGTTATGAGGTAACAAAATAGTGCTAACCTCAGTAACTACCAGTAGTTTGTGTGTTTTTTCTTAACTTTATTATTACTTTTTTATTATCACTGAGAACTGTTAATGTCACTACACTGGTGGTGGGGTTTCCATACCTTTAAAACACAACCAGCTGCTATTTTCCACATCACTCAAGCACTGTATTTCAAGGAGTAATGCAAGCCATATGTCATCCCCACCGAGGAAGACTCAGGAAGAGTCAAAATGCTGGAACTTTGGTCATCAGCCTGTTAGTGTTTTGTTATTGCAGCTTAAATGGTATATGGCTGTATTTTGCACAAAGATTTAGATTTTTATGGATATTGTTTAAAATTTCTTGATTCTGGAATCACAAGTGCAATCAGCGCCATGTGCTTAATAAATTTCAACAGGACAGCATTTGGTTCTCGATCTACATTTCTTTTTCCCTTCAAGTGCCTGGTATTTTGGACTGTGATCTGGTGAACCAGCCTGTTGGTTAAGTGAAGTGGAACTTTCAGAGGCTGGGAAACAGATTGCAGGCACACTTGACCCCTCCCCCCCCGGCCTTTTCCAAGGTCTTCCTTATGTGGAGTGGTGGGGAGGAGGGAAATACTGAGCAAGGAAGGAAGAGACAGAGGAGTTAAATGGGTGACCAAAGGGATGTTGTCAGGAGAAAGGGTACCACTTTGTGGTGGACTGGGGGAATTCTGGGGCAGAAAGCAGTTCAATGGTGATGGTCTTCATCTGACAAGAAAGGGGACCAGCACACTGGGACAGATATTTGATGTATACATTAGACAGTTAAACTGACTGAGGGTTCATGAAGATTAGGGAAAACATGTTGAAGGAAGTAAGGGAGGGGAACCAAGCTAGTGCTCCCCTATAGTGGGAAATGGTACAAGTAAGGTGGATAAAAATAAGTCTGAGGTTCAAAAAGAGTAGTAGAAGAGCTAAAGGGGAGGAAGGCTCCCAGGGTCTGAAATCTATGGTAAAAATAAGAGGATAAGCAGAATGAGAAGGAATTCAGGTGTAGGATCACAAAACAGAAAAAGAAACAACAAAAGTGGATCAGGTGCTACTTGGAAGAAGGGGTCTGTATAGTGCAGTGGTTTAAGGCTCTGAGCTGCTAATCTGGTGACATCCAGCAGACCAGAGCTGGTTTGAACCCCACAGCTTCCACTTGCATACTGTGAGACCCTGAACAAGTCACTTAACTTCCCTGTGCTCCCAGATAGCACTTGTAAAAAAGCTTTCAGCTTAGTGTGCTAGTCCTGGTTAAATAACTAACAAAAAAGAAATAATGCCAGGAGTCTTGGTAATATAATTAGTTAGCTCCAGGCATTGATGGCAGACATTGAGGTGGACATCATAGACATCACAGAAATATGGGCCACAGAGAATAATAAGGACTTCTCAGTCTCAGGTTACATAATGTTTAGATGGGATAGAGTGGTAAGCAAAGGGGGTGGGCATAGCTGTATATATAAGTGAGGGCATACAGGCTGTGGAGAATGGAGACAGCAAGGGGGAAAACGAGTTGTTGTGGGTTCACTCCATGAAACCCTCAAGCCAGAAAATACAGATGGAGCTGATCTATAAACCACCAGGTCAAGGGAAAGAGAGAAATAAGAGGGAACTCAGGGAAGAGCTGTCATGGGGAGTAGACAAGGGGGAGGTGGTGGTGGTTGTGGGTGATCTGAACCTGCTGGATACTGACTGGGACATTCCAGTGGCCAGGTGCACCAGAAGTCTGACATTGTTGGCTAGATACTGTATATTGCTGGAATTCCTGTTGGTGCAGCTGGTTAAGGAACCCATTAGACATGTGACAATTCTTGATTTGGTGCTCACAAACTCAGAGATGGTAGGTGGACGGAGTGTAGGGGAGCCACTGGGGTACTGCAACCATAACTCCATTTGGTGCAGGCTGACCCTTGGGACCAGCATGCCCTTCTCAAAAACTGAAGTCATAGATTTCAGAAGAGCAGAATTCAACCTGATGAGAGAGCTGGTCCTAGAAAAATTGATCAGAGTGGACAGCATCAGAGATGTAGAGGAAAGATGGGGTCAATCAAGGGGACCATTCTTGAGGCAACAAAGTCATGCACAAGAATTTCTACAAAATCAAACAGGTACAAGAAACCACTATCTTTCTCAGAAAGGGCCAGAGAAGCATTGAGGGCCAAGAAAACGGCTTTCACCAGGTACAAGAAGAAGCAGGGGAAAGAGGAGGAATGGATAGAATACCAAATAAAAACTAGGAAAGCAAAGAGGGACATCAGGGAGGTAAAGAAAGATGTGGGGCTGTGTACTGCAGAGGTAGTCAAGGGTGGGGAAAAACAATTCTTAAGATATATTAAAAAGCAAGTGCGCAGTAAGGATGTATATGTTAAAGAATGAAGCATGTATAGTAATGCAAATGGTCAACGGGGGGGGGCGGTATGGATACTAATCCAACAATGTTACAAGCAAAATCACAGTATTGGCCCTCTTATAACCAGTGGTCTCCACCTTTATGAAAAAATGTGAATATGATATAGAGCAACTTAAGAAGGAGCCGAGACCCCATGTGTTTCAGAATTGTTCTTGATTGGGAAAGAGGCTCTTATTGGGCTGTTTAGTAATCATGATAGAACGATTAAACCCGTGGATAAGGGTGGGGCAATTATTATCATGAATACCTCTGAATATGTTAAAGAAATAGTGAGACAAATCACAGACACTAGATACTATGTTTAAATCTGCAGAACAAACATTTCTGCTTTTAAGAGTGAGATAGATGAGTTACTTAGCATAGGTTTTGTGAAGGGCTACTTGAATGAAGATATGTACAGAACCCTGACTGTTGCCCACCCTGTCATCCCTGTTTGGTATATTCTCCCAAAAATGCATAAAAACTTGGAAAAACCTCCAGGGAGACCAATAATTTCAGGGAAAGGGTATGTCACGGAACAAGTCTCCATGTTCCTTGACTGTCAGCTCCAACCCTTTGTAAAAAATCTCTTGTCCTATGTCAGAGACTCGACAGACATTATTACCATTATAGAGGACCTTGATATGCAGAAGGAATGGTTCCTCACAGTATTAGATGTTGATTCCCTGTACACAGGGATTCCACATGAAGAAGGGATAGCAGCATTAAAGATTTTGGGGGCCAGGTAGGAGGAGGAATTGGTTGAACTCCCCACATGGTAGCTCCTGGAAATGGCTAGATGTGTATTGACTAAAAATGCGTTCTTGTTCCAGAGCAGGCATTATTTGTAGAATAGAGGGACCGCAATGGGATCCACAATGACCCTGAGTTATGCAAACTTGTTAATTGGGAAATGGGAACAAGATGGTCTGTATAGCACTGCCACAAATCTATACTTTAAATGCTTGGGTTTATGGTGGCACTTTATAGATGATATACTTGTGGTATGCAGGGGATCAGTTGAGCAATTTACCCTGTTTGTAACCTGGTTGGAGATTACCAGTAATTGTTGAAGTTCAAGTATACTATACATCCGGATGAAGTAGTTTACTTGTATTTAAGAATCTATAGAAATGCACAGGGGGATTTATGCACCACTTTACATCAAAAACCAACTGATCAGAACAGCTTGTTGAGATTTGAGAGCTGTCATCTGCAGCACATGAGATTCAGTATCCCTAAGGGGCAGTTAATGCTCACCCTAAGGAACTGCACTGAAACACATGAATTTACTAGCAAGAGGGATGCACAAGGGGCAAGGTTCAAAGAGAGGGGATATAGTGATCATAATGTGTTTATGGCTTTGGAAGCAGTGGCACAAATGGATAAGCAAAGCACACTCACAGTGGGGACAGTAACACACACAAAAAAAAACACTAGTGTGCCCGTTTGTCACAGCTTTCTCAAGTAGGTCTAGCTCACTATGGGAGATCATAGTGGGGAACTGGTCCATTCTTAATTTAGAAACAAAATTGAGAAAAGTAGTGGAGAATGGTCCTGAGTTAGTATTTCATCATGCCAGATCTATAAGGCATATGGTGTTCTCTAGTGTTACACCTGGGTCAGAGAGGAAATTAACCCCATCCTCCCCCCGCTACAGGGATCTTTAAATGTGGCAAATGCATGTATTCTAAATACATAAAAACCTGCAAAATATTTGGACACCCTAGGAGACAGCAACAAATTGTGATCAGGCAGTTTATTAATTGTAGCACCCCAGGAGTAGTATACATATTGAGCTACAGCTGTGAAATATTTTATGTAGGTCGCACCACTCGGCAGTTGAAGACATGAGTGAGTAAGCATGCTAGAGCACTGGAAAGGGGAGATGAGACTTATGTGATAGTGAAGCTTGCAAAAAGCCTACCGAGGTTACAACACCGCATTGAATTTATAGGAACAGAACAGGTCAACTTGGGCCCAAAGTGGGTGGGTGGGGGAATAGAAAAATTGATAGGGAGAAGACAGAGATATTGGATATATGAACTGAGTGCTGGGAGGAAGGAGGTATTAATGACAATATTGATCTGGCAGCCTTCCTGACAAAATTATAAGGAAGGTAGAATAAATGAAGGTTATGGGTTCATAAAGTGTCTGCTGTAAGAATCTACACAATAAGTTTAGTGCCAGACATGACATTGTTTTTCCATATATTTTTGCAACTGCCTAATTTTGATTTTAACCTGGGCATAGTGCCTGATCTGAATTTAATATGAAATTCTGGTATATAGAATGGGCATTTTAAATACCTATTTCATAGAAGTTTCTCTATCAAATGAATGAATGATTTTTTGATTGAACAGAGATGCATTAGAATGAAAAAATGTCCTTTCATGTATTGAGTGTGTTATTTAACAATATTTATGCACTTTGAATATACTTTGAAATATTTGTAACAGTCTTGTGATTCGTTGCATGATGTGAATTTACATATGTAATGGTATTTAAGGATAGGCACTACTGGTTGGATCAGATTACTCTGAGGAAGCTCAGCTTGGACTGAGTGAAATGTTAGTTTGTGTGACAGCCGCAGGACAGTCTACTGTATTCGTACACAATGCTGGATTTGTAATACTATGGTGAACTGAATCAAGGGTGTATTTTTACTGTTACCATTTGGATGTGACTTTCATGTCTATGGGTGATTTTTCTCTTTTAACAACGGCTTCAGATATATTAAGAAGCAAGTGCTTAGTAAGGATGTATATCTTAAAGAATGACGGTTTGGAGCCTTTAGGTGCCACTGTCATTATTTTGCTTGCTTCTATTTGTTTTTTTAGTTACTGTACATTTTCATCATTTTTCAATCCAATGTAATTCTTTTATTATGATGTCAGAAAGGTTTTACTGGTAAGGCTGACTGTATTTTAATGTGAAACTGGAAACCTGTTCTCAGATTTTTATAGAGAAAAAATGCTTTCTACCACCAATATACAATATTATATACACAGTAACTGAATTATGAGTTTTTTTATAACCTGTGTTCTTTTAGTATAATTTAGCAGGTGACATTTTGTTCCTAAACCAGTATTACTTGGATAGAAGAAAAGGGAAGCTGATTATTGTCTTAAAAATTATGAAACCATACAGATAGACCACAACAGTGCAAATATAAAAGGCAAAAGTTTGTTGCTGACAGAGGAATCTATTTCTTCTTAAAATAATAACACATATATAAGTAATTTCTCATTTAAATACATTGGGCACATATGTAGCTGGCAGTTTCTGATAGCACAATACCAGAATTTTACTGAATTCATTTTAACTAGCAGTGTGAAAAGCAAGGTGAACACGCTTGTTTCACTGCACTAGCAAATATTTTATTATAAAAGCAGAAAGTAATTACTAAATGACAAATATAAAACAAAAATACAAAAAATAAAATAGTCCATTGTCTATTTATAAGTAAACATCTGCTCTTTAAGGAAAAAAAGGAAGACGGGAGGAGGTATTGTTAGTCTATGGGGGGGGAGGTACTAGAGGAAGGTGAACAAAAAGCAGCCAGCCTTAGTGATTACTTCTGCTTTATCTTTACAAGGGAAGACACCAGATCCCTGCCTAAAAGTGGCATCAAGGCAACTGATAGGGGCATTCTTGCAATGAGGCAGCTATTATTTACCAGAGAAAGGGTCCAGAAGAGGCGTGAAGTCCTAAAGGTAGATAAAGACCTTGGGCCGGATGAAATGCACCCAAGGATGTTCAAAGAATTGGCTGCAGAAATCACTGAGCCCCTAGTAGTGCTATTCAATAGCTTAGTTCAGACCAGGATAGTTCTGAAACACTGGAGGGTAGTGAACATAGTCCCATTGCATGGGGGGGGGGCAAGGAGCAACCGAGGAATTGGAGACCTGTCAGCCTTACCTCTGTAGCATTTAAACTAATGGAGTCAATGATCAAAGATGACTTGTGGACTACCTAGACAGCAACAGTTTACAGGATTGTAAACAGCATGGGTTTGTGGCAGGGATGTCTTGTCAGACTAAAGTGACAGTTTTCTTTGATTGGGTAACAAAGGTAGCTGATAAGGGCCATGCTGTGTATTTTCTCTACTTTGATTTCAGCAAGGCTTTCAACTCAATGACACACAGAAGATTGCTGAAGAAGCAGGAGGAGCTGGGTGTGGCAAGGGACATAGTAAGATGGATAGGAAGCTGGTTGAAGGAGAGACAGCAGAGGTTGGTGGTAAACTGGGTTGAATCGGAAGAGAGGGAGGTCATGAGTGCGGTTCCGCAGTGTAAGATTAATAAGATGCTGCGGTGTATTGGAAGGGGTACTGACAGTAGGGAAAAAGGAGGTACTACTACCTCTATATAGGTCACTGGCGAGGCTGCACCTGGAATGCTGCACCCATTTTTGGAGTCCTTACCTAAGGGAGGACAGGGACAGGCTGGGAATAGTGCAATGCAGGGTGACCAAGATGATTCATGGCCAACAAGGCAGATCTTATGAAGAGCTACTCAAGGCACTGAACATGTGCTTGTTGGAGACCAGGCAAGAGAGAGGGGATATGATATAGATCTTCAAGTTCCTAAAAAGAATAAACAAGGTGAACTGCGGGGAAGTATGTACAATGAGTTTAGGATCAAGACCTTGAGGACACAAGTGGAAACTGGTGGGGGTGGGAGACTTAAGATGGATGCAAAGAAGTTGTATTTTATGGAAAGGGTGGTGGAGCTGAGGAAAAGCCTGCTAGATGAGACACTGGGCACCAAGACCATAAATAGTTTCAAGCATGGCTGGGACAGAGTGAAGGGTTTGGTGATTGCTTAGGTAAGCAGCAACAGGGATGGGAGCAGGTGGTGGACTGGGAGGGATAAATCTCTGGATGGACAATAGGTCTCAGAACAGATAGTGAACTCTGGGCAGACCAGATGGACCTGTGGTCTTGTCTACCATCACCATCTATGTGTCTGTACTAATTATTGAAGTAAATTGCAGGTTGTGTACTGCTTTGGTTATATCCCAGTACGCTGCTCCTTACTTTTTCTCTCCTTCCTTTCTTGCTTACCTTCACCTTCCTCCCTCCTCCATCTATCATAACCTTCCATATTCCATATCCCTTCCTTCTTCGGCATGGAGTCATAATGTCGCAAGGCATTATGCCTCATGGCAAAATAGTGCTGCCAATATAGCACGATATTGCCATGCAGCATAAGCCTTTTTTCTGTGTGTGGCTCTCGCCTCCACCCCCATTATGGGGATGCCACTGGACCACCTCACTAAAGATGCTCAACTTCAGGAAGGAGTCCAACTCAGGGAGCACACAATTTGTGGCAAAAAAAAAAATGTCTGGGACCGGGAATCAAACCCGGTCCCAGACACAGCGCCTGGGTTCCTGCTGCTATGGCTCAGTCCAGTGAGCGACAGTAGTTGCTTGGCAGAACCCACTCCCAGTAGAGGTCTTAACCACTGCCTGGGATTGTGTGAATGGTGCAATACCGCATACAGCAGTATACGCGGAATTGCACCATTCACTGTCATGGACAGTGCTGTGTCAGGTTAGCTATAATGTCGTACGCTATTAAGCGTATGCCATTATGACCCAGTAGGTCCTTCTTCATCCTCACCCACACTTCCCGCCTCCATTCTCCCTGATTGTCCTACTCTCCCTGGCATGCTAGTTATAATTTCCTCTCATCTCCTTCACTTCACCTTCCTCGAGTCCCTCTGACCCTCCCTTATTCTTCTTCTTCCAATTAGCATCTCAATGGCTCTGTAAGTCTCTTCATTGCCTTGCTACTTACAGTCGCAGGTCATAATGAGCTCAACCCCAGCCCTGTCCTGTCATCCTCTTACCCCAAAGGGCTGAGAGTGGCCCATGTCAACACCCGCAGTTTTATCCCTAAAACTGACCAGCTGCAAACACTCATGGTTAACCTGAAGCCTAATCTATTGGTGAGCTGTACAGGTGTCATCCTTCAGTCAGTGAGCTAATCACCTCCATCTCCTCCCATGACCTCTCTGGTGAGTTACTTATCCAAGGTGATTTCAAGCTCAGTTGGCTTTCCCTTCTCTACTTGAATTTTACCTGAATGTTAAGTCCCTCTACAATTACAACACGTCTCCTACCACTTTTGCCTACATTTCAAGTCTCTAAATCATTCCTTCTAGGACTGGGTCAACTCCTCCCATCCCCATCATGTTGTGGTATCCTCCCTGATGCCTTCAGTGACCACCATATGGTTTACTGTGTACATAAGATTCATCATCCCAAAGCTCCTCATGAATTCATCCACATCTGTTTCTTCCAGTCATTGGACTTGTCACACATCCATGCTGACCCATTAGCCACCAAGTGGTCTCCTATCTCCACAGCTGGTAACATTGACAATGTCCTCAAATTCTTCACCTCCATATTTATGTCTGTCTGGGATCATAATGCTCCCATTATAAGAACCAGGGTCTGAGGATTTTCCCTCCCATTGATCTCAGTAGAATTGCTGGCTTGTCACCATGTGCATAACCTTTCCTGGAGGACCTACAAGTCTACTGGCTCCCCTTCTGAACTGATAAATTACCAGGTGTCTTCATATTGCTTGTGCTAGAGCTACAAGGCCTGCAAAGTCTGAAAACTTGCATCTAATCTCCAGAACAACCTTAATCACCTCTCTGAGTTCTGGATAGTAACCCATGCCCTGTTCTCCTCTCCAACACTGTCCCCTCTCCCTATTTTCAAGGTGTCTGACTCTTCTATCTTTGACCCTTCTGCTGCAGTCACCTCATATTTCAATTCCTTTTTCACCTTCTGTGCCTGCTCTGTCCTCTCTTCCTCATCTTCCCCTCAATCTTACTCTTCTTCTCTACCCTCTCATTCTACTTCTCTGCCTTCCCTACTGCCCATCTTCCAATATTTCCTTCTTTCCCACCACCCCTGCTACTTCTCTTCAGGCCCTTTTAGCTCTAAACCCAGAAAAATGTGGGAGCCCTGATGGTCTTGACCCTAAACTCCTGTATCTCTCTGCTTGTGCCTGTACCTTCCGTCACCTACTTCCTCAATCTCTCCTTCTCCTTATCCTAAGTCCTTAGATCTTGAAAGTTTCCTACAGTCATTCATTTTCCTAAAGGGGGTGACTCCTCTTTGCCCAGCAACTACCATCCTATCTCTCTACTCTCTACTGTGGCTATACTCCAGGAACACCTTGTTCTCTCCTAACTCTTACTTTTTCTTGACTCAATCTCTTTCTTTAATCTTTTCCAGTCTGGTTTCAGGAAGTCCAACTCCACCTCCACTTCTCTCCTTCAGCTTTCTGGTACTGTCCTCTGGCATGGATCAGGGCCTAGTCTCCTCTCTCCTCTTTGTTTACTTGGCCAAAGTTTTCAACACTGTTGTCTACCCCAATTTCCTTGACAAACTTAAGGCAGCTGTACTCCCTACCTCTTTAGTTGAGTGGTTCCGCTCTTATCTTGAGGGCAGGTTACAAGCTGTTCGTACTGTAAACTTCTTCTCCCCCCTTTCCCATTCTACTCAGGAGTTCTGCAAGGGTTTGCCTGTGGCCCAGTTCTTTTCAACTTTTTCTAAATGGCCACCCCACTGCCTTCTCCTCCTCCCTGTCCATTTATATGTATGCAGATAATATGGTATTCTTTACCTCTGACATCTATGCCCTTGACCTTACAGCTCAGCACCAACTCAACTTTAGCAACATCCAGCACTGGTGCCATGAAAACCAGCTGTCCCTCAATGCAAAGAAAATTATCTCTTTGCTTTTGGCTCCAGACAGAGGCTTGCTAGATTAGCCTCTCTTCCCTTTTTCCATACCCATGAAGGTGCCATTATTGAAGGTGTCTCCTCCTTCAAGTACCTCAGGTTCTGGCTGGACCATCACCTTGATTTCTCTGTTCATATGGATGCAGTCCACATGAAGCTTCACCCTAAACTTAGTGCATTTTATTTATTTATTTAGTTTTAGTTAACCAGGAAAGGTGCACTAGCCATAGCAATGACTATTTTCAGGCATGACCGGGGAGTTTAAATAAAAAACAATACAATTTGAAAACAGGACAGAGCAATCCAAACATAAAACAGTAGGTGACTTAATAAATAGAAATAGTAGTAATATAGTACAGGCAGTAGAAATACAATTGATTGATTGATTGATTCAGCAGAAACTATACAACGTAGAACTATGGGAGAGCAACAATAAAACATATGTAGGCAAACATTAGGTAGCAGTCTAAAGAGCTTGAAAAACAAAGCATAGTGGTAACTTAAATAGTAGAAGAAGGTGGGAAATGTAGTGTTAGCAGGAGTATTTGGGGGAAGGAGATATGAGGAGGTAGGATAGGATAGGAAAGGAAAAACTGAGGTAAGAGATGATGGCTAAAATGCAGTTAAAGTTTAAATATGACAGGATAGGAAACAGTCTGACAGTGCAAAAAATGTGTGTTTAGAAGAGCACATTAGGTTGTTGGGGTAGGAGTCATTAAGAAAATTTACTGGTCTGAGGCAGTTTGAAGCAAGAGCAGGAGTATGAGACAGCAAGATGGTCACACAGCAAAATTTTGAAAGAGGCATGGGATGATGCCTGATGAATAGTTAGAGGGATGGAGTTCCATTTTTTGGGGGGCAAAGCAGGAGAAAGTGCTAGCACCTTTTGAGGAGTGATGTCTTGGGATGATAACATGGGCATAGGCAGCAGAGCGTAGTTCATAGATTGATGTCAAGTTTAGAAATAGGTCCACCAGTGTGTTTGGCATTTGATTCTGAATGATATTATCTATGATTGAACAGAGTGCATAATCTCGGGAGGCTGCCAGAGAAAGCCAACTGAGTTCCCCGTAGAGGAGGCAGTGGTGTTTTAGCCTATGTGAGGAGGATGCACATCTACAGATATTGTTGTATGCAACATCCCGCTTCTGAAAGCTAGTCTTACCTGTAGAGGCATATGCTGCTACTCCATAGGTGAGAGACAGAAGGAGGAGGCCTCGAGCATTGGCAAGTCTAGCTGAGAGAGTGCGTATGTAGGTAGACCGGTAGGCCATACCAAGTTTCATGTTGGCCATTTTGCAAGTCTGTTTGATATGGAAATCAAAAGTGAGGGCTGGATCGAGGGTGATACCCAGATATTTAAAGGAGGATACCACTATAACAGATGAGCCATTTCTAGCAGAGACATTAAAAGTGGGTTGGATAAGTTTACGTTTTGCATTGGGACCAAACAAGAAGTGGAGCATCCTGCATCCAGCCCACAGTGGGATCCTCATGGTATGTATGGTATGGTATGGTATGGTATGGTATGGTATGGTAAAATGTTATTCATATTCAATATGAACAGGATTAAATTCCTTTGTGTAATAAAACTCATTTACAAGGAGGTCCATAAAACATAGGCAGTAGTTCCACATATAAAATAAACATAATGACAATTTATTATACATGTAAAAAATAAATCAGTATTAAATTATCCAAATACATTTCAAATTGCATTATGCAGAACTTAAGTTAAATACTTGTGCCTCCTTCTCCTCATCTTCACTTATGGTGACATTGTTTACAGTGCTGCTTCCAAGTCTACCTTAGCCAGACTGGACCCCCTCTTTCACTCCTGTTGATATGCAATCAACAAACTCCTGCACATTCACTGCTGTTCTTTGTACACCTCCCTTTCCCTCCACTCTCTTGATGCCAGGTTCCTTGCATACTGTTCCTCCTTTATTTCCAAATTATGGTTTGGCCTTGCCCCCTCGTATCTTGCTTCTCTTTTCCTCTATTCCTCCTTCTATTTCTTACTCACTTTACAATGCTTTTTCTCACTGAGCTCTATGATGCCAGCTCAACAATAGTTTTGTCAACCAGCATCTCATCGACAGGAATTGTGTTGACTGCAAGTTGCAGTTGCCATAATTCCAGTGTGTCTCCCAGTCTGTTTTTCTTCTGGGAGGTTCGCCCCTGAACCCCCCATGCAGGGGGTCTGCCCACAGAACCCTCCATATTAAGGATTCTCAACTCCAGTTGGAGTTGATTTGGGAAGGGGGTGCAGGACTTGGAGACAGTGTGCCCGTGTGTTGGGCACACCAAGACAGCAACCTGTCGGCAACCTGTCAAGTTTGTCAACAGGTTGGTAGGTCGCTGTGTTGGTGTCTCTGTTGGGGGGCATACCCTCTCACTCTCTTGTTCTCCCTCCAGTTAAATCCACTGATGGCTAAGCTGCCTTCTCTTTTCACTTCCCTACCCCCTTTCATTAACTCTGCTGCTTCCCTTCATGCTCTGTCATCTCTCCTCCATGATTTCACTGCTTGCTTCTGCAGTTTCCTTCTGATACAGGGTTGGACTTCTGTTGGCTTCTCTTCCCACTAAATTGACATTGACATACTCTCCCCAGTTTTAAGACACTACTCCTACCCCTTATACCATTGCATTATTGCTCTCTACTTATTGTTCTAACTGCTCTTCTTTTTGCAATTTACTGTATTGCATAATTCCTTCTCAGATATGTTTCCTGTCATCCCTTTTTTTGTTTTACCTAACTCCGTATTATTGAAGTTTTGTACTTTGTATTTCCATTTGTCTCTTCTTTTCCCATTCTCCCCAGGATGCATCTGGAAATGAGCTGATACCATCTCAGAATGTCTTTCTTGGTAACATTTTTGAAATAAATAAATAGAAATAAAATAAATGACATAGTTTATACGTGTTAATACACATTAATTATTTTATGCACAAACATTAAACAGTGCAGGCATTTCTTTGCAGTTGCTCCTGATACTGAGTTGCACTTCTGTCCACTGCCCTCCATCCTATACCTACACTACTACAGCACCTTCTTCACAGGTGACAGATATTACCCTTACCCCTTACGTTACTGCATTATTGCTCTCTACTATTGTTCATATTACTTTTTGGTAAGCAGTTTATTGTATTGCATACAGTATTCATGCCCAGATGCATTGCCTGTAATTACTCTTCTCTCTCCTCTTCTTATCCCTTCTCCCCACCCCCGATGCATCTGGAAATGAGCTGATATCAGCTCAGTATGTCTTTCCTGGTAAAATCTTTGAACTAAATAAATAAATAAAAATAAAACTGCAGAGTGTACATCTGTTAATACACATCAAATATCATACAAATGGTACATTAAAACAATGCAGTTGTACATGTTAATATACGCTAAATATTGTACTCAAAGTACATTAAAAGAAGTACAAACCAAGGTTGAAATCAAATAGTTAAGTAATCTGTTTTAAAATAGTTTATAAACAGTTTAAGACAGAAATTTCCTTGGATATTGTACAACAACTTTGGTCCAAAGTAAGAAAATGAACATTCACATATTTTTATTTTGACCCTTTTTTCTTAAAAGTACAGAGAACGGTATGTAACACAATGACAATTAGTGTGCACAAAGTTATTTGTTAGCAGTAGAGGCCATTTTTTTATTTAAAAACTTGTTAGCCAGGTAACTCCAAGAGCATCATATACCCATTTTTATGGAGGACCCAGACAAATAACAATTAACACATTATATACATAAAATTCTCACAAAACATACATACAAGAAACCAGAAACATTAATTACACACACAGTTATACTGAATCAATCCAATGATACTTAGACTTATTAATATAGTATTTCTTCAAATTCTGTTTACAGGTATATTAGGATGCAGAGTAATGTAATGTGGATGGAAATGAGTTCCATTTTTTAAACACTGTGCAGACAAATGAACACTGAGCTGAGAATGATATTTACAGAGCTATTCTGAAACAAGAGTGTTGACACAGAGTGGGTTGAGTGTCTACATCTTCCTATTTTAATCAGATCCTTTTAAGATAATTGTTCATTACTATACCAAAATCTCCAAAAAGAAATGAACCTAAAATAAAAACAACAATATTCAAGTGAGTACCAGTTAAGAGAAGAATATAATATACAGTGATGTATTAACCAAGAACTAACCAATACATAGTGGCATGCATTATGATAAACAACTCTAACTCTACTTAAAGTGATTTTCAGAGATTAGGGGACAACTTTCATTAAATTGAAGCTTGTGCTGGAGATAGTCTCTCTGCATAAATGTTAATAATTTTTTCTGCAGCTATTACTGAATGGGAAAGGATCATAGTTTAGTCCTGACAAGATGACCAGCCAATCCCTTCTGCTTCCCAATTAATTTCCATGCCCCCATGCTCAGGCACGATACAGTATGATGAGCAGCAAGGGAGAGCAAGCAGGCACGCCCCATTGAAATGAATGGAGGTATTTTCTTATTAGCATTTTCTACATTATGATGGCAAGTTAGAGATTAATGAAGGCCACCATTCGAGTAATAAAGCCCTTGTTAGTATGAGCAGTGGCCTTCATTAATCTCTAACTTGCCATCATAATGTACAAAATGATAATAAAACAAATTCTGGTCAGAGCTGATAGGGCTGCAGCTGAAGAATTTGGAGTAAAAATATTGAAAATTACCAGTAATGAGCCTGCATTAGCAAAATGTAATGTAGGCTCATAAATTTGTTGTTCTGTAACATTTGTACACCAAGGCCTGGATATTCAAAAGGGTTTACGCCATGCGCAACAGGGTTGCGCATGCGCAAGTCCAAAATGCGCCATTCTGCGATATTCAGCAGGAGGCAGTTATGCCACTGGCATCAGGTTATGAAGAGAGCAATGCAAATGAATGCATGCTCAACAGGAGGAGGATCCATGCATAACCTCGCGGACCCGATATTCCAGTCGGGTTGTGCAGAGTGTGCATCGCAACCAACCTGTGCCTGCACAACCTTGAGCCCCAAAAAGGCTTAAGTTGAGGGCCACCCACAGGTGAGCTGCTGCATTGCAAGGCGCAACAGCAGCTGCCACCCCTGGCTGGCCCCAACTCTTTCCTGTGCCCCACCAGCCCAATCGCGGGCATAGTGTAACCGACTCCCCCTGCCCACACATCTCCACAGCCCGATCACGGGCAGTACAGGTACATATAACACCCCATATCCCAAAGCCCGATCGCGGGCATAAGCGTGTATGAACCCCCAGTGCCCGATCGCGGAGCAGGATAACCCCTCAACCCAAATATCTCCCTGGTGGTCCAGTGGACCGTAAAGCCCGATCATGGGCAGAATCATCACAAACCCCCAAACATCTCCCTGGTGTCTAGTGTCCCCACCCACAAAGCCCCTCCACCCGCTCCCCCTCAGCGGCGGGCGACAGCATCCCACCCGCCTGCCGCCCCGCTGCCCGCCGACTGACTGTCGGTGAGGGCTGCACCCGTAGTGCAGAGCTACAGCCAATGGGCTTGCAGCCATACCGTACATGACAGTCGAATTTGTGAATGATGTCCATTCACCGTCTGGACTGGCATATATGATATAGGCTACAAGCTCAATAACTCAACTATCAATAGGCATGCAACCCACGGACAGTCAATCACGGCCAGCAGCTGGCGGAGTGGGATATTCGCCCGCTGGCTGCGGGGAGGCGGGGTGGAGGCCGAAATATCACCCGGCCACACCCTGCGCAGCTATTTTGAGCAGTGCAAGGGCTTGCGCCTCAGAATGGCGCAGTTTGAATATCCAGGCCAGGGTCTGCAATATCAAGTTTTGAAATGCAAAAACACATTTTGGGCTGGAGTTGAAAAATGACAGCTGTCACATTCATGAGGTGCTGTAAAGAAATGGCTATGTTGAAAACCTGGGGTAAAAATATTGAAATTACCAAACTTATGTGCCTGCATTCACAAAATTCAACGTAGGCTCATAACTTTGTTTTTTTCTTTCAAATATTTTTACACCAAATTTTCAACATAGCCATCTTATGACCACACCTCAGGAACAACGGTGGAGAAAATGTTCTAATCCTCACCAAAAGGTGACTTCATGCAGCGACCATGAAGTCACCTTTTGGGACTGATTTACCTAATGTCACTTGCATCATTCATGAGATGGTGTCCCAAAAAAGGTATGTAAAAAAATTGGAGCAAAAATATTGAAAAATGGCCAAGTTATGCTATTAAGTTCAAAATCTCATTGAAACACATTGAACTGCATACCTGGTTTCCTCAGTCTGTGGTTCATCATTACAGAGTGAAGCCATGTCTGTGGTCCAGAGAGGATTATAATGTTGGACCCCTGATGGATAAGTAAGGGTTTTGGGGGTGTGGGGTGGTGGGTGCTGAGTGGGAGAGTTGGGTGGGGGACAGAAACGTCCAGAAAATACATCAGTGGACAGTTTTTTTTTTTACAGGGTTTTAAAAAAGAAATGAGGCTCCCAATCATGACACTGGGGGATTGGTCAACCCCACAGAATCACTGCTACATTTATGGGGGTTGAGAAATGGGCACTGAGAGGGAAGGTCTGGTGGGGGAACATTTAAAAATAACATAGAGGAGTCCTGATGGTGACACTGAGGGAATGGGCACCCCCAATGTTACTCTTATGTTTCTGTGAGCTGGTGGGTGTTGAGAGGGAGGGTCAGGTAGGGGGAGTATTTATAAATAGTGCAGTGCCCCTGAAGGCAAGGCATGGAGTACTCCAGGGATGCCATGGATGTGGAGGTGATTGTGCTCTGTGTCCAACATGTTGTTCGGTTGGAAGAAATGCATTGAGTCCTTTTTCTGTAGTAAGAGGTCTGCAAGGCTACACCCAATGCAGCCCTAAAAATGGACTTCTGGGATCCTTCAAATCCCCCTAGACCTAACTGCACAGGGATCTTTATGAGGATCATTGTTAGAGTATCTCACCCCATCAGCCATAACTGGCCCTGGCATTAGCCAGTTTAGTTTCTTTTATCATTAGCTTATTTTACCATTTTACTATTAAAATTGAGTATAATCAAAACAGATGTTCCTATAAATTAATATTCTGATGAAACAGACCATGGATCAAATGGCCCTAAATGTGCCTGAATAATGGTAGACAGGAACAGAAATTATAGGACTCATAAAGTCAAAAAAGATGTAGAAACAGAATAAACAAAGTGCAATAAGCAAAACAACCTTGTGATGAGCTAGGTAAAATAGCCATAAATATAAAAAAACACATTGGCCCAGATATTCAAAAGGGTTGCGCCATGCGCAATAGAGATGCACCAATGCAAGTACGAAAATGCACCATTCTGCGATATTCAGCGGGAGGCAACTGCACCTCACAAGTTGCAATGTGCAAGAGTGCAATGGTAATGAATGCATGGGGAGGAACCATGAATAAATGGCACAGTGTGATATTCAAGAGCATGCGCCATGCACAATAGGGGAGCAAGCAGAAGGTGTGCGATAGTGGAAATGATCCAAAATAAAAAGGAACAAGAGAGAGGTGCAAGAACGCTACAGGGAAGCCAGAGGTGGAAACAAGGTGACAGCAAAAGGAAAGAGGGTAGCAGTGAGTGGGACTGGGCAGGAGCAGGACAGGGCACACCTGGGAACAAACAAGAACAGGACAGGAGTGGGGAGCCTGTACCACTGTGCAGGAGAGACAGGGAAGTGCCACAGTGGACTGAGGGCAGTGGCAGTAGGCAGGACAGCCAAAGGCTGGAAGTGTACCCGGTGCAGGGGGAGCATCACAAAGGACAGTGGAGGGAATGGGATAACAGCTGCCGGGGGGGGACACCACCCAGGGACATGACCAGTGCCACCTTCCAGATAGAGGTGGTAATGAGGGGTGTGAGAAGACAGGCAGCAGGGGGGCACGGCCGTAGAATGGCCCATCGGAAGTATGCCCCCGACAGGTGGTACTGAGCCCGCACCACCTTTGAGCAATACAGTGACACAGAGATTGTGGGCCAGTACCGTCTGAACCGGGTGATCCTGAGGTGACTCTGTGAGCTGTACAGTGATGAGATGCAGGCACCCACATGACGGAGCCATGCTCTGTCATTGGAGACAAAGGTGACAGCTGTCATGTGCCTGCTCACCATGGGTACTTTCTAGAGACCAACAGGGGACACAACAGGCATAACCCAGTCAGCCGCGTCACACCTACTCACACAATTCCTCAGCGCACTGCTGCCACATGCTGTGGAGTACATCCATTTCCGCAGCACACAGGCGGAGTGCACAGCGCACATACAAGAGTTCCTTAGGGTAGCACGTATGCTTGGCATGCTCGGGGCCATTGACTGCACCCATGTGGCCATCCGCACACCACCTGGCCTGGATGGTGTAGCATACATCAACAGAAAGGGTTATGCTAGCATCAACTGCCAGGTGGTGTGTGATGCCAGGTGGTGCATAACCAATGTCTGTGCCATGCACCTTGGGGGAGCACATGATGCCTTCATCTGGCACCAGTCTGCACTGTGCCACAGGTTTGAGAGTGGGGACATCCCCACTGGCCACCTAGTGGGTGAGTATGCACATCACGTGGGATGACATGGGCATCGGGGGGTGCATAGTTAGAGGTGCCATGGGTACCGGCCTTGACGGCCCATGGCAGAGCGACACTGACCACCATACTAATGTCCACCCTCTACATACAGGTGACAGTGGCTACCCACTCTGTCCCTGGCTACTCACACCATGACGGCACCCCATGACCCCATCGCAGCAATGGTACAGTGAGGCACATGCCACCACACATAATGTCATTGAGCGGGTGTCTGGGATGCTGAAGGCACGTTTCCATTGCCTGGACACGTCTGGCAATGCCCTACAGTACAGCCCCTCAAAGGCCTGTGGGCTATTCCTGGCCTGTTGCATCCTGCACAACATGGCCAATGACTGTGGGATAGCAGTAGAGGTCAAAGAGGGGGGAAAGCGATGGGGACGATGAAGACGCCGGTCCAGACAGTGATGGGCATCCACCCCTTGGGCGAAGGGACCCCCACCTGATCAGAATGTCACAGCTGCACCAGGATACCATCACAGAGGAGCACTTCGACCAACACAGGTAGGTCATGGGGCCATGTGCAACCACCAGTGGCAAGGGCACAACCCACAAACATGCATGGATGAACCCCAGGGGCACATGGTGGCAAGAGAATTGGCTGAGCGTGGAACTGCACACGCCGTGAGGGATGGGCAAGGCCTAACATGACACGCAATCACGCATGCACACACACACACACCCACCCACACACCCCACAAGACATGCACAAGGGGGAGAAGGCATGCCGACCCCAACTGCTACCCCTAGCTACACACAGGTCCACAGACTACCACGCCCAGTGCCCATCATTGTGCATGTCTCAAATGCTGGGCACCATTGCACACTGGCAGACAGCGCAACACAGGCATCATCATGCACATGCCACAGTGGCCAGCAGCCCGGAGGGTGTGCACATGGACAGTGTGTGTGTGCAGGGCCGGGTACCCCACCTGTGCGTCACACAATGCACAACACACTGCACACAGGGCAGCGTCAGACAGTAGCCATGGTGGGAGACAGGTCAGTCATGCGGCACTGTGCCACGGCCACCACGGATGCATGGGAGGCCCTGCTGAGACCTGCCAGCTGTGACAGGCTGACCATTGTCCTCATGGGGTGGCATCGACGGTCCCCCAGGGGTGACGCTGCTGGAACATGACCGTGTTCAAGCAGGGGTCTGCAGCTCACTGAACATGCCAGAACCAGGCATGATCGGGATGCCCACATCTGAACCCGGTGTCGACATGGAGGGTGTCACACGATGCCGGGAACGGGGGGGTGGACATGACACTGCACGGTGTCTATGGTGCACGGGCAACAAACTGTGTGCCCAATGTGGCCATGACAGCTATGAATGCACGTGTCTGCCTGTCAATGGCAGCTGTCACATCCTCCCGCTGCCAGGCCATCTCTGCCAGGAGCAGAGTGTAGTCTCTGCTGCGCCGCTCCTCTGCCTGGTGCAGAACCGCACTAAGTGCATCCACCGCCCTAACAAGCCATGACTGCTGATCCACAGAAGCCTGGAGTAGTCGGCTGTGCTCATCAAAGAGGTTATCCACCGGATCGGCATGATGTCCCTCATGGTGTTCCTGGCTGTGCTGGGCATCACCCCTTGATGATGGGCGCTGCACACCAGAGCCATGCCGGGGCATGTCCACACATGGTGCACTGATGCCACCCCCTGACACTGTCCCCCCATCACCATTGGCCAACTGCTGACACTGTCCCTCCAGCCACCACTCACCAGGGCTCACCGGTGCTGCCGCAGCAGCCACAACAGCCCCACACCGGCCTGGATGCACACCAGTGCTGTGCCACTGGTGCATACAGGCACAGGCTGGGACTGTGATGTCACGCAGGCCTCCATGGTGGCACCACCCATGGCTATGCCTGTGCCGTTACCTGCTGTGGGGCCATCCTGCAGCCCACACGTACCACTGTCCATGATGTGTCCTCCATCATCATCAGTGCCGTATCTGGCACCAGTCTGTGTCACAGCATGCTGGCATCCATGGACGCTGTCATGCTGGGACACGGGAAGGGCCTCCTCCACACCAGCACCACCAATTTCAGTCCGGACAGACAGGTGGGTATACTGTTGTCCTGACCCTCAGACACCTGTGGGGGTGGATGGGCGCTCCTCTGTGTCCAGGGTATCACCCTCAGTGGACACACCCACCACTGCTGACCCATGTAGACGCTCAGGAGCTGTAAGGGAACACAGTAGCATTAATGTCTCTGCCCTTCCCTGTGGCATTCCCCCAACCCCTCCACACAGTGACAGAACAGGACCAACCATGCAGTGACAGGCTGCCACCCGTCTGGAAGCCACCACCTGGAATGCCCACTAGGGCACAATGCCGCATGCTGCCAGCCACCCACTCCTCCTGTGGCATCAGGCATGGCACATCTGGCTGTCCACCACCAGTTGCAGCATGTGCTGCCCTGATGGCAGCCACCTTATCTTTTATTCTCCTCTTGTCCATGCCCACTTTCTTCTTGCACTCCTGCATGGACCGCTGGTGGCTGCCATGCTGGTTGACAGCACGCGCTACCTCATCCCATGCTGCAGCATGGGCCTGTGTGTTCCCCACTGTCCACTGAGCAGCGGTTCCCTGTCGAGGTAGGGCTCAAACAGGGCATCTGATTCTGCCCAGGTGAAGTTGGGCCTCCTCTGTCTCCCACCTCTCTGTTCCTCCTCCTCCTCCTCCTCACGTTCAGTCATTATTGATCCTGTGGGAATGGCAGGTGTTACCTCTGAATGTGCAGTCCCATGCATCTCCCACACACCACAGTCCACACTTCCAAACAGCATGCAACCCACCACAATAGACTACAATACCAAACAATGACCTCTGAAGCCCCATGTTGCATTTATATAACGCAAGGCATGCAAATAAGGTGAGCCGCAACTTTAAGTGGATGCTAATGCAGTGGCTGCGCCATGGAATTGCTGATGAGCTGACTTGCATATGCTGGCTGAATATCACGCTGTTGTGCCTTGCGGAATTGTGTTGAGCGTGCTCAGGCAAAGGCGCTGCTCTGTGACGTGTGCAGTAGGCACCACATGACGCATGTCCGGGGCTACTGACACCAACGCTTGCTGTGCTGATGCTGTGCTGAGAGCAGGAGGCAGTGCAAGGCATGACCACCACTGTGCCAGTGGTGCTAGTGGGCTGTTCACATGTATAGCGCTCGTGCCCTGGAGCGCCATAGATGCCATGGTGTCACAGCGCGGTAGGCCACTGCAGAGTGTCACACACAGGCACCCATCCGTGCTACACGCAGGCAGTCCCAATCACGCTGTGGCAGTCTGTGCGCGACAGACCCTTGACCCTTTGGTTGACCTTTGCCCCCTAGGCGCATGCATTCGCATGGGTGCACCCCTATCGTGCTGTTCGGTGACAGCACGATGGGGAATGGCAACGCTATACCTTGCAGCATCTGCATGTGGTGGATGTGCGCTACAGAGTGCCATTTTGTTAACCTAGCTGCTGTAGTCATGGCACGCAGGAGAGCAGCCCTGTGAAGCCCCCTTGAGCTGGCCAATTTGGTGGCCATTGTAGAGCCCCATGCTGGGACCCTGTTTGGGGATGTGCCCTTGGATAGGGCTAGGAATGCAGTGTGGGAGGAGGTGGCAGTGTCACTGGAGGAGGCCACCGGTATCTCCAGGAGTCCAGAGCAGTGTCAGCACCCTTATGGGGACCTCTGGCGGAGGGACCCAGACAGGCTTGCCCATCTACTGGTACACGCCAGGCGAGGCGCAGTGCCACATCCAGGTAGGTGCTCTATCCATACACTGGTATCATCCATCCAGGTTTCGCAGTGGGCATGTGTCCACCTCAGGGGGGCTGTCCAGTGTGGGCAGTTTTTGATACATTTCTGGGGAGAGTTTGGAAAACATGAATTCCAGTATCGAGGCACCCCATTGCCCATATCAAGCATATTTGTTCGTAAACAGGAATATATTAGTGATACTGCATAGGGTTTCCCACATACCAGAATCAAAGACTCCAACCAGGCACAGCTGTCATCCAAATTCGACATACCCGTAAAAAACTTTATCAAAAGATGCCTAAGATGCCAAACTTTGAAAATCTGTTTCTGGTCTATGTAATAGGAAGCCAGTATGGTGGCTGAATTCATGCATGATCCCTTAGTAAACAATTCACCAACCCAGATATTGTTAAATGGGGGAAGCCAATGTGGTGAAATGATTTTACCTCCAATCCGGAGATTCGGATTCCCAACCATTGGCTGCCTGGGATCTTCAGTGTTCTGGTATTTGAGAAATGTACATAATTGACTATGTGCCCAAAGGGATACTAGCATGGGAAAATTACCTAAACTAGAGGGGAAGACTTCTGATGGAAACATACAAGACAGCCTCCTTAGCCATATTCAAATTATTAATTATCTCTCTATCCAATAATAGCCATTCTGGTGTATATGACGCAGAGGCAATCTCTTTCTGGGATATAAACCATCTTATTTATTTTATTTAGTTTTTGTTGACCGGGTAAGTGCACTAGACAAATCCTGCCTATTTTCAGGCACGGCCCGGGGGAGGGGGATACAGATGAATGTCAATTGACCTTGAACCAGATTAAGCTGTTGGTGGTATTTTTTAGTGAATGAGGGAAATTTGGCCAGGACACGGGGGGAAATTCCCCTACTGCATTGCCATCAGTAGGGGGAGATTTTGGCCATCTGTTGTTAGTGATGGCCACTTGGAGCAAGGCTGAATAGTGTGCAGATGCACTTCAGGTAGGAGTGTTAGCCTCCTCTTCTACTGATGTATTGCCAGAGGCGGAGAAAGAGAATGTGAATCAGGAACCCGTTTATGGAAAGGACGACAATGGTACGGATGTTTATGCTTCAGCAGAAGATATTTTTGCCACTGTTTCTAAATCAAATCAGGCTAAAGTTTGCTCCAAAGGACAAACACCTGAAAGAAATGTTGCATTTATAGGAAATTAAGAATTTGAGCAAGAAGTTTTATCAAGTTGGTCTGCCTTTAATTCCGAATAGCGGGATGGATCTTCTGTCATTTTGGCTCCTTCAACTGTCAGTTCAGCATCTGACTCAGCACCATCAAAGGCTTCACCGAGGCTGGGTGAGTCATTTCCTCCTGTGGTGCCTTTTTCAATCAAAACTGACTCTGAGGTGTCACAGGCTGGCAGTTTAAACTCTACTAAGGTAGAAGTGTGCCAAAAGCCTTCAGTTTTTTCAGCTGTACAATTAAACAGTCAAACTCCCTTTGGTTTCAATATGAGTAAACCTATTGTCCGATTACAGAGGAGTAACATGGACTGTGAGCCGGGTCCTCATCTTTCTAAATCAGCTGGTTTTGTATTCAAACCCCCTGAGACACCCGACAGGTCGATGAAACCACAAAGCCCTGTGAAATATCAAACTGCATAATCAGCAATCTTCTCCTACAGTATTTTCATTTACTGACATTGCAAGCATAAAAACATGTTCAGATTCAGGCAGAAACTTTGTGCTTTAAGAGAATCTTGCTGTTTCCAATGCACAACAGTTTCTTAAAAATCCTGCTTGTTCTTCCAATAATGTTACACCCGCTGAAGGACCAGCTTTGTCTTGCAATACCTGGTCTCCACAGAAAGCACTTTTAGAAGCTGGATGGAAAAACATGTCTGGGGGAAACTGGCTCCCTGATCCAGCATGGGACTTGACTTTTGATTTCATGTTGACCTCACCAGATTAGAAACCAGGGCCCCAAACACGACCTGTGAGCACTCCTACTAATCAACAGGATTTATCTGAAATGTTAGTGGAGACTTTAGCTTTTAACAAAGATCACAAATGTAGACAGAACAAGGATCCTATAATTGTTCTGGATAACACTAAGTCTCTACAAGAAAATCATAAGGAAGATCCTAACCGGGATAGTAAAAACACTGACACTCATCAAAAACCTTTGATATCAGATTTATTCACACATGCAAAAAAAGAAGCAGCCCCTATAAGAAATGTTGTTTGCATAAGAAACAAAGGGAGCTTAGCAGAAAGATCAGACTGCTATTATGTTGGCAGGACCTTATTAAAAGACTCCTTACATTTTTCACATACTGATGTTTTTGCATTTATAAATATATCAGAAGACAACTTTGACGTCAGTTTTCGGATGTCACATGCTTTAGACTTGTTTTGGGAATGTTATGGCCAAGTTAAGTTCTCTCCCATATGGACCCCCTTTTTAGTGATTCCGCTTACAAAGCAACTTGTAAAGTATGTTACAGTTATGTTTCGGAATGAGGGGGTCCATGTGGAAGATATCGCTTTCTGGCTAAATTAAAAATGTGATGTGCTTAGTACTCCAGAAGCAATTCTGGATTCTGAAAAATTCTGGATGGGAGGTTGGAAATATAAAGTTAAACTCTGACAGAATGATTCTGGAATTGAACATATTACTAATTCTTTCCTTTTAAGGAGGGATAGAGGGGTTTGTTTTTATGGGATGCAGCCAAGAACTTGTTATAAGTGTGGGGCTCATACTCATTTATCAAGTACCTGTGACAAACTGCGTTGTGATAAGTGCGGAGAAATAGGCCATGTCACAATGCAATGTGCCAATCACACGAAGTGTGATCTATGTGAAGAGTATGTGCACACTTTTGGAGATTGCCTTTGGGCTGCAAAGAATAAGGCATACTGTGTCAGCCCTGAATTGCTTATATAGCAAGCCCAAGAGACAGTAGCTCCTTCAGAAAAAATTCCCCCCCTCCAGAGCAGTCCCTGCCAGGCCCCTCACCACTACCTCACTCTTCCTCTCCAATCTCTGAGTTGCCTAAAATCACATTAGTTCAGGACCCGCCCTCCTGTTTTAGTGACAGGTCCAGTAGAACTTTCTCAGGATACCATTCTGGTATCAGATAAAGTCTCTGCTTCTGATTCACAGCTGTTACTTCCAGTTTGCTATAAAGATTCTCCAGGTTTGGAGGAGCATTTTTCTGCACCCTTTGTTGTTTCACCTCTTTCTGGAAGGTGGTCTACTAGATCTTCTAAGTCTAAATTACCCCCTTTCCCCAGAAACTCTGGAGACTGAAAATTCCTATTCAGCACTTTTTTGGGGTGACTCTAAAATGGATCACAGGGATTCAGATTCACAGGCCTCGACCTTAGAACCTCCTTCTCAGAGTACTGGTGATTATAAGGGTAAAAACAAGAAAAAAAAGAAAAAATAATTAATGAACTCTGACTTTTCACAAACATGACAACATTTATTTGGGGTTCTTTTAATACACACAGTATCCTTAACTATGAGAAACATCAGGCAGTTTTTCAATATGTTCATTATTTCCAAATTTATGTATGTTTCATGCAAGAAACTTGGATGCATTCTGCAGAACAATTAGTGGCTTTTAAAAGGGATTGGCAATGGGGCCCTTCCTATTGGTCATTCGGTCCACACAAGGCAGATGGTACTGGTATCCTTTTTAATTCTTATAAATTCACTATAAGGAAACCGATAGATTTAAATGCAGGGAGGGTTTTGATACTGGATGGTTTATGGGAAGAGACAAACTTCAGATTTATTAATATTTATAATCCTGAAACTAAAGCTGAGAGGGTAGCTTTTTGAAAGCTATTCAACCTTTTCTAGTTATTAATTTACTAGTTCTTTTTGGAGGAGATTTTAATTGTACTTTACATCTGAAGAAAGAGGCCTCTCACTCTCAGGTTAAAAAAAAATATTGTGATTCCCATGCATTAGATCATTTGGTTAAAACTGCAGATCTTATAGATTGTAGGAAATAGCAGATTTCAGTGCCAAACTTTACATATGTTCGCAGTAACTTATTTACCACAATAGATTACTTATTTGTTTCCCCTAATGTACTAGTTGGAAATTTCAAATCCTGTCCAGTAGAATTTTCAGACCATTTATTTTTATTTTGTACAATTCATTTAGGAGCACAAACTCTCCCAAAATCAAATTGATGGAAACTCAATTCTTCTATTTCGTTAAATTCATACATTCATCGTACTATTTTTAATCTTCTTGTAGCCAGATTATCAGTAGCTTTCCTATACCCTAATATAGGGAAATGGTGGAAAACTACTAAATCCGATTTAAAACTTTGGTTTATAAAATATGGAAAAAATACTGGGAATGAGAAGTTTTTAAAATACCTCTCACTCAGACAACAACTACAAAAACTTTGTACCTTCTCATACAGTGCGAAATTTGATTACACAGACCAAATTGCACAACTAAAAAAAGAAATGTAATCCTATCAATATGATAGAGCCCAAACAGTTCAGGCCTTATTATGTAATGGGACTCAGAAATCCCCTATTGGTGACCCTTATGAAGCACGTAAGTCCTTTAAAACCTCTACCAATCTTGATTACTTAGTAGATCAAGCAGGAAACCGTATAGTTACAGTTGAAGGGATTAATGATTTGCTAAATAGTCATTTTCTTTCCTTAGCTCCTAAAACTTTAATTTCTCAAAAAAGCATTCACATTTTTTTACATGACATTTCAGTTCCACCTTTTCCAAGTGAGATTTCTGCCTTGTAAGAACCTATAACTGTGCCTGAAATTGAGGTAGCCACCAAAGCATTGAATAATAATTCATCAACATGGCATGATGAACTTTCTAATAAATTCTATAAATCCTTTTCACATTTTATAGCACTTTGTTTAAAATTGTTTTTTGATTATTTGTTTCAGACTAATACTATGTATCCCTCCTTTTCAGAAGGTTTAGTGATTTTTATGTTTAAAACTGGAAAAAGAACGAATATCAAAAACTGGAGACCTATCACTTTATTAAATTCAGGTAACAACATTTTAACCATTTCACTTAACAATCGATTAAAACATTATGCAGCCAAAGTAATCTCTCCACAGCAATACTGTGGCCTTCCTAATAGAACAATGCAGTCAGGTCTAATAACTATTAGGGACATGACTGAACACTCCACAAATTTAGGAGCATCAAATTGTATAGTGGCAGCTGACTTGGAAAAAGCCTTCAATAGGGTTTATCGGCCTTTCTTATACCAAATTTTGAAACTCTATCATGTTCCTATTCAGATCATGCAGAATATAAAGCTCCTATACCAATCTTCTTATATCTTCCCAGTAATACAGAGTCAGATTGCTTCAGGTTTTTCAGGTTATAAAGGTGTTAGACAGGGCTGTCCACTAAGCCCTTTATTATATATTTTTTCTTTGGAACCTTTATTAAAAAGGTTAGTGGATATCCCTATATGGGAAGGCATTTCAGGTATGGGAACACAACGGCAGTTGGTAGTACAAGCACATGCAGATGATGTTTGTTGTTTTTTCTCACATCATGCTTGTTTTAACCTTTTTTATCTGAATTTGCAAAATATGCCAGTATCTCAAATGCTAAATGAAACCTTCCTAAATCATGAGTTTTTTTTATTGGTGCAGGACATGATTTACTGGTAATAGATTATGGCATAGAATTTTCTACGGAACCCATTGCCATTCTTGGTATTTTATTTGGCTCAAAAAACTTGCCACTGGAGAATTGGGATAAGGCTCTAAAGAAAATTGAGCCTAAAGTTCTGAGATGGAAGCAGTGGAATCTTACAAAACAGAAACGTATCCAAATTTCGAAGCAATTTCTTTTACCCTGCTTACAACATGATGCAAAGATTTTTCCATTACCTGCTATATTTGAGACTAAGGTTTACGGTTTATTTTTCCAAATGTTTTGGGGAAACCAGCTTAGTCCTATCAAAAGACATTTTACTTACCTGGACAAGACTAAGGGAGGAATTGAAATGATTGTTCCAGTGGTTTTTGGTTTTTCATTATTTTTTTCTGTTACAGTTCATAGCGGTTTATTAGATATTACAAATGGTGGTAATGCTTGGGTACAATTAATCTTAAATAGTTTTCTAATGGCTTGGAAACATGTACCTCTCAGTGTAATAAATATATGTACATATACATATATATATATATATGTATATATATATATATATATATATATATATATATATGTATATATATATATATATATATATATATATATATATATATATATATATATATATATACTATTATATTTTAAACCCGCAGCACAGAAACTGTATAAATGGAGTATATCAAAGGAAATGCTTCTAGGTTGTCATGGAAATTCCCTTTATAAATCTCTGATGTGTCAAATCCATCCCACAGTCCCTAGCTTTAAAAATTGTCCTGAGGTAGATAATCATTTTATTTTATCTCAACTTAATAGTAAAAGGCTTCCCCCTCAGATGTGGGAGACCCTTTGGTTACTTAAGTATGGAAGATTAAACCTTAGAGGTAATGCGAAATATAAAGCCAAAGAAGAAAGAGATTACCCATATATGGATTGTATTAATTTAGAAGAATCTATAGAACATTTTCTCTTATATTGCTCGTTTTCAAAAAATCTATGTTTTTTTGGCAAAAAATTGAATTTTAAATGGATGGCTTTTTTAACTTATGACATTTTGGTGATTGGTAAACATCCCCACAGTTTATTGAATTTTCATCATGAAACTCTGTCTATTTTCTTTTGTTTTCTTTGTTTTTATTTATGGCAGGCACGCTGTCAGTGGGTTCTTTACCAGAAGAAAATGGATTACATTATTTTTTCTACAATAATTGTGCAAGAGAAGGGAAAGTTATACTCTAGGGATTGTTGTTTTATTTCTTCAACACAAACCAATAGATGGTGGAAAAGTTTTCATACCTTTATTAAGTATAAATAGAATATATAATTTTTGAGAAGTGGTACATTGATTCTGTCTGTCTTTCCCAATATAGGAATTTCATCTATATTTTGTAATCTTTATTTTCTGGAGTACTTTTTTTTTCTTGTGTGTTATTTTGAATATTCTTTTTCTGTTTATTCTTTACAATAAAAACTCCCCTACTCTTTTCGATAAGTGCCATGGGATCTTTAACATCCACCTGAACTACCACCAATCCAGGCAGATGGGACCTCAGTTTAACATCTCATCCGAAAGACGGATCTTAGATACTGAGTTGCCTGACTTGCCCAGTAATACATACCAAAATGTGGGAGTTTAAGGCCTACAGCCTGTGTGGATGCTGCCAATTTGAGATAGGCAAGTCAAGGATGCCCCCCCCCCGTATAAGAGAAAGATCTATCACTTAATAACAGGAAATTTTATAAAAGTAAAAGGGGCAAAAGCTGTGATTTTGGGAATTCTCCCAATCAATAAATACCATCCTGAAAAAAAAAATATACAATACAAAGAATAAATATGATATTGGAGTATTACTGTAGGCAAATGGGTTTCATATTCCTCGACACATGGAAAGAGTTCTTTGGGAAAACATATCTCTATGATGGATAACAGGAAAAAAATATTCCAGCTAGAAGTATTTCAGGAGTATTGAAAAAAATAATTATGTAACCGTAAGTGATTTAAACTGAGTCATGGGGGGGTCCAAAAGGAAAGGTAACAAGTTAAAAATACTTCTAACTAATGCTAGAAGTCTAACTGACAAAAAAAGATGAACTAGAATGCTTATTAATATCAAAGGGGATTCATATCTGTGGTGTTAGAGATGTGGTGGAATGATGGTAACTGGAGTCTATCAATATTACATTCACTTATTGCAAAATACTAGTAAGTATTTTGTCAGTTGTCTTTCCCAGTCCTTACAATGTACTGTATATGATCTAACTTTTCCATGAAAGCTGTATAAAAAGCATTTATGACATACTGCTGATTTTAAAGTGCTGTGACATCATAATCCAATCCATCACAACTCACTGTGATGTCACAAACATCACAATTGCAAGGTTAGCTGCTGCCAATGTAGGACTCTACACTCCGTCACTATGACTATTGCTATGTGGATTGAGAACCTATACCACCAGTCACAACTTTGAGACAGCTCAGTAGGGGTTGCAAGTCTTCCCTGCGTGGTTAGAAAAGTAAAGCCAAAAAAGGCCACTCACCTCAGTGTCAGTGCTCAAAGCAATTTCCACTAGCAACAATTCAATTCAATTCAATTCAATTTTATTTTACCAGGATAACACCATTGAGACAGTTCAATTACAAGGAGGTCCTGGGGGACAAAAAATGGTCCAGCACTTCAGTCCCACCATAAAATAATTCAACTGCTGGATATATAAAATGTTGTATCCTTATTTTATCTCAATTCTAAAAGCACAGTGTGCAGAAAAGAACGTGAGTTTAATGGAGCCCCAGTGTTTCATGCATCCTGGTGTTTTGTCAAGCCATGTGACCCTCTCTAGTGGACAAAATGTATATTTGTTATTTCAAGACATGCACACCACAAAACTTATTATTAAAAAGATCACTCTATATTTTGTTACCAAAACAGTCTTATAAATACATATAGAATAGCAGAAACATTTCCACAAGATTACCACTTTATATCCTAAATCATATATTTTATTCTATCATTGTTGGTATTATTATTATTATTGTTAAGGTTATTATATTATATAATATATTGATCACAATACTCTTTTGCAGCTGTCCATTCTGAATCTTCTGGCCAACTTCTGGTACCATTCTTGTCCCTGCTTCAGTTTTAGTACCTTCCATTTCTTGGTCCACAGGAAAATATACATAGAAGAACTATAATTATGGCATTTACAATAGAGGTACAATGTTCAATTTGATACTTGATGTCTGGCCCTAATGTCCCCAAACCAACTGGCCCTATGCATTGCTTGCCACTCTGCAACATCAATTCCTATGTACATAAGTTTATGTTCCCCCTCAATACCTTATCTTCAACATGGGTAGCCAGGGCATTCTTTTGGACAACATCTTGCATATGCTCTTCAGTTCTTTAATTTGCATTTCACGTGGCCCACCTATAATTCCCCATATGGACATGACTCCAAATATATTAGTAGTGTTACTATGACAAAGATTTTAATATCCACTACTTGCTTATGTTTAAGATTTAAAAAAGTACCTGTGGTGATCATAATGTTACAATATTTGCAGCATACATATTTTCTTCATCCCCCAGTAAGGGTGGCATCCACATGACTTTCCTTCAAGGTGTGTGTTAACTTACAAAGCCTGCATGGTTTAGGCACAGACTACCTGACTTCCTGTGCCCATACACTCTTGGCCAACATCTTTGGTCAGTGGATGCAGGACTTATATCCATCCCAAGAGCTCTCTTAATGTTTTTTGGGGGAGGTAGAACATTTAGAGTGGCAGCTCTGCTTCTCAGGCATGCCCTTTCTCCAGAGGTAAGAGGTGCTCCTTCCCTGACCATTTTTAAACCCAAGCTAAAAACATATTTCTTTACCATGTGCTTTAGGGCATGATGGTGTTGTTTAACATTCTGCTGTGTATTTATTACCTGATTATAATTTTTTGTTTTAACTGTATTATTTTTTTGTTGTCTTGCGCATGCAGTGCAGACAACATATTGTGGTTACTTCAGTGGAGAAGCGGGTTTCAGAGGTGTGGTCCTGCTGCAGCCAATGGCACCACTGCTTTTTTGTGGCCGGGCTCTCTGTCACCAATGGCATATCATGCTGTCAATGACAGTAGTTTCAGAAACATGCTACCTCTTTGAGAGAAATTAACCTTTGCAATCAGGGAGCACCATGGGGCTGTCCCTGATTACAGCACCCAATTACAGCTTGCCTCGTCTGGTGTCCCCTGTCAAGCAACATGGTGGCAGCTTCCCTGTCAGCTTGTTACAGTCCTGACTGAAGCCGAGGGACAGCCACCACCTCTCACAGTCCCTGAGAAAGCTGACAGAGGTGCCCAGTTCCCCAGTTGGCATGCCCCCTCCTAAGTTAATTTGCTGATGGGGGTGCCCAATCCCCATCGGCATAATGTCCCCCCCATTTCTTGTGTGCCGGGGAGTGCCCAATCCCCCTCGGCTCATGTGACCCCCCCACCACTCTGTATGTGCCAACAGAGGTGCCCAATCCCCATCGACTCCAGTCCCCACCCCCAAAACATGCAGGTGGCATGCTGGGAGTCCACCCCAGCATGTCAAAGGTACTTGTTAAAAGAAAAAAAAACCTTCCTGTGATGTGTATTACTTTTTTTTTTTACCCTGTAAAGTAGAAAATGATCCCTTGCTGTCTGCGGCCCCCTCCCCCAATCTCCAACCACCCACTGCGTACCACACCTCCCCACACCCCCCTTACCCCATACTTACCTCCGAAGTCTGGTGTGGTGATCTTCGGTGGACCAGGAACACATCTGCAGTCTTCAAAGCCAACCGCGAACTGAAGAAATGCCGGTAAGCTGTTTAATGGCATAAATAGGGGTTTTCCAACTATGGTGCATATCTCGGGCATTTTTTTGAATTGTGGCACCAAATTTGCAACATGGGGTTATTGGGACCCCTCCTCATGAATTCAGTCACTATCATTTGGTTAGTCAGGCCTGAAATGTGATTTTGTGGTCACTTCATGAAACCACCTTTTAGGACCGATTAATAAAATGACAGTGCCACTGTTCATAAGGTGGGCTTTTAAAAACATATGCTACAAATTTGGTGGAAAAAATCAAATAAATTACTGTTTTATAAGCGTGCATTGTGCAGTTTCCATGCACGCTCGAAACTTTGCAAATCTGTAATATTTTCACTCCAGATTTTCAACATTGGTATTTTTCCATACCTCCTTATGAACAATAGAGCTGTCATTTTTCACATCCTGTTCTAAATGTGTTTTCATACTACCGTCACAGAATAGAGCACGGTCGCTGTCAGAATTCAGTGTTTGGGACAGATTAAGAAAATCACTGTGATAGTGTTCATGAGTAGAAGTCCTAAAATGCCTATGTTGAAAATTTGGGACAAAAGTCCACAAAATAAGTATGTTACAAGCGTGCATTGTGCAGTTTCCACATGCACGTGTATCTTTGAGATTTTGTAATATTTTCACTCAACATTTTCAACATTGCCAGTTTTGCACCCCCTCCTTATGAACAGTACAGCTGTCATTTTTCACATCCTGTCCGAAATGTGTTTTCACACAACTGGCGCACAATGGCGTGGTCACTGTGGGAAATCAATGATCAGGACAGATGAAGAAAATCATAGTGATAGTGTTCATGAGCAGAGGTCCCAAAATGCCTATGTTGAAAATTTGGTGACATAATTCCACTAAATGACTGTTATGAGTGTGCATTGTGCAGTTTCTATGTATGCTCATAAATTCGAGCATTTTTAATATTTTCACTCAAGATTTTCAACACTGCCATCTCTTCATACCTACCTATGAATGGTACAGCTGTCATTTTTCACATCCTGCCTAAATGGTGTTTTCCCACATCTGGTGCAGAATGACATGGTCGCTGTGAGAAATCAACATTTGGGATAGATTAACAAAATCACAGTGCCACTATTCATAAGCAGAGGTCTCAAACACTTTCATGAGGTGGGGGGTCACAAAAATGCTGTGCTGCAAATTTGTAGTGCAAATACCAACAAACAGCTGGGGCATTAGGGTTTCTAACCATAACATCCCACCCTCTACAGGCTGACAGGCATCAGGGTTGTGCCTTTGCATAGCCGGCTGTCATGCTCACACCATACCATCCTCCCCTCCTCCCTCAAGCCACTGACAGGCATCGAGGTGTGCCTTGGACTCTTCGGCCCCACAGTTCACCCCATTCTCCTATGCTGCACCCATTTCAGCATATGTCCTTATGAAATGGGGTGACTGTAAAGCTGAACACCCCAAGGCACATCTCAGCACTTGTTGGTGTCTGCAGGATAGGGTGAGGTAAAATACCATGAGCGTTATGGCTGATTGGGGTGAGCGTAATGCCCGAAGACCGCTAGGCACAGATTTCCTATATTTGTCGCACTGCAGGGTAGGGTGAGCTGAAATGCCATGAAAGTTATGACCGATGCCCAAAGGCACACCTCAGTGCCTGTCAGTCTCTGTAGGGTGATGTGGGGTTGACGTCACTTTCATACTTCACTGCCATTCCTATTGTGCATCTGTTCAACTCCTGCACTACCATTGCCAATGTTAGCAAGACAACATTCGACATTGACAAATGCTTGTTTATCGATGTGTTTGCTTCTGTGAAGCACCCAGAACTGGAATCCTGGGATTGTGCGCCATATGAAAGAAATTGCCTTGCCACGCCTTCCTTTCTTTTCACTTGCTGTACACTATGTACACAATTTTCACACTAATTTTTTACTCTCTTAAAAAAAATATTCTTGGTAGGTCTTTTGCGTAATTTTTTGACTTGAGTTTTACTTTTAGAATGTCCTAATTGTATATACTATTTCCTCAGCAATTCCTGCCCCAAATAAAAAAAGTAGTGACAAAATGTATTCTTTCATCTCTACCCTTCACTTTTTCATTAGGCTCCAAATTAATCCCTCTAACCACCTCATGCACTGTTGTCTTCCCTTTCTTATGACTTGTTTCCTATAATCTGTTTCCTGCAATCTCACCTCCACTGCCCAGTAGCCCCCACTTGTTCAACATATTCCTCCAATTTACTACAATTCCTTTCATTAAAAAACAAAATGCCCCTTTGGCGTATTTATTATGGTGTGGCAAGGTGGCAGTTATGTTGTCAATGTCACACTGTAAGAATGATTTCAGCTCAGGGGCACTCACACTGGTTGTGTTCATTTGTAACCTATACAAAGTGGAAATAAATGCATATGACACATCCATCATGGAGATAAATGATTTTATCATCATTTTGGGCACCCAGCTGTCAAAATAAGTGATTAATGTGGTCCTTTATATATGTCAACAACACCACCCACCTTCAGTCGAATTTTATATGCTCATGGTGTGTGTCTCTTTACATGTTGTCTTCTCTCTTCTTACAGCGCCACGTGAACATCAGCAAATGAAAAAGAAAGAAGCAGAGCATTCACCAAAGTAACTGATAAATGCTATAATATGGAACTCACATGCTGCAAAGACATGGTGCAATAATTGCCCTGTATAGCACCCTCGCATACAGGGCTTCATGGGGGAGTGGCACTACACCTGCAGACAAGACATTACTTTTAAATGCAGTTTCATTCACATATTCATAAGTTTCATTCAGACTTGAATTTAACCCCCTTGTGTCTAGTTGATAATAATATTAAGTACAAACAGTGGTAATATGTGCACCATTTATATTCTTTTGCAAAACTGGTGAATAAATAGAACATTAAATGCATTATTCAAAATTGCACTATCCCATTTATATATACTTTTAAGCTATTATGTGTCTCCTGTAAAATACATTTGATTGCAGATGATGATAATCTACGTAAGTAATCTGAGGGTAAGAGCCCTGGTGGGAGTCAAACCTCTGACTCACTTATCTGTCCAGTGTGAAACATATATTCATAATTTTACATTTCATTTGGCCATGCGATTTACAGGGAGTTGAGATGCCAGAACTTACTTAAATTATGTTCACAAACTTTGATATCAATGAATGATTTGATGAATTCTCACTGATTTTACTTGATGTGCCTCTTCCCTTTTGCAACAAAATGGGTAATAATAAGTGCCAAAAGACACAAATCACATAATGCCATAGAGGAAACTGGAACATTCTGGTGGGATTCAAACAAGTTAGATCATCACTCAGCTTCATGTAATACTACAAAACGTATTTGGTCCAGAATTAATAATATCCTCCACTCACACTAATAACAGAGGGAGAATGTGCACAAAGAAGAAGAACAAGAAACAGGTAAATAGGAAACCAAAAACTGACAACTAATAGCAGTAAAAAAGTGATGTGTGTGTGTTTCTAGGGCCCCCATATTCAAAAGTCCCCTGCAAAATTGAGCAAGTGCCTGTGCCACGCATCTGGGATGCACTGGCCCAAAATAATCAGCTATTCAGAGGATGCGCCATGAGATGTGCACACACATGTCTGGCTGAATATCTTGAAGATGCATGACCACACAGTGGGAGATGCTTGGTGCAGCAGGCGACCTCAGCCCTATGCAGAGCATGGGGAAATGCACAATGCAAAGCCATTGTATGGTGCGCAAAGTTGTAATATTCAGCTGGAATATGCAAATGACCTCATTGCACATTCCAAGCCCATCTCCCACATGCGCAGCTCATTACTGGAACGTATTCAGGCCATTTACATAACTTAGGTATGCTCAGTTCCAGCTTTGCAGGGCTGCCCCACCACTCTACAAAGGTGAACATGAGGTACTGCAACCTATCAGGCTGTTGTGATGGACTATTTGTGTGTGGGTGGGTGGACTGCATTGGCCAGTGTACTGTGCTATTTCCCATAGCCATGTACAGGGTTGGACTGGGGAAAAGGGGGCCCACCTGGACAGTGGCCACAGGGGCCCGCTGGGACATGCAAGAGGAGAGGGCACAGGGTGACACAGTTTGATCGGTATACCACATGCATGTGATACACCAGCTCTATATGCAGCAAACAGTCACTTCAAGTACCCCACACCCCCGTATGAGAGGAACATGGTGATGACTGCAAGGAATGGTTTTGTGCAAAGGGAGATCAGGTACCCGGGTGAGTGGGTCCCACTTGTTTGCACCTATGGTGTACCACCATGGGTGGGTGCCACAGATCAATCTCTGGCCTGTGCCAGGCTGCCACCCATCCACCAGGTTACCTGGGCAACATTGCCTCAGATGGCACCCTAGGTGCAAGCCACAACCAAGCGGCACCCTGCAGGCCGCATGGGTGCAGGCCATGGCTCCCAGTACATTTCCTGCATTGTAGTTGTCTGCTCCACTGATGTGTCTGCTCCACTGGCATGTGGCTTGCTGGGTGCCTAGATCCAGAGTGCAGTGTGGGGAGTTGCTCCCTGGATGGTGCCAGTGGTGACACGGCATCTATGACTCTGGGTATGACCATCCTGGCATGACAGCTGTGTGTGGGTGCCTGAAGCATGTTCTGGTGCACCTGCTAGAGCTGTCCTTGGATGGCCTGCCTGCAGTTCTGTGGCCAGTCTGTGGGTAGTAGGCTTATTTAGGCATGCCTTTTACATGCTTAACTTTGGGCAGTGCATTTCCGAGATGCGAGGCTGATGCACCATGCATTTTGGCTGAATATAAGGATGTATGGCATATTCATGGGAATGCCCCCATTATTTGCACTGCACACATTATCTCTGTGCAATGGCATACCTGGAGATGTGCGACGCATCTACCCCTTTTGAATATCATGCTTCAGCACATTATTTGAGATGGGTGTGCATCTCTACTTTGTGCCACTCATCTCTTTAGAAAATGTGAGCCTATGTGTGTGAATAAAAGAGACCAACTGAAAAAGGAGTCAAGACAGACAAATGAGCAAAGGATAGGAATATAGGGGAGGGAGGGGTTGGGGGTAAGCATCCTACATTAGCGGAGGCACCCTTCGAGGTGTGTGGTCACTTGGAACAGCTGTTTCCCCTATGACTTCATTAAACACAAGGGGAACAGGTACAGGTGAATCCCCTAAGTCAAAAAAAGTCATAGAGTTTATTTGTTCAGTAAAAGCCTTTACAAAACATACAAACATAAAAAACAGTTCAGTATTGCAAAAATCGGTTCAGGATGATTACCCCACTGTAAACACTGTATTTTAAGTTTTAGGCCACATGTTTTTAACTATTTGTAGATAATTTCTCAAAATCAGTAATTGGATAATCCCATAATTAATCCATAAAAAACTTTCCATCTTTTCCAGCATGGGTGATCTGTCAAATCCTAGAGGGTAGTACAACAGAAACTGCCTGTATTACAAGTATGGGGAATTCCAATAGAGCCACTACCTGTTAGCAAAATACAAACAAAACTTTGCAAGTACTGTCTGGGGTCTACTCAGTCCTTTAATCCATATATATATATATATATATATATATATTAACTGGGACTCCACCTATAAACACCCCACTACATGTCTGCAAGAACAATATCTCATGAATTCCTTTCACCATTGGGTATCACTATGGCATAAAAGGATTGAGTACTAATCCACCCTGGCTACTAAGCCTTGGTAAATATTTCAATTAATTCAGTCATGGTCCATAATTACCATATTAGGATATTAAAATCTTGAGGCATTCAGCTGCCATTTAGTAGCAAGATAACAACAGGTCCTGTCGCAGTATACATATTTAGATCTCCAGTCATTATTTAGCCCCTTATAACCCATACTAAGTTTATATGAACAGAGACAATAGCACCTTAAAAATATCTCCTCCCAGTCCCAGGCAAGATCATTGAACCCCTCCGGGGAGACATTCTAAACCCAAGCAGGAAGGGAAAGCCCTTCAAAAGTTACATTTCAATCTGCTACTTGATCATTTATATAACATTGCTTATTCTAGCCCAAAAAACACTAGAAAGATTTGCCTGTGGACAATTAATTGATCACAATTAATACAACTAAAATTTGTAATAATATAAAATCCCCTATTAGTACATGGCATCATATATGGTAGAAAGGTTTTCTTGATAAATTAACAAACATTTAGCACCTTCTAGACATATGCTAAATAAACAGTTATTTCCTATTGTTGCCTCTTAAAATCTTACAACATGCAATAAACAAAGACATTAAAACAATAAAAATAAAATAAAATAAAAATAAACTCAATTGTAGCCTGTATAAGATTTTTTAAACTGCCACCAGGGCCTGTGAAATTATCACAGACAAATTAATTCTCGTCAAGGCTGCAGTCTGTCAGTTTGCTTATCAACATTTCAGTGACGGTGGCATAAAAGTAAGAATCATATTTAGAATTTTTAATCAAAAAAGTCAATAAAGTGCTTTGCCCTTCATACTTACAGTAGTTCTGTACAAACTCATTCAAGATGGAAAACTCAGGTACAGTTCCAGTCGCCTCACAGCAATCCCAAAAAGAGCATCAGGTGCCATTATCTCACTAGTTTTATTACTGTAATTTTTAGCTGGAGCACAAAGTCAAGTACTGCAGGTCTCAGATTACTCTAGTCACTGCAGACACATAGTTAAAAATTAGCAATAGGAAAATGGTAAGCCATTAAAATCACCAAAAGAGAGATGGGTAGTTGAGAGTAAAATTGTTTGCAATATATGAGCAGCTCTGATCTTCCCTTTAAAAGTTCAGGTGCCACAGAAAAGTGTACAGACCTGGTGCTCTTTATTCCATGTGTAAACCCCCTACAAATGGGGGTTCCTAAAAGCTTCCCCGGAGTTTGTTTAAATGCTCCATGCCTGGCTGGTGTTCGGCGTTTAAGCCGTTTTAAATGTTGTAGCCAGTGAGCGCTTTTAAAGCCTCCCTATACTGTCTCTTTAAGAGCTGCCTGTTCGCAGTCCTAATTAGTTGAGAAAAGGGGGGCCTGTGTGGTTTTATGCCTGAGTCCCGCCTGGGCTGCTGAGTAAGCTTCCATTCTGCCATCGGTAGTTGTGCAGAGGGAGCTCTCTGAAAAGATGTAACTGGTTATTAATAATAGCATAGAGTACTAATGATAATGTGTTTATTCTAACCTGCCTTCTTTGCAGTAAAGACTGTTCCGACTATCTCCTCCTTTTTGGTCTAGAACTGCCAAATTGGACCAATCAGTACCTCGGGACACTGTAGAACCGTCCGACCAATAGAGACACTGCTTGTAATTTGGGAAAGGCATTATGGGCTATGGCTCTTTTTTGCACCACTGAGAGCAGGAGTAGATGACTGGCAGGTGTAGCCAACCTATGGGATCGGGCAGCACCCGAACTGTAAGGAGTGCCCCATGCTGCAAAGGGGCAGATTCGTTGTGACTGAGAAGGGGAAAGGAGCTCTGAGCTTCTGCGGCACTTGAGTGCTCGCGCGGGAAGTGTGTGAAAGGCCTGAGGCAGCCGTTGGCACAGTCAGTGCTTGTTTGGATCAAATCTGCCAGCGTGCATTCAGAGGAGGCTGTGTGCCAGCACAGCTACCCACCAGGCTCAACCTGCGAGGACTGGAGAATCTGCTGAACCGCATTCAGTCCACCCTGACAGTTGAAGCTGCAGTGTAACACCCGAATCTGCTGTGAGTTTGTGCGGGATCCTGGAAGCAGCTGCCTGGTATGGTACCCCTCTGTTGTTTGCCATATAAATGTGTGAGGAGGTTTTTGAAGCTCAGGCTCAGCCCTGCAAGTGGTGAAGGAGTGGTTATCTGCTGGAGGTGTGATTACTGGGTCAGGGTAGCGCCCTGGTAATCTTTCAGACAAGTGGCAAGGCAAACCAAATCATTTCAGTATACTGCTGCCTGCACTAAGTGAGCCTCCTGCTCATTCTGATCTGTTAGGGACAGTAAGGTTTATTTGTGTCAGGGCCCCAACCAACTGCCATGAGGGACTAGCCATTAGGGCTTGGGTAACCAGGGACAGTAATTACTAGGTTTAGGCCTGTGCACAGAGCCGTAGGTAGATAAGTATAGTGATAAGCCAATCACCTTGATTTCCCCCTGGCCTTGTTATTTCCCCCTTAAATAAATCAGATTGTTTGTTTTGCACTTATACCCTGGCTGGATTGTGTTTTACTGAGGATATACTGTACAGTGAAAGTGTAATAACGGTACCTTACTTTCCAGAGGGTCCCCGGAGTGAGCGGAAAGATACAAGCCGGGGGGGGGTAAGTGAACCAGGGAAAAGTATTGTCATTACTTCATGTGAGCCACTAGAGGGACAAAAGAGGGGTTGCAGTAACCCAGAGGGCTGTGACCAAGTCAATCGTGACTGTTTTGACCCCGACCTCTGGGTGGAGGCACCCGTCAACGGATCTGGGCCCCTCACCCTGTCACAGTTGAGGCAGGCAGGGGTAGTAGCCCTAAGGGTAGCACCCCCTGTGGGTTACAAATTGGAGGCATCACTGGGATCAGTGTCCCCTAGTGTCCAAGTGAGGGAAGTGCATCAGAAATGGTAAAACTGGAAGGGGATATGTTGGTAAAAATTAAATTGGGTCCTATTAAGACAATGGTACACAAACTGATGTGGTGGGGTGAAGCCGAAGAGCTGGACTCCCAGAAAATTGTGTTACTGTTAGACGTGCCCTTGGGAACCCCAACAGCTGACATTGTTTCCACAGCAGAGCGTATTAAATGTTTGGGCAAGGTGGAGGTAAAGGGGCACATGGCTGACCTGCTTGACCAAATGTTGCAGGTGCTGCTTTTGTGCAGTGTGGCCATTGACCCTGAGAGGGTACCTCCAGTGATTTACCTGGAGGGTGCTTCACAGGGATGGAGGCTAGTTCATTTTCGGAGTGGGTCAACCACTCCTGGGGGTTCCCCCCAGACTAATAGTTTTAAAGATAAACTGCTTAAACTGCTGACTGTGGAGGGGAGGACTACCCAAGAATTGCTGCAAGCACTGGATTTGTCTAGTGATGCCACCCCCCAGGTCTCCCCCGGTACCTCCCCCTGTCCCCCCAAGAGTTCTATTTTGGCTCCTCTGCCCATAGTGGTCCCTCCAATACAGCCTTATTCCTACCGTAGGCTGAAACTTTTTTCTGGAACAGTGCCATGCCTACAGGGGAGGATGACCTGGAAGCTTGGATGGACTATGCCAGCCCCTTAGTCCAGGAATGGCAATGCTCTGAGGGGGAGAAAAGGAAGAGATTGAGAGAGAGCCTGTGGGGCCCCACCTTAGAAACCATCAGGTTTTTACGGGCGACCAACCCGGAAGCCACCACAGCAGAGTACCTTTCTGCTTTAGAAGGGGTGTTTGGGAGTGCAGAGACTGGGGAAGATTTATTATGGAAATTCAGGTCTGCCAAGCAGTGGAGAAATGAGAAGCTATCCACCTTTGTCACTAGGGTGGAGCGGGCTTTACAGAAGGCCTATAGCAAGGGGAGAGTCACAGCCATAGCCCTGAATCAGGTTAGGTTGGAACATGTTTTAAAGTCTGCTAGATTCTCTAGTGTAATACTGTTAAAACTTAAATTACATGATTGACGGGCCACCCCGTCTGAATATTGTCAATTGATGAGGGAAATTAGAGAGGTAGAGACCGATGAAGAGGGGTGGGAACCCTATGTGGGGGTGGTGAACCTTAGTGGGACCCCTGAGTCTAGCACTCCTGAAGAGACCCACCTGTCAGAAAGGCCTGATGGATTCCCAGATTTTCCAGGTAATGTGGGAATGCGAGCTGTTTCCTCCGACCCCCACGTACAGGATGAGTTGAGGGTGGAGGTCAGAAATTTATGGGAACTGGTGAGGGACTTGAGGCAATCTACCATGTACCCTGTTAGGTCTGGGAGCCCGAGTTATCCAGAATCCAGAACTCTGGCCGAGGAGAACCCCCTCCTCCCCATCAGGGTCCCCAACCGATAAGGTGTCCACCGCCAGATAGAGATCCCCGGCACCCCAAGTTCTGTTACCATTGTGGGGAGGATGGGCATTTTCAGCCTGAGTGCCAGATGCCATAGAATTTAAGGAAAGTCAACAACAGACTGATCACTTGGCATCGCAGGGGCCACCCTCGACCCCCAAGGAAAAGCTTTGTGACCTGGGCCCATGCTCAACCAACTGTCAGTGTTGTGCCCCCCCAAATGGTCTGATGTGGTCGGGCCCTCAATGGAGACCCCAGTGCGAGTAAATGGGATTCCCACCCGCTCTGTATTAGACAGTGACTTTCAGGTAACCATCATGTTTCAGGACTGGTATCAGACACACTTACCTGAGGTGCCCCTACAACCCTTGGATGGTCTACATGTGTGGGGATTGAGTGACAAGGCTTATCTGTATTTGCGGTATGTCCGGATCTGGTTGTCATTCTCTACTTCAGTGGCTGGAGTGGACGAACAGGTGGAAACCTTAGCTTTAGTTTGCCCACCCACTGGACTGTATGATGGGGTACCCCTGTTGATTGGGACGAATGCTCATATGTTTGGAAGATTAGCCCAGTTGTGCTCAGAAAAGCAAGCATTCAGGACCGGGTGAGCCCTAAGAATACCTGCTGTGATCCAAAAGGCCATTGAAACTCAGAAGAAGATTAGCTAGGAGGAACCTGAATGCCCGGTGGGTGTAGTGTGGAGAAAGGATCCAGCACCAGTGATACTTGCCCTGAACGCTCAATGTGTTCTGCATGGAGAAGTATGACTAAAAACAGATGTTAAGAATAAGTTGTTGATGTTGGATGCACCTGGGGAGGGAAGATTACCTGAAGGACTGTTGGTTAAACCCAGTATTTTGCCAGCCAGAGCTCATGCTTACGTTAAGAGGGTGATGGTTCAAGTGCATACAGTGTCCGACAAAGAGATTCGAATAAGGAGAGGGTGCACCTTGGCAAGTGTACATTGTGCAGATACTGCAGTGCTGCCAAATAGCAAGGGTTCCAGGAAAAAATGACAGAGTTACTCCTGACTTGTTTGATTTCGGTGACTCAGCATTGCCTGCTGAATGGAAAATGAGGATCAGTGAGAAGCTTGCCAAAAGGGACCAGGTTTTCTCCCTGCAAGAATGGGATGTGGGATGTGTGCAAGGGGCTGAGCATCACATCCAGCTGCATGATGAAAGGCCTTTCCGAGAGAGATCCCAGCGCCTGGCCCCGGCTGACATAGAGGATGTGAGGCGGCATCTGCAAGAGATGTTGGCTACTGGTGTGATACAAGAATCCAGGAGCCCTTATGCCTCCCCCCATTGTAGTGGTGAGGAAAAAGAATGGGGCAGTCCGGATGTGTGTAGACTATCGCACCTTGAATCGGCGGACCATCCCAGACCAGTATACCATGCCACGCATACCGGATGCCTTGGATTGTTTAAATGGCAGTAAGTGGTTCTCTGTGTTGGACCTCCGCAGCGGGTACTACCAGATCCCAATGGCCCCAGAAGACCGAGAGAAGACTGCATTTATTGGCCCCCTAGGTTTCTATGAGTTTATTCAAATGCCCCAAGGGATTTCAGGTGCCCCAGCCACCTTTCAGCACCAGATGGAACGTGCTGTGGGAGACATGAATTTGCTCGAGTGCTTGGTCTACTTCGATGATGTCATAGTGTTTGGCCACTCGTTGGAAGAACATGAGAAACGATTATTCAAGGTTTTGGATCATTGGAGGATTTTGGCCTCAAGCTGTCTATAGATAAGTGTCAATTCTTCCAAACGTGTGTTTAATATGTGGGCCACATAGTATCCACTGAGGGTATAGAGACTGACCCTAGCAAAGTGGAGGGTCTGACCACTTGGCCTCAGCCCAGGAATTTGAAAGAGTTGTAGTGGTTCCTGGGGTTTTGTGGATATTATAGGTGGTTTGTCAAAGATTATTCTAGATTGATTTGCCCACTCCTCAACCTCACTCAGGGGTATCCCCTAGACATAAAAAGTATAAGAAAGTTGTGTGCCCGGAGATGGAGAAGAAGTATTTCCGGCTGAATTAAGTGTTTGGGAACCGCTGGACTGCCAAGTGCGAGGAAGCTTTCTATGATATCATATATCAACTTACCCATGCCCCAGTGTTGGCCTATGCTGACCCGGCCAAGCCCTACATTCTCCATACTGATGCCAGTCTACAAGGATTGGGGGCTGTGCTATATCAGGAGCACTCGAATGGTCTGAGACCTGTAGCTTTTGCCAGCAGAAGTCTGATTCATTCAGAAAAAAATTACCCAGTGCACAAATTAGAGTTCCTGGCTCTGAAGTGGGCCATTGTTGATCAGTTTCACAACTATTTGTATGGTGCCAAGATATTGGTAAAGACGGATAACAATCCTCTGACCTATGTCCAGACCTCAGCCAAGTTGGATGCCACTGGCCATAGGTGGCTCTCTGCCTTGGCCACCTACGACTATGCTGTGGAGTATAGAGCAGGCCTAAACCATATAGATGTGGATGCCCCCTCTCAGAGACCTATGCCACAAACTGATTGGGTCAGGTTGTCAGAGCCTGACATAAGAGCCCTTTGCCCGAAATTTGACAAGGAGGAACAGGTGTCTCCTGATGCTGTGGACTGTATAGTGGATTGCTTGGGGCCATCCGAAAACTGCATACCTGCTGCCTACTGTCATTTTTCTGCCTTGGACACCAGTTCACTGCCCCAGTTTAACAATGCTAGCCTTCAACGGGCTCAATCCCGAGACTCTACGATAAAAACGGTTGTGGAAGCTTTGCAGGCCGGCCAGGAAGTGTCCAAGTTGCGCTCCACTGACTTGAGAACTGCCTTGTTATACAAAGAAGGGCCCAAATTAAAGCTGATTAACCAACTACTATACTGAGAGACTGTGGATAAGGAGGGCCGGGTAGACAAACAACAACTAATGCTGCCCTCAGAATTTAGGGAACTGGTTTTGAGGTCCTTGCACGATCACATGGGACATCTTGGCATAGACCGAACTCTTAATCTGGTACGGACCGGATTTTCCTGGCCAAAAATGAGTACGGATGTAGAGAATTATGTCAAGACCTGTAGCCACTGTTTGTAAAGAAAAGCCCTACCCCAGAGAGCTGCCCCCATGGTCAATATTACCACTAGTGCCCCTATGGAACTGGTCTGCATTGATTTCTTGAGTCTAGAACCAGATCTGAAAAACATCAGTAACATATTGGTGGTCACTGATCATTTTACCCGGTATGCACAGGCTTTCCCTACTAAAGATCAGAAAGCAACCACGGTGGCTAAAATACTTGTTGAGAACTTTTTTGTCCACTATGGGCCCCACAGCGGATCCATTCCGATGAGGGGAGGGACTTTGAGAGCCGGCTGATTAAAGAAATGCTATCTTTGTGGGGTGTGCGAAAGTCAAGAACCACCCCATATCACCCTCAGGAAGATCCCCAGTCTGAAAGGTTTAACCGCACCTTGCTTGATATGTTGGGCACACTGCAACCCAAGGACAAGCCTAGATGGAGCCAGCAGATTAGCACCCTGGTTCATGCCTACAACTGCACCAAAAGTGATGCCACTGGGTTTTCCCCGTACAGACCGATGTTTGGGAGAGAAGCTAGACTGCCTGTGGATGTGTGTTTTGGAGTTTCCCCTGATGGGGTGCAAGCAGAAAATCATCTACAATACGTACAGAAGCTGAAGGCCCAGTTTAACCATGCCTATCAACTGGCCCAGACCATGGCTGCTAAACGAAACCTGGCCAACAAGGAGAGGTATGATAAGAAAGTCAAAACAATGGAATTGAGAGAAAGGGATAGAGTGTTACTGAGAAATCTGGGACTGCATGGCAAACATAAAATTGCTGACAGATGGCATCACCTCCCTTATATTGTTGTGGGAAAACTGGCAGATTTGCCTGTATATAAAGTGCGGCCTGAAAACAATTCCAAAGATGTGAAAACCGTACACAGGAATCATCTGCGGCCAATCGGACAAATCCTGATTGAAGCTGAGCCTCCAAATGCCACCCCCCCCCCTTCCAGGCCTATGACGAGATCTGCTGCCAGGAAAAGAACCAAACCAATTGATTCTTCAGCTAGCCAACTAAGAGGGCCTTGTCCAAATCCCTCTGATGGAGATGATCACCAATCTGTGTCTGAAGAAAATGAAAATGATATTGAATACTATCCTTCTTACGAACTGTGCCAGCTGTTTTGGGGAAATCCCCTTATTAACTCTGGAGATGAGGTTGGGCCTTCTGGACTGTTTGAGACCCCTACTTTGTCTCTGGAACCAATGCTCCCAGAGGATGAGCTGGGTGGCAGTAAAGCCCAAGGGGTGGGGTCTTTCAGCCTGGCTGAACTGACTGGCCTGGCTGAACTATCTGACTTTTCAGATGAAGAAAGTGATGTGGGGGAGCCAGCCAATGATAGGCTGGAACCTGAAGAATATTTTGAATGCCCTGATGGTTCCTCACTAGTGCCTGAACAATCCTCAGCTGAGCCAAGTAGTGTGGGTCCTGGTATAGAGGGTCAGGCCTCTGAAAGTACTATGAGCACTGGGTCCCCTTCCCCTGTGGAGGTTTCCCCTACTAATCTCAATGAGGCTGAAATGGGGTCGGGATCTGTGGCAGGGTTTTCCCAGACCCCTAGATGCTCCAGCCGAGAAGTATGGCCTGTGGTAAAATTGAGCTATGAGTCTCTGGGTTGGCCTGTGGACTTGCCCCTACATGTGGTCCAAAAAGGGGTGTATGTGTCCCCGAGCTCCTTGCCTAAGCTAGCCTTGGGGGATAACTTTAGTCTGTTAGTATTGCCCTTCAAGTGTTGTGCCCCTGCTTTAGGTAACCCCCAGTAGCTGATAGGAAGGGGTCCCCTCTGCCCAGGTGTCATGGGCAGGAACTAATGACCTGATTTAAAAAGGGGAACAAGAGCTATGAGTGTATAATGTTGCATGAACCGTAGTAAACTGTGAATACAGTATTTATGTATGTAATGCAAAGTGTGATATAATGTTAGTTGAGCTGCTTGCCTTAAAGTGATTTAAGGGTAACTACTTGACGTGGACGCCAAGTTCTTTCCAGGCAAGGAAGGGTGTAACCCCCCTACAAATGGGGGCTCCTAAAAGCTTCCCCGGAGCTTGTTTAAATGCTCCATGCCTGGCTGGTGTTCGGCGTTTAAGCCGTTTTAAATGTAGCCAGTGAGCGCTTTTAAAGCCGCCGTATACTGTCTTTTTAAGGGCTGCCTGTTCGCAGTCCTAATTAATTGAGAAAAGGGGCGGCTGTGTGGTTTTATGCCCGAGTCCCACCTGGGCTGCTGAGTAAGCTTCCATTCTGCCATCGCTAGTTGTGCAGAGGGAGCTCTCTGAAAAGATGTAACTAGTTATTAATAATAGCGTACAGTACTAATGATAATGTGTTTGTTCTAACCTGCCTTCTTTGCAGTAAAGACTGTTCCTACTATCTCCTCCATTTTGGTCCAGAACTGTCGAATTGGACCAATCAGTACCTCGGGACTCTATAGAGCCGTCTGACCAATAGAGACACTGCTTGTAATTTGGGAAAGGCATTATGGGCTATGGCGCTTTTTCGCACCACAGAGAGCAGGAGTAGATGACTGACAGGTGTAGCCAGCCTATGGGATCGGGCAGCAGCTGATCTGTAAGGAGTGCCCCATGCTGTAAAGGGGCAGATTCATTGTGACTGAGAAGGGGTAAGGAGCTCTGAGCTTCTGCGGCGTTGAGTGCTCATGCGGGAAGCGCGTGAAAGGCCTGAGGCAGCCGTTGGCACAGTCAGTGCTTGTTCGGATCAAATCCGACGGCGTGCGGTCAGAGGAGGCTGTGTACCAGCACAGCTACCTACCAAGCTCAACCTATGAGGTCTGGAGAATCTCGGTCCACCCTGACAGTTGAAGCTGCCGTGCAACACCCGAATCTGCTGTGAGTTCGTGCGGGTCCTGGAAGCAGCTGCCTGGTATGGTACCCCTTTGTTGTTTGCCATATAAATGTATGAGGATGCTTTTGAAGCTCAGGCTCAGCCCTGCAAGTTTTGAAGGAGTGGTTATCTGCTGGAGATGTGAGTACTGGGTCAGGGTAGCTCCCTGGTAATCTTTAAGACAAGTGGCAAGACAAACCAAATCATTTCAGTATACTGCTGCCTGCACTAAGTAAGCCTCCTGCTCATTCTGATCTGTTCGGGACAGTAAGGTTTATTTGTGTCAGGGCCCCAACCAACTGCCATGAGGGGACTAGCTATTAGGGCTTGGGTACCCAGGGACAGTAATTACTAGGTTTAGGCCTGTGCACAGAGCCCTAGATAGATAAGTATAGTGATAAGCCAATCACCTTGATTTCCCCCTTAAATAAATCAGATTGTTTGTTTTGCACTTATACCCTGGCTGGATTGTGTTTTACTGAGGATATACTGTACAGTGAAAGTGTAATAACGGTACCTTACTTTCCAGGGGGTCTCCGGAGTGAGAGGAAAGATACAAGCTGGGGGTAAGTGAACCAGGGAAAAGTATTGTCATTACTTTGTGTGAGCCACTAGAGGGACAAAAGGGGGGGGTTGCAGTAACCCAGAGGGCTGTGACCGAGTCAATCATGACTGTTTTGACCCCAACCTCTGGGTGGAGGCACCCGTCAACAGATCTAGGCCCCTCACCCTGTCACAGTTGCGGCAGGCAGGGGTAGTAGCCCTAAGGGTAGCGCCCCTTGGGGGTTACACATGGTTAATGTGGGTATTAAATCACCCAGTTACCAAAATAGAGAAGCAATACTTCTGAGGATGAAAATGCCCCACATCCAGCCTCTTCCACTCACTGTATCAGCGTCCTTACAACTTAATAATTAAGGCTAGTGGTATAACCTTCAGTAGGTCAGTACCCATGAATTATGTATCTCTATGGTAGCTTTTCATATCTCCTTTCTAAACAAACCTAATTTTATGGGGTCCTTTTTCTCCTCCAGGACTGTTTACTCCATAAAGTCTTACCACACCTCTGACCTTCGGGTTCAGTAAGTCTTGTCCCTTAGTGAGCATTCAGGAAAATTAGTTCTCCTCCATTATCCTGTGTTATAATTTTCACAGCTCCTTTCTACTATCCAGAGTGTTTTTTTCATAATCTCCTCTTCTTCCCTTCAGCAGGCATAGCAGAGTAACTTCATGCAACCTGTTGATTTAAAGCAGGAGAAAGTGCTCCAGTAAGTGCAGTAAATTCAGAATAGCTCAGATAAATACACATCACAATCCCGGTCCCCAGGCAACAATGGCATACTTTTAAAAAGGCTATTCAAGCCTATCAACATTTAGGTGTCTCCATGTCAGACATTCTCCTCATTGCTCATAGTTGCTCCAAATCCAAGTTTCAATAGTAAATTCCTTATGAACAACACACAGTAATATCAAATGTTGTCTGAAACCCAGTTGTCCATCCTACGAGCTTAAAATACTGAACATACTCTTACTCGGCAGTTAGAATAAAATAGCTTGACCGGGGCATGGTCTGGCCACCGAGAAAATGGCAGCTTAACTCCTGAGCTCATCTGAGTCTGGTGACAATCAATGTTTCTAGCTAGCTTAATCCCGGGATGTGGCCCTCCCCCTAATACTTAACTATGCTCGAGTAACTGTTCTCAATTGTCCGGTGCAACTTTTTTGCTGTTCTACGGTGCATACGCTGTGTTTCAGACGCTGGTTACTCGTGAGTCGCTCCGATCAGATAGGCCGTGGAGGTCTCGGCCCTGCTGTTTGGATATCTACCTCACTGTGATCACTACTGCGTTCTGCCAGGGCATCTACCTGCATTCCTGAAAATGCAGTGGATTAAGGCCAAGATGACAACTGGAGGATCCCCACCTACTCTACCACCTGTACCAGCTACTGCTCCACAACCGACATCTGTGGGGGGATTCTTTGAGCTACATCACCTGCGTGCTGGAAGCACTGTTGACATGGGTGGATGACATAAACACTACTTTTATAGGCACCACTTCAGATGTGTGTCTGCTGCAAGACTGCTTTAATGTGGTGGAGCAACAGGTGGAAACTACAGCAGACCAGACTTGAACAGAAAGTGCTGATGCAGGACAAGAAACTTGAAAGCTTAATAGCAAGGGTGGGGGATCAGGAAAACAGGGGATGCCATAACAATCTGCACATTATTTGGCTTCCCCAAAGGCTCTGAAGGAACATCCATGGAGCGTTTTCTCAATGATATGCTCCCTATGATGTTAGGGGAGTGCTGGAGGGGCCCGGTTGAAGTTGAAAGAGCCCATTGCATCACTGGGAGAAAGGACAGGCTGGCGCAATCCCCAAGGCTGACAGTGGCATGCCTACTTTGATATTCAACCAAAGAAAGCATCTTTTTTTTTTGTCAACTCTTTTTCCCTCCAATCACGGCCCAAAGGTCCTTCTCTCAGGCATCCAATCCTTTTCCTGCCCCGTCTGAGGTTCCTCGAAACTGTGCCTCTCTCTCCCTCCCTTCCCGATGCCAGCACCCCCTCGGCTAACCCTATCCGGGGTGGGTCGCCTCCTCCTACCTGGGTGCCTCTCATCACGTCAGTCTCCAGCATCAAACGGGAAGCGGCCACAGAAATCAAGGCCAGCCGAGGAGAGCCCAACATTGGGCATGGGGGACTGGTGCTGTCGCCTGATCCTCGGCGCAAAGTTTTTCCTTTTTCTGGTTCCCCCCAATGTAAGGCATGCAATGTTGTCCACCCGTGAGGTAAGTGCTCCCACCCACATCCGGAGACGGCTGCCCGACGTCAACCCCAATTGTACGTGCCCGAGCGCATAGCAGTACCACCGATGTCCACCGGGGGCCACTGCTGCACCGGGCAACCCTGGATCCCACCTCCGAGAGAGGAGATCCATCCATCAGATGCTCTATCCTCTCTCTCCCCTGCCGCCCCCGATGGCCCGGGGTTGTTCCTGAATCTGGGTCACCGGCGTGATGTGAGGTGTGGTGTCAAGTGCCTCAACCCTCAGCTCCACCAGGCCGGCCCAAAGAACACATCTTAAGGGCAGCTCAGGACCTAGGTGAAATTCGGTGGCAGGGGGTACCGATTTCCTTTTATAGGGACTTTGCACAAGAAACAGCAAGCAAACGCCGACCTTATGGCCCTTTGAAAACATTTCTGGCAGCCCATTACTTTCTTTATAGATTTAGAGGACTCACCTAACTTCTGGTATCCAAGGGGGGGAGAGAGATATTAGCAGACAATCCTGTGGGGGTGGAACGTTGGATCTCTAAATTTTGGCCTAACTTGCCCCTTCAGACTGCATCTCCCAGAAGGCTATGGAATCCATCTGTTAAAATCACTAGTAACTAGGAATATGGCAGACAGACTCCGAAGGACCACTATACAACTGGACCAGGTCCCTTCCCTAATGACCCCCCCAGAGAGAGGAATTTGCCTTACACAGTGCCTTTGCCTACATCTAGCCCATCTGCCCTTTCAGAACAAATATTCCTCCCTCCTAGGAGTACTGGATTATCCTCACTCCAGTGGCAATGATCCAGAAGTGGCCAACACCTTTCACCAGAGCAACGAAGGGCAGCTCCTCCCTGCAAAGATGCCTAGGGATGACTCTTCCCTTAACTTCAGCAGCTTGTCATTTATCTAACTCCGAGCTCTCTCCTATAAGCAACGAGCAATCTGTGAACTGGGCCAATATACCGGAATCTTCACTAATTGAAGTGGTGGACCTCCACGGGCAGCTTAAACCAGGAGATAAATCTTATGAAGCAGCCATTTTAACGGTTCCTTTGGATGCCTCAGTGACTCTTCGTGACTCTCAACTTGGTTCCCAAATGCTCATAAGTCATGACATGGATCCTACTGGCTGACCTCTGGATTATACTCTGCAGTGACTTTTGATATATATTCAGGCTGTTTAATATTAAGTAATCTATATTTCAGGATGCTGTTTGATCTTGGGGAATCCCATAAGCATTGTTGGGGCCAACCTATAGGGCCAACCCCTCACTTTTGGGGTTCTGCATGCCACGGCGTTAAGTATTTGGGTTGTATTTCCCTATACAGATATAAGATGACAGAGAGGGGATGGTACTTCCCCTTCCCCTATTTTCCTTTGCCTACCCTGAGGGATTCACTACCCAAATAACTCCGGGTTACCCTAACTGCACCATATAGTAGTGGCACTTTTGTCCCAATAATGAAATCCCAAACAATAGTTACTACACAGGGTAATGACGTGGCGGCAGGCTAGCTGGTCCTTATATTTTCAATTGGGGCAGTTATCCAATCTCTCATCCCCTTACCATTCCTGTATACCCCGACCCATCCCCCTCCCCACTACCCCCCCTTCCCAGGGTTGTGCTATTTACCTGGGAATTGGTTACTAGATGAGGAGAAGCGAGTTTTTTTCTAGGTTGTTTTCCTCCTCTCCAACCCTTAAGCGTGGAAGCTAGCATAGCTGAGGATACTCCCTTGTTCCATATCCTTGTTCGCCAAAGCCTCTTTTGCTTTTAGCATTAAATCGCTTGTTCAATTTGTTATATTACCCTTGCCTATCAGGCTATCTGACTCAGGTAGGGTTGTTATTTGTGTTTATTGTTCACAAACTCTCTCTCTCTCTCTCTCTATTTCTTACTGGCCTGTTCACTAATTGTTCTTGTCTGCACTTTCTGATTAGGCTGGTTTCCATTTGGTACACCTTTTGAATACTTCTTTCAAAGCAGTGCGTTCTACCTTCCCACTATCTACCAGCAGCTCATTGAGGTGAAGGCCAGGTTTGCAATTCTCTTGTTATCCTTTCTGGGTTTACCTAAATTCTGCTACCTCTAGGTGGGTAAGTACCTTGTCATTTTTCTGCACACTTGTCAGTATGACTGCCTCCACTACTCAAGGACTACGTCTGGTGTCATGGAATTTAAATGGTCTCAATCACCCTATAAAGTGTACAAAAGGTATCCAGCACCTTTGTTCTCTACATACAGACATAGCCTTTTTGCAAGAAATGCACCTCCTTAGGAAATTTAACCCTTGGCTTAAGAAATCCTGGGTGGGGGCTGTCCATGCCAGTTCTGCCTCATCCAAATCCAGGGTGGTGGCCATTCTTATTACTCGCTCTAGCATATGGACAGTTGAGGATCATGGTCTGATTCTCAGGGGCGTTGGGTGGTGGTTAAGTTAGTGTTCCCTACTAGGAAATTGATTGTGGGTAATATTTATGCTCCCAATACAGACCAAGCAGAATTCTTTCCGAGCTTGAGCCAGGCCATCTCTACTCTAGTGCAACCTGACTCTACCATCCCCCTACTGCTAGAAGGAGACTTCAACTTGGTATCAGACATATTCTTGAACAAGTCCAAACCCACGCCCCAAACTCATCCTAAGGCCCACGCTGCCTTACAAGAAATGACAGAGGAGTGGGGTTTGATAGACATTTGGAGGCGAGACCACCCTTTGGGGTGAGACTACTCCTACTACTCCTCTTCCCATGGGGTACACAGTCGCATTGACTACTGACTGGCCAATAATGCAGCATTGGTTGGAGTTTTGAACAACTCCATCGGTAATATCATCATCTCAAACCATGCACCAGTGATGACTACTTATACCCACTTGTGGCACCGGTCAACAGGCACACAATGGAGATGTAACCCTTTACTTGTTAAGGATCTTGAATTCCAGCAAACCATGCTGAAAGCAAGCAGGGAACATTTTGCCTTTAATTCTGACTGTGGTGTTCCTGCAAGCACAGTGTGGGAAGCTTTCAAAACTAACCTGAGAGGCCATATTACTGCTTTTGCTGCCAACCGGAATAAAATACAGAAGAAAACATTGGAGCTGCTGCAGTCAGAACTTACTGGGCTAAAGGGGCATTTTAAAGCTTCACCTGCTACCTCCAGAGACCGATCCCTGACCTGCAGAATCATAGGGCTCAAGTACCAAATAAACGCCTGCTACATCATAAAGCAGAGTGGATCTTGCTTAGATCTAAGCATATACACTGGGAAGGGGGAGATAAGGGCAGCAAGCACCTTGCTTACCAACTGCATAAGCAACAAGCCTCATCTAAAATTCATGCCCTGCGTACTTTCATGGGTTCTATTACTACCAACCCAACTGGTATTAATGAGACCATGAAGCTGTACTACCAGACTCTGTACCAATCCCAGTCTTCTCAAACACCAGTCCAGCTTTCCCTAGACATGAACCAATTTTGCCAGGGGTTCACTATACTGACCCTGTCTCCAGAACAGGTTACCCTCTTAGATGACCCTATTACAGTTCCTGAGATACGTCAGGCCTTATCCCAGATGGCTAAGGGGAAGCCCCAGGACCCGACAGGATGACCGTTGAATTATACCAAGCTCTAGACCAAGAGATTATTCATCCACTGCTGTTAGCACTGCAGGATGCTCAATCCTCAGGCTCCTTCCCTGCCATGATGAAAGAGGCCCTGATTATACTTTTACCCAAGAAATCTAATGATCCCCTTAATTTCTCTAACTTTCACCCTATATCATTATTACTGGTGGATACTAAGATTCTAGTTAAAATTCTGGCCACCAGGATGCACAATATCCTTACCTCTGTAATTCATCCCTCTCAAGTGGGGTTTATGCCAGGGAAGGTGGGCTCAGATAACACTAGGCTACTACTTAACCTAAAGTGGATGGCAAGTAGATCCAAGACCCCTATGGCTGCGTTAGCTGTTGACTTCACAAAAGCATTTGATTCTGTCAAATGGAATTATCTTCATGAACTCCTCTGCTTGTATGGCTTTGGACCCCAATTTCACCTATGGGTCTTGACCCTCTACAACTCACCTATGTCCAGGATCTTAACCAACTCTGATATCTAATCCTCCTTTTCCCTGTACAGGGGTACCTGACAAGGCTGCCCCCTGTCTCCCCTTCTCTTCCTGGTTGCACTAGACCCATTGATTCAAGCTCTTATCAATACCGAAGGTCTCACAGGTATCCCAGCCCATAGTAACTCATATGTCGTGGCGGCCTATGCTGATGACCTTCTGCTTACCCTGTCTCATGCTCAGCAATCCCTCCCAGCAGCTCTCTCAGTCATCTGCAAGTTTGCCTCACTTTCAGGGTTGCAGGTCAACCAACGGAAGACCACTTTAGCTCCATTGAATTCACTCTGCATGCCAGAATGCCTTTATGGCATGGAACTAAGTTGTGCTGCCCAAGGATTTTCCTGTCTTGGGGTTTACATACCTACCAACTGGACAGACTTTGAATTTTCCAATTTCTCCTCCCTCCTAAAGCAGTTAAGTGCGAAGACTGAGTGGTGGCATAAGCTACACTTAACACTACCCGGTAAAGTGGCTGCCGTTCGAATGCTTCTGCTCCCTAGAGTCACATATTTGTTCAACAACATCCCAATCCATCTCTCTCCCATACTCTTCTCTTCACTTAAGAAGATGGTGGCTTCCTTCCTATGGGAAGGATTGATGCACAGATCGGGGAGAAGCAAATTAATAGTTCTCTGGTCCAATGGAGGCCTCGGGGTCCCCTGGTTCCAGGGTTACCACCTGGCAAGTATGGCTGCCCTAGTTACAAAATGGTTTATGCCCATGTCTGCACCTTCCCCATTATGGGTTTGTCTTGAAGCTAATATGGTGGCACCCACCCCACTTAAGTCCTTGTTACAGCCTAGCGGCCTGTCAGATAAAGGCCTCTCTCCGGTCATATGCCAATCCCGCCATGCCTGGCATTGTAGTATGACCTTGTCTCATACCCCTAAAGAAGCTTAGTCTCCTTCCCTGTGGAATGTGGACTTATGGCACAACAATTTTATTTCTCTCAGATGGGAGCCACTCAGATGGCCCTCCTGGAAGCTTAAGGGAATTCGACATGTGCAAGACCTTATGCTGCCCAACTCAGATACTCCACTGTCCTTTATTCAGTTGAAGAACAAATTTAATCTTCCCAATACTGATTTCTGGTGGTTTCTTCAAATACACAGTCTTATCAATACCCTCTCTTCCCAACTTAGATCAGATAGTAAATGGAAGTGGCTTGCCTCCCTGCATAAAGCCTCCTCTTCTCAGGGTCGTATAGGTAAGTTCTATGCCACATGGCGAGATTCTCAAGCTGACCCTACTGAACACTGTAGGGTTAAATGGGAAGCTAAAATGGGCACGACTATATCCGAGGCCACCTGGTCTCGCTGCCTCCAAGATTCACACAAAGGATGTAGGGATTCAAAAAGCCAATTCTTACATCTTAAAATTCTTTTGCAATGGTACAGAACTCCTGCTGCCTTGCAATCAGTGGGAATTATGCCCCATTCCAAATGTTGGAGATGCCAGCAATCTGATGCCCACCTGTTCCATATACTGTGGTCCTGCCCTCAAGTCTTAACCTTCTGGTCTACTATTGTTCTGGAGTGTTCTAAAGTCCTTGGCAACAGGGATTTATCCCTAGATTCCAAATTGTTGCTGGATGACTCGTCTGAGTAAACCTTCCTGTCTAAGGCCCATAAAGAATGGTTTATGCTGGTGCTGCTGGAAGCCAAGAGGCTTCTCTTAATGTATTGGAGGCAGGCTAACAACCCAGCCATAGGTCTGTGGCAGGCAGTCTTGGCCAGATTGGTTCTTTTAGAATGACTATCATATACTTACTGAGGCCAGCTGGAATACTTTCATAAAAAATGGGATGCCTACCTTCATTCGTTGCTGTGGACAATCCCCTCTCCCCTAGGTAACTCCCCCCCTTGTAAGGTCCTAAGCGGTCTGGCTAGTGATCTCACCTTTATCTACTGACATATGGGAAGCTATAGTTAGCACTGCTACAACAAGTTGTCTTATCTATACTTTTTCCTTCTGACCCCTGTGTATCTCTCTCTTATAGTGGATAATATGATACTGTGATGAAGAACGTAAGTGTACCTGGCCTGTAAATTCCTACTTATGAACCTGTAAAATATGTGACATATGAAAGTGTACCATCTAAAACTTTGAAAACTTTCAATAAATACTTTCTATGATTAAAAAAAGAATAAAAAAGCTTTCCAGTTAACTCAACACAGCTACACAGCTTGGCTTTCTCTCACTCCATTTCAGCCAGTGTCTGAAAAACACCAAAACAAACTAGCGACCAGCACTATCACTCAAAGAAAAACAGTTCTACAGCTTTCCAAGCTACAAAAGGAAGCCCATTTTAGGAGCAATAGATTAATGTAATTTAAAACAAAGTGGATTTCATTCACAAAACCCACTAAAACATTTTATAATCAGAGCAAGAAGCAAAAAACTTACAACATGGAGCGGAGCAGCACCGCAGTCATCTTGCTGCTCTACCCCAACAAGTCATGGCACAGACCAGTATAATTCCCTCAGTTTTCTCTGCTGCCTCCTTTGAGACACTTGCACCATGACTCCACCAGATCTTCACAGAATCCTCACCTCCTTGACTCTTCCTTACTCCCTCCACTGTCTGCTCGACCCTCTGCAGGCGGCCGGTGGATCCTCTCTTGCTCTCTGACTTCTTCTTCCATGAATCCCCTAAGGTGCTGTCTGTCAATCTAGAGCAAAGTTGATATGTCACAGAAACAAATTGCTGCCCACAGAACAATTGGGAAATAGTATCCATGAAATGCTGGGGTGTTTTCCCAGCTGTGTGTTCATACTTTTACAAAGAATAAAACACTAAACTTTACAATTTGGATTTCATCTTCTTTGTGGGTTGAGTCTGTATTTCTTCTAGGCTGTCTTCATGCTGCCATCTCTGACCCCAAAGATGTCCACTCCTGCAACCCACTGGTCTTGCAGATAGATAGAAACACAGAAAACTTGAGAGAAGATAAAGACTCATAGTCTATCCAATCTGAATAAGAGCTATTGTTAATGAATACAAAGTCTGTTTATCCTATTGTTTGTTCCCCGTCATTCTATTTTCTACCAATGCCTCTTGAACTCCCCTCTCCTGTATTGTATTCCCTACATTACAGGCAATTTGTCCCCTGAAAGTATCCCAGCTTTCCTTAAACCTATCTACTGTAGCCTCTTGATTATCCAAACCATATTAGAGACATCCAATATGTTTGGATAATGCAGAGTTTGTTAAATATAGATTCCTTTGATTCTGATAAGAGACCTATATTAGGACTCACAAAAAACTCTCAACAATTCATAAAATGAATGTTTGTGCTTTATTTGCATGTACCACACCACAAAACTAAAAAAAAAAAAAGATGTCAATTTTCCAAGGGGTGAGAATGCCAGAAGCCCTGGCTGCACCAAATGTATGGCAAACCAGGCTTGTGGCATTCTCCGGGACAGTGATCCAGATTTTGTATTCTATGCACCAATTGCCTCAAGTTAGACCAACTTTTCGTGGTCTAGTTTGCGGCCATCCAAGGGGCTTTTTTATAGAGCATGTACCAGATATTTGTCGAAAGCTGCCATAAATCATTGAAACTGTCACAACTGTACCCACGATTGAAAAATTTAGTGCATTTATGGTAAAGTAGTTCAGCACACCACCAGAACCTAAGTGTTGTGGTGCACAACTTGGTGCAAACCATGCGCCACTGTCTGAAAATCCATCCCAAAGTGTCTAAGTGTTCCTGGAGTTGTACGGTAAAATACACTACTGTACCTTTACTTAGGAAGGAAAATGGCTGTCTCTGTCCTTCCTTAAATGAGGACTCCAAAACTGGGAGAGGTATTCCAGGTGGGGTCTATAATACCTGTGTCATTGTTACTTGACTTTACTGGTAGGTTATAACAGGGGCACCCTGTGCCTGGTATATCTTGAGGCCATTTCCACAGCATCATGGCCCTCATATCCTCAGTCAGAGGTTGCTGCATTCCACTGAGTTACCAGTTGATTTCCTGTGAGAGCACTCACAAGCATGTAAGATGAGTGTGTGTGTGGGGGGGGAGGGGCACTGGAGGATTGACCAGGAGAGGAAAGAGAAACCACTTGACAGAAGGAAGCCATAGGAGATTGTATGGGTACCTGGAGAAGGTGAATGTACCAGTAACAAGAAGCATGACTTAGAAGATGTGGGGTCCTGAAGTGGCTAGTGATGTAGGGAGGCTAGATTATGTTATTTGGGGGAAACTGACATTGGAAGATCAGGGGATTGTATTGGATGGTCAAAAGGATTGCCACTGGACAGAATAGAGTGCATAGAACATGAAATTAACTGGGAATGAGGGACAACAGGGAATGCTTGGAACAGGAAAGGGGCTGAGAGAGACTGCAACTTAATGGTGCATGTATGAGCAGCTCACCGTGATGGCAGCTTGAGGGAAAAGCTCTGTTACTCTCCACTTTTAAATAACTGAAAAAAACAGCACTAGTGATCAGTCTGGCACTAAAATGGGATGAGAAGGAAGAAATAAATCCCTTCTAATGAAATCCTGATATTGGGAAAATTCTGCAGCATGAAATCAGAGGGAATGGCAAAACATAGTAGTGCACTTTCCGGGCATCTCAAACCAGCACAGAGAAATGGCAGGCACCGCTCCAAATGATAAGACTTCAGTAATCTCAGCTTCAGCTTCTGCTGAGCTTAAAAGTATGCTACAACAAGTTTTAAAAGAAATAGCCTCCTTCAAATCTTCCATTACCACCATAACAGAAAAAGTGCAAGCCCTGCACCATTGAACTTTAGATGCCAAAGCTTACCGAACTTACATCGATGAAAAAGACTTGGGCCACGAGGTAAGGATTCATAAATTAGAAAGAATGGTACCTCTCTTGTGAAACCGGGCTAAAGATGCCAAAAATTGCAGCAAAAGGAATAACCTCAGGTTCATGGGGTTTCCTGATGGAACCAAAAACAGAGACCCATCTGGCTTCCTTTAAACCCAGCTGCCTAAGTTGCTGAAATACAAATGGTGACCTTGCCTGGAAATTAAACAGGTACACAGGACCTCGGCACCATCACCCAAGGAGGGTGGCCATCCCAGACCAATAATTTCCAAATTCCTTCACTTTCAGGAGAAGGAGAGGATCCTGAGCCTGGCAATGGGTCTCTGAACTGGTAAGGCCACAGAATTTACATTTTGAGTAACTACTCCTTGAAGCTGCCCAACAAGAGAAAAAAATGTCATGGAGGCATGGAAAATATTCCAGAGCCTGCAAATACAGTACAGAATGGTATACCTAGCTAAGTTCCAGATTGCAAGGAATAGCATCCTAAATACATTTTAACTCTCTGAATGAGGTGATGGAGTACACTGGAAGGAACTGGTGTGAGCAAGCCCAGCAAAAACGCCCCAACAACCACCATCCACCACCCACCAGCAGAGCATAGACTCTCAATAACACCAGGGCAAGCTCTGAAAATAAATACAGACCACTGGCTTCCCCTCAGCTCACCAGTGGCATAGAATGGCAAACCTGCAAAGCTAAGTGGAAACAGAGGAAAACCCAAGCGGGACAAGCAGAGATGACAGAAAGCCCTAAGAAGCGGTGACCAAAGCAGGAACTCATCCACCACCAGCATGGAGTCAGAGGGAGAACTGGCATCAAAGCATCAGGAGCAGGACCTAAACTCTCAGCTGCAAACATCTCCTAGCAGCAAACAGCAAGAGACAGATACTGGTGGCCTCCAGGCATCGATCATTAACTCCTGGGCAGAGCTCCACTGGAAGGATTCAGCACTGAACACTCAACCATGGACTATCTGTAGACATGGCCCATTAAGCAGTCCATCCTGGTGCTACAGGGAATGCAAGGAGCCACCCAAATCAAGCTGGAGTACAGTCAATGCATATACAACATTAATTGTTTTTCTGCTTGTTTTTTTTGCTAGAATCTCCAGACTATTAATATAGCTATATAAAGCTATAGCTTCCTCCCCATACTAACATGCATAACCCCTTCCAGCCCCATTGCTTCTTCTGTTCACCCGTCACCCATACCCACCTAAGGGCATAGAGAGACCCTGATCTCCTTCCCTGTGCAGGTAATTATGGACTTTCAGATGTACTGAAATGCATGTTCATATCAGTTAATTGTACAGACGCACTGATATTTCACTCACATATTTGTTATTATACTGGATAGACTGTGTTAGGATGTCTGTTGGCAGGCCTTGGCTCAGGGTGACTGCCTCTCCTCATGTTCCTTGATCTGATGACTTATGGGGCCTGTCTGCTGAGTAGTGACCCCTGGCCAGCTCTTACTGCCCCCTCTAGTCCCTGAGCAGTGGTCTTTTTTTGTAAATGTGGGCTACAGTGGTGGTTCTTTTGGTAACTACATTTAACGGGCATGAAGGAGGGTGGTAACTCCACTGCCCCAACTCACCACTTTTACTCAACTCACAAAGGGTCTGGCTGTCATCCTCTCCCCCTGCCTGTCTAATGCACATCGATAGTGTGTGCTTAACCTGTAGCTGTGCTTTGGTGACCTGTCCTGTAGCATTTATGGGCAGGTCAATGAGAGGAGACCATTCGCAAGCAAGCTCTAGCTCATTGCAAGGAAGCAAGACACAAGGCCTGCGGCGCACATCTTAGGAGCATGCAGTTTAGTCTGACAACCATAGGTCATGCACAATTACAGGCAGGCTCCTCGGTGATGTGCACATTCGGCCTCGGGAGTCCCCTCTCACCCCCTGCCTGGGACAGCCATTTTACTACATTGCTAAGCACTTGGCCAGAGTGTTCTCTACCTTGCCACACTGTTGCGGGCCCACTGCCAGTGGTTGTAATGCGCAGCTCAACCCTGCTTCTCACACAGCCACAACTTGAAAATGTTGAAAACTAATTCACCTGACTGCATGTTTGCAGCTCGGGTCCGCAGAGTCAGTCCACACATAACTGCTACTTTCACCACACAGGGCATGCAAAAGTTCCTCTCATTGACTACCATCATAGCCCTAGATTCTGTGAAAGAGCTGTCTTCACAGAATCACATCTTGATTCAGTCCTCCCTCTCCCCCCCCCATTCAAGGTTCACAGCCCTTGCAAGGTAAAAAAAAAAATTGCAAAGATAATGCGGCCCTTAACTCACTTGGTAGTTGTCATCGTGCTTTGCAGCCACTAAACCTGGAGCCAATATATACTGTTGACTGTGGCTCTCCTCACGGTACACTCCCTACCTTGCATGTGTAGCCTCCATTATGACTCCCTTCATAAGAGCCATAGCATCTCATCTAAAGCTACAGGCCCCCTCATCCTCTTCCCTGTCTCCTGTGGTTGGCTGCATTCCTTATGCTCAACTTAATTATTTACCACAGAAAACTTGACCCAGGTAACTGCATACAGTCATGGTGCCGCACAGCCTCTATGAGAACTGGCCTGGTGAGGTGACCGAGACATTGTCCTTATACATGATTGTACCAGATATAAAGAAAACTCTGAAACTACTTCAGCTAACTGCCCCTTTTGAGAGTGCCTAAAAAAATCTTTTACAGGCTTTATTTTATTTTATTTTGGGAGCCCTGGTGTATGTATTAAATCCACGTACTAATCTGGAAGAGAGGTGGATGCAGTCAGTGCATGTGTAGCTGTACTGCTCTGTCTGAGATTTAATTGCATTTTAAAACTTTGTTGCTTCACTTTATTGCACTGTATTTCAAAAAAGGGAGTACATCAAGTGAAGGGTGATGTTTAAGGCATCTTTAATACCTTAATTTACATCTGGGAGGTACAAGTGGGGTTCTGACCTCGGGACTAAACTTCCAGATCAACGCTCGCTACTTAACACCCGCACAGAGCGAGCGGGGCGAGCAGAGTGGGGCACGCACAGTTGCGCGCAGAGACTCGCGCAGAGACACGCGCGTTATTGTGTAGGCTGTGTCCGATGGATATTCTGGGAAGCTGGGTTAGATCTCCTAGTTGAAGTAAATGCATTGCATAAAATAGTTGTGTTTCATTGACTTGGGTAGTATTAGTTTTTAAGTAGAGTTAAAAACTGCCACAAAGAATGTCGCAAACACGAAGTAAATGTGGAAAGGGAAAAAAACCTTGCACAAACTGCAATATGTTTACTGAACAACCTAGTTCTAAAGAAAGTATCTGTAAAAAATGTCTACTGATAATATCCTTACAGGAGGAAATTAGGCACTTGACTAGTAGACTGGAAACAAAAACAGAAATTAGTATACTTGAAGATCATATTGACACTGTAGCCATGAGTGTATTAGAACCTATAGCTATTCATGATGATAACATCAAAGAACTAATAAAAGAAAACAGCATTATAGAAGATACTGAACACTGTACTCAAGCACTAAATGAAAATGATATTACAATTACCACTACCCAAACTTGGATTGATAATAGCCCACCTAACCCACCCTTACCACTCCACAATAAATATGAACCTCTCATATATGAGACCATTTCTGAGCAAAAGAGTCCAGTTAAACTGGATAAACAGAACACCTTAGATATTAATCAGAAACAGAACAGAGATATTGTGGTCACTGGTGATTCTATGATAAGTGGGGGTTGATTCAATGGTGTGCTATGGGTGAAAAGCTAGTACCACAGTTAGTATCCTTCCTGGGGCTAAAATAGGGAATATTCCTGATTTACTTGATGGACTTCTTGAAGGTACCTCTACCCCCTTAGTGATACTACACCTGGATGCTACAAAAACAAATATTACCTCTTTCCAGGCTAGTTTAATGGAGGTTGTTAGAAGAATCAGACAGGTAAAGAGTGAAATAATAATTTCAGGGGTTTTACCCACATTTGGTTATCATTCCTACAAAAACGAATCAATAATACAAATCAATAAATGGTTACACAGCTATTGTTTAAAGGAAAAAATAGGTCATATGGATAATTTCATGACTTTTGGCAAAAAATCTTCTATAGAGATGATGGACTCCATTTAAGCTATGCAGGAACTAGAATGTTAAGCAAAAGAATTAATGAAGTTATTCAGTTCCATTTAAACTGGATAAGGGGGATGAGTTTAGAAAGTAAAATCCCTCCTGACTTGAATATTCAGGTTTCAGAGATTTCATGTTGGAGGGGTGCCCTAATAAATGCAAGAAGCCTCTCCAATAAATTTGAGGAATTTAAAATCCTTTGATCCGTCCAGCATATTAAAATTGCCTGATTACTGAAACTTGGTGAGATGTTAATGATATATTTACTTACCATGTGGAAGGCTATACCTTATACTCTAAATCTAGGGATCATAGAAAGGGAGGTGGTGTGGCTATTTTTATCCACAATCTATCAACAGTGAAGAAAGGAAGAACTCCATCTTGAATCACTATGGGTTAAATTACTCCCAGCTGATGGGTCAAAAACTATTTTGAGATTAATATACCGACCACCATCCAATTCATTAAGTCAGGATTCTGACCTAATTAAGCAATTCCAAACTCTTGACCCCACTGATAATATTATAATCATGTGTGATCTGAATCTACCTAATATCATATGGACATCATGGCAAGGTACCTCTAAATTAGAAAGATCTTTTTTAGATGCATTTGACCAGCAAGGCCTAAAACAACTAGTAATTGATAACACCAGGGAAAATAACATTCTGGATATTATATTGACTAATATGGGGGAGCTCATATCAGATGTATTTGTTAACCCTCCTTTGGGCAACAGTGATCATAGTATAGTTTAGCCAGCATTGTACACTCCAGTTAAGAAAAGCAAACCAGAATTTAAACAGCATACTCAGACACATATCCAGTAGGGAAGCCATAGTCTTAATAACATTGTTTAACTCTCTTGTCAGGCCACATCTCAAATACTGTGCCCAGGTGTGGTCACCTTATAAACATGAAGATATAATAAGGTTAGAAGGCATACAAAGAAGAATGACTAAAGCTATTACAGGACTAGATAATAAATCTTATAGCGAAAGGCTGAAAACTTTAGGAATGTACTCTCTCACTTATCGAAGATTCAGAGGAGACGTGAATGCTTTACAGAATTCTAAGCGATTACAATCTACAGGATGCATTGAGTATTAAATTTTATAACGACCGAGTGAGCACCAGAAAACATCCTAAACAACTTTTCCAGCCTAGTTGGAATTTAAAACTGCAAAAAAAATGGTTCACCCAAAGGGTCATGACATCTGGAACGAATTATCAAAAACTACAATAGATAGTCCAGATATGGAAACATTTAAAACTAGACTGGACATGGAATTTAAATGCAGTGTTTATGAATTTTAATTATTTAAATTGGTCTAAGGCAAGCTATAAGGATATTTTTCCGCAATTGCTTGAATATTTCCTGTGAATTCTATGAATATCCATTAGAGGACACCTTAACCCTAGCAGTGAGGTGGTCAGTAGCAACTTTGCCACTGGTTAATCCCCCCAAAAGTCACTGACAAAGGGATCCTAGACAATGTTCATCAGTCAGCTCTCCGCATAACCACACAACCCTCTAAAACTAGCATGGCCTCTGCCGTCAGCATCATGGCTCTCTCTCTTATCCATATACAAGGATTCACAGGCAGGGAAGACAGGTCTGCTGACTTGCTCCCCTTGGGGGTGTACCTGTTACCCCCCTCCTTAAGGATATGCATAGTGGTCACCTCTGCATACCCAGATCACACCACCATGAGGTCATCTCCCTCCTCCACCCCTCCAAGATCCCAACCTCCCCCCCTTCCTCTAAAGGATGGGAGACAATATCTAGTTAGATTAATGGACAAGCACCCACCTCTACCGAAGGATGGAATGCAAATGTCCAGGGGCCATGGGGGCTGACACAAAGTGCTCTCACCTCAATCAGATCAACCCAGAGGCCTTAAAGAGGGCCAAATGTAGAAATGTGAGTCCACTATTTTGTTATTACCGTCTGTTACAGTCTTACTGTTTCAGCATCTTAGTTTTTTTCCACAAAGTTGATGTTACTGATGTTTTAACATTTAAATACCAGCTGCCTAGGCAGCTGGCTGGGAAAGTGCTCTGCAGAAGCTCCACTATAGCACTAAGGTACTCCACTGGCAAATCTGGCTGACACAAGCATAGACACCTTAAATAGGTACATAATCTACCTCTCCTTTAAGGTATGCAAACTTGTGATCATACATTTAGGTACCCTCTCCATTAACCCTCTAAGATCACATTTTATGGCCATGCCCTTATGCTGGGGAAAGTCAACCTGGAGTAGGCCACCAGTCCCACATCCTCTACTCATGGCACAACGTAACATTGATAATCACTAACCAATGCATCAAATGGCTCTCCTGGAATGTCAAAGGCATACTCACTCCTGTCAAAAGGAGGAAAATCTTTGACTTCCTTAAACAAGCATTTGTCAATGCCAAACATTTGATACTTGTTAAACAATTTGTTTGTTTTTAATGTTTTGAGACCAACTTTTGAAGAGACTTGTTTTAGGATTGATTTTATAGGCATGGCATAACATGTACCATTTATAGTATATTGGCCAAAATGTCATTTCTCACTAGCGGTACAGGAACACATCTTGTGCAGGATTTTAAAAATGACATGTCATGCTTATAAGGTGATATGCAAAAATTGCTATTTTGAAAGTTTGGGGTCAAAATAGTGAAAATGACGAAAGTTATGAGCCTGAGTTCATAAATTCAAACAGAGGCTCATAACTTTATTGTTTTTAAACATTTTACCCCAAATTTTCAACATAGCCTTCTTATGATTTCACCTCATGAACAAGTGTAGTGAAAATTGTCAACTGCTGCCTGAAAGGTTATTTCGTGTAGCGAGTGTGAAATCGCCTTTCAGGATGTGAAAACACATTTTGACTGGGATTTGAAAAATGATAACTGTCACATTCATGAGATGCTGTGAAGAAATGGTTATGTTGAACATTTGGGGTAAAAATATTGAAAATTACCAAAATTATGATCCTGCATTCTCAAACTTCAATGTAGGCTCATAACTTTATTGTTTTTTAACATTTTTGCCCCAGATTTTCAACATCGCCTTCTTATGACCCCATCTCATGAACAATAGTGCAGAAAATGTTCAACTCCTGCTTGAAAGGTGATTTTGCACAATAACTGCAAAATCCCCTTTTGAGATGTGAAAACACATTTTAGCAGTGAAGAAATGGCTAGTTTGAAAATTTGGAGGCAAAACAGTGAAAATTAGCAAAGTTATGAGCCTGCATTTGCAAATGTAAATGTACTCGGTTTATTCGGTTTTATGAACAAAAGAAGGCCTCGGCCCATTGAGAGTGTCCTCCACACTTGTGGAACATTTAAGCCTATATATTTTTTTCTTTTCCATTTCCTTATTTTTAATTCAGTAACCATTTGTCTAATTTATTTTTAAAAGTATTTATTTGATTGCATTCTATAATATCTTGTGGCATAGTAGTCCATATCCTGGGTGCCCTAACTATGAAAAAATGTTGCCTTTTATTTATTTTTGTTCTTGTGACTTCAAGTTGTTTATTGTGGCACCTAGCCACAATTATTCTATTGGAAAATGAAATACCACACTGTTCCATTAAGTTAGGAGTTTGAATGATTTTAAAAAGTTGGAGGAGGTCACCTCTTATTCTTCTTAGTTTAAGTGAATATAATCCTGTACATTTTATTGTTTTATCATAGTCTAGGTGGGCGAGATGTGGTAAATGTTTTGCTGCCCTATCCTGGATTTTTTCAATTTTCTTGATATCAGAGATTAAGTAGGGGCTCCAAAATGGTGATCCGCAGTCTGTATGCTGCCTAATGTGAGATCTATACAAGGTCATGATGCGTTCTTCTGATTTTGAGATAAAGGTGTTATTAATTTTGTGAAAGAGGGCCTTGGCTTGATTAGCTATTTTATTACAGTGGTATGAAGATGACAGTTTATTGTTAACTAATATTCTCAGATCTTTTTCTGCATTGGATCTCTAATAATGATGTTATTTAAGGAATATGTTTGTTTAGGATTGTTTTTGCCTATAGGTAGTACTGTGCATTTTGATACATTAAAGAACATATTATTCGTTAGAGCTCAACGTTCAATGGTAGCAAGTTCTGTTTTTAGGTTCATTTTATTAATCTCACTATCAACACTACCCCTCAATTTAGTGTCATCTGTGAATTTTGAAATTATATTATTTGATGAAATAGTCATATCGCAGATGAAGATGTTGAAAAGTGTTGGTCCCAAGACAGAACCTTGGGGGACACCACGAGTTGCCCTTCCTTGGTCTGAAAGTTCACCGTTCACCCTAACCCTCTGAGATCTATTAATTAACCAGCTGTGAACCCAGGAAACTATTGTGGTTGAAAATCCAAGGTTGATGAGTTTAGTCACTAGTATGTTATGTGACACTTTGTCGAACGCTTTACTATAATCGAGTAGGATAACGTCGACAGGAATATTAGAGCCAAGGTTTTTACTTATGTTGTTATAAAAAGAGAGCAGATTTATTGTGCAAGAATAACCTGTTTTAACTCAGTACTGTGAGTTGTCTGTGATATTTAGTGATTGCATTTCAACTTCAATTAGTGATTTGATTTTCTTTTCTATTAGTTTGCAGGGTATTGAAGTGAGACTGATTGTTCAGTAATTTTCAGTTTTAGAATGTAAACCTTGTTTTAAAATGGGAATAACGGCTGCAGTCAGCCAATTAGAGGGGATCCTAGATTCCTGAAGGGTTTTATTAAAAATAATAGTAAGTGGTAGGGCAATAGTGTCAGTTGTTCCTATAAGAAATCTAGAGTATGTTTTCTGGCCCAGGACTTGCTGCTTTTTTCAGGGTACATAAAGTTCCTTAATTTCCTGAACTGAAATGATGTAATCTACAGAATTAGGTATATGAACTTTTGATGCTGTATGAGTGTCATATTCAAACACTGAGCAGAAGTATTTATTAAATTCATTAGCGGTCTCAATATCAGACGTGATTGTAGTATTGTTTTTTGTTAATGGACCCACAATTCTGGTGTTCCCCTTTTTTCCAATTAAGTAGGAGAAGAGAGTTTTTTGTGAGTCCTTGGTGTGTGCAATTAGGAATTCAAGAATCTGTTTGGCTAAAGTGATTTGTTTCTTTTGTTCCTTAACTGCCATCCTGTATTTCTGTAGTATTTCCTCTTTTTGGTTTAAGCGGCAAGTTTTTAATTTTGAAAATAATGTTTGTTTAACAGCACTTTGTTTTTTAATGTAACAATTGTACCATGCAGGAATTTTTCCCCTGTTGTTATATTTCCTTCTTTCTGAGACATATAACTGTTTTAGTCCATGAATTTTTAATTTAAGTGTAGTCCATGCATCTTCAATATTGAGGGGAGAAAGTATTTGGTCCCATGGTATGGCCCTGAGGTACTCATTAATCTGAAGGAAATCTGCCTTATCATATTGTTTGTTCATGAGTTTGTTTGTAAAAGGTTGGTAATTTAAGGGTAGTGTAAAAAATATTGACATGTGGTCACTGTTACCTAATGGGTCAGTGATATGAAGATTAGTTAGGGGAGTATCCAAGTTTCTTATAACTAAGTCAAGTATGTTTGTCCCCCGGGTTGGATCCCTGACTAGTTGGGTAAGGCTTAAGTCTAATATTGTTGTGAGTAGCTGTGTATCATGCTGGCTAGATCCTGTTAATGTGTCCCAGTTAATAAATGGAAGGTTAAAGTTGCCCAAAATGAGGACCATACCATTATTTGTCAGTTGTGAGATTTCTTTAGTCAACTGTTTAGTATGGGTAATATCAGCAGATGGAGGGCAGTAGCAAGTGCCAACCAAGATCTGAGGGAGACCTATAGGCTGGAGATACACCCAAATACTCTCATATTGTGTTTTAAAGGGGGATTCAAAGGAGGGGATAGTATTACTAACATATAAACTTACCCCTCCCCCCTTTCCATTATCTATTCTGTTTTTGAAATGATGTTTAAAACTAGGAATTTCCACTGTCCATTGTTTGTCAGGGTTGCCCCATGATTCAGTTATGGCTATTAATCCCAGATTGAGAGATAGGATTTTAGTTTCTAGTTCAGCTATTTTAATAGTATTGCGAGAGCGGGCATTAAGTGATAAGGCATTCAGATGATGGGACTATGAATGATGAGAGTTAGTAATAAGAGATTTGGGTGTTAACCCAGTCTCCCCCCTCGTTGTTAGTTTAAATAGTTATTTATATATGCAGAAATCTGATGTCCCAAAAGTGAACTCCCCCTTCTGCTAAGAAGTAAACCATCGCAGCAGAAGAGGGATAAATTGTTATGGAATTCCTCCCAATGTGTAAGACAGGTAACGATCTGTCTATAACACCATTTACGGAGTCAGTCATTTAGAGCTTTGATTTTAGCCGAGATTTGATATGTAGCTCTGGGGACTGGTAGTATCTCTGATATGCAGATACTGCATCCCCTTTCTTCCAAAATATTGTATAAAGATACATAGTCCTGTTTAAGTTGTTGAAGTGGTGTCCTACTAATATCATTTGTCCCCACATGGATAACCACTAGGGGATTTTCACTGGCTGATGAAAGAGTTGTTTTTATCATTGATGTTATATCCAAGACTCTCACCCCCCTGTAACTTAAGCAGGTTCGATTTTCTTTATCAGGGTTACAAACAGCACGGTCAATGTATTTTGTTACGGAGCCTCCTAGTACATATACCTGTTTTGTAATTGTGTTGGTTTCTAAGGGCTTTTCCATCTGATCAGTGGTAGTGGGGAAGGAAAAAGCTAATTTTGCGTTCTGCTGGGCAAGATTCTAATGGCTAGATGACAACTGGGCTTTATTACTAGGAGAAAAATAGATTTGGAAGGTTTAATGTCAACTGATGTAGTGCCTTGGTTTTGGCTAGTAGTGACTGCTTCATCGGAGACTAATGATAAGTGTTTAAAAGAGTTGTATAGTGGCAATAAGGGAGCACTGTTGTGGGACGGACCCACTCTTTGAATGGTCCTAGTTTGTGGAACCGTAGACCAGGCAGATTCTTTTGGTAGTCGAAGAAATTGTAAAGCAGGTTCAAGAGTAAGGGGAGTGGAAGTGCTTACTAGGTCTTCATCATGACAAGGCTTAGTTTGTGTGGATAAGAGGGGTTTAGGAGAGGTAACATCTTCTGTATGAGTAACTATGGGTGTGTTAGCCTCTAGGAGGAGTGAAATATGATCAATGTACTCCTCCAAGGCTTCAATGTCTGAGTTAATTACTCGTTTGGTTTGGAGGCATGATATTTCCTCCTGGAGGGTGTTAACTAACTGACATCTGCACATATGTAACTAGATGTTTGTTTGCCAATAACATACATTTAATAAGAGGAACAATATTTATTAGCTTTCTTCATTATGCAGTTTGAGGATGCAAAAGCAAATACCCAAGTGGGAACTTAGAAACATGAAAACATAGAAAGTTGACGAGATAAAAAGGACATCAAGGCCCATCAGTCTGCCCATTTCTTTTTCTACCTTATAAATGTGCCATCGGCCTTTTGCTATATCGGTGACCTATCTATTCATGATCATTTGTATTGCTCCCTTATGCCTATCCATGCCTGTTTGAAGCCCTGCACTGTATTCATAGCCACTACTTCTTGTGGTAAGCCATTCCATGCATCTACCACCCTTTCTGTGAAAAGAATTTCCTCACATTCCCCTTAATCAGCCTCCCTCTAATCTCATGCTGTGTCCTCTTGTCCTGCTATTTTTCTTATATTTAAACATGTGAACTCTTTCACCTTGTTTATGCCCTTAAAAGGTGTTTTAAATGTCTCGATCTATCCTCTCTCCTCCTTTTGCTCAAGGGTATACATATTGAGCTCCGTTAATCTGTCCTCATATGTCTTCTGATGCAGTCCCTGCACCATTTTGGTTGCCCTTCTCTGGACTGCCTCAATTTGGTTAATGTCCTTGTGAAGGTGTGGCCTCCAATACTGCCGCAGTACTCAGATGAGGCCTAACCAATGTCTTGTACAGAAGGTTATTACCTCCCTCTTACACGACTTGTGATACCCTCTACTAATACACCTAACACCCCCTAGCCTTACCTACTGCTTTAGAGGTCTGTTGGATGATTTCAGGTCATCAGTGATGATGATGCCCAAGTCTCTTTCTTCCTTTGTGACTGCTAGCAACTCCTCCCAGCCTATAAGTGGCTCGGTTTCTCTTCCCTATGTGCATGATTTTGCACTTCTTGCATTAAATCCAGTTGCACTCTTCCTGACCATTCTGCTAGTTTATCCAGATCTCTTCTCATTCTGCCCACCCCATCTGGATCATCTACTCTGTTGCAGATCTTGGTGTCATCTGCAAACAGACAAGCCTTACCCTCTAGTCCATCTGCTAGGTCACTAATGAAGATGTTGAATAGGACTGGCCCCAGGACTGATCCTGAGGTACCCACTTGTGACTTGCATCTCTTCTGACTGTATACCATTTACCACCACTCTCTTTTTCTGCCAGTCAACAGTTTGCCACCCAGTTGACCAACTTCTGACCCACCCAGCCTACCTAGCTTATTTATCAATCTTCTATGTGGAACAGTGTCAAAAGCTTTGCTGGAAGTCAAGGTAGCGCATCAACTGCCCCCCTTGGTCCACCACTCTGGTTACCCAGTCAAAGAAATCTATGAGATTAGTTTGACAGGACCTTCCTTTGTAAACCCATGCTGTCTTGGATCCTGTGCCCCTATGGATTCCAGGTGTTGCACTATCCTTTCCTTAAGAGTGCTTCCATAATCTTGCCCACTACTGAGGTAAGACTGACGGTCTGTAGTTCCCTCCTCCTCTGCTACCACTCTTGTGGAGTGGGATCACATGAGCCCTTCTCCAGTCTTCTGGGACCTCTCCTGTGCTCAGAGACTCACTAAAACAATTCTGCTAATGGCTCTGCTAGTTCCTCCTTTAGCTCCTTAGTACCCTGGGATGTATGCCATCAGGTCCCATTGCCTTATCCACCCTGAGCTTAGCAAGCTCTTGTAGGACCCTTTCTTTTGTGAAGGGAGTAGTGCTCACCTCCCTCCCCTGTGTCCATGATGCTGAGCTGTGGGCCCTGCCCTACCTTCTCTTCAGTGAATACTGAGCAAAGTATCTATTTAGGATAGATGCCTTTACAGGTTCCTCCTCTCACATGCTCCCTTTTCTCCATTAAGCAGCAACACCCCTCTGGACTTTCTCCTTTCACTAATGTATCTATAGAAAGTCTTGTCACCTTCTTTTACTGTTTGTGCTAGTGTTTCCTCAGTTTGGGACTTTGCCTGCCTTACTGCCTTACCTGCTTCCCTTAGGCAGTTTGGTATCGCCCCTATCTTCATCCCGTTGTGTTCCTTATATTTTCTGAAGGCCAGCCTTTTGGCTCTGACCTTTTCTGCTACTGTATTTGAGAACCAAAGTGGTTTCCTTCTTTTTTGCACTTCCTTTTCTGTCTAACACAATGGGATGTTGCTTCAAGTATTGTATCCTTAATGCTTGCCCACTTTGCCTATACCTCCTCACCTGTGTTTCTTTTGCCAGGGCTAGCTTAACTCTGTTGGCCATCTTATCAAAGTCAGCTCCTCTGAAGTCCCATATTTTGCCTTGAATGGGATGATTTAGATGTGTAGCCAAATTGAACCATACCATGTGATGGTCACTGGCCCCCAGGTGACCTTCTACCTGGAGATCTGTGATCCCTTCTTTGTTAGTCAGTACTAGATCTAGGATAGCCCTGTCTCTTGTGGGTTGCTGTACCAGTTGTTTGAGGCCCTCCCCTGCAGGGAATCCACTATGAGTCTAGTTCTGGCAGATGTTCCTGCTGGTATTGACCAATCTGTATCTGGCATGTTGAAGTCTCCCATTATCAGAACCTCCCTTTAGCTGTCATGTTTTGTATATCTTCTAACAGTAATGTGTCTATGTCCTCCCTCTGGTCTGGGGCCTGTAGACAACCCCAGTTCTTATGGCTGTCCCATTTCCTGTTTCAGGGTGACCCACAGTTCTTCTGGCTCCTTATGTGTATTCTGAATTTCTGTAGCTTTGATATTTTCATTAACATACAGGGCCACTCCTCCCCCTTTTGCACCTGGTCTCTTCTGAACAATACATAGCCAGGTACTGAAGTCTCCAAGTGTGGTTACTGGTAACCACGTCCTCACTAGTGCTACTATGTCCAGTTTAGCCTCTGACATTATTGCCTGCAGGTCTGGGATCTTATTTCAGGCTGTGAGCATTTGTGTACATGATTTTCCATTGGCCAGATTTTGGTGTGTTAGTTGTTGGGTGAGGTTTGGCATTACCCCTGTGCATCGTATGGGGAGACAAACCTTTTTTCTTACCTGGTGATGCAAATGAACGGCAAACACACTGAATTCCAGTTTGACCACTAGCTGAGGGGGGAGGGGTGTTCTTCCCATTCAACGTATGGGGTGCTGCACCCCTCTCCCCATTTGCTAGTTTAAATATTCTGCAAAGACGTCAAACTTCTGCCCCAATGCACTGACTCCCTCTTTAGTCAGATGCAGTCCATCAAATTTAAAGAACTTTCGCTCCCAGAACTGTTGCCAGTTCCCTACAAATCTGTGTCCTTTTCCTGGCACCAGTCCTTGAGCCATGTGTTTAGCTCCCTATCTCCCCTTCTCTGACCTTCTGTCCATCTGCTCCCTTCTCCCAGACTGGCAGGATCTCAGAGAAGGAGATGCCAGACGAAATAGATGATAGTTTGTCACCCAGCCTAGTCAGGTGTTCCTTGGTCTCCACAACTGACCGGCTGGCGAGATCGATAGTCCCTATGTGTACTAGGACATCAATGTTTTCTCCTGCTTTGTGAACAATTTTAGTAATGCGGTCAGTGTCTCTCCATGCTGATGTACCTGGAGACATCTGACCATCACCCCTGGCTGGAGATGGGTATCAACTCCCGAATCATGGAGTCACCTATGATCAGAAGTTTTTGGATTTCCTTTGTGCTTGTTTAGTTTTGGTTCCTGATTTGGGTGAGTATTGTTGTGCTAGCTCCTGTGCCACAGTGTCCTGCTCTGCAGTGTCTTCTGCCTCTTTATTTGATTTCAGAGATAGAGGCAGATACCTGTTTGTAGTGTTTATATGGTTTTGGAGGTATGTGTTTGGAGGCAGAGGTGATGGGGCACCTGGTTGCTCCTCTAACCACCTGCCAACCTCCTGGACCAACTCACCCTCTGCGGTTGAGGTTTTCTGTTGGATGCTGGGGAAATGGCGGGTGGTTCTTATAATGTATTTCCTCTTCAATAGAAATTTTGAAGTGCAATCTCTGCCCATGCTGCCCGGAGCTGAGACCTAAGATCTCCAAAGGCCCAGCATGTAGGACAGTGTCCTAAATCCTGTAAGAATGTCCTTCTGAAAATTGTTCCACAGTACCTGCAGTTAATGAAATCCATTCCAAATAAGTTGCTGGGTTTGTAACCTAGTCAGAGTAATTAGAAGGAAAAAAAATGCAAGTAATGGTTTAATTGTGCTTTGTTTAACTTGTTATAACAAGTTAAATTACTAGTGCCCTATAAATGAGATCACCTTGTGGGCCCCACTGATCCACCCTTCCTGCTCTGCCACAGGAAATGTCACAACTGTGGTACCCTATAAATGAGTGTGGGGTGGTTGGGGATGAGGGGTGGGTGGCTGGTACTTCCCTGCCTAAAAAGAAGAACCACAGACGAAAGAACAAGGAGGTAGAGCAGAAACAATCAGTCAACAACAAATGCAGTAACCTGAAAGCTTAACCTAATGTTAGATAAAACTGTAAAACCTGTAAAGCACCACCTGTAATAATTTCAGAGAAGATATACCCTGTAAGAAACACTTTGCTCAGAGAAAAATAAAGCAGTAACAGAAGATATACCTTGCAAAAGACAATTTGAATCAGAAGATTACAGCAGTAATCTGTTAGCTACACCTGTAGGCACACCTTGTAATAATGCAGAAGAAGGTATACCAAGCAACAACAATTTGAATCAGAGAAAAATAAAGCAATGAAATGTTAGCAACAAACAGTAGCAATCCCTGTGAGTAAAAATAAAACACCACCACACAGTAAATCTGTAGCCAAACTAAGTCTTAATCCTTCTCCTTGCTCTGGTAAGTTTCTCTACTCTGCCTTTCAAGCAGTCTTAGAAGGAAAGAGCTCAGGTGAAGCTAGGTGCCTTGGCCAGCAAACCAAGTCTTCTCTTTACCTTATTAGTTGGCTAGCAGTATTGTGACATTATCTTTGGGCCCGGTACCGGTGTTCCCAGTGGACATGGTAGACACGCGCAAAGATGTGTGTGTCTCTGCCCACATCTCCTCGTGCAGTCCCATGCATGCTTGTCCCACTCGTCAGTGCAGGTCTTAAGAAGCGCTAAACCAGAAGTGCCTGGGTGCACTACTTCAAGTTGCACTCGCAATGTTATGAGGCAAATAAAGCAGTTTCAGCCTTTAAAAGGGTTATTCCAGTTGTTTTTAAGGGATTGTGCAAGATAAAGCACTTATAAGTGTAAAAATAAAATAAGTGACTATATCAACAGGGGATCAATATTGTGGCAGTCAAACATAAGACCTCCAGTATCCCACAATGCTGAGTATAGACACCAAGAAGCTCTAGTATAGGGATGGTACCCTTTTACCACAGCTTTAGCAATAACAAAGTACAAACACACTTTAGCAGTCAATTTTGTAATGTTGCATAAACAGGTCTCACCAAAAGTATACCAGCTCCTAACAGGAGTCTCTATCTGATGCCCCGCTCGATAGTGCGGGTCTTAAGAAACTCTAAACTGGAAGTGCCTGCGTTATGCGTTATGTTATTTTTTAATATTTTTACACCAAATTTTCAACATAGCAGTCTTATGACCTCACCTCATTAACAATGGTGGATAAAAAATTTTCAACTGATGCCCAAAAGGTGATTTCATGCTGTGACCGTGAAATCATCTTTTGGGACAGATTTGCATAATGTCACTGGCATTGTTCATGAGGTGCTGTCCCAGAAAAGGTGTGCTGAAAATTTGGGGCACAATATTGAATAATGGCCAAGTTATGCTACTGAGTTCAAAACCCCATTGAAATACATTGAACTGCATACCTGATTTCCTCAGTTTGCGGTCCAACGTTGAGGAGTAAAGACATGTCTGTGGTTCAGAGAGGATTATGGTGCTGGATTCCCAGTGGTTAAGTAAAGGCTTGAGGGTGTGTGGGGTGGTAGGTGCTGAGTGGGATGGTCAGTGGGGGTAATAACGACTAAACAGACATCGTTGGACAGTTGACTTTTTTACAGGTTTACAAAATAAAAAAAATAAAAAAATGGTGAGAAACATAGAAACATAGAATTTGACGAATAAGGACATGACCCCACCCAGTCTGCTTACATTTCCTACCTAATGGATAAGCTGCAGATCCTAGTTAATCAGCAGCGTGCTTCTTCATACCCCACTCCCTCGAATTGCCTTATGACTGTCCCACGCATGCTTGAATTCCACCACTGTTTATGACTCCACAACCTCCTCTGGAAGGCCGTTCCATGCATCCACAACTCTCTCTGTGAAAAAATACTTCCTTAAATTACCTCTGAGCCACCTCCCCTATCTTCAAATTGTGCCCCCTTGCTCTTGCGCACCTCTTTTTTTGAAAGATGCTACCCTCTTGGACTTTGTTGATTCCCTTGAGGTACTTGAAAGTTTCTATCATGTCCCCCATCTCCCTCCTTTCCTCGAGGCTATACATAGTAAACTTCTTTATTCTCTCTTCATATGTCTTCCGGTGCAGACCCTGCACCATTTTAGTTGCCCTCCTCTGGACAGCTTCCATCCTATCTATATCTTTGCGGAGATTGGGTCTCCAGAACTGCATGCAGTACTCCAGATGGGGTCTCACCAGCTGTCTGTACATAGGGATAATAACTTCCTGTTTTCTACTGGTGATGCCTCTCCCTATGCATCCCAGTATCCCCCCAGCCCTCCTTGCTGCCCTCTCACACTGCTTGCTCACCTTTAGGTCATCTGATATGACTACCCTCAGGTCCCTTTCCATTTTTGTTGTTGTTAGTATCTCACCCCCCAGCGTGTACTCTTCCCCTGGGTTTTTGTTTCCCAGGTGCATTACCTTGCACTTATTAGCACTGAATCTAAGCTGCCATACATCTGACCATTCCTGTAACCTTGCCAAGTCCCTTCACATCCTTTCCATCCCACCTTGTGCATCAAGTCTGTTGCAGATCTTTGTGTCATCTGCAAAGAGACATACTTTTCCTTCCAGTCCCTCTGCAATGTCGCTTATAAAGACATTGAAGAGGACCAGTCCTAATACTGAACCATGTGGTACCCCACTAGTAACCCCTCTTTCTTCAGATTGGACTCATTTACTATTACTCTCTGTGTCCTATTCTCCAGCCAATTCTTTACCCAGGCTGCCATCTTGAGACCCACTCCCAGGCTGGCTAACTTGTATATTAATCTTTTGTGTGGGACTGTGTCAAATGCCTTGCTAAAGTCTAGGTAGGCCATGTCCACAGCCCCTCCCTGATCTACTACTTTGGCCACCCAGTCAAAGAAATCTATCAGATTCATCTGGCATGACCTTCCCACTGTGAATCCATGCTGCCTTGGGTCCTGTGTCCCTCTGGCCTCTAGATACTCAACAATTCTTTCCTTCAGAAGTGATTCCATCATTTTCCCTATCACTGAGGTTGAACTAACAGGTCTGTAGTTTCCTGCTTCTGCCTTGCTCCCACTTTTATGAAGGGGAATCACATCTGCCCTCCTCCAGTCCTCGGGTACCACCCCATCCTCCCATGATTTGTTAAAGAGGGTAGTCAGTGGTGTCACTAGTTCTACCCTTAGTTCTTTTAGAATTCTGGGATGAATCCCATCTGGCCCCATTGCTTTGTCCACCTTCAGTTTTAAGAGTTCTTTCAGAACCCTTTCTTCTGTAAATGGGCTTGTATCAACTTCTGTATCCAGAGTGTTTCTATTGTTAGTTTTAGGTACCTCCCCCTCTTCATTTGTAAATACTGAGCAAAAATATTTTTTTAGTATCTCTGCCTTTTCACAGTCATCCTCTGCCCACCACCCTCCTCCCTTTATTAAGCCTCACTATCCCTCCCTTGGTCTTCCTTTGCTCCCTGATGTACCTATAAAAGGTTTTATCCCCCTTCTTAACTGAGTTGGCTATCTTTTCCTTGGTTTGGGCCTTTGCTGTTCTGACTGCCTTCCCAGCTTCCTTTTGCTTTAACTGATACAGTTCTCTGTCCTGCTCCTTCTGTGATTCCTTGTACTTCCTGAATGCTTTCTTTTTCTCTTGAACCTTCACTGCCACTTCCTTTGAGAACCATAGTGGTTTCTTACATCGTTTTGTTTTGTTTATTTGCTTCACACAAAGGCTTGTTACCTCTGTGATGGCAGTTTTTATTATTCCCCATTGTTCTTCCACCCCTCCTTCCTTCCCATTTGCTAGTGTGTTCCTTAGGCACTCACCCATTTTGGCAAAATCAGCCCTCCTAAAGTCCAGTACTTTTGCCTTTGTATGGCTTGACTCTATTGCTGTGAGGGATGGTTTGCTCTATTACAGGTAGTGACACAGGGGGATTGGGCACCCTCCAGTGTCACTGTTATATTTGGCAGTGTCCAGGGTGAGCTCCCTGGTGCTGCATTACTAAAAGGGGCAGGGTGGGGAGTGACAGCTGGCATGGGGGATTGGCACCCCCGTGCTCTAATAATAATGTGGTTGGGCTTGGGGGGAGTCATGGCAGGGGCTGCAACCAACATCGATGGACAGTTTTCATTTTTATAGGTTTCAAATAATAAAATAAACTAAGAAACGAGGAGGGATGGACACTGGGAGATTAGGTACCCTCCCAGTGGCACTGTTATATTTGGCAGCACCAGGAGTGGGCTCTCTGCTGCTGCACAGGTTAGCAAAGATAGTATGCAGAGAGCATGAGGACAGGGAAGGAACCAGGAACCAGGAACCATAAAACACAGAGGGCATGAAACAAAAAGGGGGGTGGCAGATGCAGGAAGAAGCAGTCAGAAACAGCAGACCAGCTGCAGAGTGGTAGGAGCACAAGAGGGAACTAGAGGGGGTCCTGACAAGTAGAAAACTGCAGCTAAATGACAGAAGGAGTGGGGAAAAATGAGCATGAGGTGCAAAGTGGTTGCACAGGAAGAAAGACAGATGAATGCACAACAGACACAGAATGGGAGAATGAGAAGGGGAACAAGGCAGACAAGGGGAGGTCAAGAGAGGAGGTATGAGGCACAGACAGGAGAAACAGAGCAATTAAGAAGAGAAAGCCAGCCACAAAGACCACACAACGCTTAGCCAGCTTCATGCAAATCGGAGGACTGAAGCCCTCTCTAACTGGGGTGACTTCGCTTCTTTGAAATACACAAGGTTCCATTCAGCAAGCAGTGAGTGGTGTCACGATTACATTGCCTGATCATTGGTCTAGACTGCCAAGCCCATGCTGTTTTCAACTGCAGTGGGCTTGGCAGTGACACATCCCTGAAATTCCCTTTCATTGTAGCAAAACGTTTGGTGCGCATGTGCGCATCAAACATAAAAGAGGGAGTAGGGGTGGCACGTATACAGGAAACCCACTTGTCCAGAAAAGAAATGGGTAAACTGAGATGTGGCTGGGTATCCCAAGTGTATGGCTCAACTTTTAATACCAAGAATAGTGGAGTGGTTATTCTCATCCACAAAAATGTCCCCTTACAACTCACCAGTGTAATTACAGACCCAGAGGGCCGGAATGTTATTGTGCAGGGGGAATTTGTGGGCCAGGAGGTAACATTATGTAATGTATATGGTCCGAACTCCACTTGAGCCTCCTTTTACCAGGTGCTCTCCAAATGCCTCCTAATGGTACAAAAGGGCCAGCTGATAATAGGAGGGGACATGAATGCTGTAATGGATGAATTTGTTGATAGGAATAAGACAGCTACTGGGTGCCCTCCCCAATGGCGGATGCTCTTAAGGACTTGGCTAGCGATCTGGGACTAACAGATGTACGTCGGTTAGTACAACCCACCAGGAGGGATTATTACTTCGCGACTCCCCATCAAACCTTCTCTCGCATAGATCTATGTCTCACACCAACAGCCTGGATGGCAAATGTGACCGATACCCAGATAGGAACCATTGTTATTTCTGACCATGCTCCAATCTCATTCACTTGCCTACCACCAGCTGCCTCTGGTACGAACAAAGGCAGATGAAGATTTAATGTTTCTACCCTTAAGGATGCAAGTTTCTGTGCTAGCCTAAGGAAGGACATTCAGAAATTCCTCAAGGATAACAAACCAGAAGACACATCTGTGGCCATTAGGTTGGACGCACTGAAGGCCTTCATTAGAGGTAGGTGCATTAGCTTTAACTCATACCTGCACAATATTAGAGCACGGGAATTGGCAGAGCATGAGAAAAAGCTTAAGGAGCTGGAGAAGCAGTTTAGGGACAACCCTTCTGCAGCATGTAGCCTCCTTGCAGTGATTACAGGCCTTAGATACAAAATCAGTATCCATTTCCACCAGAAAGTGGAATACTCTCTCTTCCAGCTAAAACAATCATTTTGGGAGTCTGAAAAAAAATGGGCTGCCTCCTGGCTTACCAACTGAAAAAGAAACAAGAGTGCTGCACAATTCTCTCCATCTAAAAGCATGACGGCAAATGCATGCGAGATGAAGGACAAATCAATAATGAATGTTATTCCTTCTGTAGCAAATTGTACATGAGTGAAGCCCAACCCACCAAGTAAGAACAGTAACATTTCCTTAACAAATTGCAGGTGCCCACCCTCATTCAGCAGAAGCTGGGCTGGTTAGACAGAACCATAGAACAGGTAGAACTGGAGGAGTTCTTAAAATCTATGCTGGCAGGGAAGGCTCCTGGAGGTGATGGTCTGCCAGTGGAATTTTTAAATGCCTTCAAGGATGTCCTCATACATCCACTGAAGGCTGCCTTACTAGAGATGAGCACAACAGGAATCCTGGCTGCCTCCATGAGGACTGCCCAGATCTCCCTATTACCCAAGCCTGGGAAAGACAGCTCCCTCTTTGGCTGATACAGGCCTCTCTCCCTCATCACAGTGGACTACAAGTCATTCACCAAGTTACTGGTGAACAGACTAAAGTCCTTCATAGCAGACCTGGTTGAGAGGGACCAAGTAGGTTTTATCCCAAGTTGTAGAGGTACAGATAACACCAGAAGACTTATCAACCTACTCTGGAAGTCTAAATCATCAAACCCACCCATGGTCCTCCTCTCCCTCGATGCTGAAAAAGCATTCAATAGAGTGAAATGAGAGTACCTGTTCACTGCACTGACAGCTTTCAACATAGGTCTGACCTTTAGGTCCTTGGTGCAGGTTCTGTATAAGGGGGCCTCGACAGAGGTTATTCCCAGTGGCAAAGCTTCTTCCCCCTTTCAGCTCCATAGGGGAACCAGACAGGGTTGGCCACTGCCACCTCTCCTATTCATACTGGTATCATAGTATCATAGTAAAAGCCATCAGAATAGGCCCCATGCTCTATCGTGTCTGCTCAGAAGCTAGCCGCCTACTGGGAGCTCACTCCTCCACCCCCCAGCCCCAGGAGTGGCCCTCCCTAGCCTCAGCTTCCCCCTGTACCTGTCCCAACCCTTCTTGAATCCTTCCACTGTGGTCTCTTCCACCCGACTCCTGGGCAGTGTGTTCCATGGTTCCATCACCCTCTCTGTGAAGAAGTGTCTCCTGTGTGCCTCCCCCATACTCCCCCCCTTCCAGCTTCCACTCGTGCCCCCTGGTAGTTCCTTCCTTCTTAAGCCTGAACACTTTCCTGGCTCCGCCCTTATTTATCCCCTTTACATACTTAAAAGTTTCTATCATGTCCCCTCTGTCCCTCCTCTCCTCCAATGCATACAGATTGAGTTCATCCAGTCTCTCCTCATAGGTCCTACCCTCCATGCCCTGAATCATCCTGGTCTCCCTCCTCTGGACTCTCTCCAGCAGCACTATGACCCTCTTAAGATGGGGTCTCCAGAACTGCACACAGTACTCAAGATCTGGCCTAATCAGGGCATTATACAGAGGGAGGATCACCTCCCTCCTCCTGGAGGTAATCCCCATGGTTATGCAGCCCAGTATCCTGTTTGCTTTTGCTGCAGCTCTTCAACAATTCTCTGTTATTCATTTTGCTGTCCACCATTAGCCCTAAGTCCCTCTTGCCCAATGTGACTTGCAGTGTGGTCCCCCCCCAGGGTGTATGCATGACCCAGGTTTCTGACCCAAAGATGCAGCCCCCTACATTTCACTGCATTGAACTTCAACCCCCACTTCCTTACTGGTCTCAAAGTCTATTTTACAGGAAATCAGACTGTCACCTGACATAACAGGTGTGGCCCTAGGAGGGAAACATAAAGTGGTGGTGTACTAGGATGATATACTATTATTGCTCACGAACCCTGATAAATCTATACCCAACCTGTTGGCCCCGATAGACAGATACAGCCATCTGTTGGGCTACAAACTTAACAAAACCAAATGTCAATTCCTGGCCTCTTCCTCGAGTGTGACAACTTTTGCAGCCTACCCACGGGGCCTGCAGCACACTCAACATGCCATAGATTACCTGGTCTTAAAGTTTCATTGAAAATTCGCACACTTAGGCTTGAACAATCTGACCCCACTAATAGCATACCTGGAGAAGGATCTCCAGAGGTAGAAACTCCTTCAGATCTCTCACTGGGGGAGGGCCCAAGCCTTCAAATTATGACTGCTCCCCGAATCCAGTATGTGCTACATGATGTCTCTCTCCAGATTGATCATAGAATGATTATACTGATTCACTTAAAATTAAGTCCTTTCTTTGGAGCCCAAGACCTTCCTGTATTAGCCGGGAGGGACTGACTCAGGAATTCAGGCATGGTGGCCTCAAGATTCCTGATTTCACCTACCATGGCATGGAGCACAGCCTGTTACAACTTGTTCAGACTGCACTATGTAGCACTCGCTCCTTCCCTCCCAAATGGTGGGACTGTGAATAACTCCTACCTGTAGTAGGGGATGCTCTGATTATGATCACCCAGTTTTTACCCCCACCAGTGCAAACTTTTCTGCTCCTCATAGTCTCCCATACCCTAACTTAGAGGATGTTAAAAAAAATGTTTAACTGGCTATCTGAGAAGGTGAAGTATTTTCCACTCTGGGGTAACCCTTTCCTGAAAATTGGAGAAACCCCAGTATGATACCGAGCTTGGGCAGAAGCAGGTATCCAGTACCTGGTGGATATTATGCACCACCCATTAAATACACTTAGGCCCTTTGGTCAACTCCAGCAGGATTTTAACCTTCCCAGACAGCAGTTCTGAAGGTAGCTACAAATTAAGCATGCTCTCCAGCAACTCTTAGGGCATACCCTAGAGGGCAAAGAACTAAACCAGTTAGATTCTATTTTATGGCCTAATGACAGGGCAGTGGTTAGGAGCAGCCATGTATCATGTATATAAATACCTGCTCTCCCTCCATCCAGACCCCCACACAAGAATCTGACAGTGATGAATGGAGGAATTAGGGCAAGAGATCACCACCTCCTTTTAGAACTCAGCCCCTGACCAGGCTCCCCACTGACCTGCGGTTGCAACTGGGATTCCCACCAGCCATGCCTGCTCCACTACCCTTCCACTTCAGCTCCAAAGAACTCAGCCCATGACCGGGCTCCATGCTGACTAGGAGTTGCAGCTGGGATTCCTGCTGGCTGTGCCTGCTCCACTGCCCACCCGCTTCAACTCCAAAGAACTCAGCCCCTGACCTGGCTCCCTGCTGACCAGCGGTTGTGGCTGGGATACCCACCAGCCGTGCCTGCTCCACTGCCCACCCACCCACTACAGCTCTAATGAACTCAGCCCATGACCGGGCTCCCTGCTGACCAGCAGTTGTGGATGGGATACCCACCAGCTGTGCCTGCTTCACTGCCAACCCACTTCAGCTCCAAAAAACTCAGTCCCTGACTGGGCTCCCTGCTGACCAGCAGTTGGGCTGGGATTCCCCCTGGCCACACCTGCTCTGCTGCCCACCTGCTTCAGCTCCAAAGAACTCAGCCCCTGACCAGGCTTCCCACTAACCAGCAGTTGCGGCTGGGATTCCCACTGGCCGTGCCTGCTCTACTGTCCACCCTCTTCAACTTCAAAGAGTTCAGTCCCTGACTGGGTTCCCCACTGACCAGTGGCTGTGGCTGGGATTCCCGCCAGCCATACCTACTCCACTGCCCGCCCTCTTCAGCTCCTAAGGTACGTCGCATACACAGGGACTTCCAAGCCAGTAATTTGATTGGCCTTTGCACTACAGCCACAGTCTACCATTAGCTGCTTGCCTGTACCAGCTAACACATTATTGGACTGCCTCTAATCTTATTCTTACTGCTGCTTTTCTTAAGCTATGATCTTTACAGTTACCTGAATTGTTGTACAGTCACTTGAACTTTTATCTTAAATGTTAGAGCTGACCTGGATGTCAATGAATTTGTGCTAAAGTGCCTAATTTAACTGATTGCAACCTATTGCCTTGCTCTCTGCTAACCTTTGACTCTGTGTTTCCCTCTCTGCCTACCTCTAATTATGGTTTTCTCTTAGTTTATTTTTTTGAGGTCCCTACCTAAGCACCTACCCATTTTGCTTCTACCCCAGTCTGCTCTGGTGCCAAAGCTGAGACACCACCCCCTCCAGGAATCTCCTTTGCCCTCCCCCACCCAAATTGTTTCTCTCTCTCAACACTTCTATTTTTTTCAGCCTGACCCTCCAATCGATTAAGCAACAGGCTTTGTCTGAGGACAGTTTAACTAATTCCTACCTTCTCTAGTTTCCTCTTTTTAGAACTCAGCCCTTGACCAGGCTCCCCGCGACCAGTGGTTGCGGCTGGGATTCCAATCAGCCATGCCTGCTCCACTACCCTCCCACTTTTGTTCCAAAGGTACACCGCATACACAGGGATTTCCAAGCTGGTAATTTGACTGGCCTTGCACTACAGCCACAGCCTGCCATTGGCTGTTCCCCTGCACCAGCTAACACCTTATTGGACTGCCTTTAATCTTATTCTTACTGCTGCTCTTCTCAAGCTATGATCTTTACAGTTACCTGAATTGTTGTACAGTCACTTGAATTTTCTCCCACCCCCACCCCTGCCCCAACATTCTTTAAATTGACTTTGTGCACATGGTGCTTCACCCCACAGTCTCACTGATACGTTTGTGCAGAAAAAGGCACACTCCCTGTCTTAAAGTGGCAAACCCACCTATGCAACTACCACTTATATTACTACTAGGCCAATAAGGTCCCATGCCTTCTGCTACCAATCATATCCCCAAGTAAGAAGCTAACAAATAGGGGAATGTTCAACTACTATGGACTATTGTGGGTAGCTGTCTTAACCACACAGAAAACTGTGGATATGGGAAACCCCTATCCTTACCTCCTCCAAACCGACACACAACACAAAGCCCAATAGTATCATCACCTGTACAACAGCAGGGCTAAATGATAACTATATGGGCAAACTCTGTGCAAACTCTCACCACAACCTTCCAGATCACCCACCCTCACACCTGACTCAGGTGCAGAATCGTTATGCATTCACTCGTGGACAGATAGTGTCAAGAAACACAAACATGCCAAGCACAAGTGTCTACACAAGATTAGGGCCTCCTGGAAACACTTCCTTAGAAGATCAATCATCATCCTTCTCTCACTGTCAGGGAACGTACCCCCTAACCCAGACCTGCTTGGACCAGTGTTTACTAAGGTACAAGGACACCTCAAAATTGCCTCACTCAACATAGGGAGTATTCTACCTAAACTTTCCCAGTTCCAGACCTGGGTTGTGCAGCACAAGCCAGACATAATCTCCCTCACAGAAACATGGCTCTCCCCCCAAGATACTGGAAGCCTCGGTATCCCTTGATGGCTATACCATCTTTCAACAGGACAGACTATCCAAATGTGGGGTGGTTGCCTGGCGTACCTAAGTAATGAACTCAAAGGCCAAGCAATGCCTAACAGTCTCAATACAAAAGAGGCTCAGATTTTATCCCTAAAGCTTACAATAGGTCACCAGAGCAAAACAATCATGCTCACAAAAGTTTACATACCTCCTGGTAGGCAAGGTACAGGCATTGAACAGTTTACTGACCATTTCAGACAGGTCAAGCAGAACTGGGAACATATTATTATTGGCGATTTCAACACTAATTGGCTAGCCCCAGGATACCGTGACCATTAGAGACCAAATCTCCAGCCTATATCTAACACAAATGGTCCCTGAAGCAACCAGGAGAAATCACTGTACTGGCACCAGCACTCTTTTCCCTGGCTACTAGCTTCCTGTCCTGAACACATAACCAATGTATCCACACTTCCCGACTCCCTAAGTGACCACTCGCCAGTTGTTTGCATGTGGTTAAACAAGAACTCAAACGGATCCCCTCCGTACATGAGAAACTGATCCCTGAAAAAGGGGCAGTTAGATACCTTCAAACAATATCTAAAAATGGCTGATTGGACCCCACTAGATAGTATAAATCATGCAAATCAGGCCCTCAATTACTTTATAACAACCTTCAACAATGCCTGCAATATATTCGTCCCTTTTAAATCCACAAAAGTAAAAGGGACTACCAACCCCTGGCTCTCGGGTTCCCTTATCGAACAGTTAAACCTATGTGACAATTTATGGCACAAGGTTAGGGCTACTGGCAAGCAGGCAGACTATACTGTCTATAAAGCAACAAGGAATAAGTGCACAAGGCTGGTCAGGAATGCAAAAGCATATTATTATAAAGAATTATTGGGTAGGTCTTAGGGTAATGGGAAAGAGTTCTAGAGCAATATAAAAACTCTGACTGGTAGGGACTCCAAAGCACCTCCAAACCTAATTGTTACAGCAATCGGCACTTTACAAAAGCCTAAAGACCTGGCAAATGCCTTCAACATTGCATTTATGGACCTCAGCATGGTACTACCTGACACGGTAGTACTTGACAACCCTATTCTCTAGCAAGCCCACCAATGATAACTCACCCCCAGCCCGAAACTCTGGAAAACAGTTATTTTATTTCAAGCAGATCTCCAGAAAACAAACCATTAAATACATCAGAAGGGTAAACAAGGACTGGAAGTGACATGATTGACATGAAACTCGTTGCTCTCACCCTGGACGAAACAGCCCTACCCCACCAGTAAGTTATTCAATATCTCACAAAAAATGGAGTCTTCCCTAATAAGTGGAAGGTTGTGCATATCACCCCAGTGTTTAAAAGTGGAGCCAGAACCAGCCAGGGAAACTACAGACCCATATCAATATTACCCCTCTCTCAAAGGCCCTCGAAAGAATTGTATCTGACCAATTGATAGAGTATCTAAATAAGTACAGCCTACTGTTTGCACAACAACATGGATTTTGGAAAAGTCACAGCACCACTACTACATTTATAACCTACACTACACACCTGTATGATGCTCTTGATAGAGGCAAGTCAGTGGGGTCTATATTTATGGACCTCACTATAGCGTTTGATACTGTGAACCATCAGATCCTACTCCGTTAGCTCCTGGCCCTTGGTCTGTCCCATGATACACTAACCTGGTTCACCAGCTGCTTATCAAACAGGTCACAATGCATAAAAATAAGTGGTGTAGCATCTGACCCTAGGAGGTACGGGGTCATAATGTTGCAAGACATTACAGCACAGCAATATACCCTGCTGCTAATGCAGCAGGGTATATAGTCAATTTGATTACTGCATGCCTTGCAGGGGGCTCCTCACCCCCTGTTACGGGAGGCTGCACCCCTGAGCCTCCCCAACTTAAATAACCAACGGGGGGGGGGTTAACCATTAAAATCACACAACGTGCAAAAATTAAAAAAAAATCATGCATCTGGGACTGGGAATCAAAACCTGGTCCACAGACCCACTGCCTCCCTTGCTGCCTGTAGCTCATCCCGTCGAGCCACGGCAGCTACTCACCACCCCTCCTCCCAGCAAAGGTATCATCCCCTGCCTGGGAACAGTGAGATGGTACACTACACCCTTTTGCAGTTGTGCACCCTCTCACTCTTCCCAATCATGCTGTATGTGTTGCGTGGTTTTGACATGTGCGAAAGAGCGTGCGAGATACTGACCCAGAAGGACCTAGGCATGAGACCCTGGGGGTGCCACAAGGGTCTATTCTCAGCCTGCTGATCTTCAGCCTATTCATAAAATCATTACACTCTGCATGCCCAGCTAACATGCTGTTATATGCTGACAATGCCATAATCTCTGTACAAGGCTTCCAAATAACTGAAATAAAAGCTGCCCTTCATGATAGCTTCAGCAAGCTAGATACCTAGTTTACCTAAACCAAACTCCTTCTAAACTATGAGAAAACAAAAGTTATGCAATTCACACTGTCTCACAATAAGAAAAAAACAGCCCATTGAACATAATTAGCCATAAAGAAGACACAGGATTCATAATATGACTTACTTGGTCAATTTGTTGTTGTTAAACATTTTTTTATTTTGTTGTCCTTAGGCAGAACACACACACAAAGGCAGAGTCTTACACATATAGATTTGACAGATACCGCAACATTAGGTATGGCCAGTTGATACAATTGACAAAACATTCTGTCAGTTAGCTACAACCTTGCAGGGTATAACTTAACATATTCTCCCTATTACAGACCAGGTAGCCAGAGGATGATTAAACTAATGAAATGTCGCTTCCCTCCAAACGTAGGGGAGCCTAAAGCAGTATAAGTAGATTACACAATAGAGAAGGATGTACCAAAAAAAAGTCAGTAATATTTGGTTACTCTACCAAGGGTATGTCCTATTCCCATGCAGATTGTAATATCAATTATATACAGCTATGGCAATCTTTCCTTTTTTTTATTTATTTCAAAAAATATAGATAAGATCGGGATGGAGATGGGGAGAAAGGGGAAGACTTACAGAAAAGGACCTATCAAACCTTTATAATGAAGGGAGGAGTCTAGGGGTGGAGCTGGAAGTATTGGCAGTACTTGGACCTTAAATAAGGTTGCTAACATTGGTCATACGGGTTAGGGAGCCTTGGGCAAAGCTGGAGATCCTCTCAAATGTGGCCCCCTGGGCTAAAGCCAAAAGGAACTGATGGAAAGTAGGAATATCAGGGGTTTTCCATCTTGTCAATATAAGTCTTTTGGCCAATGCCCCGGCCATAGTGATCCCTTTTGCCTCAGGATTACACTTGGACATCTCAGGACTGCCGCAACCAAGAAGGAGTAGAGCGGAACATGGGACAATATCAGGGAATAGTTGTTGACACATGTCCTGAATGGCTTGCCAGAACTGTTGAAGGTTAGGACAGTCCCAGAATATATGAAACAGATGAGCCCCCTGGTTGCCACATCTCCAGCAAGCGTCAGCCGGGATAAGTCCCATCTTAACTAGTTTTGCCGGGTCTCTATACCATCTATGGAGGGTCTTATTCATGATAAGTCTTGTACGCCCGTCCCGGCAAGCCAAATGGATACGTATCCACCCATGCTCCAATTGTTGTTCTGAGATCAAGATCTGTAGCTCTTTTTCCCATTGCAGTCTGGCTTTCTGGGTAGGGTCTTGGGTGGAGTCTCTGAGGGCATGATATATGTTACTAGCTTTGTTCTTGGTAACTTTACTCCATGAACAAATGGGGTGAGTCTTTTTTTGTACTGAGTCACTATGGGAGATTTTGGGAGATGAGATATAGCATCTCTTAACTGAAGGTATCTCCAAAACTGAGAGGCAGGGAGATGATATCTTGCCCTTAGGGATTCAAAGGAATCGATAACAGTAGTCCCCGGGAGTAGGAGATCTTGTATTAGGGAGATACCCTGTCCCTCCCATACTTTCCAGTGCAGGGTGGATTCCCCTATTTTCAGGGCCTGATTATCCCATAAAGGCATATATTCCCAAGGGGCCAGGTCATGGCCCAGCAGAGTCATTGCTTGTTTCCAGCATTTAACTGAAAGTAATATGGGAGGAGAAAGACCCACGGGCAGTTTCTTCCTACCATATAGGATGGCCACTGGAGCAGCAGTGTGAGTTAGGGAAGCTTCTAACTGGAGCCATTGCGGAGAGCCCTGTCCAATTTTAGAAAACCATCTAAGAGTCTGAGCCAACACAAAGGACATATGATGCTGCTGTAATCAGGGGAGTCCCCAGCTCCCCCTTTTCCAGTGCTGCCGAAGTTTGAGTTTGCTATATTGGGGGGGGGTGCACCCTCCCATAGAAAATTACCTATTAGGGTCTCCAATTTCTGAAACCACTTCTGGGGTATAGGCAGGGGTAGGTGGGCCAATAAGTAAAGCATCTTGGGAGCAGCAATCATTTTGATTGAATCAATTTTCCCAGCCAATGAAAGCTTTAGTGCTTTCCATCTACCTATGTCTACCCTGAGTGAGTCAATCAGAGAATTGAAATTGGCCGCAAACATTTTAAGCGGGTCTGGGTGTAGGATGATACCCAGGTATTTAATGCCCTGAGGGGACCATTTTAGCCCCAAGGCGATAAAATCTGCTCCAGAGGCTGAGGAATTTAACGGGAGAATTTCAGTTTTGGACTGATTTAATTTTAGACCTGATATCTTAGTAAACTCAGTCAAGGTTCTAAAAATTGTCTGAATCCCTAATTGGGAATGTTCGGTAGTAATAAGCAGATCATCTGCATATAGGAATGTCTTGTAGTTGACATCCCCCACCTGAATCCCAGGGATAGTGCTGGAAGACCTAAGTGCAATGGCCAGAGGCTCCATCGCTAAAATAAATAAAAGGGGAGAAAGAGGGCATCCTTGTCTTGTGCCCTTCTGTAATTGGAAGGGCCGAGACATGGTGCCGTAGGTCAACACCCAGGCTAGGGGTGCAGTGTATAGCTGCCTTATCCAGGCAATATAGTCAGGGCCAAAACCCATAATGGAAAGAGTATGAAATAGAAAGGCCCATTCGACAGAATCGAGGGCCTTTTTGAAGTCGAAGGCCATAGCAACTGAAGGGATTGGTGAGAGTTTGACAGAGTGCATTAAGGGCCTTAGAGTTCTGTGATGGTCAGACCCCAGACGGCCCTTGACAAAGCCTGCTTGGGAAGGACTAACCAAGCCTTGCAAAAGGGGTTCAAGCCAGCCAGCAATAACCTTAGCCAGTATCTTGGCATCTGCATTAATTAGAGAAATAGGGCGATAACTGCCTGGAGACAGTGGGTCTTTGCCTTTTTTGGGAAGCACTGTAATAACGGCTTCTCTCATGGAGGGGGGTAGCTGTCCATTAAGTAAGGAATGTCGGAATACCTGAACCAAATAAGGGACCAGATTAACACCTGGGAGTCTATACAAATCAATAGGCAGTCCATCCTTCCCAGGGGTTTTATGTGGATTCAGAGCGTGGATCGCCTGGTTAACTTCCTCAATTGTAATCGGGGTTTCTAACAATTTGGTATCCCGGCTGAAGATTCTGGGAATGGGTAGCGAGGATAGGAAAGGTTGGATCTTGGCTGGATCAGGGGGATTTGGAGAAGCGTATAGATTTTCATAAAATTGGGACATGATTAGTTTTATCCCTGAGTTTGTACGATAGGGGTTCCCAGTTGAATCTACCAACGCATGTATCACCTTAGAAGCTTGCTGACGCTTAAGACGATAGGCCATTAACTTACTGGCCTTTTCTCCCCCTTCCCAATAAGCATGACGCATGCGTCTAAGGTTTAGCTCAGCCTGCCGAGATAAATGAGAGTTGAGAGAGATTCGAGTGCTGGCTAATTGCGCTAGTAGATCTGGAGAAGGGGGTTGGTTACCCAGGGCTTTATATTGGGCTTCCAAATTGTATAGTTGCCTCTCCAAAGCCCTCTTATCAACTGCCCGGCGGTGTCTCCTGGCTGCCGCAAAAGCTATTATCCTGCCACGAATAGTAGTTTTAAAGGTCTCCCATAAGGTTGAGTCAGATACCTCACCATTATCATTGTCTGTTCAGTATTCTGATACAGCCTGGCCAATCCAGTCTAGAAAAGTTTTATCTTCTAGCAAAAGTGGGTCTAACCACCAGGCATGAGATTGGTGGGGGTCATGTCCCCTCTTGAAAACTAATTCAAAGGGGGCATGGTCGGAAACATAAATTGGGTGAATCAAAGCCCCCACCACCTTTTCATATAACCCAGAGGATATGAGCCAAAGATCTATCCTACTGGAAGAGCCATGGGTTGGGGGGTTGAATAAACATGCACTCCTGGGTGTAATGCCCTCCAGGCATCCAATAATCCAAGTTCGGACATTAATTTCTCCACTGCTCTCCTAGCCTGTCAATGGGGTTCAGGGGATTTATTGCTTCTATGTATAGTATGATCTAATGTTAAATTAAAATCCCCTCCTAAAAGTATTGGGGCTCTGTTTTTGTTGAAGTCCAGGATGGCCTGGTTAACTGTATGAAAAAATTGTGGGCAGTCCTGGTTAGGAGCGTATATATTGGCCAGGACCAGGGGGCCCTCAGGGGTTTCAACTTCAGCAATAATCCATCTCCCTTCTTGATCCCGTATGAATTCCTTCACCTTCCATCCCAAATTTTTACGAAAGAGTATGGAGACTCCCCTTTTATGGGTGGGAGCCACACTATGGAGTTCTTCAATCACCCAAGCTTGCTTAAGCTTTGTGGCTTCCGTAGAAGAGAGTTTAGTCTCTTGCAGAAAGCCACCGTGAGAGCTAATTTTTTAAGTGAATTAGCACCTTCTTCCATTTGATGGGTGAGTTAAGCCCCCTCACATTCCATGAAATTAGCTTAGGCTCCATTCAAACCATCAGTAAAACATATCAGCAGGAGTATATGGTCAGAAACATTAAGGAGTGAGCCTAAATCTACCACCTTACTCCTTCTTACTTCCCCATCTAACATTAGTGGGGCACCTCCTTGCCCCATTAGAAAGATTGCCATAAAAGATTTAACACAACACCATAATACCAACATTTTAACCTGACAGAGACAGATACTAACATGCACAATCCTAATAACTGAAGGAGATTTAACCCATTTTTATTAACAAACCCAACCCCACCACCCCCGTTGCAACTTTTAATCCACATACGACCAGCATCCACTGTGCGTGTCGGCTAAAAACAAAAAATATTCCAGACACCAGTAGAGGTCGCTGGGAAGTAGGTGACCCCCAGAACCCATCATAACACGGTAAAGCAGTTCTTCTTGTAACCCCTAATAAGGAGACATGTACGGGGAAGGAGAGGGAAAAAAAGACAAAGCAGAATAAAAAAATAAAAAAAAAAATCTTCCAGACAACAACGGCCAGGTAGGCTGTCATCCAATAAAATAGTAAGGGACAATCGTGACAGCCGAGCTTAGTCCCTCTATTTGCTTTGAGGTAATGCCTAGGGCTATTATACAGGTATGCTGAGCCCCTGAATTAAAACTATGGGCAGCACCATGCTTGTCCCCATTTATTCAGGCATCGCAGCCAGAGCAAGCACGTAGAGAGCCTGATCGGCACCTCAAGTGGCAGGGAACAGCAAGTGCCAGAGTAGCTGCTCAGGTATGAACCTAAGGGCCCATCATAACTATCCTCTGAAGGGGAAGGTCCCCTTTAACTTGGGGCGCAGGGGGCTCATCCCTAATCAGAGGCAATGCCTGTTAATCCACAGACAAGCAAAGCATTAAAAACCAAAAAGAGATATGATAATAGCAGTCAGCCAACTGATTCAGCAGCAGGAGTGGAAGTAGCCATGCTGCTTGAAATTAGTTCCAAAGCCGGTCCAGCTGCCATGGTCCCAGAGTCCTCCGTAGGGGTACCAGCTGCATCTTCGGCCCAGAGAAGATGTTTAACCGCTGAGGAGTTTGAGCCAGCCAAGCAGGACCGTCTAGGTGGTAGAGGTAGGTCGCAGGGAATGTCTTCAGTAAGGAGATCCATCAGTACTTTATATTGATTATTGCTCATATCTGGAGTAAGAGACTCATGAGAGGCACTAGGATCTGAACTACCACTTCTGCTTCTGCTTCTGGAGCAGAGCCGCGGGGTTTTATCTATGTGCCCTCCTTCAATCCTCGCCCTTCTTCTATTCTTTTTCCTACTACCAGAGGATTTTTGAGGAGATGGCCGAATGGGAGTCAGAAGTTTTTCAGCTGAATGAGAAGACGAGGCTGCCACAGCATTAGGGTTTGCATTTCCGTCAGTGTCCATCGGGGCAGAGTGAGCAGGGAGGGCCCTTGGGCTGTGGGATGCACGCAGTTTGCCCCAGTTCAGTTTAGGAGCCTGTGATGCTATAAAGTCTGCAGCAGATGCCGGGTTGTCAATGACCCATGGTGCTCCATTAATCACAATCCGGAGAGACGCAGGGTAATGCAGAGAATGTTCAAGACCCAGTTCCACACATGCCCTCTGAGCTGCTGTAAAGGCCTTCCACCTGTTAGTAACCTCCAATGAGTAGTCAGCAAATATTTGAATTTTGTGCCCTTTCCAGAACAGCTCTTTCTTCCGCTGTGCCAGCTGAGTGATCCGTTCTCGGTCTTGAAACTGGAGGAATTGGGCTAAAATAGTACGAGGGCACCAACCGGGGGCCGGCCGTGGGGCCAGGGTTCTATGTGCTCTGTCCAACTCCCACGGGGTCTCACACTGACAGTCCAACAATGAGGGTAGTACTCATTGTAGAAAAGATATAGCATCATTCCCCTCACAGCCTTCAGGGAACCCAACAAATCTGAGATTGTTCCGGCGGCTGCGATTTTCAAGATCTTCCACCTGGGCCCAAAGATGCTGAATTAGCTGCCCCTGATCATGTACTTTAGCCCTGGCCTTACGCCAGCCATCTTCCACCTCAGCTAGTTTATGCTCAAAGATACAGGCCCTTTGCGACAAATCAACGATATCCTCAGTGTTCTTCCTTGTAGCTACATCCATTTTATCCATGCAATGCAGGATTTTTGCAAAAATTTGCCATATTTCTAGTAGATTGCTTTCGGTTGCCACCAGAGAGGGCGTAGAGATGGACTCCATGTTGCAAAAAGTCTTTCTGGGCCAGTAGCAGAGCGGGGCCCGAGCAACACAGCAGAAAACCCCAAAAATGCGCCCAATGTTTAAAGCACCGGTCCGGATACAAATATCGGGACGACCACCGGTAAGTTCAACGTCGAAATTTTATGCCGTTGTGTAGGGACAGGTCAGTGAACGCAGGATTTCGGGGGTTACATTCAGGAGCAAGCCATTTAGGCATCCATTCAATTCAGCTGTTGGCCATGCCCCCTACTTGGTCAATTAGTATTAGCCATAGTAGACCTGTACCATTTTAAGTATATTGGAAACAGCCATTCCCATGACAATTGTCTAATGCCTTTTTGAACCCTCTTGTGGTGTGGCTTGACACTATGTCAGATGGCAAGGCACTCCAGTTTACAACCACTGTCTGAGAGAACCAGTGCTCTCTAGATCTTTTATTAAAGACTTCTCTGTCGAGTTGAAAATGGTGCCCTCTGTTAATAGTGGTCACTTTTCTACTCTGTAGCCCCAAACATTCCTACAAATCTTTCTGCTGAAATGCTGTGAACACCAAACACATATCACCACTATATCTGTAATACTGAAGTGAATACATTCCCAAGGCTGACAGTCTCTCATCATATATCCTCCCCTCCATTCCCACGACCATCCTTGTGGCCCGCCTCTGTACCCCCTCCAATCTTGCCACATCCTTCCTCAGGTATGGTGACCAAAACTGGCCACAATACTCCAGGTGTGGATGCACCAGCTATACATATAGTGGCATCATGATCTCTCTATCCCTGCTCCTTATAGTCCTTATTATGCTATCCAAAATGGCATACCCCTTTTTTGCCACCATGGCGCAATGTTCAGTGTGATCTTGAATGTTTGCTATCTGAATGCTCAAGTCCCTCTGTGAATTTCCCAGTCTTAAGTTGAACACCTTTTATAGTATAACTGAATTTGTGGTTCTTTTTACCCAAGTGCATAATCATACAGTTCTCTAAATTAAAGCAAAGTTTCTTGTTGTCTGCCTTGTTTACCAGTAGATCTATATTTTCCTGGAATTTTCCAGCATCATTTTTATTTGTTACCAGTGCTCCCTTCTTTATATCGTCAGCAAACTTTTCCATCCATGCCCCCCTAACCATAGTCAAAGATGATACCAAGACATTGAAAAGCATTGTCCACAGCACAGATCCCTGGGGGACTCCGCTGGTCATGGGTACCATAGGTGACACATGCCCTTTAATGATCATTCTCTGTCTTCTATTCACCAGCCATGCTGAAATCCAATTCACTATACCACCATCCATATTTATTTCCTGTAATGCATTTATAACCTCACCATGGGAAACTCTATCAAATGCCTTCTCAATGTCAGTGTATAGATGTCTACTGAAATATCATTATCCAGTGCTCTACTTACAGGGTCAAAGAACTGGATCAGATTGGTCATTCATGATCTTCCCCTTTGTAATCCATGCCGATGGATATCATTTTTGCCTTGATCCCTCATATGCATTTTGATCTCCTCTTTAACAAAGCCCTCAAAAATGTTTCCTATAATTCTTATGAGACTCATAGGTCTGTAATTGGAACACAGGGATTTGGATCCTTTTCTATGGATTGGTACAGTATTTGCTGAAGTTCAATCCTCTGGTATCTCTGCTGTACTAATGGACTTTCAAAACATAGCAAGTACTGGGTCCCAAACCACTGATGATAGCTCTTTTAACAGCCTGGGATGTAGATCATTAGGTCCCACTGATTTTGTTGGGTCTACAGCCCGGCCCATCGGTGCAGCGGTTGGATTTCCACTCACGATGTTGGCGACCCAGGTTTGGGAGCGGACTCAGGTCACTGGATGGCCGGCCGGAGGAGAAGGCTTGAGCGTCCCAGGGACTGCTCGCCTTCTCCAGGGGGGAGGGAGAGACAAGATCCATGGCTTATCTGAATCCGGGCAGAGGCCCGAGGTACAGCAAGCTGGTAGGACAGACCAATGGGGAGCTGTGTGGTGGACATTGGTGTGTAATGTCTTGACGTCAGGGCACACACCACACAGCACAGAAAAGCCAGAAAAAGCACCACCGGAGCATGGGTAGAAGGTGCTCCAGTGCCAGCCTTAATTGTGATGGCCTGCCTGACCACCGGGGGACCCGACAAAACTCAAAGATGTCGGGGCGCTGGGCCCCACCCCATACCTGCCTGGGGGGTATAGCTATGGCTCCATGAGGGAACCTCTGGGGATTCAGGTAGGTCAGTCGTGTGGGGCACTTAGGAGTCTCCCAAAGAAGCACAGCTCTGGGGTGGGGGAAGGAGGAGAAACAGAAAGTAAAAAAAAAAAAAAGATTTTGTTGGGTCTAACTTGTGTAATTTCTCAATGATGCACTTTGCAGTGATTAACATATTTACTTTCCAAATTAGCCTCATTGTGTACCTGGAAGCTTTCTCTGGGGAGGTATACACTTTGAAAATAGGTATTGAATTCCTCAGCCATCTTATCACAGTTAGATACTGTCAGGTCTCCCATTATGATTGGACCTATCTTGATAGTGGTCTTTTTCATACTATTAATATAATTATTGAAGGCATTTTTATTGTCTCCTGCTTTGGTTACTAGTTTAAGTTCCATGAATTTCTTTGCTTTTATTTCCTGTTTGAGTTGCCTATGCTTAGATCTAAGTAGACCTCTATAATAGTTGCTACCATACTGTTTTAACGTTTGGTAAAGTTTTGTTTGTTTTCAATAAGTTTACCGATTTTGGAGTTAAACCATGCTGGGATTTTGCCATTTCTGTTATATTTAATTTTGTTAGGTATACATTTCCCTACTTCGTCATGTAAAAATGCTTTAAAAACTCCCCACATTTGTTTTATATTAAGTCCCTGAAATTCTTTTTTCCAGTCCCATAATTTAACTGCAGAGTTCAGTAAATTATAATCTGCCAGGTCATATCTTTTAATTACACTTGTACCTATTTGATCATCCTTACTTGAATCTATATAAAATTCAGTCATATTATAGTTACTAGTCAAGAATGGCTCCCTCACCTGGCATCCTTTTAGATCTTCCCCTAGGTTGGTCAGCACCAGGTCTAGGGTGGAATTTCCCCTTGTACCTCCCTCAACCCGGTTAACAAGGTTTAAATGATCTAATACCTCTAAAAATGTTGCTTCTACCTGAGTAGATGAAATCCATCTTTTCCATTCTATACCTGGACAATTAAAATCCCCGGTAATCAGAAGTCTTTTGCCTGGATCCTGAATACCCAGGAACTTAATGAATTCAAGAGATTTCATACTGGTTAATGATGGGGGCCTATAACATACTCCTATAGTAATGTGCTTACCTTGCAAGGGACTTAAGTGAACCATAAATGCTCTATATCCATTTCAGGGAGAACTAGAATCTCATTAGCTGTTATATCATTTCTTACTATAAGTGTCACTCCTCCCCCCAGTTTTGTCTCTCCTATCATTTCTGAACACCTGGTACTCATTTATCTTCACACCCCACATATCACTTTTCAGCCATGTCTCTGTAATGGCACTGAGCACAATATTTTCGGATCTTAGTAGGATCTTTAGTTCCTCAAGCTTATTTCCTAAACTTCTAGCATTCAAGAGCAGTGATTTCCACCTGGAAGTGTCTTTATCATGTTTGTTTCTTTTTGTGTTTTTGGATTTAGTTCTCACTCCCACCTTCCCCCCTTTTAGTAGTTTAAATAGTTGTTTAATTTGTTTTTAATTCTTTCTGCCAGCACCTTTGTTCTAATTTATTCAAGTGGAGTCCATCCTTAGCATACAATCTGTAAGCATTTTCAGAACGATCCCAATGATTTAAGAAAGTAATATCCTCCCTTTCACACCACCTTCTTAACCAACCATTTACAATAATCTTTGTATTTCCCTAAGCCTGTGATTTACGGCTCTAGGAACCGGTAATATCTCAGAGATTATGAGATCACAGTTCCTTTCCTTTAACTAGCCCCTAACTTGTACAAAATCTCTGTATTTGAAAAATATCCCTTCTCCCCACATCATTTGTCCCTAAATGGAGTAACACTACTGGCTCTACAGTATTTTCAAAGAATCCCCGGAGTGTTTCCTGCTCCAGGCAAACATGATAGGGTAACCTGTTGTTATTTCTCCTCACACATTACCTTGTCAGTAAAATAAAGTAGTAAATCCCCTATTATTACATCTCTTTCCACATCTGATAGCTTTTCCTTAGTTGTTTTCCTTATCGGTTCTCTATTTCTCCCAGTCAGTGTAAATAGACTTATTGGACTGTCTGTGGTTACAGTAGTTTGCATATCTGCTGGGTCTATACTTGCAGTTCACTACGTCTATGCATCAATGCATTTTTGTCTTTGTGGTAAATTCCTCGCTATAACGTTTACTTAGGGATTATTTGGTTTATGAGGAACTGTATGTACCTCTGAATCCCTGTCAAAATCTGGTCCTGTATCAAGTATGTTGTATCTATTTGAAATTTCAATTCCATCATAAACCTCTCTTCTATGTTTTCTTGGACTATTTTGAACTATACACCAAGTGCTGTCATCTGATGGGTCTATACAGCTTTCCTCAGCTCTTTATTTTTATCAGATGGACCTTTATTAATCTCACGAATATTATTAACATCATTGCAGTGTAACAATATTGCAGTGGAGCTAACAAATTGTTCTGTATCTTTAATTCCTACCTGGATCTGTAGTTTTTTATTCTAACTTTCTAATCTTCAATTCTAACTCCCTAATGTAGCCACATTTTACACATGCTCCATCTTCCATTTGGATCCCCTGGCCTGCCATCTTACAGATCATGCATATTTCCTATTCCCTAGTACTGATGCTATCACTACAAGAGATATATCTTTGTGCAGATCTGGCTTCTACCTCAATTTGTAGCTCAGGGCCCCTGTTTTCTGCTTCCCCGTCTGACATGGCAGACATAGCCAAAGCCTTAGCTGTGTCGTCTTTGCTGGGATCACCTTTGCTGGGCTGTCTGACACTTGCCATACTGTCTTTTAATGCACAGTAAGGGGAAGACACAACAGATACACCCTCCTCTAACAGGTCAGTTCCTGTGCTGTAGTAAATGTTCCCCCCAGTTACAGCCCTCAGAGGTTCACTTCAGTGTCAGTAAATAAAATTAAAAGACTTCTGCACCCCTAAGATGCTCCTGAAGTGCAAATAGTGCTGCTTTCCATCCACAAGATATTTTGGAGTGTGGTGTCTGTTGGTTTTAATAGCGTAGAACCGGAAGTAGGAACCCTAGGTTCCGGTTTCACTCGTTACAAATTACTGCCCAAAAGCTTTTAAAAACCTTCACCAACCAGTTGAACTGCCCTTAAAAGGACACACAAGCCTGGAAAGGGCAAGAAAAGTAAAAAAAAAAAATACCACAATATACTCCCCGAGTTAGCTCTCTGACATCCAGGCTACCTGTGCTGCAACAAATGGTCCCCTCAGTTACAGCCCTCAGATTTTCCCTTTGGTGTCAGTAAATAAAATGAAATTTAAAGACTTCTGCACCCCTAAGCTGCTCCCGAAGTGCAAATAGAGCTGCCTTCCATCCACAAGATATTTGAGCAAGTCTACTCATCAAATACATAGGCATACACCTTGACAATACCCTGTCTTTCACTAGCCACATTGACCATGTTGTTAAAACAGCAAACATCAAGCTTGGAATCCTTTATCTCCATAGGCAGGCAATGACTCCTGAGGCTTTAAGCATAGTAACAAGGAAGTTAAGATACTCCTCAACAAGGCCTGCAGACTTGTCCTAAGGGCAGGTCACTTGACACACACCTGTAGTCTCTACTCTGAGACAGGGTGGCTTCTCTTGCACCTAAGGGTCAGATATTAGGCATGTCTGCTTGGAAAAAAGTCCCTACTTAGACAACCCCCTGATTCCATGGCAAGCATTTTCAAGCACTCTCAAACTTCCAAAATGACCAGAAGGCCATCAAAGGGTGTACTCCATGTCCAATTTAAGCGTAACCACTTTAGCCCAGTGTGCCTTCTTCTGTCGGGGGCCTCAATGGATAAATGACCTCCCAGTCTCCCTCTTAAACTGTGGAAAGATCTTCCCATGCAAAAGAGGCATTCACCTCTTCCTTGCACAAGCAAATCATTGTGATTGCCCATCCTGATCACATGTTATCCTGTTGACCTACCTACAACTGACCAACCTCTGCCCCTCTACCTCTCTCTCCCCCCTCCATCCTCCTATCCCGCTACTCCTCTCCCTTACATCCTGACAAAGCCTATTCAGGCTTCTATCCCCTTCAACCTCCTATCCTCCTATCCTTCTCCCTTACATTCTGACAAAGCCTATGCAGGCTGCTACCTCTCCACCGATTGGCACTTTAGTAACCCAAGTGTTATCATTGCATTTATCTGAGCTCTATACCATTGTGTATTTTTACATGCTGATGCCATTGTAAAGCACTGCATTTCTGTAACTTTCACTACTGTGTATATCTGTGTACCTCTTTGCTACTTCATGTAAATCATGTGTGTACCCCTTGTCATGTATTATGTGCTTAATTTGATTTGGAACCATTGAAAAAGATCCCAATGGCTCAAAGGTATCAATCTGAATCTGAAATACATAAATAAAAGTTTGAGACACCTGCTGGAGGTTGGCTCAATCCTCCATCAAGGACACCCAGAGCAGATTCACACAATTTAAAGTGCTGCACAAGTGGCACAGAACTCCCCAAAAACTACATGACTTAAGGCCTCCTCCCCTCAGACTGCTGTTGAAGCTGCACATCTGGTGTGGGAACTATCACACACATTCTATGGTCCTGCCAAGCTTTCTCCCTCTTTTGGGCAACTGTGCAAGACATCTGTAACGAGATCATTTCCACCAAGGTTACACTTACACCCATGTTGGTGATGTTAGGCCTTGACCCAGACCCTCCCTTGGGGGCTCGAGTATCAACATAAGGAAAATGCTGGTTATTGGGGGCTCTTACAATAACCAAGAGAATACTCCTCAGGCACTGGGCCCCCCATCAACGCAGGAATGGCTTATGGAGCTGGGGAAATTTACAAGCTATGAAAGGGTCTTACATGTAGTTCAGAATAGGACAGAGATGTATACAAATATTCAAGGCAATTACTTAGCTTCAAGATTTTGTATAATCCCCTCAAACAGTTTCTACCCTCACTTGGAAACAACATCTAATCTTACACAGGTAGATGGGCTCCAACTATAGTCTTGAATACAGTGGTCTCTGTGTGCGGCTAAAGGACTCCCCCAAGCACACATTTTTAGACTTGAGCAACTCGTTTCTCTAAGAATTCTCCCTGCTGGGGTAGGACCAGATGGATATATTGAGAGGTGCTCTTCCTATAACTTCTGACTCTGCAGAGCACTCTCTCTTTTTACTATAGTAATATAATAAGATTATAGATGGTATGTAAGTACATGTTTCTGGTAGTAATGGTTATTTTAACTTTGCGAATCCCCCTCCCTGTTCCTCCTTTAAAGTTGTAATATTTTGACTGCCATGTTTACTTAGTCTGTTCATCCAAGGTAGCAATCCCAGCTAAGCATGCATTGTAATTGTGTGACTGAAGCCTTTGTCATTGTGTTTTTTTACAAAGAAAAATTCAATAAACTTTTAATTACAAAAAAAAAAAAAAAAGATTGCAACATAATGCCAAGCAGTCCGTGGAGCATGACTGGACATGGGGGACCTGGTGCCACACATGCAGCACAACATTGCATAAAGTATGTAAGCAATAATACCCAACATGGTGGGTGACATTGGGCTATACCCGACAACCCAGAGGCTTAATGAGGCTTGATATTGCTGGCAGAGGGCCTTGTACCCTTTGAAAGGTCTGGTGTGGCCCATGCCACCCACCTTGGACAGTATTATAGTGCTTAGAACATGAGCTACATGTGACATTTTACATACGAGTTAAATATTAAAAAAATAAAATTAAAAAAGAAGTAGAAATTATTTTTATTTTTTTTTTTAGTAAAGTATTCCCTCTACTGGTACATGTGCCTGTAGTGGGCGCTACAGTGTCTTAGAGATATGATTAACCATGACTTACCCCTCCCTCAGTTGTTTAGCCATCATTATTGTCCCTCCCCAAACCCCCACACCTCCTACCTCTGCTCACCAATGCTCTCTTTTTATTTAGTTAAGCACTTTGAATGCAGTCTTATTGTGTAGAATGCAATCGGGATCGCACAGTGGAGCACAAGAGATTTTTGCATAGTAGCTGTTGTACTACTAATAAGGTGACTACTTACTGCTGCTCCATTTTCATTTACATAAGCAGTCTGAATGACGCCTAATCGGGTGGCCAGAATACTGTCAGGATTGTACAGTAGAGTGCATGAGATTTCCACTGTGTAGCTGTTGTGCTACTAATGAGACTTTCTGTTTCATGGGGACTTACATGCTCAGTTGTTAAACAATTACAAACTAAATGGCTACAAGGATACTTTGACTGTTATTTTGCATTTATGGTATTATGACAGTTTTACCTTTACAGTTGTTGAACCACTCAATTGAGAGAATCGAGCTGGTGAGGGCGTGCTCGCTTAATAAGCGTGCAGGGAATATATGGCTGCCAACTGAGTTTTAAAATTGAACATGGCACATGGATATGTTTTCTGTTATGTGACAGTGCCAGGTGGCACTTGTTTCCTGGGCATTGTTAGAAAATAAATGTACAGGCAAGGGGGCTTCTCTGCCAATCAGAGTTTAGCATTTTGGGATCCCATTTTCTAATTCATTTTAGTATACCAGTTAGGTGCACTAGACAATCAGGTGCCTTTTCTCAGGCATTGTGCATGTCACAATGCTACAGAGCACAACATCAGTAAGTTGTACTGGGATATTAGGTGATGCTATTGTTGCTAGTACCCACTAACATCTGAGTTACCAATCTGCCTTGAGAAAGAGCACAAGATACAGTATGCTCCAAAATATTTGGCGCCATTGGGTGAGTGCTGCTCCTAGCACTTTTATTATTAAATCTTTTTTACAAATCAGACAACCAAGACTGTGGTTCTCGTCATGTAGTAGCCTTTGCATGGTCTTTACTTTTGTACTGTTTAGAAATAGACATCCAGGGCTTGGCTAGTCCATCAGGTGGCTACCTACAGTACATTCTGATTAGTGTAATGCTATGCTGATAGCACCCACTAACAGTGGCAGGGAATTCCTCTCTCCTGTGGTGTATGATTGCAGTAGTGTATATTGCAATCTAGTGATGCAAGATCAGAGCAGGGACAAAGTTCTCATTTTCACCATTCCCAGTTTTGATAGAGAAGAATCAATTAAGCCCTTGATCATAAAACATTTCCTGTGTCTATGTGGCCAGTGGAACATCACGGTTTGTAAGTCAAAATGGCTGCAGCTCTCCCAGACTTCTAAAACTGTGACTTTGGAGTTGGTTGCTTCTACCTTTAAAGTTACATACCTATTTGGGTAAAGTTTTCCAGAACACCACTGCCCATCTATTGTACAGTACCCTTCTGAACCAAGAAATAGTTTTTGGTATCCTAGCATAACCACTCAAAATGTTTCTCTGGTCATCAGTTGCCCTTTGATCACTCCTCTAGGTTTTAGGGCAGAAGCAGGACCTTACTGCAAATGAGATGCTGTATCTCTGTTTTTTGCTTTCTTTTACTTCAGCATTATACTGTTACTGTACAGAGATGCAACACATCATTTTTAGTGGAGTCCTGTTTCTACCTATTTTGCAGCTGGGTGCATAACTGCACTAGGAGGTTATTGTAGTAAGTGACTTGCTTAAGGTTACCCATGGGGTGGCTCTGGTGAGATTTGACCTGATTTACAGTTCTGGAAAATAACTAGTAGGCTACATTGCCTACCACTTGGACTTCCCTAGGTAAATCAGATCTTAATAAAATGAACAAATAAAAAGCTCTCGACAGAAAAAAAATGGCAGTATTAGACAGAATAACAGTAAGTGGGAAAACCATATGGAGGTGGAAATCACTGTTTTTTACTATTAACTGTTGTTGCTAATAGACCTCTTTAGATCTTACTGTCTTGGCTGTTTAAATTAGGACCCTGTTGTAAATAAGACAGATGGACCCTTGTGTGCAGTTGCAAAAGAATATCCTAAATAAATACATCTATAGAACAGCGACTAATTATGGTGTGACAGAATTATTATGGATGATCAGAGTAAAGCTTCAGCAATACATCAGCATGATTTATAACGTATTAGGATGTTTGCCAGATGGTTTGGTTTACATTAGGGATTAAATTGTCTTTTTCTTTCTGGCTTAGCTGCTTCTAATGCTCCTTCTGGGTTTCTATTTAGAAAGTTACTACATTAGAAGCTAAAGATAAATTTGTGACTATTTTCTGTTGTCTTCTGTTCTTTTCAGGAAAAGTTTGTTCTGTGTTTTTCAATGCACAACTCTGCAAGACTCACCCACCCTTCCACTTAGCATGTAGTTTAACTCAGTCTTTCCCTTTCCAACATAACTTGATGGAAGCTTAGCTAAATCAGCAACATTCTGACCTTTGGGGCAAAAGGTCACAGATTAAGGCCCTGTTGAGTGAAAGGCCAAGACATACTCCACTCCATCTCCAAAATCTTACCATAATGTGAAGGGGACGCTGCTTTACTTCTGTTGAATGAAACAAAACATCAAAGTACCACTTGCTTTGTGGATATTAAAGAGGTTTTCTTGTCTCCACCAAAACTTTGTAAACCCTAATATTTAGGCATAGTTCAGCTTTTACTTTTAATATTTTCTTGATCTACTCTCATTCTTTACTTCTGAGGACATTTATATCAAGATGGATCATTGTACCTCAGGTTTTATCTGCTCATCTTGTATTTCCTTCTGTTGAAGTCGTACAGTTAGAAATGTGTGGCATGTGAAATTTTGACAGCAGAATTTATGCAGAATGACACTTCTGCTTCCAGAATGCTTTTCATAATTTCTTTTTTAATGACATGGAATTCCAAAAGCATTTCTATTTAACTGTTAACTTATTCTCCATGGACAGTAAACCACTAAGTCATTTTCCACAGTTTGCAAAAAAAGAATAAGGGACACAATATTCAAAACTTTTCCCAGTAGGCAAAATGTTTGTGCCCGGTTTGCCCAGGGTTTGCACCAGTGCACAATATTCAAAAGGGGCAGTTGCATGTGCAAAAAAGGTTGGCGAAGCTTGACATTCAGTGCACTTGCACTCCACAAAGGAGTTATTTGCACAGGTCACTTTGTGCAGTGCAAATACAGCCAATCAAAACCCCAACTTATACTGGGTAACCCCAGGGGCAACTGAAACAAGTGCAGCCAACAACCAAGTTGGTGGGTGGGGGAGCGTACCTCTGGTCCATGTTCCCCCATTCTCCAAACCCCATCCCTGTTTGTAACACATAAATCCTTGGGGTTCTGTGGTCTTTCCATCCTTTGATTGCCATCTCACAGTGTAAAAAATATGCACTTGTGCCTAGTGGTCCGCACATCCTCCCTTGGCCATCCAGAAGTTTAAAAAATATTCCCTGGCTCCTAATTGTCCCCATACACCCTCTGTTCACTATCCCATAATAAATTGTCAATGTCTCTGGTGCCTAGTGATCTCCCCGCCCTCCTATTATCTTCCTGTAATAAGTTGTCAGTGTGTCTGGTGCCTAGTGATCCCCCCACCCTGAAAATGCCATCCCCATAATCATACAAGGAGTCCCTGATGTCTAGTGGTCCCCTCCGGTCTCCGATCCCTGGTCCTGTAAAAGACAGCATACTCCCTGGTAGTTAGTAGTCCCCCCCCAGGCTTTGCTCCCTGGCCTTTAAAAAAACAGCACACTCCCTGGCAGCCTGTGGTCCATCTGCTCTCCAATAGCCAGCCCAGTTAAAAAGACAATATGTCAATGTTTGTATATTGTGATAGCTCATATAATAAAAATGGTTATTGAAAAAAGAAAATACAATATTCCAGGGTGTTCAGTGGAACCCCCGACTCTTCAATCACCATTCCCATGGCACGATAGTACTCCCTGGCATCCAGCAGCTTCCTGCACCATGGGCACTGACCATCAACTCTGCCAACTCTCCCTTACCTGAAGCACCAGTGCCATGGGAGCCCATACGGTGACTGGCACAGCCCTTCTCACACCTCCTCAGATGGCTAATGTATGGAAAATCAAAGAGTATGCATCCTGTGTAATTTACAAGGAGTGCTTCCTTTGTACTGTACAGGAAGCGCTCAGCATGTGTAATGTATAAGGAGTATTGTCTTGCCACAGTAACGGTGATCAGAGGGGTATTTGTTTTTTCCTCTATCACCTTTTTAATTATATGACATATCATAATATACAGACATTGGCATATTGTCTTTTTAACAGGACTGGGGTTCAGAGGCTGGGGGGTGGCATGGATCACCAGAGAATATGCTGCTTTTTATTAGGGTGGGTAATTGTAGACTGAGGGGACCACTAGCCACCAGGAAGTATGCTGTTTTGTATAGGGTGCTGACTGCTGAGTGGGAGGTCAGGTGGGGTGAGGGTGAGGTATGTAGGGGGGGTTGATTCCTGGTGACAAGTTTTTTTTTTTTTTTTACAGGTTACAAAAAAAAAACATCAAGGGATGGTTTTCTTTATTTCAGATACATTCTGACACTGGGATTGAGCAACCTAGTATTGGGCTTGTTGGGGAATATGGAGGGCAACCTGGAGGGGAGTGGGGGAGTAGCAGGGGTGGACACCCCACTGCACCTACAATTAAAAAAAAATTATAATGATGGGAAGGGTAGGCAGACGGGTGAACCACCTGGAGGGGATGGGGAGAAAGAAGCGGCAGACAGGCAGACAGACAGGCTCCCAATATAGAAAGCTGATCTGCTGCTTGCTGACTGGCTTCATGAAAATGAAAGGACCGAAGCACTCTCTGATTGGAGTGGCTTCGGTCCTTTGAAATACACTAAGTTTCCACCCAGCAAGCAGTGAGTGATATCATGACCACCGTTTGTAGGCATTGATCTGGACTGCCAAACCCTTTCCAGCTTGAAATGCAATGGGCTCGACAGTGACACTCTTGTGAAATCCCGTTTAGTGTCATAAAACGTTTCTTGCGCGTGCACAAGCAAACATAAAAAGTATGGAATGTGACAACAGGAGGTCTATAAATTGTTAAATGTTTATGTTTTGAGCCTCCCTAAAAGATAGGCTGTGTGTGTGTGTGTGTGTGTGTGTGTGTGTGTGTGTGTGTGTGTGTGTGTGTGTGTGTGTGAACAAAAAGCACATATAAATACCCATATCCACAAGATCACAGTAGACAAACAGTGTGATTAAACCTATAAGTAAAACCATGTTCATGTGTAAGTCAAATGAAAGTGATACCTTATGTAAATATATGGACAGGAAGTGTACACATGCCTCAAAGAAGAGAAAGGCAGGGTTCTGATTTTCTTGACTGGTTGTTCAAATCCAGATCTTTTAATTTCAGCGTGGTGGCTCCACACAGTGTAAAACTTAAGTGGGCCTGGTGTCAGAAAGGTACAACCCTGTTGAATGCAGTACCTTACCACAGTGTCCCTTTATTCATGGAAAATCACAATGCAACCTTAAATTCAACAAAAACACAATTAGTGACTTACCACTAATAATATGCTCACGAGACAAAATTTTAAATATCAGTAAAACATTTATGAGGAATATATTGACTAGGAATTGAGGAATGTAAAGCAAAATGTTTTTTTGCAGAGAATCTTTAGTTCTGGTTGCAGGACTGAAATCAAGTGCCTGACTACGCTCATCCAGTACAGCACTTTACAACAGCAGTAACAGTAAATAGTAACAGTGCCCCCCCACCACCACCAGGCAAGATAATACAGTGGCAGAGTAAATCTGCTGTAGTCATCCTGACCCCTCCCTGCTGCAATCTGAACTACAAAGACTCTTCCCTGAATCTAAATCCTGGTTCTTCCAACATAAGCTCATCCTCAATTACAAAAAAAACAAAAATGATGGTGTTTGCAAATCTCCAAAACAAATACAAAGGCATCCCTTTACCTATTCACAACTGTCATAACTTCTCCTAGAGCAAGTCAATATGTTCAGATAGCTTGGCATCACCCTTGATTCTGCCCTCTCCTGCCATGAACATATTAAATACTGTCTGCTCGGCAGCTAACACCAGGTTAGGACTTCTCTATAGACATAAGCCTTTCATGATGCCAGAAGCCCTTCACCTGGTGGTAACCAGCTCAATCTTGCCCATAGTTGATTATGGAATAGTGTTCAATGGTGCGGCCTCAGACTCTGTGCTAAGCAGCATTAGGGTTGCCTTAAACAAGGTGTGTCAGCTAGTAACTGGTTGTGACAGGCTCACTTATACCTGCCACCTCTATCAACGTACCAACAGGCTTAATTTTGCAAGGAGGCTTTCTTACCAAACCAGCTTGTTAGCAAGTAAGATTGCCTTGGGTCTCTCCCACCCCGCTATCCAGCATCTCTTAACCCCCACACCCATCACTCTGACAACCAGAAGCACCTCTCAAGCCTCCTTCATGATCTTGCACTGTAGGACTTCCGGCAACCTGGGCCTTCATGAACAGGATGCCTCGCTGTCTGTGAAGTCACATACAGTAACATCTGCGTTATGCATCCTCCATCTCTTGACTCCAAGCACTGCTGCCAACTTTATAAGGACTTGGGCTGGCTTTCCCCTACTACATCTAGGCAATACTATCTTGGTTCTATCTCTCACTCTATAATCAGGCTTAAAACCACAACCTCACTTGCAGAGCTATTTATCCCTTTCACCTCCTCTCGTGGCCTGTGATCAGCTGACAAATCACCCTTGACCATTCCCAGGTGTCATACCTCGAAAGGTGCTGGTGCCTTCAGACATGTGGCTCCACAGCTTTGGAATATACTTCCCTCAGAACTAAGGCAAGTTGGATCCCACCAACTCCTCAAAAAAGAGTTTTGGCATTGTCTAGACAGTGCTGACTCTTGAACTTGCTTTGACCCCACTTGAATGTTCAGTTGGCAAGCCCGCCTCCTTCTTTCATGCCTTATGACCTGCTTTGCACCCCTTGACTATTCTGCCTCTCTTCTCTACCTTAACACATATTTATTTTTCCTACTTTTATATGCTCCTCTACCTTTTACCTTTCCCCCTTCCTCCTGCATTTTTTACACCACCATTTATCTCCGGTGGAACTGCTCCCACCTAGTGTCCTTCCCTGCACTAGCAGCACTGTTTACTTCAGTTGCCTACCACCTGTTATTTTGTATGAAAATCCTCCAATTGTTAATCTTGTCTAGTCATATCTCCAATCACCATATCACATGTCTTACTACTTATGACTCTGGGAGTATAACATATACTACTGTATTGAATTTATTGCCCTTTCAAATTTGATTTTATACAGTTTTTCTGTCCTAAAGTTGTATTACTATTAACTGTTCCCTATGATGATAAGTGTAATACTGTTTGCTATTACTGTGCTCTTCTTTTGTCCTAATTGTTGTAGTTCTGGAAACTGCTCTCTATGATATAAACTGTAATGTTGCTCTGTAACTGTGAAATGTTTTGTCTATGTTTATCGTGTTCTGTACTCTCCCGGATCGTGCCAGAAAATAGTCATTCTTTGGCTAGTGCACTTACCCGGTAAACAAAAATTAAATAAACAAGCATTTGTCAAAGCTGAATGTTTGCTTGCTGCAATTAGCACTGGAAATGCAGGAGTCAGACTGATGCAGAATAAGAATGGCAGTGAAGTAATGAACTTCACGCCAACCCCACCTCCATCCTGTAGAGATGGACAGGCATTGGGTAAGTGTTGGGGTCATCGGCCATGATTTTTATGCTATGTCACCTCACCCTATTTTGCAGACAATGACATGTGTTGAGGTGAGCCTTGGGGTGTTTGGCTTTACAGGCACCTCATTCCATAAGGACATATGATGAAATGAGTGCAGCATAGGAGAATGTGGCAAAATCTAGGGCTGAAGAGTCCAAGGTACACCTTGATGCCTGTCACTGGCTGGGGGGTGGGGTTGGAATGGCATGAGCTGTTCAGTTGACAATCCAATGGCACACCCCGATGCCTGTCAGTCTGTACAGGATTGGACGTTATGGTTAGAAACCCTAATGCCCCCAGGTGTTTGTTGCTATTTGCACTGCAAATTTTCAACATGGCCTTTTTGTGACCCCATCTTATGAAAGCATTTGGGACCTCTTCTCATGAAGAGTGGTAGTGTGATTTTGTCAATGTGTCCCAAACTTTGAGCTCCAACAGCTATCGTGCCATTCTGCGCTACATGTACAAAAACACAGATCAGGCAGGATGTGAAGAGTGACAGCTGTACCATCCATAGGGAGGTGTGAAGAGATGGCAATGTTGAAAATCTCTAGTAGGAATATTAAAAATGCTCGCACTTCCGAGCATACATAGAAACTGCGCAACGCATGCATGTAACATAGTCATTTTATGGACTTTGGTCACCAAATTTTCAATATAGGCATTTTAGGACCTCTGCTTGTGAACAGTGTCACTGTGATTTTCTTAATGGGTCCTGAACACTGATTTCTCACAACGATCAGGCTTATTCTGCACCAGAAGTGCAAAACACATTCCGGCCAGGATGTGAAAAATGACAGCTGTATTGTTCATAAGGAGGTGTGGAAATGGCAATGTTGAAAATCTGGAGTGAAAATATTGCAATTATGAAGTTACGGGTGTTAGTAGCAACCGCGCAACGCACCCTCAGAACAAGTCATTTTTGGGATTCTTTTCACCAGATTTGCAATATAGACTTTTTGAGAGCCCACCTCATGAACACTGGCACTGTTGTTTCATTAATCAGTCCCAAAAGGTTATTCCCTGCATTGACCTCGAAATCACCTTATGGGACTGAATAATACGATGACAGTGGCTGAATTCATGAGGAGGGGTCCCAATAACCCCATGTTGAAAATCTGGTGCCAAAATTCCCAAAAATGGTTGAGATATGCATCAAAGTTGAAAAAAAAAACTATTTATGCTATTATGCAGCTTACCGGCATTTCTTCAGTTCGCGGCCGGCTTCGAAGAGTGCAGATGTGTTCCTGGTCCACCGAAGATCATTGCACCGGGCTCCGGAGATAAGTATGAGGTGAGGGGTGTGTGGGGAGGTGAGGTGTGTAGAGAGTGGGCACAGGTTGGGGGAGGGGCCACCGGACTTGATGAGGGACCGTTTTCTGTTTTACAGGTTAAACAAAAAAAAAACAACACATCGTGGGACTTTCTTTTTTAACAGAGACATTTGGCACGGTGGGGTGGGATCCCAGCGTGCCACCCTAGTGTTTTTCTTTGGGGGGCAGTTGCTGACAGGGGATTGGGCACCCCAGTCAGCACATTCCTGGAGGGGGAGCAAGAGCCGAGGAGGACTGGGCACCCCCCTCAGAACAAAACAAAGTTTTTTTTGGTGGGGACATAATGCCGATGGGGAGTGGGCTCTCCATCAGCAAATTAAACTGGGAAGGGGGGGGAACTGAAGCCAGTGTGGATTGGGGCCCCTGTCAGCAAATAAAGGATTTTTTTTGGGGGGTGCATGATGCCGAGGGGGGATTGGGCACTCTCTTGGCACTGGGTGCTGGTAATATTGTTTGTAAACTTGGCAGTGGCTTGCTGCAGAGTTCACAAACAATATTACACTAGGCAAGGTACCGCCCTGCAATGACGGGTTGCTCCCTCATTGCAGCGGAATGCTTGACACTGCAATAATGAAGCAGCCCCTAATTGCTGCAGTGAAAACCTTACAAGTTAGTGGCACTTTTGGAAGCCATTGTCATTAGCACACTGTGCCTCCATTGATCCAACAGTGACAATCCCCCTAATGCAAGGCCTATGTTGGCTGTCACAGTGCCGCGCCTCCACAACCTGCTTCTCTCCTAAGCTGCCACATAATGTTTCTTGTGCATGCATGCAAGCAAACATATTAAATGAATGGTCTCCCCCGAGACCTCCTCAATGGCCAAATTTGGTCCTTTCAAGTACAAACTCCAACAGCATCTGATTGCCTCCTCCTACTGTGACTGTTTTTAGCCCATTGTATAATCCCTCCCTTTTGTTCTTCACCCTACATCACTCCTTTTCCATGACAATGTCACCTTTGACTACCTCGGATCACTACTCCACTCAACTCCCGCTCACCCTTTTCTGTCCCCCCTTCTTTTCTTCTCTCTAACTTTTTAGTGTTATGTACAACAGGACCTTGATTACACCTGCCTGTTGTATCCTGTATTACCTGTCTCGATTGTCAAATTTTTAGTACTAAGCTGATTGTATAAAGTTCCAGTATTGTTTTGTGGCACTCTGTCCTGCAACATCTGTGTAACCTGCCACTATTGGTTTTGACTATTTTCTTACTGCTTCTATGTACTTGCACTTACTCGTTGTCTGTAACTGTATGTCTGTTTGATCTCTGACGTGAAGCCTTTGTAAAGAGTTTGTGACTCAAAGGATTGTAATTCTGATATTTTCAATAAATAAATAAATATTGAAACCTTTTGTATTACCTGCCTGCCTGCACTGGGGGCACTACCCAAAACCTGAAAGGGAGATCCCAGTGCTTCAGTGGCAAGCCAACCATAGGAACAGTGCCGGCCTGGGGACATTGCAGCTGGTTGACTGGTAGTGGTGCTCTCTAAAACATGCAGAACAGTTAAACCCCAAACCCCACAGGCAATGCAGTTGCTTAAATGGCAAAAACCTCCAGGCATGCCCTGAGAGTACCCACAGTTCTGATGCACCAGCTTCCCTGTCAACTCGGGCTCCTCTTCCTGTCTAGCAGTTGCAGGTCTTCTCAGGCTGAAGGTTCAGTTGTGCAGTTAGGGAGGCAGCTAGCAGATATAGGTCTCGGGTATCTCTGAATGTAGATCAGTCTCTCTGTGTCCACAGTCATCTGGACCTCTCTGTCTCTTCTCTCTTCCACCTCCACAGGACAGATCAATCTAAGGAGCAGTGGCCACATGCTTCCTACACATACGACTCTGCTTTAGAACCCTAGTGTGGTATACTAGGTAGTACGTAGAAGTGACAATAAAAAGCAATACCTCCAGACTGTATGCAGGATTGATGCAGGTATTTCTGTAGTAGTTGTCTCAGTTCAAGCTTTTTCACACAATCTGTGGTGTCTACAGGTTGGGGTAGGTAGGACACGCCTACTGGATCAACAAGCGTTTGCCTCCTTTCACAGGAAAAACAGAGACACTCTTTTGCTCCAAAAGGTGTTGTTCTGACACAATCATCAACACACAGTTCCTGACCAAGTGGCTGTGGGAGCCAATTCAGGATTACTCTGATAGCTCGGGTTAGTAATACTAAACTCTCCTCACTCTGTAAGAGCTAATTGCCAAAAGATTATGAGTTTATGGAAGATTATGACTGCAGCAGAAGAAATGGTGGCAAGAGGAGAAGAACTCTGAAGACAAAGATCCTGTTTTCCAGCAGATATATTAGGTAATAAATAGCAAGATAAAATAAGTACAGAAAATCAATCAGCTTAGCTGCATTGTGTTTAAAAAGTATGGGTCCAATTCTCATTTCTAATTTTATGGGCTACTTAACTGGCCAAAAAGTGTGCCTAGCAGCACTGATCTATAATGTTGTTCTGCTGAGAACATTAGATTTGTTCAGGGGAGATCTACTTAGTATACAAATGAGGCATTTCAGCTGTTACTGTGTGCAAGCTATAGTGTCATGTGTAGGTTTGTACACAGTAATGGTGCACATTGTGAACTCATGCATTTCTGCCCATAACACAGTGCCATGCACAGACACACATGAGATGTGCCAGTAATGAACAACACACCTCCACCCAAGTGATATGAACCTTTATAATGCTTTTGATCTAACATAAATGCCCATCTACAGTAGCTGTCCAGTGTCATTATCCCTGGTTGTTCAGTGGGTCCTCAACCCAGATCTCAGTCACCAGCAGTCCATGGTAGTCCACTGGCACCCTTGTCCATAGCCCCATTGCCCTATGTGTGCCTTTTCACGACATTAGCCCTTCACTTAACACAGTTCACTGACAGCTTTTCCAAACTGGTGCAGCACTGGTACACCTACTGCTCAGTTCAAAATGCTCTTAAAGGAGAACTGCACTGAACCTGTACTCATTTTTCCTAATATAAACTGTTTTTTTAAGTACTGTTTCAAATTCTGTTATTGTTCAATCTATACGGGCTTTTTAGTAAACTCAGTGAGTGATTCTGCTTTATAATCTGGTGGTTAGTACCTTTTTAAAATTGTATGATGTAGTTTATGTCCTTAACAACTACAGAGTTCTATAGTAGAGTATGGATGCATTGGGCCCAATTCCAAGACACGTTATGCCTGGCACAGAGTGATTTACGGCAAACCCCATGGCGCAAATCACACCTTATGCCAGGATTAACACAAACTGCAATTCCAGAAGTCCCCTTGTGCCATGCTGTATACAGGTTGTACCAAAGGTGGGCTATGCTATCCACTACACCCGCAACCCACAGCAGCATGGCACAAGGGTGGGTTACAGCAGCAACTGCACCCTATTTCTGAAGGGTGGCAGCTGTAACCCACTTACCCCATTTCAGGACCCGGTATGGCATAGTGGGGTTAGACCAGCTAGGAGGTGGTCTAAGGGGCATCTGTCCTGGCACAGCAATGGTTGCCCCCCACAGTGCCACATAAATTACATGTCTGTGCTCCCCATGCCCCCCTGCTCTGTCATGCCCTCCACCCCCTCAAACTTCGTGAACCCCCAGGTCCATTTTCAGACGTGCCTCCCTGATCACCTGTGCCAACCAGCCAGCCTGCCCCAATGCCCTCAGGTGTGTGTGGGTGCTTTTCGGGGAGGGGGGCTCCGGGGAGGCAGCAGATTGTGTGACGTAACTTGCAGCACCCTGGTCCAGTGTGCCATTCTTCTGGTGCTAGCCTGTGGCTGCCACAAGTTTTGGGCATAGATGCTGGGGACCCTGTTTGTCCTGGAATATGGCACACAGTCCGCAGCATAGTGCCACATGGTGCAGCTCACATATGCTCGCAAGTTGCACCATGCATCTTGAAATCAGGCCCATTGTGTCAGCAATCGAAGAAGAAGAATGGACATAAGCTACTTCATGCAGTTCTAAAATGGTTCTTACCACCAGCGTGTACATCAGAAAAAGAATGCAGAATAAGTAGAAAGCCTGTATGGCAGATCAGTAAAATAATTTACGAAACCTGCTTCTATACAGAACAAGCATTTGTCAATGCCGAATGTTTGCTTGCTGGCATTGGCACTGGTAGTGTAGAAGTTACAGAGCTGCATAATAGGAATGGAAGTGAAGTATTGAACTGAAGCCAACCCCACCACCACCCTGCAGAGAGTGACAGGCATCGGGGTGTGCCTTTGGGTCATCAGGCATAACGGCCACGCTATTTCACCACACCCCACCCTGCAGACACTGACAAGTGTCATGGTGTTCCTTGAGGTCTTTGACCCTTATGCCCACCCCATTCCATTAGGAAATATGGTGAGATGGGTGAGATATAGGAGAATGGGGTGAACTTTGGGGCCGAAGAGTCCGAAGCATACCTTGATGCCTCTCACTGACTGCAGGGTGTGGAATGGTATGAGCATTATAGGCAAAAATCCCAAGTCACACCCCTGATGCCTGTCATTCTCTACAGGGTTGGGCATTATGGTTGGAAACCCTAATACCTCAGGCATTCATTGGTATTTTCACTCCAAATGTTCAACATGGTTTTTGTGACCCCACCTCATGAACAGGGGAATATCAGTTTGTTATCAAGCTGCTTATGCACAGCGACTCACGGCATTTAGCACCACGGTGCAAAACATTCCTAACAGGATGTAAAATGACAGCTGCACTGTTCATGGGGAGGTGTAAAAATTGCAATGTTGCAAATCTGCAGTAAAAATATTTTAAAACTGGTGAAGTCACGAGTGTACATAGAAACTGTGCAACGCACACCCATAATATAATTAGGTTGGGGATTTTTACAGCAGATTGTCAACTCAGGCATTTGGTGCCTCCAATCATGAACAGTGTCACTGTGATTTTCTTTATCTGTCCCGAACAATGATTTCCCACAGCGACCAAGCATCTCTGCGCTGAAAGTATGAAAACATACTTCGGCCATGTTGTGAAAAATGACAGCTGTACTGTACTGAAGTGTGAAAAAATGCCACTGGTGAAAATCTGGACTTAAAATATTACAAAGTCATAAACTTACGAGGGTGCGTGGAAACTGCTCAATGCTCACTCATAACACAGTCATTTTATGGACTTTTGTCACCAAATTTTCAACATAGCCATTTTAAGACCTCTGCTCATGAACAGTGTAACTGTGATTTTCTTAATCTGTCCCAAACATTGCTTTCGCACACCAATAGCACCATTGTGCGCTACATGTGCGAAAACACATTTTGGGTGGCATATGAAAAATGGCAGCTGTACTGTTCATAAGGAAGTGTAATAAAATGGCAATGTTGAAAATCTGGAGTGAAAATATTAAATTTGCAAACTTATGAACAAACATAGGAACTGCGCAACACACGCTCATAAAACAGTCATTTTTATGAATTTTTTCACCAAATTTTCAACATAGCCATTTTAAGACCTCTGCTCATGAACAGTGTCACTGTGATTTTCTTAATTTGTCCCGTATATTGATTTCGCACACCGACTGTGCCATTGTGCGCTACATGGGCGGAAACACATTTTGGATGAGATGTGAAAAATGACAGCTGTACTACTCATAAGAAGGTGTGGTAAAATGGCAATGTTGAAAATCTGGAGTGAAAATATTGAAAATTCGCGAACTTACGAGCCTGCGTAGGAACTTCGCAACGCACTGTAAAACAGTCATTTTTAGGAATTTTTTCACCAAATTTTCAATATAGCGCCATTTTAAGACCTCTGCTCATGAACAGTGTCACTGTGGATTTTCTTAATTTGTCCCATACATTGATTTTGCACACCGACCGCCATTGTGCGCCTATGGTGGAAACACATTTTAGGTGAGATGTGAAAAATGACAGCCATACTACTCATAAGAAGGTGTGGTAAAATGGCAATTTTGAAAATCTGGAGTGAAAATATTGAAAATTTGTGAACTTATGAGCGTGCATAGGAACCGCGCAGATACGACGGGTAAAACAGTCGCTTTTTTGAATTTTTCCACCAAATTTTCAAAATAGGCTTCTTGAAAGCCCACCTTATGAACACTGGCAGTGTTGTTTCATTAATTGGTCCAGAAAGGCGATTTTGCACAGTGACTGCGAAATCACCCTTCAGGCCTGAATAACGCCATGACAGTGACAGCATTCATGAGAAGGGGTCCCAAAAATCCCATGTTGAAAAATTTGGTGCACAAATTCCAAAAAATGCCTGAGATATGCAACAAAGTTGAAAAAACCCTATCTATCCCATTATACAGCTTACCAGCATTTCCTCAGTTCGCGGTCGGCTTTGAAGAGTGCAGACGTGTTCCCGGTCCACCGAAGATCGTCGCACCGAGCTCCAGAGGTAAGTATGGGGTGAGGGTGGGTGTGGGGAGGCAGGGTGCGCAGTGGGTTGGTGCAGGTTGTGGGGAGGGGGGCAGGAAGACTGTGTGGGACCGTTTTTCTTTACAGGTATTTAAAAAAAAAAAAAGCGACAGGGGCGTTGCCACACTGGGGTGGGCTCCCAGCGTGGCAGAAGGACAGCTGGGGGCGTGGAGCCGGCGGGGTTGGGCACCCCGTCGGCCATAGCATTGTTGTCACGCTGGGGTGGGCTCCCAGCGTGGCACCCTGTACCGGGGCGGGGAGACAGTGAAGCCGATGGGGCTTGGGCAATCCCATCGCTATGTACCATTGAGTTGCACCCCATATGGCATTTGGAAGGCTTGGGAGCGTGAAAAGCAGCCAATGGGGATTGGGCATCCCTGTTGGCTATAGAGTGTGTGCGTGGGGGAGGGAGCATGCAGTATGCGTGCATGTGTGTGTAGGGGGAGCTGCGCATGAGCAGGCTATATCGCTGCTCACTGAATCATAGCTCCCCCTTTCAACTGTATGCCACTGCATTTTGGAGCTTGTCATAGACAGCTCCAGCATGCATTGGTGGACAGGAGCCGCGCCTGCCAACACACTGACTGAATTGGAAGAGGGGGTGACACACCTCCGAAAACTCGTATGATGGCACTATGTTTCTTGCACATGCGTGCAAGCAAACATAAAAATGACTTCTAGACTCAGCACAGTTCTTCTTTAAAGGAAAACTACACCCTCATATCTTGCAAATTTTATTTGTTTCCATGTCAGCAGACAAATATTTCCCTGTATCTGTTGGGGGTATATATCTTTCATTTAGTTTGTTTTCACTGTTCGTGCTATTCCCCTCTTAACTATTGTGTATGTCTACATTTTATGGATGCCAAAATCTCATTGTCCATGAGAGCTTCACCAGTGTATGAGAACATGATGTCACATCACCCATTTATATCATGTACCTATATCTCCTGAAAGTTCAAATAACTTGAAAAAACTGTCTGGAAACACACAATCCAAATACAATTTAAAGGGCTAAACCCTGCATTACATCTCAGACAGTTGGCAATGCTAACCAGAGCTAAATATGGTATTTCACACCTCGATGCAACTTATTTTGTTGAACTGTAATTATGCAGATAGGCATACTGTGGAGTTTAAAGGGTGCTAATGCATCATGTTCTCATATGCTATTGCAGCTGTCAGGGACAATGAAATTTCAACAACCAGAAAATGGAGATCTCCAGGAGAGTTACAGGGGCTAGTATGAACAGTGAAAATAAACTAAAGAAATCACATATATCCCTAAAAGCTACATGAAAAGAGTTTTCTGTAAACATGAAAACAAACAAAATTTATAAGACACGAGGGTGTAGTTTTCTTCTAAGTAAGGGGTGTCACAAAACTGCTGCATCTGCTACACTGGTGTTTCCAACCATTTGACTGGCATAGCACGCATTTGCATGTGGACCCCACCTCCTCCTGCACAAACGCCCATACTGATATGCCACTGATGCTGAGGTGGTGACCTCTTTATAAGCACATTCTGTGAGAGCAGCACAGCTAGGGTCCGATCACTAAATCATGGCACAATTATTTAGTACCAGTCCCTTTTGACTGACATATAGATTTGGAAGGCTACAGCTTGCAGTTCGAGGGAGCGGAGTAACTGGCCATTCAAGGGCTGCTCTCCTCACTCTGCATACAAGCATTTTTTCCTTGCAGCAGGAGGCTCTGTCCATCCTCTCTCTGGGCCCACTCTTTCCCTGAGCCCTGTCCCACCCCCCGCTCTGTTTGTCTCCTCCCTTCCTCCCTGTTGGAATCCACTGGTTGTGCTAGACTCCCTTCCTGGTTTGTAGTACTCCTCCTGCTTCAGGGTCTGTAAATTTCGCCTTTGCCTCCTCTTTCTTGGTCAGTGTTTTGCCTATGGCTGCAGTCTATGCTTCTGTCTCAGTTGTTTGTTCTCCCTACTGCTCCTGTGGTACTGTTTGCTTCGTTTGCTTTTTTGGGCTTTTCTGGTATGCTAGTGTCCCTATGTATGCATTGTTATATTTAGCTGCATTGCTAATCAAGTTCTCAGTTCATTTATCATATTTCAGCAATCTCCCTTTCTCTGTACTAGGTGCCTATGTGCTCTCAGTTCCAATTGCTGTTCCCATACTGTAGTCCCTGCACTCATCACCTTATTTGTTTGCACCTGCCTTTAGTAGTGACTCCCCTTAGCAGCTATCATTCTATCTCATTCCCCTACCTGCTCCAGCAGTGTCCTGCCCTACTGCATTACTCCTCACTTCTATGTTTGTGTTATTTAGGCTCATTTATTGCTACACTCACTTTTACCAAACCTTACTTTTACCAAACCCACAGCAGTCTGTTTCTGATGATAACCTAATCCTGCTTTCATGGCTGGCACGTATTTAACTTATTTCATTAGCTGCTTGGTATTGTGGCATCGTGTTTGTAACTTTTTTATTTTTCCTAAGGTGGAGGACTGAGGAGTCACAGCAGGCCTCGTGGTCCCAGGCAGTGGGAGCAGCTTCCTATTTGTAGTGTATTGTATAAGCCCCTGGCTCACCTGGCCTCTTCCTGTTGCTCTGCATAACCTTTATGGCACTACGCAACCAGCTATTCCAGGCAACTCTCTACCTAAGGGCTTCTGGCTGTACCCAGCCTTCTACCATCCCTGACCTAATATTATGCACCTGGTTTACACAGTCATCCCAGCTTTACTTTCCTTTCCCTTGCACTAACAGCAATGCACATCCCCTTCCAAGTCTGGCAGCATATCATGTTTACATGCTTTTAACCACACATCCTACTGTATTGGCTTTGCAGCCTCCTGCTACCTAACCAGCTTCACAGCCTCCTCCTCTCCAACCATCAGCCCTAGGCATCGCCCGGACTCAGTGTTCTGTTACTCATAACATACAATTCAATTCACTCCCAATTTGACTTCCTAATGGACTTCATTGGCATGCATTCCTGTGGTTGACAAATGCTATTTGTCTTACCTAGACCCACGAGAGGGTCCATATTGCTCAGCCTGACCTATGTACAGGTCTTTCTCTGTCAGCTCTCATCCAGTCAAGTCCCATGAGAGGGTCTATAGTGCTCTATCTGACCAACATACATGTCTCCCCATGTCTGCTACCATCCATCACAACCCACATGTGGGTCCCACACTCATTGCAACTCACTCCTCCACATTTTGGAGACATGCTGACCATATCCATTACATCCAGGTCTCAGAGATAGTCCTGTGGTCAACAGTCTCTCTCTCTCTCTGCACCCCTAAGTCCACATCATGAGCTTGCGAAGCTTGGGCAGGGTCCTTGTCACCTGGCCCATACTTGGGAATGTCCTCGCTCCTGATGGACCTTCAGTCGTGAACTGTACTGGCAGCACTTCTCAATGTAGCATTGAAGAATTCAGCAGTGATGGGGTGGGGCTGTCTTGGGAGGGGCCCCTTTAGCTGCCAGAGAAGGTTCGATGGCATGTTTTAAAGCTCTTCTCCCTAAAACCACCTCTGGTTCACGTGGTTTGTTCTTAGCTTTGTAGGCCAGCTGAGCACCTTGGCAGTTGTTGCTGTCCTCCTCCCACCTTAGGTGTTAGCACTAAAATGCCCTGATGTCGCAGAGTTCACTCCCAACCACCATGGCATTCCCATTAGAGGGTTAGAGTTAGAGTGTTCCCCGAAATTGCAATTCCCCTGGATTGGTCTACTAAATTGCAGTAGCAGAGCCATCACTAAACAAAACTGCCCCAAAGCCTGGAGGAAAGGTAACTTGGGCCTTGGATCCCCAGAGGTTTCCTACTCAAAGGGGGTTTTTCCTCTCCTCCATGCCAATGGTCATAATACTAGATAGGTGTAGTTGCAGTCCCTAGATTACTTACTTAGGTTTTCACTGTTATACGGAGTTGGGTGGCTGCCCTATAATTGTCTTTTCTCCCCCCTTTGGCTGTTCTCTCTTTCCTTAGGAAGCCAGGCCTCCATGCCTTACAGCCAGACCTCTGAGTGGGCCACTAGTCACCTGTTGTTTCCTGGCAACTCTACTCAAACAATACAACCAACTGACCCATACTACCAACTGACCTATGTACAAGTCTTTGACCACGATAAGTACTCACCACCAAGTATGCTTTGCTTGACACTCTTTTTGGTCTTCTTCCTAAGGTACCTTTAGCCAAGGGAATCACTCCCATGGCACATCAAGGTGTGGAACCCTCCTGCCTTCGTACCCCTACAAGGTAGTATATCCCATGGATAGAGAGGAGAACAGTCAAAGATTATCTACATTACACAAGCATAAACCAGTTGCACAGGCACATTGAATTGGAAGGCTAGAGCCTGTAGTTCAAAGGGGCAGTGCAATTGGCCACACCCCTGTTTGTACCATTTAAGGGCTGCTCTCCTCACTCCACACACAAACACGTTTGCCTTGCCCCTCCATCCACCCCTCCTCCTCCTGTGGCACTCCTCTCTCTCTCATGGGCTTATTTCTAAGGTACCTTTAGCAAAGGGAATCACTCCTGTGGCACCTCAAGGGGTGGAACCCTCCTCTAGGGTTCCTTGACTTCGTACCCCTACAGGGTGGTATATCCCATGGCTAGAGAGGTGAACAGCCAAAGATTATCTACTGTACACAAGCACAAAACAAGTTGTACAGGCACATTGAATATATATTTTCAAGTGTTTTCACAGACACTCAGTAATCTCTTTAAAACTCCTACATAACTTCATAGAGAAGGACAAGAAATATTTACCAGCATTCCAGTTCTCTGACAAGATTCTTCAAATAAGGGATGTTTTCTTTGTAAAGAAGTATGTATACTCAATTCAATAATCCATTAATATCTACCTCTCTGTCTGTCTGTGTCTGTCTCTCTCTTTTAAAACTCTTTAGATCTCTCAACATAACCTCTTTGTGAACAGGCATGCACATCTTCAGAACCAACATTTTTAATATTAAAATAAATTGTTGCAGAAACATATTTTAGATAGTTCCTATGATTAATTGAGGCATTGCTTACATTTGGATGATGTGTAAAAGGAATGTAAAACCTAATAATGAGGAGATGGCACTCTGGACTTAGTACTAAAATGTACTACTGGTATATGAGTCTGGTTGCTTTATTCTGACAATGGCATTAGAAGCAGGTCTGGGCAAAATAAGCAGGTTCTGTTTTTGTAGAATGTTCATGAAATTCCATGAATTTTATGACATTTTGTGGATTTTTCCATAATCTATTAGCTGGCCTAAAAAAATGGATGCAATTGCATCGAAAAACAGATGCAATTGCGCTTGCATCAAATTTGGATGCAACAGTGTCTGTTTATGGCTGCAAACTGTGTCTTTTTTTTGTAAACAGATGAAACTCCTGAAGAATAGAAGGGCTGGATGGACACAAGAAAATGGACACAGATGCAGCATGCATTTACATTAGTGTCCAACTCTTTTGAACAGCCTGCCATAGTTCCCTTTTTGGTGACTGTTTTGGTCATACTACTTTTTTTCTCTGTGCTTGACCTAATGGACTCAGTGGACTTGCTTGTCGCAATGATTTCTTTATAGTTTTTCACATCCAAGTTCACTTTAGAAGAGAGCTATCTTCTCCTTTCTCTGAAGGACTTATCCACTAGGAGTAGCCAGAATTTCTCCTTCTTGGCCTCTAGTCATTTTCATCCCTCACCAGATCTAAGTGAGTTCCTCTATGTCCTTTACTTCCACTTGTATTTGTTGCTCAGGCCAATCAGTTTTGGTGAATGTGATTCTCATATGTCCTGCTTACAAGTGAAAATTGTATCGTTATGCTTTCTTGCTCCAGCATCTACTATTCTTTTGCTACTCAGCCCAGCTATACCTCCCTTACTTGACTCATGCATCTAATATCTGTCACTGATGAATCCAAAATCAGCTACCTCCTCTATCTGATTGTTGAAATCCCCTTGACTACTCTTTTCATAATCATGACCATACCACATCCTTCTTTGCAGAACTTCAGTCCATCTTAGGTTTGCTATTGATTATATTCATTTAATATGTACTTCAGGCAGGGGATCCATCTTACCTGCACTATCACCATGGCTCTGCAATGTCCCTTCAATACTCCTGTGAGAGAGATGCTCAGTGTCATGCTTCATCATGCCTAAAGATATCCAGATACTTCTGTTTCAGTGGCCTCAGTCACAACTGGTTGCAGTGCTGGGGGTCACTTGGTGCCACTGACATTAACTGTTAACAGTATACATTGTTATCTGCAGGACTGTTAAAGATTCATCAGGTGGTGTGTACAGAAATAATACTGCACATACATATGCTTCCACAAGTCATTTAGACAGTGAGCATTAGTGGTTAGCTGGCATATGATAAGAAGACAGGCTAGTGCACAATGATGTCCAAGGTGGATCCATGTCATAATAGTGATCACTATTATGGTGCGTGTATATTGCCGAAAATCAAATTGGCGATATACACATGCCGGCGAACAGACATCTGGCAAGGAATCTAAGTGTTTATGTGGGGGGCTTTGCCCCCTGCACCCTCCTGATTAATGATTACCAACTCCAAGGGGGTGCATGTCTGGGAGGGGGTGACACTCCAAAATTTAAAAAAATACACAGCAGCAGCAGGCAGCAGCCAAATGTTCTCCCCAAGTCCCCATCCCCGAGCCCTGTACCTGTTGCACTGCAGATAGCCACCCTCACCACTACACTACACTACATGGCTGGCTCTGCTGCAGGAGGCACAATATCCCAGACAAACCCTGTTCCCTATCTCACACCTTCCCCTCCCTATCCCTCTCCTTCTGGTCACCCTCCCCTACAGTCACGGTCACGTAGTGTCACTATCCTTACATGGTAGCCCAACAGGATAGCGCTGTATATGAGTCGCTGTTTTGACAGTCACTCATTTAGTCACTGTCATCACTGGATTACTGCAAGGGTATTATTTGTGGTTTTTCACTGAAGATAGTGACCTGACACTTGTCACCACTATACTTTTACTATGGAACCTCCTATGAATGCTACCTCATTGCCACTCTACCCAGTCTTTATCTTCCTCCATTATAGCAGTTCAAGTGTATGTCTGGGCAAAATGCATGACTTTGGCTTTGACTAATTCCACAATTTCAAAAACTCAAGAAATTCATCTTTAGAGGTACACTGTCAACACCCTTAGGTCTCAGTGTCCCTAGATTTACAAAAACACATATTATGATTCTTCATATTCTGTAGAGTTTGCTGGTATAGTAGACAGTTTGATTTTTATACTTTGTTTCTTTTTTAAAAGTAAAAAAAATGAATTCCCTCCATATTACCACACAAAAACATGTTAGCATTTCTTGTTCAACTCCCACTGCATCTTTCATAGACTTGGGAGCATCCCAATACCATCTAGCCACTTATGATGCAGTGGGAGTAGAGGAGCCTATTGCATAATGAGTGGCTGTACTATTTGGGGTGCCTAATGTTCAGAAAGTATGCAATAAGAGGAGATCACGGATATGAAATGAAATAAGGTTGGGTATAACTACACCATTAGCATGCATTTCCGTTCTACTAAGAAAGGAAGCAGCTAAAACAACCAGAAACATCAATGAATTTTAGAGAAGGTAAGCAATCAAAAAATGTATGTTTCCAGGTAAAAATAACATTAATGAACAATGGGTTGACAGTGTCTCTTTAAATACGTGTATTATATTGGAATTTTTGGTTGCTTATACTGTAACTTGCACGGTCTTTGAGCAAGAGATAAGAGAGTTGACACACAGCCTCTTTTGTTTCCAGATTGTTTTTTTTTTCCTGGCTTGCAGCTCTCCTCTCAGGGATATACAATACCCTGTTTGAAGGTATACACCCTGAGCAGGCCAAACTCAGCAATCATTCAGATGGCTACCAGGTTTTTGTCCTATGTTTTTCCCTCCTACCTCCCCCAGTTGGGGTAATGCATCTGTCAGTTTTGCACAGCAGCAACAACTACCCTGCAGCAGGAGCAAGCTCCCTTGATCAGCCACAGGGGTCACTGTGTTGACAGAACCCTGCAACAACCCTCTGACTGAGGTGCACTGCCAAGTGGCAGCTGTCTCAGCCATGTTGACTCCTGACATGACATACCAGGCTAGTTTCTGAATCTAGGTCATCAGCATGGCAACACATGTTGCCACTGGGTGAACAGTCTCACAGCTTCATTTTTAGAGTCAGTGGACTTAACAAAATTGGTGACATTTCATTCTCTAGTTTTAAAGTTATAGGGGCTTACAATACTGTAGTTTACGTACTTGTGAAATATTATTTAAAAATGTCCAAGGGAATGGAGGCTTATTACTCAGCCAACTTTAAAAGTAGAGATATATAGCTTGGTGCAGTTCTTTATGATCGCTTGTTAATATACCATGCCAGCACTGGTGCCATTTGGGCAAACACTTTTAAAATAAGGTAGAAATAACTGAAATTAGAATTTTGGTGAAATTTCACAAAATTTATCCTAATATTTCATTTCATTTTCATTTCATTTATTCTTTGTTTACCGGGTTAGGACACTGGAGCAAAGGTCCCTTTTTAGATCTGACCCAGACAAAAATTGAAACAAGTACAAGAAAAAAAAATCAAGAAGTACATACAATAAACATAACAAATACTCTACACCTAACAATTACATGCAGAGGTCTGAAGTTAGTATTGTTTCAACTTCATCTTAAAATTACCAAGAGAGGGAGGGACATAGAAGTGAGATAATTATTTTGCCAGAATTCCACCAGCAAAAGATACATTTCACCAAGCCCTAATTAGAAAATTTGATGCAGTAGTACACTGTTGACAATATATTGAGTTACTGTGTAAAGTGTCATGGTTGATAAAGGTTGTGTTCTGCGTTCTGGTTGTGACATACTAAGTGCAGTTCCAGACCAGGATAGTGAAGCAGGTTGGAATTCTAAATCATACTACAGAGAAAATCGTATTTAGATTTTGCTGTTTATACTCATGCAGTGTATATTCTGAAAACTACCATATTTGCATTTGTCAGCAGTAACTAAAGTATACAGATATTATATTTTACATATACACATTCAGTTTTGAAGGTCTTTATTCTTCTAGAAGGATGCAAGCTCCACATGTTTTTCAAGTGCAAGTATCAGCTTTAGAAGTTTCTACTATGGACATAGCAAACTCCACACAAATACAAAAAACAATATTATTTTACTGTAAAGATGCCAGATATAGGAGCTGTGTACCTTTGGCTGCCTTTCAGTTTAAGTAAAATTTGAAAGAAGGACCACCTGGCACTGCTGCTTCCAGACTAATTGAGAGTGGCACTGTAAGGAAAAAAGAACTCAAGGCAGGAAATGAAGAAAAATTACTTAACTCCGGGGAGTAGCCACTTTACTGTTGTTTAACAAAGAAAAGGTCTCCCCTTCTTAATTAAATGCAGTCAGGCCCTGAACTGCAAAGTAAGTTGTTAAATAACTAATTCACATTATTTAAGGAAAAGCTGAAGCATAATAAATAGTTATTTAAAGATCAGTCTGCACTTTAGGTCTAGTTAAATATACAGGCAATACTACTCCTGTACTAATGTAAACTGAGAGGCACAATCCAATCCTTGATTTTATGTAGAGTGACAATGTCTCTTAGGGTTATGAATGTCATTTTGAGTTCATTAAGTGAGATCTGTAATGCAAAATTGACCGCAAGGCATAGTTTGAATAAAACAAAAGGCAAAATGTCAGCAATTATTAAGTACCACCAGAAAAATCTCATGAAATTTCATCACATACCTGTCAACCTTATATTAAAGAGGTTGCCCTATAAAAGGACAGCCCAAGTTGTCATTGGAACCCCTGGGATTAGCAGATAGGAGGCAGGGGAGGGGAGGATAGTGGAAGGGGAAGGGGAGAGGAGGGCCAGGTAGAAAGGTAGAACAGAGGGAGGGGAGGAGGACAGGACATCACAGGGGAGGTGGGATGAGGTCACAAAGGGGGCAGGATTAGGGAGGCAATTAGGTGATTGACGCCTCAGTTGATTGGGGGAAGGAAATTCGGGGAGGGGTTAGTAAGGAGTAGAAAAAAGGCTGCAGAGAGAGAAAATTCCTCTCTCTATTGCAGCTGTTGGTTTTCCAATTCCCACCCACCCACCCTCCCTAAAGGAAGCATGCAGGTATGACAGTTATGGGTTTCATCTGACGGGTTGCCGGGTGAAGGCAGCAGGAACACCTGGGGTTTCAAAGCTGGGTTGCTGGGGGAGAACAACAGTTGATGAAGGGAAAAAGGGTGGTCCCAGCCAGATGGGGTGTGGCAAGGCAGGGGAGGGCTCTATATGGGGTATTCACCTCAAGGAGGACAGGGCTGGGGGATCAGGTGGGACACCTGAGCCCAGAAAGAAGAGGAAGGAATGAATGGGCATTGGATCCCTTACACCTGGATGCAGAAGAGAAAGTGATAAATATGCACAGTATATGATTGATAAAATGATGGAATTGTAAATAAAAGAACCCCCAGAGAAAAAGTATGTAAATAATTATGACAATGGTGTTGGGTTTTAAAATATGTTATACATGGTGTGATAATCTACCTTAATAAACTTCAAATATTGAACCATTAGAATGGTGTGGGTGTGGCTGATTTCAGGGGGGGTCCAAATGACAACCAAAATGAGGAACACAAACGAGGGCAGTTGCCCTCATAATGAGGGACAGGTCCCGAAACATGGAGATACAAATTTAGATTACTGTTGAAACCATTGTGTTTACTAGTACAACATTTATTCTTGATTTAGCATCTTAGAATATTAAGAATTCCTACTTTAATGTCTAAATTTAAAGCATATTCTGTGTGTGAGCAACACCTTTTCCATGAGTAGAGATGGGCAAAATCGACTGACTTCCCTCTGTGAATTAATTTGAAAATGTTGTGCATTTTGCAAAATTTGTGCAATTTCTGGTTTGCAAAGTGCAAACTTTTGGCAAGAAGCATGGCATTTTGCTCACAAAATTCTGCACTTCACAGTAAAACATTTGCAATTCACGTGAAGTTGAAGTTTCCCAGACCCGTGGAAGCTTCAGGAAGCTCTGCAAAGTGATGAATTTTGTCACTTTGCACGAACTTCACCTCCACTCTATCCATGAGGGACAGAGCAATTTTGAGAAGTAAAATGAGAGATGTCCCTCATATTCAGGGATTATTAAGAGGTCTGTTCCATCAACCCTTGGTTACTCATTGTGCTCACATTAAATGTACACTCATTTTTCTTCTTCCAATGTTTTCTGCTATGTTCTTTGCATTTTGGTGTCTATGTAAGCAATAACCCATGATGTGATGTACATTTCTAGAGAATTAATGCACACCCTGGGTGAACTGGAAGGCACAAGGCCAGTGGCAGAGTGCCTTTCAACCCACCCAGTAAGTGCATTAATTCTCAAGTAATGCAGGTTCTGAAGTGTAGTGCACTTTTAAAATAGAATGTTTTTTAGTGGAAAAAGGTTTTAGTTTTGTGTAGTTAGTCTTTTTGTTAGGTAGATTATGTTGAGGACAAACCATGCATGTACTGGGAATTAATGAACGGTCATGTGATATGTTTCAACCAATGAGGTTGCTAGGATTACAGAGTCTTCTGAAGTCCATTTTATAAAAACAAATAAACACACTCTAACAAACTACACATACTACACCGTAATTAGATAGAGTGGTTGGTCCTTGACTTATAAACCATCATGTGATCAAGATACCCTATCAAATGCCTTCCAACTGAGACATGTGCTTTAAGACAGGACATGCCCTTACACCAATTGCCCATTTTGTAGCAAATTGCTAGCAAAGTTCAAGGGAGATCCTTTGTGTCTACCAGCCTCTAGAGAGTAATGCTGTAACTGCAAGCCTGATGCTGCCTCAGATGGGGCACCTGAAACTGAGATGGCATTTATGTCCGTGTGGTTCATCCTAGCTTTTAGATTTTACATAAAATAAATAAACAAACAAACAAAACAAACAAACAAAATAGTACGCTCTTCCCACTACAAGGGGATGAAGGAATCCATGACTTCAATTTACAGCACTGTGTGAAGTCATTCTTTAGTGTTTACCCCCTTTGCAGTGACATTTTCCCAGTGAGGTCCCCCACAGTGACTACAGCGCCTAGCCGTGGTGGAAGACCCGCTGGAACCCGGCACTGCCTGTCGAGGGTCCTGCACCCCCCCAATCAGTTCCGACTGGAGTTGAGAATTTTTAAGGGGGTGGGGTGAAGGGGGCATAGCCCCCCACGTGGGGTGTTCTGGGGGTGAAGTCCCCAAAGAAAACAAAGAAATCAATAGCAAACCAGCAGCTGACTGCAGAATGCGATCAACCTGCAGGTGTCGCTGACAGGGCATTCAACAGAATTTCTGTCGGACTCTTGTCGTGGATCCATTCTTGGGTAAAGCCCAACAGATCATCTCCTTAGTGACTCTTTGGAGAGTCTATCCAGCCATATGTTCTGGTCTGATATTTAAGGTTTTCTATTGCCTTGGGATCACACTCCCTCATATTAGTTTGGTAGTATCATCTATATCATTAAACAAGGAGCACTGTCTCCACTGTGATGTTTGTCCTCCTGCTTCCATCCTTGTCTCAATGCAACCCATCTGGGAGTAAGCATATCTAGGGCCTGATATTCAAAACATTGCAACGGGATTGTGCCAACTTTGCGCAAGACCGCTATAATCAAAGGAGGAATAGTGCCGGCATAAGGCAGTAGCACTGATGCAGAAAGATAAGGTATGCAATGTGCAAACAGAGGGGCAGAGACATGCATACTGGTGCTAAACCGTATTCAAAGGAAGGGTGCTATGCAAGTCCACAAAGCACAACCCATAGTGTGGCACAAGTTACCGCCTATAAAAAAGCATGTCTAAAGTCAGAGCAAACCACAGAGTGGGCACGGACACATCAGGAAGCAAGATGGCTGTTGTAAACAATGCAGTGCTGACTATACTCATGACTGAAGTGCTGGAGGAGGAAGAGACAGTGCAGGCCCACCCTAGCCCACACCACAGGCCAAGATGAGATACGCTGCACACAAGATGTACTGACCCAGAGTCTCATACGAGACACTGCCACATAGCTAACTTGTGGGCTGGTACAGGATGAACTGGGTCATGTTGAGACAGCTGGGTGAGCTCCACCACAAGCAGCTGCAGATTAACACCAAACCCAGCCATGTGATGACTGTGGAAGAAAAGATGATGGCTGCTATGTGTTCCTCTCCAACGGGTCCTTTTAGACACTTGTGGGAGATACCATCGGTTTAACACAGTTGGCCACCTCACTGCTCCTGTTCCAGTTCCTGTATGCTTTCCTGCCACATGCTGGTGAATACATCAAATTTCCCAGCATGGTGGAGGAGTGCAGAGAAACCATGCAGCAATTCTATCAGGTTGCACACCTATCACCTGTACTTGGTGACATTGACTGCACCCATGTTGCTATATGCACACCACCTGGTGACGGTGGTGATGTGTACATTAACAGAAAGAGCCACCACTCCATCAATTACCAGATGGTGTGTGACGCAATGGGGTGCACCATCAATGTCTTTGCATAGTGCCCTGGCACTGCCCATGATGCCTTCATCTGGCACCAGTAAAGGCTGTGCCAGGCATGGGAGGATTGCCCCATACCCAGTGGGTACCTTGTTGGTGAGTAAAACCAATAGGCATGACACAACCCACCACAATGGCAGAACAGTGTCAGGAGTGTGCAGGCATGCTTGTTGGGGAGGGGGGCAGGGAGGGGAATAGGCAACCATGACAGCAGGTGCAGCAGACAGTCAGGGTGGGTGTCACAGTAGGAAGGCACTAACACAATGTAATGCATTCACAGGGGACAGTGCCTATCCCCTGAGACCCTGGTTTCTAAGCCTGGCCCTCTGACTGGGAACAGTGGCCAAGAAGTGATAGAAAGAAGCACATGCCACCACCTGGAATGTCATAGACAGGGTCCTTGTCCTGCTTAAGATGCATTTCCACTGCCTGGACTGGTCTGGCAGTGTCCTACAATATAACCCTCGCAAAGTTTGTCTCATATTCCTCGTTTGCTGCATGTTGAACAACATGGCACTGAGCCATGGAATATGCACATCTGAACCTGAGGAACATCCAGACAGTGACACAGAGCCAGAGGTCCAGGGGATGGTACAGCAACTCAAGAGGCAGAACCCTCGCATAGCCAGGAGGTCACAGGAGCACAGCAACAACAATTGGAACACTAGCATGGATGGCCAGGTGAGTGACAAAAATGCTGACAACAAACTTGCAAGCAAAGCTGTTTAATGTGTGTTTCAACATGTGCAGCACACACAAATGTGCTATTGGTGAAAACCACTGAAGACACACGCAAGCACAAGTATAATGTGGATGGGGCTGGAATGTGTGCTGTGTAGCAAAGGTGGATGTGGGTGGTGTGTGAGTGTGATGTGTGTGGGTGTGAGTGGTGGGGACATGCCATCATTGCCGTCTCCCACTATGGAACCTGACAGACTCCCCACGGTGAACCCTGGAGGTGGGTATACTATGGGTCGATGATGTGGCAGGCGATGACACTGTGGATGATGCGGCCCTATTGTGACTGTGGCCACAGTGTGGGCTTGCCAATGCCAGTGACCTACGCCGCCTAGGCCTTTATGCTGTGGTCACAGTAGAGGCTGTGTTGGATGACCCCGACCTCCCACCATGTGTCGTGTGGGTACTGTGGAGGAGCAATTGGGTACAATTGTTTTCCTGCCACTCATGTGGCTGCACACCCTGGATAGCTGGAGGGGGGGGTTGAGGTCAGCAGACACCAGATTCAGTGGCCTACTGGCCCACAGCATCCCCCAACCTGCTACACAATCCCTGTGGAGGCAAGGGCATGGCAGCTTGGCTACACAAGGGTCACTGCTATGTCAGGGGTCCTGTCCATCTTTATGCTGCCCACTGACCATCAGCAGTGGCAGTGGTGGTGACGAAGATGTGGTATTGGTGGTAGCTGTCATAGTGCTGCTAGCAGGTATTGCCACAGAGGTAATGGTACCAAATAGTATGGGTGACCCTGGCAGGATTAAGGGCACCGGCTTCCTAGCAGGTGAGGCCTGTGTGTCAGCACCATGACCAGTGCTGACAGTCATGGACAGGTCTTGAGGGCCATTGGAGAAACCTGATGGAGAGGCCCCCCCATCCCACAGTCCATGTCCTGTATGTACCCCAATCCTGGAACATATATGGCATCATCATCATCATCAACGTCATCATTACAGATGTTGCAAAGTTTAAATCCTCCGGTGAAGTTCCCAAGAAGTCACCAAATTCACCCAGTGGAAAACTTCAGGTAAATGGCCTCCCTGCTGTTCAAACTTCGTCAGGTAACTTTGTTGGTTAACTTCTACTTTTTTAGTAACTTTAAAGGTAATTGGTTAAATCTGGTGCCAAAATTTCACCGGTTAACTTCGAAGGCAACTTCGACTTTGCTAGTAACTTCGAAGTTAATGAAAAACATGGTTTGTCACATGATTCACTTACTACATGTCACATGGGAGATTCCAGGCAGGCAGGAAATGAATGCTTCAATTTCATTTCAGCAGTTGTAGCTGAAGGAGAGTGGAGAAAGTCAGACTGTCTCAGAGGAGAGCATTTTACATATCTTTAGAGTTGAATATTTTATACCTTTTTTAGTTTTAATCCTTATCTTTTACTGTAGTTTCTGATTTTATAAATTTGGTTAGTGTATACTTTTTTTTTCTGACTTCTTACTGTCATTTTCTTTCATTTTCTTTACATTTCTTTTTGTGATAAAGGGGCAGTATCAGGACTTGGCTGAGTCCAGAACAGGTGGGGCTGGAGCACCAATAAGGCACCAACGCCTTGGCAGGCATGTTTTTCCAAAGGTATGGTGTCCCCGCCAGCTCAGGAAGAGAGTTCTGCTGCTCTAGAGCAGCAGCAAGAAGAGAAAGCTCAGCAGACTGAACAGCAGGAGCAGGAACAACAGCAGCAGCAGCAGCCACAAGTTCCTCTTCCTAGCAGAAGCCTGCCATCTCCTCTTCGGGTGATCCCCCAGTCCTGCTGCACTCTGTGGTGTGAGATTTGTTTGACATGCACACTGCAGTTGAGACAGTGGCCATCTGCAATGTGTGTGGGTGGTGTGTGAGGCAGGGTAAAAAAGGGAGCCATCTTGGGACCGGCGGCCAGAGGACACACCTCCGCATCCACCACAAGTTCCTCTCCCCTAGCAGGAGCCTGCCACCTCCTCTTCGGGTGCTCCACCAGTCCTGCAGCACTCTGTGGTGTGAGATTTGTTTGACATGCACTCACAGATGAGACAGGCAGCCCATCACCACAGTATGTGCGAGTGGTGTCTGAGCAGGGTAAAAAAGGAGCCATCTTGGGACCGGTGGCCAGTGAACACACCTCCGCATCCACCACCTTACTGAGTGGAGGGTCAAGGAGTGTGATGTGGCTGCATCACATGATGGTGGTGGTGGTGATGTCCCGGGGGGGGATGTCAAGCAGCATGAGGTCAGCAGTGCTGCTTCAGTGAGTCAGCATGGCAGGCATGGGATGGACTGCAGCAGAGGTCCTCCTGTACCTCACAGAAAGGACTGCGGTTATGGCAGCGGCAGTAATGATGACCCCATGACTGCCACAAATGGCCATTTCATAGTTTTGTGGGTCAAGGTGAATGATCTGCAGCAAGAATTTAACACCTGCTGGCAGGAGCCTCTTGCTCATTGTGGTCCTGGATTCATAATGGCACATAGACACACTGCACAGGTAAGTACCTTTGTTTTCTTTTCATTGTAATGGAGGGGAGTTACTGCTACTGTTGGAAGTCTAATATATTCGTAATTCTCTTTGATTGATTTTCAGTTGTTTGTGCATATAATATTATACTGCTGGACAGCTACAACGTAGATGCCATAGTCTGACTCACACCCGACACTGGCCAACCATGAAGGTAAATATTTTTTTGTTTGGGGGGGATTGCTTGTTGGTGATTCATGATGGCACATAGACACAGTACACAGATAAGTACCTTTGTTTTGTTTTCATTGTAAGGGAGGGGTATTGCTTCTGCTCGAAGTCTAATATATTTTACTTCTCTTTCATTGATTTTCAGATATTTGTGCAGAATGCAGATAGATAACATCATACTGTTGGACAGCTACAACACAGATGCTGGTGTCTGACTCATACACATTGGCCAACCATGGAGGCAAGTATTTTTGTTTTTTTGGGGGGTGTGGGGACTTGTTTCTGTACCATAATTGATAAATTAATTTAATTTCTTAATCACTGACTCTGCTGTTTTTCCTTATCCTTACAGGTATTCCTTGAGCCTGAATTTGTTGTAACGATGTACTTGATTCACTAAGCAAATGATGTCAGTCCACAGACAGCACCTGGAAAACAAGAAAGGATTTTTGTGAATGAAAGTCATGGAAAGGAAAGGAAAGGAAAGGAAAGGAAAGGAAAGGAAAGGAAAGGAAACATTAAATCACAATGATACTTACTGTCAGAGAACTACTGCTGGCTGTGCAATTCTGTTTTGCTGTCTGTGTTCTGTAGTAGAACCAGCAAAACCTGCATGAAGAACTTATTACTTGAAAACATTTTAATGCTGCTATGAGTCTCATCAATCATGGACTGATTTTCTGCCTCTAGTAGGTTTATAGAAGGGCTGCAGTGTCTGAAACACAGTGCAGGTGTCTTACCAACAGCAGATGAAGAAAGTCCTCGATGCAGTGTGTTTCCGCATGATGATGCCTTGCAGACTTCAGTGAGTGGCTTGATGGAGGAGGAGGAGGAGGAGTAGTACCAAGATGAATCCTTCAAGAGGAGAGTTTTGAGGAGGTACAGGAGGTGCTTCTGTTTATCACATTGGTGGCAATGAATCATCACTACGGTGGTGGAAGTGGCAGCCAAGCCAATGTTGTTTCTTACTTGATGTGACTGTGAGGAGGACATAGCTGAAGCAGCCCAGGGAGTACAAAGGAGGTAGAGGAGGTGGTTCTCTTTATCACAATAGGCTGCCTAGTTCATACCACTGAGGTGGTGGAAGTGCTGTGCCATGCTGTTTTGGCTTGTGTTGGAGGAGGATCCAAGGCATCTACACACAAGAGATAATAGGAGGAGGAGATGGTTGAGGTGTTGAGGTCACTGCTGCACAGCTGTGGTGTGTCTTGATGGCTAGAGTGGGTGTTCAGGAATTCGTAAGTGGCATAGTGCATTGTTTACTTCTGTTCAATTTGACGCAATTAAAAAGCAACACTAATTAATAGTTATGGATGTATATCTCAGCACTGAATGTGATACATTATTATTGTTATTAAGTCGATATCCAGGATTACGTGGTTGTGGACGGATGGAGATATGGAGGGAGAAGGAGAAAATAAATAGTAGAGTTCAGTATTCTTCTACATCCTCCATAAAGCATCCCTCACAGTCTTCAGTACTGGAAGTGTCACCATACGGGAACTCACTCTCCATCACTGTTTCATCCACTTCAGTGCTGCGAGATAATGATGAGGTACATCTGGTCTGCCTAAAGCACTTTCCTGCTCCTCATCATCATCACTGTCAATCAGTGCTGTTACCATGAACATTACTCTTTTTGATGGTATGTGAGCCTCATTCATTTTGATAAATGTCAGCATGCCAACATTTTTTGGACATAGATTTGTGTGCCTGTCATGCACAATGGCACTTGCTGAATTGAACATATGCTCAACGCTGATACTGGAGGATGTGCAGCTAAGATATTTCAGGGCAACCTCTGTCAGTGCTGGCCAGTCATTGACCTTAGTGCCCCAGTATAGTAGTGGCTTATCTCCAATGGTGAGGTTCTTTGTATCTGCAAAACATGCATTTAGCATGCGTTTTGCCAGTCGAAGACATGCATTGTGATCATCCTCCTCCTCAGTTTCCTCCATGTCTGTGACTCCCATCTGACTGAGGGCAGCCCAAATGGGATTCAGCATAGGTTCCTTTACCTTGCATTGCTTTTCTGCAGTTTGACACCCTGGCTGAGATGAAGAGAAGTGGGTGGCAGTAACACAAGATTGCTGTGCAGTACCATCATCTTTCTTTGATCCCTGTGCCCGTAGTAGCAACTGTGCACCACTTACTCTCTGAGTGAGTAGTTCTGTCAATCTCTGCAACTCATGATGCCCACCTTTGAATATGGCTGCCAGCCCAAGTTTATAATGTGGGTCAAGCACTGTTGCAATTCAAAACTCCTCAGACTGCAGAATATACTTTATGTGGGTGTTGGAGTCTAATGTGGACAGCATGTGTTCCATTAATGAGCAAATTGCTCTGTTACCACCTGCCTCCAGCTATTGCTGCATGTTCAGCAGTGTTTGCCTCAGCATCCATAGCAGAGGGATGGACTCACTGACGCAGGCAGTGTCCCCACTCACTGCCTGTGTTGCATGTTCAAAGGGTCTTAGAATCGAGATGAGCCCATCCATCAGGTGCCACTGCTCTGTTGTGAAACCCATGAATGCCCCTCTGTTGTCACGACTCACATGGATTAGCAGAAACTCAGATATAGCCTTGTACTGTTGATATAGGTGCTCCACCATGTACATGGTGGAGTTCCACCGGGTGACAATGTCAAACTTTAAATGGTGCTAAGGCAGCTTGTTCTTTACCTGCAGATCATGGAGATGGTCACGTGCTTTTGCTGAATGTGCAAACTGGGCACAGATGTGTCGGGCAAGAATTAAAACTTCTTTTATATCCAGATGGTTAATGAAAGCCTGCACAACAAGGTTAAGGCAATGTGCCAGGCATGGCACCCTAAGAAATCCCCCATCAGTGACGCATTTCCACACATTTGAGTCATTATCACTGGTGATAAATTCAGCTTTCATTGCATGTGGGTGGAGCCACTAATCAATCTCAGTTAGTACAACTTTCAGCATCTTTTCTGCAGTGTGTGACCTGGGGATACTCTTCATGGTCAGTGCTGCATGCTGCCTAACACCAGGCATGTTGCTACCACCACCACAGTTTGTCCTAGTGCAATTCTTGCCACTTCCCCAATCAGCTGCTACCCCAGGCACCTGTGCCCAGTGTGCTGTAATGCACAGGTAAGAGCTACCAGAAGTTTTCACACTGGTCCACATGTCCATGCTCAGATGGACATACTGTGCTGAGGAATGCTGCAGGGTATGATGTACCATGTCACATGCAGTACTGTACAACTCAGGGATGTCATGCTTTGAAAAGTATCTACGTGATGGCACCTGCCATTTTGGCAAGGCACGGGCCATGAACCACCTAAATCCCACATACTCTACAAAGGAGTATGGCAACAAATCCAGAGCAATCATTTCTGCACATGCTGCATTCAACTCCCATGCTATAACATGATTAGGTGGGAATTTTGTTTGCCTATTCAAAATGGAAAGCAGCATCGGCTGAACTTTTCTTGATATTGCTGCCATCAGTGATGCACCTGGTCGTGTGCCAAACAGCTTGCCTCATCATTGTGCCAGTAAGGGGGCGTTCCTTGCCTGAGGACTGCCAATGGTATTAGCAGCCTGGTGCAATGTATGACACACTTCAGCATCTTTTGGTTTTTTTATAACTGGGGTAGCAATCACATTTTGGGTTGGGGTGGTACTCCGAATGCTAGGACCACTACTTTGCCCATTTCCAGAATTCTCTTCATCCTGTACCACAACAATGTCCTCCTCCTCCTCACCTGCACCTCCATATCCATGTAGCGGTGCTGGGTGTATTTTGCTTACATTGCCCTCTGATTCTGATGGACCAGAACCACTGGCACTGGCTGCATTTTGGTGTTGATGCCACCAAATTGGGTGCCTATTTTTAAGGTGTGTATGTGTGTTGCCCACCAGTGCTGAGGTGACTACCCTTCTTACCCTTATTTACTTGGGTTTGACACAGTTGGCAAATTGCCACTATCTCATCAGATGGGTCCAGTACATAAAAATCCTACACCAGGGATTTATGGGGCCTTGTATTTACTTGGTGCCAAGATGACTGGGATAGCAAAGGAGAAGAGTTGCTCTTTGTTATGTTGTGGGGTGACTGGAACAATGTAAAAATGGGAGAAAGAGTGGTTGGGGTGTCTTTCTTCTTGGTGGTTTTAGCAGTAAAGCAACAGGAAAGAGGTATACCAACACTTCCTCAACACCTTTACCATGACCGACACTACAGTGACAACAGTGCCAGGTCACTGTAGTGTCTGCACAGGACCCTGGCACTGCTTTCTGGGGGTATTGCACCCCTCCCTGAAGCAACTGTGACTTGGAGTTGATTATTTAAGTAGTGTGGGGGGGGCAAAGCCCCACCAAAGAAAAGAAAGTTAGATGCGGCTTCCTTTATGCCAACTGCAAATGTGGTTGACATAAAGGAGTCACTGTAATGGTGGTCAACAACAAAATTGTCGACCAACAATCATAGATCCCAGGAAAGACATGTTCTGTAACACCCTGTTCTGCCCTTTTCTTTTCTGTCTCCCATGAGAGATCCATGTCGTCTGACACATCATCATCATCCACATTATAGTCTGGAAAAAAGCTGACAGTCTCATCAGCATGTCTGTCCACCTCAGTAGCAAGTGCCACAGGCTCTGTAACATGCACCTCCTCTTCATAACTGTTGTCCTCATGTTGCTCCACATATAGCACCACCTCACCCTCACTCACTGGACATGCATTATGATGCTCCATCTCCTACACTCCATCACCAACAGCAACACTCTCAAATTGCACTTCAGAACCAACCTCCTCCAAGCCCGCAGTTGTCTGATCGGTGGTGGTGCTAGTGCTTCCTCTCACTGTGTCTCTTGACATTGACACATCCATCAACACGTCTACCACAGATTCAGCAGAGAAAAACTTAACAGCAGGAAAGTCAATACCAGGGCAATACACATTGCTACTACTGCTACTGTCTGCCACAGAGTCATCTGAATGCTGTCCCTGTGCTCTTACAGACACGTTTCTGGTTCCTGCACCACTATTAGGAATAGGAACCACAAACTAGGAAATATTCTTTGTGGCCGCTCCAAGGCCTCTCTCTTTAGTTGCACTTTTCTTCCCAGTCATTCTTCAGCACACACAGTCCCACAAAAATCACTCTGGTTAAGTTGCTGTCTGGAGAACAGTGACTTTTTCCTAAATATAGGTGCACACAGTCACACAACAATCTCTATGGTTATATCGCAGTCAGGAGGACAGTGATTTTTTTCCTAAATACAGTTGTGCACACAGTCACACAAAAATTACTCTGGTTAAATCACAGTCAGGAGGACAATATGTTTTTTTTCTTAAGAAAAGACAGGGCACTTGCCCACTAATTTTGTTCAGAAGACAACTGTGCCTTCTCAGCTGCTCCTACCCTCTCCCACATAAGCCACCTAACCACAACTTCTAACAGAAAAGTAAATACTTCAAAATAAACAATACAGGACAGAGAAAATAAACACAAAAATCACTGTGTGTGCAAAGAACACTCAGTAACACTTCTGAAGCAGGTCCACCTTGTAAATGAGCTTGCTCAATGGTGATTGCCTGGATAAATAAAGATTTGATTGATTGATTGATTGAAGCAATTTGATAATCAAATTGCTCTTTTATATAATTTTTTTAGATCTGACTCTAAGCTGCAGCACAAGCTCTGCTTTCTAATTCTCTTTAAAACACACTACACTCACAGAATGACAAAACTAGCTTCTAATCGGCCATTCAGCAACATGTGTCCTCATATCCCATGGTTCATTGCAAACTTCACTCTTATGCTGAACTTTGATGGTGAAGTTCCAGCTTTACAGATCTGGGACACTTCTACTATTGACTATAATAGGAATTGAAGTTTTTGTCTTCAACATTTCATGAATATGCAAAAAAGGGTTTGAAGTGGTACTTTGCAGGGTGGGAAAATTCACAGAATAGTCGAAATCTGCTAAATTTTATGCAGAGTGAATTTTCCCAACTTCGCACAACACTAGCCATCATACACCATGGCTACAGCACCCTCTCTGGAAGTGTGCCTTGTAGCTGCTCTGTCCTGGCCACCATGCCCCTGCAGGCCAGATCCTGATGGTCTTGGCTGGCTGTCATCACATCCCTCCACCTCATGGGCCACCACTGTTTGTCCAATGGCCTGAGCTGTGGAGCAAGAGAAACAGTGTGAGTTCCCTGTACATGGCACAGCATTCCCACACAACTACCACCAATGCCACATTGTGCTTGCCACAACCCAGTGTGCAATGCTCAGACACCACCACAGACATGATGCCCACAGACCCCCTTCCAGTCCATGCAGCCCAGGATACACTGAACCCCTGTACCAGTAGTGTAGAACACGTACTCACACACACACACAGTGGCCACCACTGTATGGCTGTGGGACCTGTACCGCAGACAGTGCCACATGTGTTGTACCACGACACAGCATGGTGCAGAGGCACACATACACACACACATATGAGGCATGTATGTCACGTGGCACAGTCCATTTATATGGACATCATGGCCTGCAACACCAGGCACATGCTGCATGCATGCCCACAGACTGCACAGATGGGCCACAACACCCATGACACCACTGGGACAGCCACATGGAAGCAGATGTGCACAGGCCATACCTGCCATGTGCCACCTCAGTTGCGATTCCACCCACACACTCCAGCTGTCACCATGCGGACCACTAGCTGCCTGGACTATGACTCACATGCTCTGTGCAGATCCATCAGTGTCTCACAACTTCCTCCCTCCTCACACACAAGGGCCACGGGCCTGACGGTGGAAGCAACAATGTCCATTATCAGGTTCACTATCTTCAACTCAGCCTGCATGGGACCACCACCTGTCCCCATCAGTGCCCGCAGCTGCTGTGCCTCTTCCTCCTTGGCATGCCTCAGCAAATTGTGTCACCTCTTTCTGCACACATGCATGCTTCTTCCATGGCCTCCAACTGCATTGACTGCTGCGGTGATCTCAGCTCACATTAGGCAGATGGTGGCATCAGTGTTTTTGTACCTCTGCATCTGTGCCTCCCTTTCCTTGTATTCAGTTACCAGGGCCTTGAGTTCATCGTTGGAGAACTTGTATGCTCAGAGACATGCCTGTCCTTCACTGGCACCTGTGTAGGGAGGACGGGGGCAGTGGTGAGTGACAGGCAGCAACATGGGACCCGTGTGTGTGTGTGTGTGTGTGTGTGTATATGAATCTGTTAGTCATCCCCTGGTATGTGTGTCTCACCACGTGTGTGTGTGAACACCATACATTGCACTGTCCATATGGTACAGTTCCAGGCTGTCTCTGCAGTATCATGACACAGATATGTCAGAGGCCTAACAGTACACGAGTGCCCCAGGCTTGGCCATGGCCCACACCTGACATTCCATATCATGGGGTGACAGGACCGTGTTATGGGCACCACAACAACTCACACATATCCACATACGCTGAGCAGCTGCAGTATCCCTGGTGTGAATGTGGACCATGAGGACCAAGGCATGGCTGTGCTGCACATGCCATATCTGCAATCATATCGCACAGTCATCCCTATCTGGATGTGTGCATAGAATGAGATGAACATTCAGCTGCTGGTGGAAAGACCATGCATGGCTCACTGTGTGCCACGCCACCCACCACTACACTTGCCACCCATGACATGGTCATCCTCACCACAGCCCTCTGCTCTGGACAGTCCCTGGGCCTTCACCTCAGTGATTGACACTGCACGTGGGACAGGGCCTGTCAATACAGGGCAAATGGCAATCACACAGGTCACATGCACACCAGACATCACACAGTGCATGGGGATGACTGGACTGTGGCCCGTGCCCTGCACATGTCTTTCCATGTGTGTCGCCACAGACACCCATATGGTGTACCGATGATACACAGCAGAATTACACAGTGCCTTTGTAGCAGGCATTGCTGTGTGCATGTGCTGCGCCCCCAGTCCAGTGCTGGTACTCTGGTGCTTTGGTACTTCTGCCATGGGTGTGCTGGCATGTGTTCAGTCACAGCCACACTCAGACAGGGCACCTGTCATGGACCATGTTTCCCTGCAGTGCTGGAGATTTTGGTGCCTGTATGTAGACCCTGTGGCAATATGGTTTGCAGTGTTCCAGGATATTGATGTCAGTTAGAGCACAACTTGTTCCCACTACCTTTTCCCAGTACACTGCAATGCATAGCCATGCACATTGTGTAGCCATACAGTACAGGAATGTGAGTACAGTGGCCTACATACCTGGATCGGCCTGCTCATCCTGCTGTGACATCCTGAGGCCTTTCATGCTTCTGATTGTCTTCCTCCAAACACCTGCTATTCCGGACAGACCTGCAGGTGGAGCCCAGAAAGGCCTTAGTAGCCTGGCCAGGTAATCCACAGGTTAATGCATTCAAATGAGGCTGTAATGAGGTGCTGCATCAGTGCTTCACCCTGTGCATTGCCAAGTAGGTTCATTTGCATACTGGCTTTGAATATAGCACAATTTAGCCCTAGGCTAATGCATTAGCACCAGGCAATTTATAGCACCATGCTACATGTCTAGTGCCATGCAAGTCCTTTTTGCACCAGCAAACGGAGCATGCGTGATGACATCATGATGTGCGGGGGTCACACAGTGGTTTTGCATACTTGGTGGCACACACACTGGGTCTAGAGTGGCACAATTCCATTTTTACACCAACTGCATGCATGTAGCACAATGCAAATGGGCAGCATTGCCATCCCCTGTGTCACTGTGAGTGTGTTTACCAGGGTGTCAGGGTGGTGGCACAGCAAGCCATTTCTGCAAGGATGCCTACTCATGAGGGAGCAATCTTAGACCTCATACTCTCAAATGGGGACAGTGAAGGGATCTCAGATCTAGAAGTGGGTAGCCATTTGGGAACAAGTGACCACCAAACAGTGTGGTTCACAATAAACTCAGCTACAGAGTCAAGCCATACAAAAGTGAGGATTCTGGACTTCAGGAGGGCTGACTTTGGCAAGATGGGAGAGTGTCTTAGAAAAGCACTAGCAAACAGGCTAGACGGAGGAGTGGAGCAACAATGGGGAAATATCAAAACTGCCATCACAGAGGCAACAAGCCTTTGTGTGAAGCAAATAAACAAATCAAAATGAAAGAAAAAGCTACTATGTCTCTCAAAAAAGGTGGCGGTGAAGTTTAGGGAGAAAAAGATAGCATTTAGGAAGTATAAGGAAACACAGAAGGAGCAGGACAGGGAACTGTACCAGTTAAGGCAGAAGGAAGCAGGGAGGGTAGTCAGAATAGCAAAGGCCCAAACTGAGGAAAAGATAGCCAACTTGGTTAAGAAGGGGGATAAAACCTTTTATAAGTATATCAGGGAGCGTAGAAAGACAAAGGGAGGGATAGTGAGACTGAATAGAATGGACGGTGGGTGGGTAGAGAGGAACAGTGGAAAAGCGGGGGATAATGAATGAATACTTCTGTTCAGTATTCACAGAAGAGGAGGTGGGGAGGTGCATAATCCAATTAACAGAAGCACTCTGGATAGGGGAGGTCGATCCCAGTCCTTTCACAGAAGAAAGGGTTCCATCGAGAAATTTAAAATGGAGTTAAAGACGTATTTATTTAGTTTAGCATATCCTAGTTATGGTTACTAATTTATGACTGTTTTCATTTATATGTATATGTGATCTTCTTGTACAGCACCTTGGTTCTGAAAGGTGCTTCAGAAATAAAAATAAAGATGATTTGATTTGAAAGAACTATAATTGAAGGTGGACAAAGCAATGGGGCCAGATGGAATTCACCCCTGAATTCTAAAAGAATTAAGCAGAGAACTAGTGACGCCACTGACTATGCTTTTTAACAAATCATGGAAGAATGGTGTGGTACCTGAGGACTGGAGGAAGGCAGATGTGATTCCCCTTCACAAAAGTGGGACCAAGACAGAGGCAGGAAACTACAGATCTGTCAGTTTGACCTCTGTGTTAGGGAAAGTGATGTAATCACTTCTGAAGGAAAGAATTGTTGAGTACCTAGAGACCAGTGGGGCACAGGACCCAAGGCAGCATGGGTTCACAGGGGGAAGGTCATGTCAGATGAATCTAATTGATTTTTTTGACTGGGTGACCAAAGTAGTAGACCAGGGAGGGGCTGTGGACCTGGCCTACCTTGACTTTAGCAAGGCATTTGACACAGTCCCACACAAAAGATTAATAGTCTAATGTGTTTCCCAAGTGGATTATTTCGCATTTCTTTGCATTGAGTCCAAGCAGCCATGCTTCTGACCATTCCTCCAACCTTGCCAAGTCCCTTCTCATCCTTTCCACGCCTTCTTGTGTATCAACCCTGTTGCAGATCTTTGTGTCATCTGCAAGGAGGCATACTTTTCCTTCCAGTCCCTCTGCAATGTCACTTATAAAGACATTAAAAAGGACAGGACCTAGTACTGAACCCTGCAGTACCCCACTAGTAACCCCTCTTTCTTCAGAGTGGACTCCATTTACATTACCTTCTGTGTCCTGTTGTCCAGCCAATGTTTTACCCAGGCTACCACCCTGGGACCCACTCCCAGGCTAGTTAATTTTACTATTAATCTTTTGTGTGGGACTGTGTCAAATGCCTTGCTAAAGTCTAGGTAGGCCATGTCCACAGCAGCTCCCTGATCTACTATTTTGGTCACCCAGTCAAAGAAATCAATTAGATTCTTTTAGAATTCTGGGGTGAATTCCATTAGGCCAAATTGCTTTGTCCCCCTTCAGTTTTAGGAGTTCTTTCAGAATCCTTTCTTCTGTGAAAGGACTGGGATCAACTCCCCTATCCAGAGTGCTTCAAAATCCATGCTATTCATGACTTTCCAACCTACATCTGTACTTTTTAGACAAAAAATCTGTATCTTGAACTGTTTTCAAGATAAAGGCATTCGAAGACGCCATGGACGCTGCAATGTTATCCTATGGGACATTCCCCAATTTTCAAACTGCTATAACTACAGAACCATTTAAGTTGTTTTCACCAAACAAATGAAAGTCACACCGGGGAGTGAAAAACTACTTATCTTGTGAATTTTGCACCAAAACAAGAATTCACCTTGTCGCAATGAACTGACAATGCCGCAATGTTATCTGATAGGTAATTTTTCTGTTTCAAGTTGCTATAACTATGGAACCTCTCAATATTTTTTCTCCAAAGAAGCAAAAGGCACAACTGTGAATCAACAGCTTCTTAGCCTGTACATTGTAGCTGAAAAGCACAATTTACCTTGTTGCAGGCAAATGCCAAACTTTTTATTGCACCCCTATTCATTTTAAAAGGATGTTGTAGCACATCAAAAATGTTTGCGTGGCTGTTTGTGTGCTTCCCTGAGTATGCTGTCATGCACACAAATTATGTTGGTGAATGAAATCTTGGAACCTTGATTAAAAAAATATATATATTTTCAGACAATGTTGACAAGAACTGATGTCAGGGATATGTTCCTCATGCCCCGATTAGGTAAACACAAGTGGTGGTATTTTAAAAAGGGGCAGTATTTTTAAGTTCTAGCATTTTTTGTCTCTCACTAATTGAAAACAAGATGGTGGCAGCATGAATGCATTTTCCCAGAGCACGAATTAAAAAATGTTTTCATGAAAGTTTTCATGTCGCCCATATAAATTTTCCATAGACTATAAAGGGACATGAAAAAATGGCATAACTTTTGAATGGATTAATATTTTTTCACCAAATCATCAAAAGGCAGTAAACCAGTCCACATCTACCCAACACAGTTTCAGACCAAACAGATACACCACTTGGACACAACAGCTGATGAATAAAATGAATAAAAAGTGAGGATTTTTCACAGTTTATGATACTCTGCAGCTCTGCAGCCATAAATTTGGCCAGAATGAAACTTTCCAGATCCAGAGATCTATGACACCACATGGTGTATGCAAACTTTAAGGCAAATTGGACTAACAGTTGTAACGTTATTAAAGTTCACAATTTTGGGTTTAACATAGAAATGGAAGTGCAAACAGGAAGTGGTTATCCCTCTGTACAGACAGTTGGTGAGACCCTATATGGAGTACTGCATGCAGTTCTGGAGACCCCATCTCTGTAAAGACATAGACAGGGTGGAGTCTGTCCAGTGGAGGGCAACCAAAATGATGCAAGGTCTGCAACAGAAGACATATGAAGAGAGACTAAAGGAGCTTAATATGTATACCATTGAGGAAAGGAGGGAGAGGGCGGACAGGGTAAAAACTTTCCAGTACATTAAGGGAATCATCAAAGTCCAAGATGGTAGCATCTTTCGGAAAAATAGATGTGCAAGAACAAGAAGGCACAATTTGAAGATAGAGGGGGACATCACAGAGATAATGTTAAGGAAGTATTTTGTTCATGGAGAGGGTTGTAGATGCATGGAACAGCCTTCCGGAGGAGGTCATGGAGTCAACAAAAGTGGAGGAATTCAAGAATGCATGGGACAGACATAAGGCAATTCTAGTGGGGTGCAGGAGGAAGTAGGCTATTGGTTAACTAGGATCAGCAGCTTATCAATTAGGTAGAGAAATGGGCAGACTAGGTGGGTCAAGAGGTCCTTATCTACCATCAAATTCTATATTTCTATGTTTCAACCCTAACTATACCTGCACTACCGTGCAGGTATTATAATATTATATATATATATATATATATATATATATATAATATACACAAAATGGGGTTGAAAAAAGAAGCTAATCAATTGGTGAAAGCCCATCGGGTGACAGTGCATATATCAGAGTGCGACCACACACCTGCAGTTTTACCTCCGTCCAAAACAATTTTGACATATTATAAGATAGATAAACCACTCTGAAGTGTGCGGTCATTCTCTGATATACGCACGCCCTGGGCGGTTGATGTACACCAAGGCATGTGTATATCAGAGTGTGACCACACACCTCAGAGTGGTTTATCTATTTTATATATATATATATATATGTTTCTACACACACACACACAAATATATATATATATATATATATATATATATATATATATATATACATCTATATATATATATATATATATATATATATATATAATATACATACACACATATCATATATATTAGAGGCAAAACTCCAGTTTAATGCATCAGTTAGGGTTGTTCACAGTGAAAAAGTGAGGAAATTCGATGTTAGGGTTGAAACCCCCTTTGCACCTCTCCAGCCCACCCCCCCAAATGGAATCGGGGTGCGCATTGGGATCATCGGCCCTAAGTGTCACCCCATCACATGTGGAAAGAAGATGAGGAACAGGAGAATGGGGTGACAGTTAGGACTGATGACCCCAATACACACCCCAATTCCATTTGGGGGGTGGGCTGAAGGGGTGCAAAGGGGGTTTCAACCCTAACATTGAATTTCCTCACTTTTGTCACTGTGGAACAACTCTAACTGATGCATTAAATTGATTTTTTTGCCTCTAATTTCCCTTCTTTTTGAGAATGATAATGAGAAATAGTGAATGTAATGCAGTGGCGGGAGCGCGGGGCCCTTTGGGCACCATGCTTCTGCAACATGATGTCTTGTCACATAGTAACATTGTGCTCGCAAACACAAATCGTAATGCGCATGGTGACGCAAAGTGAAACAGAAAGAGAAACAATACTGTAGACAGAAATGTTAAAAACAACGCAAATGCAACCGCAAATGAAAACGCAAAGGGTAACGCACATGGTGGCGTAAACATGAACGGTAAGTGAAACGGGTACGGAACCACAAGCAGAAACAGTAATGGTAACAGTAATTTTATGTAAGCGCACAGGCTGGTTTTACCCAAAAGTTGTATAGAGAAAGATAGTACAAAGAATGTATGCAAAATTATGACTCTCGGAACACAAAAATGAGGACTTGGAATAGTAAATTGCTTATATCTCAGTAACCGTATGACACAGAAAAAAAAATTAAAAGTCATATGAATTAACACTTTCCTGGCTAGTTTTGTACTTGGCCCCCATTGGGGGGGGCAGAGGAATTTTTTGACAAAAAGTCTGTATCTCGCACCGTTTTCAAAATATGGACCCTGAAATGCGTGGCGAATGCCGTAATGTTATCCTATGGGAAAAAAACAGAAGTTTGGACTGCCATAACTTTGCCTCCCTGTAATATTTTTTCACCAAACTACTGAAAGCCACATCTGTGGGATGTTGGCTGTGTTCCCTGCAAATTTCAGTCCAAAAGACCAAATCGTTATTTTGCAGCAGGTCGCCAAACGATTGCTGCAATGCGTCATACGCCGTAATGTTATCCTATAGGAAAAAGCATCAATTTTGGAGTACCGTACCTATGCCACTGTGTAATATTTTTTCAACAAAACACTGAAAGGCACATCTGTGAAATGTAGGCTGCGTTCCCTCCAAATTTCAGGCCAAAACTCCAAACCATTCTTTTACAGCGGAGTGCCAAAGAATTACTGTTATTTGGGGTATAGTGTCGCAAACTAGTGTTATGATTTGCGAAAGCTTTCGCAAACATTTGCGACACTTTCGTGAGTGCGACACTATTTTGTGAAAGTACTTTTTCCAGAAATATGAAAAACATATTTCTGGGGTGTTTTACCCCAAAATAAAGACATGGCTAGCATCCTCAGGGCCCGACTAGGTGAATACAAAAATAATTAGGTTGCTAGAGGGTCTCAATTTTAAATGCCAAGCATTTTTCTGATCACTAACTGAAAACAAAATGGTGGATTTGTGACAGTAACAGGGCCATTTGCGACAGTAAAAGTGCATTTGCAACACTGTCGAACTTTTTAACTTTTCCCAGTGACTTATAATGGGAAATTGTTTTTTTGAATAATTTTTGAACCATTTAATATTTTTTTACGAAATCTTTGAATGGCACATTGGGGACCCTGGCCGCATGTTCCCTGAAGATTTTGGGCTGGTTGCGTAAACGGTGTGACCTGTAGGCGTGACCGTAGAATTCCAGAAAAAGTGTAAAAAGTACATAATCATGTGGGGAGTAGTGCAATGTAATGGCTGTGGGGCAGCAGTCTTCCAGGAGTCTTTCTGGGGTCTGAGATGCTGCCCTATTTGCAGACAACTCTCTGCCCTGAGGGAGGAATTTGCCCATCTTCAGGCCACACTGGACAGCAGTAAGGGAACCTTCCCCCAGGCCAGACTGGATGGTAGGAAAGGAACCTCCTCCATCCAGGGAGCACCAGAGCCACCACCACTACCTCAGATGTTGCAAAGAAAGCACAGCAGTTGGACTACAGTGGGCTCAGGGAGGGTGAGGATGGTGGAAAAGAGGCACATCCAGTCAGTTGTTCCACTCCACAATCCATACACCATTCTGGGGGAGCACAGCTCCCCTATGGATGCACCCACAGAGGAGATTAAGGAGGCTGAGGACACCTGTCACAAGGGAGGCCCACAGGAAGGAGGCAGAGGACACCACAAGGAAAGGAAGCAGCCCTGGTGGGGACTCAATTATTAGGGATAGAACTGGGGGAGCAGGAAAACTGGTAAGGTGCCTGCCTGGTGCCATGGCTTGGAGGGACAGGTAGCGCATCCTCAGGATCATGAGAACAGCTGCATGGGAGTCTGAGCTGGACATCATTGTCCACCTAGGGACAAATGACTTGGCTCAACATGAGATTAGAGCAGTGCAGAAGGACTTTGTAGAACTGGGGAGGGGCCTAAGACAAGTAGCACACACAGTATCCTTCTCAGAGGTGCTGCCTGTCACTGGCATGAGTGAGGCAAGAGTACTTTGCACCATTCAGTTTAATGAATGGTTGAAAAAATGATGTGGAGCACAGGGGTTTGGCTTCATTGGGGACTGGGGTTCCACCTGGAGGGACACCGGCCTATACTGGCAGGCTGGTCTGCATCTGTCCAGGAAGGGAACAAGTCTTTTGAGCAATCGGTTTAAATGTTTCATTGGCAAGCTTTTTAAACTAGTCAAGGGGAGGCACTGAGGTTAGCAGAAAATCCCAGCCTCCCCTACAAAAACAGGGTACTAAATGAGAAAAGACTGAGGTAGAAAGGTCAGTGGGGATGCTGCAACAGAAGGTAAAAGCCATCAAGAAATGGAAAGCAATGAGTACCAATGCACGTAGTCTGAGTAACAAGCTTCCCTGAATTAGTGGCCTTGATGGAGGAGGAACATCTGGATATCGGAGCAGTCACAGAAACATGGTTCACACAAAACCATGACTGGGACATAAACATACCAGGATACACTATCTACAGGAGGGACAGAGAGGGTAAAAGAGGAGGAGGAGTAGCTCTTTACATAAGGGAAGGAATCAAAGCAACAGAACAAAAGGGAAAACAGGGAGGAGAAGAAGCACTGTGGGTAAATTTGGAGACCGGCAATGGTACCACAATCCACACAGGGGTTGTATACAGACCCCCTTCTCAGGAGGAGGAAATTGACAAGGAAATGATAGAAAGTATACTTAGTATGGCAGAAAAAGGGGAGATATTGCTGATGGGTGATCTGAATATGCCAGATGTTAACTGGAGTGCAGTTGCAACAGCCACTTCAAAGAGTGGGGTTATTCTAGATGCCCCACAGGGGCATGCCTAGACAACTAGTATTGGAGCCCACTCGAGAGGAGCAATCTTAGACCTGGTTCTCTCAAATAGAGATGAAGAGAGGATCACAGCTGTAGAAGTGGGTAGCCATCTGGGAACTAGTGACCATCGAACAGTATGGTTCACAAACAACAGCAACAGAGTCAAGCTTACAAAAGGCAAAGGTACTGGACTTTAGGAGGGCTGACTTTGCCAAAATGGGTGAGTGACTAAGGAATGCACTAGCAAATGGGCAGGAAGGAGGTGGAAGAACAAGGGGAATAATAAAACTGCCATCACAGAGGTAACAAGCCTTTGTGTGAAGCAAATAAACAAAACTAAACGATGTAAGAAACCACTATGGTTCTCAAAGGAAGTGGCAGTGAAGGTTCAAGAGAAAAGAAAGCTTCAGGAAGTACAAGGAATCACAGAAGAAGCAGGACAGAGAACTGTATCAGTTAAAGCAAAAGGAAGCTGGGAAGACAGTCAGAACAGCAAAGGCCCAAACCAAGGAAAAGATAGCCAACTCAGTTAAGAAGGGGGATAAAACCTTTATAAGGTACATCAGGGAGCGAAGGAAGACCAAGGGAGGGATAGTGAGGCTTAATAAAGGGGGAGGGTGGGCAGAGGGTGACTGTGAAAAGGCAGAGATACTAAACAAATATTTTTGCTCAGTATTTACTAAGGAAGAGGGAGGTACCTAAAACAAACAGTAGAAACACTCGGATACAGAAGTTGATACCAGCCCATTTACAGAAGAAAGGGTTCTGAAGGAACTCTTAAAACTGAAGGTGGATAAAGCAATGGGGCCTGATGGGATTCATCCCAGAATTCTAAAAGAACTAAGAGTAGAATTAGTGACACCACTGACTACCCTGTTTAACAAATCAAGGGAGGATGGGGTGGTATCCGAGGACTGGAGGAGGGCAGATGATTCCCTTCACAAAAGTGGGAGCAAGGCAGAAGCAGGAAACTACAGACCTGTTAGTTTAACCTCAGTGGTAGGGAAAATGATGGAATCACTTGTGAAGGAAAGAATTGTCAGGTATCTAGAGGCCAGAGGGCACAGGACCCAAGGCAGCATGGATTCACAGCAGGAAGGTCATGCCAGACAAATCTGTTAGATTTCTTTGACTGGGTGACCAAAGCAGTAGATCAGGGAGGGCTGTGGACATGGCCTACCTAGACTTTAGCAAGGCATTTGACACAGTCCCACACAAAAGATTAATATACAAGTTAGCTAGCCTGGGAGTGGGTCCCAAGATGACAGCCTGGGTAAAAATTGGTTGGAGAATAGGACACAGAGTAATAGTAAATGAGTCCACTCTGAAGAAAGGGGGTTACTAGTGGATACCGCAGGGTTCAGATTAGACCAGTCCTTCAATGTCTTTATGTTTACATTGCAGAGGGACTGAAGGAGGCACGCCTCCTTGCAGATGACACAAAGATCTGCAACAGAGTTGATGAACAAGGTGGGTGGAAAGGATGAAAAGGGACTTGACAAGGTTAGAGGAATGGTCAAATGTATGGCAGCTTAGATTCCATGCTAAGAAGTAAGGTAATGCACCTGGGAAGCAAAACCCAGGGAAGAGCACACAATGGGGGTGAGATACTAACAACAACAAAATGGAAAGGAACCTGGGGGTAGTCATATCAGATGACCTAAAGGTGGGAAAGCAATGTGAGGGGCAGCAAGGAGGGCTGGGGGATACTGGGATGCATAGGAGAGGCATCACCAGTAGAAAACAGGAAGTTATTATCCTCTGTACAGACAGTTGGTCAGACCCCATCTGAGTACTGTGTGCAGTTCTGAGACCCAGTTCACAAAGACATAGACAGGATGGAAGCTGTCCAGAGGAGGGCACCAAAATTGTGCAGGGTCTGCACTGGAAGACATATGAAGAGAGACTTAAGGAGCTTAATATGTATAGCCTCGAGGAAAGGAGGGAGAGGGGGGACATGATAGAAACTTTCAAGTACCTCAAGGGAATCAACAAAGTCCAAGAGGGTAGCATCTTTCAAAAAAAGAGGTGAGCAAGAACAAGGGGCACAATTTGAAGATGGGGGAGGGCGGCTCAGGTAATTTAGGGAAGTGTTTTTCACAGAGAGGGTTGTGGATGCATGGAGCGGCCTCGGAGGAGTCGTGGAGTCAAAAACAGTGGTGGAATTCAAGCATGCATGGGACAGTCATAAGGCAATTCTAAGGGGTGTGGGTAGGAAGAAGTAGGCTTCTGGTTAACTAGGATCTGCAGCTTATCCAGTAGGCAGGGAAATGGGCAGACTGGGTGGGCCAAGCGGTCCTTATCTGCCGTCAAATTCTATGTTTCTATGTTTCTGTGTAACTCCGCAGCTGTGCATCCGACTGGTACAAAACTTGGCAGATCCCAAGGCATATGGTTCTTGATCACGTATTCCAAATTTCATGTAAATCATTCAAACGGTTGCAAAGTTATTAAGGTGCAAAATTTTGGGTTTAACATGTAAATGACTCCTCAACCCTAACTATGGTAGCACTACTGTGTTACCATAATATATATATATATATATATATATATACACACACATATATATATAATAGATAAACCACTCTAAGGTGTGTGGTCATGCTCTGAAATATGCACGCCTTGGTGTGCATTGCTACGCATGAGGCCGCAGGCTGAGTGCATCACCCACCCAAGGCGTGCATATATCAGAGCATGACCGCACACCTCAGAGTGGTTTATCTATCTTATAAAATGTCAAAATTGTTTTGAAGAGGGGTAAAGGTGCAGGTGTCCGGTCGTGCTCTGATATACTCACAGTTATGTGATGCATTCCAACAAATCAGCAGACATCATTTTTCCTACCCATTTTATAAATATATATACACACACACACACACACACTTACACTCGTTAATGCATCAGTTAAGTTGATATCAAACCATAAAAAAGGAGAAATACGATGTTAGGGTTTCCTAATTCGACACCTCACCCACCTGAACACACAAGTATCAGGAGTATGTTTTGGTTGTCAGCCGCAATGCTCACCCCAGTATAGGAGAATCTGGTGAGCTTTATGACTGATGACCCCAATACACCCCCTGATACCTGTTGGTGTGTGCAGGGTGGGGGTGGGGTGTTAAGGTTGGAAACTTTTCACTTTAATAACTTTGCAACTGTTTGACTGATTCATATGAAATTTGCATGTGCCATCAGGGACCAAAGATCTCTGGATTTGGCAAGTTTTGTTCTGGTCAGATGTGCAAATTGTGTAAAGTACCATTTTTGTGTAAATTCTTTGTCACACTGTTTCTCAGAAACAGCTTTGGGGTTTCTTCTGAATTTTTGGGGTAAACCAGGCTTGGGTCACAAATGTGCCTTTTGAAGATTTGGTGAAAACATATTAATCTGTTCAAAAGTTATTAAAGTTTCAATTTTCCCATTATTTTCTATGGGAAAAATTAGATGTGCCATGTGAAACAACTGTTTTGCTGCCACAAAAGCACTTGTTATTGTCGCAAATGTGGAATGTAGTGTCGAGATTCCACCATCTTGTTTTCAGTTAGCAAGACAAACAAATTGAAATAATTCAAAATATACTTGCAGTTGATAAACACCAACTGTTACGTTTACCTAACTGGTGCTCAAGGAATCAGATTCTGTTGTCAGTTTGCCCCACAAATGCCCAGAAATATGTTAATTTTATCCACGACCATATTTGTGCCACAAATTGCTGCAGTTGTTTCACAAAACAAGGGGGAGTTTGTGCCTCAAATTGGGGCAATATCCCATCGTTCTGCAAAACAATGAAGGATCTGCCATGCAAACAGCTACCACAATTTGCAGCACAAATATTGTCTTGGAAACAAAAAACTTTTCTGGCCATTTGTGACCCAAACTGGCCCCATAATCCAATTCCTTGGCCCCCATTTAGGTAAACATCAAGTATTAGCAATGGGAAGGGGGCCGAAACATAAGGAGAATTATGTCTTTGTCAAAAAGCCCAGCCACAGCTTTTTTTGGCAGCTGACATTGGGAGGCCCAATCCCCATATTGTTATTTAGACCCCCCAGTAGTGTGGGACACTGGGAAGCCCACTTCCTAGTGTGTCAAAATACTTAATTTTTAGTTTAAAATGTGACACCAGGATGCCTACCCTTGGTGTTGGATGCCCCCCAAAGCCCATTGTTTAAATTATGTGTGCTGACACTGGGGTGCCCAGTCCCCATGCTGGCATTCTCAACTCCCCCCCACTGCACTGCAGGGCACTGGGGAGCCTACTCCCAGTGTCAGAAAATATTTATTTAAAGCCTGTGAAAAAAGTACCCTAACATCTTCTTGTTTTTAAAACCTGAAAAAGAGAAAATGGTCCCTTGTCATCCCCATCTTTCCCCTTCCCCTTCCAACCTTCCCACTGAGCACCTACCACCCCATACCCTCCTTGCCCTATACCTAACCATTGGAGGTCATTGGCTGTGTTTTCTGTGGACCAGGACATGTTTGCAGTCTTCAAAGTTGAACCACACACTGAGGAATCAATGTAAGTGCCATATAATGTATTTCAGTGGCGTTTTGAACTTAATGTTGATAATGTTGACATTTTTTGGTTTTATAATTCAATTTCATGGCTCTTTTATCTACCTCATGAACACTGTGACTGTCGTTTGTTACTACTCCGGGAAGGTGATTTATGGTTGCTGCACAAAATCACCTTTAGGGCTCTGAATAACAAAATTTCACCACCAGTGTTCATGAGGTGGGGCCTCAAAAAGACCATGTTGAAAATTTGGTGAAAAAAATTGATAGAACAATTGTTAATGCCAGTCTTAGCATATGGTTCCATTGTATATATGAATTCTAGCCAGAAAGCTTTAGATAGATTGGATCAAATACATTATACACTTGGGAAATTCATCACAAAAGTGCTCAAGGCACACATCACTGTGTTACATATAGCAAGCTTGGGTGGCTCAAACCAGAAGAACAAAGAGCTTACAAGTGGTTAATATTCTGTCACAAGCTCATACATTTAAAGGAAAAAAAACCCTTAGCTCATCTGGCAGAAATAAAACCTCACTCTAAACAGTTGGCTAGCCTGAGAGTAACTTCCCAGAAAGTCCCTTTGATTAAATCATTCAATAGAAGATATTACTTTACAAAATAGCTTAGCCAGCCCCCTTATGGTCGCAAATTAAACAAAGAATAGACCCCCTATTGGGACTCGATGACTTGTTTTCGGCCAAAATCTGCCTTTTAGGAGATTACTCTGAAATCCCAATAGCCACGCGTAAATACCACATGGCTCTAATATCCATGTCTGTTAAAAAATGAGTACGTCGGCATTGGAAAGATAGCGAAGTAATATGATATGCTGAATGGTTGAGGGAATTCTTGGCTAATATTAGAATGGAAAAAATGACAGCCAGTCTACGTAACAAAATGAGTAAGTTCAATAAAATCTGGGCCCCACTATTAACATTATACTCTCTTCAAGTGACATAATGCAATGGATCTTTGGGAGTAGAAGGGTGAGTTAAGAAATGTTCTGGGCATTCAAACCTGGGAGGAAAGGGTGATGGGGGGATGGAGGATATTGTAGAGGGTTTTCTTTGTGGGTGTGACCTCTCTTGTGTATTTGGGTTTGGGTGGGGGAGGAATGAGGGATAGAAGAGGGTTTATGTTTTGCCAAAAGCATGTACTCGTATCTTTTGTACCGTGTGACTATGGTGTATTGTATGTTGGAAACTTTAATAAACTTTGAATTGCAAAAAAAAAAAAATAGCTTAGCCATGCACTGGAATAATCTTCCATATGAATTGAAATCTGTAACCAGTTTATCTATTTTTAAGGTATCTTTGTGTAATTACTTCAGTTCAACCTGTTCTTGTTTTAGATAGACTATAATGATGTGATGTGATGTTTTTCTGTCGTTTATGTATTTTGTAAAATTTGCACCACAGGACATTGTTGAAAATGGGGATATAACCCTAACAATTTGTATCCTGTATAAAAATAAATTTGTAATCAATCAATCAAAAAGTCTGAAAAATACTCTAGTTACTTGCATCTGTTGCCATATTTTCACACCACCTCATAAACAGTACAGCTGCTATTGTTGCACATCCTGTTTGAAATATGTTTTCCCACCTCTGGCATGGAATGGTGTTTCAGCACAGGCTTTTACATTTTCACCTACAAGGTCCATAAGGTGGGGTCATAAGAAGCCGATGTTCAAACTTTGGGGTCAAAATATGAAAAAATGCCAAATTTTTGACAATGCATTGCAATTTCACTACACTCGCTCGTAACTTTGGAAATGTTAAATATTTTCAATGTAGCCTTCTTATTACCGCACTTCATATATGTCACAGCTTACATTTTTCAAATCCTGATGCAGTTTATATACTGTATATATATATATATATATATATATATATATATATATATATATATAAAATACTATAATTAGGATTGTGTAGTCACTTTAATGCAAACCTCAAATTTTGTACCTTAATAACTTTACCATCGTACAATGGAGTTGCCTACAATTCTGCATGTGTAGTGTAGCACCATAGATCTCTGAATCTAGAAAGTTTTGATACAGTCGGAGCTATGGTTGCAGAGCTACAGAACACCAAAAAAACGCAAAAAAAACAGACTTTTTTGGGTGCATCTTTGCTCTCACCCACAGCTCACTTGCTTTGATCCTTCAGTCCAAAAACTTCAGGGAAGATGCAACCTTTGTCACCGATATGCCTTTCGAAGATTTGGTGAAAAAATATTAAACTGATTAAAAGTTATTCAAAAAACAAATTTCCCATTATAGTCAAAGGGAAAAAATAGCAAAAATCACAAAACTTTTGTGACAGGCTATTTTTACTGTCACAAATGGCCCTTTTACTTTTGTGAGTCAGCCATCTTGTTCACAGTTAGTGACACAGAAACATGCCTGGCTTTTAAAATTGGGACCCTTTAGGTAAACACTGATTGTTGTGTTTACCTAGTCAAGTCCTGAGGATGATAGCCATGTCTTTTTGGGGGAGTTAAACCCCCCAGAAATACTTTTGCAAATGTGAAATTTTAATTTTTTTTTTGTGAAACTTTCATGATTTGTAAAAGTATTTTGTGAAAGTATGTCAAAATAACTGCAAATCTTTGCCAGCCTCCTGGAACCAAACGGCTGGGTCTTTTGGGCTGAAATTTGCAGTGTAGCAAACTATGGTCCCACAAATGTGCCTTTTGATAGTTTGGTTCCAAAACATTGAAGGGGCCCAAAGTTACAATGTTCCAAAGTTGAGCGATTTCCCATAGGATAACATTGTGGCGCCCTTCATGCCTTTTGGCACCCGTATCTCGAAAATGAAGAGAGATACAGAATTGTCGCTACTTGCAGATTGGTTCACTTTCAAGTGAACCAACCTGCTGAAACAAGCTTGGAAATTTTAGAAGACACTTGCAGTGGAAATTTTTTCCTACTTGCTACAGTTACAGAGATATTGGCAAAAACATGTTCCAAGGCTTCCAAAGGGGGCTTTATTTCTGTGCGAAACCGGTAGAGGTTGCGTTTGTGTTCATGTACCTGAAGTGCTTTAGTACTTTTGAGGTGTTTTTCATGTATTAAAAATATTGTCTTGCAATAAGTTTCTCTGAGTGGTGCGTTTTTTTGCAGTTGTACTACAAGGGGGCCTTTCCAGTGCATTTCGGTGCCTGTAGCTCATAAACAATGCAAGATGCAGGTTAGATTGATTATGGTTGTGAGAAGTGCTGACTGTCATGATTACAGGGACATTTGAATTTTTTTGAAGCTGCTATGGTTCCTGAGATATCGGCAACTTTGTGTTACAAGGGTTCCTTGCCCTATAGGGCTCCTGTATGGCTCCGTTGTGAAGTGTTAGAGAAAGTGCAGGACCCAGTTTTCCCATGATCACACATATGTATCTCATTATGCACAAAATGGACAATGTGAAGAGATGGCAGGTCCAGGAGGGCTCACGCTCCCACGAACACATACCATTTACCACCTACATTACATTTTCTCAAAAAGAAGGGAAATTCATTGCAAAAAACTCTATTAATGCATCAGTTAGGGTTGTTTCTACAGCAACAAAAGTATGGAAATTAGGTGTTAGGGTTACTACCCCTCAACCCCTCTACCCCCACCCTCCAGACTTCCCCAGGCATTGGGGTGTGCATTGAAGTGGTCATGCCTAACTCTCACCCCATTCTCCTATACTGCACCACCACAGCTTCTTTACGCATGGAATGGGGTAAGAGCTAGGCATGACCACTCCAGCACACACCCCGATGCCTGGTGGTGTCTGGAGGGTGGTGGTGTTCAGGTCGTAACCCTAACACTGAATTTCCACACTTTTGTCACTGTGGAAACAATCCTAACTGATGCATTAACAGAGTTTTTTAAATGAATCTATATAGATATATGTATATATTTTATATATATATATATATATATATATATATATATATATATATATATATATATTATTTCAATCTAGGATTACAATACCTTTGAGCTGAGGCTCTTTACAAAGGTTCCACATCAGCGTGTGCAGCAGTCATCATTTTAGTTAAAACATATAGTCATTGACTTACAGACATGTAATAACCAGTACAAAGACTTGAGCTATGAGCAAGACAAGGAAGGGGTGGGTGGTGGGGGAAGTGAGGGTAGGAGATCAGGGAAGGAGGTGCAGGGGTAAGGGGTATGGGAGGTAGTTGGGGTGGGGGCAGGAGTGGAGATACGGGGAGGTGGGGGGTGGGAGACAGTGCAGCCAGGGGGCCTTGTTGAAGGAATATGACAGATAAGGTGCTGGGGTGCAAAGACTGATTGCAGGTGCTGGGTGCTGAGGCATTTGCAGCAGGAACAGTGGAAATGTTAAGATAGGCTATCACAGGATACAAGCAGTGAGAGGCACATATATATTATAGTAGCATGGTAGTGCTACCATAGTTAGGGTTGAGTAGCCCTTGAAAGTTAAAGGGTGAAACTTTGCACCTTAATAACTTTTTCACTGTTGAACAGATTTGCCTGAAATTTAGCAGACACAGGATATACCCATAGCTCTTGGGATCTGCCAAATTTTGTACCGGTCAGATATATGGCTGCAGAGTTATTATGCAACATCCGTGTTCATATTTACATTTTTTTGTGCATTCTTTACACATGCTTACAGGTTGCACAGTTTGCATGACCGGTCCACAAACTTCAGGGAACGTGCGGCCAGGGTCCCTGATGTGCCTTTTGAAGGTTTCATGAAAAAAATATTAAATGGTTCAAAAGTTATTCAAAAAACAATTTCCCATTATAAGTCAATGGAAAAAGTTAACAAAAAGTTTGACAGTGTCGCAAATGCAGTTTTTAGTGTCGCAAATGACCCCAGTAATGTCATGAGTCAGCCATTTTTTTTTCAGTTGGTGATCACAAAAATGCTTGGCACTTAAAATTGGGACCATCTAGGAACATAATTATTTTGGTTTTTACCTATTCGAACCCTGAGGATGCTAACCATGTCTTTATTTGGGGGTTAAACACCCCAGAAATATGTTTTTCAAATTTCTGGAAAAAGTAGTGTCACAAAGTAGTGGCACACTCATGACACTTTCGCAAATTTTGCAAAAGGTGTCTCAAATCACGACACTACTTTTCCAGACTATGGCCAAAATGACAGGAGTTCTTTGCCACCCTGCTGCAAAAGAACGGTTTGGTCTTTTGAGCTGAAATTTGAAGGGATGGCAGCCAACATCTCACAGATGTGCCTTATGGTGGCTTGGTTAAAAAATATTGCATGGCTGGCAGGTTACAGTACCCTGAATTTGGCATATTTTCCCATAGACTAACATGGTAGCATATGCCGTGCATTTCGGGGCTCGTATCTCGGTAACGGTGCAAGATATGGAATTTTCGTCACGACAATGCATAGCCTGTGGCTACCCATTCAGTGAATCATAGCCAGGAAAATCATGAATCGTGAATTTTTTTTTCCCTACATCGTACGGTTACTGAGATATAAGCAATTTAGTATTCCAACACCTCATTTTCAGCTCCAAGGCCCATTATTACGCATACATTCTTTGTGCACACTGTGTTTCTCTATGCAATTGTTGGGGAAAAACCGGGTATGCACTTCTGCTAATGTTACAGTTACTGTTTCCACTTGCATTTACGTACCTGTTTGCGTTACCGTTACTGTCTATGCCACCATGTGCATTACCCTTTGCATTCTCGTTTGTGCTTGCCTTTGTGTTACTGTCACCATTTGTGTTTCCACTACTGTTTGTGCTTGTGTTTTGGTTTGCATCACCGTGTGCATTGCCATTTGTGTTTATGGCAACCCTTTCCTTTGTGTTTGCGTTTCTCTTTCGTTTTACATCTTCATTGCTGTTACTGTTACCATTTGCGTTTCCTATTGCGTTACTGTGCCAGTGCATATTATGGTTTGCTTTTCCATATGTGCTTGCATTTCCTTTTGCATTTCTGTTTCCTTTGGTGTTATTGTTGCTGTTACTGTTACCATTTGCATTTACAATTGCGGTAACGTGACCATGCACATTACGGTTTGTGTTTATGTATGCGTTTGCATTTGCATTTACATTTTGGTTTCCTTTGGTGTTATTGTTCATGTTAACTTTACAATTTGCATTTACAATTGTGGCACTATGCCCGTATGCATTACGGTTCACATTTATGTGCGCGCTTCCGTTCACGTTTTCGTTTCTGTTCCCTTTTGCATTCTTGTTGTTGTAACACTTAACATTTGTATTACAATACTGGTGCCATCACTGTGTGCATTACCAGTTGCATTTTCATATGCACTTGTGTGTCTGTTTGCATCAAAGTTCGCTTCAGCATCACTTTATGCTTGCATTTCTATTAACGTTTGCTTTATCATTTACATTTGCTTTACTGCGTGCACAACCGTTGCTGCTTGCATTTGCATTGCAGTTCCTATTACTATGTAACAAGACATCACGTGGTGGGCCTTGCGCTCCCACCACCGCATTCCATTCTCTATTTGTCATCCTCATTCTCAAAAAGAAGGGAAATTATAGGCAAAAAAATCCATTTAATGCATCAGTTAGGGATGTTCCACAGTGACAAAAGTGAGGAAATTTGGTGTTAGGGTTGAAAGCCTCTGCTTGACCCCCCAACCCACCCCAGCCGGCATCAGGAGTGGCATTGGGGCCATCTGTCCTAACACCCCACCCATTCTCCTATGCCTCTGCTTCTTTACACATGTGATGGGGTTAGAGATGGGCCAATGACTCCAAAGCGCACCCCAATGTCGGTTGGGGGTGGGCTGGGGTCCAAGGGGGCTTTCAACTCTAACACGAATTTCTCACTTTTGTCACTGTGGAACAACCCTAACTGATGCAGTAAACCTTTTTGCCTCTAATTTTATATATATATATATATATATATATATATATATGTGTCAGTATATATATATATATATATATATATATATATATATATCATGGCACAATAGTGCTAGTATAGTTAGGGTTGCCTGGCCTCTTCTATGTTAAACCCCAAATTTTGTACTTTAATAACTTTGGAGCCATTAGACTAATTTGTCTGTAATTTTGCATGCATGATTTGGTACCATTCATCTCCAGATCTGTCAAGTGGTGTTCTGGTTAGATGTGTGGTTGTGTAGCTGCAGAGTGCCAAAAAATGTAAAAAAAGCACTTTGGGGCTATTTCTTTGCTCAGGGCTACAGCCCAAACAATTTGTCCAGCTGGTCTGAAATTGTCAGAGTGTATGTGGTCTAGGTCACTGATGTGCCTTTTGAAGATTTGGTGAAAAAATATCAGTCTGTTCAAATGTTATTAAAGAATGAAGTTTCCCATTATAGTCAATGGGAAAAAATATATGTTCGGTGTGACTGCATGTGGTACTTTCGCAAAAGCACCTTTTTCTGTTGCAAATTCCCTCAGTACTGTTGTACGGCTGCCATCTTCTTTTCAGTTAGAGTGCAGCAGTGGAGAAAAAATAGTTTTAATTCAAATTACCACCACCCTTGATAAATACCAACTGTTGTGTTTACCTAAATGGGGCCTTAGAAACACGATCCTGGCATCAGATTTTGGAAATAATGATCAGAAAAGTGTTTTGTACAATTTTTCATCTGTACTGTTGCAATTTGGGAAAGTACAGCATGACACTCTTGTCATTATGGTGGCAGTTTGCTGCCATGCTTGCACAAATTGCAACTACCTTTCATGATCCCTTTTGAAAATCTTGGCAAAAAAAACATTGGCCCCTATGAAAAGACCAAAACTTTTTCTGAGCAGTATTTTGAAAATGTGATTATAAAATCATGTTCCTCGGCACCTGTTTAAGGAAACACCTGTTGGGGTTTACCTAAAAAAAATGCTTTTCCCCTTTTTACGCCATTTAAGGAGAGGGGGCAGATGAATCTTAACATTTACAAAATTAGATATCCCAGCATCTGGGTGACCAATCACCATGCCAGGAGTACTGTGTCACAAATCCCTCCCCTCATCATTGTTGGACACTGGATAGCCCACTCCAAGTGTCCCCAGTTATACCCTACCCTCTCACCCTACTTTGGGACACTGAGGAGCCCACTCCCAGTGTCACCAAACAATGGCATTCATAATTGTGGATGCCGACAATGGGGTGACCAGTTCCTGTGTTGGCAATAGCCCCCCCACCCCCCACCACTATTGCACAATGGAAAGCCCACTCCCAGTGCCCCCAATTCTTTCCCTCCCAGTACTATGGGTCACTGGGTAGCCCACTCCTAGTGTCCCCAGCTTGGTCCTCCACTCCACTACTGTCGGGGATATTTCACCTGTAAAAAAGAAAACCATCCCCAACATCTCTTTTTTTCCCCTGGAAAGAAGAAAATGGTCGCTCGTCATCTCCCCTTCCCCTTCCCCCATCCCCACCCTTCTTCTGCAGACTCAAGTCCCTGTACCCCCCCCTTACTCCATACTTACCTCTGGAGGTCAGTGGCTGTGACCTGTTCTGGACTGGGACATGTCTGCACTCTTCAAAGGCAAACTGCAAACTGAAGAATTAAGGCAAGTACCCTATAATGGCTGTCTACTGCGATTTGAACTTAAGTTAATATTTTGACCACTTTTCAACATTTCTGCACCAAATTTTCAACATGGGCTTCTTAAAACCCCACCTAATGAACACTGTCACTGTCATCTCATTAATCAGACCCATAAGGTGATTTTCTAGTTGCTTCACAGAATCACTTTTTGGGATAGAGTAACAAAATCATAGTGCCAGTGTTCATGAGGTGAGGTCCCAAAATGCCATGTTGAAAATTTGGTGAATCAATTCCAAGAAATGACCACTTTATAAGTGTGCCTTGTGCAGTTTCTATGCATGCTCGTAACCTCACCAATTTTTAATATTTTCACTCCAGATTTTCAAAATTGCCATTTTCTCATCTCCTCAAGAACACTATACAACTGTCATTTTTCACATCCTGCCTGAAATGTGTTTTCACACCTATGGCGCAGAATGGCACGTTCACTGCAAAATCAGCTTTCAGGACAGATTAAAACAATGACAGTGCCAATGTTCATGAGGTATGGATCCCAAAACGCCATGTTGAAAATTTGATGAAAATATTCCTGAAAATGCCTGAGTTACTTGCGTCTGTTGAATTTATTCTACATATGCATAACTTTGCAGGATTGGAGCACAAATAATGATACTATTATACTATCTCAAAAAGAAGGGAAAGTCATTGCAAAAAAACTCTGTTAATGCATCAGTTAGGGTTGATAGTACAGTGAAAAAAGTCTGTACATTCAGTGTTAAGGTTAACAACCCTACCATTTCACCCCAGCTCCCCACCCTCCACACACCAACAGGCATCAGGGTGTGCTTTGGGGTTGTCGGGCCTAGGTCTCACTCCATTCTCTTATACTGTACCATGTCTGCTTGGTTACACATGGAATGAGGTGAGAGTTAGGGCCAACAACTCTAATGCACACACCACTGCCTGTTGCTGTGTGGAGGGTGGGGTGTTGGGTGGTAGTGTTGGTAACCCTAACACTGAATTTTGAGACTTTTGTCACTGTACTATCAACTCTAACTGATGCATTAATGGAATGTTTTGCAATGACTATATATATCTATATATATATCTATATATATATAGATATATATATAGCTGCACAGTAGTGCAGCCATAGTTTGGGTTGCTTGGCCACTTCTGTGTTAAACCCATCATTTTGCACTTTAATAACGTTGCCATCACATGATGAATTTGCCTGGAATTCTGCATGGATGGTGGGGCACCATAGATCTCTGGGTGTGCTAAGTTGCATTATGGTCGGATGAGCGGTTGCAGAGTACCAAAAAATGTGCAAAAACAGTGGTTTTGTGCATTTCTTTGCACGAGGCTACAGCCCACATGATTTGTCCATCTGGTCTGACATTCTCAAGGAATATGCAGTCTGGGACTCTGATGTGCGTTTTGAAGATTTGGTGAAAACATAATAATCCATTCAAAAGTTATTCAAAAAGCAAGTTTCCCATTATAGTCAATTGAAAAAAAAAATATACGTGCCTCTCAAAAGCTGCTGCCAAATGCCAAATTTACTTTTGCAAATGCCCTATTTGCAACATTATGGATGCTATCTCGTTTCAGTTAGCGGTAGCTAAAAAGGGCCCTAATTCAAAAAATAATGGTCCTAGATAAACACAGTTGGTTGTGTTTACCTAATCAGGAGCTGAGGAACATACCGGGACAACAGATTTTTAATCTGATTCCCCTATATGCCATTTTCACAATCGGCCCCCTGTACTGCTGCAATTTGCAAAACACATGGATGCTACAATTTCACAAATTGCAAAAGCTGCTGGCAGTACTTCAGTCGATACTGTCCCCATGTGAAAAAAAAATCTAAAATGTTTGCTGGCCACTTTATGGTCAAACTAATGCTGCCACTATGTTCCTCAGCTCCTGCATTTTTCCATTTTAGGTCTGTGAGGGGGCCAAGGCTTGTTTTATTATTAAAACATTTTCCACTGACATCGGGGTGCCCAATCCCCATGATGGCGGCAGGATCCTCCCACCACTGATGTGGCATTCTGGAAGCCCACCCCAGTGTGTCCAACTGTTTTTTTTTAAACTTTACTACCTGTTAAATAAAGAAAACCATCCCTGATGTCTTTTATCTTTGATGTAGAATCCTGCATCAAAATATTCGATGCAGGATCCTGCATGGAACTCTTGTTGTTTGCCCCAAAAAATGAACCAACATTGGGGTGCCTAATCCCCATGTCGGCATCATGCCCCCCCATACACAACTCAGGGCATGCAGAAAGCCCACCCCAGTGTACAGAAAAGTTATTATTTTAATTTGCCGATGGGGTACCCAATCCTCCTGTCAGCATCATCAATCAAGATATCAAGATGGTGACTGGTGTGGCTCTGTCTTGAGTTTTGCTGCAGCAGCAGTTTAATTTTTTTAAAGTTTTCAGCTCTGTTTTCATTCTAGTGTTTGTTTTTATTTTTTATTTGTTTTTGCTGTTCTTTGCTTTCCGATTTCGGATTTGGACATATTCCCACTTCAGCTATTGTGGGCTGTTTGTTTTAAGCCCTACTTTTTTCCCTGAAACCAGTTATTTGAAGGCATGAAATACAATGAAATACAAGTTGTGTGATACTGTAAACTTGCCAGGTTGCTCAGAGATCACTCTGAGAGCTTCTTGATAATTGTGTCAGAAGAAGATTTTCTGGGACTATCTGGGTGCTCTGGAGTCCTGTGTTTGGCTGCGTTCTTCTCTCTACATGGTGTCCTTATCCAGAAGGAGGTGGTAGGCTTGTCCAGGATGGGTGTCTGTTCTTTATCATCTGCAGACTGTTGGGAATATGAAAAACTGTGCTGGGCCGAGATTCGCTGCTGCAGCCAGAAGGAGCGCTCTGTCTTCAGTACCAGTAGGTAAGGGGGTTGGTCGGAAGCTCACCAGAAGGTAAAATCTTTGTCCACCCCGAGGGGCTTGCAGTTTTGGAGAGGTCATTGGGCCACTCTAGGCCTGGGGCCCTGACCCAGTGGAGTGGTGGATTTGGGTGGCTCCAAGCCGGTGCTGGCTTTGAGGTTCTTTTTGGCTTTGGCTGCTGTTTTCTTCAGGAGATGGCACATTTTCCTGGACTTTTTGGTACCATGGGATTAACAAGAGATTTGCTGGCTTTGAGAGGGGACTGGTGTGTGTCCTGAATACTCTGCTGGGGCTTCAGACTGTCGCTAGGGCCAGTCCCGATTTTGGGGTACAGCTGGAACTTGCGTGTGCTTATCACTTGGACTGGGTGGCACGCTACTTCAAATACTGGATTTTATTTAATCATCTGGACTGAGGAAAAGAGATAAGTACTCTGGTAACTTAAGGGCTTAAATACCAGGTTGCAGGTCAGGTCATGAGAGGGCCTCTAATTTCCATATTTTACTTTTAGTCTCCATGTATTGTTGTGAGAGAACAGCACATTTTACTTTTAGTCTCTGTGTACTGTTGTGAGAGAACAGTGCTTGGACTTTAATGATGGTGGTGGGGGTAAGAGACTCATCGTTAATTTTTTTTAATACTGATTTACTTGTTATTTATCTGTCACTGTATTTGTATTGCAAATGTATTTGGAAAGTGTTAGGTATGGGTTGGGTGGGGGATTTTTATTTTAGTGTCATTAGTTTGTTTAAATTGTTTGATTAATTTGTTCATTTGTCTGTTTATTTATTATGTGTTGACAGGGGTCTCTCCACTTCAGGCGCTACTCTTCTGTTGCGCTCTGTGGCCTCCACCCCTTTGATTGTCCTCATTTGCTGGCTGAAGTTTACACTCAATGCCATGCGGGATTGTTGGAAGAAGGTATAGGGATGGGGGCCGTGGACCTCTCTGGAGAGTGGAACCAAGCGGATTAGGGTGGTGTTGACTAGGAGATGCCCTGGGCAAAATGGGTTCCTGATAGGGTTTTTCCCTGTCTTGTTCCTATACCCAAGGGCTCCAATTTGCGTGGGCAGATGACTCGGCCGACTTCGGTGTCTCATCCAACTTGGGTGGTGTTATGCAATCCCAGGTCTATTAAAAACAAGATGGCAGTGATGACTGATCTTGTTGGATCATCAGACCTGGTCTGCATCACCGAGACCTGGTTGGCTGAAAATTCTGGCCCAATTTTGGAGTCAGCAACTCCAGCCGGGTTTTTGGTGACACACCACCAGAGGTTGGATCATAGGGAAGGGGAGTGGCCATTGGTTTTAGATCAGAATTGAGCCTTGTGGAGGTACCAGTGGTGGAGTCTCGGTCCTTCAAATGTATCATGGGCACAGGTGTGGGGTGCAGGATTCTTCTCATCTACCATCCACCTGAGGGCGAGAAGCAATTCCTGCAGGAAGTCACAGACTTTATTGTCGACATGGTGTTGGAATCCCCCAGATGGATGGTGCTGGGGGACTTCAGTGCCTGGGTCGATGATGAACTCTTGCAGTTTGGTTAAGACTTCCTCCAGTTAATGAATTCACTGGGCTTCTCACAGGTGATTACCCCTGTGACCCACAGTCAAGGTCATTCCCTGGACCTAGTCTTCCTTCTGGGTATGGAGGCCTCTGATTTGGTGGTGGAGCCAGTCAGCTGGTGGGACCATCACACCATTAGGTTTGATTTCCAGGCACCCCCCCCCATATAGGCCTACCCCTACGGAGATGGTCTGGTACAGCACTTTAAGGGGTTTATCTCCTGATGGCCTGTTGGCAGTGCTGGACCTATCATGGCTGCTGAGGAATAGAGGTGCCCTAGTTCAAGGTTATAATGACACTGTGACTGGGGCACTGGATTGTCTCACTCCTGTCCATGTTCAACCCCTTACCCAGCACCCTCAGTCCCCTTGGTTTGATGGGACCTTGAGGGAGCTTAGGAAATTGGGATGAAGGCTGGAGCATCACTGGTGAAAATCGGGCCTGGATGATGACAGACTAAGATTGTTAGCCCATTATAAGGATTATCAATGGGCTATCTCCCATAAGAAGGCAGAGTTCCTGTCCAGAGAGATTGCTGCTGCACGAAATCAACCAGCTCAGCTCTTCCGAACTGTAGACAGACTGTGCAATCCAGCCTGTCTGCAGTCTCAGAGAGCATTGTCACAAGAGAAATTCAATGAGTTTGTTTGCTTTTTTGCCAATAAGGTTGCCGACATCAGGTCTGAGATTCACACAGGATGCCCCAATGGGGCGGACAGTGATCGGTGGGAGGTGGCATCTCCTTGGTCTGTCTGGTTTGACTTCAGCTGGCTGGCGATTGGAGATGTCGTGAAGATTATCTAGTCTATGCAGCCAACCTGCTGTGGTTTGGACCCTGGCCCAATGCACCTCCTTGTGGGGTGTGTTGAGACCATTGGCCCAGTCCTTGCTAAGATAGTCTGGTGTGTGTTAAATTCCAGGGTGTTTCTGGACACCCTGAAGCAGACGGTAGTGATACCCCTTCTTAAGAAACCATCTCTCAACCCAGACTGTCTTGTTAAATACAGATCTATCTCTAATCTTCCCTTTGTGGGTAAGGTTATTGAGAAGGTGGTTGCACTGCAGCTGGAGGATCATTTGACCATCCATGACATCTACGATCCCCTCCAGTCCGGTTTTCAGAATGGCATAGTACTAAGATGGCCCTTGTTCAGGTCCTCAATGATCTCCTACCAGCAAGAGATTGGAGGAGCTGTTCCATCTTGGTTCTTCTTGATCTCTTGGTGGCATTTGACACTGTGGACCATGGAGTGTTGGTCGAGCACCTGCGGTCAATCTGTGGATTGTCTGGTACATTCTTCAGATGGTTCCATTCTTTCTTCACTGGCAAGTTTCAGAGAGCTGTCTGTGGGGTTCACTCCTCTGACAAGGTCTCCCTGCATATGGGGTCTCACAGGGCTCTGTACTGTACCCCATGTTGTTCACAGTGTATATGCTGCCATTGGGAGAGATTGTAATGTGGTATGGGCTGGGTTTTCACTGCTGTGCAGATGATATTCAGCTCTACCTGTCCTTTGTGCCCAATCAGAGGGGGGAGATATCTTGAGTTTTAACAACTGCCTTTCTGAGATTGAGGATTGGATGACTGCCAGCTGGCTGATGCTGAATCCAGACAAGACTGAGGTTTTGGTGGTGGATCTGGGTCATCGGGTAGAGGGGCTCTCGGAGGGGCGAACTTCAGGGCTTTGGCTCGGAGGTCGCCAGCTGAGACCTCTGAATGGGTGCAAGATCTGGGTGTGATTCTTGAAGATGGATTGATGCTTAAACATCAGGTGTCATCTGTTGTCAAGACTTCCTTTTACCATCAAAGGAATGTAGCCCGGATCAAGCACCTAGTTCAGCCCGACAACCTACAAGTTTTGGTTCATGCTTTTGTTACCTCATGCCTTGATTACTGTAACACCCTTTACCTAGGGCTTCTGGGGTTGATATCCACCACTTGCAACTGGTGCAGAACGTAGCAGCTATGTTGTTGACTGGGCTACCACATAGCTGTCATGTCACGCCGGTGCTGCACGATCTGCACCGGTCGGTTTACTCACCTACAAGGCCCTACATGGATAGGGACTGAGTTACCTGCAAGATCTTCTTCATCCCTATTTCCCCTCCCAGCCACTTTGCTCCACCAATGAGGGATTACTAGAGATTCCCAGGGTTCATTTAAAGTCATCTGGAGCCCGTGCATTTGAATTTGTGGCCCCATCCCTATGGAATTCTCTATCTCGTCGGATTTGACAGTGCCTGACAGTGGAGAGCTTTAAATCTGTGTTAATAACTCACTTATTTACTTTGGCATTTCCTGATTTTATCTGAGCTGCTGCAATTGTTTTTATATGAACTTTTTATTGTTGTGTACTAGCTCTATGGTTTTGGAATAGTGCTATTTTATAAAAATATGATAACTGATTGATTGGTTGATTGTGCCCCCCCACCAACTCATATGGCACAGTGGGAGCCCAACCCAGTGTGCCCAAATGTTATTATTTTTAAACTTGCCAACAGGGGGTGCCCAACCCCCTGTCGGCAGCATGTACACCCACCCCCCCAAAATCATGTGTCACACTGGAAGCCCACCCTAGTGTGCTCCAAAGTTTTTTTTTCCTATTTCATTACCTGTAAGTAAAGAATATTGTTCCTCATCATTCTTTTTTACCTGTAAAAAGAAAATGGTCCCTCATCTCCCAGTTCCCCTCCCTCCCTCCCACTGAGCACCCATCTCCGCACCCCCTTCACCCATACTTACCCTGCAGAGATTGGGATCAATGATCTTCTCTGGACCGGGGACACGTCTACAGTCTTCAAAGCTGAACTGTGATCTGAAAAATCAAGTTAAGCCGCATAATGGGAGTTAAAGGGGGGGTTGCAATTAATGTTGCTATCTCAGCTAGTTTTAGGAATTTTGGCCCCACATTTTCAACATGGGGTTCTTGGGACCCCACCTGGTGAACACAGTCACTTTCATTTTGTTACACGGTCCTGAAAGGTGATTTTTTGGTCGCTGCATGAAATCACATTTCAGGACCAATTAACAAAATGACAGGGCCACTGTTCATGAGGTGGCATCCCAAGAAGCCCATGTTGCAAATTTGGTGAAAAAATTCCAAAAAATAACTGTTACGACTGTGTGTTGCGCAGTTCTATGCATGCTTGTAACTTTTCCAATTTTTTATATCTTCACTCCAGATTTACAACATTGCCTTTGTTTAACACCTCATATCTAAAATGTGTTTTCACACCTGTGGAGCAGAATGGCATGGTTGCTGTGTGAAATCAACTTTTGGAATGGAGTAACAAAATCACAGTGCCACTGTTCATGAGGGGAGGTCCCAAACAACTCATGTTAAACATTTGGTGAAAAAAATCCCAAAAATGACCGCATTATGAGCATGCGTTGTGTAGTTTCTACACACGCTTGTAACTTCGCCAATTTTTCTTATTTTCACTCCAGATTTTCAACAATGACATTTTTTCACAACTTCTTATGAACAGTACAGCTGTCATTTTTCACATCCTGCCTGAAACATGTTTTTGCAGCTGTGATGCAGAATGGCACGGTCAATGTGCGAAATCAACTTTCGGGCCGGATTAATGAAATCACAGTGCCAGTGTTCATAAGGGGATGTCCCAAAAAGCCCATGTTGAAAATTTGGTTACAAAATTCAAAAAAATAACTGTGTTACAAGTGTCCATTTTGCAATTTCTTGTGAAATTACCCTCAGGATACTATTGCGACGCCAATCGTACCTTTCAATGCCTGTATCCTAAAACCAGTTCAAGATATGGATTTTTTACTACTTGCACCTTAGTCCATACTTGGTTAGAAAGTCATGAATACCACTGAAGTTGAATGTTTTCCCTAGCTGCCACGGCTTCTGACATATTGGCAATTTAGTGTTCCAAGGGTTCATTTTCATGTCTCTAGGCCTGCATTATGTTCCCAAACTTATGTATAAGTGGGAGCACAGGGTCCAGAGTGCCCACACTCTCACATACACATACTATTATGCAAAATGTTCAATCCTAGGGAAGTGTAGGGCCCACAACGACATACCACTTACTATTTACATTACATTTTCTCAAAAAGAAGGGAAATTCATTGCAAAAATCTCTGTTAATTCCTCAGTTAGGGTTCATAGTACAACAACAAAAGTTTTGAAATTCAGTGTTAGAGTTAGCAGCCACTACTACCCAAACCCCACTACCCCACCCACAGCACAACAACAGGTGTCGGGGTTTGCTTTGGGGTCATCGGGTCTAACTCTCACCCCATTTCCCTATACTGCACCACCTCAGTTTGTTTATACATGGAATGGGGTGAGAGTTAGGTGTAATGACCCCAACACAACCACCGACACCTATTGGTGCGTGGAGGGTGGTGTGGTGTGGGTGGAGCAGTAGGGGTTGGTAAAACTAACACTGAATTTCCAAACTTTTGTTTTTGTACTATCAACCATAACTGATATATTAACAGAGTTTTTTGAAATGAGTAGCCAGTGCCAATATAGTTAGGGTTGCATGGTCACTTCTATGTTAAACCCAAACTTTTGCACTTTGTTAACTTTGCAACCATACAACAGAGGTGTGCAAACTTCTTCATGCACCATCTGGTACCATAGATGTCTGGATATGATGTTTTGTTCTGGTCAGTAGTGTGGTTGCCGAGCTGCAGACTGCCAAAAATGGTGAAAGTTAGGGGCAAATTTTATACTCAGGCAAAAGTCCGAAATGGTTTGGGGGTTAGGACTGAAATTGTCAGGGTATATGGGATCTAGTTCACTGATGTGCCTTTTGAAGGTTTGGTGAAAAAATGTTTATCAATTCACTATTGTACCTACTATTGTATGAACTATGTATCTCTGTCTGTACTCTGAACTATGTAACACCCAGGGACCACCAGGTCCACTGCAGCTCCCTCAGAGGTTGCCAAGAAAGAGTATCTGCTGGACCAAGGTGGGCTCAGGGAGGAAGAGGGTGGTGGAACAGAGGTGCATCCCTCCAGCTGTACCTCTCCACAATTCATACACTGTTCTGGAAGATAGTGGTTCCTCTATAGAGGCATCAGCAGTGGAGACCAAGGAGGATGCTGGGAACCTTCACAAAAGAGACCCACAGGAGGGTGGCACGGGACCCCACAAGGGAAGGAAACAACTCCTGGTGGGGGACTCAATCATTGGGGTAGAAGTGGGGGAGGAAGAGGAGAGGGAGGTAAGGTGCCTGTCTGGCACCACGGCTTAGAGGGATAGGAAGTGAATCCTCAGGATTGTGGAAGCAGCTGCACAAGGGAGGGAGCTGGATGTCATTGTCCACCTAGGAACAAATGATCTGGCTGGGAATGGGATCAGAGCAGTGCAAGAGGAGTTTGTAGAGTTGGAGAGGGGCCTTAGACAAGTAGCGCACATGGTAACTTTCTCAGAGGTGCTGTCTGTCTATGACAAGGGTGATGCTAGGATTCTCCACATCATGGAATTCAATGAATGGTTGAAAAACTGGTGTGGAGATCAGGGCTTTGGCTTCATTTGGGAGTGGGGAACCACCTGGAGGGATGCAGGCCTATACTGGTGCGATGGTCAGCAACTGTTCGGGGGCACCAGAATCCTAGGTGATAGGCTTAAATGCTTCATTGGTAATCATTTAAACTAACCAAGGGGGGAGGCACTGAAAAGGAACAGGGAAATCCCAGCCTTCCACCCACAAAACAAGGTAATTAGCAAGGTAGAGAAGCCATTGGAGAGCAGGACAGAGGTAAATGCAAAAAAAAAGACAAAGGCAATAAGGACAGGGATGGGGCTAAAAGGGGTAAGGCCATCAAAAAATGGAGGCTGATGAGTACCAATGCCCATAGTCTGTGTAATAAGCTTCCTAAAATGGTGGCCTTGATGGAAGAGGGATGCCTGGATATTGTGGCAGTCACAGAAACATGGTACACAGAGAACCATGACTGAGATGTCAACATACCAGGATACACAATCTACAGGAGGGACAGGGAGGGTAAAAGTGGAGGAGGAGAAGTAGCTCTCTAGTAAGGGAAGGGATCAAGGCAACAAAACTAAAGAGTAAACAGAGAGCAGATGAGGCACTCTGGGTCACCCTGGAGACAGGAAATGGCACTTCAATCTACATGGGGGTTGTATACAGATCCCCATCTCAGGGAGAGGAAATTGACAAGGAAATGACAGAAGGCATCCCTTGAATTGAAGAAAAAAGGAAGATATTGTTGATGGGGGACCGAATATGCCAAATGTTAACTGGAGCACCTTTATTGCAGGCACATCCAAAAGCAGAGTAATTCTTGATGCCCTACAAGGGGCATGCCTCAGACAGCAGGTACTGGAACTCACTCAGGAGGGAGCAATCTTGGACCTGGTACTCTCAAATGGGGACAGAGAAAGAATCTTGGATTTAGAAGTGGGTAGCCATCTGGGAACAAGCGACCACCAAACAGTGTGGTTCATGATAAACAAAACCATGAAGTCAAGCTATACAAAAGCAAGAGTATTGGACTTTAGGAAGGCTGACTTCCGGAAAATGAGAGCGTGCCTCAGAAAAGCACTAACAAACAAGCAAGAAGGAGGGGTGGAGGAACAATGGGGAGTAATCAAAACAGCCATTACGGAGGCAACAAGCCTTTGTGAGAAGCAAATCAACAAAACTCAATGAAGGAAAAAAATGCTATGGTTCTCAAAAGAAGTGGCAGGAAAGGTTAAGGAGAAAGTGATACCATTCAGGAAATATAAGGAAACACAGAAGGAGCAGGACAGAGAACCTTATCAGTTAAAGCAGAAAGAGGCAGGGAAGGCAGTCAGAATAGCAAAGGCCCAAACCAAGGAAAGGGTAGCCAACTGTGTTAAGAAAGGGGATAAGACCTTTTATAGGCACATTAGGGCACAAACAAAGACCAAGGGAAGTATACTGAAGCTTAATAAAGGGTTGGGAATGTGGGCAGAGGGTGACAGTGAAAAAGCAGGGATACTGAATGAATATTTATGCTCAGTATTCACAAAGGAAGAGGAGGGTGAGGTACCTAAACCAAACAAGAGAAACACTCTGGATGGGTGGGGAGTCACTACCAGTCCCTTCACAAAAGAAAGGGTTCTGAAATAACTAGTAAAACTTAAGGTGGACAAAGCAGTGGGGCCTGATGGGATTCACCCAAGAATTCTAAAAGAACTAAGGGTAGAACTAGTGACACCACTGACTACTCTTTTTAACAAATCTTGGGAGGATGGGGTGGTACCTGAGGACTGAAGGAGGGTGGATGTGATTCCTCTTCACAAAAGTGGGAGCAGGGCAGAGACAGAAAACTACAGACCAGTTAGTTTGACCTCAGTGGTAGGGAAAATGATGGAATCACTTCTGAAGGAAATAATTTGTTGAGTGCCTAGAGGCCTGTGAGTCACAGGACCCAAGGCAGCATGGATTCACAGTGGGAAGGTCATGTCAGATGAATCTTATTGATTTCTTTGACTGGGTGACCAAAGTAGTAGACCAGGGAGGGTCTGTGGACATGGCCTACCTAGATTTTAGCAAGGCATTTGATATAATCCCACACAAAAGATTAATATGCAAGTTAGACAGCCTTGGAGTAGGTCCCAAGATGGAAGTGTTGATGAAAAATTGGCTGGACAACAGGATGCAAAGGGTAATAGTAGACCGAGTCCGCAGTGAAGAAAGGAGGGTTACTAGCGGGGTACCGCAGGGTTCAGTACTGGGACCAGTCCTTTTTAATGCCTTTATAAGTGACATTGCAGAGGAACTGAAAGGAAAACTATGTCTCTTTGCAGATGACACAAAGATCTGCAACAGGGTTGATACAAAAGATGGAGTGGAAAGGATAAGAAGGGACTTGGCAAGGTTGGAGGAATGGTTAAATGTATGGCAGCCTCGATTCAATGCCAAGAAGTGAAAGGTAATGCACCTGGGAAACAAAAACCCAGGGGAAGAGTACACAATGGGGGGTGAGATACTGACAACAACAAAAATGGAAAGGGACCTGGGGGTAATTATATCAGATGACCTAATGGTGGGCAAGCAATGTGAGAAGGTAGTAAGGAGGGCTGGGGGGATACTAGAATGCATTGTGAGAGGCATCAACACTAGAACACAGGAAGTTGTTATCCCTCTGTACAGACAATTGGTGAGGCCCCATCTGGAGTACTGTGTGCAGTTCTGGAGACCCCATCTCCATAAAGACATACATAGAGTGGAAGCTGTCCAGAGGAGGGTAACCAAAATGGTGCACGGTCTGCACCAGAAGACATACGGAGAGAGTCTAAAGGAGCTTAATATGTATACCCTTGAGAAAAGAAGGGAAAGGGGGGACATACTGAAACTTTCAAGTACCTCAAGGGAATCAACAAAGTCCAAGAGGGTAGTACCTTTCAGAAAAAGAGATGTGCAAGAAGAAGGGGGCACAATTTGAAGATAGAGGGGGGATTGCTCAGAGGCAATGTGAGGAAGTATTTTGTTCATACAGAGGGTTGTGGATGCATGTAACAGCCTTTCTGAGGAGGTTGTGGAGTCAAGAACAGTGGGGGAATTCAAGAATGCATGGGACAGACATAAGGCAGTTCTAGTGGGGGGGTAGGAGGAAGTAGGCTGTTGGTTAATTAGGATCTACAGCTTATCCATCAGGTAGGAAAATGAGCAGACTAGGTGGGCCAAGTAGTCCTTATCTGACATCAAATTCTATGTTTCTAAGTTAACACTGTTTGTCTTCTCTGTGACGAGGTGCCTTTGTAAATGAGTTTGACACAAATTTGCAACACTACACTTGTGGAAGTGCTGCAAATGGCCATTATTTAAAAAAAAAACCAGCAGATTCTGATTCCTTGGCCCCTGTAGGTAAACATCTGTTGGTATTTCCCTAAATAAAGGATGTTTTATCATTTAAGTGTCTCCAAGGTGGCCGAGGTATGTCAATATTTTAAAAAAAAGTTTTCTGCTGACATAGGGGTGCCAAACCCCCATGTTGATGGTAGAAGATCTCCTCCCTGACAGTGTGGAACACTGGGTAACCCACTCTCAGTGTCCTGAAACATGTTGTTTTATATAATTGCTGACAAGGGGGTGCCCATTCCCCCTTTTGGCACTATAAGCCACCCCGACTGTGTGAGACACTGGGGAGCCCACTCCCAGTGTCCCAAAATATGCATTTGTATGTATTTGATGACAGAGGGGTAGCAAATTCCCCTGTCAGCACTATAAGCCCCTGTCCCCACTAATGTGGGACACTGGGGAGCCCACTCCCAGTCTCCCCAGTTAGCAAGTACTGCCCTCCAGTAGTGTGGGACACTGGGGATCCCACCCCAGTGTCCCCAAAGATTATGCAGTGACCCTGTGAAAAAGAAAACAGTCCCCGACATATTTTTCCCCGAAAAACAACAAAACCATCCCTAATCATATACCTGTCCCCTATACCCTGTGCTGACCCTCTTACTGAGCAACCCACTACCCCACACCCCCCATGCCCTATAATGTTCACTGGTGATCTTTGGATGTCATCTTCTGTGGACTGGGACATGTCTACACTCTTCAAAGATGAACCATATATTAAAGAATCAAGGTAAGTGCTATATAATGGCCGTCAATGGCATTTTAAACTTATGTTGATATCTCAACCATTTAAAATTATTTTTGCCCCAAATTTTCAACATGGGTCTTTTGGGACCCCACCCTAATGAGCACTGTCACTCTCATTGTGTTAATTGGACCCATGAGGTGATTTTGCAGTCACTCTGTGGAATCTCCTAGTGGGACTGACTAACGAAATGACAGTGCCATTGTTCATTAGATGTGGTCCCCAAAAGCCCATGTTGAAAATTTGAGTCAAAATTAAAAAAAAAAATGCCTGAGTTATGTGTGGCCATATAAATTTTTCTATGCACACATGTAACTTTGGCAATTTTTAATATGTTCACTCCAAATTTTCAACATAGTCATTTTTTCACTACACCCCCCCCCCATGAACAGTACAGCTATATTTTTTTACATCCTGCCCAGAACATGTTTTCACTCCGGTGGTGCAGAATGGCACATATGCTGCATGAAATCACCTTATGGGACTGATTAACAAAAAGACATTGCCAGTGTTCATGAGGTGATGTCCCCAAAAGGCCATGCTGGAAATTTGGTGGAAAAATTGCCAAAAGAGCCTGAGTTATGCATGGTCATTGAAATTTTTCCTACACATGCGAGTAACTTCAGAAATGTTTAATATTTTCACTACAAACTTTCAACATAGCCATTTTTACACACCACCTCATGAACAGTACAGTTGTCATTTTTCACATCCTTCCCTAAATATGTTTCTGCACCGGTTGAGCAGAATGTTGTTTTGCAATGCATTAAACAAATTTCACCTATGGGGTATATGAGGTGATGGGAGAGTATGTTGGGAATTTGGGGTCAAAATATGAAAAAATGACACAGTTATGATCATTTGTTGCAAGTGCACTATGCACAATCATAACTATGGTAATTTTTAATATTTTGACCCCAGATTTACAACATAGCCTTCCTATTACCCCACCTCATGTATGTCACAGCTGTAATTTTTCAGAACCTGGGCAAAATGAGTTTGCGGACCTGTGATGTGGAATGGCATTGCAGTTGTGCACAATTATATTTTGGCAAGGATCTGAAAAATGTCTGTACCATGTACATGTCCTGGAGTAGTCAAATTGCTATGGTGATAATTTGCTCATGCATCAAAGGACCCTGTGCTCCCACATTAAAATAAGGGAGATCATGGCCCTGCACTCCTCCAAGGAGATGAAGGTAAATTACAATGTCTCTACACATATAGATAGATTGGCATGCAGGGCTCAGAGGGTCCTCCCCTCAGATAGATATTTATGGCTATGGTGATACTTCCACAAAAAGTAAGGAAATTCATTGCAAAAAAACTCTGTTAATGCATCAGTAAGAATTTCTATTCCAATGACTAAAGTCTGGAAATTGGTGTTAAGATTCCCAACCCTACCACCCCACCTCCCCACCTTCCATACACCAACAGGCATTGGGGTGTGCTTTGTGGTCATTGGGCCTAACTCTCACCCCATTTTCCTATACTGTACCATATCAGCTTCCTTACACATGGAATGGAGTGAAAGTTAGGCCTGATGACCCCAAGGCACATCCCAATGCCTGTTGGTGTGTGGAGGGTGGTGTGGGATGGTAGGATTGGAAATCCTAACACCACATTTCCAGACTTTTGTCACTGAAATAGAAACCCTAACTGATGCATTGACAGAGTTTTTTGCAATGAATATATATATATATATATATATATATATTACATAGGCACAATAGTGTTTGTATATTACAGTTGAGTAAGCACTTCTATGTTAAACTCAAATGTTTGCACCTTGATACTTTGGCCATCATCCAACCAATTTACATGAAATTTGGAGAGTTCAGCCTCTGTGAAAGGATCTCTTAATCCTATTGTAGGTCAGTTCAGTGGGGGCAAAGTTACAGAGGTGCAAAGAAATGTAAAAGTCTCCATTTTTGAAAATGTTAAGCTTTTTTTAGTTGCCATCAGATAACTAAAAACATAGGAGGCTTTGAAACCTGAAACTTTCAGGTTTGATAAAGCTTTGTCCAATGTGTGTGTTTTTGTGGTTAATAGGTCCAGCTGTTAAGTAGTTTTAAAATTATTTAATTAAAATGTTCCATTTCTGAGCATGCACAGTTCAAAAAAATCAACTTTCTGTTCATAACTGAATTTTTACAAAAGCAGCAGTTTGTACTATATGACACAGCTAGCTTTAATAAATGACAGCTGTGTCATATAGTGCAACCCTGCTGCTGTCACAACTCATACATTAGGGTCAGGATTACTGTCATTGTAGTCCCACCATCCTGACTATGGTGTACTTTCAATGGTATCTGCATACCGCAGGCCCCAGTCCCCGGTGGCAGTGTCTTTATTTATTTATTCATTTTCTGACACTGAGATGACCACTCCATCACTGGATGCCCCCTGCCCCCTGAAACCTATTCTTTTATCTAATTCACCCCATCTCCCAACAGAGTGGGATACAGGGGAGCCCACCCCCAGTGTCCTGAAATAGATTAATTTTACATGAATACCTGCAAAAAAGAAAATTGTCCCCACTGTCTTCTTTTATTTTCATTTAAACCTGAAATAAAGAAAATGGTCCCTCATCATTGCTGCCATTCTTCCACCCCTATCCCAACTCTTCCACTGTGTGTCCACCCCCACACCCCCCTTACCATATACTTACCTCTGGAGGTCATCTACTTTCATCTTCTGTGGACTGGCACACATCTGCACTCTTCAAAGCCGAACCTTGAACTAAGGAATAAAACTTACTGTCGTATAATGTGTTTGGCTTTTAAGAGCTGGTTGCACTATATGACACAGCTGTCATTTAACAAATTACAGCTCTGTGTATAGTATAACCCTTACTGCCATATAATGTATTTGGAAGTTAACAGCTGGTAGCACAAAACAGCTGTTGTTTAACAAACAGCAGCTGTGTCATATAGTGCAACTCCTGTTGTGTTGTGACTTCTTTGGCAGGGACGGTGCTACTGTCATTGTAGCCCACCATCCTGACTGTTTCTTGAACTGTATATGCACACCCAGGGTCCCAGTCTCCAGTGGTAGTGTATTTTTTCATTTATGTATTTATTTCTTATTCTTTGTTATTGTTTTTTATCTTTCCCCTTTTTATATGATCCAACACCTGGATGCCCACCCCCTGTGTTGGATGTTCCCTGCCCCCCAGGCCACTGATTTAGTAAAAGTTCCAACATCAGGGTGTGCAATCCCCATATTAGCATGTACACAACCACCGCAGCAGTGTGGACATGGGGGATCCCACCCCCAGTGTCCTGAAATAGTTTTTTTGTATTTAATCCTTCCCTGAGAAGAAAAAAATGTCCCAAAATGTCTTTGTTTCCTTTTTACCATAAAAAAAGAAAACAGTTCCTTGTTGTCACCACCATCCCCCTGCCTCATCCCTCCCTTCCCCTCCCACTGAGCACCCACCACCCCATATCCTCCTTACCCTATACTTACCACTGGATGTCATACAATGTGATTGTCTGTGGACTGAGACACCTCTGCACTCTTCAAAGCCGAACCGTGAACTGAGGAATATGGGTAACTGCCATATAATGTATTTCAAAGGTGTTTTGAACTTATGTTGATATTGTTGCCATTTTTTGGAATTGTTTCACCAAATTTTCAACATGGCCTTTTTGGGACCCCACCTCATTAACACTGTCACTGTCATTCTGTTAATCAGACCAAGAAGGTGATTTTGCAGTTGCTGCACGAAATCAACTTTCGAGACTGAATAATGTAATTTCACCACCAGTGTTCATGAGGTGGGTTCCCAAAGAGCACATGTTGAAAATTTGATGAAAAAAATGCTAAAAATGCCTGAGTTACATACGTTTGTTGAAATATTTCTAGGCCTGTGTATAACTTTGGTAATGTTCAATAATTTGACTCTAAATGTTCAGCATATTAATTTTTTCACACCACCTCATGAAAAGTACAACTGTCATTTCTAAAATCCTGTCCAAAATGTGTTTTCTCACCTGTGGCATGGAATGGTGTTTTGGCACAGATTTGAACATTTTCACCTACTGGGTTTATGAGGTGGGGTCATTAGAACACTATGTTGAAAGTTTGGAGTCAAAATTTTAAAAACCAAAAAATCTATTAAGTAGCATTGTTTGCAGGGATGTCCACTGCACCACTGGGGAATGGGCTGACCTACAGTGCCAGAGAGCTGAGTTCAGGTGTGAAGTCAGTGAGCCAGTTTACTGGAACAAGGGTGATGGGGAAGGTGCTGCATCATGCAGCACCAGCCCTGGCCTGGGAAGAGATGGAGCAGTGTATTGGTGCAAATGACACCCCCTGTGGTGGATCAGGAACCTCACCCACTAGGTATCAAATTTTTGCCAGGAACTGGTTGACCCATGCACTTGGTCAGGTTTGTCTCCAGGGCCCTGCATGAAGAATGCTTTGACAGATTATGTTGGCCATACTGTATCACTATGAGGCATTAGTTTGGAGCTGTGTCTTGTGCTTCAGACAGCAGGCTATGGGCTGGGGGGATGGGGTGGGAATTAGGTTTGATAACCCCAAGTAAGACCCCACTACTGATCTGACTACTCCAGAGACCAAAATCCCTATTTTTCATTTCCCATCTTTGTGTGCTTTGCATTTTACAACCCTAATAGCTGCATTACTGTTGTTTTTTTTTCTAAGAATATATATGTCCTTTGGAGTAACCTTGGCAACAGTGCTTCTGCACTGAGGCTCTTTGTCTTTTAGCTTGTATTTTGTTTTTTTTGGGGGGGCTCATCATGACCCTAACCCATATGACCATATTAGAGCTGGTTCATTTCCCCTGGAGTGTGATACAGACGAGGCATACTGATGAGTCCTGGTAGGATGAAACACGTGTCTGTGTCTTTCTGTTTGCACCCTCTGCTAATTGTGTGAGAGGCCTTTAGCACCATGCATTCTTGCTTAAAGCTGAACCAGCCTAAAATGTCACGGTGATTTGCATATGCATTCCTTGATGCTTTGCATTATGGTGGTATGTGTAATTCTGTAGTTCTTTGAAACTTGGCTTTATTGCCAATGCTGTTTGGCATAATCCTTGCCTCAATGCTTCTGCACTGAGGTTCTTTGGGCATATATATATATATATATACTGTATATAAAGGATATGACATGGCCTGAGTGAAAATATCATATTTATCTTCACAAGAGGCCAATGATATCATGATATCTCATGAGTGGTGAAGCCACGCGTGAGATATCTTGATGTCATTGGCCTCTAGTGAAGATAAATATGATGTCTTCACTCAGGCCATGTCATGTTCTGTTTCTACAACATGTGTTTGGGCCAAATTGCAATGGAACCTCTACCTGAACACAATCCAAAACACCCCCACAACCCAGAACACAAGAGATGACATGTTATATAAAGTAAAAATATATATTAGATTCTGATAGTTTAAAATGATGTTAAGAATGTTATCTGGTTGATCCTGCTACTGTAATATTCAGCCGAGAACCATAAACTGCTCCAACTCCTCATATTACTTTCAGTTTCCCCCTTAAAAATAGCATGAATGAGCGGTAGGAAGATTGACCGATTAAGAGATTACAGTACTTCACAGTAAAGAGGTTTGTACCCATTTAGTTAAAAACACTCTGCAGTTCTGAGTTTCTTTTCTTGAAGCTGCTGACTGTATTCAAAAGAGAAAGAGAGAGAGAGAGCGTCAGAGAAGCAGGAGGACATGCAAGTATGTGTTGCTATAGCAACGAAAGCTCACAGGTGCTCCTGCTGTTGTGAAGCTGCCGATTCACTCTTTCTGTCTCTCTCTCTTTTGGATGAGTCTGCAGGTTCAAGTAAGGAAATGCAGAAATGCAGTTTTTTTAACTAAATGGGTACAGACTTCTTTATTGTGAACTACTGTAATCTCTTAATAGGTCAATCTTCCTACCCCTCGGTCACACTACTTTTAAGGGGGAAAATGAAATTGAATGACGTACAGGATCATGGAGATATCACTATGAAGTATAGGAACATGGAGAAATCAATAAGACACACACACACATATGCACACAAGCACACGCGCACACACACACACACTCTGTCTGTTGTCTATTTTCAGGTAGGCAATTAGGAATTGAAAATTTATAGATTTCTGCTGTCACATGGATTACATCCTTGAAAGAAGTTATGATTTACATCCAATTAGGTTCCCAAGGACTGTTTTTTTATCTCTGTTTTTAGTCTTTTTATATATATATATATATATATATATATATCTTATTATCAGCAGAGATGTCACATCCATATATGAAGATTTTTGCTTGTTTTTTTTTTTTTGTAACTTGACTTTTTATTTAAAAGAGCTTAGTCATGGTACATAGACTATTAATTACAGGTAGGTACATCTTTCATTCTTAAGACAATAAGAAAATAGCGTCTAAGATCATCCTTATAATCATGAAAATCTTTTTATATCCTTTCCAGATCATATTCATTTATTTACCTTCTTCCTGTCTAAATCATTCCTAATTCAATTCACTAGTGTCCTTGGAGTCCAGAGTTTTAATTTCTTTCACCTTAACCTATTATCTTCTCTTTCTTTCCTTCTTTATCGAGTGTCCCCCCTCTATCTTTCTGCTCCGCCTCTGGATCTCTAGGAATCTCCCTTTTCTTTGTACCATGTGTATACATCTTATATTCAAACTTAAGTATATTAATAATTACCATTTTATCTAATACACTGATGTTTACTTTATAACTTTATAACCTTCAGCAGGATGTGTCCACGAGTGATTCTCTCTTCTCCAATCAACCTTCAGAATATCCCCTGTCTTTCAACCCCTACCGTTCACATCTTACTCTCCTTCTTTGTATTTTATTATCTTGTTTCCTCCAATCACTATCTCTTTTCCTCATCTACTCCCTTCTACGTTAAGTATTGGTCCAATATCAGAGTTTGTGTTTTTCCTTGGATGTATTTGTAATAGGGTAGCCATCTAGCATTAAACCTTTCTATCCTTAACTGAACTTTTGCTACTATGCTTTCTAACTGCTTGATTCTTTCCATATTATGTTCCCAGATCCTTACTGAGGGTGAAGTCCATGTAAGCTACTTCTGTGTAATTGCTTTTGTTGCCGCCACCACACAGATATAGAATAAGTATCTGTAATCTTTCCTTATCAAATCTACTGGGCGGAGGGCCAAGACCAGATTTTCAAACTGAGGAAGTAGGTGCAGCTCAAGCATTTTCATAATAGTTTCTTTCAAGTTGGCCCAGTAATTGGTTAATATTGGACATCCCCAAAAAATATGGAAGTGCGAGCCCACTCCCCCACAGCCTCTCCAACATTTGTCTGAGTTCTGTCCACCATAGTGCTTGGTTATTGTTGGGACCTTAAAAAATCTGATGCCCACTTTCCATCTAAATTCTCTCCAATTTTGTAGACTGGTAGTTTTCTGTACCCTCCAATTCCTTCCCCCACCATCTTGCTGGTTGGATTTTATACCCATCTCCTTTTCTATTTTGCTTGTATATTTTCTCTATACACCCTGCCTTCTCCTTGGCACAATAGGGCATACATTTGTGCTACTATCTCCTTTGTATCCTTTAACATCGTTTTGCTTTGTATCATAGCTACCTCCTCTGTTAGGGGGCGAGCCACTTCTGCCACACCTATCTCCCCAACTATTATATTTCTACATTGGAAAAATCTGAATAATTCTTTCTGTTGCAACTGGAATTCTTGTTGTAAACTCAAGAAAGATTTGATCCCTTCCCCTTCCACCAAATGGGTCAGCATTAATACACCCTTCCTAGCCCATCCTTCCAGGGAAAGACAACTCTTCTTGCCCACTATAGATGGTATGTATTCCAGCAGAATTTTCCACCATATCTGTACTGGCATCTCCCACTTTTGTCTGATCTGGAGCCATACCTCAAGAGTTTGTCTCATCCAGCAATTCCTGACCTTGGTCAGGTTTGCTTTTGTTATGGTCCAGGGGTGAACCTGCACTGGTAGATTTATATGGGCTCTCCTCGCCATCTCCACCCAGTCAAGGGGCTCATCCTGTATTAAGAGTTTCAAGAGCTGCATCATTTGGGCTGCATAAAAGTATGTCCACAGATGTGGCATACCCCCTCCCCCTTCTTTTTTAGGTATTGACAACAGTTGTTGCCTAATCCAGGGTTTTTTTTCTACCCAGATGAAACTAGCTAACTCCTTCTCTAAAACTTTTCAATCCTTGCTGGGTATGTCTATTGGGAGGGTGCCAAACAGAAACAACCAATGAGTCAGGATGTTCATCCTAATAGTGTCTATTTTCTGAGTAAACTCTAACGGTATTAGTTTCCACCTGTCTAGGTCTTTCCAAATCTGTGTTCTTAAGGCCCCATGGTTTAATTTATACAAATCATTCATGTCACATGGGATTTTAATTCCTAAATATCTTATTGGCTTTTTAGTGTACTTAAAGGGTGAATTTTCTTTTAAATCCTGATCCCACTCCCCTGAGATTAATTTCATTTCCATTTTTTCTTGGTTTATTTTATATCCTGATATTTTGCCAGATTTTTGTATCAGGGTCAGAAGATGAGGTATGGCCTGCTTTGGGTTAGACACATAAACTAATGAGTCATCTGCATAGAGTGATATTTTATTTACTACCTCTTCTACCATTATGCAAGTAATCTTAGGATGTCATCTTATGGCTTGAGCCAGGGGCTCAATACTGATTGTGAACAGTAATGGAGACAGGGGGCAACCCTGTCTGGTCCCTCTTTGTATCTGGATCTGCATAGATACTACCCCATTTACTTTCACCCTTGCTGTAGGTCTATTATACAGTAACTTTATCCAATTCAGAAATTCATCCCCCAAACCCATCTCCTTCAAAACAGCAACCAGAAACTGCCAATCCAGGCAGTCAAACACCTTTTCAGCATCTAGAAAAATGGCTAATCCCTGGTCTTTAAATTCTCTTGCTCCTGTGATGACATTCAACAATCTCTGGATATTATCTGCCAGATGCCTCCCTGGGATAAATCCTGTTTGATCCGTATGAATTAGCTTAGTGATTACTTTTTGTAACCTATTAGCTAGAATCTTGGTCAGGATTTTACAATCCTGATTCAGGAGGGAGATGGGTCTGTAGGAGGCGCACCTATCCCTTGGCTTCCCCTCTTTTGGTATCACCATTATAATTGCTGAGTACCATGTTGGGGGAAGGACCTGTTCCTCCAAGCAGTTATTGAAGACTTCTGTCAGGATGGGGGCAACAGTTCCACAATATTTAGTGTATAATTCACTGCTGAACCCATCTGGTCCATGTGCTTTCCCCTGTTTCAGTTCTCTAATTACCTGGACTACTTCCTTCTGTATAATTTTAGCTCCTAATCCTATCCTATCTTCCCTACTTAGTTTTTGAAACTCAACATCTTTAAGAAAATAATTTACCTCTTCCTCCATCTGCTCTGGAACTATTGACTCTGTATATAATGTCTGGTAAAAATTCCTAAAGACCTGTGCAATATCCGCTGGTTTACTTCGTCTCTCTCCTGTTTTCTCATCTATTATTTTGTTTTTAATCATACGGTTTGCTTTCTGTTGTTTCAACCTGAGTGCCAATGTATGACCTGTCTATGCCCCACCTCCAAATACTTATATCCCAGCCATCTTATCCATCTCTCTACCTGTTCCTCCTCATATTCATTTAATATCTTTCTAGCTAATTCCAGTTGTTTTAACCATTCCCCATCACTCGGATCTTGTTTATGTTCCATTTCCCTTTGTTGAACCTCTCGCAAGAGTCTTTCCTGAGTAAGTCTAGCCAGTTTTTTATTTCTAGAAGCTATACTTATCAGTTCACCCCTAACTACTACTTTTGCTGTATCCCATCTGATTATAGGTCAGCAACCTTCATTCTCTTTTGCATAAAAGGTTTCTTTGAATCTATCCTCTATCCTTTTAATTGTGGATTTTTCTGCCAAAAGGGAGACATTCAGTCTCTAAATAGGGTGTCTTTCTTTTTGTTCCACCATCAGGGCAGTCTCAACCAGAGCATGGTCCGAGTTAGTGATCGAGTGTATTTGAGATCCAGAGGCCATATACATATATGCCTTTTGAAGGAGAAATAAGTCAGTCCTAGAATATGATCTCTGAACCGTCGAATAGTAAGTATAATCCTGTGTCCTGGGGAAACATGCTCGCCACACATCAACAAAATCTAAACTTCTTATCAAACACTTAAGCCATTTAGTCACTTCCCTGTTTGTCTGGGTACAACCTGATGATCTGTCCAGAAATGGACATGGCACACAGTTAAAATCCCCCCTACCAACACTCGTCCTTGAGGCAGTCTTATCAGTTTGTCTAGGATTTCTTTAAAAAAACTACCCCCTTTAACATTCGGAGAATAGAGACTGACAACATGGAAAGGGACATCCAAAACAGTACCAGATATTCTGACATATCTCCCCTCTTTATCTGTGTCTGTCTGGTTGACCCTGAGGGGGCATACCATTTTCACCAGAATTGCCACTCCCACCTTCCTCCCATCTCTACTCGGAGAGGCAAATACTTCTCCCACCCATGACCATCTTAATTTCAAACCCTCTGTTTCCCTTAAGTGTGTTTCTTGAATAAGAGCCACATATCATCCCATTCATTTCAATTCAGTTAAGATTTTCGTCTGCTTGACCGGGGCATGTATTCCTTTCACATTGTATGTTATTATTTTAAGATTAACCATTGTCTTGATTTATCCCTTTCCACCTTCTCAACCTCCTTTGTAGATTTCTCGTGGAACCCCATCCTGATTTTACTAGTAAGCTTACTAAACCATTAAATAAACATCATTTAACATATTTCAATTTTGTAGAACTTTTCAACATCATGGCAGCTGCTTCTCAGAGCTTGCATCCCCTCTTAAATCAATCCCCCTTCTTATACTTCCTAGGTGCTACTGCGCGTTTCAGCTACTGTTATTACTTTCCCAGTAGCTTGTCTGGGTGGACTCACTAGGCCACTGCCCCGCCTATCCCTTAATAGGGATTCGCTCTAGTTGTTCCAAAGAATGGCAGCAGTCCCCCAGTATTAACGCTCTCAGCCAAAACTAATTTTCAGCCAAGAATGAGTTAGCAGCAGCCCAGCCTTAGCACCCCCAAACTGATTTTGCCTTCTAGCCAACGTTTACCTCATACCATTATTGAGTTCATTACTAAAAAGTCCGAAGTCTCATATGTAGAAACCTGTGTTCCCTCATTCCCCCCCAGAGCTTCTCCCCAGTCCAGTCCTTCATTTCCCCAACTTTCAGACCATCTCTTCTATTTCCACCTCTGAGTCCTCTCAAATCTCCACTCCTTCGCAGATGTCCTTCTCAACCCCCATTCATTTTTCTGATTCTTGGCTATCCACCACATTGAGCATCCTTGTAAGATCTGGCATAAGATATTTAGACCACGACCAGGCGGGGCTCTTTTTTTCCCCTTGATTCACCAGGCTTCATGCCCCTTTAATCAGTTTTTGCTCCAAAAGGTCACAATCCAGATTCAGGATCACTATTTGTTTCTCCTTCAAGAATGGGACCGCATCCACCAAGGTCAGGTATACGTTAAATGAGGATCCCGTATATGCTTTCAATTTTGCTGGGTAGTTTATCTGAGCTTTGCTTTGGTGTTTGTCCTTTAATTCTTTTATGACTGCTCTAACTTGGTTCTGATGATACCACAGCTCTGTCGAGAAGTCTTGGTCTAGAAACACTTGTCCCCCGCAAACGTGAGGTTTTTAACTTGCCAAGCTTCTTTTAATACGTAATCTTTTTCTTGGAAATTCAGCATTCTCACCACCCTGGATCATGGTCTGGCATTCTTGTCTGTTGGCTTGGGCCCCAGAGCTCTATGGGCCCTCTCGATTGTGAGGATGAAGTCCGAGGGTATGGTTAGTAGTGATCTCAGCACATGTTGGATAAAGTCTGCTGTCGTAGGATAACCCTCCTCTTCCCCCTCCTTGATCCCATATATTCTGAAGTTATTTCATCTTGCTCTATTTTCTGAATCTTCCATTCGGGTATGCATTTGTCCTTCCCTGTGTAAGAGATGAATTATCAATCTGTCCGTTGCATCTTGTCTCTCCGAAGTCTGGGTTACATGCTTTTCTACTCCCTCGACCTTCTTATTTATATTTTTAACTTCCATCTTAAGATCTGTGATCGATGTCTCAATTTTTTTGTACAGACTTGAGGATTTTAGCCACTGCTATTTCTATTGGTACCTCAGGCTGGGACTCTTCCTCATCAAAGTCAATCGATGATACCGAGGGAGGCCGTATTCTCGACATGGTCGCTAGGCCTTCCGTGCCTTTATGGAGAGTGAGCTGCTTTAATTTACTACTTTTTTGGTCTTGCCTCAACCTTTTTGGCTTGATTTGTTTAGCTGACATTAAAACAGCCCCCGATTGTCGACTTCAGCACTTTCCTAGTCAAATGAGGAAGAAAATTAGTTTTATACAGCCGGGGAGTCCGGAGCTCATTCCTCTAGGCTGCTACAATCTGGGTGACATCACCAAAAGTCTTTTGTTTTGTTTTTACTAATTTTGATCTGAGTACTCAAAGTGATATCTGTCCTTAACTGCCATGTTTCTGATGAAGGACTATGTGAGTCCAAAAGCTTAAAGAGCAGCTCTACACTTCTGCATGTGTTTTCATAAATAAGCTGTTTCAGCTGTTGCAATTTACCAAAGAATACATTTTTTTCATTTTCAATGTTATTTTTCCAGAATTTCAGCAAATCTTGGAAGTCCATCTAAAAAGTCTGTATAGAAAACACTTGCCTCTCTCCTGTTAACCTCAAAGTGCCTTGGCTTATGACAGCATAATGCTCACAATGACAACAGTATGTATAGTAATGCCACAAACAGCAAGTGTGAGGTAAGAAGGAAAAAGAAAGATACATTTTGGAAGACTCAGTGAAATAACTGATGCATTATCTACAATATTTACTAGACTAACAGCAGGGGAATGCAGAAACAAGCATTTGTCAATGCCGGATGTTCATCAGTGGTAAGGCATTGCTTTTGTACTGGCTTATCAGATTTTTACCCCAAATTTTCAACATAATGTTTTTATGAACACTCCTTCTGAGCATGATGGAAGTCATTTATAAAACAATAGCTGAAACATCATTGCCCACCACAAATGCTAAAACACATTTTGGATATGATGTGAGAAATGACAGCTGTCACATTCATGAGGTGATGTCAAAAAATGGATATGTTGAAAAGTTGGGGTCAATATATTGAAAGTTACAGTAACCTTTAAGCGCACCTCTCATGCCCAGATATCCCTTTCTTACCATGGACCCAAGTGGCTCAATTACCTACCTCCAGCCATATTTGAATGTAGCAGACTTAGCCAGTTCAAATCAGGGCTACGTGCACACCAAGCCAACAAAAATGCATGCCATTGTTCTATCTAACTAGTGATGCTTCTTCTGTATCTGGTCCTGCCCCTGCCTTACCTACTCACCCCACCTCCCCTCTCACTGTCCTCTGCCCCCTCCCTGCTCCCTTATATCTCTCTCTCCTCCTCACCATTCCTCTCCCACCCCACTTTTTCACCCCTCTTGCCCCTGCTCAAAGGTTCCCCCTCCTCTCCCTCTCCCTTCTTTCCCTACAACCTCCTCCTCCCTACCCCAACTCTGCCATTTCCTCCCCTTACCTCCCCCTACTTCTCAATGGACAAAGCAATGTCTGGCTGCTTCTACCTTTTTTACCCCTTAGCAGCCTGGGACCCTCCATCCCAGGCTGCTCCCAATACTCCCCAAAGATAGTGCCACACTCATGTAGTGTTATTAGTTAGAGGGGAATTGCTCATTGTAACATTGTATACTTACTTGCTGATTCTGTAATCCTGTAATACTATACTTGCTGTGAATGCACTTGTTCACTTGCTGTATATTTTGTGGTCACCTGTATGTACTGTTTTTGTCTTGCTTTGTCTTGTTTTCTGCTGACTTGGAGCCTTTGTAAATAAGCCCTGAGCTCAAAGGTACTAATCCCAAACTGCAATAAAGAAATAAAGATTACCACATTTAAGAGCATGCATTGAAAATGTTCAACGCAGACTGATAACTTTTTTTTTATTGTTTTACCTGCAAATTTGTGACCTAGCCTTCTTATGACCCCACATAGCCTACGTATGAGTCCACCACATGAAATAGGGTGGAGAACATTTTCAAATCCTGACCAAAAGGTGATTTCCACCACAGGTGTGAAAACACATTTTGGCCAGGATTTGAAAAATTACAGATATCACATTCATGAGGTGCTGTGAAGAAATGGCTATGTTGAAAATTTGTGATCAAAAATGTTGACAATTACCAAAGTTACGAGTCTACAATTGCAGAATTGAATGCAGGCCCATAACTTTGTTGTTTGTTAATATTTTTGCCCCAGATTTTTCATATAGTCCTCTTATGACCCCACCTCATTAACAAGTGCAGAGAAAATATTCAGCTCCTACAAAAAAACATGATTTAATGCAGTGACTGGGATGTGAAAATGCATTTTGGCCAGGATTTGAAAAATGATTGCATTCATAAGGTGCTGTGAAGAAATGGCTTTGTTGAAACTTTGGGGTCAAAATATTGAACATTTTCAAAGTTACGAGCCTGCATTTATAAATTTCAATACAGGCTCATAACTTTGCTATTTTTTAATATTTTATGCCAAATTTTCAAAATAGCCTTCTTATGACCCACCTCATGAACAAGGGTGGAGAAAATTTTCGGCTCCTGCTCAAAAGGTGATTTCATGCAGCGACCATGAAATCACCCTTCAGGACAGATTTACCTAACATCATTTGCATTGGTTATGAGGTGGGGTTCCAAGAAAGGCATGTTGAAAATTTGGGTCAACTATACCCAAAAATGGCCAAGTTATGCCACTGAGTTCAACTTCCCATTGAAATAAGCTGAACAGCATACTTAATTTCCTCAGTTCATGGCCCAGCTTTGAAGAGTGAAGACATGTCTCCTGTACCTAGAAGATTATGGTGTAAGATCCCCGCTGGTAAGTGAGGGCTTGGGGGTGTGTGGAGTGGTGGGTGTGGAGTGGGAGGGTTGGGTGGAGGAGGAACTAACAGCACAACAGACATCGATAGACCATTTTCTTTTTTACTGGATGTAGTAAAAAAAACACAGAGGGAAAGTTTTCTTTATATAGGGTTTGGACACTGGGGGATGGTATCATGTTATATGAGTATCTACTATTGAGCGACTCAATATGAGTGACTCAATAGTGCTCATAGGAATAGCGGGTCCTGCAATAGAGCTACCAGTAGGTTACAGAGAGTGTAGCAGTGCTATGCACTCGCAAGACCCACAGGAAGAAGATAAGTAGAGTAGTTTGGCCAAACCCTGCCGAGCTGGCTATTTGGTGTAGTGGCTAGAGCCACTGCCAATGGAAGTGAAGGACCTGAGTTTGGGTCCTAATGCAGGATAGGATTTTTTGTTGTCCTGGGTATTCTATTTTATTTTCTAAGTCTGCCCCCCCCAGAGTTAGGAATACCTAAGTAGGGGGGTGCAGGGGGCATAGCCCCCCACATTAAATGTTAATTTAAGTTTGGTCTTTCAGGAAAATGTAGCAGCTATTGCTGTTAGCAGTAGTCACTCTGATGACCATCATGGTTTTAACCCTGGGTGGTTATTGCGGCACTGTTGGTCGGAGAGGTTTACTACTCACCTATATCACTGGGGATTGGGTACTTCCATTGTCAGTGTTATGTTTGGGGGGGGTGGGTGCTGAGTGGGAGGGTTGGGTAGGGTGACAGTTACAGGGCACCAGCTGGGTGCCAGCAACAGACATTGATAGATCATTTTCTTTTTACTGATTATATAAAATAAAATACACTGAAGGAAATTATTTCTTCTCAAGTCTCAACTGAAATACATTGAACAGCATACCTGTTTTTCTCAGTTCATGGTCCGCTTTGAAGTATGAAGACGTGTCTCTGGTCCAAAGAAGATTACGGCATCAGATACCCACTGGGTAAGTAAGGGCTTGAGGGTGTTGGTCAGTGGATGCTGAGTGGGAGGGTGGGTGGGGGAGGAACTAATGGCACAACAGACATCGATGGACCATTTTCTTTTTTACTGTGTGTATTAAAAAAACACAGAGGAAAAGTTTTCTTTATTTCAAGTTTGGACACTGGGGGATTGGGCACCCCCAGTGTCAGTGTTATGTTTGGGGGGATGGTTGGTGCTGAGTGGGAGGGTCAGGTGTGGTGATGGTTACAGGGGCACTTGCAGGGGCACTAGCAACAGACATCGATGGACCATTTTCTTTTTTACAGATTATATAAAGACAGCTGCCAATAGTTCGATGGCCAAAATAAATAGCAGGGGGGACAGTGGACACCTGTGCCTAGTACCTCTCTGTAGAGTGAATGGATATGAGAGGAGGCCATTAGTGAGAACCTTAGCAGTAGGGCCACTATAAATGATGCTGACTCACCCCCCAAAGATAAGACCTATGTTGAAATGGGCTAAAACCACCTTAAGATAGTCCCATTCAAATGCATCGAAAGCCTTCTCAAAGTCAATGGTAATAGCTGCTGCAGGGGATGTCAGAACAGAGGCCTTCTGGAACAGCATGACTAGGGCTCTTAGGTGGTCAGCACTGGAACACCCTTTAACAAAGCCAACTTTTGATTCATGTATTAGGGATGGAAGAACCTTCTCTAGTCTAGAGGCTAAGACTTTGGCCAGGATTTTGTCATCAGCATTTATCAAGGATATGGACCTATAGCTTACAGGGGAAATGGGGTCTTTCCTGTCTTTGGAAAGGACTGTTATCACAGCCTCTTTCAAGGTGCCAGGAGCATCTGAGCAGTGTGTGCTACTCTCAACATTTGGCACATGGTCTTACATATGGTCCCTTTGTTAAGCTGGTAGAAATCACCCGGGAAGCCATCACTCCCTGGAGACTTATGTGGGGCCATCCTCTCTATAGCTCTGATCAATTCCAGTTCATCAATGGGGGCATAATGCATGTCCCTCTGTGTCTCAGACAGGGAGGGAAGGGAGGTTTGGGCCATGAATTTATCAAAGCTGTACCTATGGAAGGGGGCTTGGGTTTTGTATAAGGTATTGTAGAAATTAGTCATGGTCTTACTGATTTCTATAGGGGAAAATCGCACCACTCCTGTAGTATCCTTAAGCTTTTCAATCTGCATCTTGGCCTGTTCTTTCCAAAGGCAATATGAGAGGAGCTTTCCCACCTTTTCCCCCAGTCCCAGTATCTGTGCCACAATCTTTCCATTTGCAACTCTACTTTCCTAGTTACTAGTATGTTAAGATTAATTCTAAGGGTTATTAGTTCACATCTGAGGGCCTGGTTATTCAGTTGCTTGGGATCAGATTTGTATTCTGCCTCTTTTTATTTAAGCTGTGTTTCAAGCTGCTGGGCCTCAGCTTTTCTTTGTTTCCTCCTGTGCACTGCATAGGAGATAATCCTGCCTCATAATGTGGCTTTAAAGGTTTCCCAGATCATTTGGGGAGAGGCACATGATTCAGGGTTGTCCTGAAAGTAATTTGACACCTCCAGCCTCAGTCACTCTTGGAACTGCTGGTCCACTAAGGGGGGGGTCTAGTCGCCATGTCACTGACCCGTCTCTCCCAGGTTGTAAACACACCTCTAGTTGCACCGGTGCATGGTCAGATATATATAGGGGAGTTATGGACAGATCTGAAATGACAGGGTTTAAAGTGGTCAATGTGAACCAGTAGTCAAGTCTGCTGGCCATGGCCAGGGACTCAGAGTATAAAGTATAATCCTTCATGGAAGGGTGAAAAGTATGCCAGGTGTCTGTCAGGTGGTGCAGGGCCAGCAAGTCAGATAAGATTCTCAGCACTTTACTGTATGGTTCAGGTTTGGCATTGGCTCTGTCAAGAAGATGGTCCAAGTCCAAGTTAAATTCCCCCCAGTGTGATAGCTGGCTGGTCACCTGCCATGTCCAGTAGGGCTTGGGATACTGCGTTAAAGAACTTGGGCTGATCCTCATCAGGTGCATATGTATATTACCTAAAATAAGAGGTCCTCTATAAGAGGTTACCTTGACCAGGATCTACCTCCCTTCTTTGTCTCCACACTGTTCAACAATAGACCATTTTAGTTGCTTGTGGCAAAGTATTGATACCCCCCTTGGCTGAACCTGAAGAGCTATGAACTTACCACTCCACCCAATCTCTCACTAGTTTCTTTGCCTCCATCTGCCTAATCTTTGTCTCCTGGAGGAAGGCAACCTGCGTTTTTAGCTTTTGAGTCTGGTCGTCACTTTCTTCCTTTTAATCGGGTCATTCAAGCCCCTCACATTCCAGGATGTGAAGGTTACTGGTAGTGTGGAATCCATAACCGTTGCTTATAAATACCCTCCTTCCCTTTATCTCCATGTAGAGATCCCTCTAAAATGGCTAGTTGAAGGGTGGAATTCAGCCCAGCCCTTTGCTGCCCTCCAAGAGCCCTACCAACATGGGCAGCAGAGCCTTGTCTGTGATAGCCCCTACACTGCAGAATAAACTTCCTGCCGAGCTCCGCTCCCTCAACACCCACCATCAGTTCAAAACCCACGTCAAATACTGGCTCCTGATGACTTTCTGCTGTCACTGCTTCCATGGGTAGTTCACTTACTTTCCCAACTGCACCCTACCAGGGAATGTGTATGTATATTAGGTCAAGTGGGAATCAATTAAGCTGGCCTGCTTGTGCACTTTATCTTTAGTACATATGTTTGTTACTCCTGCCTCTCACCCTTCTGCCCCACCCCTTCCCCTCCCCTATACTTTGCTATGCCTTATCACTCTTTCTACTTATACTTAGACTAGAGATGCAGCAAATTTAAAATCTGCTGGCAAAGTGCACATGAAGTGGGCAGTTCTCATTGCCACTCCGCTTCATGGAGTAGGTACGTCAGTGCCACTTCGCCTTTGTCATTACCACTTCGATGGCCATTGAATGATAATGCGGCAAGGCCAAGTGATTGATTTAAATGGACTTCGCGTTCCTCATTATGATTCTAAGTGATCCACTTGGTATTTCAGACTTGGCAGCCCCCCCACACATCACATGGCTCACAGTACTGTAAGTCACATGCTCTCTAGCCAGGCAGGAAGGAAGTGAGTCACACAGACAGTTTCACTTTGTCCTGTGCAGACTGAGAGAGAGGAGTGTGTACTAGAGAGAGGAGTATTTTGATTGCAGAGGAGGAGAGTTAAAATTTGATAGTTAACCCAACAGCTTTTTTAAAAGCTACATTTTTTTGTCTTTTCTGTACTGTGTTTTATTTAATTTGTTCTTTCTGTAAATTTTATTTTTCATACCTACTTACTTAGTTGTTTGTCTGTGTGTGTGTGTGTGACTGTGTGTGTGTTGTGCTTGTGCTTGTGTCATGAGATGGAGCAGGGTGAGGGAATGTCTGGGGTGGGGGTAGCTCTGGAAGAGCATGGTAGTATGTGCCGTCATGCCGTGCGCATGCGTGGGGGGCATGGAAGCCCATTTGTGTTGGACTGCTCTAAACTTGTGAGTGTTCAACCCCCAGAAGCAGGACCAGCACCACCTCTTGACTCTGAGGCAGTTCAAACAACACCACCACCACCAAGTCTAGCACAAGGCCCTTTGGAGCAGGATGTACCTGTTCCCCCAGACCCAGGTGTGGATCCCATCAGTACTGATGAGCAGTGTGAGCAGCCTACTGCCAGTTCATCTGGCCCTCCCCTGCCTGTGCCTGGTCCTCCCCGCACCTCTGATGTTTGGCAGTTTTTTGACTGTGTTGGGGGGACAGCAGTAAGGTGAAGTGTCACCTATGTGCGGTGGAGGTGCGCCGTGGCCCCAAGGGAGTCACCTGGGGACTGGGGGCCAGTGCACCCATATGCTTAATCATCACCAGTTCTAGTGGCAGGCTGCCACAGAACGGACCATGTCTGCACCTGCTGGCCATTCCATGGCAGAGGGTGCCGCTGTGCATAGCAGCATCCCTAAGAAGAGGAGAGCCACAGCAGCACCTGTTGCTCCACCAGCACCCCCACCACCACCACCACCACCAGCAAGTCAGCCTGTCAAAGGAATGGACACCAGAGAAGTGCATGTAACACTGTCTGACTTGACAGTTCTCTGGAGTGCTGTTGAGGAGAACAGCGAGAGGATGAGTGCATGGAGCAGCAGCTGGATGACATAGACGGACATCAGCTTCAAATTATGTTTATGCTGGAACTGCTGCTGGATCACCATGGGATCGCACATTAGTTTTGTTTCCTCACACCATGCCCCCCCACCTTCCTTGCTGTGTCATAAAATGTATTCCTCCACCATCCCTGACTCTTGTATGTAATTATGCCCTTTTTTTGTTGTCTTCAGTATGCGTTACACTTTGTATTCTGGGGCCCCTTCCATCTGTTAAGTGTCTGTGTGTTTTGTGTGTGTGTGTTGTTTCGGTGCCTAATTTTTCTGCATCTGCAAAAGGCATCTGTCTTGTGTTCAGAAAATTGACAAGTGGTAACAGAGTGAAATGAGACTGTTTCAGCACATACAAAGTCCCCCAGAATTAATGGCACACTCAGTCATGTGCACAAAAGTGACACAGAGTCCCCAGATTTTTTCTGCAGGCCCAGAATGCATCCTCCATGTGTCCAGAAAATTGACAAGTGATAACAGAATGAAATGAGAGTGTTTCAGCACATACAAAGTCTCCCAGAATTAATGGTGCACTCAGTCATGCGCACAAAAGTGGCGCAGAGTCCCCAGATTTTTTCTGCAGGCCAAGAATGCATCCTCCATGTGTCCAGAAAATTGACAAGTGGTAATACAGTGAAATGAGACTGTTTTAGCACATACAAAGTCCCCTAAAATTAATGGCACACTCAGTCATGTGCACAAAAGTGTCACAGAGTCCCCAAATTTTTCTGCAGGCCCACAACGCATCCTCCTTGTGTGCAGAAAAGTGAAAAGTGATCATCTCAACAGGATTGAAAGGTGCCCTTTGGATGTACAGTAATAGTAGCCTTGGTGAGTAGATAAATATATATATATATATATATATATATAAAGACAGAGAGATATGTGATTGTGTATTTTGTAGGTGATTATGAGGGGGTTGAACTTGACATGGACATGTACTCATGCTATTGTTCTGCATCACACACAGGTGACTCCATCTCCGAACTGTTGCTGTGCACCATCCAGTGCTCAATGAGAATTTTTTGCACTTAAATGGAAATGGATAACTCTCAAGCACATGAAGGTAAGTATTTCCTTTTTTTTGGGGGGGGGTCACATTTTCAGTTTTGTCTGTAATGGTTTCTTATTTTTTTATTTCTTTACAGATTTCATCAGCATCCTTCTGGAGTCCGGTTCCTAATGATGGTCGTGGTCATTGAATGAAACGACTTCTGCGTGTTGCATATGTGCCCAAGCTCGGGTCGGGAAGGGGTGTGCCTGATCATGTTGACAAACTTTTTTGGATGAGGCCACTTTGACAGAACAACAAAGTATCACAAATTTTCCTAAAAAAGGAAATGAAAGACTTCTTAAAAGTTACAACTTCATTGTTATGTTTCCTTCCCTGGTTCTCAAATCTCAATCCCTATTGTCAACTAAGTTACATTTCAGAGACACATCTTGTCGACAATTAAGACAGCCTGTTGTTTGCAATATTTGCAGCAGTCTTTACAAAGCAATGAAATGGATGAAATAAAATCTTCATTCTTACCAGAATGCATTTCACATGGACATTACATCACTTCCTCTCTGTACAGTATAGCTACAGCATCTTTCCCAAGGAGTAATATTAACGATGGAGCCTGTTTTCGTTCTGCTGTAAAAGAAACAAAATAAGTGTACTGTATGTGTTTTGCCACTGCGGCTCTGAAAAGCTACAGAAAACAAAACAGACAACTTAAGGAAGTGAGGCAGCATAACAAACATGAGTGCACATATTCACTTTATAGTTTAAATATTAAGAAGCTGGTGGTGGTGGTGGTGCACTGGTAGACTGGTGGTCCTTGGTGGGCAGACAGACTGATGGTGGCAGCAGACTTGGATAACATCAGTCCCAGTGGCCTGGGGTGGGCAGACAAAATCGTGGTGGCAGCAGACTTGGGTAACATCAGTCCCGGTGGTGGTGGTGGTGGTCCATGGGGGGCAGACAGGCTCATGGTGACAGCAGACTTGGATAACATCAGTCCCGGTGGTGGTCCATGGGGGGCAGACAGCATCATGGTGGCAGCAGACTTGGATAACATCAGTCCCTTTAGTGGTGGTCTGGGGTGGGCAGACAGCCTCAAGGTGGCAGCAGACTTTGATAACATCAGTTCCAGTGGTGGTGGTAGTCCATTGGGGACAGACAGACTCATGGTGGCAGCAGACTTGGATAAAATCAGTCCCAGTGGTGGTGGTCTGAGGTGGGGAAGGCACACCGCCTTTTAAATACTGCAGTTAAAACCTGCCAACATTAAACACATCATCATCCTCATAGAGAAAACTGCCCTCACAGTCATCGATGTCTGAAGTCTGACCAATGGGAAATTCTTTCTCCATTGTGTCATCATCTATGTCAGTGGTGAGCTGTTTCAGGCAGCCACTGCCAGTGCCACCAGGATGCTCCATTTCCACATCAGCAAGACCACCATGACTAGGCCGGGGTACGAATACCGAGGTTGCAGTCTATGCTGGTATGTCCCTCTCATTCATTTTAATAAATGTTAGCAAACTAACATTTGTAGGAGACAGGTTTGTCTGACGATCCCTTACTATTGCACCTGCTGAGCTGAATACCCTCTCAACACTTACACTGGAGGGTGGGCATGTGAGATCCTTCAGTGCCACTGCAGTCAGCTCTGGCCATTCACTGACCTTTCCACTCCAGTACAAAAGAGGATCTTTCCTTATTGTCAGATGCCTGTTTTCAGACAAATATGACTCAGCCATTCTCTGTGCCACACTAAGTCTGCTTGTTGATGCATCAGCCTGTTCCCCGGAATCATTGATGTCACAAATACCCACTTGGGAGAAGCCTCCCAAGTCGGATTGATGCCAACTACTTTGGCTGACAGACCACCTGGAACTACAGTCCCCTTACCCTTGCATGATATGCTTGATGGTCCTCCAGCTACATCTTCAGCTGGATTATGCTGCTGAGATTTGCAAACCTTGGCACGTGACTTCTGTGCCCCATGAACCAAGCGAACCAGTTAACCACTGATATTTTTTACCTGTTCAGGCCCTCTCTCCACTACTAATGCAATTCCACATTTGTATCGTGGATCCAGCATTGTTGCCATGGCAAAGTTGTCACTATGCTGAATGCTCACAATGTGATTATTCTGGTCGAATACCGTCTGCATGTGTTGCAGCAATATACTTCTACTACCATCTCCGGCAACATCAAGGCTATCCTGTACATTCACCAATGTCTGCCTCAGCACCCGCAGCAGTGGAATTGATTGGCTAATGGAGGCAGACTCGCCACTCACTGCCTGTGTGGCATGTTCAAAAGGCCTCAAAATTGTTATTACAGAGTCCATGAGGCGCCACTGTTCAGTTGTCATAGACATGGAGGCCCCAGAACTGTCACGGCTAGCGTGCATAACAAGACATTCTGTGAAGGCTTTGTATTGTTTATACAACCTCTCTGCCATGTATAACATGGAGTTCCATCGGGTGACAACTTCCAGCTTCAAGCGGTGCTGAGGCAGGCTGTTTTGTATCTGTAACTGCCGTAGTTGGTCACGGGCCTTTCCAGATCTTGAAAAGTGAGAGCAGATACGTCGTGCAATGGTCAACATTTCTTTTATGTCAGGGTGCTGCAGAAACTCTTGAACCACAAGATTTAAACAGTGGGCCATGAATGGAACATGGAAAAAAAACACCATTTGTGATGCATTTCACCACATTTGACCCATTGTCACTTGCTATAAACCCAGCTCTCAGGGACAGAGGGTTTAGCCATCTGTCAATTTCAGTCAGTACCATGTCCAACATGCTCTCACCAGTGTGAGAACAGGTCACACTGCACATAGCAATTGTTGCATGCTGGCGAATTCCAGGAAGACTGCTACCTCGACAATCCACCTTCCTGCACTGATTATTCAAACTAACAGCATAACAAATAACCCCTGGCACCTGTGTCCAGTGTGCAGTTACACACAGATATGAACTCCCCACTGTTTTGTCACTTGTCCACATATCCATACTTAAATGGATGAATGGAGAGGAGGAATGTTGAAGGGCATGTCTTACTGAGTCTGAGACAGTGTGGAACAGCTTGGGAAAAGCACAGGTAGAAAAGTATGTCTTGGATGGGACTTTCCATTTTGGACAGGCATGGGCAGCAAACCACCGGAACCCAGAATTCTCCACAAAGGAGAAGGGCAAAAGATTGATTGCCAGCATTTCCACTACAGCAGCATTACGTTCATGTGACACTGTGTGATTGGGGAGGCACTTCATCTAATGCGCAAAAACACTCTGTAACGTGGGCTGACTTAAACATTTTACACGGTGTGTGTTGTTGGTTACAAATGGTTGTGCTCTGTGATGAATGGCATTGGCAGGGGGTGGAGTGTAGACATTTGATGAAGACGGTTGCACAGGTGATGATGGCAAACCCAGAAATTATGTTATTTTTCTGGATTTGCCAACCGGGGTTGATGTACCACTTGCTCTAGACATATTGCATTCACCACCACCACCATCACCACCACCACAACAAAAACTGCTACTCTCACCAGCACTGGACAACATTTCAAAGACATTATGATCCTCCACCTCTTCATGCCTGTAGTAATCCTCTGCTCTTATTACCACACTACTGCACACGTATAATTGGGCTTAACAGTCATAGAAGGGGATAACATGCTGGCTATGGTTGCCGCCAGTGATACGGGTGAACGCCCAATGTGGTATTAGCTGCCAGCTTGTGCTGGGTCCACAGAGACAAGTGCCTATTCTTAAGATGCGTATGCTGTCCTCCTGTCCCAAGATGACTTCCCTTTTTACCTCAACTCACACACGTGGCAAACCTGGCAGATTGCAACTGAATCATCATTTGCATCTCGAACAAAAAAATCCCAAACAAGGGACTGTGATGCTTTGCTTTTAACATGTTCATGATGATGTGGCTTATTTAAGTCTGTTATTTTAAGCACTGAAATGGGGGTGGCACGTGATGTTTCTGGCACTGCACACCTGGACTGCAACTGGCCACCACAACTACCTATCATATTGAGTACTGGGTCATCATCCTCATCATCCACTAAAACCGGTAACAGTAAATCACTAGTTTTTATGGGAGGGAGGGGGATTTCTGCAAAAAGATTCAGACACAGCCACTTTTAATTTATTTTTCTCCGGTTCCCAACTGGAGTCAATTAAATCATCATCATATTCATCAATGTCACTGTCACACACATCCACATCTTCTGCTTGGATACTAACATGTGGACTGCATGTTGCAACAACAGCAACATCATCATCATCAGCATCATCACATTCATCATCAGCATCTACACCACCATCACCTGATATTTTTTCACCACACTGTGAATCACTGTATGGAAAATGAGTGTCGTTAAGTGCCACGGTGGATGGAATATCACATTGTATGCTATTGTTGACATGATCATCAGAATCAGGTTCAGTTAATGGGATGTCACTGGGAAGTATGACATCATCTACTCTGTCACTCTCTTGCATTGCTTCACACTCAATATGTTTGGATATGGTACACTGGTCAGAATTAGAACTTGATGCAACAATGCTAATTCTATGTCCACCACCACTAACACCAGTAACACTAACACCACCGGCTGGGAAAACATCATCTCCTCCAACTATCAGTGAAATTACTGATTGGGCTGTAAAAAACATTGCAGGAGAAACACCTTTCCTCACATCACCAATGCACTTCTCTGTCCACATACTACTACCACGCCCACAGACCCTCTTACTGCCAACATTGCCACAGCCAGAAACAGCTTTACTTGCACATCTCTTTGCAGGAATTTTGGGGGATCAACCACAATATTATTACCAAATTCAGATTTTGATATGTTCACTTTCTGACTGGAGGGTTGCTACTCGCTACTATCGCTAGCTGGATGTGAAGCAAAATAAACAACTGTGGCTTCAGCAACAGATAAGGGACTACTGTGTTGTGACACTGTCACGGAATTAAAACAACTTCAGTAACCAGTGGTGCTGATGGGGTCACAAAAACAATCCAGTCTGGTAAAAAATACCTTTTCAACGTAGGTGGGCACTGAATACAGACAGTGCTGATTTTTACGGCACTACAAGCAGCAACACTAAGAACAGAGCACACGATCGCAGTACAAAATCAGGCAGCTGCAGTAGATAACAGGTTCACTGCTGCGCTTAGTTGCACTTACACTGATCTGTGTCACAAATTTTAAAAGGTGTATTATATTTGATGCACGCAACACTGCACACACAACAAAGAACACTGTGTACAATGCTGAATGAGGAATGCGATGCAAATGCAAAAATTCAGTGTACTCAGTGACACATAATGTAAATTTGCAATTTAAACAATCTGACCTTATGAAATGCTGACCACATTCACACAACAAGCAGCAAGAAAATTTGTACTATCACTGACAATTTTACTATGTGTACAGTAACACAGTCAGTTATATAACAAAAATACTACCAAAACACAAAGAAATTACTAGTTCGCCAACTTAAATCTACCTACACACAGATACGCCCCTCCCCCCCACAGCACACTTCACTGTCTTTCACCACACACACTCAATGTTGTTAATTTACATTCGAAATCTACACACAAACAAAAATGCTCTATGATGTGAGCACAGGAGGGTTTCCTACAACCATGAACTACAGTTAGAACCCCCACAAAAAAAGTAAAAATGCTTTTTGAACAGCTTTTAAAAGATTCCTACAGACAGCTATCAGAGCACTGTCTCCTACTCCTTCCTTCTCATACTACCTCGAACTGAGACTGTGCAGATCAATAAAGAGTCCATGTGACCTGAACTCCCATGAATCACTGCAAAATCCCCCTTTGGAGCTCAAAAACAAGGCGAAGTGAACTGCCACCAATGTATTTCACCTTAAAAATTGAAAGAGAAGGGACCAGTGGAGGCAGAGTAACGTGAAGTAACTGTTTTCAGTGCACTTCGTGTTCCTCATAATGCGAAATACTCTGCTTCACATTGTGGAGCACTCCTGCGAATCCGCCTTTGCTCTGTGAATCACTTCATGGAGCAGATTGAGCCCATTTTGCCCACCACTAACTTAGACTCCCCTTGTTTGTTCCCTACTGTAACTGTTGCTGATAGAACTGTACGTTTATATATGCCCTTACTTATTGTAATGCCAAACTGATGTATGGTTTATGGAATCCTGTATTTTTTGTTGCTATTCTATTTGCTATTCCCATGCACTATTGTATCCTTCATCTTGTTTGTTTTTTTTTGTTTTGTTTTTGTCAACTGTTCCATGCTTTGTTGTTTGTTACTGTGCCACAGTATGTGGCCCGGGTAATGCCTAAAAATGGTCCCTGGTATCAGCGCAGCTACCCAGATACCAAAGTCATAAATAAATAAAATGCATAATCCTGTGTATAGCTGTCTATGTCCAGGATACATAATACAACTTCCCTGATTGCCACCTCAAAGATTTCCAAATTTTCCTGAACCAGCAAGCGGTCCAGTCCTCTGGCCACAACAATGTGATAGCCCCCTGCACCTAGGGCAGAAGACGAGCACTTTCAGTATTTGCACCCGTGGGTTAAAACATTTCAGGGCCCTCCTGGGTTGAAACCTCAGGCGAGAGAAGAAGGACCATTAGCCCTTTCCTAAAGTCTTGAGACTGGGCCTCTAGAACTGCCAAGAGGAGCCAGCCATATGCTCCTCCAGTGACTAAAGAGGACCTCTCATCGGCACCATCAATTAGCAATAATAATGACTGAAGTAACAGCATAACAAAGAATAACAGTAACATTAAACATTAGAGAGGGTGGATCACCGTGGAGCAAGAGCCCAACCAGGGCCCTAATGGCTCAATATCTGAGCTGCTCCAGCTGTGTATGAGTGTAGGAGAAGGTTCCTGTCTCCCTTAAGTTTGGCTTTTTAACTGACCCTGCCAGAATATGGGAGAACATAGGGCCCCATACTCCAAAGTCAGGCAAGTAGGTTAAAGGGGAATACAGCGCAGTCAGGGATTGGCCATAAGGAGTCTGTGTCCTTCCCATCCAGTGGAGGGGTCCAGTCAGCCTTCCCCATCGAGTTGTCCTTATAGGACAAGCGAGGTTAAGGTGAAAGTAACTCCTGGACAAAATGGAGTGGCCTCCATGGTAACTCTCTACTGTTCTCATCACCAAGGTATGTATACTTAACTGGGGGATGGGGATACCTCTATAGTACATCAAGCCAGTAGCAAGTTGGAGTCACTAGGTGCCACAATGCAAGAAGCGGGAGGTACACCAGGCCACCATAAGGCTTTTTTCCCACAACCTTGCAATGAAAATCCTGTTATGTATGTCTTGAGACTTGGACCAGCATTTGGAAGAGGCACAGTATAAGCAAGGGCACTCACAACATAACATTTCACCCCATCAGCCTGACTGAGATACCTCAGTAATGGAGGGAGATGTCCATAATTTTGGAGACCACATGAGAGAATAAAGCAGCAGCTGCTTTACCAAAGAATATGAGGTCTCACATGTTTGTCTCATAGGAAGCATACTCCTGTTAATAAACCTCTTTAGGATGGAGGAGAGAATGGTGAAGGGTTCAGGAACGGACCCTAGTCATCAGAGGGCTGGCTGGGGGAGAAGGATCGAGCATTCTAGAGACAGCTCTCCTTCTCTGGGAGGACGGCAGGGTGTATGTCCGGTGCTTGATGGACCCCTAGCGGAGGCCGGGGGTACCACAGCAACTGACATCTGAATGCAGTCGGATGGGTGGGATGGACACTGGACATCACTGCATGTTCCCGTCCCCCATGTACAGCACCAAAAAAGACTTCCTGCTTGCGGCCATTGATGAAGCCTTTCCTGGCCTTCCTCAGCCTCCAGGACCAACTCTCAGACCTAGTCCCATTGTGTGGCGCTGTTAAGGGGGGTCGGTGCCGCCCCCCACCCTGGGGGGCAAGCCAGGGGGTATCTGAGGGGTAGGGTCTACTGTGGAGATGGAGGCCAAGGTCCATGACCAGGCTGAGGTGCTGAGTCACAGGTAGCAGGGGAGAAAAGCATAATAAATGAAAAAAAAGGATGGGGGCGAGAAGTGGGGGAGAAATTCAAACTTCTTCTGCAGCACGGAGAGTCCAGAAGCAGCCTCTAAGAGGGACTGAGAATTTACAAGTCTGACAGCTGCTTCTGCTCTTCCCACAAAGCTCTCCATTCAGGTGGTGGGCAAAGCCTTTCTAAACCCCCCATTAAATGGTTCTATGTCATAATAGCGATTGCAGAAGGGCGACCATCATTATGGTGAGTGTACATCACTGAAAATCAATTTTGGCAATGTACACCCCCCGAGGCACAGGAAAATGGCACCAGGGACTTAGATTTTAAATGTTAATGTGGGGGCTGCACCCCCACACCACCCACAGTTGGGGGATTCACCCACCGCACCCCCTACTAAAGGATTCTTAACTCCAGGGGGGTGCATGTCGGGAGGTGCAAATTCTGGAAAAATAAATTGTCCCAGGCACACAAAAATGTAGGCACGCCAGGACCCAGACCCGAACCTGGAACCCTCACAGCTTTAGGCTGCCACCCACCCACCATGCAGCCCCATGCCAATCATGCCAGACCAACTCTCCCTCCCTTCCGTCATGTTCGCTTCCCCCCGTGCATGTATACATTTACTATATGCATGAACCTCCCCCATCTGGTCACCTTCCTCACTCCTTCACCTTGTCTTTCCTGCACCGCAAGTGGGTTGCCATCTTGGTAGGCACCCACTTGCAGCTATCCCACATCACAGGATACCCCATTAAATCAGCTTGTTATAATACACATTTAGGAATACCCTCCCACCTCCAACCCCGATCCTTATTATCAAAGACAGGTATGCTAGCACCTATTAACAGACATAAGCTTAACCAAAGGATATCAGGGCTGCCTTAAGAGGACCGATAGACATAGTCCAAGGGAGTCAGAAGCTCTGAGAGCCATTCCAGAGAGTCAACTTCACCTGCAGTGTCTTCCAGAGTACAGTTGGCCCAGTCTGCGGGTAAGGGAGGCCAGTCAACAATCTCTTTGGTTTCCCCTTCAGATGGCAATGACTCTCTTGTGTCTGCTTTTGAGGGCACTGGGTTCAAAGAGTGCCAACAAGAATAGCGTTGGCTAGAAGTGCATGGGAAAAAAGGCACCAATTTTTATTTTGCAGGTGGCTCTGCTCCCCGCACCCCTCAAAGTGGGGGATCTGCACCCTGCACCCCTGTACTTTAGGATTCTCATTCTGAGGGGGAGCGGATCCCAGGGACAGTTAAAATTGGGGGCTGTGGAATACTGTTTCCATGGCCTCAAATCAAATATTCTAAGTCCAGAGTGCATAAAAAAGGTTTGGGAGACCAGGATTAGAACTTTGGTCTCCACTAGCGCTGGTAAAGCTGCTTGATATCCCAGCCCTCCACACCACAGGAGCATCTGGACCAGCTGCCTGGATCCCAGTGCTCTTCTCTTTCCTCAACACCATGGACGATGACCAGGTGAGCACTTACAGCAAGCGCTGTAATTCCCCATTCACTGTCCATGTGAGCTCTTACCAAACTAATGCTATGAATTTCAGCACTATTCTGGTAGTGCTCACTTAACTGGGTACGAGGGAGGTAATAATCCCTCTTTACACGATACTGGTTAGGCCCCATCTGGAGTACTGCATGCAGTACTGGAGGCCACACCTTCAAAAGGACAGTAACCAAATTGAGGCAGTCCGGAGAAGGGCAGCCAAAATGGTGCAGGGACTACATCAGAAAACATATGAGGAGAGATTAATGGAGCTCAGTACATATACCCTAGAGCAAAGGAGGGAGACAGGTGATATGATCAAAACATTCAAACACCTTAATGGCATTAACAAGGTGAAAGAGTCTAACATGTTTCAATATAAGAAAAATAGCCAGACAAGAGGACACAGCATGAGATTAGAGGGAGGCCGGCAAAGGGGTAATGTGAGGAAGTTCTTTTTCACAGAAAGGGTGGTGGATACATGGAACGGCCTACCTCAGGAAGTAATTGATATGAATACAGTGCAGGGCTTCAAACGGGATGGGATAGGCATAAGGGAGCACTACAGATGAGTATGAATAGATAGGCCATTGACAGAGCAAAGGCCGATGGCACATTCATAAGGTAAAAAAAGAAATGGGCAGACTGGATGGGCATTGTGGTCCTTATTTGCTGTCAACTTCTATGTTTCTATGTACTGCTTCTGAGAGGTCAAGTGCAGCGGGCATGAGCTCATGCAGTGGTTCGTATCTGTTGGGCGTCTTGATGGGGATGATCCCTGGGGAACAGCTGCTGGCATTGGATGGCATCAATCTGTGTTGCTTGCTCCGGGATCTCTTTCTCCTGGCAGCAGGTGAGGTGCCTGTTCCTGTCTTCACCTTCTTTTTCTGCCTTCTCTAGTGGCAGTTTGCCAGGCAAGAGTCACAGCAGCATCCCCTCCCTCAGCATGGGTTTCCCTCCTGTTCTTTGCCTGGGATACCTCCATCTTGGATTCTGTCATGCCACGAGGTGTGCCATGTGGTCTGTCCTGGTGCGATCACTTCTCTTAGAGATCTCTTACATATTGCTCAGCCTCCACAGGAGTTTCAAATGTTAAAAATTCCCCATTTACTTATAGCCTCAAGATTGCAGGATATCTGAGGGATGTGGAAATATTGAGCCAATAACATTGCTGCTTTACATTGGCTTAAGTTCAACAGTGGTTAGACAGTTTGAGTGAGAAGTCCTGGAACATTTTCACTCTGTTCCCCTGCCATTGAAAGGCTTCCTGCTCCCTTGCCATCTTAAGATAAAACTCCTTTTCTGGGTAGTGCAAAAACTTGCATAGTATTGGCCTTGGCCTCTCACCAGATTGGGGCGAGGGGAAAGGGATCTGTGTGCCCTCTCGATGTCAGGGGGTCCTGATTATTTGCTTTAGCAAGGGAGGGTAGCAGATCTCTCAGAAAACTCACCATGTCCAGGCCCTCTGCCCCTTCAGGGATGTTATTATTCATATGTTCTTTCTTTGGGCATCATTCTGCAGATCATTGACCTTATTTATCAAATACTGCAGTTTTTGATGATGTTCCTGGAGCTTGCACTGCTGAAATTGTACAGTAGATACAGTGTCCTGAATGACTTGCTCCATATGGAATACTCGAGCAGCCAGATGTTCAAGGTCATCATTAGTTTTTTGGGCAGCAAGTTTTAGTTATGAGGAGTCAATAATTATTTTGTCCAACTTGGCCATCATGATGGTAATGTCAGAGACCTGTCGAGCTGTTTGGGGGAATGCCACCAGATGTGAGCGGGAGGCAGTGGCCATTGTGACCCTCAGATGTCCAGTCCCATTACAGCTTTCGGGTGGGCAACACAGAAATAGAGCTTACCAGCTTGGTTCAGCCTGTCTGTGTGTGATGTAGACAAAAGCTGGCACCCAAATCAAATCACATTTCCCACTTGTCAATATGATCAAGTTTAGTATCATTGTGCAGTGCTCGTGGTACTACTCACTCCTGTGAATAGTTAAGGATTCCACAGCTGGCATTTTTGATGGCTGTCTAAGATACGGCTCCTTGGTGGTCTCTTCTCAGCAATTACACTGCCACCATGTTTGATGGCAAGCTCCACACCCCTCAATTCTATATTGTTTTTAAGCTTTTTATTATAACAGAGACTGCTCTTTAAACATTTTGCAAATGTTGTGTTGGTCAAATAAAAGGTATCAGATCACCCATTTAGTTCATCTACATGAGGTTTTGTAAAGTTGTGGAACGTTGTGATATTTTTGTCAAAGCCATGCCCATACTTTCACCCAGTCATACACTTGAGTTGCCATTGTAAAGGAAGGTAAAAGCTGCGTAAAATGGCAGTAAGATAGCATTCATAGGAGGCTCCATAGTTAATGTACAGTGGTGCCATGTGTCAGGTCACTACCTTAAGTAAGGAACCATGAAGAACAGTCATAGACATCACTGTGCACTAGCATGAATTCTCGCAATATGCCAGATAACCACTAGAGTTCAGTGACTTGTGGAGTCATGTGCACATGTAGCATTGTTTCTGTGGAATGCTACTGCTGACTCATTAACAACCTGATCAATAACAATGTATATTTTTACTATTTCTATTTGAAAAACAGTGGCACCAAGTGAAGCCAAGCCTTATAACTCCTTGCAACTTAGGCCACTGTGACAGACGTATCTGGTTACATTTAGTCATCATGAAGCATGATGCTGGGCATCACAGTTGCAGCGGTGTTGAAGGGGTATTGCAGGGCCATTATGCTAGTGTAGATAAGCTAATTCATTGATGATAAGTGTTTTGTGAAAGTTAAAGTCCATAAATGGAATTCTAGTGGCATTACCTATTATGCATTCATGAATTTTTGAGCAAATTTTGCCAATGAGTAATTTCTAAAGTATCCACAATAAATGTTAACCTTCTAAACCACAGTTATCCACAGCTTAATTAGATTCTGGGACCTATTTACTTTGGTATGCATGGTAAATCCTGAGGGCATATCTGCAGTCAGCAACAGAACTATAAGCATCCAAATATTTTGAACATTTTCAAACAATTTAACAAATAATTTAAGTTGTAAAATGTTCAACTAATGTAACTTATAATTTACGTAACCAATTACTTCTCTCTTTAGAGGCTTCTATGACTCTTTGGGCCTGATTCTCAAAGCCCTGAGAGGGATGCAAGGTGCATGTGCCAAACATTTCTGACACAAGTGACACCTTGCATCCAATGATACACCAATTGGTATTCAGAAAGACAGCCTGTAGCAAACTACAGGCTGCGTGCGCCAAAGGGGGCTTGAGCTATTGTTGCTCCCAAAACCTCATGTGACATGAAGTAACGGGGTCTACGGGAGCACCAGTACCCTATTCTCAAAGGGTGGCTGCCGCAACCTCAAATGTGATATTCTCAAACAACCCCCAGAGAACATCCATCGAAGTACAGTTACACCAGCTATGAGCTCATGTAAGTGCACCTTGCTGTCCACCAGGGATGCGCCAATGTGCCCAAGTGAATGTGACCCATATAGCCCCCCCACAATCACTCAAAAGCCCCCCAATTCCTGATCCCCAATATTCAAAATAAGGAAGCCCTTGTGGGCTAGCATCCCCCCAGCCCCAAACCCCCACAATGTTAATACACCCTTGAGCCCTGATCTCCACATATGATCTATAGTAGCTCCCCTTCCAGCCCCAAACCTCGAATGTAATGCCAATGCCCTGCTGGGCTATTGATCCCCCAAGTCTGGATCCCCAATCCCCAAATTTATTATTCCCTTACATATTGCTATATGTACAAATAAATGTATGTTTGTTATTAACCATAGCCCTGGTGGTCTAGTGGCCCCCAGCCCTCCCACCTGGTAGTGCCAGACCACCCCACTCCCCCGACCCATACTTGGCCAGCAAGTGGCACAGCCCACCTCTCACCGCCATGGTCAGCCATCGACTGAGCCCTGTATGAGCATATACTGTAAATAGTACATGCTTTGTGAATGACAGCTGCTGTTATTCATGGAGCGCAAACTATTTACTGTATGCACTCATAAAGAGCTCTGTTGGCAGCTGACCACGGTGGTGAGAGGTGGGCTGTGCCAGTCGCTGGCTGGGTATGGGTTGGGGGAGAGGGGTGGTCTGAAACTGCTGGGTGGGGGATTGGGGGCCACTAGACCACCAGGGCTATGGTTAATACCAAACATACATTTCTTTGTACATATAACAATATTGAAATGGAATACAGTGGATTTCACTTAAGTGCATGTCGCTTGAGTGCACATTCCATTTTAATTCACTATTTTTTCATTTCCTGTGTTTTTCCCTGTAGTTACAATGTTAATCATTCCGGTTAAGTGCACTTCGCTTAAGTTCACATTTCGTTTTAGTGCACTTTTTTTTGTTTCACCAGCACCTCTCCTCCCACGTTATTAACACCTCTTAAGTGCACAGGTGAAAAGGATTAGGTGTGATACCAGTATTTAACACCTAGTCTTGGAGCAGGCATTTAGAACAATGGAGCGCAGGAAGGTAACCCTTACTCTGGGACAAAAAATATCTCTTTTGCAGCAGTTGGAGCAGCCGGACAGTAAACGAACCGATTTAGCAAAACAGTTTGGTGTTGATGTCTCCACAGTAGCCCAAATTGTGGCAAGTAAAGATCAATTGTTCTCTGAATGGGAGCATTCGGACAATCAAGACTGAAAAAGGTGGCGTTGCAGGAAGAGCGGCGAGGTAGAAGCTGCTCTCCTACGCTGGTTCTCTGCTGCTCGCGGTGTTGATGCCCTCATTAATGGCCCTATTTTACAAAAAAGCTGAAGATTTAGCTGCAAACATGGGCATTTCTTTCTTCATGACTATATTGAGCTCGGATGGAAGATGAACGGAATATCAATCTTCATGCTGCCACGGCGAAAAATAGATGCTGATGGTGAGAATGCAGACAACTGGTTATCCACTGTCCTCCCACAAATAATCAAACAATATCATCCCAACTGTATCTTTAATTGTGATGAAACCAGCTTATATTTTAGAGCAACCCCAGAAGGAACATTGACTTTAAATCAGATGCAGCCTCAGGTGGTAAAAAAGCTAGGGCGTATTTCTGTGCTTCTCTGTTGCAGCCTTTGTGGGACTGAAAATTAAAACCTTTAGTGGTTGGAATCAAAAACCAAGGAGCTTTTCAGAGGTGTCTATAGAGGCTCTGCCAGTTGAATATGACAGTAACTCGAATGCCTGGATGACTGCTTCTATATTCTCTAGTTGGTTGAAAAATGTTAAATCTCTAATGCGGCGCAAAAGAAAAAAAATTGTCTTGCTCCTGGATAATTGCTCAGCACACCCTGACATCACCCTGAGCCACATCAAGCTGTTTTTCCTTCCACCCAACACCACATCGCTAATTCAGCCTCTAGATATGGGCATCATTAAGAATGTTAAGCACCACTATTGAAGGCAGGTAAGAAAACACAGCATACATGCACTGCACTGCATTCAAATCTAATTTTGGTCTGTTTTTTATGGGTTAATAGGTTCTTTTTACAGGTTATTTTTTTTTTTCGTTTTAGATGATCGAGAAAATTATTTTGTCAATGGATGGTGGTAGCTTTACTTCAATTTCGGCATTATCTAAATCTGTCACAGTGCTTGATGCAATACAGATGCTTGATAGGGCATGGCAGCAAGTGAGGGTAGAAACGATCCAGAATTGTTTTAAGAAAGCAGGTTTTCTTGACAGGTCTGCATCAGTATCTTTGGCAGCTAGTCTTGCAATGATAGAAGAGCCCACACCAGTACTTCTCCTGAACATGAACCGGGAGGACTTTAATTCATACAGGGACATGGATGAGCAGCTACCCACAACGGGAATGCTGCAGGACACTGACATCTGCAGTGAAGTGTTGGGTCGGCAGGAGGAAAGTGAAGAAGACCATGATGCGGTTGAAAATGACGAACCTGAGGTGTCCATGTTTGAGGCATTCCAGTGCCTAGATAGGCTTGCCGCATTTGTCCATGCTAGGGAAAAAAAGATTTAACACGGCTGTTTGAATTTGAGCATTATGTCACTCAGCTTGCTCTCTCAAATCAAAAGCAGAGCAAGATAACTTCATATTTTAGTGTAACGAACTGAGTGAATTTAATTATTTTTACTGGAGTGCTAGAAATGCTTGAAATGTGTGTAGAGACTGAATACAATGAATAAAGTTACTGATTGCTAATTGCCAGTGCCGTTTTCCTTTTCGATACATTTTCTTCAACTTCATGGCTTTAAAAAAAATGCAATTTCAGCTAAATGCACGTTCCGCTTAAATGCACATTTTGCCTCTGCAAATTAGGTGTGCATTTAAACAGAATCCACTGTAATACATTTGGGGATCAGGGATCAGGACTAGGGGGGCATAGCCCAGTGGGACATAGACATTACATTCATGGTTCAGGGCTGGGAGAGGGGTACGGCAGACCAATTGTGGGGACTGGGGCTTGAGGTATGTATTAAGATTGTGGGGGATCAGAACTGGGGAGGCTAATTTGTCATGCTTCCAGGGACTGGGTCTGGGAGGGGCCTGTGCCCTTTTAGTGGGATTTACTGCTGGCTTGCAGCATTCTGTTCTGGTATGCCCTCTCTTTGGCACATAGCTTGGGTTGCTGCAAGTCACGGGACATAGCCACAGGGACCCTACCTAATAGAGAATTTGACTCAGGGTCTCTGGCACACCATCATGTGGCACAAGTTGCCTATTGCGTGACTTGCACCATGGCTTTGAGAATTGGGCCCCATGACTCTTCCAACAAAGTATGCATATAAATTTACAATTATCTATCTCCAAAGGTGGCTATGTTGTAAGCACAGAAATATTTTCAGAAATTTTCTCATGAATACTAAATTGCCAGATTTTGAGTCATTATAACTTCCCAACCCCTCATCCAAATATCATGACATCTCAAATCCTTGTTTGCCCTCTCCCCAGCAATACAGATGACAAAGTCTCAAACATTAGCTATAACACAGACTAAGATATTTTTTCCAATTAAAGAATTTAAGAAAATTCAATAAACATTTCATGACATTTTGTGAAATTTCATAGAATTTAACAACAATTCCATAAAATCAGAATTTGCTAATTTCACTTAGGCCTAATACCTGCATTGTAAACTGTTCTAGCAAGCTACAGTGGTGGTCAGTGTCAAAGTCCTCAAATGTCACAAATCTCATCACTATCAACATTTTTTTAGTGATTACTAGTCTCAGTGTTTGAGTCCTTTAGGCATTGCAGGCAATTAAGCATTTAGCAAGTGATCATTCTGTTTTCTTTCCAGTTCTTCACTGAAGACCCAGACTGACATGACTAGACAAGGAGGAATCTGATACTAGACACTGCTATATTCCACTTTTTCACTACCATGTCTATGAAGAAGTTCTTCCACGTGTTTTGCTTGAATTGCTGCTCCTACCAATTTAAAATTATGCCTCCTTGTGGTCAGCATCCTATTCATTTGATAATGTTCAGAATGATCTACCCTATTATGTTTGTATAAAACTAAACAATCTCTGTCATAGTCCCCAAGTCTTTTCTATCCACCAGTGAGTACATATTTAGCCTGGCCAATCTTTTCTCATATAATTTTCCCTACTGACTCTGAATCATCTTAGTGGCTCTCCACTGGACTGTCTCCAGTCTATCTCTGTCCTTTTTTAGGTGCAGACTCCAAAACTCATCAAGGTTCTTGAAATGTTGCCTCCCCAGAAAACTGAAGAGTGGCATAATCACCTCCCTTTTGTGACTAGTAAAAATCTCCCCATCACAAGCCAGTATCCTACTGACTTTTCCAAATGCCTGTTTGATTTGGGCTGTGGCCTTCAAATTGACACTGATGATTATTCCTAGGCACCAATTCTTCCTTAGATTGCTCTGCTGTCATGTCCTTGATTTAGTATTCTGTTTTTGCATTCCCATTACCAATTTGCATGGCCTTTCATTTCTTGGCACTAAATTTCAATAGCCATATGCATGACCATTTTCCCAACCTCTTCATGTCTCCTCTCATATATTATACACCTTCCACTGTATCCACTCTCTACCTAGCTTTGTGTAGTCAGCAGAGAGAGAGAGACACTTTTTGCCATGTAAACCTTTACCCATGTTGCTAATATACAAGTTGAATAGTGTGGAGCCCTGAACAGACTTCTGTAGGATCCTGATGGTAACCTACATTACCCCTGAGAATTTACCTTTAGGACCACTATCTGGATTCAGTCCCATTTCCTATGCATCTGGTTAGTTTAATACCTATCTCCAGATTTTCAACCTTCTTTACTGACCTCTTGTATGGAACAGAATCAAAGGCCTTACTGAAATTAAGATACACAGACTGTGTTACTGACTTGAAGAAATCTTTAACATTTGTTAGACAAGACGTGCCTTCCCAAACCTCTACTGCCATGTTTCTTGCCATCCATGTGCTTACAAGAAGTTTACTATGTGTTCCATAAAAATCCTGTAGTTTTAATAACGTCTCCCCTATGGAAATTATGCTCACTGGGCCGGCCCGCCAGTGCAGGGGCAGGGCATCCATCTTCGATGATGCTGACCTAGGTTTGGAAACAGACTAGGGACATTGGAGGGCTGGCTGGGGGGGAGGATTGAGCATACTAAAGACTGGTCTCCTTCTCTGGGGGAGGTGGTAGAGTGTCCAGAACACAATGGACCCTGGCAGAGCCAGGGGATCCATTAATGCAGTCGCATTACCTGAGGGGTGGGCAGACGAGGATCATCATTGCATGTCCTCACCTCAGGTACTGCCACATTCACTAAAACCCCTGCTTCCAAGCGTATAATGCCCTGTTCCATTGCAGCCCCCACTGTCTACAGTGTCCACTGGGGGTCTGGTTCCCTTGGCCTCATCCTGGGGAGTAATCCAGAGCACGTTACCATACACAATGGGGGAGGGGGTGCCCCCATGGCCCCACCCAGCGGGGTAAGTCTGGGCATGTGGGGGGGCAGTGAAAGCATGGGCTGAGCTCCCTTAAGGGAGAATGGGGGGGTGGGACTAAAAAAATGAAAAAAAAGAAGAAATTAGACTCACTTGTCTATAGTTCCAGAAGTCCTTATTCTCGCTATTGTGGAATTGTAGTTCATGTTTGCCCTCCAATCTGGCAGTACCTCTTCGGTTTCTAGGAAATTGTTGATCAGTTCAGCAAGAGGTGCTGAAACTGAATGCCTAATTTTTTTCCACCACCCTTAGGTGAAATCAGTTCAGGCCAGTAGATTTTTTTTTTAGATTTATCACCCCCATGTGCAAAGATTCCACAATAATTGCACTCACTTCTAACCTTTGTTCTCAGGGACCTCCAATTTTTGTTGTTCTTTCAGGTATGGATTCCCATGGCTTTACCATGAACACAGAGCTGAAAAAAAAATCATTGAGGATGTCTACCTTCCCACATCATCTTCCACATTTACTAAGGTCTTCCTCATCCTTTCAATGCTGCCTCTTGTCTGACTTATTTCTCTTTTTGTAATAGCATGATAATGCCATTATACTTAGGGCTGTGAAGGCAGTTTAGTGTTTGTGATTTTCTGCCACTTCTATCTTGATTGTTCCTCAACTGATTTTTTTAGAAAATGTTTGAACTATGTAAATCTGGAACAGGATCTCTTAATCTGCCATTGTATATGAACATAAATACATTTCTATTTGTCTAGATAGGGGCAAAAATGTGAAAAAGACCAATTTTCCAAAAACAATCGCAATTTACACAATACTGCATCGGAAATACTCAAAAAAGTCAGAGACACATGAATTGAAGTGCACTCATTATGGCTCTGGAGTGAACAGTAAAGCCACAATTGCTCCATTCACTGGACTGACAGTTTGAAACATACAGTAGAAACATAGAAACATAGATTTTGAAGGCAGATAAGGACCACCTGGCCCACTTGGTCTGCCCATTCCCCTGCCTACTTAAACTCCAGATTCTAAATTATCAGCAGCTTACCCTCTTTTTCCTATCACAAGGGCTGCCTTCTGTCTGTCCCATGCATTCCTGAACTCACCAATAATTTTAGCCTCTACAACCTCTGCTGTGAGGCTGTTCCATGCATCCACCACCCTTTCTGTGAAAAATATTTCCTCACATTACCCCTGAGTCTTCCCTCATCTAGACTTATACTGTGACCCTCGTGTTCTTGCACATCTCTTTTTTTGAAAGATGCTACCCTCATGGACCTTGTTGATTCCCCTGAGGTACTTGAGTGTCTCTATCATATATCTCCTCCCCCTCCTTTCCTGAAGGGTATACATATTGAGGTCTTTCAGTCTTTCCTCATATGTTTTCTGGTGCATTTCTTTCACCATTTCTGTTAGCTTTCTCTGGATAACCTCCATTATGTCAATGTACTTTTGGAGATGCGGTCTCCAGACATGAACACAGTATTCCAGATGTGGCCTGACCAATTGTCTGTACAGTGGCATCACCACCTCCTGCTTTCTACAGGTGACACCCCTCCCTATGCACCCCAGCATCCTCTGGCTCTCCCCACTGCTTTTCCACATTGCTTGGCCATCTTCAGATCAACCATTATGTTTACCCCAGGTCCCTTCCCAGTTTTGTTGTTGCTAGTATCTCCACCCCCCCCTGCATTTTGTATTCCTCGTCAGGATTCCTGTGGCCCAAGTGCATGACTTTGCATTCTTTTGTATTGAATTTAAGCTGCCACACTTTTGACCACTCCTCCAATCTGCCATGATCTCTTCTCATTTTTTCCACCCCATCTGGAGTGTCTACCCTATTGCAGATCTTGGTGTCATCCAGAAAAAGGCTTACATTCCCTTCCAGCCCCTCCACAATCTCACTAATGAAGACACTGTAGAGGACCCACCCCAGAACCAAGCCCTGTGACAATAGAGATGTTGTGAAATAAAATTTCACCTGCACAATTGCCACAAAATCAGCAATTTCACTGCACAAAATATTTCAAGAAAATCCACCGCTCCACAAAATATTTTGTGGGGTGCAAACTTGCAAAATTTTGCTACAAAATGCAACATTTCACCCAGAAATGGTGAAATCTCACCCGTGAGTCGTGATTTTTGCTGTTCCGTGAAATGTAAAATTTCTCCATTTTTGGGAGGAAATTTCACAATTTTTGGGTGAAATTTTGCATTTCACACCCATGAAATGTTTTGTGACATGCACAAATTTTGCAAAATATTTTGCGTAATGAAATTTCTCAGTTTTGCACAACACTATGTGGCACCCCACTTGTCAACTCCTCTCTGCTGGGATTGAACTCCACTTACCTCCACCCTCTGTGTCCTGTTACCAATTTTGGACCCAGTGTACCACCTTGGGACCTACTCCCTGACTGTTCAACTTGTTTACTATCCTCCTGTGTGGGATGGTGTCAAATGCTGTGCTAAAATCTAGGTAGGCCATATCCACTGCCTCTCCCTGATCCACTACCCTGGTTACCCAGTCAAAGAAATCTATTAGATTTGTTTGACAAGATCTCCCAGCTGTGAGTCTGGAGCTCATCTGTAGCACAGGTACTTTTGCCACTGCTAGGTCTTTCTCCCTCCCACCTGTCCTGAAAAGGTGCTCAAGTACCATTTTTCTTTAAAATTATCAGTGGTCAGGAGCCCTCCTCCACTGCCAGTTCTATCATAGCCACCACTGTATGTCATCTTTCTCTCTCCCTTCCCGCCAGTAAAAATAACCCCTGCCCAGCATCCTTTTGGCACCCTCCATCACCTACCAGCATTTATGAAAAAAGAATATCTGGGTCCCTTGGTGGGTGACTGGCACACATCACTATCTACCCTAGCTAGCAGCTATCAACTAAATGAACCCACAAAAGACAGCTGTCTACTAAATGAACTCTCAATAGAAGCAAAAAAAAAGTCCCCCAAAAATTAGAGCTGAGCATGTGCATGGACTTAGGATTGTTCTTACCTCAGTTTTCTTTGACTCATATCATAGAAACATAAAAACATAGACTTTGATGGCAGATAAGGACCGCTTGGCCCATCTAGTCTGCCCATTTCCCTACCTACATGATAGGCCACAGACCCTAGTTAACCAACAGCCTATTTCTTCCTACCCCCAACAAGAATTGCCTTATGTCTTTTCCATACATTCTTGAATTCTACCACAGTTTTAGACCCCACAACCTCCTCAGGAAGGCTGTTCCATGCATCAACTACCCTCTCTGTGAAATAATACTTCCTCACATTGTCCCTGAACCGCCCCCCCATCTTTAAATTGTGTCCCCTTGTTCTTGCATGTCTCTTTTTCTGAAAGATGCTACCCTCTTGGACTTTGTTGATTCCACTGAGGTACTTAAAAGTTTCTATCATGTCCCCCCTCTCCCTTCTTTCTTCAAGGGTATACATATTAAGCTCCTTTAATCTCTCCTCATACAGCTTCTCTTGCAGACCCTGCACCATTTTAGTTGCCCTCCTCTGACTGCCTCTATCTGTCTATGTCCTTGCGGAGATGGGGTCTCCAGAATTGGACACAGTACTCCAGATGGGGTCTCACCAACTGTCTGTACAGAGGGATAACAACTTCCTGTTTTCTGCTGCTGATGCCTCCTCTATGCATCCCAGTATACTCCCCGCCCTCCCTACTGCCTTCTCACATTGCTTGCTAACCTTAAGGACATCTGATATGATTACCCCAGGTCCCTTTCCTTTTTTGTTGTTGTTACTAACCCCCCCCATTGAGTATTCTTCCCCTGGGTTCTTATTTCCCAGGTGCATTATTTTGCACTTCTTTGCATTGAATCCTAGCTGCCATAATTCTGACCATTCCTCCAACCTTGCCAAGTCCCTTCTCATCCTTTCCATGCCTCCTTGTGTATCAACCCTAATAGCTGACTCCAAATTTTCACTAATCAGCATGTTACTACCCTACCTCATGACCACAAAAGTAGCACATTTTAAATTCCTGCTGAAATAGGGTTTCACAAAAAAAAAAACACTACAGTTGGGATTTAAAAGTTGCCACATAAATGGTCATGGGTGAGGCTGCCAACATGCAGATTTGTGAAAATCTAGTGGAAAATATAACAAATAAATATAATAAATAAATATGTATTACTTTATATCTTAAGAACATGGTCTCATGTTGTAGTGGAGAGGAAATAGCCTTAGAAATGTACTTATTGCATTATCTGTTACATTGTAAATACCATGAACTTTTCAGACAAAAATAGATTAATCAGTCTCATAAAAATATAACCTATACTCTGTTAATTTAAAAATATATAATTGTATCTTTAAAAATGAACCAATTGCTTTTTCATTAGCTTCTTCTTTTTCCTCCTTAGCCTGGAAAAACAACTCTGCAAAATGTAAAATGATAATTATTTGTATATTATCATTGTATATTGTGTTTTATATCAATACCATTCGGTACGACAATAAACTTTACTACTAGTGGAAAAATATTTTTGAACAAATGAATAAGAGAAAATTAAGATAAAAAAACAAGCTTGTCTACATTTTCGGTGTGCATTTTTAGGACATTATTTTTGTCTTAGAAAAAAGATATGACAAATTACATTTGAAAAAATGTGAACTGTGCATGCACACAAAATTAGTTTTTTTCATATTAATTCTCATTTAGTCATAATTCTAAAATAATGAAATATTTTTCCATCACAGTTTCACTAATCTGCAAGTTAGCACCTTAAATGTGTTTTTCTTTTGGGGGGGGGGGTGCCAGCATGTGCATAGATGTAGTTATTGTTTCCCACCTCAATCTGAAGCAAGCTATAGATCTGGAGCAGTGCTGGATGGAACAGCTGCTTTGGGCCATGCACATGCCTTAAAACAACTAAGCATTTCCATATAGTTCCTTTGTTTGGTTAGGTTTGGGCAGGTTAATGCTATTGTTTTTATTTTCCATGAAGGACAGATCAGTTTTGTTATAATTACTTATAACTGATGTTAACTGTCTGGAGGTGTGTGAGTGGGTGGGTGGGGGGCTGAGGAAACTGTCATGTTTGGATCATTACATGTTTGGAAGGTGGTAATATCAGCATTGATTGCTGAGGAACAGATATGTTTGGTAAGAGTTTCTTGATTGGAAATCCACCATAGTTTGCAGAGTATTGCTATCCTATGATAATTGTATTTTTAGAAGCATAATTTTTATTTATTTATATATTTATTGATAGCTAGGATCACAAATGCCTTTGAACCAGGGGTTCTTTTACAAAGGTTCCGCGTCGAACAAAGATAGGTACAATAATAAAAACAGAGGTTACAAATCAAGAAGGTTACAATGCAATATGGATACAATGCAAACATGTTGTAAGTAGTGATAAATGCATGGCAGGCATAGAGGTGTTGTTAGTGTTGACTATATAGCAGTTAGAACATGACCTAGTCAATATAAGTGCAAGTGGTGCAAATTGGAACTGGAATGTAGTAGGGTGGGATGGGGAAAAGGAGGGGGGAAGAGGGGAGGGGAGGATATGAAAACTTAAAGAGCCTATAGAAAATATAAAGTGAGTGGAGAGAAGGGTAAGAGTGGGAAGGGAAGGGGAGGAAAGAGAGGAGGAGAGGATCTGACAACTCAGATAGCCTCAGAAAATATAGGGTGAGGGGAGGAAGGGGAAAGGAGGTAAAGAAGTAGAAAAGTGGGAGGGAGGGTGAAGAGGTTGGAAGCAGAAGGGACAGGAGGGGAGGGGAGAGGAGGGCAGGGAGAGATGGAGGGGATGGGGATGAGGGGAAGGCAGGAAGGCATTAAGAAAGAGGAGGAAAAGGGGAGAGGGGATTTGAGAGTAACTAGCCATGGGGAAATGGGATGAAGGCATAGTGAGGGAGGATAGGAAGAAGAGAAGGAGGGATGTATGAGAGGGCAGAAGACAAATAGTCAGCTAGGCAGTACAATCACAGCAGTTTAGTGCAAGAAGGTGTTGATGCAGTCTGAGTTTGAAACAACCAAGCTTTGGTTCAGCAGTGACATCTGGTGGCAGGCCATTGAGCCATGTGGGTGCTCTGTAACTGAAAGTCTGCTGTGCCTGTGAAGACCTGTAGAAGTAGAAGAGGTACATCTGTTTGGAGGTGCAATGCATGGGCATCGGAATTATGAGGGTCTCAGTAACAGGTGGAGTGAGGCCTAAAGGAATACCCCCAAATTGTGTACTTCTGATTGTTTAGGCTACATATTCCTGATTCATTGGATGGTTCCTTTCTGTATGTTGATGCCTGACATGAGTGTATTGTCTTTTCTCATTCATGTAAGTGATGAAAAGTGAATAAAATAAAGTATAAAAAAGTAAGCTGCAGAGCCAGGCAGTGACCTACAGGTTGTCTATGGGCAGGGTGCTGTCTGTCTCAAAAAAAAAAACAGAAAAATAATTGCAATAAAAACTATTTTAATGCACATGATAGGGCTGCAGCACAAAGTATAAAAGTAAGTAAATGAAAATTAGGGTTAAAAGTCCACTGAGCCTTATTAATTCACTGGCAATGCATTCCCTAGCACTTTAATGATCACATGGTACTGTGTTGATTTTACCCTGACTTTGGCACTGTCTGTCTAGGTACAGAAGCAACAGTCACACATCAATGACTGGAGATATGGTGCCAATGTTAGAGTAACACCATTGTTGTATCGTATGATCATTCAAATCCCATGAAAAGTGACACCACAGATGCAACAAGGCATAGTGGAATTTTTACACTAACATTTTGTTTTCCTTCTTTTTATGCTTTATGTTGTAACCCTAATTGTATATTAACAGATCTTTTTTTTTTCAAAATGAATTCAAATAAATAAATAAAAAAATCTTTAATCCTTTCTTTCATTTTCAGTTCTGTTTTAGATTTTGATTCCCTTACTAAATTACCTCAGGAAATAGTTGACTCCTCTAACATATTGTCTTTCAAAAACAAACTGGACAAATGGTTGACTAATTAGGGACTCACTAAATGATCCACAAACATGGAGGACAATCATGATGGGCTAATCGCCTTCTTATCTCCCATACCACCAAAGTACCAAAGCACTATCTTTTCTGCCACTTCAAGTTTACCCTTGAAATATCCCTATTTTTCCCATACTGGTCCTCCTCAAAACTCCTTTTTCTTTTCCCTGATTACTGCCCTCACTTGTTCAACAAACCAAAGGAGCACCTCTTGCCTTTCCCATGGGGTGGTCCTTAGGGATATGAGAACAATTGGTGTGGTCCCTCTACACAAGAGTGGAAGAAGGCAGGTTGAGTCAGGGAACTATAGAACAGCCAGCTTGATATCTATAGTGGGAATGATTATGGAGTTTATACTAATGGACAAACTAGTGTACTTCCTGGAGGGGAATGGACTCCAGGACTCCAGACAATATGGGTGTCTGATGGAAACGTCTTGCAAAGTGAATCTGATCAACTTCTTTGACTGGGTGACTAGGGCGTCCAATGGGGGAAGCAGTTGATATTATATACTTGAACTTCACAAAGGCCTTTGTCTCAGTTCCCTATAAGTGTATGGTCAAGAAGCAAATGGACATAGGTTTGGAGTGGTACCGGGTCACTATAGTGTGGACAAAACTTCACAAGATGAACCACACTGTCTTAAGCACGTATGGAAGCAAAGCAACAGGGGTATTAGAGTGATATGAAAATATCACTATCCCAATTGCTGTGGAATGGAAGACAGAAGTGGGGAAAAGGGTTTTGAGCTCTGCTGGTCAAATGCTTGGTTGAGCTACTCCCATTGTGGAGTGGCCAAGGCACTCAACCCAGCAGTAGGCAAGGATGGGGGAAGGCCAGGGTTAGAAACCCTGCTCGAGGGAAATTTTATTTTACTCCCATCTGTACAGCCATGTGTATGTGCCACAATGTGAATTTTAACTCTCCCCTCTGTCCACACCACATTGGAGATGATTACAATTATTCCTGAGTGTGTGGGGAGGAAGTCCCCCAATGTTGGAGGGTTTGGGGGAGCCCCCCCCACAAAAACTAAAGAATTCATTGGATGTACAGTGATTTTATGTGGTCAACATTATGTACTGCTGCTGTGTTGCCACACACAGTTGTCTGTGCATGGTGTTTCCTTGGAGGGTTTCGTCTGCGACATTATGACCCCGTGCTATTTTGAGGAGAAACTGGTAACTTGGGTAGAAAACTGACTGAGGGAAAGAACACAAAGGGTAGTGGTTAATAGGGAGTTTTCAGAAATAGAACAGTAATAAGTGGAGTACCACAGGGGTCAGTGCTGGGGCTGGTACTTTTCCTTGTGTTCATTTGTGACATGGGGAGGGCCTCAAGGGTAGGATCAGCCTCTTCCCAGACAACATAAAGATCTTTGCAAAGGTGGACATGGAAGAAGAGATAAGCTAACTCAGGGAAGAGTGGAATAGGTTGCAGAGCTGCTCAAAGAGCTGGCAGCTGGGCTTCAATGCTAACAAATATGAGGTGATACAAATTTGGAAAAGGAGTCCAAAAGTAAAGAATGAAATGGAGGATGCTGGTGGTGGTGGTAGAAAGCAACATACAGGAAAATAATGTAGGGATTTTGGAGAACCTATAATCAAAATCCCACTATAATATAGCTGTGTGTAAAGCAAACAGGATGCTGTGATGCATGGGGAGGGGGATAAGCAGTAGAAGCAGGGAGGTGATAATGTTTTGTACGGGTCTCTGGTGGGACAACACCTGGAATACTGGGTAGGATACAAAACTACACACCTGAGGAGAGAGTGCCTGAAAGTATAAACAGTAAGGTGCAGGGCAACCATGATGGCCCAGGGACTAGGGGCAAGACACATGAGGAGAATCTGCAAGACTTGAACATCTATGCCCTCAAGAAAAGGAGGGAAAGGGGTGACATGATGGAAATAAACACGTACCTGCATTGGATAAATAGGGTGGATATCAAGGAACATTTCTCCTTGAGCACAAACACTGGGGCATGGAAACCTTCACTTAAACTCTTGTGGAGTTTGAAGATTCAAAAGGGACATCCACAAGCACTTTTTGTGGAAAGAGTGGTGGATAAGTGGAACAAGATGCTGGGACTGGGGTACAGGCCAAATCAATGAACAGCTTCAAGCAGGGATGGGACAAGCATATGGGATTAGTTAGAAAAGGAGTGGCAGAAATAAAGGGCGGATGGACACTAGGGCCAGTGCAGAGTAATTAGGTAGGGTGGATAAACTGGGTGGGCTTATGGACCTTTTTTGCCATCATTGTCTAAGTGTCTTCCTAATGTACCTGACGCACTCCCTCATGGATCCTATCAGTGGATTCTTGAAATCTGCCCTTATTTTTCCACTCCTGACACCTCTTTAGTTGCTTTCAGTCTGTCTTTCAGACTCTCCACCATCATTGCAATGTCTGCTGTCCTACGGTGAGGAACATGGTACTTGTTTTTAAGTGCTTAGCCTCCATAGTAATGTTTAATCTCAAGCAAAACAGGGCTGCACAGTGTGAGCACATGTGCCACAGTCTAGGATACAGTAATCAAAGGCCAAGAGAAGCCTGGCACCAAGTTGCTGCACCACAAAAAAAAAAGGATATCATATGAGTACTTACAGTGTGAGTAAACAGAAAAACTTTACAAACTGAGCACATGTCCCACACAGTCCAACAATGTATCAAGCAGCCAGACATCCGCTCTTTGTCATACCTTTTTTCTGGTGCTGCAACTTGGTGCCTGGCACCTCCTTGCTTTTGATTAAAGTTTAATCTCACAGTGTTATGGTAACTTTGGCACTGCAGGCTCCTTAAATTGCAGAAAATTTATACAGTACTAACTGGACAAGACAGAGTTCAGGATTGCATTTTCCTAGTTCGCTTCTTTCCCACTGACTCAGGAAGCTGAGGTCTGTGCTGCCTCCAATAATTATTGTATATTTTGACTTTTGTCCTCTGGGGTTGACAAACACTACTATGCGGGAAGTTGAAATCCCCCATGAGAACTATTTTGCCTGTTAGGGATGCCTTCCTAATTTATCCTCCTCCCCCAACTGTTGATGATCTGCAGTACCTCCACTGATCGATTTAGAGGTCAGTAAACCCTGCCAGTCCATAGGCTCCTACCCCAAACTCTGACATTTGCAGCTCTAAGGTCTCTACTTTAACTTTGACAGTCCTGTTTCCCATGACTTTGATGGAATATACTTCTACCCTCCTCCCCTTTTATTCTCCCTATCCCTCCAGCACAGGGCAGAGCCAAGGAGTCTGAGGTCATAGCTACTATTTTGCCATAGAAGTCCCATCTAATTCATTAAACTTCTGGTATTTGCATTAGAGTTGATTTAGATTTGTCAATCTACCAATTCACCATACATTTCTTAAGATTTATTTGGATTCAGGGAAATATTGATTTAGCCTTCAAAATGAACAGTTAGAAGGTAAGCTCTAATGCTTGTATCCTACATCAGCTTTTAATTTAAGCAAGAATTAGCAAAAGAAGTAAAGAAATACTATTGACAGTGCCCAGGTCAAGTTACAAAGCACAAGTAAGAGTGTCAGGGTCTGAACAGTGACACAGTTTGGAGCTGGACATCTATCAACTAGCATGAGAACATATAAAAACAAGTCAATTGCTTACATTTTGTTGACATATACAGTGCCTTATTTTCTTAGTATAATTGTAAATTAAATTGAAAATGCCACTAGTGTTCTCTAACAGTGACAGAAAACAACTTGTATTCAGACTCCTTGATATGAGAGAGTCAATCAAGGCCATAGAAGTAAAGGGGCACCTGAAGGAAATACAAGGACTGGACGTGTGGTGTATGTTCCTGGAGACAGGCACTGGGTGGGGCCAGTGTCTATACAGGGTGGTATACTGACATGCAGCACAGGAAAATGAGTTAGATAAAGCACTTGGGGAAGCCATCATTAGGTTGGCAAGTAAGAAAAAGGTGGTACTTTGGGACTTCAGTCTGCCATGTGGATTGAAACCTTCCAACTGTAGTTTCTGCAAGGAGCAGAGCCATCTTTGACTTCCTATAAGGAGCTTTTCTCAGTCAGCTAGTCATGGAACCCACAACAGGCAGGACAGTAATGGATCTGGTGCTTACAAGCTGAGACAAGACTGCAGGCATCACAGTGGGCAGTCAGCTATTTACTAATTATCTCTGTATAGTGTGGTTTAACATTAAGACTGGAAAAGAGGCAATCCACACAAGGATGAGGGGTCCTGGACAATAGGAGGGTAGATTATAATGAAATGGGAGACTGCTTCATGAACTGGTGGCCTTGATGGAAGAGGGATGCCTGGATATTGTGGCAGTTACAGAAACGTGGTACACAGAGAACCATGACTGGGGTGTTAAAATACCAGGGTACACAACCTACAGGAGAGACAGGGAGGGTAGAAGAAGGGGAAGAGTAGCTCTGTATGTAAGGGAAGGGATAAATGCAAAGAACAAAAGAGTAAACAGGGAGGAGATGAGACACTGTGGGTCACCTTAGAGACTGGAAATGGCATCACAATCCACACAGAGGTTGTATACAGACCCTCATCTTACGGGGAGGGGATGGACAAGGATATGATAGAAGGCATCCTTAGGATGGCAGAGAAAGAGGAGATATTGTTGATGGGGGACCAGAATGTGCCAGATGTTAACTGGAGCACCTTTGCTGCAGCCACATCCAAAAGCAGGGCCATTCTCAATGCCCTACATGGGGCATTCATCAGACAGCTAGCGTTGGAACCCATTTGGGAGGGAGCAAATTTAGACCTCGAACTCTCTAATGCGGACAGTGAGAGGATTTCAGATCTAGAAGTGGGTAGCCATCTGGGAACAAGTGACCACCAAACCATGTGGTTCACGATAAACTCAGCTGCAGAGTCAAGCCATTCAAAAGTGAGGATACTGGACTTCCAGAGGGCTGACTTTTTTAAAATGGGAGAGTGCCTTAGAAAAGGACTACCAAACAGGCAAGAAGCAGGGGTTGAGCAACAGTGTGGAAACATCAAAACTGCCATCACAGAGGCAGCAAGCCTTTGTGTGAAGCAAATAAATCAAAACAAAAGAAAAAGCCACTATGGTTTTCAAAAGAGGTGGAGGGGAAGGTTAGGGAGAAAAAGACAGCTTTAGGAAGTATAAGGAAACACAGAAGGAGCATGACAGAGAATTGTACCAGTTAAGTCAGAATAGCAAAGGCCCAAACTGAGAAAAAGATAGCCAACTCAATTAAGAAGTGGGATACAACTTTTTATAGGTACATTATGGAGTGTAGAAAGACAAAGGGAGGGACAGTGACGCTGAATAGAATGGACTGTGGGTGGGCAGAGAGGGACAGTGAAAAAGCAGGGATACTGACCAAATACTTCTGCTCAGTATTCACAAAATAGGAGGGGGGAGGTACATAATCCAATTAATAGAAGCACTCTGGATGGGGGGTCAATCCCAAGCCTTTTCACAGAAGAAAGGGTCGTGAACAAATTCCAATAACTGAAGGTTGACAAAGCAATGGGGCCTGACAGGATTCACCCCAGAATTCTAAAAGAATTAACGGGAGAACTAGTGACACCACCAACTACCCTTTTTAACAAATCATGGGAGGATGATGTGGTACCTGAGGACTGGAGGAGGATAGATGTGATTCCCCTTCACAAATGTGGGAGCAAAACAGAGGCAGAAAACTACAGACCTATCAGTTTGACCTCTGTGGAAGGAAAAATGATGGAATCACTTCTGAAGGAAAGAATTTTTGAGCACCTAGTGGTCAGTGGGGCACAGGGCCCAAGGCAGCATGGATTCACAGAGAAGGTCATGACAGATGAATCTGATCAATTTCTTTGACTGGGTGACCAAAGTAGTAGACCAGGGAGAGAATGCGGACATGGCCTACCTAGACTTTAGCAAGGCATTTGACACAGTCCCACACAAAAGATTAATAAACAAATTTGACAGCCTGGGAGTGGGTTCCAGGGTGGTAGCCTAGGTAAAACATTGGCTGGACAACAGAACACAGAAGGTAATAGTAAATGGATTCCACTCTGAAGAAAGGGGGGTTACTAGAGGAGTACTGCAGGGTTCAGTACTGGGTCCAGTCTTTTTTAATGTCTTTATAAATGACATTGCAGAGGGACTGGAAGGAAGGGTATGCCTCTTTGCAGATGACACAGAGATCTGCAACAAGGTTGATACACAAGGGGGGTGGAAAGTATGAGAAGGGACTTGGCAAGGTTAGAGGAATGTTCAGAAGTATGGCAGCTTGGATTCAGTGCAAAAAAGTGCAAAATAATGCACCTGGGAAATAAAAACCCAAGCGAAGAGAACACAATGGGGGGAGGTAGTAACAGCAACAAAAATGGAAAGGTACTTAGGGGTAATCATATCAGATGATCTTAAGGTTAGCAAGCAATGTGAGAAGACAGTAGGGAGGGCTGGAGAGATACTGGGATGTATAGGGAAAGGCAACACCAGCAGAAAACAGGAGGTTGTTATCCCTCTGTATAGATAGTTGGTGAGACCCCATCTGTTATACTGCATCCAGTTCTGGAGACCCCATCTCCGCAAGGACATAGACAGGATGGATGCAATCCAGGGGAGGGCAACTAAAATGATGCAGGGTTGGCAAGAGAAGACATACAAGGAGAGACCAAAGGAGCTTAACATATATACCCTTGAGGAAAGGAGGGAGAGGGGGAATATGACTGAATCTTTTAAGTACCTCAGTGGAATCAACAAAGTCCAAGAGGGTAGCATCTTTCAGAGAAAGAGTTGTGCAAGAACAAGGGGACACAATTTAAAGATAGAGGGTGATGGCTCAGGGGCACTATGAGAATGTATCTTTTCACAGAGAGGGTGGTGGACACATGAAACCATCTTCCTGAGGATTTTGTGGGGTCTGAAACAGTGGGAGAATTCAAGAATACATGGGGCAGACTTAAGGCAATTTTTGTGGGGGGGAGGTAGGAAGAAATAGGCTGTTGGTTAACTAGGATCTGCAGCTTATCCAGTTGATAGAGAAATGGGCAGACCAGGTGGGCCAAGTGGTCCTTATCTGCCATCAAAGTCTAAGTTTCAATGTTTGCCTCAGAAACTGCCTCATAGTGAGGGACTGTCATGGAGGGGTAGAGGCACAGTGGAGAAAAATATGGAGTGGCATATTTAACGTAACCAACCTCAGCATGAAAGAAGTAAAGTAGCAGAAAAAAAAGACCATTATGGCTCTCTAGGAATGTGACCAACTTGGTGAGGAGAAATAGGATGGCATTTAGGAGGTATAAGGAAATGCAGAGGAAGACAGAGAGGTAACCTAAGTAAAACATTAGAAAGCAGAAAAGGCAGTGAGAGCAGCAAAGGTGCAGACAGAGGAAATGATAGCCACAGGGGTAATTAAAGGGATAAGACTTTCTTCAGGTACATAAGTGAGTAGAGGAAAGTAAGGGGATGGATTGTGAGGATAAGGAGAGCAGCATGGTGAGACTACAGAGAAGAGGATCAAGAAAAAGCAGGCATATTGAACAGGTATTTCTGCTCTGTCTCCACAGTGGGAGGAGTTGTGATGGACTACCAGAGAGCAGCAGGAAGGGGTTGGGGGGAAGGTGACCCACGTCCATTTCCAAAGGAAAAACTCCTGAGGAAATCATGCAGAAATAGTGGTTGCACCTGACTGGAGTGTGGAGACAAAAATAAGACATCCAAACTGAGAAAACCCCTCACTCACCATCTAGAGCAAACACTGCTCACAATGTGTGCTTGTGCGGAAACTTTTATTCAAGTTTTGTGGACACAACACTCCACATGTTTTAACTTGTTTTGGAATTAGTCCTTTATCAAAATGCATGTGATACAAATGTGAGATGTGTTTTTTATCCTGTAGGTAGGGAAATGAGCAGACTAGGTGGGCCAAGCGGTCCTTATCTGCCGTCAAAGTCTATGTTTCTATGTTTCTATGATATACAAACAATGACATCATCAGCCTTGAACACAATAAAGTTACATCACACAGTGAAGTGAAAACTATATATATATATATATATACACACACACACACAAACATAGTGCATCCCACTTAAACACATACCAGATAAACGCATAGCTCACCATAAATGCATAACATTTCCAAGTCCCAATTTTTTCCCTATGCTTCCTATGTAAAACAGACCTGTTAAACACATATAAGGATCCCTTTAAAGTGCATATTTTTCCCTCAGTTTTGTTGTTCAAATGTGGACTGACTGCCCAATTTTACTGATACTGCTTGAAGCTGCCTTATTAATTAGCAACTAATTGTCTGTTTATGGGCTGCTCTATTAAAATGGTGTTATCAACCACTTCAGCCTTTTAATCATCAAACACAAGTCACAGAAGCACCCTCCCTCACACTGAAATCAAAGCACAAAACCCAAAATTATGTCACGGAAGCACTTTACATGAATTCCAGAAGCACCCTCCCTCACACAGAAATTAAACCAAAGAATGCCACAGCATGTCACAAATCACTTTATCCCAACCAAATAAGCACTAAGTGCTGCTGTCATTTCTTTTCCATACCCAGCTACTGGCACATAACTGCAAGTTGCATTCACCATTAAAGATCTGATAAATGCATAGCCCTCTTAAACATATACTTTTTGCTGGTCTCAATGATATGAGTTTAAGAGGGCTGCACTACATCTCTCTCTCTCTCTCTCTCTCTCTCTCTCTCTCTCTATATATATATATATATATATATATACAGTATATATTCTGAATCCTTCTCTTTTTAAAATCAAATTGTTAAAATCTCCCCCCTTCGCCCAAGCATGAGGGAACACCTTTTCAGTGGCTTTAAAAGTAAACAAATGATCCACTTTATTTCCAGCCTTCTCAATGTGCAGAGCTGTGGCATATGTCTAATCTCCATTTCTAATTGCTCTACAATGTTCCTCCCATTTGGGTTTTAAATTGTTGTTTGGTCTTTCCAATATAGAAAGTACTACATTTGCAATTCACATGGTAAATCACCCCAAAGGATTCACATTTAATGAGTCTTCTTATTGAGAAAGTTCTCTGTATACTGGGGCTAGTAAACTTTTTTTCTTGTACAATTTCCTGGCAGTTCACACATTTTTGGCACTTGAAATGACCCACATATTTGTCTGTCAACCAAGTTTGCTGTGTGGGTCTTGCCTGCCTGCTACCTGCAATGAACTATGTGATCCCTAAGGTTTGCATCTCTCCTATAGGAAATCCTCAGTACATTCGTCTGGTAATGTTTGAGTCCTGCCACCCCCTTACAATGTTCTAGTTCCTGTTTATTATGTCACCTACTTTAGATGCATGCACACTGTATGTTGTTGTAAAGTTCAACTATCCGTAGTCATTTCTGACATTTTGAATTGTATATTGTATTCTTTCTGCTCTCTCAATATTTTTAACATCCTGACATGTCTTTAAAACTGCATCTATGCTGTATCCTCTCTCAGTATTCCTCATACTCAAGTCTGTTGCAGCTCTATCATAGGATTCTGTAATGCTGCAATTCCTCCTTAATCTTAAAAATTGCCCTTTCAGAATGTTTTGGACAATATGGCAGTGGTGGCAGCTGGAGGAAAGGGGGTGGGTATTCAGTTCACATTCCTTCATATGTACATCAGTACTGATGTTACCAGCATTGTCCATCTGTGTGGTGCATAGATCCAAAAATTGTGTTTCGTGTTTACTTGCTGTGTACAAAAAATAAAAGTTGGATTTGAAATGTGTAGATAATCTACAAAGGCTTCAAATTCTGGCAGTGAACCTTTCCATACACTGATTACATCATCTATAAAGTGACAATATAAATTAATGTGGGAAAAGAAGGGATTATAATCTGGATCCCTAACCATTTTGTTCTCCCACTTGCCGATATATATGTTTGCTAGGATGGGGGCAAAGATTGTCCCCATAGCCATGTCTTTTGTTTGTAAAAAAAAATCACCTAAAAAGGTGAAGGCATTCAATTTCAAAACACACTCTGTAAGTTTGAGTAGAAATTGTCAATGGTTCAGTCTGGGTATACCTTAAATTCAAAAAATATGCAAGGCTATATTGAGTGTCCTCCTGTGGGATATTCATGTATGTAGAGTCTACTGTTTATCCATTGTGATGAGATATGAATCTCAGTCCACCACATTATCCTCTGTCAATAAAATGTCAGTTGTGTCTTTGATATAAGAACCCAGACTTTTGACAAAAGGTATTGGCCAACTCAGAGGAGGGGGGTTGTAAACTGTTTGTGGATTTTTGGAAACGTATACGTTGTATCTCTCACTGGGTGCTCCATGGTGAGAAAATTCTTAGTATCAGAATGAATCCATCTATTCTGAAAAGCTAACATAACATATTCATCAATCCTAAATTTAAAATCAGTAGTTGGATCATCATTTAATTTACTGTACAAACTTGAGTTGTCCAGTCGTCTTTTAACCTCACAGATGTAGTGGGCGGTATTTTGGATAACAATTGCCCCACCCTTATCTGCAGGTTTAATGAAAATATTCTGATCATTTTTTAAACTTTCTAAGGCATCTTTCTTCTGCTTTGACATGTTATTATAATGAATGGATGGAAAATTATTAAACAAATCTTCTAGCTCCCTTTCGAATACCTCCTGAAATGTGACTATTGCTGCAGAGGGAGCAGGGTAAAACTTAGATTTATCTCTAAAGTGATGCACATGTTCATTTTCAGTACTTATGGAATCACCAATAACATTACTGTTAGACTCAGGGTCACCCTCATGAGTAGAACAGTGATGTGCTTCTTTTCTAACCCCCAAAATGCAAACATAAATTTCTGCAAAAAATTTGTAAATCAATGAATTTCTGAAATGTGTTAATCTCCATCACAGGTATGAAGGATAAATCTTTATTAAGCACCTCAATTTCAGTGTCAGACAAAGTTCTGTCTGAGACGTTAATTATCTTTCGTAAAGGTTCAATCATGTTTGCTGGGTGGTAATTCTGCTGTTGCTGATGTGGTTTTTGAGGAGGGTGTGTATTCATGGGGGCCTGATGGTACTGTAGTTGTCAATTGATTTGTCCTGGTTTGTCTTTACCTCTGTCTCTTCCCATGCTGCGTCTTCCTCCTCTTCCTCTGTTTCCACCCTTCCATTTGCCTCTCTGATAGGGCAACTGAAAACGCTAATAGATATTCTGTCTTGGGCTTCATCTCGGTATGGGAGCTTCTGTTGTAATTTAAGTTTGTTCTGTATATTTGTCTCCCAATGTAGCTGACTCAGAATCATAATATCCGTATTAAAGTTAAAAGACACTCTCCTTTTCTGTCTGAGAATGCCCTTCGGTTGTTTATTAGATTTTTTCCATATATATTTTTCCCCAGTTGATAGCTATCATAGTCTCTCTTGAATTTAATAAGTTTCTTTGTTTTTTTTTCTTTCTTTTTTCAGATAATAATAAATACATTTCATATGGGAGAAAAATCTTCAAAAGAGTGGCAAATTGGGGCAATTTTCACTGAAGTAAACAATACAGTTGGGATTTAAAAGTTGCCATGTAAGTGGTCATGAGTGAGGCTGCCAACATGCAGATTTGTGGAAATCTAGTGGAAAATATAACAATAAATATAATAAATAAATATGTATTACTTTAAATCTTAAGAACGTGGTCTCGTTGTTGTGGTGAGGAAATAGCCTTAGAAATGTATTTATTGCATTATCTGTTACATTGTAAATACCATGAATTTTTCAGACAGAAATAGATTAATCAGTCTCATACAAATATAACCTATGCTCTCTTAATTTAAAAAATATATAATTTTGTCTGTAAAAAATGAACTAATTGCTTTTGCATTAGTTTTTTTCTTTTTCTTCCTTAGCCTGGAAAAACAACTCTGCAAAATGTAAAGTGATAATTATTTCTATGGTAACTTAGTATATATAGAGAATAATATATGGGGTGGCCTGTGTTACGAGATTTTACACACACCCGAGTTGTGGGATGCTACATAAACCCCGAGGGTGAAGGCCGAGGGGTTTGTGAAAAGCATCCCACAACAAGGGTGTGTGTAAAATCAAGCTTTACACTAGCCACCCCATATTTTATTTTTTATAATTGTTGGCATGCACTTTTTTGCCTCAGCAATTATAGAAAATAAAATAAAGAATGTGGAAAGCAAATTCAGGCAGCCATGGAGCAGTTTATGTGCAGTCCCTAAGTTACAGTACCACATTTATTCAAGGGAAAAAGAAATGGGCTTTTCATTTAAAACATTGATTAGATGTATTTTTTAATTTTTATTTTGAAACTGACTGCCTAGTGGCAGTTGTGGTGAGCTGGTGCATAATTGTTGAGAGGGCTCTCCAGCACGTGACAAGTTTCCTTTTTTTTTTAATTTATTTTAGGGTCAGAGGGAGAGTTTTCTTTTTCACAAAAAGCAACTTACTGCCAAGATCGAGGGGCGAAGTCAGTGGCTAAGAGGTAAGGTACCCTACAGAAGGAAATTCGGTGACTGCCACATGCATGCTCTGAGGGAAACCCAGCACGTGTTTGCTGCTATAACCAGGCCAGCTGGTTATAATGGCAAATTATAACTGGGTTTCCCTATGGGAAAAGTATGGATCAGTAATTATTGTGTTTTTATATCAATACCATATGGTACAACAATAAACTTTACTACTACTGGAAAAATATTTTTAACAGAAAAAGTAAGAGAAAATTAAGATAAAAAAATCAAGCTTGTCTACATTTTCAGTGTGCATTTTACAGACATTATTTTTGTCTTAGAAAAAAGATATGACAAACTACATCTGAAAAATGTGAACTGTGCATGCACATAAAATTATTTTTTTCATATTAATTCTCATTTAGTCATAATTTTATCATTCTAAAATAATTAAATATTTTTCCATCACAGTATCACTAATCTGCAAGTTAGCACCTTAAATGTGTTTTTTTGGGGGGGTGCCAGCATGTGCATAGATGTAGTTATTGTTTCCCACCTCAATTTGAAGCAAGCTATAGCCATGCACATGCTTTGAGCCATGCACATGCCTTAAAACAATTAAGCTTTTCCATATATAGTTCCTTTGTTTGGTGAGGTGTGGGCAGTTAATGCTATTGTTTTTATTTTCCTTTAAGGACAGATCAGTTTTTGTTATAATTACGTATAACTGGTATTAACTGTCTGGAGGTGTGTGTGGGGCGGGAGTAGAGGGGCAGAGGAAACTGTCATGTGTGGATTATTGCATGTCTGATAGGTGGTAATATCAGCATTAATTGCTGGGGAACAGATATGTTTGGTAAGAGTTTCTTGATTGGAAATCCACCATAGTTTTTAGAGTATTGCTATCTTATGATAATTGTGTTTTTAGAAGCAGTATTTTTATTTATTTATTGATAACCAGGATCACAAAAGCCTTTGAACCAGGGGTTCTTTTACAAAGGTTCCAAGTTGAACAAAGATAGGTACAATAATAAAAAACAGAGGTTACAAATCAAGGAGGTTACATTGCAATATGGATCCAATGCAAACATGTTATAAGTTGTGATAAATGCAGGGCAGGCATAAAGGTGCTGATAGTGCAGACTATATAGCAGTCAGAACATTACCTAGTCAATATAAGTGCAAGTAGTGCAAATTAGAACTGGGATGTCGTAGGGTGAGATGGGTAAAAGGAGGGTGGAGAAGAGGAGAGGGGAGGACATGAAAATTTAAAGAGCCTATAGAAAATCTAAAGTGAGTGGAGGGAAGAGAGAGGGGGGGAAGAGAAGAGGAGGAAAGAGAGGAGGGGAGGATCTAAAAACTCAGATAGCCTCAGAAAATATTAGGTGGGAGGAGGGAAGGGGTGACGGAGGTAAAGAAGTAGAAAAGGGGAAGGGGAGGGTTGGGTGAAGAAGTTGGAAGGAGAAGGGACAGGAAGGGGAAGGGGTGAGGAGGGCAGGGGAGATGGAGAGGATGGAGATGATGGGAAGGCAGGAAGGCATTAAGAAAGAGGAGGAAAAAGGGAGAGGGGATTTGAGAGTAACTAGACATGGGGAAATGGGAGGAAGGCATAGTGAGGGAGGATAGGAGGAAGAGAAGGAGGGATTTATGGGAGGGCAGAAGACAAATAGTCAGCTAGGCAGTACAATCACAGCTTCTTAGTGCAAGGAGGTGTTGACACAGTCTGAGTTTGAAAGAACCAAGATTTGGTTCAGCAGTGACATCTGGTGGCAGGCCATTGAGCCATGTGGGTGCTCTGTAACTGAAAGTCCGCTGTACCTGTAAAGTCCCGCAGAAGTAGAAGAGGTACATCTGTTTGGAGGTACTATGCATACAGCGGGGCTTAGGCATCAGCATTATGAGGATCTCAGTAACAGGTGGAGTGAGGCCTAAAGGAATACCCCCAAATTGTGTACTTCTAATTTTGTAGGCTACATATTCCTGATTCATTGGATGGCTCCTTTCTGTATGTTGATGCCTGACATGAGTGTATTATCTTTTCTCATTCATGTAAGTGATGAAAAGTGATAAAAATTAAAGTAAAAAAAAAGTAAGCTGCAGATCCAGGCAGTGACCTACAGGTTGCCTATGGACAGGGTGCTGTCTGTCTCAAAAAAACAGAAAAATCATTGGAATAAAAACTATTTTAATGCACAATTATTTATTTATTTAGTTTTTGTTGACTGGGTAAGTGCACTAGACAAATCCTGCCTATTTTCAGGCATGACCCGGGGGAGGAGGATACAGATGAATGCCAACTGACCTTCAGCCAGATTAAGCTGTTGGTGGTATTTTTAGTGAATGAGGGAAATTTGGCCAGGACACCGGTGAAATTCTCCTACTCTGTAGGCAGTTGGCACTGTCCGTCTGCCTGCAGAGATGGAGGACCTCAGTTCAGAGGACGTTGTGGAGGAGAGTGGATGTGATTTTGGAGCTTCTGAGCTTGTGGAAGAGTCTTCAACGTCTGGAAGAGAAAGTGAGTCTGTAGTAAAGCAAGACCATGTATTGGATTCGGAATCAATTATTTCCACTGAATTAATGGAAATGGAAACCCTTGCAGAACAAAAACTACAAAGTGAGCTGGATACAAAGAAAGCTCAGTTATTAGAGTTGATAAACTAAGCAGAACAGGACTTTCATACCTGTAGACAAAAACTGGAAGCTGAGCTCAACGAAATAAAACATTATGCGGCTAGCCCTATTCAAGATGCAAGTAAGAAATTGCCTTCTTCATTATTGAAAGGAAATCTGCCTATTGAGAATCAACTTACCACGATGCCAGTGGTTATAACAGAAAAAGTTTGTATATAGCTGGATTGGTCCCCCAGAACAGCTTTACAACAAGTAGAATGGCCTTGGGAGGGAGGTCGTTGGATTCCAGATCCACAAATCCCTTTGCCTGGTTCCTCTGTTATGGATGACAAGTCTGGGTCTAGTGCTGAGGTGGCTGAGGGGGTTCCCTCTGTTCAGGATCCTTCCATCAGCAATTTACCTCTGCTGAAATCTTCTGTGACTGTGCGATCTCAATGGCAAGTTGGTGAGCTGGGTGTTAAGCTGTTGGTAGTGATCAAGTTTTGCAACAAAGTAATTCAGCTCCTTTTTGCTCCAAAATAAATTTACAATCTACTGATTCACCTCCTGAGAGTCTGCACAGGGAAAGTGAGTCAAATATGGAAAAGATTATTGAGAAGGATCAAGTAAATGGTGATTTTCTTACTAAAACTGATGCTGGGCCTAAAACCTATGCAGGCTTGTTTTGTAAGCCAGCCGAAGCAGCTAAATGCCGGTTTTTGGTCAGACTTCACTAAAGGGGTAAAGCCCCAGTAGTACCAGGCAGGATCTGGGTTGGGAAAACTTTACTAATGGATTCTTAAGGATTTTTACCTCCGGAAGTATATGCTTTTATTCATCCACCTGGCGAATATTCTTATGACATTAGTTTTGTAACTATGAAATCACTGGGTAAATTCTGGAGGAAGTATTATGAAATTAAGGACACTGAGGTTTGGAAAGACTTTTTAGCTATACCGATTACTAAGCCAACCATCAAAACTGTGACTGTCATTTTCCATAATGAGGGCGTAAATGTGGCCAATATCATATTTTGGTTGGAAAAAAGGTGTTCAGTGTATGATCATCCAAGACCAATAATTGATGACAATGGGTTTTGGACTGGGGGTGGACAATAAGGGTGCAATTACATCAAACTGAGGAAGGCATACAACACCTACCAACTTCATTTTTTGGGGATCGAGACGGGGTATAGTTTTTTATGTGGGTCAGCCTAAGAGCTGCTACAGATGTGGGTCTTTTCCAACATTTGAATACAGCATCTGACCAAGTGAAGTGCTTTCAGTGTGGGATGTTGGGTCACAATGCGGCCCACTGTGTTGCTCCCTCTATCTGTCATTTATGTGGGGACCAAGGTCACTGCTATACTGATTGCCCTTGGGCTACACATGATACCGATTCTTCATCTGATCAAGAGTACTTTTTGTATCAGGCTAGGAAGTCCTTTCCTTCCCAAGAATCTGAACCTGGAAAAAGACGAGGAAGAGGTGGGGAGGGGTACAAAAATGAAAAAGTTACTTTGAGGCCCTTAGGGGTTGGGACCTCATTAGTGGTGAATAATACTGAACTAGAAATCATGGAGGTGTCTCTCCCTCCTTTAAACTTAATTGATACTAGTGAAAGAGAAACACCTTTTGTGACTCCACTTGGTTCTCTGGCAAAAGAGAATTGAGGATGTTTACCCTCTTCCTCTTCAGGTGCACAGAGCCAAGATCTTCTTTTAGCATCTTATGGAGAGAATATGACCCAGGTTTCTGATGCACAGGAACAAAAAAGGCAGCTTTTTCTTCTGAATTGGTGGAGAAAGAAGGTATTGAGATACAGAGGGTGCCCTTATCTCCTTTACCATTAACTAATAGATTTATCCTGTTTTCTACGTGGGGAGACCAAATGGAACAAGAAAGTGCTTTAGTGGATACTGAAGGTGGTCAGGAGAGTGTGGATGTTCAATCATCATGTGTGTAATGTCTCCCGAGAAAAGTGCAGGGTTTATAAACAAAAAAATGCATTACAAGATCGAGTGGGAAAATTATGAAACCCCTCCCTGGTCTATCTTCTATATGAATTGCAAGTTTAAATGTAAATAGTATAAAATCTTCAGTTAAATGTCTCACAACCTTCGGCATGTTATCCCATTTAAAATATGATGTTTATCTATTACAGGATATGAGATTACATAGTTTGAGTGAGGTAGCGCAAGCAACTAAAGACTGGTTTTGGGGTCACTCCTATTGGTCAATGGGAGAAGACACTTATAGTGGGATTGGGGTTTGCTTTTTGACTACAGATGTTCAGGTTTTAAGAGTAATAGATGTGGATCCAGGGAGACTTTTTTATTAGATGTAGTTCTTCATGGTTTACAGTGTCGGTTGATTTCTCTTTATGGTCCTCAGAAGAAGGCACTAAGAATAGCGTTGTTGAAAAAATACAATCCTATCTGTACACAAGCCATCAGATTTTCTTTCGGGGGAGATTTTAATATAAATTTACATCAAAGAACAGAATCAGGAAAACAATATTGCGATAAAGTTTTTTTTAAAACAGTTCTTAGCCAAGCAAATTTGGTGGATGCACATGTTCAAAATGGTTTAAAAGCAAGGCCTACATTTTCCAAAGGGCTTCTAAATTCTAGGATTGATTTTATTTTTATACACAAATCTCTAGTGATTTATAAAGCAACAAATATACCAATAGAAATGTCTGACCATTCTCTGATTGGAATTTGTATAGAAAATCCCCCCAGATGGAAAAGAGGTCCTGGGGTATGGCAGCTTAATTATTCTTTGTTAACAATACCAGATACTGATAGTGACTTAAAATTATTATACAAGACAAATTAACAACAATGGATTTATATGACAATATTGCAGAATGGTGGGAAGATTTTAAATATTGTTTGGGTATTTTCAAGCTTTAGGTAAGAGACAAGTTAAAACTCAGTAGGAGGAATATAATAAACATAGATACTTATTGTGTTCTTTATTATCTTGACAAGAGGAAGATGAAGATGGTTTGACAGAGGAAATTGTGAAAACCAAATGTTTAATGAGTGAATATCAGTACAACAGAATTTCTTCTTTAAATAAAGAACAGATATTTGGAAAGCAAGGGAAAACGGAATTTGTTAACCCCTTTATTGCATGTAAAGATTGTGTGGGGAAGCGTGTATTTGAATATTTAGAGAATTCTTCAGGAGTGAAAGTTTATGATAATATTAATATAATGAACATTCTTGATGATTATACTAAAAAGAAATATGGAGAACAAGTGGAGGATTTAGAATTTCTATCACACCTGTTTAAGGCAGCAAACCTTCCACAGCTTTCACCTAGTTGGCAAAATAAATTAATCGCAAATTTTACTTTGGTAGAATTAGAAACTATTATATTATCTTTAAATAAAAATGTATCCCCTGGTCAGATGGGTTGCCAGGTGAAGTCTATAAAACTTTATGGAGATTAATGTCCACTACATTATTGTCCCTGTATAATTATTTTTTGATGAAGAATTATTTGCCATTACAAATGTATGAAGGATTACTGTTTTTTCTATATAAATCTGGTGAGCATGGCAATATTGAGAACTGGCAGTTTCTTACATTATTAAACGTAGATTTTAAAATATTCTCAACGTTATTAGGGAATAGGCTATCTTTGATTATGCCAGAAGTAATTTATCAAGAACAACATTGTTCAGTGCCTGGAAGACGCATTACGGATGTATTATTGCTGATTAGAGAACTTTTTGATATACAAAATGGGAATAAGAAAGGGGATCATAGCATAGGTTATTTAATTAGTTTGGACCAGGCTAAAGCCTTTGATGAGGTCTCCCATATATATTTACGGGAATGTTTAACTGCTTATGGGTTACCTGAAACTTTTGTTCAGTGGATCAAACTTTGTTATGTTCTTACAAGTGTAAAGTCTTATGGTAATGGATGGATAGGGTCTAGGCATCAGATTTTGAAAGGGGTACATCAGGGGTGTCCACTTAGCCCCCTTTTATATGTATTTTCATTAGACCCTTTATTAAGACTACTGAGTAGGTCTCCTAGAATTAAAGAAATCAATGGGGATTTTGGTATTTTTCCTAAATTATTGGCTTATGCAGATGATCTCTAAATCCATAGTAGCAGCTTGTGATTTGATAAATGAGGTAGGTAAGATAAAAGGGGCACAAATACATTTGAGTAAAACTCATTGCTTATGTATAAGTGGGTTTCCTGTAGAACATGAAGTAGTGGGTGGGTTACCTGTAGTTAGGGTTCCATGTTGAATTTTAGGAATTTATTTTGGGGGTATAAATGTGGCAGAGTACAATTGGCAACAAGCTTTGGCTAGAGGGAATAAATCAGTGGTAAGTTGGAACAAATGGAAAATGTCTAAATTAAAAAGGGTTTATTTGATTAAAACCTTTTTGCTTCCAGTTTTTCTTTGTTTTTAAGTTATGTTTTTCTATTACTGAGAACTTTGGAAACTAAGTTGATGGGTGTTTTTTATAGGTTTTGGGGTAGTCGTTTAAACCCAATTAAATGGAATGTTTAATATTTCGCAAAAGGGAAAGGTGGTGTAAAAATTGTTAATCTAGTTTTATTTTTTTACAGTCTTTTTATATAGTAATATAGTGCCATTAATTAAAGGAGAGATTAATTGTTGGAGTGGCCTGATAAACAGACAAATATCTGGAGTCTTGTCTGAGTGGAGTTCTGATTCATTTTTGCATAAAAATAAGAGACGTCTGAGATTGGCATTTAAATGGGAAGCTGTATTTGACAAAATCAAAAAATGGCAGATAGATTGGTCATTTGTAAAAACAGTTACAAGGAAAGCTTTATATTTAGATGTAATCCAGAGATGTTTTGGGGAATCACCCTTTTTGAATTTTACAGTGGTTCACCAGCAAGATATTTCAGATTACATTATATTACATATCTTAGGATACCTAAGCATATTTGGGACACTGTATGGTTGGGTATTCTCAATAGGGTAAATGTTTGAAGTAACCAAAAGCATAAAAGTCTTCAAGAAAGATATTGTCTGAGGGAGAGTTGTATTGAGGTACTGGAAACTATGTTACATCTGTATTTTTTTTTTGTCCGTATGAGGTAAAATTTTGGGATGTGGTAAAAAAATAGGTGGAAAAATAAGATTTCAGCCCCTCTGACAACAGAGTTGCTTTTTTATGGTATTTCTGAAATATCTATGCCTAAAGAAAGTCTTAGTACATTAAGGTTAATAAATGGGTTGAGATTATAGAGTCCTTCTCCAAGGTCTCCAATTATAAACTTAACTTAAACAAGACTCAAGTTCTCCCCCTCACCCCTTTTGTTACTAGGGAGGATTTCTTCCCGGTGCAAATACAATGGCGCCTAGATAAAATTCAATATCTGGGCATCTGGATAGTGGCCGAATATGAGAGAGGGGCGGAATTTAATCTTGGGGGTATTATATCAGCACTTGAAGGGGATGTCTTAAGGTGGAACAAGCTGCCCTTAAATTTTACTGCTCGAATGAGTCTTATTAAGATGAATATGTTACCCCATTTGTTATACCCGCTGTATTTGGCCCCTTATAGTATCCTGCCCATGTGGTTCAACATAATTAGGAGGTTAATTTCATGCTTCCTGTGGAAAGACAACCCTCCTAGAGTGAAATACAATCACTTGCATTTACCACATAAAAAGGAAGGGGTCCAGCTTCCTGATCTTCAGGTGTATTATGTAGCAGGCCAGTTGGGCTTGATGAGCTAGTGGGCTAAAGAGCTAAACAAGGGGAGCTACATTCCGACTTGGCTTCAACTGGAGAAGCAAGGGCTGAGAGATGTAGGCCTTAATCCCGAAGCAATGGTGTATGCTAAATTGGGGAGCATCTTTAAAAAGAGTCAAGGGAACCCAATGGTAAAGACGGTAGAGGCCTGGTGGTCCTTCTTGTCCCCAGTGCAAAAAGGGGACCAACTGAGGGCGGGTGAACAGCCCATTTTGGGTAAACTAAATTTTGTAATCGGGAATCAGGTGATTAAACAACGATGGGCTCCTCAGTTATCAGGCTTGTGCCTCAGGGAAGTGGCCCATGGTAATAGAGTGGTTCTTCCAGTGCACTGTGATGGAATGCCCTTTTTTCAGAGGTATCAAATTCAGCATATGATTGAGAAAACGTTGAATAGGTTGGGGGAGCTGCGGATACTTTTTTTTCCTGGGGGTTGCTTAGGGAGGTTGATTTAAAAGCCCACCCTCTCTCGCAAATATACAAAGTGTTACTGGATTTTCTTAGCCCATCTTCTGCTAGGAGGGTTACATATTGGGAAGAGCAGATGATCCCTCTGCAAATAAGCTGGGTTGACATTTGGAGAAGCAGCAAGTATGATATTATTCCTAGGTATAAAAATATTAAATTTTTCATTGTCTCTAACTTATATTTTACTCCTGTGAAACTATGTGATAGAAATCTAAGACAGACAGCTGTGTGTTTTAGGTGCGAGGCGGGAGTGGGGGATCTATTGCATGTGTTCTGGGCCTGTAGCAAAATTTACCCACTCTGGGAGGAAATTACAAGATGGATGGATCCAAAGCTAGATTACTCAGAATTTATAGTGCCTGAGATTTGTGTGCTAGGTGACTACTCCCAAATTTCGGGTGCGGCACCTAAATACCACCTCTCTTTGATGACGGCGCTAGTCAAGGCCTTCTTATTAAAGCATTGGAAAGATGATCAAATTTATCATTATGGTCATTGGGTAAAGGATTAATTGGGGATGCTGAACAAAATAAGGAAGCATTTATATTTAGAGGGGAGAGGAGCCCTTTACTTAAAACGCTAGGCAATGTTAGATGCAGCTTATTCCGTGCAGATAACGCATGGGTGAACACAGGCTGTCTGTCGAATAAGGAAGCACAGCTTCTATAGGTCTTTATCCGTGGAGAGATTTTGTTATCTTTCTTTTTTCCATTGCTGGATTCTAATTGGTGAAGAGTAAAGATAACTTGACTTTAGAGAAAGGGAGATTTAGCTGCTTAGTTGAAGTCTGCACACTAGGGAAGGGGGGATGGGGAACTCTCTCTCTCTTCAGGGGACACAGGAGGGTGCCGCCCACAGAAATAAAAGGGTGTGGGACCAGAGGTGGATAAACTTGCTTAGAGCCTATTTCTCCATTGGGCTTTTAGAATACTGCAATTAAGATTTAGGAATATATATATATATTCTGTGTTAGTAGCAAAATAAGCATGAAAATATTATCCATCTGTGGGTGGGCACCTACTGTGCTGTATATAGTTGGCACAGTCAGTTTTGGGCTATGCAACCTAGCTTACTGGGTATTGTTCTGTCTGTTTTGGTGTGATTTTTTTCTTTTGTACTTTGAAAAAGAATAAAGATGGTTAAAAAAATGGTTAATAAATGGCAATTTTGTTTATTGGTTATGGATCAGTAGATGCAGGTTATTATTACAGTAACAATGGATCTCCCCTGAAGAATTATTCTATATGGTAATTTTTGATCTACACCGTTTAAAACATATAGAAGCTTTGCATTTCAGTTCCCTTCATTGGATTAAGTTATGGAATGAGTATGATCTTCTTTAAAAACAAAGTAGATTTGTAATACAGTATTTCTGTTTTGATATGGGATAGGGAGGGAAGGAGATTTAGGGTGTATGTACTGTTTAAAATGCTTTCCTTATTTTTAAGGTTTGGGTACAAAGTTAAAAGGATTATGTATGACAAAATTTCGATTTGTATAATTTTTATGTCTTGTTTAGTTTTTCAAAAAAAAATTTTTGTTATTATTGTATGAATTAATACTTATTTGTGTTTATATCTATTGATTGGTATATATTTTTATATGATTGTGTTTTGATTTTAATAAGAAATTCCCCTACTCTTAGAGTGTGGGGGGGAGAGGGGTTAGTTAGAAGTTATATTTATGTTTAAGGTTACTGTATAAATGAATACTTATTTATGTTTTGTATCTATCTTTCCCTTTTATGGTTTTGGCATTTGTACATATTTTGCTATGATTTTGTTTTGATTTTAATAAAAAATATTCCCTACTCTTTTCGAGAAGTGCCATGGGATCTTTAACATCCACCTGAACTACCACCAGTCCAGGCAGATGGGACCTCGGTTTAACATCTCATCCGAAAGATGGATATTGCTTGATAGGGCTGCAGCACAAAGTATAAAAGTAAGGAAATGAAAATTAGGGTTAAAAGTACACTGAGCCTTATTAATTCACTGGCACTGCATTCCCCAGCACTTTAAAAATCACATGGTACAGTGTTGGTTTTACCCTGACTTTGGCACTGTCTGTATAGGTACAGAAACAACAGTCACACATCAATGACTGGAGATATGGTGCCAATGTTAGAGTAACACCATGGTTGCATCATATGGTCATTCAAACCCCATGGAAAGTGACAGCACAGATGCAACAAGGCATTGTGGAATTTTTACACTAACATTTTGTTTTCCTTCTTTTTATGCTTTATGCTGTAACCCTAATTGTGTATTAACAGATCTTTTTTTTTTAAATGAATGCAAATAAATTAAAAAAAAATCTTTAATCCCTTCTTTAATTTTCAATTCTGTTTTAGATTTTGCCTCCCTCAATATCTTTTCTGCCACTTCAAGTTTACTCTTGTAATATCCCTATTTTTCCCATACTGGTCCTCCTTAAAACTCCTTTTTCTTTTCCCTGATTACTGCCCTCACTTGTTCAACAAACCAAAGGAGCACCTCTTGCCTTTCCCATGTGGTGTTCCTTAGGGATAGGAGATCAATGGGTGTGGACCCTCTACACAAGAGTGGAAGAAGGCAGGATGAGTCAAGGAACTATAGATCAGTCAGCTTGATATCTATAGTGGGAATGATTATGGAGTCTATAGTTATGGAAAAATTAGTGTACTTCCTGGAGGGGAATGGACTCCATTACTCCAGACAATATGGGTTTCTTTTTTTTGCAATTAACATTTTATTGAACATTTAAATACAAATACTTGCGGAGGCGAGGTAGGAATAAAAAACAAAACAGAAAAGGATCACATAAAGGACAATCAGTACAATCCAAAAACAAAGATACCAACAGCCTCCACAAGCCCCCACCCCAGTCCCTCCCACCCCCACCCTTCCGTGACAAGGCACTGCAAATAGATGTCATCTAAAAGGAAAAGAGGCATCACTGCTATAGGTTCGTTATGAGTAAGCTGTTACCAATGGAGACCAGATTTTCTCAAAACGGGGCAACACATTGTTCAATATGGCAATCATTCTCTCAGTCCTGAGGCTCGAAAGAAACTCTGCCAACCATTCGGAATAAGTGATTAAACAGGGGTCCTTCCAATGTCTCAGCACTATTTTTTTAACTATACAAGAAATCATGGTTATGACAATATGGGTTTCTGAGGGAAACATCTTGCAAGGTGAATCTGATCAACTTCTTTGATGGGGTGACTAGGGTGTCCAATGGGGGAAGCAGTTGATATTATATATTTGAAATTCAACAAGGTCTTTGTCTCAGTCCCCTACAAGTGTATGGTCAAGAAGCAAATGGACATAGGTTTGGAGCAGTACCGGGTCACTATAGTGTGGACAAAACTCCACAAGAAGAACCACACTGTCTTAAGCACATATGGAAGCAAAGCAACAGGGGTATTAGAGTGATATGAAAATATCACTATCCCAATTGCTGTGGAATGGAAGACAGAAGTGGGGAAAAGGGTTTTGAGCACTGCTGGTCGAGTGCTTGGTTGAGCCAATCTCATTGTGGTGGGGCCAAGGCACTTGACCCAGCAGTAGGCAAGGGTGGGTGGAGACCAGGGTTAGAAAGCCTGCTCGAGGGAAATTTATTTTACTCCCATCTGTACAGCCATGAGTATGTGCCACAATGTGAATTTTAACTTTCCTCTCTGTCCACACCCCCTTGGAGTTGATTACAATTATTCCTGAGGGTGTGGGGGTTAAGTTCCCCAATGTTGGGAGGTTTGGGGGAGCCCCCCATAAAAATGAAAGAATTCATTGGGTGTGTGCGGTGATTTTATGCGGTTGACATTATGTACTGCTGCTGTGTTGCCACACGCAGTTGTCTGTGCATGGTGTTTCCTTGGAGGGTTTCATCTGCCACATTATGACCCCATGCAGTTTGGAGGAGATATTGGCAACTTGGGTGGAAAACTGACTGAGGGAAAAAACACAAAGGGTAGTGGTTAACAGGGAGTTTTCAGAAATAGAACAGTATCGGAGATCACGTGAGGAGCTAGTGGAGGAAGGACGTCCTGAGCACTGCTCCCAGGCTCTGCTAATTCCATTAAAGCTTTAAAACATCCCCAATTTCAGTGCAGGGTTAGAAACACTTTAATCCGCTTTGTAAATGATACTAGTACCCCTCGAAGAGGTCGGCTGTGCTGATTAGGGGAATTTTCTTTGAAACTTCGTACCGCATCAGAGGGCCTAGATTATGGAGTCGGAAGCCCAGACTCGGACGACGAGTGCCGGCATCAAACGACCGAAACCCCCTTCGCCAATACCAGAGGACCAGGAAGATGGCTCGGGTCTGGAAGGGAAAGGCCAGACAACCCCAGATGATATTTCAGAAATTAAAATGCTCCTATGGGGGCTGGTAGCTGATTTCTCTGCAGTCAAACTGATGCTGAATGCCCTGGCACAATGAATAGGCGATGTGGAGACTAGAGTTGCTTCTCAGGAGCGGAAAGCTTCAGTACACGAGCAAGAATTGGTGGCTCTGCGGAGACAAGTGAAAAAACTTGAAGACCAGGAATCTCATAGTCGAAGAAATAACCTGATTATTGCAGGTCTGCCAGAGTGCTCAGAAGGCTCTGATTGCATAGCTTTCCTGCAGGGTTTATTGTTAAACCTACTGGGTCCAATGCCATTTGGGGATGCCTATAACATTGAAAGAGCACATTGGTCTTTGAGAGAGATGCCCCGCCAGGGGCTCGTCCCAGGGTTGTTATTATGTGCTTTCTGAACTATAGAGAAAAAGCTCATGTTCTCAGCAGAGCAAAAGTACTGAAGAACTTGCAGTGGAATGGGGCTGCTATATGGTTATTCCAAGATCAGACACCTGCCATTCGTGAAAAGCAGAAACAATATTTGGACATTAAGAAAAAGCTACATCTTGCGGGTGTGAAGTTTAGAATGGAACACCCGGCTATCCTGGTGGTAAAGCTGCAGTCTGGAGACCGGAGGTTCCTGACAGCGAAGAATGCTGCTGAAGGACTGTGAGTTGAATTCCCGAATTTGTTTAAGTCTGCACCCTGACTGTATAACAAGAAAGAAGATATCAGATAAGGCTGAGAAACGTTTCCTTTATGCATAAGTAGCTATGGGACAGGATGGAAGGGTAGAGGTTCCCTGCAGCCCCCTTGAGAGGACTCTTTGGTTTCAGGGGGTTCATGAGGGATGTAAGGGGGTTGAGGTTCCCCCCCCTTTTTCTTCCCCCTTTTATTTTTTTTTTCTTATTACAACTCAGGAACGCATGGTCAAGCTGAGATTTTCTGTTAAGGAGAACAAATCATTTACTGGCAATAATGCAAGCTATGCTAGGGTCATTTGTTATTGCAGACCACATTATACAACCTATGTATTGGTTGTAGCCTGGTCTCGATGGGATGTATTCTCTAACTGAGATTTTGTAATAATGGGAATTTGAACATGGTAATGTGTGTATCTATAGTTCTTCCCAGGTTATATGGGACCACTTCACTTTTACAATTCTTATTAATTTTATTAGTTTTTTTCCTACAATTAGAGTTTATAAGATTGGGTCTGAGTGAGAATGTTAATGGGATGTACCACTCTAAATAAAGGAACTTAGCTCTAGCCCTATTGGACACTTGGGGGGACAAGAGGCTTTTTGTTCTTAGCAAAGGATTGGGCAGGCATGGGGGCGCTCTCAGGGGCTGGCTCATCTTGGTTTCGACTTGTGATAGGAGGGTGATCAGAAGATTGGGGATCATGGTAAAATGGGAGAGGGTTGGGGGGTGGGGAAGAGAGAGAATCCAAAAACAGATAGTATCATTTTGGCAGACTATGTTGGGGCGACAGGAAGGGGTATGGTAATATATTATGATGAATACTAACATTATATCTTGGAATGTTAAAGGCCTCAGAGGGAGGAAAAAAAAGGTTAGTAATTATAAAACATATACATCAGCTGGGGGCCCAAATAGCAGTGCTGCAAGAAACCCATTTATTAAAGGAGGAGTTAAGTCTTTTGTAGAGACTCTGGGTGGGCCAAGTTTTAGGAGAAGGGAAGGCGAAAGCTTCAGGGGGTGTAGCAATTTTGATTGCGAAAAATTGTTCGTTCGTGCCCTTGCAAATTAAAGCAAGAGAAGAAGCTGGGGGGTATTTGTCACGGGTACTATTATGGGTAGGTTATTAACAATTGCATCTATGTATGGACCAACCCCTTCTAACCCAGATTTTTTTGCTTCGCTGGAATTAGACTTAGCTACCCTCTCATCTCACCCATTAGTTATAGCAGGTGACTGGAACCTGTGTCCTAATAACTTGTTTGACAGGAATCCACCATCTAAAAAGCCACCTTCTAGAGCACAGGTGGCCTTGACTAGATTTTTAGAGGTCACAGCACTGGTGGACTCCTTCCGGGTGTTTAACCAGGGGGAATGTAACATGACCTTTTATTCAGGGGCACACAAAACTCAGTCGCGCATTGACTTTTTTTTGGTTAATAAAGAGGCCCTCCAGGGAGTTAGGAAAATTTTCACCCATAACAGAATTCTATCCGACCACTCTCCTGTGCAGTTGTCATGGGAGATGGAGTCTGTTCGGATGAAGCCCTTTAGATGGAGGTTAGATGAATCATTATTTCTAGAAGATAATATGATACCCTGATTGGAGGAAGCCCTGCGGGATATTGTCCAGACCCAAATCCCAACTCTTCACAATAAGAGTTTAGTATGACCTACCTGCAAAGTACTGTATGCTGGCATAGCTCAAAGTTATACTGCCAGAAGAAATAGTATGAGAAAGGCAAGGGAGGAATTTATATGGGGTGCTATTAATTCACTTGCCCCTCTAGAGGGCTCTGCAGATGGGGTGGATAGAGAACTAAAGGAACTAAGGGATGAAATGACAGATATTCTTTATGGCAAGCTGGAGGCTTGGCTTGAAAAGCTCCAAGCTAACTATCTTCTTCAAGGAGACATACCTAGTAAACTTCTTGCAAATAGAGTCAAAGAGTGGGAGGCAGCTTGAACGATCCCCTTAATAGAATATCAGGGAGAAGTGATAACAGAGCCCCAGAGAATGGCGGATGCCTTTGTGGATTACTTTGCAGACATCTATCAGAGGGACTCCCTTAGTAATGAGGAGGAGTTGCGGGGGTTTTTGGAGACCATAAGTTTACCCAGACTGGACCATGCACAAGCCCAGGCACTCGCAGCCCCCATATTAGAGTCCGAAATTAGGGAGGCGATTAATGCATTACCTAAGGGCAAAACTCCAGGACCAGATGGCTTATCAGCTCAGTTTTATAAAGTCCACTCTCAAACTCTCTTACCCCTACTGAAGGATTTATTTTCTAATATCATGTTGGAGGGGGTTCCTCACTTACCACTATATCAAGCTTATATTACACTCATCTCTAAGCCAGATAAACCCAAAGAATTACCAGGGAGTTATAGACCTATTGCTTTGATGAATCAGGATCTTAAGCTGTTAACTAAAATATTGGCTAATAGAATTTTAAAGATTGCTCCTGTAATTATTAGCCAAGACCAAGTCAGATTTATGCCAGGTAGGGGGGGGCACATGATGCTCTGAGGAAGCTTCATCACGTACTCTGTGAAGCCTCTAAGTCTCAGTCAGCCATGGCGCTAATCTCATTAGATGCAGAGAAGGCCTTTGACAGGGTCTCCCACTCCTTTCTATTCGCTACTATGGAGAAGATGGGCTTCCCGGAAGGTCTCCTTAGGGGCATTAAGAATCTTTATGCTGCTCCCACGGCTAGGGTTCTTTGCAATGGCTACCTATAGAAAGAATTTTGCCTTGATAATGGGACTAGACAGGGATGTCCCCTTTCACCAATTTTATTTAATATATATCTGGAACCCCTATTAAGAGCGATTCAGGCAGATCCTGCAATACGGGGGATTGTTGTTAAGGGGAGGGAAATGAAGCTTTCGGTTTTTTGCAGATGACATTCTGCTACATCTACAGGACCAGCAAAGAGCTTTAAAAAAACTCTTGAAATTATTAAGAGATTTTCTACGGTTTCGAATTATAGCTTAAATTTGAATAAGACACAGGTTCTCCCCCTTACCCCATTTACTCATCGGGCAGATTTTGAACCTTTGCAAGTGAACTGGGTCCCAAAGGAGATTAAATATCTTGGTATTTGGGTCACTGCTAATCCGGAGGATGGACCGGAAGTAAATATATATAAGGTGCTCTCAGCAGCTAAAGTAGATATAATTAGGTGGAATAAAATTCCCCTGAACTTGACAGCCAGAATTGTCTTTATTAATATGAACCTACCGCCTAGATTTTTATATCCGATATATCTGTCCCTGTACAAATATCCCAAAGGGTTGGTTTATCAAGATACAGAAATTACTTTCAGATTTTTTGTGGAACTCCAAGCCACCTAGGAGGAAACACAATATTTTACGTCTTCCCTATAGTTTGGAAGGGGTCTTCAAATCCCTGATCTTCATTTATATTATGTAGCCGGACAGTTAGCTATAATGGGTCGATGGAATAGGACACAGGAAGAAGAGGGTTATATTCCAACTTGGTTACATATTGAGAGACAAATTTTGAGAGATATGGATATTTCCCCAGTTGTGTTGCTCCATATTAATCCAGAAAGTTTGCCGGAGGGAGGGAAATGTACTCCAATATAATAGTCAGTCTTGGCCTGGTGGGCTCTTTTATCTCTGACCCAGAAAAAACTCCAGAAGGGTTTCAGGGACCAGCCTATTCTGGGCAACCCCAACATGACTATTGGGGGTCGAATAATTAGAAAACACTGGGCCCCTCAATTACTTAACCTTAACTGGGCAGATTTTATTGTAGATGATAGGGTAGTTTTTCCAGCTCATTGTAAAGGTTTTAATTTTTTCAAGAGAATACAGGTTACCAAAATGGTGCAGAAGGTGTTGAGGGAGAACAGAGGCTCCCAGGGGACGGTGTTTATCTGGGATAACCTCAAGGAACTTAACTACTTGCATAAACCTCTTTCACACGCATATAAGGTCCTGCTGGACTTTTTAAGTAGGGATATCTCTGCGAGGGTAGCATATTGGGGAAAAAAAATACTTACATGAGGCCAGATTGGAAAGAAATCTGGAAAAGCTCTAGTTACATACCTATACCCAAATATAGGACCATGCAGTTCTTTATATTTTCTAAAATGTACTATACCCCTTCCAAGCTATGTGCTTGAAGGCTTAGACAGACAGATCTATGTTTTAGATGTGGCTTGAACCCAGTGGATATATTGTATATATTTTGGGACTGTCCTAGGATCCATCCCCTTTGGGTCCAAGTTAAACAAAATATGGACCCCATTTTAAACTACTCTGAATTTATTTTGCCTGAAATCTGTGTATTGGGGGATATGGCCCAAATCTCAGTGTTGCATATTAAATACCATATAGTGTTGATGTCTGCTCTAATTAAAGCTTTTGTTTTGAGGCACTGGAAAAGTGATCATGTCTACTCATATGACCAATGGATAGGGGATCTTTAGAAGACACTTGATAGGATTAAGAGGCAAATGTTCCGTGACAGGAGGAAAGGGACATATGACAAGAGGTGGAGAACCTTGGAGGCAATTTACTCACTTCAGGCCAAAGGCCCCCGGGCACGGATCTGTCTGTCTGAGTGTAGTTAATTTAAGGTCTATTGGTAACGAATAAATCCCTAATAGGGACTTATCTGTTTTTCTTTTCTTTTTATGCCAAGAGAATGGGTATTATTGAATTAAGCTCTTTGTCTGCCAAATGATTGTAGGCAGGGAACTCTCTCTCTTTCCTTGGGACACAGCGGCAAGAGTATACCCCAATTGATTGAAGTATGTAGTGAGTTCAGATCACAGGATTAGGATATTTCCCAAATGATGGCTGTTCTTTATAAGATTTGGCCATTTAAATGTGTAAATCTGATTACTGAAGGGTTAGAGCAATCTTTTAAGACAACTGTGAGGGGTGACTACTGCAGCTGTGTATGTACATAGTTATTAATGTATATAGTTGCCCCACCCAGTTTGGGGGTGGGGACCTGGGGAGTCCTGGGTATCAATGTGTGTCTGTCTGTATCACTAAGAAACTGTCAATAAAGATGGTATTAAAAAAAAAGAAACAGAACAGTAACAAGTGGAGTACCACAGGGGTCAGTGCTAGGGCTGGTACTTTTCCTCGTGTTCATTTGTGACATGGGGAGGGCCTCATGGGCAGGATCTGCCTCTTCCCAGACAACATAAAGATCTTTGCAAAGGTGGACATGGAAGAAGAGATAAGCTAACTCAGGGTAGATCTGAACAGGTTGCAGAGATGCTCAAAGAGCTGGCAGCTGGGCTTCAATGCTAACAAATATGAGGTGATACAAATTTGGAAAAGGAGTCCAAAAGTACAGAATGAAATGGAGGATGCTGGTGGCGGTGGTAGAAAGCAACATGGAGGAAAATAATGTAGAGATTTTGGAGAACCTATAATCAAATGCCCAGTATAATATAGCTGTGTGTAAAGCAAATAGGATGCTGTGATGCACGGGAAGGGGGATAAGCAGTAGAAGCAGGGAGGTGATAATTTTTTGCACAGGTCTCTGGTGGGACAACACCTGGAATACTGGGTAGAGTACAAAACTACACACCTGAGGAGAGAGTGCCTCAAAGTATAAACAGTAAGGTGCAGGGCAACCATGATGGCCCAGGGACTAGGGGCAAGATGCATGAGAAGAATCTGCAGGACTTGAACATCTATACCCACAAGAAAAGGAGGGAAAGGGGTGACATGATGGAAATAAGCACGTACCTGCATTGGATAAATAGGGTGGATATTAAGAAACATTTCTCCTTGAGCACAAACACTGGGACATGGAAACCTTCACTTAAACTCTTGTAGAGTTTGAAGATTCAAAAGGGACATCCACAAGCACTTTTTATGGAAAGAGTGGTGGATAAGTGGAACAAGCTGCTGGGACTGGGGTACAGACCAATCAATGAACAACTTCAAGCAGGGATGGGACAAGCATATGGGATTAGTTAGAAAAGGGGTGGCAGAAATAAAGGTCAGATGGACACTAGGGCCAGTGCAGAGTAATTAGGTAGGGTGGACTAACTGGGTGGGCTTATGGACCTTTTTTTGCCATCATTGTGTAAGTGTCTTCCTAATGTACTTGATGCACTCCCTCATGGCTCCTACCAGTGGATTCTTGAAATCTGTCCATTTTTTTCCACTCCTGACACCTCTTTAGTTTCTTTTAGCCTGTCTTTCAGACTCTCCACCATCATTGCAATGTCTGCTGTCCTACGGTGAGGAACATGGTACTTGTTTTTAAGTGCTGAGCCTCCAGATTAATGTTTAATCTCAAGCAAAACAGGGCTGCACAGTGTGAGCACATGTGCCACAGACTAGGATACAGCAATCAAATGCTAGGAGAAGCCTGGCACCAATTTGCGGCACCACAAAAAAAAAAGGATATCATATGAGTACTTATAGTGTGAGTAAACAGAAAAACTTTATAAACCGAGCACATGTCCCCCACTGTCCAACGCTGTATCAAGCAGCCAGACATCCGCTCTTTGTCATACCTTTTTTCTGGTGCTGCAACTTTGTGCCCGGCATCTTATGGCTTTTGATTAAAGATTAATCTCACAGCATTATGGTCACTTTGGCACTGAAGGCTCCTTAAATTGCAGAAAATTTATATAGCCCTTACTGGACAAGACATGGTTCAGGATTGCATTTTCATAGTTCACTTCATTCCCACTGACTCAGGAAGCTGAGGTCTGTGCTGCCTCCAATAATTATTGTATATTTTGACTTTTGTCCTCTGGGGTTGACAAACACTACTATGTGGAAATTGAAATCCCCCATGAGAAATATTTTGCCTATTACAGATGTCTTCCTAATTTATCCCCCCTCCCCAAGCTGTTGATGATATGCAGTACATTCACTGATCGATTTAGAGGTCAGCAAACCCTGCCAGTCCATAGGCTCCTACCCATAAACTCTGACACTTGCAGCTCTAAGGACTCTACTTTAACTTTGACAGTCCTGTTTCCCCATTATTCTGATGGAATATACTACTACCCTCCTCCCCTTTTATTCTCCCTATCCCTCCAGAACAGGGCAGAGTCAGGGATTCTGAGGTCATAGCTACTATTTTGCCAGTAGAAGTCCCATCTAATTCATTAAACTTCAGGTATTTGGATTAGAGTTGATATGGATTTGTCACTCTACCAACTCACCATACTGTTCTTTGGATTTGAATTGGATTCAGTGAAATATTGATTTAGCCTACAAAATGCACAGTTAAAAGGTAAGCTCTGATGCTTGCATCCTACATCAGCTTTTACTTAAGCAAGAATTAGCAAAAGAAGTACAGAAATACTACTGACAGTGCACAGGTCAAGTTAAAAAGCACAAGTGAGAGTGTCAGGGTCTGAACAGTAACACAGTTTGGAGCTGGACATCTATCAACTAGCATGAGAACATATAAAAAAAGTCAATTGCTTACATTTTGTTGACATATACAGTGCCTTGTTTTCTTAGTATAGTTGCAAATTAAATTGAAAATGCCACTAGTGTTTTCTAACAGTGACAGAAAACAATTTGTATTCAGACTCCTTGATATGAGAGAGTCAATCAAGGCCATAGAAGTAAAGGGGCACCTGAAGGAAATACAAGGACTGGACGTGTGGTATATGTTCCTGGAGACAGGCACTGGGGCCAATGTCTATACAGGGTGGTATACTGACATGCAGCACAGGAAGAGGAGTTAGATAAAGCACTTGGGGAAGCCATCATTAGGTTGGCAAGTAAGAAGAAGGTGCTACTAGTTGGGGACTTCAAACTGCCATATGGATTGAAACCTTCCAACTGCAGTTTCTGCAAGGAGCAGACCCATACTTGACTCCCTACAAGTAGTGGTGGGCGAAGTGGGCTCAATCCCCTCCGCAAAGTGATTCGTGTAGCAAAGGTGGATTTGTGGAGTGCTCCGCAACATGAAGAGGAGTACTTCGCATTATAATGAGTAACACGAAGTCCATTGAAAACAGTGACTTCCCATTACTCTGCCTTCCCAGACCACTTCTCCACCAAATATTAAGGTGAAGTGCATTAAGAACAATGCACTTCTCCTTACTTCGCCTTCTTTTTGAGCTCCAAAAGCGAATTTTGCAGTGATTCAAGGAATTTCAGATCACATGGGCTCTATATTGATCTGCACAGCCTCAGTTCGGGGTAGTATGTGTAGGAAAGAGTAGGAGACAGTGTGCTCTGAGAGCTGTCTGTGATTGAAACCTTCTAAAAGCTGTTAAAAAAGAATTGTTGCATTTTTTTGGGGGCTCAAACTTTAGTTCATCGATTGTAGGAAACCCTCCTGTGCTCATATCATCAAGCATTTTTGTTTTTGTGTGGATTTTGAATGTTAATGTACAATATTGAGTGTGTGTAGTGAAAGACAGTGAAAGTGTGCTTTGGGGAAGGGGCATATCTGAGGAGTAGGTAGATTTAAGTTGGAGAAAATAGTGATTTCTTTGTTTTTGGTTATATTTTTGTTATATAACTGACTGTGTTAATGTACACACAGTAATATTGTCTGTAATTGTTGACATTTTCTTGCTGATTGTGTGTTGTGTGGATCTGGTGCAGCAGTTCATAATTTCAGGTTGTTTATATTATAATACGTGGCATATTACTGAACTTTTCAATTTGCTATGCATTACTCATTCAGCATTGTAGACAAACTGTTCTATGTGTGAGTGTGTGTGTGCGGTGTTGCGTGACATCAAATAATACCCCTTTTATTGTGCCACAGACTAGTGTAATTGCAGGCGAAGCAGTGTGAACCTGCTATCCACTGCAGCTGCCTGATTTTGTACAGCGATCTTGGTATCCATTCTTTGTTTCGCTGCTTGTACTGCCGTAAAAATCAGCTGTCAGTGCTCCCTCCCCACCTCCACCAGCAAAAGGCAATTTTTACCAGATTGGATTGTTTTTGTGACCTCATCAGCACCACTGGTTACTGAAGTTGTTTTCATTGCCTGACAGACTAGTCTCTTTTCTGTTGCTGAAGCTACAGTTGTTTTTTTGGCTTCACATCCAGCATCACCCAAATCACAGTGTAAACGTATCAAAATCGAAATTTGGTTATAATATTGTGGTTGATCCCCCAAAATGCCCACAAAGAGATGTGCAAGCAAAGCTGTTTCTCACCATGGCAATGCTGGCAGTAAGCTAGTCTGTGGATGTGGTAATACACAGATGCAGGAGTGCATTGCTGATGTGAGGAAAGGTATTTCTCCTGCAATGTTTTTTACAGCCCAATCAGTAGCTTCACTCATAGTTGGAGGAGATGATGTTTTCCCAGCTGGTGGTGTTAGTGTTACTGGTATTAGTTGTGGTGGTAGTATTAGTATTGATGTGTCAAGTTTGAATTCCGACCAGTGTACCGTATCCAAAAATATTGAGTGTGAAGCAGTGCAAGTGAGTGGCAGTGTAGATGATGTCATACTTCCCAGTAACATCCCAGTAAATGAACCTGAGGATTCTGATAATCATGTCAAAGATAGCATGCAATGTGATATTCCGTCCACTATGGCAGTTAATGTAACGCATTTTCCATGCAGTGATTCACAGTGTGGTAAAAAAATATCAGGTGATGATGGTGTAGATGCTGATGATGAATGTGATGATGACAATGATGTTGCTGTTGTTGCAACATGCAGTCCACATGCTAGCATACAAGCAGATGTGGATGTGTGTGACATTGATGAATATGATGATGATGTAATTGACCCCAGTTGAGAACCAGAGAAAAAGAAATTCAAAGTGTCTGTGTCTTAGTCTGTTTGCAGGAATCCCCCCCACCGTTAAAAAGTTGTGATTTATTGGTTTTAGTTGATGATGATAACTCAGTAATAAATATGACAGGTAGTCGTGGTGGTCAGTTGCAGTCCAGGTGTACAGTGCCTGAAACATCATGTACCCCCCTACTTCAGTGCTTAAAATAACAGACTTAAATAAGCTACATCATGGACATGTTAAAAGCAGAGCATCACAATCCCTTGTTGGGATTTTTTTGTTCAAGATGCAAATGATGAGTCAGTTGCAATCTGCTAGGTTTGCCATGTGCGTGTGAGTTGAGGTAAAAAGGGGAGCCATCTGGGCACAGGAGGACAGCATATGCATCTTAAGAATAGGCACTTGGCACTGTGGACCCAGCACAAGCTGGCAGCTAATACCACAGTGGGGCATTCACCCTCATCTCCGGCAACCATAGTGAGCAAGTTATCCCCTTCCATGACTGTTAAGTCCAGTAGTAAATTAAACGTGTGCAATACTGAGGTAATAAGAGCAGAGGATTACTACAGGGATGATGAGATGGAGAATCATGACTTTGGAATGTTGTCCAGTGCTGGTGAGAGTAGCAGTTTTTGTGGTGGTGGTGGTGGTGGTGGTGAATGCAGTATGTCTAGTGCAAGTGGTACATGAACTCTGGTTGGCAAATCTGGCAAAATAACTGCATTTATGGGTTTGTCATCATCACCTGTGCAACTGTCTTCATCAAAGGTCCACACTCCACCCCCCGCCAATGCCATTCATCACAGAACACAACACAACCATTTGTGATCCTTGATGTGGGCTGACTTAAACGTTTTACATGGGGTGTGCAAATTGCTACGCATTACTCGTTCAGCATTGTAGACAAACTGTTCTATGTGTGAGTGTGTGTGCCGTGTTGCATGACATCAAATAATACCCCTTTTATTGTGCCACAGACTAGTGTAATTAAATAAATAGTGTAACAGTGGGGCTTTCCCCCTCGACTCCAGCAACCATAGCGAGCAAGTTATCCCTTTCCATGACTGTTCCAGTAGTAAATTAAATGTGTGCAATACTGAGGTAATATGAGCTGGGGATTACTACAGGGATGATGAGGTGGAGGACCATAATGACTTTGAAATGTTGTCCAGTGCTGAAATGCATGGAATGCTGAACGAGTAATGCATAGCAAATGCACACCCCATGTAAAACGTTTGTCAGCCCACGTTACACAGTGTTTTGCACATAAGCTGAAATACCGCCCCCCCCCAAATCATACAGTGTCACATGAACTTAATGCTGCTGTAGCAGAAATGCTGCCAATTGATCTTTTGCCCTTCCCCTTTGTGGAGAATTCTGGGTTTCAGCGGTTTGCTGCACGTGCCTGTTCAAAATGGAAAGTCCCATCCAGGACATACTTTTCTACCTGTGCTGTCCCTGAGTTGTTCCACAATGTGTCTGACTCAGTAAGACATGCCCTTCAACATTCCTCCTCTCCATTCATCCATTTATGTATGGATATGTGGACAAGTGGCAAAACAGTGGGGATTTCATATTTGTGTATAACTGCACACTGGGCGCAGGTGCCGGGGGTTGTTTCTGATGTCGATAGTGTGAATAATCAGTGCAGTAAGGTAGATTGTCACAGTAGTAATCTTCCAGGAATTCGACAGCATGCAATGATTGCTATGCACAATATGACAGTTCACACACTGGTGAGAACATGTTGGACATGGTACTGACTGAAATTGACAAATGGCTAAACCCTCTGTCCCTGAGAGCTGGGTTCATAGCAAGTGACAATGGGTCAAATGTGGAGAAATGCATCATGAATGGTGTTTTTTTTTCGTGTTCAGTGCATGGCCCACTGTTTAAATCTTGTGGTGCAGGAGTTTCTACAGCACCCTGATGTAAAGGAAATGCTGACCGTTGCACGACGTATCTACTCTCACTTTTCAAGATCTGGAAAGGCCTATGACCAACTGTAGCAATTACAGATACAAAACAGCCTGCCTCAGCATCGCTTGAAGCTGGAAGTTGTCACTCAATGGAACTCCACTTTATACATGACAGAGAGGTTTTATGAACAATACTAAGCCATCTCAGAATATCTTGTGATGCACACTAGCCATGACAGTCCTGGGGCCTCCATGTCTATGACGACTGAACAGTGGTGGCTCATGGACTCTGTAATAACAATTTTGCAGCCTTTTGAACATGCCACACAGGCAGTGAGTGATGAGTCTGCCTCCATTAGCCAATCAATTCTACTGCTGTGGGTGCTGAGGCAAACAATGGTGAAAGTACAGCATGGCCTTGATGTTGCCAGAGACAGTGGTAGCAGTATGTTGCTGCAACACATGCTGACAGTATTCGACCAGAATAATCACGTTGTGAGCATTCAACGTAGTGACAACTTTGCCATAGCAACAATGCTGGACCCACGATACAAACGTGGAATTGCATCAGTACTGGCAGGAGGGCCAGAACAGGCAAAAAAACATCAGTGGTCAACTGGTGCACTTGGTTCGTGGGGCACAGAAGTTATGTGCCAAGGTCAGCAAACCCCAGCAGCATAATTCGGCTAAAGGTGTACCTGTAGGACTATCAAGCATATCCTGCAAGGGAAAGGGGACAGCAGTTCCAGGTGGTCTGTCATCCAACGTGGCTGGTTCAACCCGCTTTGGGAGGCTTTATCCCAAGTGGGTATTATTTGTGATATAAATGATTCGAGACAACAGGATGATGCATCAACAACTGGACTTAGTGTGGCTCAGAAAATGGTTGAGTCATATTTGTCTGAAAACAGGCATCTGACAATAACTGAAAATCCTCTTTTGTACTGGAGTGGAAAGGTAAGTGAATCACCAGAGCTGACTGCAGTGACACTGAAGTACCTCACATACCCACCCTCCAGTGTAAGTGTTGAGAGGGTATTCAGCTCAGCAGGTGCAATAGTCAGGGATTGTCAGACAAACCTGTCTCCTGAAAATGTTAACTTGCTAACATTCATTAAAATGAATCCAGAATCTGGATCCCTAACCATTTTGTTCTCCCACTTGTCGACATATATGTTTGCTAGGCTGGGTGCAAAGATTGCCCCATAGCCATGCCTTTTGTTTGTAAGAAAAAATCACCTAAAAAGGTGAAGGCATTCAATTTTAAAACACACTCTGTAAGTTTGCGTAGAAATTGTCAATGGTTCAGTCTGGGTGTCCCTTAAGTTCAAAAAATATGCAAGGTTATTGAGAGCATCCTCCTGTGGTATATTCATGTATAGAGATTCTACTGTACATCCATTGTGATGAGATATAAATCTCGGTCCACCGCATTATTCTCTGTCAGTAAAATGTCAATTGTGCCTTTGATATAAGAACCCAGAATTTCGACAAAAGGTATTGGCCAACCCAGGGGGAGGGGGGTTGTAAACTGTTTGTGGATTTTTTGAAATGTATAGTTCGTATCTCTCACTGGGTGCTCCACAGTGAGAAAATTCTTAGTATCAGAATCAATCCATCCATTCTGAAACGCAAACATAACATATTCATCAGTCCTAAATTGGAAATCAGTAGTTGGATTATCATTTAATTTACTGTACAAACTTGAGTTGTTCAGTTGTCTTTTAACCTCAGAGATATAGTGGGCGGTATTTTGGATATCAAGTGCCCCACCCTTATCTGCTGGTTTAATGAAAATATTCTGATCATTCTTTAAACTTTCTAAGGCATTTTTGTCCTGCTTTGACATGTTGTAATGAATGGATGGCAAATTACTAAACAAATCTTCTAGCTCCCTTTCAAATACCTCCTGAAATGTGACTATTGCTGCAGAGAGAGCAGGGTAAAACTTAGATTTGCCTCTAAAGTGATGCACATGTTCATTTTCAGTACTTACGGAATCACCAGTAACATTACTGCTAGACTCAGGGTCACCCTCATAAGTTGAACAGTGCTGTGCTTCCCCCCTCCCCCCCCCACCAAATGTAAACATAAATTTCTGCAAAAACTTTGTAAATCAATGAATTTCTCAAATGAGTTAATCTCCATCGTGGGTACGAAGGATAAATCTTTGTTAAGCACCTCAATTTCAATATCAGACAAAGTTCTGTCAGAGAGGTTAATTACCTTTTGTAAAGGTCTGAGCATTTTTGCTGGGTGGTAATTCTGCTGTTGCTGATGTGGTTTTTGTGGAGGGTGGTATTCATGGTGACCTGATGGCTATTGTTGTTGTCAGTTGATTTGTTCTGGTTTGTCTGTACCTGTGTCTCTTCCCATGCTGCATCTTCCTCCTCTTCCTCTGTTTCCACCTTTCCATCTGCTTCTCTGATAGGGAAACTGAAAATGCTGATAGATATTCTGTCTTGGGCTTCATCTCGGTATTGGAGCTTCTGTTGTAATTTCAGTTTGTTCGATATATTTGTCTCCCAATGCAGCTGACTCAGAATTGCTAATATCCATATTAAAGTTAAAATTCACTCTCCTTTCCTGTCGGAGAATGCCCTTAGGTTGTTTATTAGATTTTTTTCCACATATATTTTTCCCCCAGTTGATAGTTACCATAGTCTGTCTTGAATTTAATGAGTTTCTTTTTTTTTTGTTTCTTTTTCAGATAATAATAATAAATAAATTTCATATGGGAAAAAATCTTCGAAAGTGCAGAAAATTGGGGCAATGTTCACACAAGTAACAGCACAGCAGAATGAAAACTGTAGAAAATTGTGGCACTATTTCATGAAAATTGCCACAATTTGCAGCACTGCCTCAGTGGGACAAAACCATTGGCCCTTGTAAAGAAAATTCAGAACCTTTCCTGGCCACTTTTTGGGCCAAATAACATCAGAATCATGTCCCTCAGCCCCTGTTTAGGTAAACATCTGTTGTTGTTTACCTAATAAATGGAATTTTTCTCCTTTTTACTGCCTCTAAGGGGGAAGAGACATGTTTTATTTTAGAAAAAATTTTTCTGCTGACATCAGGGTTTCCAATCTACATGTCAGTGGTAGAAGTACACCCCCCACTTGCCACTGTGGAACACTGGGTAGCCCACTCCTAGTGTCCAAAATGTTTATTTTAAAAAATATGCTTCTGCCAACATTAGGGTGCCCAATCCCTGTGTCAGCAGTAAAAATCCACCCCTCTGCCCTCTGCCAGTGTGATACATTGGGGAGCCCACTCTCAGTATACCAAAATATTTCTTTTAATTTTTCTGCCAACAGCAGGGTGCCCAATCCCGTGTCGGCAAAACCCCCCAATCCTTACAGTGTGGGACACTGGGTAGCCCACATGCAGCATCCCGAGTTATGTCCTCCACAACCCAATACTCTGGGACATGGGGGAACCCACCTCCAGTGTCCCAAAATATTGTTTGTTTCTGTGAAAAAAGAAAACAGTCCCCTAATGTTTTTTTTAAACAACCTGAAAAGAAGAAAACAGTCCCTCATCATCTCCCCTGTCCCCTCCCCCATCCTGACCCTCCCAATGAGCAACACACCACCCCACACACACCCTTGCCCTATACTTACCACCAGAGACCATTGGCTGCAATCTTCTGTTGACCGGGACACGTCTGCACTCTTCAAAGCTGAACTGTGAACTGAAGAATCAAGGTAAGTGTTGTATAATTGCTGTCTATGGCATTTTGAACCTATGTTGATATCTTGGCCATGTTTCAGAATTTTTACACCACATTTTCAAAATGGACTTTTTGGGACCCCACCTCATGATCACTGTCATTGTCTCGTAAAGCAGACCCATAAGGTGATTTTGTGGTTGCTGTGCAAAATCACCTTTTGGGACTGAGTAATGAAATAACAGTGTCAGTGTTCATGAGGCGGGGTCCCAAAAAGCCCATGTTGAAAATCTGGTGTAAAAATTCTGAATAACGTCTGAGTTATGCGTACTCGTTGACATTTTTCTAAGCTTGCTCATAACTTAGGCAATTTTTAGTATTTTCCAAATTTTCATCATTGCCATTATTTCACCCCACCTCGTAAACAGTACAGCTATAATTTTTCACATCCTGCCCAAAACATGTTTTCGCACCTGTGGCATAGAATGTCGTAGTCGCTGTGTGAAATAACTTTTCGGGACTAATGAATGAAATTACAGTGCCAATATTCATTAGGTGGGGTTGCAAAAAGGTCTTGTTGAAAATTTGGTGAAATAATTCTTAAAAATGTCTGAGTTACATGTGTCTATTGAATTTATTCTACGCACATGTATAACTTCTGTACTTTTCAATATTTTGCATCCAAATTTTCAACATAGCCATTTTTTCACACCACCTCATGAACAGTACAGCCGTCATTTTCCACATCCTGCCTGAAATGTGTTTTAGTGTCTGTGGTGCAGAGTGGCATTGCAGTTGTGCATAATTACACTTTGCCTTACATTACACAATTTCTCTGTACTGGGTTACATGAGGTGGGGTAATAAGATAGCTATGCTGACAATGTGGTCACTGTTGTTTGACACATGGAATCACAGGGCCCATAGGGCCTTGCACTAAAAAAGGATACCATTATACTATCTCAAAAAGAAGGGAAATTAATTGCAAAAAAACCTCTGTTAATGCATTAGTTAGGGTTTCTATTACAGCAACAAAAGTCTGGAAATTCAGTGTTAGAGTTACAAACCCAACCACCCCCCACCCTCCACACACCAGCAGGTGTCAGGGTTGTTGGGGCTAACTGTCACCCCATTCTCCTATACTGTACCATCTCAGCTTGTTTACACATAGAATGGGGTGAGAGTTAGGGCCGATGACCCTAAGGCATATCCCAACACCTGCTGGTGTGTGGAAATTGGGGGTTGGGGTGGGATTGTAGGGTTAGGAACCCTAACACCAAATTTCCAGACTTTTGTCCTGTAATAGAAACCCTAAATGATGCATTAATGGATCTTTTGGGGAAAAAAAGGGTGCACGCTTTCATTACTGTCATAGTGTTCTCACTTGCGTTTCCATAACCATTTGCGTTAGCGTTCCCATCTACGCCACTGTGTGTGTTACCCTTTGCATTTTCATTTGCGCTTGCATTTGCATTACTGTTACCATTTGCGTTTCCATTACTGTTTCTGCTTGTGTTTTGTTTTACATCCCCATATGCATTACCATTTGTGTTTGTGTACATGCTTCCTTTTGCATTTGCATTTACTTTGCCATCATCGTTGCTGTTACCATTAGCATTTGCATTTCCTATTGCAGTACCATGACCATGCACATTACCATTTGCATTTCCATACACTCTTGCATTTGCATTTCCATTTGCATTACTGTTCTCATGTACGCCACCGTGTGTGTTACCCTTTGTGTTTTCATTTGCGCTTATGTTTGCATTACTGTTAACATTTGCGTTCCCATTACTGTTTTTGTTTGTGTTTTGCTTTACGTCACTGTGTGCATTACCATTTGTGTTTGTGTATACACTTCCATTTGCGTTTCCTTTGGCATCATTGTTGCTGGTAACGTTAGCATTTGTGTTTCCTATTGCGGTACCATGACCGTGCGTGTTACCATTTGCATTTCCATATGCACTTGCATTTTCGTTTGCACTTGCATTTGCATAACTGTTAACATTTCCATTTCCATTACTGTTTTTGTTTGCATTTCCTTTTGTGTCACCATGTGCATTTCCATTTGTATTTGCTTACGTGCTTCTGTTTGCGTTTCTGTTTGTGTTTCCTTTGGTGTCATCATTGCTTTTACCATAAGTGTTTGCATTTCCAATTATGTTACTGTGCCCATGTGCATTACAATTTGCATCTCCATACACACTTGCATTTGCATTTCTGTTTTCATTAATATTTGCACTTGTGTTTGTATTACCGTTTGCATTATCATTTATGTTTGTGCTCACCATGTGCATTAGCGTTTGCATTTGCATTGTCATTACTTCACTATTTATAGTGCACATTCTCAAAAAGAAGGGAAATTCATGGCAAAAACTCTGTTTAATGCATCAGTTAGGGTAGTTCCACAGCAACAAAAGTGCGGAAATTCGATGTTAGGATTCCCACCCCTTGCACCCACCCCACCCCGCCCCACCAACAGGAATCGGAGTGTGCATTGGGGTTGTCAGTCCTAACTCTCACTCCATTCTCCTATACTGCACCACATCAGCTTGTTTGCTTATGGGATGGGGTGTGAGTTAGGACCCACCCACTTGACCTTGGTACCCACCCTGCTCAAACCTCATTGGGCTCAATTACTTGGGACCTCCCCGGAGCTCCCTCTCCCTCTCCTTGCTTCACCTCCATGGGATGACTACTGCCCTACTGATCCTTTCAGTTATTCTCTACACATCCTCTAAGCACTATGGCTCTGCCTCTTCTACCTCTTCATCTCATTCTCTTTTGCTCCCTGCTTCCACTGTTTTTCCTGCCTGGAGCTAGATACCCCTCTCTTCCTCTAGGCTACAGGATTGACCTTAGCTACACCCACTCTGGTACCCTTCTAACTGAGCTTGTCTATACTCCCCCTCTCTCCAATGGGGATGGCTGGCAACACCCAAAGAACCATGATAGGGTGGTGTTTGTTTGCTTGTTCCCATTCTCATCACTGGCCCATTGGCAGTTCATCTTCAGGGGTGGTGATTGGCTTACCCAACCTGGCAAGCCTTATAGATGTACTAGGACCAGGATTCTTAAACTAACTATCACTGCCCTAGCAAAGATATTTCTTCTGTTTCTGTTATGCTCGGGTAACATTGAGTTAAATCCTGGTCATAGCTCTACCATTGCAACCCCTCAGATGCTGCTCATCTTAAAGGCATGAGTTTCTGGCATGTCAGTGTCTGCAGCCTCCTAAAAAAGTTCTCCATGATTCAGGCTTGGGTCAGCCATACTCAGCTAGATGTTCTGGAAGTTTCCGAATCTTGGCTTAGGTCAGCCTCTCAGGACAGGGAGATTAGTATTCCTTCCTACCAGTTATTCAGAATAGACAGGTCTACTAGGGGAGGTGGTGTGGTGGTGTACATTAAGGAAAGGTTTACAACACCCTTACTGGATTCTACTTCTGTCAAAATGAATTTAAGTGTTTGATCCTGAAGATGGATTTATCTACTTCCCTTTCCCTCTGAGTGAGTGGTTGCTATAGACCCCCATCTGCTGGTACACTCCTTCTTATACATCTTGGCTCTATTATGGAGAAAGAGAACCTTGAAAATATAATTCTAGGAGACCTTAATTTTGACTGGTTATCGAAGTCTGCTTTACCTTTAAACACTTTCTGTGATTCCCGTGGGTTGGTGCAACTAATTCATAAACTCACACGTTAAAACAAAAAGAACATGAGCAACAGCACACTGCTGGATGTTATTTTAGTCAATAAGCCTCATCTCTTCTCACATGCTGAAATCTTCTTTGCTGATGTCAGTGACCATTGCTTCACTGCTGCGGTCAGATCACTGCATCATGCAGGACCTACAGCTAAATTTCTTACAAAAAGGTCTTGTCGTAACTTTGATGTGGCTGCCTATGTCTATGAGTTGGAACACTCGCCACATTGGCAAGACTTCCACTTAGCTAACATGGTTAACTCAGGCATATGAAATTTTCCATTATATGCTTGTTGGGGCCCTAAATATGTATGCCCCATGGTAAAAAATCATGTAAAAATTAAAACATGTTGGTTCTCTGCCGAGCTGAAAGTTGCATTGCTTGGTAGGGATAAGTTGTGGAAAAAAGCTTGTTGTACTAAGCTTGACTCAGACTGGTGTCAATTCAGAAGGGCATGCAATGCTTGTAAGAAAATGGTCAGGGATGCTAAGGCAGCATTATATTTTGTTGAACTGGATTCTGCAGCAAAGTGCTCCTCCAAATTCTGAAGGACAATCAAGGACACGTCCAGATATACATCTGGTAATTCCTTGCCACCTAAGATTGCAACTGGGAGTACTACTATCAATGATAAACTGGGAATCCTAGATGCATTTAACAATCATTTTGCCACAGCTGGTCTAGCTTTTGACAATTCCTCTGCGTCCCTAGTCGGCTCCCAATTAAGTGTCTCATGATCAGACTCTCCTGCCTCAGTACCTTGCTTCTCGTTCCACCCGGTCTCTCTGAAAGAGATTGAAGACCTCATGCTCCAACTGGATATTAAGAAAAGTGCTAGTGCTGATTCTGTGGATCCTTATTTCCTTAAAAATTGCGTATCATGTCCTAGCTGTTCCTATCACCCACTTATTTAACTTATCATTGTCCCAAGGGCTTATTCCCCAGATCTGGAAAATTGCTCATGTCATCCCCTTGTTTAAATCAGGGGATCCTTGTGACCTTAACAATTATAGACCAATTTCCCTCCTTTCAACTTTGTCAAAACTTCTGGAAAGATTGTTAGCAACCAACTAAGGGACTACCTCAAATCCAATAATCTACTAAACCCTATGCAATCTGGCTTTAGAAGTAAACACAGCACTATTTCTGCCCTTGCCAAAGTAACAAATGATTGGTACCAAGAACTGGACAGCAGAAACTTTGTCTGTGCTGTATTTCTAGACTTTAGTGAGGCTTTTGATATAATGGATCATAGCCTGCTTCTCTCTTGTCTTAAGAGTATAGGCCTGGACTCAGTTTCTTTGCATTGGTTTACTGAGTACCTTGTAGGATGACATCAACAAATTAAGGCTGAGGGTGAGCTATCCCCACTCAAATCTCTACTGAGGGGAGTACCACAAGGATCCATACTTGGTCCCTTACTGTTCGCTATGTTAATAACATTGATGAGAGTGTTAACGAGGCCAACATACACCTGTTTGCTGATGACACGGTTGTATATATAAGTCGTCTGACACCTGAAGCCACTAGTGCTGACCTCCAGGAGGAATTTAACCAGCTCCAGAACCAGCTCCTCCATAAAAAAACTTCTTCTAAATGCTAAAAAAACAAAAGCAATGTTGTTCTCGCCCTATAGCCGTGTGTTGAATCCAGTCATCTCTGGCGCACTACCTCAGATTATCACAATTCCTGGAGAGAAACTGGAGTTTGTCTCAAAGTTTAAATACCTAGGTGTGTGGTTAGATCATAATCTATCATTCACTGAGCATGTCGAGGACCTTGTAAAGAAGTTAAGGCAAAGGCTAAGGCTATTCTTTAGAATTAACCAGTTTCTTACTAGAGATGCAAAAGTGCACCTTGTCCAAACTACTTTTCTTTTGCTGATCGAAAATGCAGATTTCCTTTACAGTCAATGTCCCAAAGCCTCACTTGCAAAGTTGGATACGCTTTACCACAGGGCCTTCTAGTTTATTACCAGTCTCCCCATCTCTACCCATCATTGTTCCTTGTACAAAGCCATAGGGTGGTCCTCTGTTATGTTTAGGTGTAATAGAAACACAGTCCTTTGGACTTATATAGTCTTTTTGAAGTGGCTTCCACAATATATAATAGACTGTTTCCCACTAAATGAGCCAGGAATGTATGCCCTAAGAAGTGCATCCTACATCACATTATGTATCCCCAAGGCTTCCTCTCACTATGGCAGAGTGGGCATTAGTTTCCTGTTACCAACATTGTTGAACAAAGTACAAAAATTATTGAAATTAAGCTGCCTCAGCAGTATGAATGCTGTTAAATCCTCTATATGCTCGGTATGTGTGTGAGTCATGCAATTGCTATCCCAGGCACTAATTTTAGTCTGAAGCATCAGGCTGCTGCCCTCTGTGCATTGTTGAATTTATGATCACTTGTAACCTTTGGTGACCTTAACTCTGTGAGCACCTTATGCCTTAAATATTTTTCCCCTCTAGAAATCCCTGTAGGGATATTATCTCCTCATGGCTTTTGCAGCCACTACATCTTACTCACCCTGTTGTCTTTTACATATTGCTTAATCTGTGGCTCTTATTCAGGGCCCCTGCTTTTCTGTGGCACAGTGGGACCAAGTTCTGTGGCAAGACTACCATTTGCTGCAGAACTTCTGCGTCGGTGGTTTGTAATTTCTTCGGAAGTTCTGCAGCACTAACAAACTACCACATCACAGTGACAGCTTGTCATCCTGACTTCACTTTAATGGCAGTTTTTATAGCAATCAGGATGGTGGAACGCACAGTAACACTACTTCAAAAAATAGCAGACTAATAAAAATAATGTTATACCTAAAAAGGCAAAACAAATGTCTCTCCCTTAAGGTCCTAGCCTGTTGCATAAATGACATATGCAGAGGGGATCTTATGTGATAAATAAGGTATTTCTATATGCTTGCTATGTATCCCACTAATGAGGTTTCCACTGTCTATCACTTATATATCTGTATGTGATTTCTACAGCAATCATGAGGTTCCCACTGTGTATCACTTATATATTGATATGCAATCTGTAACATACATACAAATGTGTGTGCGTGTGTGTGTGTGTATATATATATTTTTATTTTTTTTATTTCCATGAACTTGCATCCTCATTCATACAGATCCCATTAGAAATGGAATAGAGGAGTTATTGTAAAACTCATTTTTGATGTCAACCTGCTTTCCCTGACACACCGCGTAACACCATCAGGCCATGACATGCATGTGAACCGATTGTGAGATAGAGCTCTCCAGACCAGCATAATGTGTCCACCATGTGACAGAACACTGCACCATACCTTCCCAGGCTCTGAGCAATGATGTGTTCCACCAATCCTTGTGCTGCCCAGCCAGCTCCCAGAGCTAATCTTTGAACCTGAGTTGCCGGCACGGAAACACAGCATGCTACCCTCTGGGCCAACAGCTGTCCCTGCACACAACATTTCTCCATAACTTTTAGGGGATTCTATCAACCAATGGCAATATGCAATCAATAACCTTGGCAAAAATGCGTACAGTGCAATTATTTATTTAACAGATCTATTCTTTCAACAGGTCTACACATTATTATATTCCACTTTTCTGGGCATAATTACTATATTTTTCTTAAAAATGACAGTTAAATTCATTTTACCAGTTATTCATTTCAGATGGCATCTCTATACCTTAAAGGCACAAATAGTTTTGTACAAAGTGAGGTATGGACTTAACAGGTCTGTGCTATTGGCAAGGTTTTGTTTAAGCTGGCCCTAGTGCAATAATGTAAGACTGAAAATTGTATTAGGCTATAGTGCAGGTTGAGCAAATGTCACCATGCCTGATGTGCAGTGCCACCATCTCTGGCAGTGGGAGCTGAGGTAGATAAGTGACTGTTCATTTCTGTTGCAGATTGCAGCCATTTCATTAGCTAATGTATGATGTTATACCAATGATAATATCACATTCTGAGCATATAGGGGGTTTAGGATATAAAAAGAGGGGAAGGGAACCAGATTTATGGAAAAACAGAAATATTAATAAAAAATCAACGAGAAGAGTGAATTCTGTGGCACCGCAGAAGTTCTGTGGTGGGTTGCAAGTTCTGCACAAAATTCTGTGGCTGCAGAATTCTAGGGGCCTTGCTCTTGTTCCCCTACCCTGTACCATTTAACTGCCCTATTTCATCTTCGTATTTCCTTTCCACTGCATTCCATTCTTACCGTCTCTTTCCTTTGTTCCCTATTTCTCCTCCCTGCCATAGACTAGCCCTTCAGGGGCTCCCTGCCCCTCAGGTGGGAGAAATGTGGATACAGGGCGGCTGTCACTTCCATAGCTGTCGCCTGAGACACCCAGACTGGACTCCTTACTAGCGAGGTGCGGCATTGCTTATACCCAATCAGAATGTGAGCGCTTTACTGCTTTGGCATCTGATTGGCTCCTGTAGTCTGCTCCTGTGTCTCTTTCAATGCTAAGCTAAAGTCTGATTTTCTGTCTAAAACTTGCACAAAAAAGAGCTGTACTTACTTATTGCCTAACAGTTATGACCTCTATTTTTTACTGTTTAGAGTGTCAAGATTTGAGGCTCTGTCTGATTATACTCCTTTCTGAATTTTTGTGGTTAGTCCAGTATTTAGGCATCAAGAAATACCCAACTCTGTTGTCCTGCTGTTTTGATCCTCCCGCTAGTACAAATGTTCCATTGTCCATGGCCCAGTACTTAATACCGACCCCTTCCTCCATCCCCTGCCAAGGATATGCTCTCCACGGGCTCCCTGCCCATACACATGGGAAACCCGGGCACTGGGTGCTCGGCGCTGCCTCTACTGCCACCTGACAACCTAAGCTTGGACTCTCCATTAGCAAAGCACAGCATTAGCAGCCATCCAATCAGAACATGAGTGCTCTTCGGCGTTGACTTCTGATTGGTTCCTGCAGTCTGCTTCTGTGTCCATTCTAAACCAAGCATAAATCTGATTTCCATGCTGAAATTTGTCAAAAAAGAGCTGTAATTACTTTTCTCCTTGACTGTTAAGACCCTTATCCTTCTGTTTAGAGTGTTACATCTAGGGATACTGTGTGATTACACTACTTTTGAAATTTTGTGCTTACGTCAGCTCCCTACATGACCAGCCGATCACTTCTTCCTACTGAAGTTCCTACTAAGCCTCATCTTATGTCCTCCTTAAATATTACAGAAGCACTCTGAACTGATATGACTGATGAAACATTGAGTACTTACTTGCATTAATTGTTTTTTACTTGTGTTATTTGACTGTATTTTAGACATCTCTGTATGCATTGCACCATTTGATCTGGAGCTAACCAGGTCCATCTTATAAATGAGCTTGCTCAATAGTGTTCACCTGGATAAAAAAAGATTTTGATTGATTGATTTGACTGATTGATGTCACTTTCTTGTGTCCATTACTAATGATGTAATTTTTTTGTATAAAAGATGCATCTCACATTTGTATCACATGTTTTTTGATAAAGGACCAATTCTGAAATGCTTTAAGATGTGTGGAGTGGTCTGTCCACCAGCACATGAATAACATTTTCAGCACAAGCAGACTTTGTGAGCAGTGTTTACTCTAAGTGGTGAGTGTGGGATTTTCTCAGTTTGGAAGTCCTGAGGGAACTTGCAGCTCTAAAACTGGACATGGTTATTGGACTGGATGGGATACACCAAGGGTACTGATGGAAATCAGGAATGTGTTAGCTGCCCAACTGATGGCCTTATTCAGCAGCTCACTGTAAATGGGTATTCTTCTGGAGGACTGGAGGAGAGCAGACATGGTCCCTCTCCATAAGAACAGCAGCAAGGAGAAACTACCAAATATAGGCAAATCAGTCTCACATCAGTGGTGGGGAGGCTTATGGAAAACATTTTAAAGGAAAGGTTGGTAGAGTATCTTTAGTTCAGTGCTCTAAAAGACCAAAGGCAGTATGGATTCACAAGGGGAGGTCATGCCACCTGAATCTGATTTCTTTAAATGATTGACCAGAGAAAAAAGTAAGAGGAGGGGAGTTGATGAAACCTATCTGGACTTCAACAAGGCCTTCAACACTGTGATAAACAGGATACTGGGAAAGGAATTCAGTAGCCTAGGGGTGGGAACCAAAATGGTGCATCGGTTAATGAATTGGTTAATGGATAGATGACAGAAGGTAATGATTAACGGCACTCGCACTAATGCAGAAAGAGTAACTAACAGGGTATCACAGGGCTTAGTACTGGGGCCAGTCATCTTCAATACCTTCATAAGTGACATTGCAGTAGAACTGGAAGGGAGTGTGTGCCTTTTTGCACATGACACCAAAATCTTGGACCTCAGGAAACTTGAGGAGTGGTCAAGTGCATTGCAATGTGGGATCAATGCCAAAAAGTGCAAGATCATGGACCTTGGGTATAGGATCCCAGGAGATGAGGATAGGATGGAGGAGGTGCTGACAGTCATTAAGCAGGAACAGGACCTTGGGGTTATCGCAATTGAACACCTGAAAGTGGCAGAGCAGTGTGACAAAGCAGTGGGTAGGGCTAATAGGATGCTGGGATGTATAGAGAATGGTATCTCCAGCAGGAGGAAGGAGGTGATGCTGCCACTGTATCACTCATTTTTGAGACACCCCCCCCCCAGTTTGTTGTGTCCAGTTCTGGAGGTTGTACCTCAGAAAGAACACAGACAGGGTACAGACAGCCCAAAGGAGGGCAACAAAAATAGTGCAGGCGTTACATCAAAAGCCCTATGAAGAAAGACTGAGAAATATCAACATGTACAGAATGGAGGAGCAGGAGTGAGAGAGGACATGATAGAAACCTACAAGTATCCCACGGGGATGAACCGGGTGTGGTGCAGTAGGGGAGTCTCTTTCAAATGAGAAAAAGCAGCAGGACCAGAGGATATGTGATGATGCTTGGGGGGGTAGTTTAAGAGTGATGTAAGGAAGAATTACTTCACTGAAAGAGTGGTGAATACCTGTAACAGACTGCCAGCAGATCTGGTGGATGCAAAAACAGAAGGGGGATTCAAGCATGCATGGTAATGGCACATGGAAATATTACTAAATAGGCAGGGAGGAGGGCGAGTCACAGGAGACCAGTTAGGGTCTGCAGATAGAGCCGGTGCTTAGCGTCTTTTTGGGGTTCTGGTTTGGTTCAGTTTGGTTCATCTGGATTTAAGGTTTTAATGGTATCCTGTGATGTAGGCTAGCCCCAAGTAGGTGCCTACCAAAGCAGTGACCCACTTTCTGCGCAGGAAGGACAGGGCGAGGGAGTGAGGAAGGTGACCGGATGGGGGAGGTTCGCTCATATTTCTTATTTATTTTTTTTCCAATTGTTTAACCAGGAGTGGCACACTAAGCTGAAAGCTTGTTTACAGGTGCTACCTGGGAGCACTGGGAAGTTAAGTGACTTGTTCAGGGTCACACAGTATGCAAGTGGGGGCTGTGGGATTCAAACCCAGGTCTTCAGATTTGCAGCTCAGAGCCTTAAACCACTGCTCTATACTGCCTCCAAGGTTTTATTTTTTATTTTATTTTAGTCTTTGGTAACCTGGTAAGGCCCACTAGGCACACGTGTCTATTTTCAGGAGTGACCTGGAAGCACTGCGCAGTTATTTGACTTGCTTAGAGTCACACAGTATGCAAGTGGAGGTTGTGCGAATTAAACCCAGGTCTGGTCTGCTGGATGTACCAAGCTTGATCACAGCTCATTACTCTAACCTCTAGGCTATACTGCCAGCCCAACAGGACATCGCTATATGTATATGCGCATGGGAGGGGTCAGCATGACAGAAGGGAGGGTTGGCCTGGCATGGTTTGCATGGGGCTGCCAAGCTGGCTCCATAGCATGGTGGGTGGGTGGCAGCCTAAAACTGTCAGGGTTCTGGGTCTGGGTCTGGGCGTGCCTACTTTTTTGTGTCCCCAGCCCGAAATTATTTTTCTCCAGAATTTGTACCCCCCTGACATGCACCCATCTGGAGTTAAGAATCCTTTAGTAAAGCGGTGCTGGGGGCACAGCCCCCCTCATTAACATTTAAAATCAAAGTTCCTGGTGCCATTTTCATGTACATAGGGGGTGTACATCACCAAAATTGATTTTTGGTGCTGTACCCTAGCCATAAAGATGGTCGCCTTTTGGCAATCGTCATTATGACATAGAACCGGTTTTAACAGTTTTAGTTCAGTTTGGTTTGCTTTAGTTTATTTTAGTTTATTCCTGTATTCAGAATATACTTTTTGGTTAGTAGGAGGAACACTTGAACTTGCCTGATTACAACCCCCGATACAGAACAGACTCCTGTACTGAACGTACATACAGTTAGAGCCTGAGCTGCAGCCCAGAATAGAAAAAAGCTGAAACAATGAGGCAGCTTTCAGAAGAGTGAATGAATGGGTAAATGCAGTAAATGCGGCAAATATTGTACCCCCTTGGGACTTATTAAACCCTTTCAGATATTCAGTAGTTTTGTCTGAGTTTACAACACTTCTGGACACCACAATAAAATTAGTATAACAAGGCAGTACTAGGTGTTGAAGTTGACCAATATCCACTTTTCTAGTCACAATGGGATATGTTTCCTTTGCCTGATTAAAACCCCCACATATAGAAAAGACTCCTGCACTGAACTTACATACCGTTAGAGCCAGAAAAGTAATCATATTTATGTTCTCGTGTAGCCAAAACAACAAGGCAGCATTCGGAAGAGTGGATGACTACGGTAAATGTGGTAAAAATGTTTTCACATTCTTTACTTAAACTGAATTGACCATACTGATGCACTACAGTTTGCGTACAGTACAAGGTTCGAGTTCGGGTTCGCCGATGCTACTTGTTCCAGGGTTCCAGTTCGGTTCTGATCATCTGAAAATGCCAGAATTTGAGTTCAGTTTGAGTTCGGTTCACAGTTGAACCTGGGCTCTATCTGCAGAAGCAGATGAGGCAGGGGCAATCTGTGGAGACTGGGTAGGCCATGCAGTCTTATTCTGCCAAGAAAATTCCATGCTTTCTATGACTGGAAATACAATTAATCCTCCCAGCCACCCATAATAATGAAAGACTGCAGCTCAGTATGGCTAGTTTTGTCATTAACTTCTTTGGCAGCATTTGGTGATCTTTATGCCAGCAGAGGTTTCCACCCTTCATATATACTATTCCCATAATGTTAAACATGCATTTTTGCTTCGTTTTGCATTTTTTAATTCTGAAGAAAGGGCTGGGAAGAGCAAATGTGTGCAGCAGTGCAACACATGCAAATATTTTACAGACCAAAAAGAGCTTTTAATGTTTCATCATGTGAGGTGTCTGACATTACTTTAATGCTATATTTAGTCAGTGTCATTAATTTGACAGACAGCATGCCTTGACAATGAGTCTGAGTAGCCAGCAAACAATTGCAGAGAGACTCTGACAAATGTCAGCTTCTCAGCATTGGTGACAGATAGGCTCTTTAGTTAGTAACAGTACTGCCTGTAATGCTAAATATCCTCACTGACTACATGCTAGTCAGTGGACATGATCAGGCAGGGACTGGCAACTTATTTATTTATTTATTTATTTAGTCAGTCATAGGAATTACAACCCTTTGAGTCATAGACTCATTTACAAAGGTTCTGCGTCAGTATAGTCATACATTCAGAGATAGTACATTTGTGGGACATCACGCTTCAAAGTATTTACATATAATAGCCAGGGTGGCTGAAGATCTATACATTTTGTAGCTAGGGTATTGATATTAGTACAGAGAAACAATTACAGAACAAATGCAGCCTCTGGGGCATTGTCGTATAGTAGGAACAGTGATCAATACATTACTGAGACAACACAGTTTAAGCAAAGTATTTACATATAATAGCCTGGGTGACTGTTGACCTATACTTGTGGTAGCTAGGGTATTGGTATTAGTACAGGCGATATAGTTACAGTATGGGTGCAGCCTCTAGGGCATTGTCAAATAGCAGAGACAGTGATCGGTAGTGAAGATGTGCTATACATTTAGTCTTAAACAGCTGGTTGCAATGTCAATGAGGAGTGGCCTAGTGCAGCTCTGTGCAGGTCAGTTAGGAGGATTAGCAGTTGCACTGGCATTGGCACAAGGAGATAATGTGTTTTTCTAGGATGGTCTTGAAGTGCCCTAGCTTGGGAATGGAGGTTATTGCTGGGGGAGCTCATTGTACCAGGCAGGAGCCCTGTAGAGGAATGATCTCTGAGATAGGGAGGTTCTGACCCTGGGCACGGTCCACAGATGTTTGTTGGCAGAATGAGTGGTAGCAATGCAGGAACACGAGAGTAGGGAGGCAGAGACCCCAGTGAAGTTAACCCTAGGTGGATTTTTTGGTGAGGAGACAGGATTGATATTGTAGTCTTTCCTCCAGGGTGAGAATATTTGTTAGAGCATATAGGGTGCAAGTATGGGAGCATTTATCTGCACCTAGGAGGAGTCAGCACAATTTATTAATGGCTATCTGAATTTTGTTTAGGGTGGTGGTGTCTGCAGCAGAGTAGATGGGGAGCCCATAGTCAATGAGAGAGAGGACAGAAGAGGTGACAGCCAGATTGAGAGCCTCTGGCATCAGGTAGTCTTTGTGCCAGTATAGGACACCGAGGTAGGTATTAATGGCTGAGGTCAGGATGTTAATGTGGGCATGGAAGGATAGGGAGGTGTCAAAGGTAAGGCCAAGGTATTTATAAATGAATACTTGTTCCAGGGGGAGGTGAGCGTGGGAGAGGATTTTTGGTTCAGTGTCCTTGGCCTTGCTCTGCTGGTGGGCAAATAGCATGGCTTTTGTTTTTTTGATGTTGACCACAAGTCTGCAACTGGTGAATCAACTTTCAATCTGATTGAACGAGTCTTGGAGGAAGGACCGTAGGTTGTCAGGGAAGGGTGCATGGTGTAGAGAACCGCATCATCAGCGTATAGCTGTAAGTTACCGGAGCAGGATCTGGGTAGTGCATTTAAGTAGATACTGAAGAGGAAGGGACCTAAAATGGATACCTGGGGAACCCCTGAGCAGACAGGTAGGGTGGAAGATAGGATGTCATTTATCTTAACACATCGGGATCTAGAAGTAAGGTAGCTATTGGACCAAGAGAGTGGTCCATGTGATAGACCAGTGTGGTGGAGTGTGTCCAGGAGGAGGGGGTGGGAGGCCATATCAAAGGCCTTAGAGTGGTCCATGAAGATGGCTCTGGCAAGATGTTTATGGTCAAGGGCAGAGTGAATGAAATTGGAGAATTCAATGAGGGCGGTGGTTGTGCTATGGCCTGATCTGAAGTCATGTTGTTCACTACATAATAAATTGTGGGCTCACAGATAGTTTAATTAATGTTGGTCAAATTTTTATTTACCCATTCCAGTATAAGATGGGCTTATCTCTGTTGTGTAACTACTTAAAATCTCTTAAATAGGCATCTGCCACAGTTGTAGGTGATTGGAATGTCACAATTTGGTCCTGGTGTGGAGTACAGCTTGTTATGATGAGAGGATGGCCTCCTCAAATGTTATTTTCTTGTTCAACATCATCAGGCAGAAGAGTTTGATCTTGTTGTGTTTTATCAGCTTCTAGTGCATGTCTTGCTTTTCTTGCTATGGTGCTCAGAGAGTTTATCATTTACATTTCTGTTTTGAAGAGGAAAAACAGAAGACACATCATCCCCATCGGTCAAACCTTTCATTTCACTGGTCTGCTGGCACGGTGGTAACACTACCACTTGCAATGCTGGTGACCTGGGTTCAGGAATGTGCCCAAGTTGTTGGAGGGCTGGCCTGGGGAAGGAGGACTGAGTGCACGAAGGGTTGCTTTCCTCCTCTGAGGAGGGTGGGCTGCAGGTCCCACTGCTATACTGAAACCTGGGTGACCATGGGTGGCAGTGCATCTGGGTCACATGTAGTGTAAGGGGAGGATGTCAGATGAGTTCAGGAGAGTTGCCACATCTCAGTGTGCCCCACCTCCTTGGATCTCCCTGTATGCCATCATCCTCAGGAATCAGGGGGCTCAAAAATGGAAAAGCCCACACCCACTCCTGGTGATGGGCCCCGGCATCTACACCAACAGACCAGACTCTGAGGGAGCTCAGTGTGTACCACCCGATGTGCTGCAGTGAGTTGTAGGTGGAGGACCTGGGCTCTCCCTCCACCCCACCCAAGGGGGATAAACCAATGCTGGATGGGGGATGGCCCACTGATGCTCCCTGGAAGCCTGGAAGAAGCCCTATGGACACCTTGGGAGTTGTGGTGAGGAAGGGGCCAAAAACTGTGCATAAAAAAAACTTTCATTTCAGCTGCCACTTTTAGAATTAGAACACATCTGTATTTGTTAAGGTCAGGTAGAAGCAATGATATTATATTTTGTTTCACACAGCATAGTAAAATAGAAAAATTATATCAGAAAAAGACTAATGGTGCATCTGGTCTGCCTGTAACACCCCATCATACCTAAGACCTTTTGTCTATATGAGGTATTGATCTACACTGTCCAGCCCCTTTGTCCCTGTTTCACTACTACACCCTTGAGAAACAACTAAGCCTTAACTCTTTCCCAACCATGTTTGAAACCATTAATGGTTTTCTTGCTATGGTGCTCAGGGATTTCATCATTTACGTTTCTGTTTGATGAGGAAAAGCAAAAGGCACATCATCCCCATCAGTCAAACCTTTCATTTCACTGGCCTGCCAGCACAGCGGTAGCACTACCGCATGTGATGCCGGTGACACAGGTTTAGGAACGTGTCAGCAAGAGGAAGGAGGTGCTGTTAGAACTTTATTACTCTACTGTGACTTAAGAACTAGAGCACTACTACTGGGACTTTCAATTTAGGGTAAAAACAAACAAAAAAAAAAAAAACAAGAGTTAGTGTGTTTGTCTGAGTTGGGTGAAGGGAACTGTTATCTGTGCAGTTAGCTAGGTGAAGAAGGGAACTGTGAATTAGGGGGACTGGCTTAGGCAGCAGGAAGCCAGGTATTTGGATTTAAAACTGCCCTAGATAGCTTTTGACAGAGAACATCAAGAGGAAGTGCTGTTAGAACTGTACTACTCTACTGTGTCTATATAGCCCTCCCTCCTCCCTACCCCCCACCATTAGCTAGCTCCGCTTTTATAGGCACAGGATTTGACTGACAACAGGAACTTCCTGTTTGGAAGCAGGAAAGAAGTGAGCACAGAGGCACAAAAGACTCACCATCCTAGAAGGAAAAGAGTAGCTCTCCATCCCCACTAGCTGTTGGAGGTCTGACTCTGAGCAAGTAAGGAGACTACTGAGGAATACAGGAACTTCCTGTCTCAGAACAGGAAGAACAGGAGCTTTAAGGGCATTGAGGGAGTAGGAAAGTAAGGAAAAAAAATTAAAATAAAAATAAACAGCGAGAGGAAAGACTAAGCATACAAAACAACAGTTGTGGAGCTACAAATAAGACATGATGGCAGTGGTACAGTGCAGTGGCTGTGGAGCGGCAGTCTTCCGTGAGAGATTCTGCAGGATGCAGTGTTGCCCAATCTGCAGGCACTTCTCTGGGCTGAGAGAGGAGGTTGCTCGTCTGCAGGCTGAGTTGTCCAGGATTCAGGGGACTTCCTCTCCCACCCAGGGACCACCAAGGCCACCGCTGCTGACTCAGAGGTTGCCAAGAAAAAGGAGAGGTGGACCACAGTGGGCTCAGGGAGGGTGAAGGTGGTAGAACAGAGGTGCATCCCTCCAGTTGCACATCTCCACAATTTGTATTCCATTCTGGCAGAGTGTGGTTCCTCTATGGAGGGACCTGCAGTGGAGACCAAAGAGGATGCTGGGAACCTCCACAAAGAAGACCCACAAGAGGGTGGTAAGGGACCCCACAGAGGAAGGAAACAACTCCTGGTGGGGGACTCCATTGTTAGGAGGGTAGAACTGGAGGGGGAGAGGGAGGTAAGGTGCCTGAGTAGCACCATGGCTTGGAAGGACAGGGAGCCAATCCTCTGGATCACGGGAGCAGCTGCATGGGGGAGGGAGCTGGATGTCATTGTACATCTAGGGGCAAATGATCTGGCTGGAAATGGAATCAGAGCAGTGCAGGAGGAGTTTGTGGATTTGGGGAGGAGCCTTAGACAAGTAGCATGCATGGTAACCTTCTCAAAGGTGCTGCCTGTCTATGGCATGGGTGAAGCTAGGGTGCTTCACACCATATGATTCAATCAGTGGTCAAAAAACTGGTGCAGAGCTCAGTGTTTTGGCTTCATTGGGGACTAGGGGTCAACCTGGAGGGATACAGACCTATACTGGTGTGATGGTCTGCATTTGTCCAGGAGGGGAACCAGGATCCTAGGTGATAGGTTTAAATGCTTCATTGGCAAGCTTTTAAACTAGCTGGGGGGAGGGGATAGGCACTGAGAAGGAGAAGGAGCAGGAAAATCCTAACCCCCCCAAAAAAATCAGGGTAGTTAGTGAGGAAAACACCAAGATTGAGAAGTTGATATGGAGAAGGGCAGGGGTAAATGGAGAAGAAGGCAAAGCCAGTAAGGACAGGGATGGGGCAAAAAGGAGTAAGGCCATCAAAAAATGGAGAGTAATGAGTGCCAATGCCCATAGTCTAGGTAACAAGCTCCCTGAACTGTTGGCCTTGGTGGAAGAGGGACGCCTGGATATTGTGGCAGTCAGAGAAACATGGTACACAGAGAACCATGACTGGGATGCCAAAATGCCAGGGTACACAATCTACAGGAGGGACAGGGAGGGTAGAAGAGGAGCATGAGTAACTTTTTATGTAAGGGAAGGGATTAAAGCAATAGAACAAAAGGTTAAACAGTTAGGAGAGGAGGCACTGTGGGTCTCCCTGGAGACCAGACATGGCACCACAATCCACACAGGGATTATATACAGACCCCCGTCTCAGGGAAGAAATGTACAAGAAAACGATAGAAGGCATCCTTTAGATGGCAGAAAAAGGGAGATATTGTCAATGGGTGACCTGAATGTGCCAGATTTTAACTGGAGCACTTTTGCTGCAGCCACGTCCAAGAGCAAGGTCATTCTCAGTACCCAACTGGGGGCATGCCTCAGACAGCTAGTGTTGGAACCCACTTGGGAGGGAGCAGTCTTAAACCCGGTACTCTCAAACAAGGACAGAGAGAGGATTTCAGATCTTGAGGTGGGTAGCTATCTGGGAACAAGTGACCACCGAACAGTGTGGTTCAAGATACTGTAAACACCACTGCAGAGTCAAGACATGCAAAAGTGAGGTTACTGGACTTTAGGAGGGCTGACTTGGCAAAATGGGAGAGTACCTCAGAAAAGCACTAGCAAACAGGCAGGAAGGAGGGGTGGAGGAAAAATGGGGAAACATCAAAACTGCCATCACAGATGTAACAAGCCTTTGTGTGAAGCAAATAAATCAAAATGAAAGAAAAAAACGGTATGGTTCTCAAAAGAGCTGGCTGGGAATGTTAGAGAGAAAAACATAACATTCAGGAAGTATAAGAAAACACAGAAGGAGCAGGACAGAGAAATGTACCAGTTAAGGCAGACGGAATCGGGGAAGACAGTCAGACTAGCTAAGGCCCAAACTAGGGAAAAGATAGCCAACTTAGTGAAGAAGAGGGATAAAATCTTTTATAGGTACTGTACATTAGGGAGTGAAGAAAGACCAAGGGAGGGATAATGAGGCTTAATAAATGAGAGGGTGGGTCGGCAGAGAGGGACAGTGAAAAAGCAGGGATACTGAACGAATACTTCTACTCAATATTTACAAAGGAAGAGGAAGGGGGGGTACCTAATCCAATCAATAGAAGCACTCTGGATGGGTGGGGAGTCGATACCGTCCTTTCACACAAGAAAGGGTTCTGAAAGAACTCCTAAAACTGAAGGGGACAAAGCAATTGGGCATGATGAGATTCGCCCCAGAATTCTAAAAGAAATAAGGGGAGAACTAGTGACACCACTGACTACCTTTTTTAACAAATCATGGGAGGATGGTGTGGTATCCAAGGACTGGAGGAGGGCAGATGTGATTCCCCTTCACAAAAGTGGGAGCAAAGCAAAGGCAGGAAACTACAGACCTGTTAGCTTGACCTCAGTGGTAGGGAAAATTATGGAATTACTTCTGAAAGAAAGAATTGTTGAGTACCTAGAGGCCAGCAGGGCACAGGTCCCAAGGCAGCATGGATTCACAGGAGGAAGTTCATGTCAGATGAATCTAATAGATTTCTTTGACTGGCTGACCAAAGTAGTAGACCAGGGAGGGGCTGAGGACATGGCATACTTAGACTTTAGCAACACATTTGACACAGTCCCACACAAAAGATTAATAAACAAATTAGCCAGCCTGGGAGTGGGTCCCAGGGTTGTAGCCTGGGTAAAACATTTGCTGGACAACAGGACACAGAGGGTAATAGTAAATAGAGTCCACTCCGAAGAAAGAGGAGTTACTAGAGGGGTACTGCAGGGTTCAGTACTGTGTCCTGTCCTTTTTAATGTCTTTATAAGTGACATTGCAGAGGGACTGGTAAGGAAAAGTATGCCTCTTTGCAGACGACACAAAGATCAGCAACAGGATAGATACACAAGGGGTGAGGAAAGGATGAGAAGGGACTTGGCAAGGTTGGAGGAATGGTCAAAAATATGGCAGCTTAGATTCAATGCACAGAAGTGCAAAGTAATGCACCTGGGAAACAAGAACCCAGGCGTATATTACACAATAGGGGAGGGTATTAGCAACAACACAAATGGAATGGGACCAAGGGATAGTCATATCAGATGACCTAAAGGTAAGCAAGCAATGTGAGAAGGCAGTAAGGAAAACTGGGGGATACTGGGATGTATAGGGAGAGGCATCACCAGTAGTAAACAGGAAATTGTTATCCCTCTGTACAGACAGTTGGTGAGACCCCATCTGGAGTACTGCGTGCAGTTCTGGAGACCCCATCTCTGCAAGGACATAGACAGGATGGAGGTAGTCCAGAGGAGGGCAACTAAAATGGTGCAGGGTCTGCAAAGGAAGCCATACAAAGAGAGATTAAAGGAGCTTAATTTGTTTACCCTTGAGGAAAGGAGGGAGAGGGGGGACATGACAGAAATTTTCAACTACCTCAAGGGAATCAACAAAGTCCAAGAGGGTAACATCTTTCAGAAAAAGAGATGTGCAAGAACAAGGGGGCACAATTTGAAGAGAAAGGGGGGGACGGCTCAGGGGCAATGTGAGAAAGTATTTTTGCACAGAGAGGGTGGTGGACGCATGGAACGGCTTTCCTGATGAGGTTGTGGGGTCGAAAACAGTGGAGGAATTCAGGAATGTGTGGGACAGACATAAGACAATTCTGGCGTGGGGTGGGAAAAATAGGCTGTTGGTTAACTAGGATCTGCAGCTTATCCAGTAGGTAGGGAAATGGGCAGACTAGGTGGGCCAAGCGGTCCTTATCTGCCCTCAAAATCTGTTTCTATGTTTCTATGGGCACCCACTACCTCTGCTGGCAGATTAATCCCGAATAGCCACTTTCTCTGGAAAATAAAACTTTCTCACATCCCTCCCGAACTTCCACCCACCAGCTTCTACTCATGACCTTGTGTTCTAGATTCACTACTCTTACCAAGTAGTTCCTCACAGTTCACCATGTTCCATCCTTTCAGGATCTTGAAGGTCTCCATCATTCCACCCCTTTCTCATTTGGCCTAGAGCAAGTACATGTTCAGTGCCTTAAGCCGGTCTTTGTAACATCTTCCCTGCTGGCACTGAATCACTTTGTTTACCCTATGCTGTACCATCTTGAACCTGTCCTTGCCTTTCCTTAGGTGAGAACTTCAGAACATGGTACAGTTCTCTTGGTGTGGTCTTAACAGTAATCTCTAGAGTGGTAGTAATACCTCTTTTCTCCTACTGTCAAAACCCCTCCCAGTACACTCCAGCATCCTGTTTGCCTTACTGTCGACCTTGTTACATAGGTTAGATTGTTAAGGGAGTCCCTTATCATGACCCCAGGTCCTTTCCTCAGAGGTGTCATCCAGCTTAACCCCTATCATCCAATACTCCATTCTATGGTTCTTCTCCCCCATGTGAATCATCTTGCAGTTGTGGGGTTTTTAATTTCAGCTGCCAAACCCTGGACCACTTCTCCAGCCTTTGCATGTTCCTCTGTATCTCCCTCACATCCACCTTGGTGTCTACACTACCATAGAGCTTAGTATCATCTGGGAAGAGACGTATCTTTCACTGTATTACTTCTATGTTGCTGATGAACATATTGAAAGAGACTGAACCCAGGACTGATACCTGTGGCACTCGATATTCTGAAATTAGAGTGATTCAATTACAGTGAATATATTTAGGTGAGGTACAAAAAGCGATTTTGAAATGGACTACGTACTATTAACAGGACACTGTAAGTTCAGCTCTTTCATTTTCATAGGAAGTCATACCCTGTAATTATTGTTTGATCTATATAGGGAGTTGTTCCTCAGGCCAGTTCTGAGCTGGCCATGTGGTGTAGTGGTTACAGTCACTGCCTGCATAGACGGTGGGACTGGCCATGGGGAGATTTTTTGGTTTTTTTATCTTTTTTTTTTTTAACTCCAGTTCAGCCCACCCACCCGACTTTGTTCCCCCCCTACCCGCAAGTTGTGCCCCCTAATGATCTCCCCCTCCTGACCTGTATGCCCCGTGCAGTATCTCCCATCCTGTGTTTTTCGATGTCCTTCTATGTCATCACCCCCCCCAGTGATAGTTTTATTAATGATGGAGGGGGGTGCAACATCTGGTTCACAGAAAAAAACTCTGCTGGATCAGGGAAGATACTTGTTGAAGCTTTTGTGATAATCACATTTGTTTGAGTGTTCTCCTTGTCTCCTCTTCCTCCTTTTTCCTTCACCCAGATCCATGGAAGATTGTGTTTCCTTTTGTTTGTTTGAATTAAGTAAATAAATCATCCTGCTGACAGTGAGCCTATAGCTGAGAATTGTGCCATCTGTCTAAACCTATGCCCTTGACTAGGGCACACTCACTCGTGATTCTTACTTTCATTGCCTTAAAATTATTGAAAAAAGAAGTCTTCGGAAAGACCGTCTCTTCTTCTTTTCTAGCTAGCAGAACCCATTACCCATACCTGGACAATTTATAATAATTTTGCTCCAATTACATTTTTAAATTAAAAAAATAGACTGCCTGTCTCTGGTGGTATGGTTAGCTACAGACCTGGGGCCAGCTATTCAAAGCTTTTCACCCAGTGCAAATACATAGCACTGGAATTGTACCAAATGGGCTGCAGTATACAGAAGCCCTTTTAGCACTGGCACTGTGTGATAGCACTGATGTTAAAAGTTAATGTATTCAGGGAAGGGCGTGAGGGGAGTGACCATGCATGCTGGTGCACTGGCATATTCAAAGGAGTAGCGCTGCGCTACAGGTTGTTGTGCCACCCATAGTGTTGAGCTAATTAACCGCCTGCAAAAAGCATGTGGTACTGCGGCGGTGGAACCCGAAGTAATTTGAAATGTCGCTTTGACTTACTTCCACAGTAATTCGAAGTGTAACTTCGAATTACTCCCATGTCTAACCCGGGTAGTCTAGTGATCCCCCCACCTCCTCATCATGATCCCCAACACCAAAGTTTTAAATACTCACCCAATTCCCTGGTAGTCATGTGGTCCCCCACCCCATCATGATCCCTGACACCATAGTTTAAAATACATGCCCAATTCCCCATAGTCTAGTGGTCCCCCCACCCGCCTATCATGATCCCTACACCGTGAGTGTAAAATACTGCGGCCAATTCCCTGGTAGTCTAGTGGTCCCCCCACCCAGCAGTGCCAACTCCCCCACTCCCCTCCCCAGAGCCAGCAACTGATACAACCCTCCACTCACAACTGCAGCCAGACACCGACTGCCCGAAGAATGAGCACATACCCCGGTGAGTAATGAATGGGTGCTTGCCCATTCTTTACTCACTGGTGTTTGTACTCATTCATCAGGCAGTCAGTGACTGGCCATGGAGGTGGGCTGAGGCTTGAGCCAGTCACCGGCTCTGGGAGGGGGAAGCGGGGTGGTTGGCACTGTCGGGTAGGGGGCTACTGGACTACCAGGGAATTATGGATTATGGTGGCTTATGTAAACTACGGACTCGGGGATCATGATGGGAATGGGGTAGACCACTTGACTACCAGGGAATTAGGTGTGTATTTAAAACTATGGTGTCAAAGATCATGATTGGGGGTGTGGGAACCACAAGACTACCAGGGAATTGGGTGTGTATTTAAAACTATGGTGTCGGGGATCGTAATGGGGGTTGGGGGGACCACTTGACTACTAGGGCATTGATGTGTTCCTTAAGAACTACAGAGTCAGGGATCATACTGTCAGCCTCCTGCCACATAAATTAGGGACATCGCTTATGAAAATCAGGAACAGGGGACCAACATCTGGGACACATCTTCAAAGCTGGTGATATAAATCCATGAAGCTGACTGAATGAAGGGCTTAGAGTAAAAATTATATTCTGAGTAATAACAGGTCTGTACATTTAATGTCTGCCATTAATTTCTGCTTAAAATCACCATTGTTCAGCCATGGAAACACAAATATTAGGAGGTACAGAGGATACATTGGAGGAACAATCATGGTCGTCCTTGGAAATCAGGGACAGTTGAGAGGTATGTCAGAGATTGTGATGTGTGGGGGGCACCTGACTACCAGGGTATTTTTGAGACATATTGTGCTACAGGTGTCCTTTGTGTGAGGCTGTGTCCCACCTTCTGGGGCATACCTCTGAACTGTCCTTTAATTTCTGGGTTGTCCCTGGTATTGCCTCAGTATTGTACCCTGTCCCTCTTAAAATATGTGTTTTTGAGACTGAACGGTGGGGATTGTATGCACTAGATACTGTCAAGCAATACAGTTACATACCTGCTGTTCTTCAGGAACTGAATTGTACACTATTCCCCTCATTCTATCAGCTATCTGGGTGGATATTACCAATGTATAGGATGTGTCCCTGAGTTTGGTCTGTAGTCACTGATTTATTTAAACCTCATCCCTGATTTATGAGGCATGTAGTTGGGAGGTATGTTCTATGGAGCAATGTCCCTCACTGCCCCTCAGTCAACATGTCTGTGTCCCTCACTGCAGTGCTGCATGGGTAAGTGGTATGCACTGAGTGTGCCTGCAAACACCCATTTCCTGCAGCATCTGGCCTGTACTTCCATTCCGACCAACAGAGGGTTTCTGTGAGCACATCCTGGCCTGCAGCTTCCAGCCTGTACTGCTATTCCAATCAACATGCGGTTGCTGTGAGTTCCATGCAACAGTGCCAGGCAAACTACATGGAACTGTATGCTAAGCAGCCCATAATGAGATGAAAATGTGATGTTTGCCCATGAATTACCTAAGTAGGCTCATTTGCTTAGGATCTTCGAATATAGCAAATGTTTGCCCTGAGCTAACCTATTTGTACCAGGCTAATGTGTTAGCACTGTGCAGACGGGTTAGACCCAGGCAAACCTCTCAAAGGCATAGCACAGTTGCAGTTTGTGGCCTGCACTGTTGTTTGCAATTGTTGTGCAACACATTATTGCAGCCATACACATTGTCCACTAACTTCATCTCTGCCCTACTCCACCTCTGTGTCCACTGAGCTGCTGTTGTTATTTGCACATCCCTGTCACTATATTCAGAACTGTCTTATTTCCCAGGCTATTTTAGCACCGCACTCCCAGTCCTGTTTGCACTGCTGCCTTTGCATGTTATATTCAGCAGGTTTAGCCCCAGAGCTATTTCTTTGAATATAGTTTGCTACTGGTTCAGGGCTAATTTAGTGATAATTAGCCTTGGGGCTAAGTTTTGAATATATGCCCCCATATCAGGGCACTCTCATTTGTACTGCAGCTTACTTTTTTGGCTTCAAAAAGAAGTCAAACTAAAGCTTTTGCCACTGACTGTCCACCAGCTGCTGTTCATGCACAGAGCACTTGGACCTATGTACTGGCAACTTTGCTTCACCTGTGTTTCTTACTTATTGAAAAAAAAACAGAAGACTTCCTGTCACTGGTGCCAGACCTTTGCTTTCACATGTCAAATGTCAATATTAGAAAGTCCTCTCTGTCCATTGCACAGAGCATAGAGGTGCCACAAGTACTGTTCTGCTGCAGCAACTTCTTCCTAACATGTTACCTTTATTTGCTCATTTTACTTGTCTGTAAAATGTTTGTATTTATTTCAGTAATTTTAGTTGTTTTTTTAATGCTTTTTTATAGCCACTGAATAATCCGTAGGGGTGAACTGGAGCTACAGCTGTGTTAAGCATGTTAGCTCTCCAGCAGCACCTGACAGTCAATGCTATTCCTCATTACAACACTTCCCCATTTTGTTTTTTCCCCCTGGTCCTACCCAGGTGTAAAAGATAAATATAGTAGCTTTCTTTTTTGGGGTAAATATGAACACCTTGCCCTTTTTCATTTTTTGTAAAGTTTTGAAGTGCTTCACATATTAACAAAAGCAAATCACTCACAGATGTGCAGCAGACATCCATCTTTTCCCATCGCCACTTGTCAACTAAACAAAGTTGCCTATGTGCAATGGTGAGAAAGTGCATGATAATTCAAGAACAGTGCTTCTCACAGCATTTCAATTGGACACAGTGCTTCTCACAGTATTTATACTGACAAAAACCCAATCATGTGGGTTTTCTTAGGGGAAATACTGCAACAGGCAAGTATACTCTTTCTTTTTCCCCCTTCAAAGTTGTTTGCTCAGGAACAGGGTACCCCCACTGCCAGGTAGGATGGAGAAATATAGTTTAAGCACAGCATCCAGACAGATAGTTTAAGCCAAACTGAACCATGTATGGCTAGCTCAGTTCAGGCTCATTTTATTATATAGTGTATGGTGGAACGCTGTTCCGCATGGAAATCCATGCCTGGAACAGCGTTGTTGTCCTTCACTCGGTGCGTCATGATCTTGTTGTGCTGCACCCAGTGCGTCACCGGTGCAGCACAACAAGATCGAACACATTGATGCAGCAATGCGGCGGTTCAACACGAAGGCGGCACTTGGCGGCAGACACAGAAGTAGCTCCCCGAGTGTTCACGGTGGTATTTATGGTTGCCCATACACTATAAAGATTGTGTATGAGCAACCATACCTAAACAAAGGCAGTTTTGCGATCTTGAGGTTTCCGTTAACGAGACCTCTGGGAACTACGCCTCGAGGTCTCAGGTTACCACGGAAACCTCGATCGCAACTGCCTTGTTGTGTATGCTTGCGCATACACAATCCTCTATATTATCAATCGAACATGATCAGTAATATGAATATGTTTTTTTTAAACTATCCCAGAACATGCCTATTCCCAGGGCATCTGGGCATGAGATGCTTTTCACAGAATAAGAGAGTCTCGCATGCAGGGAAAAGGAGTGTTCCAATTGGTCAAGAGCACTGGCTCAATCTCTAATAGGTATATCAGCTCTAGATCTGTCTGGAATGTGGAATTCTACCAGCAGAATGACAATTCCACTTCCAAAAATGTTTTTTTCCAGAATTTCATTTTTAATTCTACAGAATTTCAAAAGGCATTTCTATATCAAGCCAAGGCAAACTTTATTAAAAAAAGTACAAAATCAAAAGACAAATACTCATTACAAAATACGTATTAAAACTCTGTTCTGTTGATAACATTTTTAATGTTACGACATAAGTTACAGTTTTAATATATTACATGTTTCAAGGCAAAATTTAATAGCAGCAAATGTACTAAGAATATAATTGCCACTTATAAATCTTAGAAGTGCCTTCTTTCTTAGGCCACTTGTGTTATGCATAAAAGATCCCAGCCACTTTTTTTTATTATTGTATCTAGTAATGGACAATCAAAAAGCAGATGTATTGTCAATATGAGTTTGTCCTCATTGCATTTAAATTTTCTTGACTCTACTAATTTTTCCCATGACTCAAATTGAGTCTTGTAGAGAAAATGAATATTAAATCTCATCACTGCTAATGTTTTCCTATGTAACATATTTTGGCACCAGTTAAGGTAATCCTGAGGACAATCCTGAATGCCAATCAACTTATATTGCTCAAACAATGATGTGGAGTTCACCTTTATACTATCCAGTTGTAAATTCATGTCTATCCACCTAGTTATTACCTCCTTTTTATATCCTGAAACATTTGCTATAATCCAATTATTAAAAATGTTATGCATCCCTGCCTTCCTTTACTTGGAGTTAAGTCTATTAAACCATGATTGGTAATACAGCAGATTCCTTCTTCATGATAAAAAATAGATTCTGCCCAACAAGCATATCTTAACTTGATATAGGGATTTTGTACCACCCTTTCCCAATAGTTTAATTATCTTATTTCTGCTGCAAGTTCTAATGATGTTAATTTTGTTTCTCTTCTCACATGGGCACCTGATACTACGACTGGTACATCCTAAACATTTCTTAAAAAAAGATTTGTGATGGGTTCCAGCATATCTCATGAGGGTTCTATTCCCCATATTTCTATGGTCTAAAGCAAAATGACCTTTATCTTGGCATTATAAGCATTAATCATTGCTTTGAAAGAGTTATCCACATACAGTTTCTAAACCTGTTTGTACCAAATGCTACTTGTCAACCTTTTTTGCTTGTTAATTTTTAAATGTAGGGTTCACTTCATATTATTGGTAATAGTTGCCCTGAGATAGTTATATTCTTTCACAACATCTAGTGACTTATTATGACCCATGTGTTCTTTGTGATACAGGCACTCCCAAAATAATTATTCTGGATTTATTGCTGTTAACATCTAATGATAACTTGTCCAAGGAATTTGCCACAGTGTCCAAAACTATTTGGAGGCTTACTGCAGATATATAAATTAAAATAGCATCATCTGTGTATAATAAAATATTTACTTCATGTTCAGATGTATTGGGTGCATCAGTATCATTTAAATTCAAGGTACACACAATCTGATCAATGTAAAAATTAAATAATAGAGTTGCCAGTAGACAACGTTGCTTTACCCTTTTTTATGTCAATTAGGTTAGTTAACTTCCCATCCAAGGTATGTATTATATGGGAAGTAGTACCCTAACGCAACATAATTAATAGCTCTAATAATTTTGAGTCAATCCCACAGGCAGTCAAAATTTTCCACAGGATATTTCTTTTGATGTTGTTAAATGCTATTTTTCAGTCCAGAACACAACAGTAAAGTCTCCCTTTTGTTAGGTTTACATATTTGTCAAGCAAGTAGTTAAGTATAAATATATTATCAATTGTTGATATATTTTTTTCTGAATCCAAACTGATTATCAGAGATTATGCCCCTTTCTTCCACCCACAACTTCATTCCAACAGGACCTACAAATACATTTTTGCTGGAATGCATATCAGTGACATTGTCGTGTCATTCTCAGGATTTTTTTATCTCCATTTTTTACAGTATATATGGGAACCATTTCAGTTGTTAACCAAGATAGTGGGATTGTAGCAGTATTATTGATAAAAGTACATAATTTTTCTGGCAGATATGATTACCAGTTGATATTTACCTTAAGTTTGTCTGCTGAGTTCATCAGCTCCTGATGCCTTATTTTTTTTTATTTAAAATGTAAGTCTCTATTTCTGTTTTTGAAATTGGGGACCATTCACATAAGAATTTCCAGGAAGGAGGTTATTTCTCTTCTGTTGTTTGTGCATTTGTCATGTTTCCAGGGCTTTCATATAATTTATTATAACATGGGCTGTCTGGAGCGTGAATGCTAATTGGTGGATAGCCTTAGCATAGCCATGCATTAAATCCCCTTGTTAATGCACAGTTGTGCGGTGTGACTTAGGTGATCCACCACCGGGTCACGTTGGCAATACAGTCACTGAGAGGTAAGTGGTAGCCATTAGCCAGTGGTGGTGAGCAAAGCAAAGAGCAGCTGTGGGCAGTAGTAGAATCTACAGTCTGCCAGCTATGACCTGCACAGTGCTGAAACTGAGTCACAGAAGAACAGATCATCACAGTACCAATTGACAACAGAGGGTGTGTGTGGTGTCAGGAGGGGTTGATGTGAGTGCCTTGGATGAGCACTGGTCAAGTGTTTGACAAAGAGTGGGAGAGAGTGAAAGAGAGAGAGAGAGAGACAGAGGGTGCTTTGAGTGTACTTATCAGTGTTTTGATGTTGAGTTCCCCTGAGTGGTGCTGTGGAGCCCCCTCCTGGCAGTTAGACGCTCAAGACAAATAGAAAGACAGAGTGCAAGAGGAACAGTGGCAGAGAGGGAGAGCGAAAAAGAGAGACAGAGAGTGGGAGGGAAGGTTGTGGGAATAGAGGAAGAGATAACATGTGAGCAGCAGAAACAGGGAGATTGCCATCCACACCCCAAGCAACAGACAGTGTCAGTATCAGTTACAATGCTGTGCAAAAGCATTCCCTGATGTGCAAGTCATTGCTGTCTTATGCTGGGTGTGTGTGTGTTGCAATGTGCTGTGCTGACTCCCACCCAGATTACTTATTCCCCTTCAACAACAACCCCCCTCCCCCCATTATACACATCCCTGACTGAGGATCAGTAGTTTCATGCTGTGGAGAGAGACAGAGAGTGAGAGCACTTGCAACACGGAGAGAGGGTATGGATTTCTATCTGTGTCACTCTGTGTCTGTCTGTGAGTATTTCCATTAGACTGCAGCTCCTGTTTAGAAAGAGAGAGACAGAGAGAAAGAGAAACACAGACAGGGTCACTGTGCAACTCATAATTCCTGCAGTTTAGTAACTGCGTGTCTCTCTCTTTCTCTCTCACTGTCATTCCCGATTCAGCAGTTTGGAGCAAGGTTGGTGTGAGGATTCAGCATTTGGAGAGAGAGAGAGAGAGAGAGAGAGAGAGAGAGAGAGGCAGACAGGTACAGTCTCTTTCTCTCTCTCTCTCTCTCTCTCTCTCATGCCCTCTCTTGGATTGTGACTGTCCTTTCTCTCTGTTTTTATGTGATGACTTGTGTCAGGCAGAGAGACAGAGACAAATGTCCTGAGAGTGCCTCGATGGGTTTTCCAGTAACATGATGTACTCACTGGCTGCCTATGTGAATGGTTCCTGCGTTAGGGGTGGTGTTTTATCGCATCTGCATGTGTGGGGGGGGCAATGAAATGTCACAGGCATGGTACATCAGCATGTTATGCACAGGAAATGTCACAGATCATGTCGGTACTGTACATGTGACATTTCAATATGCATAATAGCAAAGAACTGTACATTTTTTATTAGGGACTATTTTGCAAGGTGAAAGGATACAGTACGTTTTTGGGGCATTAAAGAGCAGAAAAAACTTTTTGTTGGTTTTCTCATGGTTTTGACATAGTTCATGTTATAAGGGCAATAACCCACTCCAGGGTATGGGGTTATGGGGATTTAATGCACAGCTGGGGTGCTGGGAGGACACTCAGCCTATGGCCTTGTGCCTCACAACACACCCAGCCATGCATTAAATCCCCATAACCCTATACCCTGTTGAGGGTTATTACTTGCATATAAAATTCCTCCTATACCTTTGGATGTATTACTGCCTCTATATTACTTATAGCTTTATTTTCTTCAAATGCGATTAAGGTCCAGAATTTTTTGATGTCCTTATTGTCTACAGCCTGCTATAGCTGTTCCCATAATCTTATCTGGAACACTCTTTTCCCCCTAGAAGAGATCTATATTCTTTTTTTTAATTCTTGAAGGCCTCTATTAAGTAGGGGTTCAGGATATTTAATTGCAAGTCTTCCTACTTTGTTTACTTGAGACTTAATACCAGGGGACGTTGTCCCTAATATAGACATTCTGTAGTTGGCGATCCTTCTTAGAGATATCATCTAATAAAAATGTTATCGTGCTATTATACTTTTCTAGAACATCTTTTCCTGCTGTAGTGCCCAGATTTAATTTTTCAACCTCATAATTTTCCTGGATTGCAAATATTTGTCTTGGTAAAGTGGGATTCCATCATTTTTTTTCAATTATTATAAATATGGAACTGACCCATGGAATTACAATTTTGTTGGTCCTCAGAATTACCTATGCTTAGCACCAAACAGATAGGGAGATGATCACTGCTAAAATTCTGTATTACAGTAAAATACTTTATCAAATACCATTTAAAAGTGTCAATTAGAGAATAGTCTGATTCAGACCCATTACTATTCTGTGATCTAAGAAAAGTGTATAAGACTAATACGTTATCACTATGACAGCCATTAAGGATGTGCATATAATTTTCAGCTAACCAGTTTAGCAAGATCCTACCCTTAGTATTAATCAATATATTCCTTAAGTTTCTCTCTCTATTTCCTAAGGCTGCGTCAATTTCTTTTCCCATCTGGCAACTGTCACCATAAAATGAACATTTTCCAGTTCTTGCACTGAAATTTCCAAATCACAATACTACTAGATCTTTATATTTTAATCTTACTTCTAATATTTCAGATTATCCAGTCGGTGCAAATATTCATCACCAGAAATGCTTGGTTCCATATAGAGATTAGCAATATACAAAACAATATGGTTTGCCAAGTGCAAAATTATCGAAAGACAGAAATCTTTTTTAAGGACCAAAGGTTCCTCTACCATTTGTAATTTTGATGAGATCAAAGTCATAAGGCCACCCCTATTTCAACCACAATTATTAATAGACTATGGCCCAGATATTCAAAAGGGTTGTGCCATGCCCAACAGGGATGCGCCACTGCAAGTCCAAAAATGCGCCATTTTGCGATATTCAGCAGGAGGCAGATGCACCCCCCAAATCACAATGCGCAAGAGCGCAATGGTAATGAATGCATGCACAATTGAAGGGGGAGGAACCATGAATAAATGGTGCAGTACAATATTCAACAATTTGCACCATGCGCAATAGGGGAGCAAACGGAAGTTGCGCGATAGCAGAAATGATCCAAAATAAAAAGGAACAAGAGAGAAGGCTCAAGAACACTACTGGGAAGCCACATGTTGGTGAACTGCAGGCAGCCACACAGGCACACAGAAACTGTGAGCAGGACAGGGCAGGACCAGGACAGAGCACCTGGATCCATCAGGAACAGGGAAGGTGTGGGGAGCCTGTGCCACAGTGCAGGACAAAATTTGGAAGTGCCACATAGCACTGAGGGCACAGACAGTGGGTAGTACGGCCACTCCAGGGAGGTGTTCCTGATGCACGGGGAGTAGCAGTAAGGACAGCGGGGGGAGCAGTAAAACAGCTGCCGGGGAGGGTAACACAAGCCAGGGACATGGCCAGTGCCACCATCCAGATGGAGGCAGTTATGAGGGGGATGAGAAGGCAGGCAGGAGGGGGGGTGCAGCCGTGGAAGGGCTCATCGGTGGTATGCCCCCGACAGGCAGTACTGAGCCAGCACCAGCTTCGAGCTGTACACTGATACTGAGGTTGTGGGCTGGTAACACCTGAACCGGGTGATCCTGAGGTGGCTCTGTGAGCAGTGCAGTGATGTGATGCAGGCACCCACATGATGGAGCCATGCTCTGTCAGTGGAGACCAAAGTGACAGCTGTCATGTGCCTGCTCACCATGGGTACCTTCCAGAGACCAACAGGGGACATGACAGGCATAACCCAGTCGGTCGCGTCACGCCTTCTCACCCAATTCCTCAGTGCACTGCTGCCACATGCTGCGGAGTACATCCGTTTCCCCAACACACTGGCAGAGTGCACAGCAAACATACAGGAGTTCCACAGGGAAGCACCTATGCCTGGCATGCTCAGGGCAATAGACTGCACCCATGTGGCCATCCACATGCCACCTGGCACCAAAGGGGCTGCATACATAAATCAGAAGGGGTAAACAAGCATCAACTTCCAGGTGGTGTGCGATGCCAGGGGGTGCATAATTAATGACTGTGCCACGCACCCTGGGGGAGCACATGATGCCTTCATCTGGCACCAGTCTGCACTGTGCCACAGGTTCGAGAGTGGGGACATCCCCACTGGTCACCTAGTGGGTGAGTATGCAAATCACACAGAAAGACATGGAGCTTGTGAGGGGCATAGTCAGAGGTGACATGGTTACTGGCCTAGATGGCCCATGGCAGGCCGACGCTGATCACCAAACTAATGTCCACCCTCTACACACAGGTGACAGTGGATACCCACTCCATCCCTGGCTGCTCACATCCTACCAGCGGCCCACGACCCCATTGCAGCAACACTACAATGAGGCACATGCCACCACACGCAATGTCATCGAGCGGGTGTTCAGGATGCTGAAGGCACATTTCTGTTGCCTGGACACGTCTGGTGGTGCCCTACAGTACAGCCCCTCAAAGGCCTCTGGGCTATTCCTGGCCTGTTGCATCCTGCACAACATGGCCAATGACTGTGGGATAGCTGTACAGGTCAAAGAGGGGGACAGCGATGGGGATGATGAGGACGCTGGTGAAGATGGTGATGGCAGCCCTCTTGGTCGAAGGACCCCGACTGATCCGGATGGCACAGCTGCACCGGGACACTATCACAGAGGAGCACTTCAACCAACCCAGCTAAGTCATGGGGCCATGTGCAACCACCAGTGGCAAGGGCACAACCCACATACACGAATGGACAAACCCCAGGGGTGCATGTCATAAAGGGAATTGGCCGAGCATGGAACCGCATGTGCCATCAGGGATGGGCAAGGTCTGACACTGCACATGGTCACACACATACACACACACACACACACACACACACACACACCCACAAGACATGCACAAAAGGCAGGAGGCAGAGCGACCCCGACCGCCACCCCTAGCCACACACACATCCACAGACCACCACGCCCAGTGCCTGTCATTGTTCGTGTGTCAGATGCTGGGCACCATATCACAGTGGTGGACAGCACAACGCAGGCATCATCATGCACATGCCACAGCAGACAGCAGCTGGGAGGGTGTGCAGATGGAATGTGTGTGTGTGTGTGTGTGTGTGTGTGTGTGTTGTGTGTGCAGGGCCGGGTACCCCACCCGTGCATTGCACATTGAACAACACAATGCACACAGGGCAGCATCAGACAGTAGCCATAGTAGGAGACAGGTCAGTCACGCGCCACAGTGCCACGGCCACCATGGATGCATGGGCGGCCCCGCCAAGACCCACCAGCAGTGACAGGCTGACCAATAGCCTCATGGGGTGGCACCGACTGTCCCCCAGGGGTTCCGCTACGTGAACGCGACCGTACCCACGCAGGGGTCTGCAGCACACTGAACATGCCCGCGCCAGGCATGCTCAGGATGCCCACAGATGAACCCAGTGTTGACAAGAAGGGTGTCATAAGACACCAGGAATCGGGGGTGGACATTGCACTGTGCGGTGTCTGCTACGCATGGGCAAATAACTGTGTTCCCACTGTGGCCATGGCAGCTTTGATTGTCTGTGTCAGCCTGTCAATGGCAGCGGTCACATCCTCCAGCATCCGGTCCATCCCTGCCAGGAGCAGACCGGTGTTTCTGCTGCACCACTCCTCTGTCTGGTGCAGGGCCACACTGAGTGCATCCACCGCCGTCACAAGCTGCAACTGCTGATCGACTGATTCTTAGAGTATGCGGGTGTGCTCTTCTAAGAGGTCATCTGCCTTATCAGCATGCTGTCCCTCATGGTGTTCACAGCCCTGATGGGCAGCACCCCTTGAGGGAGGGTGCTGCACACCAGGGCCATGCCTGGGCATGTACCGACACTGTACCCCATGGCCATTGACTGACTGCTGAAACTGCCCCTCCCGCTGCCGCTCTCCAGGGTTCAACGGTGCCACCACAGCGGCCACAACAGCCCCACTGTCCTGGACACACACCAGTGCTGCCCCACTGGTACAGACAGGCACAGGCTGGGACTGTGATGTCACGCAGGCCTCCACGGTGGCACCACCCATGGACATGCCTGTGCTGTTACCTGCTGTGTGGCCATCCTGCGGCCCACACATATCACTGTTCATGAAGTGAGCTCCATCATCATCACTGATGGATCTGGCACCAGTCCAAGTCTCACCATGATGGTATCCATGGACGCTGGCACACTGGGACATGGGCAGGGCCTCCTCCGCACATGCTCCACCAACATCAGTCCAGACAGCCAGGTGGGCCCACTGTCACCCTGACCTTCAGACACCTGTGGAGGTGGACAGGCCCTCCTCTATGTCCATGGTATCATTGTCAGTGGACAAGTCCACCACCACTGAACCATGCAGATGCTCAGGAGCTGTAAGGGAACACAGTAGCATTAATGTATCTGCCCTACCCTGTCTCCCCCCCATTGACAGATCAGGACCTACCATGCAGTGACAGGTTACCACCCATCTGGAATCCACCACTTGGAACACTCTTGATGGCACAACTCTGCATGCTGCCTGCAATCTGCTCTTATTGTGGGGTCATGCATTGCACAGCCGGCTGTCCCCCACCAGTCACAGCCCGTGCTGCCCTGATGGCAGCCACCTTGTCCCTAATCCTCCACCTGTCCATGCCCATCTTCTTTTTGCACTCCTGCACAGACCACTGGTGGCTGCCATACAGGTTGATGGCACACGCCACCTCTTTCCATACAGCAGCATGGGCCTGTGGTGTTCCCCGCTGTCTGCTGAGCAGTGGCTCCTGGTCAAGGTAGGCCTCAAACAGGGCATCTGTTTCTGCCTTGGTGAAGTTAGGCCTCCTCTTCCTCCCACGTCTCTGTTCCTCTTCCTCCACCTCATGATCACTCATTGTTGATCCTGTGGGAATGACAGGTGTTACCTGTGACTGTGCAGTCCCGTGCATGCCCCACACACCACAGTCCACACTCCCAAACAGCATGCAACTCACCACAATAGACTGCAATAACAGACTATGGCCACTGCAGCCCAATGTCGCATTTTTATAGTGCAACGCATGCAAATGAGGCAAGGCGCAATTTTAAGTGGATGCTAATGCGGTATCTGCACCACTGAATAGCTGATTAGCTGATTTGCATATACCGGCTGACTATCGCGCTGTTGTGCTTTGCACAATTGTGTTGAAACGTGCTCAGGCAAGGGTGCATTTCTGTGACATGCGCAGTGGAACCAAACAATGCATGCCTGGGGTGCTGACTCCAATGCCTGCTGCGCTGCTGACGTGCTGTGCACGGGTGGCAATGCAGGGCATGGCCACCATTGTGCAAGTGGGTCTACTGTGCTGTTCACATGTATGGTGCTCTGGCACTGGGACACCATAGGTGCAAGGGAGCCACAGCGCAGAAGACCGCTACAGGAAGTGGAACACAGGCACCCTACTGTGCTACACGTGGTGAGTACCAATCACGCTGTGGTGGTCCGTGTGCCAACCTTTGCCTCTAGGCGCCATGTGTCCGCATGGGTGCACTTCTATTGTGATTTTCGGTGACAGCGTGATGGGAAATGATAGCGCAGTACTGTGCAGCATCCGCACGTGGTGGACGTGTGCTACAGAGCACCATTTTTGACACTAAAACAGTACAGAATGGCATGGAGATGGGCACCCATATGGAGCCAACTGGAACTGGCCAATCTGCTCCAGTTAGTGGAGCCTCATGCTGCTGCCCTATTTGGGGAGGCACCCCTGGACAGGGCCAGGAATGTGGTGTGGGAGGAGGTGGCAGTGGCCCTGGAGGAGGCCACAGACATGGAGAGGATCACAGAGCAGTGCAGGCACCACTATGGTCACCTGCAGGGCCGGGACCCAGAAAGACTTGCCTGCCTTTGGGCACATGCTAGGAGGGGCGTGGTACCATGGCCAGGTAGGTGCACCATCCATACACTGTTCATGTCCATATGGGTATCACGGTGGCATGTGTCCAGCACATGGGGGCGCCATCCAGTGTGGGCCGTGGTGGTGGTATTGGGGTGGGGGGAGGATGGGTATGGCTGTGTGGGATTGCACACACACGGGGTTGGGGGGAATTTGCTACCGGATTGTACTGATGTTCCAGTCTCCATTTTTGCACCCTAGGCCCAGAGGAGTGCCGGCATGCGAGGGAGGGGAGGCTGCACCCTGATCAACAGTAGGCCAAGAGGTTGGCCAGACCAGACAGGCGCAGGGACCAGCCTGATGATGGTGAGTGCCTTACATCCATGATTACTATTGTATGCTCTGTAACAGGGTGTGCAGCAGGGCATGTCCACGATCCATTGATACCACTGCCATGCACGCAACTTGTTACAGTCAGCACTGTCCAGTGGCACTGCATGTCTGGGAGTGCATCAATGGTGGTCCATGCATGCACCAGGTACATAGCTGTGCCACTGCCTTCGCACCGCATAGCCATGTCACTGAACAGCCACAGTGGTGCTGTGCAGGACTTGGCCCGTGGGTGTGTGCAGTGGTCTGCATGGCTGTGTGTGCCTGGGTGGGCAGTTCTTGTGGACATGATCACTGTGGGTGGTCACACACCATCACAGAGGCATGTCCCATGGCCATATGCCATGCACAGTGGGTGGGCTGCATGGGGCTGTGCATTCACACCTATTGATTCTGCTCCCTTGTCCTAGGGGGACGGCAGCTGCAGGATATCGGAGTGTCACTGCGGGAGATCCTTCATGTTGCCAGGGTATCACTGGAAATCCTAGAAAGGATCAACAGGCTGGGAGTAAGACGGCGTCATGGCGGGAGGAGCAGCTGGAGTGGAGAGCGGGGCTCCCGCTGAGCTTACTGATGCCCCTGATTTCCCCTACCCACGGACCCACCCTCACACCCCTCCTTCCTCTACCATTTGTTCAGCCCTGTCTCTTACCCACCCCACCTTGTTTGTGGTCCTCCCCCAACCTTTTGTAAATATTTGTATATAGTTTTGTTTGCTGTTTTTCAATACATTTGCTTTGATATGCCTACTGTGGTGGTCTCTGATTTGCAGTGGGCTATTGGTGCTCAGCTGCAGTGGTGTGCATGGCGTCAAGGGTGGTGCAGTCAAGTGAATGTGTGTGTGTCCGTGAGGAAGTGAGTATGATGTGGGAGTAGCTATCAGTCACTGTCTGTGGTGTGCGTGTTGTTCCCTGTGCACTGGATGACTGTGTGCAGTGGTCCACAGTGCATGCTCTGTGTCCATGGTGCACCTGTCAGACCATCCATGGCCTGTGCAGCTGACTCCCTTGCATGACTGTGACCTGCACGGTCTGCTGGCATGTCAGTGGTGGCTGTCCATGCTTGACAGCCACTGTACCCGGCACAATGCCGGGTTGCCTCCTGTCACTGATGTGGTGCATGTCTGCCTCGGGTGACACTGTGGCCTCTGCTGTTGATGTCCCACATCCATGCTGTTGCTTGTGTGTGTCGCAGGGGATGTGCACCACTGTCTGTCACTTGTGCTCTGGGTGCATGCTGGTGGTGTACAGCTCCATGGTGCCTGTGCAGGGTGGCTGTCACTCCTGTGCCATGGAGGGATGCTGGCCAAGTGTACACAGTTTCTGTGGCCACACGCTGGGTGCTTGGTTGCCCTGCTACTGTGTCCCTGTGTTGGTGTGCCCTTGGGTATGGGTGGGTGTTTGTCCATGCAGTGTGTTGCAACCTGTGTGGTGCATGCTTCCATGCAACACTGTGGGTGTCAGCGCTGACTGTTGTGGCCAGTGCTGGGTCAGGGTGTGTCCTTGGGAGGGTGTGCAGGGTGCTGTACCACCGGTGGTGGGGTCTGGAGCATGCCCTGTCATGTGTGGGGTACCGCATGTGCTGACACATGGTTGGTCTCTCAGCTGTACCTCGGGGTGGACGTGCATGGTGGCACTGTGTATGCCATTGTTGCATCGCTGTTTGCTGCCACCCACTGATGGGTGCTCATGGTGGGGCTGCCTTGCATGGTCCCGTGGTGCACAGGGTTGCATTGTCACAGTGGGGGTGGTGGCATGCATGGGGTGTCCTGCACTGGTGAACGCTGCTCCTGGGCAGTGTGTCTGGGGATCATGGTGCAGGGTGTGCTCTGCATTGGTGGGATGGTGTGTCACAGGGTGGTCGGCCATCCTTGTGTGCCAGTCATAGCTTGCCAGGGGGTGTGCTGGGGCACCATGCCCCGGCTGTGGGTTTGTTGCTGGTATCCATGCGCCGGTGGCTATTCCAGCTCTCCACTGGTTGTGCAGTGCATGGGGTGTGGGGGGTGATGTTTGTTCTGCTGTGTGCTCCTCTGCCCATATGTGGCATGGGTGGTGGGCCCCTGCATCCTGTCCCTGCGCATCCCTGGTTGTGCTGTAGGACTGCTGCCCTGCTCCACTGAGCATCCCTGGTTGCACTATGGTGCATCTGGACTGCGCAACTGCACATCCCTGGTTGCACTATGGTGCAGGTGGTGCAATATTCAGTTGTGTGCTGCAGGTGCATCTTGACCTGCACAGTTTTTGAATATCACGCTTCTTACGCATGGGCGCAATGGACTTGCTCTTACTCCTGCTGTTGCGCACTTTTTGGGTGCAGTTTGAATTTCTGGGCCTTAGTGCCTTTTAATTCAAATTTCATGAACTCAGTTAAATATCATATGGTTCTCCCCAGTCCATGTCTCCAGTAATAAGATTGTCATATTTACTTATTTCTTAGATCCAAGATCTGTCTCCCAGTTTACCAGAAATTCCAGTGATGTTCCATGAGAGAATTGATAAAGAGGTTTTTAATACAGAATTGAGGTCAAAATAAGGGTGACTATTATCACATTTTTTTTACACAATGAACATTTTGTCAGTTCAAAATAACTTCAGAGACGGGATCAAATCTACTTTTATCTGCTCTAACAAGCACAGATTCTAGTTCTTCTAATTGTATTGAGCTTTCAGTTTCTGAATTTCATACACAATTATTATTCATGCATTCTTCTAAAATTTTCCTTCCTCTGATTTGCTTGAGCTCTGTAGGATGGCCACTCAGAAAATACCCTTCTTTTTTTTTTGCTATTTCTTTCTCCTCCTCGATGCTGTAGCCCTCATTCCTCCAGAAGGAGCCCCCCAGTCACATCTCCCGGCATCCACCATCAGGCGCTGGTCCATACTGCCAGGGCTTGCTCCCCCGGTGGGGTTCCCCAACCCACACCAGAGACCGGATCCAATGTGGCCAGTGCCATGGCTAGCCAGGAGTGGAGCCTGCTAGGTGCCCTCCATCATTCGCTGCAGCATCCATTTCCTGGTTTTATCCCCAGGAGATGAGGTGTACAATGACGCCTGCAGAGAGAGCACACACGTGTCCACATGAGCTCCCTCCTAGCATCTGCCCCATCTCCTCCCCCTTTTCTACAGTGTCAGCACACTGTTTCCCAGCATCCGCTAGGAACCAGTCAAACGCTATCCACTGGTGACCCACCTCCCTGAAAAAGGAGAGCAGTCCATCGGATGCTCAATCCTTCTCCTCCCTGCCAACCCCCAGCAGCCCATGCTCATTCACGAACCTGGGTCACTGGCGTGGTGTGAGGTAAGGTGTCCATTACCTCAGCACTCAGCACCACTGGGCCAGCCCTAAAGAATGTGCTTTTATGATTTCCTTTTGTAAATAATCTGTAATGTAAACTTGTCTAGGATGCTTCCTTTTTTATTCCTCTCTATTCTTATTTTTGGACTGATTTTCACAAGTCATTTTTGGGATCACATGCTGGTCACCAACAGTATCATTTAAATAGATACCATTATCTGCTAACATCAGACAATCATCCAAAATTATTTTCCTTACAGATGCTGAATTTAGAACTAAACAAATTTTACTGTTCGCAGGTTTGATCTTATATCTATATAAAGAGGAGATATTATCCCATCTAAGCGCATCTTTTATAATAGGTTTCAATATACTGTAATCTTAAGCAGAAATTAGATTTCTCTATGGGAGGCAGGTAGCCCTTTTATAAGGATAGTTTCACATTTTTTTCCCCATTGCATTATACAGTAAGTCCACTGGGATCTTCCTTAAGTCTTTTTTAGACTTCCCATGCATATTGTTTGTCCATGTGCTCTCCTGGGTAGCTGGGTATCACATATCAGTTTGAATCTCTATAGGTTCAGTCTGTGTTCCTGTAGTTTTCCCATTCTTGACTGCTTGCTTCTTGGGCTTAGAGTGCCTTTTTTTTTGTTTGTTTTTTTATCTAATGCAATCTTTTCTATTTCCACCGCTTCCTGTTCTTGGATCTTTTCTTTAGTTACTCTTACAGTTTCTGAATGTTCATTAAATCCATCTTCTCTAGTTCTTTCTTTTTCATTGTTTCCTGCATTTGTTTTTCATTATGTTGTCCTATATTACCCTCCCTTCAGCATCAATATCTTTCTTTTGCAGGGACCCATTTGTCCTTGTACTAACTTTGATTTCTTCTAAGATTTTTCTCAGTAGGAAATTATTTTGGACAATTGCCAGTTTTGTCATTCATTTATGTGTAACCCCTCACCTCTGCCTTTTTGCAAAAATGACAGGTAGCATGCTGTTGAAGCTGACAGCAGTACCTGGTGGGGACTGGGTTTGGAGAGGATGAGATTACTTGGCACAGGGGACCTAGGTTTGGCTACTCTGCACAGGGGCACCCAAGGAAATCCGAACACAGGAACAATAACTGTAATGTCCAGAACCAGGAATGGGATTCTACAGTGTGGCTTTTATTCACCTCCAAACTGAACAAACAAAGCATAGACGGACCCCCCACAGGGCTACCTTCCTGGTAATGCAGATTAGAGACAACAGAACACTTTTTCACTATTTCCAGCCCTCAGGCTCTGAACCCACCAGGCACACAGCCCGGACTTGCACGCAGCTTTGGGTACACAGCCCGACTTGTACACTACTTGGGTTTTCCCCACTGGCCCGGCTTCCCCACCGGCCACTTGATCCGTAGTCCATTTTGAGAAATGAACCAGTTTTTTGGTTGTGGCTCCCCAAACCACCTTAGAGCCTTCGACTCCTAGAGGGAATTTTCCTTCCAATCCCATGTCTGGGTACTTCCCTCATCACTGGCCAAGTGCATGAGGCAAAGTAGAAATCCACAGAGCAAATCCGTAGAGGTGGACCTGGTCACTAAAGATGCGGGGTCTCCCACCTCCAGCTCCCACAATCCATACCCAGCCATTTCTCTGGATGCTAAACTACTCTTTTTTCTGAAAGCTTGGCAATTTAGATTACTGGGTAGACATATGTCACATCTCCTCTACATGTCTTGACTTCAACTATGTGCTGGACCTGAACATACTTCTACTTTTGGCTAAGCCTATTACTCCAGGCCTCCCACTACTTCAGTAGTCCAATCCCCACTATCACACAAGTCCCAGGGTGAAAACATGGGCCCTTTAGAAAGAGCAGAAACTCACCCTCCAGTTGCAGGTGCCCCACAGGCAATTCACAAGTCTTCTTGTTTCCCAAAAACTCTGGAACAAATAAGGCAGTTTCTCCAGTAGAAGAAAACCAGGGGGTTGCCCCTGGAATATGCAGGACAACCTTTTCTGCCACACTGAGACCTGGATCAGCGGTCTGCACCACTTTAAAACCAACTTCTGTGTCTCTCTTAAGGTGGAAACACACACCTTGTTTTACTAAATGTAGCCCTATGTCAGGGCTGAGGCTCCAAGAGCCTAACCAGAGCTGCTGTGCTCTTCTCTCAGCAAGTTCCAAACTCCAACTGACCACAGACTACTATTCAAACCTCCCAACATTCTACTCCAACTCCCTGCTGCAGATTCCATTGTGGCTCATGCAGCTGCGACAGTTCTATGGTGATGTCATCCCTCAGTCTCAGCTGAGACTGAGAACAGAGTGAGACAGTGTAAAATCCATTTAACTGGAGTTTCACAAGCTGCCTTCCCTGCCTACCACTAGGTCTTACTGGGATTCTAGTAACCCCGGGTAACAAGGGGGTTACACTCCCCTTGACCAGGAAAATGACTGTCCGCAGTCATTGTTTACCTGGCTTTAGGCCATCCCACCCTATGTGCTACCTGCAGAGGGGGGTGATCAGGCCCCCTCCACCATGTGCAAGCACAGGCAGGCAACACTAAGGGCCTAGAGGCCTTTAGCTGACATATCAGCCTCTACAATGCCCACTTACTATGGATGCCTAGTGGCTCTGGTAGAACTGTCCAGAGCATAGCCCTAATAGCTCAGCACTGCAACCCCTACTGCAGGTTAGGGCCACAGCCTGTCTATCCCCCTAGCCCTCTAGGGAAAACCTATCTGCCTCTAAGCTAATACCCCAAAAGCAAAAACAACCCGGGGACCTCCCCGACCTTGGGCAACCTGCAACCACACACCAAGAAAATAGTACCACATTATTATATCACTTTACTGCCTCCTCCCTACCCCAACAACCACACCTGTGGAAGGAAAGGGTTAATACAGTAACAACAATGCCAAAGTACTTTAAATTCTACACACTAAAGTACTAGTGAGGAACTCCGATGAGCCTCTCCTCCTCTTCTTGTCTTCTCTTCTATCTTCTCCAGGAACACCTGCAAGAAAAAGAAAGGCAACACATACTCCTAATCTGCATACACAGTCTACCTAAACCCCTACCATCAAAACACTGAAGAACCCCAAAAATATTTTTTTTAGAAAAGGTAGAAAACAGTATATACATTAGAAAACAGTAGAAAACAATGACAGTATTTACAATACACATTTGGGGGATGGAGTGCCCTTAAAGTCCCAACTAGTGACCACAGTGCCTGAAGGCTAGTCCAAAAAAGAGTCTCTCCTGAGCCGGAGCCCGGTGAAGCACAGTTCTAACAGGCCAAAGTCCCGAAGGGGAGAGTCTTTGAGGACAGTTCACACATTTTGAAGTCTGCTAGTGTAGGGTGTGTACTGCAATGTCATAAAGATAGAAAAGTTTGTACTTACCAGCCCCTTGAAGAATGGAAAATTCTGAACCGACCTGCACCTCTGACGAAGACTCTCCCCGGCAGCATTTCTTCCAATACAGCTGGGCTGACATCTTCTGGGAACCACAGGAGGGCACATCTGGGAACTGCTGGGATGATGTCATCTCTGGAGGTGGAACCTTAGAACAGGAACTAAAAAGGGAAACAGTTGGTCTGACGTCATCCGATTACCAGGCGATGGCTTAGGATACAGCTGGGCTGGTGTCCTCTCTGGATCTGATGTCATCTGGTGGGCCAGTTGATGGATTCTGGAAAGGCCAGTACACTGTAGAACTGATGAATGTGGTGCACCTGAGTCCTGGATGTCCATACTGGCGGATCAATAAAGGCACTTCACAGGCTGGTGTGGCAGTATTGACTACCACTGCTTGGCTTTCCATTTAGTAGGCACGGGCACATTTGCTGGGAGGTCCTTGCACTGAGGCCAATAGTACCGGGGGTCAGGAGCTTGAATTATTACCCCATCTTGGTGCACATAATTCACACAGTGGGAGATTTCACGTCCCTCTCCATCCACTATTTCTACTCTGTCCATAAACAGTGTCCTGCCTCTCTTCCACTGGGTATACTTCTCATGAAACAGTCTGTTTTTTACATGCTTGTTTGCCCCAGAATGCACACTTTTCATTGCTTCAACCGAGATCCAGAATTTCCTGCTGTTTTCAATCTCCTCCCAGACTTTTCGAGGAAAGGTAGGAAAGGTCATACCATAGATCTCATTTGCCTTCCTACGAACCAGTCTCTCCTCTTTACTAGCTTTGGTCAACCTGAGACCGCTGGCCTGGCTTGGGGGCGTCCAGTCCTCGTTCTTTCAGCTACGCATCCTTAACGAGATTAAAAATGGATCCCTGACTTCTTCTTCCTGCATAGCCAGGGCAGTGGCATCACTACTCTCTTCCATGCATTCCTCCAAGGCAAGATCTTGAGGCTGTGTACCTGTTCCTTTTTCACAAGGTCACATAGGTTCCTTCTCATCTTCCTCTTCACTGAGGATCTGAGCCCAGGAGTGAGCAGTCGTCCTCTCTCCTGAGACTATCCACTCATCACTAGGCATGTAGGTCGACACCTCCCACTCAAAGGCCTCCTGCATCTCATCTTCTTCTAAGAGACTTGGGCTAGGCCCTCCCCAGGAGTCTACTGATGCTTTATCCAAATTTTCCTTCTGGGATCAACCATCCAAAACTTGGACATCTGGTTCTGTCTCTATTACTCTGCACCCTCTATCTTTGTGCCACACTCCCCCGAGGGGCCTTCTTCCACAGGCTCAGCCTGGTGCTGTGTGCTGCCAACTGCAGATTCCTGAACCTTTGTCCATGTGGGAGCCAAATGAATTTGAGGCGCTTTATAAAAGCCATATTTTTCTAGGCATCCAGTACAATGAGGAATCATGAAGACGTCCCTTCCAGCTCTCAAGCATATTTGACACACGTGCACTGGAAAACCAGTAATCGCCACATGAGGAGGCAGTTGTCCTCCACAACACCACTTTTCAATATCCCTCCGTCTATTCACTGCTGCTGTCACTGCAACCCGAGCATGATCCAGATAGCGAGCTGGTCCTGAGGCCATAACTGCAGAAAAACAAACAAAAGCTCACTGCAACTGAAAGTCCCACTTTACTGGACACTCTCTTTAGTTTTAGAATGGATCCTCTGCTGCTGTGTTTACTTTACTACCCTACCCTGTAATGGCGGCAGCAGCACTCCTGTGCATCAACATTTAGAAACTGGATCAAGCCACTGCGCATCCGATTTACACATACTACTCATAACTTGCTCAAACTGCACAAACTTGCACTGTTCTTGTTCTAAACACATTTACATGGGGCGTGGCCTGGCTCCAAGCAAGATGGATGCTTAGATTTTGAGCTCCTTTACACAACTTATATCCAGCGTCATCTTATTTCATCTAAGGTAGTTTCATACCGACTCTGAGGTAAATAAAGAAGAGCAATACCTCTGCTACCTAATTGATGTTTTTTTTTCTGCTCTGGATAGCCCCTTTTTTTCATATAAACTGAATCTTTACAGTCGATGTGAGATAGCTGCAAACCAATTATGGCCTACTCTACTAAGCAAAAAGATCCTTTAAAGAATATTGAAGATATGTTAAGCAAACTATCGATGGACATGCAAGATTTAAAATCCGCCACTCAACTAAACACTCAGACCATGGAAGCTATCAGCGCTAGGCTTGCTTTTACAGAGAATAAAGTTTGTCTTAATGAGGATGCAATACAGGATCTCAAATCTACAATTAGAGCTCAAGATCGTACCATCAAAGAATTACAATCCAGAATCGTCGACTTGGAAAATAGAAATCGTAGAAACAACCTCCGAATCTTTGGATTCCCTGAAGATATGGAAGCTAAAAACACCACGGTATTTTTACAACGTGTGCTGCCGCAAATCCTTGGTCTTCAGGCAGATACTGAGCTTACTATTGAACACTCTCACCGGTCCCTAGGCCCAAAACCTCCGGCAGATCACCGACCTAGACCAATTATTGCTAAATTCCTAAACTATGCCACCATTGAACTTATCATGCGGAAAGCAAAAGAAATTGGTCAACTTTCCTAGCAAGGATTCAACATCTATATTTACCGTGACTTCTCTAAGGAAGTTTCAGCTAAACGGAAAGCTTACACTCCTGCCAGACGTATCTTGCACCAAATGGGTCTCCGATTTTCTCTTCGGTATCCTGCCATTATGAGAGTCTATTTCGGTAACTCTTTTCAGGACTTCAGTAACCCTGAATCCCTCACAGCCTTTCTCAACTGCCATTCAGCTCATGCCCACAATCTCCTTGACTCAAACCTAACACAGTGCTGTAGCGACTTTCATGCGACTACCAGTACTGTCACCGACAACATTACAGTACATTCTACTAGTGCCACTGGTATGCCTGACTCTTCTAAGTCAAATCTACCTGAATCTTCATCTAATACTTATTTAGCCTCTGCCACTCATAACGACCCTCCCTCCAAATCGATCCAGCCTTCTAATTGTACAATTTATAATACCTCCCAAAATAGCGCTCTTACTGCTCCCGGAGTTGTTTTGTCCAACAGATATTCACCCTTACAAGATCTATCTACTTCGGGGGATTTTGCTGATGGAGATCCCGCTGGCCTGTTGGATGTGGAGGAGGATCGAGATTTGGAGGGCGCCTCTTGGTCTTGCAGCATGGGCAACTCCCCTATTAAAACTGCTGAGCCTCCAAAAAAAAGACGTCGTGGGAAGAATCGGCAGAAAGGCGACACACCTCGCAAATATTAATATTTATATCTATCCAAATCATCGAGAGGGTTACTGATTCATGATCTGGCATGCATCTGTTCTCATTTCATATTGGTCATCCGTTATAAATAATCCCAGCTTCTGTATATCATGACTATTGGGCATTTACAGTATGGTTCCCATACAGTTAACAATATGAATATGCATTATGCTGTTTATGTAAATGAGGGACTATTAAATTTTTTTTTTTTTACACATATATCAGGATTTGTCTTTATTTAGTTAACCAGATATAGAATCTTGTAAACTTGCAATCAACTTAGAATATTTACTTATAATATCTCAGAATGGTTTGTCTATCAGCTTGATATTATCACCTTTCTCTCTTTTAAAGTTAAGTTTTATATTTATCCCTGTATCATTTTATAATGCAGGTTATTCTTAAAAATTTTTTTTTTGCTGATTTTGTTCCTTTTCTTTCCTTCCCCTTTCAAGGTAGCATTCTGATTTCTCCACTGTATTGATCTCAGTTATGTTAGTTTATTATTTGTGATGCTGGATTCATGATGACTTTCGTATCACATTAGACTTAACCAAATAAGGTAAAAGAACCTTAATATCACACTTCACTGTTGGGCTTCACATTTATTTAATAATTTGTATTTTTATATACTTTTTGTGCTACTTAGCCCATTGAGTTTATACAACTCTTATGCTGTTCAGCTGCGTCCTAGAGAACTGAGAAGTGGTCTTGGTCCTTTCAGATACTCCCTATTTCTTTTTTTCTTTTCTTTTTCTTCCCTTCTTCCCCTTTTCCTTTTCCTCATATTAGACTGACCTTTAATTCTCAGTCCATCTTAGATGGCACTTACCTGTTCTTGTTACTATATAATCTTCACATACTGTAATGTTATTATTATACTTTCAGAAGTGAGCTGCAAAAAATATGTTCAACAGACGCTTATTTCCTTTTTTTATTTAATTTTTACTTATAACTCTGCCAGCAATTCATTTTCCGGACACATCTATTGTATACTGATATTTATATTTTTACCTTACTATCACGGTGTATCTGAGCTCCCTGACATCCTTTCCATTTTATCTCCTACTAATATATCTATACATGACAGCTAATATATCATTATGTTCTTGGAATGTCAGGGGGCTCAACACACCAATTAAGCACAAACAAGTATTTAACCATCTTAAAAAACATAAAATTCAAATTGCTTTATTACAGGAAACTAAATTGTTAGATGTAGATAATCCTAGACTAAAATGTAACTGGGTAGGTCAAGCATTCTCGGCCTCTGCCCGCATCTAAAAAGAGGAGTGTTGCCATTCTTATTCATAAAAACCTGAAATGGATGCCTACTACTTCTCTAAAAGATTCAGATGGTAGATGGCTTATCATCACCTTTGATACCCCCCTGGGCCCCATAACTATAGCTAATATTTACACCCCCAACTCTGATGATCCTTCTTTTTTTCAAAACCTCTTACATACTCTAATCTCAATAAATCTAGTGAATTCCCCCTTACTGATCGGTGGAGATTTTAATCTCACTTTGGATAAATATATGGATCGGAGTAACAGCTCTCCAGATAGTCACCCCAGAAGCATTGATACAGTCTCCCAAATAATGCAAGATCTCGGTCTAACTGACATATGGAGAATTCTCCACCCTAGAGATAGGGAATATACTTTTTATTCCTCTCGGCACCAAACTTACAGTAGAATCAATTATCTGCTTACATCCTCTTCTATTACTGCTAATACAATAGATTCTGAGATTCTACCGTTAATTATATCTGATCATGCTCCTGTTAAACTCCTGTTTAATTGGGGCTCCTCCCCCACTAAACCCCCCCCATGGCGTTTAGATCCCCTCTTGTTAAAGGACCCAGAATTTTTGCCTTGGATTAAAAAACAAATAAATGAATATATGACATTTAATGATCCTAAAGATACATCTATAAGTATCACTTGGGAAGCACTTAAAGCCACATTACATGGTAAGATAATTGGGTTCGCGACCCATAGAAGAAAACTTAGGGAGCAACAAATTCATAACCTTGAGAAATTACTCAAACAAAAACAAACCGAATACCTAAACTGTTCCAAACCCGACCCCTCTTCATCCCTTCATCACGAAATTCTACAACTTCGTATGCAAATTAACGAGCTTATTTCTAGGAAAACAGAATTAGCATTATTAAGAGTAAAGCATAAATTTTGGGAAGGAGGGGAAAAAGGCAGCAAAATTCTTGCTTACAGACTCAGAATCCAACAAGCGGGCGTCATATTGCTGCTTTAAGAGACCAGTCGGAAATTTGCATCAGTGAATGCTCTATTAATAATATTATGACATCCTTTTATAAAAATCTTACTCCTCTCCTCCTCCATCGCAAATTCCTCAGACATCTCCTCATTTTAGATGAGCTTGTTTTCCTCGTTTATCAGAAGAAGCTATATATACTTTAGATGCGCCACTTACTACAGTAGAAGTAAAGAATGCTATTCTTTCCCTTAAATCAGGTCGCTCTCCAGGTGGAGATGGTTTCCTGTTGATTTTATAAGATTCTTGTTGAACAATTAGCCCCCTTGCTATGTAATGTTTTTCAAGAATCTACAAATATTGGACAATTACCTAACATGATGACTGATGCTATTATAATGGTCATTCCAAAGAAAGACAAGGATACCACTATTCCGGCAAACTATCGTCCCATATCACTACTTAATACTTATGGTAAGATTTTTGCTAAAATTTTATCTAGCCATTTAGAACCATTTATATCTAATTTAATCCATAGATTCCAAACTGGCTTCATTAAAGGGAGAACGGGTTCGGATCATTTACGCTCTCTAATTAACCTAATACACAAAGCAAAATCTCTTTCTTCTCCAGCAGTTGCCATTTCCATAGACTTCGAAAAAGCATTCAATTCATTAAGCTGGAACTTCCTTTATTTGGTGCTATCGTGTTTTGGCTTTCCTGAGCATTTCTGTTCCTGGATTCAACTTATTTATACAAATCCTCATGCGCGTGTGCTTACCAATTTCACATTATCTCAGTCATTTGAATTAGAAAGAGGCACGCGTCAAGGCTGCCCTCTATCTCCATCTCTTTTTATTCTAGCTCTCGAAACTCTTGCTATTTCCCTTAGACTTAATAAAGACATTAAAGGTATCTCCATCGGCCATACACATTACACATCATTATCATATCCGGATGACATGCTTATCTTGTTAGAAAATTTCAAATTATCCCAACAACCTCTTTATAATTTACTTAACCGCTTTTCTTCACTTTCAGGTCTTAGTGTCAATTATCAAAACGAAATTTTTCATTAAATGATCACTGTGATGCTCTAACAAAAGTTCATCTTCGATTTCGATGGGCCTCACAATGTATCACTTATCTTGGCATCAAGATTTCATCGGATTTGACTAAGATCTGGGATCTAAATATACTACCATTACTAAATAACATTAAAAATAATTTAGACAGATGGAAAAATCTCATCTATCCTTTCCAGGTAAAATATCTGCAATTAAAATGAATATCACTCCAAAAATTCTATATTTATTTGCTTGTATTCCACTTAAAATTCCCTCCCATTTTTTGCATAAAATTGACAAAATGATGGGTAATTTTTTATGGGAAGGACATATACCTAGATTTAGTCGCATTAAATTAAGATCTCATTGGACTCGTGGCGGCTTCGGTTTACCCTGGTTTACTGCATATTTCTGGGCATTCAGAGCTTCACAAACGATTAAATGGTTTTCAAACCCTAATTGCAGCGTTCCTCTTTGGTATGATATGAAACGTCATTATCTTCTGGTTTAACCCCTAACTGTTTTATTTATTTCACCTCTGTATCTAAGTTTAAGCAAAATCCTGTTATTAATTCGTCTACATATTATTGGTTCAAAATGCATAAATGGCTTAACGTTGATCCTGCTCCCATACGATATGCGCCTATTTGGGGAAACCCAAAGCTTACATTGGAGAATAAACCCATATATAGTAAACCTTGGGCACAAAAAAACATTCTTTTCCTTAATGATATATTAATGGATAACAGTAATACTCTTGACTCCTTCAGTAATTTGCAAGCCAAATGGAGTATCCCCAAAACAGAGTTTTGGAAATACCTACAGATCAGATCTGCCATTTCCCATTTCATTCCTCAACCCAATAACCCACTGGGAACTCACTCATACATTAACAAATGGATTAATACCCCTAAAGGCCTAAGCAGTACCATTTATAAATTAATCAGGGATAAGCTCCCCAATCAGTCTCTTTCGGTCAGAAACAAATGGAACCAGATACTTAATACTGATATATCTGACTTCCATTGGAGCAAATGCTCGAAACTCTGCCATGACTCATTTAAAGACATACAAAGCAGATTAATTCAATATAAAATCTTGCATTTATGGTATAATACTCCAGCTCATCTGTATAACATTGGTTTATTACCTAATAATAACTGTTGGCGATGCAATGCCCCAAATGGGGATCTTTTACATTTATTATGGTCTTGTAATTCCATCTTCAACTTAAGGCAAATAATTCACCAATTTGCTTCTAAAGTCATCGGCAGAATTATTCCATTTGATCCCAAGTTTTGTATTCTTGGTATTATTGATAGTAACATAAGTTTAACAAAATATCAGTGCAAATGGCTTCAGATATTGTTTATGCAAGTTAAGAGACTGATCTTAATTCGTTGGAAGTCTCACTTAATCCCTACTCTGACAGATATTTTAAATCATCTAACTCGCATCTCTTCTTTTGAGAGAATCTCTTACTTAATCATTGACAGACTCAATGAATATTACCTTTGCTGGCAGAGCTATTTGAACTTTCTCCAATCTTAAATTATATATATATCACAACTCATTTTTTTTCTTTAATGTATATATCTGCAGCTCCTCTCTCTTGTTGTTTAAAGTTTGTGATTATTATTGGAAAATTTGTTCTTCTGTTATTATTTCTATTCTGCTCTGTGTAATGGGTCAACATTATATATACTATATGGAAGTCAGTATAATATTTTGCATTATCTCTATTATGGTAATATATATACTTCCATCATGTCACCTTTTTCTTACTATTATACATTGTATCTTATATCTTACTATGCATAGTCTTTTTGAGCTGTACTATGTCATGTTTAAGCAGTTCCATTAAAAAGATCAACTCCAAAAAATAAACACATTTACATGATTTTCCACTGACTTTTTACATGCTGGAAACATTTCTTTGACTCACAGTCCCTTAAAGCTTCAGGTTTTTAAGCACAGGATTGCCTGTAAAACTAGTGCTGCACATTTGGCTACAACTCACAGTCTCTCTCTGGCTTTAAACTTTAAACTGAGGCTGAACTCATTACTATGCACACAGTCAATGGCTTAGAAGACTTGCACTTGCTGGCAGGACTTGACACAGTCGTTACTTGCAAAGCAACTACACTGCTGCACACATATTTTGCTGGCATAAGGCAGAAAATCACTGTTTGAGCAATTTCAATGATAGTACTTACTGTTATCAGTAGCTGTTTGCTACGATGAGGAAAAATGGCCTGCAGCCAATTCTTGGAGGCCTCAGAACAGAAATAGGCGGGCAGTCCTGCCAATCATCTTCTCAACCACCACACTTGCAATTCAGACGATCGATTAGTGGGTTGAGCCCGATTTTGAACAAAACAGCCTATTTTTAAACATTTTCAGTGCTTTTAACACTCCACGATGCTCCTCCACAAGCCAGTACACGCACTCCACTCACACTCCCTCTCTAATGCTGGGGCAGTCATTGTGGAGCTGGCTGAGAGGCAGGACTGATTGTAGCCTCACAATCATACAACGCCATGCAAATGAGCCTCTTCTTCCTTGTGAGCGCTCTTCGCCTCACGGCGATCATTGAGCAGGCAAATTTAAACTGCAGAATGCATTTTTTTTTCTCAACTGACTCCACGGCGGGAGCCCATTTCAGCCATTTAACATAGCTATTTACACTGCAAGTCTCTCAGCTCATTCAGAAAGTATTTCCAACATCCAGGGCACAATGTTCCTGTTGCTACCCCTAGTCTTCCACACTTTTCTTTACCACAGTTAATTTTAAAAGCATTTTGAATGTCCAGGGCACAATTTTCCTGTTGCTACCCCTAGTCTTCCGCACTTTTCTTTACCACAGTTCTTTTTTTTAAAGCAGGCAAAAACACTGTAAACAATTTGATGCAGGACAAGGGCACACTCTTTGGCTTTACTGCTCCTTGGTAAACAGTTGGCATTGTAAACAGCAGCATAAGATCCACAGCACACAGCGACACACTAATTAAATTGCTTCAGCTTTTTGGGCTACCCACGGCCAGTTAGCCAAGATGCTAGCCCCTGTCCGAGCACCCTCCTTCCCAGAATAAAACCCATAGGGGTGCCTCCATTTTTGTAACCCCTCACCCCTGCCTTTTTGCAAAAATGACAGGTGGCATGCTGTTGAAGCTGACAGCAGTGCCTGGTGGGGACTGGGTTAAGGGAGGATGAGGTTACTCAGTACAGGGGACCTAGGTTTGGCTACTTTGCACAGGAGCACCCAAGTAAATCCGAAAACAGGAAGCAATAACTGTAATGTCCAGAACCAGGAATGGGATTCTACAGTGTGGCTTTTATTCACCTCCAAACTGAACAAACAAAGCATAGATGGACCCCCATGGGGCTACATTCCTGGTAATGCAGATTAGAGACAACAGAACACTTTTTCACTATTTCCAGCCCTCGGACTCTGAACCCACCAGGCACACAGCCTGGACTTGCATGCAGCTTTGCGTACACAGCCCGACTTGTACACTACTTGGGTTTTCCAAACTGGCCCGGTTCCACCGCCGGCCATTTGGTCCCTAGTCCATTTTGGGAAATGAACCAGTTTTCCTGTTGTGGCTCTCCAAACCACCTTAGAGCCTTTGACTCCTAGAGGGAATTTTCCTTCCAATCCCACATCTGGGTACTTCCCTCATCACTGGCCAAGTGCATGAGGCAAAGTAGAAATCCACAGAGCAAATCCGTAGAGGTGGACCTGGTCACTAAAGATGCGGGGTCTTTCACCTCCAGCTCCCACAATCCATACCCAGCCATTTCTCTGGATGCTAAACAACTCTTTTTCTGAAAGCTTGGCAATGTAGATTACTGGGCAGATGTATGTCACATCTCCTCTACATGTCTTGACTTCCACTATGTGCTGGACCTGAACATACTTTTGCTTTTGGCTAAGCCTATTACTCTAGGCCTCCTGCTACTTCAGTAGTCCAATCCCCACTATCACACAAGTCCCAGGGTGAAAACATGGGCCCTTTAGAAAGAGCAGAAACTCACCCTCCGGTTGTAGGTGCCCCACAGATGATTCACAAATCTTCTTGTTTCTCAAAAACTCTGGAACAAATAAGGCAGCTTCTCCACTAGAAGAAAACCAGGGGATTGCCCCTGGAATATGCAGGACAACCTTTCCTGCCCCATCCCCTAAGGGATAGGGCACTAAGGCCCGGATCAGTGGTCTCCACCACTTTAAAACTATCTTCTGTATCCCCCTTAAGGTGGAAACACACACCTTTTTTACTAAATGTAGCCCTATGTCAGGGCTGAGGCTCCAATAGCCTAACCAGAGCTGCTGTGCTCCTCTCTCAGCAAGCTCCAAACTCCAACTGACCACAGACTACTGTTCAAACCTCCCAACATTCTTCTTCAACTCCCTGCTGCAGACTCCATTGTGGCTCATGCAGCTGCGACAGTTTTATGGTGATGTCATCCCTCAGTCTCAGCTGAGACTGAGAACAGAGTGAGACAGCATGAAATCCATTTAACTGGAGTTTCAGAAGCTGCCTTCCCTGCCTACCACTATGTCTTACTTGGATTCTAGTAACTTTGGGTAACAAGGGGGTTACATATTTATTAACTGTAGTTTTAAAATCTAATTAACACTGTCATTGTTCCTCTTTTGGCTTACTTTCCTGTATCTCTGATTCTTGGATTGACCATAGAAATGGGATATCGGGGCCTCTGGAAGGAGGGTCTAATCTTGGTTTCCTTGATAAATATGGTGTTAGGAATTTCTATTATTCTCTTAAATATCCACGGTTCTGAATTGAGTCACTAAAGGTTGAGTGATTGATAAGGTTATCTTGAACCTGACTCATGCTGAGATCTAATCTCGGGGGGGGGGATTGACTAAGCACGTGAGTGTTACCAGGTGATTCTAATGACTTCATTTTTCCTAGTAGGTAATTATCCTCTTTTCATTTATCCCTTCCTCCTCGCTCCAGTTTTGGCGAGGAAGTTCAGGGTACTCCAGGTTTCTCTACTTGTTGATAACTTAACCAACCTGTAAAATCAGTGATTGTTAGTATTATTAAAAATCTCCTGTTTTAGGGTGTCTAGCTCCACCGGGTCTGATAACTTTCTTATCTTATACTTTTTTGAGATTTCAAAGAACCATAGCTAATTATTCACTCATTCCTTTCTCTGCAGCACACACGCTACCCCACTGCAAAAGCAGGAAAAGGGAGATGTAACCACTTAATTAATACAGTAAGTTTAAACAACCATATGTAATAGACAAACCAAAAATACAAGCGAATATAAAAATGTGTAAGTACAATATTAATCCAATGTATGGTGTAAGGAACAGTCTGGAATTCTATCCAGTGGAAAAAAGCAGTTCAGGTCAAATAGGCAAGATATTTCATACCAACTTGTCACACCTGGGAAAAGGAAGTGTGAATAACGTGCAGCGGAGTTCTCCTAATCCATCAAATATCAGCAGGATGGAATATGCAGGCCTATGTGGGCAGAGTGCCTTAAGTTCTGCTAAACAGTAGAAGAATGTTTAGAAATGTTCTAAAATAAATTAACCACTGCCAATCTTCCCCTGGATTGATGTTATGAATAAGCTGTTATAATGTAGGATCCTCTTGCTTCTTACCTTCAGCCAAATGCAAGTCAAACGCTTAAAAAGAAAGAAAACAAATATAAATGATCAAGTATTTTATCAGAAAAACAAGTTACCAAAATTTCTGGGCAGAATTGTGTCATCAATGCTAGTATAGCGTTAACAACAAGCATTTGTCAATGCCGAATGTTTGCTTGCTGGTATTGGCATTGGTAGTGTAGGAGTTAGAAAGATGCATAATGGGAATGGCAGTAAAGTATTGAACTAATGCCAACCCCTACCCCAACCCTGCAGAGACTGGCAGGTGTTGGGGTGTGCCTTTGGGCCATCAACCATAATGCTCACACCATTCCACCTCACCCAACCCTGCAGACATGGACAGGTGTCACGGTGTGCCTTGGGGTCTTTGGCCCTTATGCTCACCCCATTCCATAAGGAAATAAGCTGAGATGGGTACAGTATAACAATATGGGGTAAACGTTAGGGCCGAAGACCCCAAGGCACACCTCAATGCCTGTCAGTGGCTGCAGGGTGGGGGTGGGGGTGGAATGGCATAAGCATTATGGCCAATGACCCTAAGCCACCCCCCTGATGCCTGTTAGTCAGTACAGGGTGGGGTGTTATGGTTGGAAACACTGACACCCTGGGCACTTGTTGGCATTTTTGCTCCAAATTTTCAGCACAGGCTTTTTGGGACCCCTCCTCATGAACAGTGGCAGTATCAGTTTGTAACTCAATCCCAAAAGGTGATTTTGCACCATGTCTGCCATTCAGAGCCACAGATGTGAAAACACATTTTGGGCAGGATGTGAAAAATGTCAGCTGTACTGTTCACGAGGAGGCGTGAAGAAATGGCAATATTAAAAAAATCTGAAGTGAAAATATGAAAAAAGTGACAAAGTTATGAGTGTGTGTAGAAACTGTGCAATGCATGCTAGTAACGCAGTCATTTTTTGGAATGCTTTCAGCAAATTTTCAACATAGCCTTTTTGGAACCTTCCCTCATGAACAGTGGGACTGGGATTTCATTAATGTGTCCCAAAAGTTGATTTCGCACAGTGACCACACCATTCTGTGATGCAGGTGCAAAAACACATTTCAGGAAGGATGCAAAAAATGACAGCTGTGATGTTCATAAGAGTGTGTGAAAAAATGTCAATGTTAGAAATTTGGAGTTATAATATTAAAAACTGATGAAGTTATGAGTGTGCACACCAGCTGCACAATGCACTCTTGAGATACAGTCATTTTTTGGATTTTTATCGCCAAACTTGCAACATGGGTTTTTGGGGCCCCACTTCATGAACAGTGGCACTGTCATTTCATTAATTGGTCCCAAAAGGTGATTCCACATGGCAACCATAAAATCACATTTCAGGACCAGGAAACAAAATGACAGTGCCAGTATTCATGAGGTGGGGTTCTAAGAACTCCATGTTGAAAATTTGGGACCAAAACCCCCCAAAATGGCTGAGATATCAACCTAAGTTGAAACCCCCCATTGATTGCCATTATGGGGCTTTCCATGATTTTCTTCAGTTTGCCGACAGATTTTGAAGAGTGCAGACATATTCCCAGTCCACAGAAGATTGCAGCACCGAACCTCTGGAGGGAGGTATGAGTGGGGGGGGTGCAGGGAGGTGGGGTGCCCAGAGGGAGGGTCAGTATTGGGAAGGGGGCGGTGAGGACGATGAGGGACCATTTTCTTTCTCTTTAGGTTTAAAAAAAAAAGATTTTGGGGACAGTTTTCTTTTATACAGGTGAAATACTATGAAAAATAAATTTCGGCCCACTGGGATGGGTTCCTAGTGTGCCAGACTAGTGGAGGGGGATGATCAATGCCAACCCAGGGATTAGACAGCCCAAGCTTGGCTGAAAAAAAAGGGGGCATGGTAGTGCATCCATCACAGGGAGTGGGCATCCCAGTGTCAGAAAATACAAAGAATTACTTTGTCACACTGGGGTGGGTTCCCAGTGTGCCACAATAGTGGGGGCAGGGGGCACACTGACGTGGGGGGTTGGGGACCCCATTGTTGGCAAAGATATGTTCAGGCTTTGGGGGGAATGCCGACATGGGGATTGGGAACCTCATTGTCAGCAAAATATATGTTCAGTGGGAAAGGCACACTGAGCAAATGAGTTACTCACAAGTGCAGCCATGCACATTACTGTGCACTGTAATGAACATGGCTGGAATGTGCCTGGTTGCCAGGAAAGGGGAAGGGAAGAGATCTGCCACTGCAGTGATGAAATTGTCTGTGATTGGAGTGGCAGATTTCTTTCAAGTCTGGCGCTCGGTCTGAAACTGCCATCATTGGCAGCTTCTCTGTTGATTGGTGGCTGAGGGATGTGCCCATTAAAGCATCCCCTGCATTGGCTACAACACTGTCATGCCTCTTCAATGCTCTACTAACCTCAGTATGTTCCTTGTGCGCTGTGCACGCAAGCAGACATAAAAATGCCCCCCCCTTCCCCTGTTTCATTCTACTGGCCTTTTAATAAACTCAGTGTTTTTTTTCTGATTTACCCACTGGTACTAAGTATTATTTTGGAACTTGGTGATGTAGGTTATGTCCCTTTCAATCACAGAATTCCACAGTTGAATGTAAACACATTGTACCAACAATGTAAGAACTTAGCTGTAGCAAGGACATAAACTACATCATAGATTTCAAAAATGGTCTTCAGCATCACAGTGCAAGTCTAAAATACTCATGAAGTTTACCTAAAAGTGAATAAAGATGGAATAGTATTAGAATGTGAAGTAGTGTTTGAAAAGCAGCTTGAACAGAAAATAACTTGGAAGCTAAATGCAGTTCTCTTTTAAAGTAAATTTAATGAATTTTGTTGTAGCTCATTGGACTTGATAACCCATTACCTTAAGGCAGTGCTAGCTTTATGCAGCCAAAATTAAAATTTTTTATCAGGTCCTGTTTGGAAGGGAAGGGACTGTAACTGGAGCTGAACCCACGGACAGCTGATCCCTTCCACGCTGGTCTGTCAGACTCACCCTCATGCTTGGACATTTTGTGACATCAAAACAGGAAGATCACAGAGGTGCACCCCATGAAAGTCTATGGGGAAAGCTTTCCACACCTTTTTATATATGTGTAAGGGATTTTGAAGAAAAAAAAGCCACTACTCAACTAACAGGGCCCCTATTATTTAAGCAGTGGCTTTAATTTTTCTCCAAGGCTGGTGAAAGGGAGGAGGTTGAACATGAGGCCAGGACCCATGAACCTGGAAGTGGAAGGGATCGGGTAGCCATGGGTTTGGCTCCAGTTATGGTCCCTTTTTTCCTGAACAGGATTTGAAAAAAAAAAATTCTAATTTTGGCTGAAAAAGGTTAGTGCTGCCTTAAGGTAATGGGCTATACATTTCCTTTAAGAAACAATAGTAACAGACTGAAATTTGAGAAGAACCTGGGGGAGACAAGCTACAACCAGCGAATGCTAATGCATTAGAGGGCAGACCCGATGGCTCATCTATCCTATTCAAGTCCCAGTACTGCTGTGCTGTGTTACTGAAAATGGGACATTGTAGGGTGTTATTTTTCGAGAACTGAAGTTGCTGATGCAAATGTGATTTTTGCAACCCACAGTATTCTCCTGATTTTGCCTACACTCAAGTGCCTAAAGTTTTTGCCACAGTCTCCATGATTTACAGCAGCTTGCTTCTAAAAGTGCTTCATGCATCTTGTTTTGTGATGCATGCACTGCCATTTTTGTGCCAAAGGTTAGAGCAATTTTTACAGTAGGTGTTGTGTACACCAATCTCTTTTTGGATTGTAGACTCTAGAACCTTCTCTACCTAGGGGATGACACTGTCCGATTGAAGGGATCCCCTGTAGTGAATATTTATATACACCTGAGTGTTGCCACCCATTTCCGACCTGTAGCCAGGTACGGTCCAGACAGTAAACAATCCAGAATTAGGCAGATGTACTGCACGCATGCGTTTACTTCATGTTAACTGTTAAGGGTTGTTTCCAAGATCACTTAGGTCCAGAGATCCCATTTAATTTGCAAAGTGAATAAAGGCTGTGCAGTGATCCCACATCTCACTATGCGTACAGAACATCCCTGAGGATAGGTAATACTCATATTCCTCTTTCCCCACTGGCACCATGTGTTTGCATCTCCTAAAGTAAGCCCTATGTTTCTCAGGTCCCTGAGTACATGTTTACCCTATTGAAATCAACATTCCATGATTCATTTCCTCCCTCCTCCCTGGGATCTGGATCCAGACTGTGTCCCTCTACATACTAACAGCAGCAGGGTGGAGGCTAGCAGCTATAGGCCAGTCAGTCTTACTTTAGTGGTAGGAAAATTAATGGAAACACCACTAAAGGAAAGACTGGTAGAATATATTGCATCCACTGGGCTGCAAGGCCACAAGCAAAATGAATTCATGGGGCAAGGGGCATGCCAGACAAATCTGATTAATTTTTTTGACTGGGAGACCTGGGAAATGGATCAGGGGAGGGCAGTGGCTATGGCCCATCTGGATTTCAGCAAGGTCTTTGACACTGTGTCCCCAAGGAAACTAATAAAAAAAATCAGCAGCCTAGGGATGGGGTCCAAATTGGTGAATTGGGTTAGAAACTGGTTTAGGGATAGGTGAAAGAGGGTGGTGGTTAATAGCACTAACTCTAATGAGGGGAAAGTGATCAGTGGAGTGCTGCAGGGCTCAGTAATGGAACCAGTCCTCTTCAATATCTTCATAAGTGAGAAGAGAAGGTATGCTTTTTTGAAGATGAGACCAAAGTTGGTAATAGGGCAGCACAGGGATCTTGGGAAACTCATGGAGTGGTGAAGAGCATAGCAGTTGGGGTTCAAAGCCAAAAAATACAAAATCACTCACCTAGGGCATAGGAACCCAGGAGCGAAGTACAGTATGATCAGGGGATGGTACAATACTGACAGTCACTAGGCAGGAAAGGGACCTTGGGATTATTATAACTGACAATCTCAAAGTAGCAGGGCAGTGTAATAAAGCAGTGGGTAGAGTTAGTGGGATGCTGGGGTGCATAGAGAGGGGTATCTCCAGCCAGATGGGGAAGGGGTGCTGCAACTGTATTGCTCTCTGGTGAGACCCCACCTGGAGTACTGTGTCCAGTTTTGAAGGACGCACTTGAAAAAGGACATAGACAGAGTGGCGGCAGTCCACAGGAGGCAGCTAAAATGGTACAGGGAATGCATGAGAGGCTCTATGAGGAGAAACTAAGGCCCTGTACACACTGGGCTTGTTCAAACATTTAAAAGCTCTTAAGACATCTTAAAAAGCCCAAACACGGTTTACATCCACACTGAACACAGTTTGAAACTGTGTTTAAACCCTGCTAGGGACCTGTTCTTAAAAGCAGTTTTAAACACGGTTTCAAACCTAATACGCTTTACCTTGTGGTGTAGACAGGAGACCATTCCATGTTGTTCTATTCAGCAACAGTGGATCTGTGCTTCTGAGTGAGCTACAGAACCGTTTCTGAAAACATTACTGCCTTTGGTGTGGATGCAGTGTTACCGTGTTTAAACACGGTACAAGACAGTGTGGATGGACTTCTGTGGTGACTTTAAAAATGATTTTAATAATGTTTTTAAAAATGGACTAGCAGTGTGTAAAAGGCCAAAGGGATCATAACATGTACACACTGGAAGAGAAGAGAGCAAGAGGGGACATGGTAGAGACCTACAAGTACCTCACAGGGGTGAATAGGGTTCAGGAGGGGAGTAACTTTCAAATGAGAAAGAGCACCCGGACCAGGCGACATGCAGTGAAGCTGGAAGGGGAAGTTTAAGAGGGATGTCAGGAAGCACTACTTCACTAAAAGGGTGGTAGGCACTTGGAATAGACTGTCAGCAGAAGTGGTGGAGGTAAAAACAGTGAGGAGCTTCAACCATATGTGGGATTAACATGGGGAATATTAGTAAATAGGCAGGGAGGGTCACTGGAGACCAGTAAGAGTCTGTGAAGACAGAATAGGAAGGAAGCATCAAGGCTGACTGGGTGAGCCATGCTGTCCTTTTCTGCCAAGAAGTTCTATGATTCTGTGTTTTATTGAAAGGGCAGTATGGCGGACACCTTGAACAGACTGCCCACTGAAGTAGTGGAGGCAAAAGCTGGACTGCTTCAAGCATGCATGGGATATACAAAAAGATGTATTAGAAAACAGGCAGGGGGGAGGGAGACCCTCTGGAGCCATTTAGGGTCTGTGGAGACAGATTAGGGAGGGAACATCTAGGCAGACTGGGTGGGCCAAGCAGTCCTTTTCTGCTGACAAACTCTATGTTTGTTTCCGTATTTCCAAAATGTGTGTCAAGCATAATGATCCTTGTCTCTCCTTGTTTTTTTCTTTGGCATAAGACTTTTGAAAGCCAGTTAGAACATTAAATAAGTCAGAACAGTCACAGCAGTTGTGGCCTGTAACACTGCACTGTGCTGACTTCCTACCAACTCTCCTCTTGTGAGAGTCCAGACACCTATTGTAGTTGAGTTACTCCTGCCCTAGTTCTGGCCACTGTACCAGACTAGACCACCACCATTAACCCCCTGGACCATCACTCTTAAGCTATTTATGTGGCCACTCTCAGCCTGGTATGCATTCTTGGAATGCTATAGGCTTTCCCTTTCATTGCAGCACCTCCTATCTTGCCACTAGTACCCCTCATCCTAGGCACCTTGCAATGGATCTTGTGTGTCTCTTACTGATCATGCCTCCCACCTGGGTTACTCTCCATAGCTTCGGAGTGGGGTGCAGGCCGGCTGGCCAGCAGGGTGTTGTCTTTGAAGGAATAGCCCCAACCCACAGCTGCCACACCCTCCAGGTTATCCCGTTATAGTGTGTCAGATATTTATGCAATCTCTATTGAAAGGTATGGCGACTTTCTGAACAGACTGCCCTCTGAATGCCAAAAAACAGTTGCCTCTCCTCCTGTTTTTCTCTTAAGTTCCTCCCACACCACTATTCCTAAAGACCTGGCACCAAGAATGCCCATCTTGGGATGGGCACTGACATATGACCCCCTGCCTCCCAGTGGTAGGAAAGAATTTTGTTACAGATCTAACAACATCACATATTTGGCATAATTGCATGAAATTTGACTGAAATAATGGCAAATTAATTTGAAAACCTTGCCCTTGGCTATTATTTATGCACATTGTACATGTGAAGACATTAATTTAATTATTCTTTCCATTTTTACATTAAGTAACAATTACTGTCCTGTAAATGGTCTATTTATGCTGAATAAAGCTCTCAAATCAACAGCAAATCTTGGAACTAAACCCTTGTTTTACTTTCCTTCTCATGGTGCCTCTGATTTTGGCACACATTCTGTTTGCACAACACTTCAAATATGTTCCTTGCAGAGGCCCCTTCGAACACAGAAAGACAATATCAAACAAGCATTTGTCAATGCCAAATGTTTGCTTGCTGGTATTAGTACTGGAAGTGCAGAAGTTAGACAGATGCAGAATAGGAATGGCAGTGAATACTGAACTTCACGCCAACCCCACCTCCACCCTGCAGAGATGGACAGGCATTGGGGTATGCCTTTGGGTCATCACCTATAACGCTCATGCCATTTCACCTTACGCTATCCTGCAGACACTGACAAGTGTTGAGGTGTGCCTTGGGGTGTTTGGCTTTACAGTCACCCCATTCCATAAGGACATAAACTGAAATGGGTGCAGTGTAAGAGAATGGGGTGAACTCTGGGGCCGAAGAGTCCATGGCACACCTCGATGCTTGTCACTGGCTGCAGGATGGGGGTGGAATGGCATGAGCATTACAGCCGGCACGCCAAAGGCACGTCCTTAATGCCTGTCAGTCTGTGCAGGATGGGACGTTATGGTAAGAAACTCCTAACACCCCAGGTGTTTGTTGGCATTTGCACTACAAATTTTCAACATGGCCTTTTTGTGAACCCCACCTAATGAAAGCATTTGGGACCTCTGCTCATGAACAGTGGCAGTGTGATTTTGTTACTCTGTCCCGAACATTGATTTGCCACAGTGACCATGCCATTTTGCGTCAGATGTGCAAAATCACAGTTTGGGCAGGATTTGAAAAATGACAGCTGCACCATTCATCAGGAGGTGTGAAGAGATGGCAATGTTGGTAATCTGGCGTGAAAATATTAAACATTCTCAAAGTTATGAGCATGCATGAAAACTGCACAACGCGTACTCATAACACAGTCATTTTGTTGAATTCTTTCACCAGATTTTCAACATAGGCATTTTGGGACCTCTGCTCATGTACAGTGTCACTATGATTTTCTTAATCTGTCCTGAACATTGATTTCCCACAGCGACCATGCCATTGTGTGCCAGATATGCGAAACCACATTTCAGGCAGGATGTGAAGAAAGACAGCTATACTGTTCATAAGGAGGTGTGCAAAAATGGCAATGTTGAAAATCTGGAGTGAAAATATAAAAAATTCTCGAAGTTACAAGTATGTATGGAAACTGTGCAATGCACGCTGGTAACATAGTTATTTTATGGAATTTTGTCCCCAAATTTTCAACATAGGCATTTTGGGACATCCGCTCATGAACAGTGTCACTGTGATTTTCTTAATCTGTCCTGAACATTGATTTCCCAGAGCGACTGTGCCATTCTGCGGCTGATGTGAGAAAACACATTTCGGGCAGGATGTGAACAATGACAGCTATACTGTTCATAAGGAGGTATGTAAAAATAGCAATGTGGAAAATCTAGATTAAAAATCACAAAAATTCTCAGTTACGAGTGTGCCTGTAAACTGCCCAACACACGCTGGTATCACAGTAATTTTTTTGAATTTTTTCACCAAATGTGCAACATATGCTTTTTGGAAGCCCACCTCATGAACAGTGGGACTGTCGTTTAATAAGTTCTGAAAGGTGATTCTGCACAGTGACTGTAAAATCACCTTCCGGGACTGAATAACGCCATGACCATGACTGAACTCATGAGGAGGGGTCCCAAGAACCCCATGTTGAAAATTTGTTGCCAAAAGCTGAAAAAAGGTCCGAGATATCCACATAAGTTGAAAACCCCTCATTTATGCCATTATATAGCTTACCAGCATTTCTTCAGTTTGAGGTCGGCTTTGAAGAGTGCAGACGTGTTCCCGGTCCACCGAAGATCATCGCACCTGGCTCTGGAGGTAAGTATGGGGTGGGGTGGGGAGGTGAGTGCACAGAGGGTGGGTGTGGGTTGGGAGGGACCTGACAGCAAGGGATCATTTTCTGTGTTTCAGGAAAAAACAAAAACAAAGATATCGGAAAGTTTTTTTTTGCAGGTTTGCTTTAGGCACACTGGGGTGGGCTCCCACTGTGCCACCTGCATTTTTGGGAGGGGACTTAAGTCAATGGGGACTGGGCCCCTGTCAGCAAAGAAACTTTTGGGAGGCATGATGCAGTGGGATTGGGCACCCCTTGACACACCACAAATGTGGGGGACATTATGCCGACAGGGATTGGGCTCCCCCATCAGCAAATGAACTGGGGTGGGGGCATGCCAACAGGGGGATTGGGTACCCCAATGGCTTTTAGGGGGATTGTGAGCAGATGACAACAGCCGTCGCCCTGGAGTTTTGAAATGTTACACCAGGCAAGGCACCGCCTTGCAATGATGGTTCACTCCCTCATTGCAGCGGCTAATTCGTTTCAGGTTGGTGGCATGCTTGCTCAATTAGTGTCAGCAGCAGCTTGCCACCACATTGGGAAGCGATGGCCAAGCCCAAGAATGCAGTGCCTCACCTCCAAATCCTGCTTTCCTCCTAAGCTGCCACATAATGTTTCTTGTGCATGCGTGCAAGCAAACATAAAAGCAGAACTCTATTTGCTAATTCCCTAATCTGACAGATGAACTCAGATATGAGTTAAATCCCCAGTTTATGCAAAAAATAAACTAGTGAAAAACCTCATCGACGAGCACTGGCAGGTAATTATAGCTTTAAACATAAAACACCATAATGGAAACAACAGTTAGATTTTCACCCTTAAAATAGTCACCAGCAAATTGTGGAATACAGAGTTAATAACATAAACAAATTAACTGGCCTCTGAGGGTAGCAAGTCTATTAGTAAATGTCTGAAATTGATTTCAAAATTTAAGGACACTTACTTGTCAAATGATAGCTTTGTTAAAATTTGAGAGGCAAAAACTGTCTGCCATGGCTACCGAGGTAGTATCCCACATGGCAAACAATTGCAAGCCAAAGCTTCTCGAATTCTTTTCAGTGTTGATTCAGAGAACCTCTCCAATACAAACTTGTGAAAATGGGAGCAGCAAAACAAGAATGTGCAGAGAAGTGCAATGCAACCTTCCAGCTGTCAATGGCATCTGAATGAATCTGAATGGTGGAGACTGCATCTACACCTTAAATGCACTGATGTCACCTGATCCTATGGCACGAATTTTTAAAGTTAAAAAGTTCAAGATTCAGAAAAGAACAACTGGATAGAAATAAAACGAAGTTCAAATCAATTATAAAACATTAGGTAAAATGTTAATTAAAAGTCCTGTTACCAAAAAGAGAGAGGAAAAAACAAAAAAAAACAAAAAAAGGGGGGGGGGAGACTGTGGTGCCTCTTATATATATATATACTAAAATGTGCTAGAAAAGTTCCACACGATGGTGCCTCATATATATATATATACTAAAATTTACTAGAAAATTTCCAAACACTGTTCAGTATGTTCCCTATATTCCTTGTCAAATTAGTCCCCAGAATTCCCACTAAAACATGTAATTGTGACTCGACACAGGTAATCACCAATGGACCCAAAGTGTAACCTGAAAAACATAAACTCCATAGAGCCACACTTATCTGATATAAAAAACACAAATTCAAGCCTCCAATACAGTATATAAAGTTATTTTAGCTTTTACTTAAAATGGAGCAGTTGCAAGCTGTCCAGCAAGTCTCTTGTGTGTCTGATTTTAACTCATACAGTTCACAAACAGTTCTGTAAACCTATTTTTTTTCCATCTTTCTCGTCTTGTGGCATGTTGCTCTATAGAAGATAGCTTTCTATGTCTTGAAATATGCACTGGTGCAGCGTCCACTTCTGCGTTTATGACTGTCCTGAATCATCCCCTCTGGATCTCCCCAACTCCAGTGGTCCCACTGTCAATCTACTTTCCTCCTGGGGGGACACAAAGACACACAAGAAATATGGTGCACCGCTGAGGTTTGCAATAAGATAGACTGGTGAGACTACATATGGAAAGGCAATGATGACATACTTTTTTATAAAATAAAATGAGTGATGTTTAGCCCTGCTTCTCCCGACTGTTCCTTAGCTGAGTGAGTGCATAGCAGCAACCTTGGTCTTCAGACAGTACTGACTTGGTCAAAGACAGATGAGAAACAAAATTAACATCATTAGAACTTGCAGAAAAAAATTAGATAATTAAACTACTGGGAAAGAGTGGTAAAAAATCTGAATATCAAGTTAAGATATCCTTGTTGGGCAGAATCTATTTTACATCATGAAGAAGGAATCTTTTGTATTACCCATCATGGTTTAATAGACTTAACTCCCGGTTAAGGAAGGCAGGGATGCATAACATTTTTAATAGTTGGATTATAGCAAATGTTTCAGGATATACAAAAGAGGTAATAACTAGGTGGATGAACATTAATTTACAGTTGATACACAGATACAAAGATACAAAAACATAGTGGAGTTAGCACAAGGATGTGGTGCTTCCATACTAAATTCTATTCACAAAAACACAAAAAGTAGAGCACACACACCTCCAGTAACAAGGGTACAAGTCTATGTGAAAAAACCTTAAACTTTTATTAACAATTGGCAATAACCTGACGCGTTTCGGATGTAAATCACATCCTTTATTGGAGGTGTGTGTGCTCAACATAGATACAAAGATATTGATAGCTGATAAGGGCCTTTGGCTCACCTAGTCTGCCCAATTAGGCATGTAATTTTGCCTCTTTAAGCTTCTCTTGAACTGGCTTGTCCCTTTCCCCAACTGCTAGAATCCCCTGACGGCTATCCCCAGCATTCTGGAATCTCATAATCATTTCAGCCCCCACCACCTTTTCTGGTAGGGCATTTCACTTGCCCACCACCCTTTTCATGAAGAAATACTTCTTTATGTTACCTCTGAAACTCCCTCCCTCCAATTTTATCCCATGACCCCTAGTCCTGGAACATCTCTTCCTCTGACAAATAGTGTTTTCCTGCACCTTGTTCCTCCTCATGAGGTACTTGTTTGTCTGTCATACCCACCTCTCCCTCCTTTCCTCCAGGGAGTACATATTCAAGTCCTTCAGCCTGTCCTTGCAGGACTTGTGATGCAAACCCTGTACCATCTTGGTTGCCCTCCTCTGAACTGCATCCACCCTGTCTATATCCTTGCCTAGGTAAGGCCTCCAGAACTTTACACTGTACTCCAGGTGTGGCCTCACTAATGTCTTGTGTAGTGGAATTACAGTATGACATCCCTTTTCCTGCTGGTGATAGCATGCCTATGCATCCTATATCCTAATTGCTTTACCCGCCACCTTGCCACACTGACTCCCAACCTTTGGGTCATCAGAGGTGAAAACCCCTAGGGTCCTTTTTCTGCTTGGAGCATGCTATATCCCTCCCTCCCCAGCGGATATGTTGTTCCAGGGATTTTGCGCCCCATGTGCATTATTCTGCACTTTTTTGTGTTAAATCTCAACTGCCACACCCTTAACCATTCCTCAAGCTTCTGTAGGTCACTCCTCATTCTATCCACTCCCTCTGGTGTGTCCACTTTGTTACACAGTTTTGTGTCATCAGCCAACAGGGAAATTTTCTCTTCTACTGTATGTTATCTGTAATGTCACTGATAAAGATGTTGAAGAGAACTGGACCTAACATTGATCCCTGTGGCATGCCACTGGTCACCCTTCCCTCTTTAGAGTGACAGCCATTAACACCACCCTTTGTGTTCTGCCATCTAGCCAATTTCTCACCCACCGCACTACTGTCTTACCCAAACCCATATTGCCCAGCTTGTTTAACAGCCTCCTATGAGGCACAGTGTCAAAGGCCTTACTGAAGTCCAGATAGGCCATGTCCACTGCCCCCCGATCCATCTCCATTGTCACCCAGTCAAAAAATTCAATGAGGTTAGTCTGGCACAGCCTCCCCCAGTAAAGCCATGCTGCCTTGGGTCCTGTAGACAGTTGGCCACAAGGTGTTCCACTAATCTCTCCTTCAGTAGTGCTTCCATAATCTTCCCCATTACTGAGGTGAGGCTGATCGGTCTGTAGTTTCCTGTTTTCTCTCTGTTCCTGCTCTTCAATAAGGGGACTATATCAACTGTTCTCCAGTCTTTGGGTACCTCACCTATTTCCAGTGATGGCTAAACAGGGATGCCAAAGGTTCAGCCACCACTTCTCTGAGCTCCCTCAGCACCCTGGGGTGTACCCCATCCGGGCCCATAGCTTTATCAACTTTTATTCCTTCCAGTTTCTATAGGACCATTTCCTGTGTAAAGGGACTTGTATCTGTTTCTGTGCCCTTACCCCCCTTTGTACTACCTTATGGCCCACTACCCACCCCTTCTTCTGTAAAGACTGAGCAGAAATATCTGTTCAGTATGTCTGCCTTACTGTTGTCATCTTCAGTACTACTCTTGCCCTTGCCCTTTAGCCTCACTATCCCTCCCTTTGACTTCCTTTTTTCACTTACTTACCGGTAAAAGGTTTTGTTCCCTCTAACCACTGTTTTCACAATGGACTCCTCTGTCTGAGCTTTGACTTCCCATGCTGCCTTCTCTACTTCTCTTTGCTTCTCCTGGTACCGCTCCCTATCCCCTTCTGTCTGTGTCTTTTTGTATTGCTTGAATGCAATTCTTTTGGCTTTCACTTTCTCTGCTACCTCTTTGGAATAACATAAGGGTTTCCTCTTCCTTTTCCCCTTGCTAACCTGCTTAATGCATAATTGTATTGCCCTTGGTATCTATGTTTTAAATACTGCCCACTGTTCCTCTGCCCCAATTCCTTCCCCATTCCAGATAGTGCTTCTTCCAAGCATATCCCCATTATTCCAAAATCTGCCCTTCTAAAGTCTATGATGCTTTTTTTAGTGTGTCAGGGATCTGACTATTCAGTTATTTCAGACCACATTGTCCAGTGGTCACTGTTCCCCAGGTGCTCCCCCACTGTGATCCCTGTCACACCATTCCCATTTGTGAGTATCAGGTCCAGTATTGCCTCCTGCCAAGTTGGTTCCATGACCAATTGTTTAAGGAAGGCTCCCTGAAGGGAGTCCAAGATAAATCTGCTCCTGGCTGCTGCTGCTGTTGTTGCTGGGAGACTCCAGTCCACATCTGGCATGCAGAAGTCTCCAACCAGCATCATCACCCCCTTGTCTGCCATTCTTTGGATGGCAAGCATAAATTCCCTGTCTCTTCCACCTGGGTTGGTGGTCTATATACTACCACTGTGCAGATGGCTGCCCCCATTTTTCTTTCAAGCTTTACCCACGGTATCCCTACCATCCTTATTCTACTTGGATCTCTGTGGCCTTAATGTTATCATTCACATAAAGTGCCAATCCTCTTTCCTTCCTGCTCTTCCTGTCGCTCCTAAATAGGTTATAACTGGGTATGAAAATCTCCCAGTTGTGGTTATCATTACATCAGGTCCCCGTGATGGCCACAATGTCCAGGTGGACATTACAAAGGTGAACTTCTCATCATTGTTTGAACAATATACATTGATTGATGTTCAGGATGGTCCTCAGAATTACCTTGACTGGTACCAAAATATGTTGCACAAAAACACATTAGCTAGGATGAGATTTAATATTTATTTTTACTACAAGTCTCAATTTGTGCCTTGGGAAAAAATAATAGAGTCTAGAAAATGTAAATGCAAAGAGGATGAATTCATTTGAACATTACATCTGCTTTTCAATTATCCACCACTAGATACAACAACAAAAAAAGTGTCTGGGACCTTTAATGCATAAAAGGAGTGGCCATTATATTCCTAGTACATTTGCTGCTATTGAATTTTTCCTTAAAATATGCAAGATATTAAAATTGTAACTTATGTCAGAACATTATAAAAATGTTATTATCAACAGACAATGGCTTTAATAAGTTTGACTTGACTGGGCAGGCATTTCTATGTAAACCAAAGAGTAACAGTCTGCTGATTATGTACTCTGCAGAATATATTATTCTGCAGTTTGTGGAAAATGAATCTGTAATACCCCTATAGAAATCATTATATGAAATGTTTTCATGCTGCACACATAAAACTACCCAGGTGACATGCATGCTGTAAATATGATTTAAATGTTAAATTGGAACCGATTACATGCATGTGGTATGCATGTAGCAAGCAAGTTTGGAAAGCATGCTTTTAATGTAAAATTGGAACGGAGTGCATGCATGAGGCATACGTGCAAAAAGCAAGCGGTCATGGATAACTGCACACATAAAAGTTAAGAGACTTACTCAGGATCACACCATATACAAGTGGGGATGATGAGATTCAAACCCAGGCCTTCAAGTATCCAAGTCTCCTGGTATGCAGTTCAGTGCCTTAACTACTGAGCCATACTGCCTATACACATATGGCTCACTTGTACTTCAATATCAATCTGAATACATCTGCACGCATGTGGCATGCTTATAGCCACTGTTATACTTTTTAATTTTTTTGTCCCCCTCTCATCTCAGCTGAACAGCTAAACTGTAACACACATACCAATGGAAACATGTGGTTCTTTCCACCCCCAATACACACACTTACCCACAAAACTACTTAATTACCTCTGTCTGGCCTGTACTCCCACTATTTTTCCCCACAGTTTTGAATGCTTCCAAGCAAACAGTCTTTAAGGGGCAAGCACAAAAGTAGCAATAACTCAACACCCACCCACATGGCCAGTTCCCCCTTCCCCCATGCACACACACTGTAACAGCTGTGACCATGCTGCTGCAGACAACTCACCCAGTATAGATATATATGTTGAGAGTCTCTTACTTGAGTACTTGAGTACTAGGAAGCCAGAGGCAGGAGTCTTTAACAGATGATATCCATGGGTCAGAGTGCTGGGTCGTACCCCCTTGAATTGAATGGAGTTATTTTATTGCTATTTTAAACATTATGATGGTGAATTGGAGAATAATGAAGGCCACTGTTCTACTAACAAGACCCTTGTTAATCGAGTGGTGGCCTTCAATAATCTCCAACTCTCCATCAATTATGTATAAAATAGTAATAAAAAAAATTAATTTCAATAGTGCACCCCCTGCAGTCTCCCTTGCCCTATATTATAATGCGCCTGAGGTTGGGGATGTGGAGGTCAGTTTTGTGGGGGGGGGTGGCACCAGCCTGACTATAGCTGGGCTCCAATAGTCTATGCATATCATACTCTCAATTGCCCCTGAATGCAAGGGACAACCCTCATTTTACCTCTAAAAACTTTTCTGCTACTCATCCATTCCTCATGGAAAACATGCTGCTCACACAGAGGTAGTCCTGTAAATTTAGATTTTATGGCAGGGGCACTATTTCAGATTTCAGCAGGGGGAAGGCAATGACCAGTGGAGGCCAGGTGCTAGTTAGACCCAAGGAGGCAGGCTCTAGAATGTCTGGAACATCTTTAAAAGGTAAAACTTATTTGTTGTGACTGAAAAGTGATATCATATCAGGAAAAATTCAAATGTATAAGATTCATCTGTCTATACCCAGGAGCAGTGCATCAAATTTGGGCTCAAACCCACCCAGTAACTAACCCAGTTTTTTTCCTGACTAATATTCTGACCCCCTTCCAAAAAACCTTTGTCCCGATTTCTCTCCCTGACTCCATTCCATTCAATACCCATCCCATATGGGTCATGAAGCCACCCAAAGGTGCAGAAACATGAAAAACACATCAATATTTCAGTCCTTCCTCCTTCCCCATTCCCCCGATAAAAAAAAAATATTAATTGTTATTTACCCAGCCATCTGATTAGAACTTGCAGCCTGGTCCAGTGTGCCACTAGCCCAGTTTCCTGATCATTGTTAGCATTAGTGTTCCTCATTTTGAGTGTCCATCTTCCTCATTTCAGTGACCAAGTGTGAGATATGGTGCATGCTTCCAAGACCCTACACAGCACAAAGAATGCTGAGCATGGGTGTAGTGTATATACTCCATACAGAATGACAAAGGGAAAGTAAATGAGCCAAAATAATCATTGAGAAACACATTTGTAGTACTAAATATACATAAGGGGATTTACATGGTCCAAAACAAAAAGGTCAGGCTTCATAACACAGAGGCCCCTCTTTGCATATCTGGAACGGGTGATGTTGGCTGACTATATCCTAGGCATTTAATGCAGTAAGCAAACAATACTTTACAAATTAATTGTGATTTAATGACAAAAATCCAAAGCCATTAAACTTGCAAAAGGATCAGAATTAATGAGTTTGCCTAATTTTAACGAGAATGCAATGAAAAATGTATTTTAATGGCTCTAATTGCTAGCAGTAGTGTAAGAAATAGAAACTGATTTTTTAGATGTGACTTGCACCAGCTTAGCTGCTGCAAACATAGGAAGTGCGTAGCATATGAACCTGATGTGATTTTTAAATGATGTTCCCACCAGTTTAACTGCTAGGCTCATGTCAAGCATGCAACATGCTGACCTGATGTGATTTTTAGAAGATGTTCACACCAGATTACCTGCTGCACGCATGTTCAGTATGCAAACCTGATTTGCTTTTTTAGACCTGGTTCAAATATCCACATGCAAACATTGCACAATTAAGCATGTGGCATGCATTCTGCATGTACACAGCACACTTATATCTCTGTAAGGGTATTTATGAACTGCAGAATACGATTTTGCAATTAACATTCTGCTCTCAGAATTTCAAAATTCTATGTCTTACAGAATTCTGTTGAATTAGGTGGAGCTCTCAAAATTTAGTAGAAATACACTGGAAGTAGAATTTGAAAATCCCACACAACGCTAATCAACTGTTGTTCAGGGAGGTTCAGATTTCAGCAAATCCCAACTGCTCAACACTCATTTGCAATGAGATCCTTCCATTTCCTCTCCTTTGGTAGACTTCTTCCTCCATTATTATTCATTACCAATCCTCTGGATCTTTTTGGTCCTTCACTCCATCTGAGTCTTCCTTTTTCACCTTTGCTTTCTTTTCCATAATCCACTTACAGCATGTCGAGGGAATAGCAGCCTGGCTCCTCTTGTGAGTGTCAGTGTAATGGTTTGACCTAGTCCTGACCCATCCTCATTTAAATGCCTATCTATAGCCACAGCTAATGTTTTTCCAGTGCATTGGCTCCCTCTCTGTTAGGATGCAGACCAACCATCTTTATTAGTCTGCTGTAATCGCAAAAAAATCCCCAGTGCCTCATGAAGTGAAACCACTCCTACCTGCATCACCCCTTTGGCCACATGTTAACCTCCCAGATTTAAATCTTTCTACTTTGTCCCTCACATGGCACTAGTAGTATGTCAGAGAAGATATCCAGTTGTGCTACTGGTAAAGCTTAACATCAATTAAATACTCCTGGTATTACTGCTGTTGAGCAGACATGTGAAACCCAGCTCCAGGTTACTTTAAAAAATGTTACTGGCCAAAGCAAAAATTCAGGTAGCCATGTGCACACAGTAGTTTCAAACAGGAGCCCAATTTTCGAAAGATTTTGTACATAGGCACTGAGTGGGGTAAAAATAGGCGCCATACTCACAAAACATCATGGGACTAAGTCCCACTTGACAACTTCAGTTGCAGACTAAAATCTCCGGAGCTGCATAAATTTGTATTCTGTCCACTGCAGCTGTTGAGATGTTATGCCTGGTCCCACCTGGGCATAATATTTTCTGCAACAGTGGGGAAAACACACCCACTAACTGCCATAAATTGTGGAGCCAGTTGTTAACAGGATCCACCTTTGTGAATACTGCAACTGGAAGAAAAACTACGGTTCAACAAGTGGCAACCGACTTGTACCAGTTTTTTCCAGTTACAGGCTTTTCAGGGGCATTGTGAATCCAGCCCAGAGTCTTTTTATGAAGCATTTCAGATGACGCTTACTGTAGTTTTGTAAGTTTACTTGATGTTTTGACTGAAAACAATTATGAGGTGTCAGCCAGTCTGTGTTTTTTCCTCTCAAGGAAGAAGACTTCAGCTGTTAAAGGGATAATTAAGTGTGAACATATAAAGGGTTGGTCTGCTTTCTCTGTTGCAGCCTGCCTGTAGATCTGATTTCTCTGTTGTAGCTCTTTCAAGCTGCATTCAAGGTTGCATTTAATCACTTCTCTCTCATTTGCTGCAAATAATTTCACAGGGCCAGATGTTTCCTTTAAAAATGGCATAGTTCTTGTAGCTTAGCATATGATGAAACTTTAAAGTAATATCCCTCATTTAAATATTTATGTGATGATTTGAAGATGTAGCTTTTTTGCCATGACTCAATTGGTCTAAACAGTGTAAAGCTTGTAGCTAACGATTACGATAACAAGTTCTCTCATTTGCAGTCTCTTGGTTTTTCCATGACCTTCGCTCAGCTTTGAAACCTATGATACTGGATATGTCTCACATCTTTGCATTTAATTATTACTTTTTGAAAGAAGGTAAGGTTGAACCCACAACTGTCTCAGTAATTTGTGAATACTTTTAATTAGTTACATTGCTTAACAGACTGGAGAAGAAATCCCATTATTTCACATTGTACAAATGGTCTTCAGATTATCTAGAAATTGTATTTAGAAAAAAAAAATCTTTAAATTATGAGGCAGTACAGCCTACAGGGTAGATCACAAAGCTGTAAATTTGGAAACCTAGCAGACCTGGGTTTAAATCTACAACTGCCCCATGCATATTGTGTGACCATGAGCAAATCACGTAACCTCCTCATGCTGCAAGGACACACCTGGGAACAAAGTTTGACTCAGTGTGTCTTTGGAGATTTTGGTTGGATTTTTTTTTACTGAAGTTAAAGTAACAGAAAAACATGCTTTGATGTCTAAAAGGCTCTGTTAGGTGGATTTGATTGGGGGGTCCATAATCCTAACATGTACCAACATACCCAACATCAACTTCTCCTATGATGCTTCAAAAGTCTGACTAATTTTTTACTGCAACTCTAGCTATAAGTCACTTAGTAACATAAATTTACCATGTTAAGAGCATACAGTATATTAGACAAGCTACTGTGGCTACAGTACAGAACTTTGTATATTGTTAAGCAGCACTGTATGCCCCTACGGAAATAACATCCCTGTGATACCTCTCAAGACTCCTATCTGAGGGTAATACTTTAATGTATCTTTTGTTCGGTTGCTAATGTTAATGCAAACATGCTGTTAACAGTGTTAGGAGAAATGAGTGCACAGCTGAACCAACCATGCAGAGAGCTGCATTTGGGAGCTGTGTCATGCTCCACTAGTCAGCCTTGGGACAGATAAGTGCATTATACAAGCAATAACACTCAACAGGATGTGGTTTATTCAGGATAAATGGATGCCTAAGAAAGTAGTGAGCCATGAGGCCATGGACTGAGTGCCTTACTGCCCCTAGAAGTGTGTTTATCCAGAATAAACAACACCCCGGAGTATGTTAATGCATTTATAAAATGGGTATATGTTGACACATATTGTAACTTAAAAAAAAAAATATTATGAAACATTGACAGGTTTTCTATTTTGAACTTTTGACAGTCACATGTAGAGTACAAAACATCAAAGGAAATGGCCCAAAAATATTTTCCTTCCCTGATTTAACAAAACCCCGCTACCTGCTGCCCAATACCCCACACTGTTTGCAAACATTTCTTTTTGTTGCAGATGCAATTGAAAGGAACGGGGAATCTGTCAAACACAACATGACTCATCAGTCCAGGTGGGAGTCCTGGCCTTAAGCTGCTCTACTTGGTTCAAGCCAAATCTCGTTGAGACATGGCAGCAATAAAAAACACTATATTCAAACTTCCCCTGCCAACTCCATGGTCCTGCTGTTGCCGTGGTGTCAGTCTCCTCTCCCATAATCTCCACTGCCCTGCAAACCCCCAAGCTGGTTACGAATGAAGAGACATTATTACTGTGAGCACTTTTCTCCATTCACAGTTGGTGCATTGTGTGCCATTTGAAACCACACCACCTGTTGTATTGTAGTATCATTATAACAACAACAACAATAACAGTGTCAGTGGCTCAGTAGGTAGCACACTCGCCTCTGAGGCCGGGAGATCAGAGGGCCATGGGTTCAGTTCCCACATCTGGCACTTGGGTTAATATCCCAGTACTGACACTGTAGTGCAGCATGAGAGGGGTGCTGCACTTCTGAGGTGCTGTCTTTCGGATGAGACGTTAAACCGAGGTCCCATCTGCCTGGATTGGTGGTAGTTCAGGTGGATGTTAAAGATCTCATGGCACTTATCGAAAAGAGTAGGGGAATTTCCCTGGTGTCCTGGCCAAATTTCCCTCATTCACTAAAAATACCACCAACAGCTTAATCTGGTTCAGAGTCAGTTGGCATTCATCTGTATCCCCTTCCCCCGGGTCGTGCCTGAAAATAGGCAGGAATTGTCTAGTGCACTTACCCGGTCAACAAAAACTCAAAAAAAAAAAAAAACAACTAGTAGGGTCTACCACGAAGGTGCTGATGCTCTCGCTGTCTGACAGATGGAAGCAAGAGACCACCAACAAGTTAGTGAGAAGACAAGATGACCATTTCTGGTTATGTGAAGGAGGATAGCACAAGGATATCTTTTGGGGGGTGCTTGCTATTTTGGGGACTGTTTTTTTAGTATGGTATAATGTAAATAAAACTAGTGAAACCACGTTGTGATAGATTTACAGGTCCTTAATCTGCTAGTATTCTAGATAGCTCATCCTTGATGGTGCCCTCAATTATCTTACCCACAATGGATGTTAAGCTTATTGGTCTGTAGTTTGCTGTGTTTGCCTTACTACCATTTTTGTAGATAGGTATTACCACCACTCTATGCCAGTCTGGGGGTACATAGCACTACCCACTTTGAGCAGGTGCATTGGACTGAACGGCAGCGCACTACGGCCCCAAATTCATCCACCACCCGCTGCCTGCCTCATCACTGCTCCCTCCGACCAGCCTCCTGGAGCTTTGGCTTGGCCAGATAAAGAAGGACTACCCACTTTGAGTGGGCACATTGGACTGAATGGTGGCGTGTTATGGCCCCAACTACAGCCACCACCCTCTGCCCACCTCATCGCTGCACCCTCTGACCAGCCTCCTGGAGCTTCAGCTCGGCCAGATAATGAAGGTACTACCACTTGACTCTGAACTACAGGCACCTTTTCTCCTGCTTCCCAATTGGTGTGGCAGTTCCAATAGTGGGTTCTGATTGGCCTGCCCAGCTGCCTGGCCTGATTCCCATTAGGTCTCCTTGGACTGAATATTTTTATACTTCTAGACTGCATAGTTAAACTGTTTCTGTCTTTATCCTACTGGATATTTTTTCCCACCCCATTCCCAGGCCTCCTTCTTATCTTTTTATACCCTCACTGACAACTTCCATTGGGCTATATCCCAGGGAGTACTCTAGCTCACACCCCCTGCACACCTCTGCATACCCATACATACCTCTCAGATTAATAACCGAAATAACCTCCACCCTCTTCACGAGTACCCCCTTCTCCTCCAGTTTCTCATGCCCTGCTGTAATGCTCCACTAAAAAGACCCTCCAGAAGGAGACAGCATAAGGCTGTTAAGATCCTTGCCCACTATCTGGCTAGGATTGCACTTTTCCTACTACTGCTTGCTGGGAATGTTTACCCAAACCCCAGTCCTCTCACAACGTTCAACTCCCAAAAAAGCAAACAAGACTCCCTTAGCTAGCCTCCATTAATATCTGTAGCTTGCTGCCTAAGCTCGATGCCCTACATATCTGGATGTCACAGCACAGACCTGATATAATAGCCCTAACTGAAACCTGGCTATCACTGAAGGTCCCTGATAATGCTGTATACCTACCCAGCTATGTCCTATTTAGACAGGACTGAATTGGTTAGCATGGAGGGGGTTACGCCATTTACCTAAGAGACACACTCCAAGGTCAAGTCCTCCCGCTATCTCCCTCTGCTAACACCTCTCAACTCTTAGTAAAAATAATCCTTGGCCAGCAAGGTAAAACCCTCACAGTGGTATCTGTGTACATTCCACCGTGAGAATAAATAACGGGCTTCAAACTTGTCACTGACTTCCTTGACAACAACCCACACCATGGGGAGACTATTGTAATGGGAGCTCTCAAAGTTAACTGGCTGGCACCAGATGCTGACCAGTACAAGGATTCCATTGCAGCATTAGATGTAACCCAATTGGTCACTACCCCATCTAGGATCAACTATAAGATGGGCAGTAGCACCCTGCTTAATTTGATCCTCACCACCCATCCCAACAGAATTACTAAACACGGAAGTATTACCGGATGCGCTAAGTGATCACTCCCCTGTTATCTGCCAATGGTCCAACAAAGCACCCAGATTAAAAGCCACATTCTTCCACAAACAAACTTTAAAATAAGGGATGCTTCCTCGGTTCCTTGCCATCCTGTCAATGATTGACTGGGCAGCCCTTAACTCCGTGAACAGCATTGACTAGGCCCTTAATTATTTCATTTTTCAGTTTGCCCCCCTTAAAAAAAGGAAGTCTAGATCCTCTGTTAACCCCTGGATTATCTGTGAGCTAGCCACCATGATCCAAAACAGAGATAATCTCTGGCACCAAGCTACAGCTTCAGGGCAACAGCCTGACTGGCAGCTCTATAAAGTTGCCAGGAACCAGTGCAAGCAGGCAATACATACTGCCAAACAAGTCTACTACAAACAGGAGCTTACAAACTCATGGGGCAACAGTAAATCCTTCTGGGAGAAGATCAAAACCTTGTGGGGAAACCCAACAAATCCTTCTCCACTATGCTCAAGGTTAACGGCTCCACTATCCAAGATCCCAAAGAAATAGCGGACACATTTAATATTGCTTTCACTGATCTCAGCAGTGTCCTGCTCCAAAATTTCTTTGATGACTCCACCCTGCTCTGCTCCAATGGTAGATCCTGCTTCCCCAGGAATACCCTTTTTCTCCCTTGACGTCATCCTACTCCCACTCACTAAACTCCTGAGTCTTGCTCTCCCTTAGACAGTTCCCCCAGCTCTGGAAATCAGTAGTCATTACACCTATGCATAAAAATGATGATAGAGCCCTTCATGTCAACTACTGCCCCATCTCTATCCTCCCTCCACTCTCCAAGGCACTTGAACGTATTGTTGCAGACCAGTTGTCTGAACACCTCAACAAATATAACCTACAGTGTCTACAGCAGCATGGTTTTAGAAAAGCCCATCGTATGGCCACTGCCCTGTTTGATTTCATTACCCATATACATAAGGCCCTAGATGCAGGCAGCTTCCTGGGTGCAGTGTTTATTGATCTGACCAAGGACTTTGACACCATAAATTAACAGCTCCTGTTGCACTCCCTATCTTTGGCCTATCAAATGAGGCTACCAAATGGTTTGAAAGCTGCCTTATGGATAGAAACCACAGGGTCAAAATTGCCAACTCTCTCTCGAATAACCTCCCTGTTCACTCCGGTGTCCCCCAAGGCTCCATCCTTGGTCCACTACTATTTAGCCTCTTTATCAATAATCTTCCTGCAGCATGCAATAACAACATAGCACTCTATGCAGATGATGTAGTCCTTTTTTCCACCCACACTGACCCCATCCCTCTCTCCCAGGACCCTCAGATGAACTTCAACCTAGCTGAGTCCTGGCTGAAATAGCACAAACTATTGATGAATTACAAAAAAACTAAGTCTATACTGTTTTGCAGCTTGCACAGCAAACACAGAACTACTAACCTCGCTATCCAAAACAAAATTCATCAGCCACTTGATCAAATGCAGGAATTTAAATACTTACGTATTACCCTCGATATCACGATGTCCTTCAATTCACATGCCCAACATGTCTCAAAATCTGTAAACTCCAGAATAGGAGTCCTCTACCGACATTTTCACTGCCTGACAAATGAAGCCATGCGTGCAGCTATAACCAGCTCTGTCTTGTCCATCATAGATTATGGGCTAGTGTTCTATGGGACAGCCTCAGATACCACCATTAAATAGAGACCTAGAAACATAGAAGTTGATGACAGATGAGGACCGAAAAGCCCATCCAGTTTGCCCATTTCTTTTTCTACCTTATGAATGTGCCATAGGCTTTTGCTCTGTCAATGGCCTATCTATTCATACTCATCTGTATTGCTCCCTTATGCCTATCCCATGCCTGTTTGAAGCCCTGCACTGTATTCATATCCACTACTTACTGAGGTAGGCTATTCCATGCATCCACCACCCTTTCTGTGAAAAATAACTTCCTCACTTTACCCCTTAATCAGCCTCCCTCTAATCTCATGCTGTGTCCTCTTGTCCTGCTATTTTTCTTATATTGAAACATGTTAGACTCTTTCACCTTGTTAATGCCCTTAAGATGTTTGAATGTTTCAATAATATCACATCTCTCCCTCCTTTGCTCTAGGGTATACATATTGAGTTCAGTTAATCTGTCCGCATATGTTTTCTGATGCAGTCCTTGCACCATTTTGATTGCCCTTCTCTGGACTGCCTCAATTTGGTTAACATCCTTGTGAAGGTGTGGCCTCCAGTACTGCACGTAGTACTCCAGATGGGGCCTAACCAGTGTCTTATAAAGAGGGATAATTACCTCCCTCTTCCGACTTGTGATACCCCTACTAATACAACCCAACATCCCTCTAGCGTTACCTACTGCTTTAGAGGTCTGCTTGGATGATTTCAGATCATTGGTGATGATGACGTCCAAGCCTCTTTCTTCCCTTGTGATTGCCAGCAACTCCCCTCCCAGCCTATAGGTGGCTTCAGGGTTTCTCTTCCCTATGTGCGTGATCTTGCACTTCTTTGCGTTAAACCCCAGTTGCCACCCTTCTGATCATTTTGCTAGTTTATCCAGATCTCTTCCCATTTTGCCCACCCCATGTGGATCATCTATTCTGTTGCAGATCTTGGTGTCATCTGCAAACAGACAAATCATACCCTCCAGTCCATATGCTATGTCACTGATGAAGACATTGAAAAGGACTGGCCTCATGAATCAGGACAGGCCTCAACAAGTGCCGTAGACATATCACTGGGGCAGGGATCTGTACACATACCTGTACTCTCTACAAGCACTCTAATTGACTCGGTCAACGTGGTAGGTTTACTTATCAGTCATGCTTCCTGGTGAAGAAAATCTTCCTTAGCCTTACATCCCCAGCTATGCATTCCTTAATGTTACCTATTGCCAACTCATGTTTCACATGCTACTCCCTCAAATCACCATATATCGTTCCGTACTGCCGTACCTCCCAAGCTCAATGTGCCTTCTATACCAGGGCCCCCTCGCTAATGAATAACTTTCTCCCTGAAATCACTGCTGAGAACAAGCTTCAACCATTCAAATGTAAACCTCATCAGCACCTCTCTGATCTTGGCAACTGTGATTACTCTACTTAGGCCTTCGCTACACCTTCTCTCCTCCTCCCCCACCCTCTCATGCTACTTTTTCATATCCCCTCACCACCCCTTTCCCACTACCTCTCCTTTCTGCTCTCTCCCCCATCCTTCTCTGTCCTCTATCCTGCCCCCCTCCTCACTAGACCTCCCCTTTTATCCCTCCCTCCTTACTACCTCTACCCTTTTGTTTCCTCCTTCCCCTGCCCCCACCACTCTCCTCTTCTCACCTTCTCACCTTCTAGCCTTCCCCTGTCCATCCTTCCACCAAATTCACCCCCTGCCTTCACCCACCTACCTCCCTCTCTTTTTTCACATCATTTCTCCTGCCAGTTCCTTCCTGTCTCCTCCCTATCTTTCCCTGTCTTCTCCTCCTCTCCCTCCCTTGAGCTCCCTCCTGCTCCCACCCTCTCCTTATCCCTTTGTCCCCCCTTTCTCCTTCCTCCCAGCACACTTAGCACTTTTGAGCACTTGTGACAAAGTTAACAATTTGACTGCCATCTCGCTTTATCCCTCTTCCAAGTTTGTCTCTCCACACACCCCTAGGTTAGTTCTTCTGTACTCACTTCTTGTTACCTGTCTGTTATTGACTGTACTGCTTAATTGTCTGTTATTGTACTATTTTGACAACTCACTCTCTATTGTACTCTCAGCTGCTTGTTTTTACTATCCTGCTGACATGGAACCTTTGTAAATGAACCTCTGGTTCAAAGGTATTTGTAATCCTAGTACTCAGTAAATAAATACAATAAATATGTCTCTAGTAATGACCTCTGTCCTACTGTATGTCAGTGATGATAGGTGCCAGTACACTAGCTAGTTCCCTCATAAACCTAGGATGTATGCCACCTGGTGCAGAAGATTTGTTGACATTAAGTGTTTTTAATCTCTTGTGGACATTGTCAATGGTAATAATGTTACTGGGGTCGAGTATGTTTGTTTCATGTGTTGGAAGGCCAACACATTGTTCAGTGTGGTTAAAATCTGACTCAAAGCATTTATTAAATTCCCTGGTCATGTCTTCTGGGTTATTGTATGTTTTATTGTCCCTAATTAATGGTCTGATAACCCTGTCATTACCCATTGTATTGTTAACATAGGAATATTTTTATTTATTTATTTATTTATTGAATTGTTTCATCAGGAAAAGCCCACTGAGCAACAAGATGCTTGTCTCCAGGTGTGACCTGTAGGGAGGGGGTACAGAGGATAGGATAACATGCAGGTTATCAAGTGAACATTTAACAGTAAGCAAATAGCAGCATTAAGATAAATTTCTGTCATTTTAAAAGCAGCACATGTTGAATACATTGGATACAGTTTGGTGCATAATACCAATTATGTGACATACAGTACAGCAGTAATACAATGACAATTTAGCAACACAAGTAATACAAGGGTTTAAACAATTGAAAACGTAGAACACATGAAGTACATGACAATAAGTGCATAGGCTGGGTCAATACACCAGCTTCTGTAGCTATAGTTAAGTGCTGCAGGTCAGGCAAGGGGGGAGGGGAGCAATGGCCCTTGACGGAGTCAGGTGCAGGAGCAATTTGTAGTGAGGTAGTTTGCCAGGGCAGTGGATAGAAAGTGGGAAGATGAGAGATGGTGAATTTGTGGTGGGAGATCATTCCAGAGCTTAGGTAAGCGGTGTGAGAAGGCAGCTTGGCTGACAGTGGTCCTCCACCTGGGGCTGACAGTTGGCAGGAGTCACAAGATTTAAGGGAGTGGGTGGGGGTGGTGGCAGCTGAGAGTAAGGTGGCAAGGTAGGATGGGATGGTGCCAAGCCAGAAGTTAAAGACATATGTAGCGCAGTACATAATGCGGTGGTTTTCGAGGGACGGTAGTGCCAGGGAATGGTAGAAGTCGCAGTTATTGGTGAGAGGTGGGGCATCGAGAGCAAAGCGGCAGAAGGCATTGAAAAGGGTGTCCAGTTTAGATAAGGTGGAATTTTGGGCTGAACTGTAGACAATATCGCATTAGTAAAAGGAGGGGAGTATCATCTTCTGGACCAGTTCATGTCAAACGGGTAGAGGGAGGCTACTATGGTTCCTATACAGTGCACTGAGCTTGTTGTGCAGTTTCTTTGAGATAGTGTCAATGTGGTCAGAGGAAGAAAGATGCCGGTTGAGCCATACCCCTAAGTATCAGAATGAGGTGACATTCTTGAGTTTGTGTCCATCCAGGGTGTAAAAATAGGAAAGGAAGGGGAGTCTGGACAGGCATTATCTTGTGCCGAAGGTTATCATGACAGTTTTTTTAGCATTTAGGAAGAGCTGCTGAGAGCTGAACCAGTGCTGAACTTTGTTGAAGTCAGCTTGGAGGTTAGATTGTACCACTTCTAGTGAGGTGCCTGAGGATAAGATTACAGTATCATCTGCATACATGTGGGTTGATGAAGTAGAGAAGATGAGTGGCAGGTTGTTAAGGAAAATGGAGAACAGAATGGGTCCAAGAACTGACCACTGGGGGATGCTGATAGTTATGGAAAGGGGGATAGAGATGACATCTGAAACTCTAATGGATTGTGTTCTGTCAGAGAGGTAGGATCTGAACCAGCTGGTGGCAGCAGCAGACAGACCTGATTCAGAGAGGCACCAGAGCAGTAAGGGATGGAAGACGGTGTTGAAAGCTTTCGCAAGGTCGATGAAGATGGCTGAGGTGATCTGCCCTCTGTCTATACCAGTTAGGATGGTGTCAGTAAGCCTTGTCAGGGAGGAGGCAATGGAGTGACCCTTCCTGAACCCCAGCTGGAAGGACATGAAGAAATTAGAGTCAGAGCGAAAAGATGTAAGTTGGGTGAGCACAAGGTGCTCTTATAGTTTTATGAGAGCTGGAAGGAGAGAGATAGGGTGGTAGTTTGAGGTGGAGGTGTGGGCACCTCCTTTAGGGAGAGGAATGATGATGGCATGCTTCCATGCCTGAGGACTGCTGCAGCAGCAAAGGATTGGTTTAGGAGGTTGGCAAGCGGGGTTGCTATGGCAGGGGTGTAGGGTCCAAACCATCAGGGGATTTGCCTTTTGAAGGGTGGAGAGATAGTAGTGCATCAAGGGCATCCACTGTCAAGATGTCTTTTAAGGAGAATGTATGAGGCCTAATAGGACTCTTTATATTGTTGGTGGGTGCGAGTGGTGCAAGGTTGGGCAGGGAAGAAAGGAGAGTGGTAGCACAAGTAGAGAAATATGTGTTGAACTCAGTTACAACTGCTCTTGGTTCCACGAGAAGGGAGTTGTTAACATTTAGAAGTGGAGTGGGATTAGCAACAGGGGGAACAAAGATGGAGTGAATGACCTTCCAGAATTTTGAGGGGTTATTTAATTTAGACTGAAGGGAGCTGTTTAAATACTCTGCTTTAGCTAGATGAGTAGCTCTGGTACACTTGTTTCAGAGCATTCGGTATGTGGAGAGGTCATGCAGGAGGTGGGAAGATTTATGCGCTCTCCATGCTTTGTCCTGAGCGATTTGACATGCAATCATTTCTTGGGTGATCCAAGGCAGGTGGTTGCCACTTACCCTTGTATGACGCAGTGGGGCATGTGTCCCTTAATAAAATCCCCTTGATGTCATTTTTACAGTTTGCTGGTCTGCATTCAGTGCTACCTGTAGATTTTTAGATCTCATTTTAAGCTTTTTTAACACCAGTTTATAATTTCTGATGTTACTAGACATGGGGTTCCCTTTCATCTTACTATATCTATTTTTATTTTTACTTATAAGGTTCTTGACCCTACTACTAAACCATAAGAGTTTCTTACCCCTTTTGTTGCAAGCTTTTTCTTTGTAAGGACATACTTGTACTCCAAGGTTGCGATAGTCTATGTAAATAACTTCCATGATTGTTCTATACTAAGGTCTACAGTTAATCCCTTCCAGTCCAATTTAGCCAGTTCTGTCCTCATGGTTTTAAAATCTGCCCTGTTATCATTTTTATACTCAGTTGATCTCTTAATAAATCTTCTGACTTTATTTATTCCAAACCTTACTATGTTGTGGTCACTGCTGTCCGGGGGGAGGGTAGTATTATTTAGGATGTCAGCACCTATATTAGTTAGTATTACATCCAATACATTAACCCCACGTGTTGGTAGGGTTATGCATTGTTCAACACCAGCTGACAGCAGAGCAGATTAGATTCTATTTTTTAGGTAATTTTTAGTCATGTCCTCCTTTCAATCTATATCCAGTAGGTTTAAATATTCCATGACCAGTATATCATTGCTTTCGGCTATGTCAGTAATATGTTCTATAAGCGTTTCTGTATCGTGCACTGAGCTATCTGGTAGTCTGTAAAAAATGGCTGTTTTACAGTTCTTGCCCTTTAGCCCAGTTATGTCAACCAATAATGTCTTAATACCAAGATTTATGTCTAGTTCAAAGATGTAGCATGCTATGGTGGTGTTAACATAAACAGCTATTCCTCCACCTCTACATCTTTCTCTCTCTCTGCTAAAAAGTTGAAATCCAGGTATCTCCTTACCCCAGTAACTATCATTGTTCCACCATGTTTCAGTGACCCCTATAATATCCAGTTCTTCAGTTTTTATGTGGTATTCTAACTCTGCCAGTTTGTCCTTGTTTAAGCTCCTGGCACTTAGATACATTATTCTGGCCCCTTTTGTTACCTTCCTGTGAGGTTTATTTGGTATATTATATACAATTGGTGCAGTGACTTGTTCTTTTGTCCCCCTACTCATTAATTTAAATTACTGTATTACTCATTTTTTTCTTCAGCCGCATTCCTAGCACTCTGCTACCCTTAAAGCTCAGGTGTAACCCATCTCTACAATATGAATCCAGTTTATTGTGAATATATCCCAGTGCCTAATAAAACAGGTGTTTTTCTCTTTTGTCCAGGTTCACAACCATGTGATGACCATGCTGATTTTTTATTGTTCCTGCCTAGAGGCCCTAGGAACAGGGAGTATCTCTGAAACAACAATTTAGCATCCCTTGCTTGTTAGTTTATCAACTAACCTAATGTAGTCTGCTTGTAGTTCTAGCTGCAATTTTTTATTTATGTTGTTTGCTCCCACATGAATCATATCCAAGGGATTATGTCCTGCTCTTTTAAAGATATTGTCAGTTATTAACGTTAAATCTTGGACACCTTCTCCAGAAAAACACAAAAATTTGTCTTGGCTCATGATTAACATTCAGTGGGGATATGCTGGTTTCATTATCATTAATATCTATCAGGACCGACCTGCCACTGTTTGCGTCTTTCTCTGCCAGGATTGAGAATCTATCACTTAGTGGTAATGTTAGGAATGCACCTTTGATGTTTTCCAGGATCAACTATTTCTTTTTGAGGACTGGGCATCTTGCTGGAGTATTATCTTCTCAGTATCTGGCCAAAGTGATTTCTGATCAGCATTACGCTATGCTTCATTTGTGCCTTGTCCCTTCCCCAGAGCGGGATAAGGTATGGAGATTCAACGACCAATTACTTAAATCGGTTTCTTTTTGGCGGAACACCTCCAAGCCTTTATCTCCTTCTTTCTTGAGACTAATTCTCCCTCCATGCCTAGGTTGGACATCTTGTGGGGTGCCCGGAAATGCTCCCTAAGGGGAGACATTATTTGTTTGGCCTTGAATAGGAATAGGGCTGCTTCCCAGTAGATGTCTTTCTTCTTGGATCAGACTAGAGCACTCACAATACCACTCTTTGTTGGGTGAAAATGAGGAACATCTTATTTTATATTCTAAAATTAAATATTTTGACCAGGGAGAGAAAGTCGGGAAGCTTCTTGTCTTGCGTCTGCAAACACAGACCTGGGACAGAATAGTTTCCTCTCTCCGCAGTCCCTCTGGCCAACTTACTTCCTCTCAGGAAATTGCTTCCCTTTTCCAGGAGTATTATCTGGCATTATATAACCTGCCTTCTGTCCCCTTTTGCTTGGACCATTTTGAGGCCCTTATGCAGGATATTAACCTGCCCCAGTTGGACCAGTTTCAAACAGAGCTCCTCCAGGCCCCCCTGACCTTATTGGAAATCCTGGCAGCTTTGATGAACTACCTTTGGACAAACCTCCGGGTCCAGATGGTTACACTTCTAATTTTTATAAAGCATTTAAACAGTTGTTAGCCACTATGCTGCTTAACACTTTTAATTTTATTTTCCATCAGAGCCTTTCCAATCTCTCCTTTACAGAAGCCACTATCATGCTGCTCCCAAAACCTGGTTTTATTTGTTTGTTTTTTATTTGTTAACTGGATAAGAACCCAAGAGCATAAATGTCCATTTTCATGGGGGATCTGAATATACAACAATACCGACAAAGACATACATGAGGTACAACATAAGATGAGATAACATTACTTAATCAAAGCAAGTGCAGTGAGACAATCCTAAAAACAACTTTCAAATGCATTATAAGATCTAAGAAAATTTGAATTCCCCAGGAACAGCATTCCAATCAGTTATGGCCTTAAAAATAAATGAACTTTACCTCAGGTCAGTGTGATACAAAGGTATATTAAATTTATCAGCCAGAGATGACCTAGATTGTATGTGTAGACATATTGAGTACCAATATATTGGTAGGGATCCCATGCTGGTGTTAAACTACCAGCCAATATCACTTATTAATGTGGACCTTAAGATTGTTGAGAAAGTGTTGCCCGGTAGGTTGAACCAGGTCTGGCACTCCCTCATCAGCTAAGAGCAGGCAGGTTTTGTGGCTGGGAGGCTTTCTGCAGATCACTTATGGAAGTTAGCTCCCTTAATCTCTACGCCCAGGGACTCATGTGTTTCTTCAGTTTTGGCATCCCTGAACACAGAGAAATCTTTTGACAGGGTCTTGTGGAACTACTTGTTTAATTTATTGCCTAAATTCCATATTCCCCCTAAATTTATTCAATGGGTGAAAGTACTTTATACCCACCCTTTTGGTCACATTCTATGCAGTGGCATTTTGTCCCCTCCCTTCACTTTACACCAGGGCAGCAGGCAGGGCAGTCCACTGTTGCCCTTTCTTTTCAATTTGTTCCTCAAGCCACTGAATAGGAAAATTAATACCTCCCCTCTTGTTTCAGGCATTTCTATAGGACATGAGAACTCAGAGGAGAAGTGCACTGCTAACAATGGGTGCCAGCTCAACAAATAATAAGAAAAAACACAAAGATGAGCAGCAAACTGGTGGCAGCAAAGAAAAAATTCAAATTTAAATATACCAAATAAATGCAAAGGAGCCCATGGCCACTTTCCCCAGTGCTTCAGGTCTAAATCGTGACACTTTCTCAAGGGGTTCTAAAGGACATCAGTATAAATTTTCAGTTTATGCTGATGACATCCTTTTACATGTCACCTCTTCTATTACATCTTTGCCTGCTGCTCTGGATATTATTAAGGTCTTCAGGGCTTTATCCAGCTATAAATTAAACCTGGCTATAACAGAAGTCATGACACTTAATACTGGCACTTTGCGGTCTGATATAGCACACCCAGGTTTTGTTTGGGTCCGGAACAAACTGAGGTACTTGGGTATGTACCTCACTCCGTCGCTGACCAAGATGAAGCAGTATAACCTTGATACAATCCTTAATCACCTTAAAATAGATTTAGATTGATGAACCCTTCTGCCCAACTCCATTTGGGGTCATTTGAACATTGTGAAAAATTATGTTTTGCCCCACCTCCTGTACCAGCTACAGATATGCAACTATTTTCTTCTGAAATCCTGTTTTTTTTTTAAATTTATAGAGTAATATCTTCCTTTTTATGGTGTGGCAAGACTCCTAGGAGAGCTCTTTTTGAAAGCTTCCATGTACTAGCGAGCAGGAGGAAGGCCTGCAGGTGCCTAATTCCTACATTTGCTACTTGTCCATTAACTGTTCTATAGTTTCCCAATGGCTTAAACCCCCATTTGAAGACAACCCCCACACTTATGTCCCTTTGTGGTTAGAAATAGAATGATTCCTCTGTTCCCAGCTCAGCATGGATATTCGTGCATTGCTTTATAGTCCTCTTAAAAAGGCCCCTAGGTCACTACATGGTATCCCCATTGCTGAGTCCCTGTTAGTCCATGCACAGCTGTGTGCTGTTCTACATTCCTCTCCACTAAAAGACACTGCCCAGCCTTTAGTTGGGAATCTCAATTTCAAATTTGGGGGTCCTCTACTTAGTGCATCCTTGCGACCCTTTGAAATGGTGATAACAGTTGTGGACTTGGTCAATGTCTGGGTGTTACTCCCCTTTGCAGAGGCACAGGCTAAATTTCAGTTGCCCTCCTCAGCCTGCTTTAAATACTTTCAACTTACATATACTGTACACTCTTGCACCATTTTGGTTCGAGCCAGTGGAATAATTTTTATGAGACACGGGTTCTTTCTCTATTTTTCTTGGCTCCACCTTTCCATCTTGTCTCTTATTACTGTCGTCAGCTGCACTCCCTTGTGGCCAACGCGAAAATACAATTATATTACTATTGGGGCCAGGAACTGGCACCTGTTGATTCTCCCCATAACCGACCATGTTTCTGGCGCCATCTGTACAAATATATTAAATGGGACTGATATCATCTCCTTCAGTTCCAGGTGTTGCATAATCTTTATTACGCCCCCAACAAGTTACGTAGAATGGGTAGGCTTCCTTTGAACATCTGCTCCAGATGTCACAAGGCTCCTGGTATGTTATATCACATTTTGTGGTCCTGTGAAAAAGTTATTCCCTTCTGGGTGACTATCTGAGACAGAATAGATCCTCTTTTGGGACTATCAGAACCCTTCCTCCCTGAGATATGTATATTGGGGGACTACGGGGACATTCTGATTGGTGTCAAATGGCGCCATATGGACCTTAATTCTTTCTGTGTGAAGAAGGTCATAATGCGGCACTGGCTCGATCAAAATGTCTGTATTGTGACCGAATGGTTTCAGGAGATCCTTTTTGCTTTACAGGCGGAATGAATCATAGCCAGTTTGTCAAACTGTCTTTGTATGTATCAAAGAATTTGGGAACCACTATATACTTTGTTAACATTATAACTGTCTGGGGTTTTGGCTCATTTGGTACTTTTCTCATAGTTTCACCAGTCCTGACATCTTTGAAGCCCTCTGATACTGCCCTATGCTGTTCCTTTCTTTTTATGTTGTTTTTTTCACCTGTAGGTTCCTCTGGTGGTGGGGTTGGGGGTCTAGGATGGTGGAGGGGGTTTGCTGTGTTTTCATTCAGAACTTTGCTTATATTTTTATTGTTTGGTTCTCCGCTTTGCTCTATTCCATAGTTCTCACCTGTATTACATATAGTCAAGTTTTTGGAATCAGGTTCAACTGTTAGACAACTCTGTTGTATTCTTTTTTAATTTTGATGTTAAAATTCAATAAAGCATATTCAGTTTGAAAAATAAAATGGACTGCACCTTTGCTTGTCCCTACTTTAATTTGTTCTGTTTCCATACTTTCTATGGTCACATGAGTCTCCTCCTCCTCCTGCTCTCTATGTGGGGTGGCTTCGTGTTCAGAAGGTTCTTTCACCATTGTTCCTGGCTCAATGGGCTTCTTCCCCATTGTTTTATTTTAATTGAAATGACAGTATTAAAATCATTATCCTCCACTTCCTCATCCTCATCCTTCTCACCAGTGTATTTCCATTTGGTTCTTAGGTCTGCATTCTCCTGGATAATAGTGTGTGTCTGTACTTTATTTAAACTTGTCGGAGTCTTTACTTTTGCAGCCATGTTACTTTGACTATTTTCCAAAGTCTCCAGTTTTGCACACTACATCTGAAGCTCTTTGATGAGTTCCTGATTGTGCATACATTTGCCACACACATAATCATTATAATTTGAGGTTGCATCAACCAGCATATACATATTACAGCTGCTGCATTTTATGCACTGATCCCCATCTATAGTTAATACAGAGTTGGCCATGTTACCAGATGTTTGCTCAAATGAATAATTTAGGGCTATTGTGGGTAGTAATCCTAACTATTATTAGCACTATACCTCATGTTTCAGGAGTCCTGCTTTATATTGCTAACTCTGTTTTCATCATAATCCTTGGCTTGCCTACTCACCGGCCTCAACAGACATGGAAGACACACGCAGACATGGCAACGTGTGTCTCTGCATGCATCTCTGCTCACCCCGCTTGCTGTGTGAGCTCATATTTATCAGCCCCCATCAGGAAGTGTAGTGCTGTCATGTGACTACTGCAGTCTGCTGCAACAATCAATTTAAAATAGTTTTAAAAGTGCACTTGCCCTATGTCACACTATGCACATAGGCTGTAATAAACCGGTATTAAAATTAGTGTTCTATCAGCTAGTACAAACCCTGTTCAGGAAATTTGGTTAAGGCTCCCATCCAATAATCCATGACAGGGTGTGTTTGTTGTGGGATATACCCATGGCTGATGTGGTGTGTCTTGATGCCAGAGGCTGAGTTGACAAAAACCATATCAGAAGTAAGTAATCTCACAACAACCCACACCCAGGAAGGGATTACTGCAAGTATGCAATGACCATGTGCAAAAATTATATAATTAGTGAAAGCTGAGTTAAATTTACATTTTATTTTCATTTCTATCAGCTTTTTAAATAAATATTTGTCCCCCCTATAGAAAATAGCCCCAGGCAAAATGTTTGTTTTATTATCATTCAGCAGATACTGTACATTATTGAACTTATTAGTATGTGCCTATGGAGGAGCCCACTCCCCGTCAGCCGAACGTGTCACCCTAGCTTTCATTGTTTGCTGATGGGGGTGCTCTATCCCTGTCAGCATCCATCCCCCCCTTTTCCCACTTTAATGTGCTGAGGGGGAGCCCACTTCCCATCAGTATGATGTCTTCCCCTTCTTCTATGCCGACAGGGGTGCCTAATCCCCTGTCGACTACTATACCCCCCAAAAAAAGAATCCACCTGTAAAAAAGAAAACCATCTGCAATGTTGTTTTTTTTAGTACCTGTAAACTGAAACGGTCCCTCATAGTCTCTCTACCCACAACCCACACCCACCCACTGTGCACCCTGCCTCCCCACACCCCCCACCCCATACTTACCTCTAAAACTTGGCATGATGATCTTCAGTGGACCGGGAACACATCTTCACTCTACAAAGCTGACCACAAACTGAGAAAATGCCAGTAAGCTGTATAATTTAATAAATAGGGTTTTTTCAACTTTGATGCATATCTCAGGGAATTTTTTTAATTTTTGCACCAAATTTTCAACATGAGGTTTTTGGGACCCCTTCTCATGAATTCTGTCACAGTTATGATGTTAATCTGTCCTGAAAGGTGATTTCGCACTCACTGCACAGAATCACCTTTTGGGACCGATTAACACAAAAACAGTGGCAGTGTTCATGAGGAGGGCTCTCAAAAAGCCTATGTTGCAAATTTGGTGGAAAAAATCCCCAAAATGGCTGTTTTATAAGCGTGCGTTGCACAGTTGCTACGCATACTTGTAACTTTGCAAATTCACAATATTTTCATGCCAGATTTTCAACACTGTCATCTTTCTACACCTCCTTGTGAACAGTGCAGCTGTCATTTTTTACATCCTGGCTGAAATGTGTTTCTGCAATTCTGGCACACAATACCACGGTCGCTGTGGGAAATCAGTGTTCGGGGCAGATTACAATAATGCCAGTGACACTGTTCATGAGCAAAGGTCCTAAAATGTTTATGTTGAAAATTTGGTGATGATACTCCATAAAATGACTGTGTTATGAGCGTGTGTTGCGCAGTTTGCATGCATGATCGTAACGTGCATTTATAATATTTTCACTCTGGATTTTCGCCATTGGCATTTTTCCACACCTCTTGATGAACAGTACAGCTGTCATTTTACATATCCTGCCCAAAATATGTTTTTGCACGTCTGGCACAGAATAGAGCGGTCGCTGTTCAAAATCACTTTTTGGCACATTTTGAGGAAATGACAGTGACACTGTACATGAGCAGAGGTGCTAAAATGCCTATGTTGAAAATCTGGTGCCAAAACTGCATAAAATGACTGTGTTACAAGTGTGTGTTGCGCATTTCCCACTCACCCTTGTAACTTCGCAAATTTGCAATACTTACATGCCACATTTTCACCACTGCCATTTTTTTACACCTCCTTATGAACAGTACAGCTGTCATTTTTCACATCCTGCCAAAAATATGTTTCTGCACTGCACTATCAAAGCCAATGCCAGCGTAATGACATTCGGCATTGACAAATGCTTGTTAACAGTAGTGCCTCTGATTTAACACACTCCAAGAGAAATAGAGCAGTTTGTGTGAGTGCGGGGAAACAGATACTTGACTGGGAAACTGGTGTACAAGAAGTCAGAGCAAGTGGTTTTGGCAGCTTTTGTTTTGAAAATGTGAGTTATGGCTCCATTGAGCTCTGTTATCTTCTTGAAGTTGGAACAGGGTGTGCTTTGAAACAGCTGAGAGCTGCATGGGAGATATTATATTGGACTAGATATCTGCAACAAATCTCACTCTTGCTTAAATCAGAGGGAGGTGTACTTTACTTTACATTCTTACATTGGTATCACTTTGTGTTTATTTTAGTTTTTAAATCAAGAAGGGGGTTTGAAAAGCTGTTTATCTTGTTAGTAACTTCAGAAGGGCTGAAATACTGCATATTTGATTTTCCCTTGTGGGTAACTGGACTGTCTACTAGTATTCTATGACAGTTTGCATCAAACTATTTTTAAATAATTTACTGGTGGTGTTGGTGGCTGATTAGCTCTCATAGCAAAGGCTGCAGTTTGTGTATTTGAAGTCAGACAGAGCCTCAGGTGGGGGAAATTGTCTGCAGAAAGTGTTGCACTGGGTCAGGAAGGCTTGCATCATAGCCAATTGTCCTGGGTGGAGTCTTCCAGAATTGATCAGATTACTATAAACTACTGGTGTGTTACAGTTTCAGACAGAAGCCCATCTTCTTAAAGTTGAAACAGGGTGTGCTTTGAAATAACTGAGAGCTGCATGGGAGATACTACATTGGACTAGAAATCTGTAACAAATCCCACTCTTGCTTAAATCTGGGGGGGGGGGTGTTCTTGCTTTACATTCTTACATTGGTATCACTTTGTGTTTAATTATTTTAGTTTTTAAATCAAGAAGGGGGTTTGCAAAACTGCTTATCTTGTGAGTAACTTCAAAAGGGTTGAAATACTGCATATTTAATTTTCCCTTGTGGGTAACTGGACTGTCTACTAGTATTCTGTGACAGTTTGCATCACACTATTTTAAATAATTTACTGGTGGTGGTGGCTGATTAGTTCTTATAGCAAAGGCTGCAGTTTGTGTATTTGAATACAGACAGAGCCACAGGTGGGGGAGATTGTCTTGGCCTGATTGCTTTCAGAGCACACAACACCAGGTTATATAAGGTCAGGGAGGCTTACCTGTGTTGTGCTGAACTGCTTGATTTTTCTCTGTTCTTACCTTTGCTGGGTAGTTTCTCTATTAACTTGTTTTGCAGGTTATCTTGCTGAAAGGAAGGTCAACACTCATCATAGTGGTGGGTCAGAGCTTGTAGTTGATTGTGTCTGGAGGGCATGGTTTAGGCCTACTCTGACCACCCCCTTGGTGTCACTTCCTTTATACCAGGGGTTCTGACATCATTTCCTCTAGGGGCATACAACTGTCCTATCATTACCAGTGCAGCACACTGCATTGACAGTAAAAGTGCACACACTATTAAAAAAAAACTACACGGGGTAAACTGGAAAGAAGACAGACATGTGGGGAGTAGTGTAATGCACTGGCTGTTGGGCAGCAGCCTCCCAGGAGACTTTCTGGAGGTAGAGATGCTGCCCTATTTGCAGGCAACTCTTTACTCGGAGGGAGGAGGTGTCCCATCTCCAGGACAAACTGGACAGGAGTACAGGAACCCCCCCATGTAGGGAACACCAGTGCCACCATCTCTGCCTCAGAGGTTGCCAAGAAGGAGCAGCAGTTGGACCGCAGTGGGCACAGAGAAGGTGAGGGTGGTGGAACAGAGGCACATCCATTCAAATGTACCACTCAACAATCCATATGCCATTCTGTTGGAGCATAGTTACCCTATGGAGGCACACACAGTGGAGACTGAGGTTGCTGGCAACCATCACAAGGGAGGCCCACAGGAAGGTGGCACAGGACACAAAAGGGAAAAGAAGCAGCTCCTGGTGGGGGACTCAATTATCAGGAGGATAGAACTGGGGGGAGCAAGGGAAAGTGAAGTAAGGTGCCTGCCTTGTGCCATGGCTTGGAGGGACAGGAAGCAGATTCTAAGGGTCATGACAGCAGCTGCACAGGAGACAGTGCTAGATGTTATTGTCCTCCTAGGGACAAATTACTTGGCCATGCATGGGATTAGAGCAGTGCAGGAGAAGTTTATGGAGTTGGGGAGAGGCCTTAGATAAGTAGCTCATGCAGGATCCTTCTTGGAGATGCTGCCTGTCTATGGCATTGGTGAGGTGAGGGTACTTCGCACCATGCAGTTCAATGAATGGCTGAAAAACTGGTGTAGAGCACAGGGTTTTGGTTTCACTGGGGATTTGGGTTCCACCTGGAGGGATACCCATCTATACTGGCACGATGTTCTGCATCTGTCCGGGAAAGGAACCAGTCTCCTCAGTGATGAGTTTAAATGCTTCATTGGCAAGCTTTTAAACTAGCCAAGGAGGGAGGCAATAATAAGCAGCAGGGAATTCCCAGCCTCCCCCTCCAAAACAGGGTACTAAATTAGGTAAAGACCAAGGTAGAAAGGTCTGTAAAGAGCAGGACTGGGGTAAATGGAGAAAGCAAAGTCAGTAAGGACTCCGCTAAAACACACTGTATTGATATCCTATGTTTTTCTGACGTTATTTCCCTGAACAATGTTAACTTCACCAATCCAGTATGTTGTAAATTGTTGATCTCATTTGTCCTCCTGTATCCTCAAAAAAACTGTACACTGTTTCTCTGTACCAAGTTGTTTACACTGTATTGTCCTCTCTGTGATGAAGTAATTTTGTAAACGAGCCTCTGGCTCAAAGGTTGTAAACTGATGCTTAATAAGTAAATAAAAAAAATAAAAACAAGAGGTAAAGCCATCAAAAAATGGAGAGTAATGAGTACCAATGCCCGTAGTCTGGGTAACAAGCTTCCTGAACTAGTGACCTTGATGAAAGAGGAACATCTGGATATTGTGTCAATCACAGAGAAATGGTACACACGGAACCATGACTGGGATGTTAACATACCAGGGTACATTATCTACAGGAAGGACAGGGAGGGTAAAAGAGGAGAAGGAGGAGGAGGAGTAGCTCTCTACATAAGGGAAGGAATCAAAGCAACAGGACAAATGGTTAAACAGGGAGGAGAGGGAGACCTATCGGTCAACTTGGAGACTGGCAATGGCACCACAATCTGCACAGGGGTTGTATACAGACCCCCATCTCAGGAGGAGGAAATGGACATGGAAATGATAGAAGGTATCCTTAGAATGGCAGAAAAAGGGGAGATATTGTTGATGGTGGATTTGAATATATCAGATGTTAACTGGAGTGCATTTGCTGCAACTACATCAAAGAGCGCTGTCATTCTATATGCCCTGCAGGGGATATGCCTTAGACAATTAGTAGCAGAATCCACTTGGGAGGGAGCAATCTTAGACCTGGTACTCTCAAATGGAGATGGGAAGAGGATCACAGATGTAAAAGTTGGTAGCCATCTGGGAACTAGCAACCATCGAACAGTATGGATCACGATAAACACAGCCATAGAGTCAAGCCATACAAAGGTAAAGGTCCTGGACTCTCAAACAATCACTCAATTGATCAATCAATCAAATCTTTATTTATCCAGGTGAACATCGTTGAGCAGAGCTCATTTGCAAGATGGACCTGGTTAGGTCAAAGGTCAGCTATATAAAAATATAAATAAACAACTAAATAAATAGTACAATTCAAGGAACACAACACAATGAAAGAACAGATTATACAGGATATAAAGGCATAAAGGATACCAACACATGGATATGTACAATTATGCAAGATCTAGGAGGGTTGACTTTGCCAAAATGGGTGAGTGCCTAAGGAATGCACTAGCAAATGGGCAGAGATGAGGGGTGGAAGAACAATGGTGAATAATCAAAACTGCCATCACTATGGTAACAAGCCTTTGTGTGAAGCAAATAAAGCAAAACAATCTAAAAAACACTATGGTTCTCAAAGGAAGTGGCAGAGAAGGTTAGGGAGAAAATTATAGCATTCAGGAAGTACAAGGAATCACAGAAGAAGCAGGACAGAGCACTGTATCAGTTAAAGCAGAAGAAAACAGGGAAGGCAGTCAGAATGGCAAAGGGCCAAACTGAGGAAAAGATAGCCAACTCAGTTAAGAAGAGGGACAAAACCTTTTATAGGTACATTAGGGAGCAAAGGAAGACCAAGGGAGGGATAGTGAGGCTCAATAAATGGGGGTGGGGTGGGCAGAGGGTGACAGTGAAAAGGCAGAGATACTAAACAAATATTTTTGCTCAGTATTCACAAGTGAAGAAGGGGAGGTACCTAAATCAAACAGAAACAATCTGGATAGGGGGGTTGATACCAGCCCATTCACAGAAGAAAGAGTTCTGAAAGAACTCTTAAAACTGAAGGTGGACAAAGCAATGGGGCCTGATGGGATTCATCCCAGAATTCTAAAATAACTAAGGGTAGAACTAGTGACACCACTGACTACCCTCTTTAACAAATCATGGGAGGATGGGGTGGTACCTGAGGACTGGAGGAGGGCAGATGTTATTCCACTTCACAAAAGTGGGAGCAAGGCAGAGGCAGAAAACTACAGACCTGTTAGTTTGACCTCAGTGATAGGGAAAATGGTGGGAATCACTTCTGGAGGAAAGAACTGTTGAGTACCTAGAGGCCAGAAGGGCAGAGGACCCAAAGCATCATGGATTCACAGCGGGAAGGTCATGTCAGACAAATCTTATAGATTTCTTTGACTGGGTGACCAAAGTAGCAGAACAGGGAGGGGCTGTGGACATAGCTTACCTAGACTTTAGAAAGGCATTTGACACAGTCCCACACAAAAGATTAATATACAAGTTAGCCAGCCTGGGAGTGGGGCCCAAGATGGTAGCCTGGGTAGAAAATTGTCTGGAGAACAGGACACAGAGGGTAATAGTAAATGGAGTCCACTCTGAAGAAAGGGGGGGTACTAATGGGGTAGCACAGGGTTCATTACTAGGTCCAGTCCTCTTCAATGTCTTTATAAGTGACATTGCAGAAAGACTGGAAGGAAAAGTATGCCTCTTTGCAGATGACACAAAGATCTGCAACAGGGTTGATACACAAGGTGAGGTGGAAAGGATGAGAAAGGACTTGGCAAGGTTGGAGGAATGATCAAATGCATGGCAGCTTAGATTCAATGCTAAGAAGTGCAAAGTAATGCACCTGGGAAACAAAAACCCAGGGGAAGAGTACATTATGGGGGGTGAGATACTAACAACAACAAAAATCAATCAATCAATCAATCAAATCTTTATTTATCCAGGCGAACATCGTTGAGCATGGCTCATTAGCAAGATGTACCTGGTAAGGTCAAGGTTCAATTTACATGAAATATAGCATTCAGGACATTTACAAATAGAAGAATACAAAAATGTGAATAGTACAACTGATCACAATAATTAATATAACAATCAAATTATACACCAAATTGTAGAGACAGGAATAAAACAATAAATCAGATATTGGACACATTAATTTGACATGTATAACAAGGATATATTACATATATACACGATTCATAAGGTTCATAAGGTAGCCAGCTCGCTAGGATGGGTACTAGGGGACAAGGAGTGTTTTGTGGCTGATGGAGTGGCAGGATTGGTACCATATAGTAATGGTAAAGGGTAGTGAACTGGGTGGGGGGGGATCCTAATAGTTAATGCAATAAGAGGATCCAGAGTAGGTATAGGAGGAAGAGGAGAGGGTTAGGCACTGGATCTGAAAAGGCACTGGATAGTAAGTTATAGGGTAGTTTCACAGTAGGTGCTGGTAAGCTTGTATTGTGTATCTACATATCTACATATGGAGGGTTAAACTAGTGTTGACGGAAGCAGCTACATTTTCTTTGAAAATCCTATTGTATAGGTATTTGAAGGCTGAAATAGATATAAGCTTTTTCAATTTCAATGTCTTCTGCATTGTGTTCCATAAAGTGGATAACACATGGCTAATTGCATATCTACCATGTCGAGAGTGGAATTTAGGCAGCTGAGGGTAATAAGGTTCATGCTTCTTAATGCATAACTATTTGATGTGGCTTGTAAAAACAGTCAGAGATATATTTTGAAGCTGCTGCGATATTGCTCTGTAGGTCCATAATACTGCATTTCTATCTCTTCTGGCTTGAAGCGACGTCCATCCCACTGCAGAGTAGAGCAGACAGTGGTGAGTGATATAGGGTAGGTCTGTGATGAACCTCAAGGCTCTGTGATATAGTGTATCTATCTTGTTCAGACATACAGTAGGGCAGCGACTGTATAAGAAGTCAGCATAATCTAGTACTGAGAGGAAAGTGGCCTGGACCATCTTCTTTTGAATCACTTGTAAGGAAGTGCCTTATTCTGTAGTACAGTCCAAGTCTTTGTCTGAGTTTTTTAACAGTTCTTCCAAATGTTCTAGGTAGTCTAACCTATTATCTAACCATACCCCCAGGTATTTGAATTTTGTGACATAGTCTAGATTTTCACCAAGGGCAGTGGTTAATTCGGAAGGTTAAAGGGATACTGTATCCTGACTGCACCTGAGGGAGAAAACATAGCCTTGGTTTCTTTGCATTCAATAATAGTTTCTTTCCCAGCAGTTGATATTGCAGCAGGTCGAATTCTGTTTGTAGATCTTTGCAGGCTGTAATAGGTGAAGAGTGACTGACATACAGTACTGTATCATCAGCAAACAGGTGTATAGTGGCTTTGGATAGTTTAAGTCGATGTTGTTGATATATATTGCAAATAGGATAGGGCAGGGATCGATCCTTGTGGTACTCCTCTTTGAAGTGGTCTGAGTGATGATATATCAACGGCCTTCACCTGCTGAGTTCTTCCTGAAAGATAATCATGAAACCATCTAATGGAATTGGTGTCAAGCCCAACTGACCTCAGTGATGAGAGGAGCAGGTCGTGGTCAACCCGTGTCAAAGCCTACTAGGTCTAAGAAAACAGCACTAACACAATTTTTTTATCAATTCAAGTTGCCAGTCATTGGTGACTTTTGCAAGAGCTGTGATGGTACTGTGATTTGTTCTGAAACCAGATTGTGCTGGATTTAGAAGATTGTTAGCTTCTAGGTACTCCCTTAACTGAGTGCTCACAATTTTTTCGAGTAGTTTGGATAGTACTGGGAGAATGGAGATTGGTCTGTAGTTATTGAGGTCTGTGGGATCCCCGGATTTCAATAGTGGAATAACTTGAGCGGTTTTCCAGATTGACGGGATGCCTCCTGTCTGTAATGAGAGATTGAACAGATGTGTCACCGGTACTGCTATAACATGTAAGGCAATTTTTATGAAGTAGGGGTCAAGGGAGTCAGCACCTGCACTTTTTTTTGTATCCAACTGTAATATTAGTTCTTCAACTTGTTTCAGTGTGGTTGGTGTGAAGGAGAAAGTGGAATCAGTCACTTTTACATCAGAGTTCTTAATCCCTAGTTGCAATCTCAGAAGGTTGGCAGGTGAGGTCAAATGCTAGCCAGCAGTAGTAAAGTGATTATTAAAAGCTTCCAGTACTTCTATTCTGTCAATGATGGTTCTATTTCCACTATGTACCTTTTTGGGAGTAGGTTGCTTGTGACATTGCCAGTTATATCTTTATGGTATTCCAAAATTTGGCAGGGTTATGGTATGATGAATCTAGTTCAGCCATATAGTATGCAGCCTTTGTGTCTCGCACTTTCTTGGTGCAGAGATTCTAGCTTTCTGAACTGCTCCCAGTCAGTGTCTAACTTGGTTTTCGAGCCTTCTTCCAAAGTTTGTCCCTGTTGAGCAGGTTGGATTTAAGATCTGAATTGAACCAACGACAATATTTATTTTTGATAAGTTTAGCAACTGGTGCATGGGTGTTTAGAGCACTTGTACTAATATCATTTAAAATACCATGTGCAATCTCCGTAGTGGTCGCAAAATAGAACTCTTGCCATCTTATGGAGTGTTTGATATCATCCAGGTATGCATTGATGTTGAATTTCTTTTCGATCTCCTCAGCATGAATTTTGTCGAGGCAAGGCTTACATGCAGTTCTAACTGCTGCAATTGCAATGATCACTGATGTCATTGAACAGTACTCCAATATGTGAGAAGAGGTGAGGTTTACTCACTAGTAATATGTCCAGTAGTGTATTGTTTTTAGGGTTCTTTTTGTTTATTCTAGTAGGTTCATTTATAAGTTGTGTAAGCCCATGCATATCACAGAATGATGATAGTGGTGCTGCTGTCTTAGAAAGCCAGTTTAGATTAAGGTCACCTATGATTATGGTTTCTTCATTTCCTGCTGAGATCAGATCCCCCAAATGGGATAGAATTTTCAGGCCAGCTGAGGGAGGCCTGTAGCAACCGATCAATTGTGGCGAGATAGTGTTGGAGAGATCTATTCTGAGGATAGGCACTCGAATTCTTTTTCATGGAGGACGAGTCAAGACAAGTTGTAGGTAGGTTGGCCTTTACATAGATTACTACCCCACCTCCTCTTGAATGCCTATCAGCTCTGAATGTTTGATAGTCAAATAAGTTAATGTCTCTGTCAGCTGTATCGGGCCTAAGCCATGATTCAGATACCACCAAAATGTCAGGTAGTGTGGCTAACCCAGGCTTGAAGCAAAGTGATTTTTTTTAGTAGGCTACATACATTAATATGTAGAAGGCTTAGCCCTTTAATCTTTACTAATTCTGAAGGTGCAGAGATATTCATAGGTGGCCCAGGGTTAAGCTCCACGTTCCCAGAACAAATTAGTACAAGCAGTAGTATTTTCATGGTTGCCGCCAGGGATAGGGTATAGAATCTAGTAGATGCATTTTTTATTGAGTTTTTTTTTTTATTATGTTGGGATCTTAAATGCCATCCAGCCTCAGTCTTTCGGCCTCTTATAATAGAAAAGATTAATACTTTGACTGGAATAAGTGTGGACTGTATATCTGAATGCAGTTGATAATAGTCACCAAACAGATGTACAGCTGAAAGTGTCCCTCCATAGTAGCTGTTAAGTGTGTCAGATCGTATTAGTGGGATGTCATAGTAACATATCCAGTCTCCTGCTATATGACTGCAGCAGGAGGAGAACGATACCGTATCAATATGTATTGTGTTATTTGGATGTCTGCTTCTTATATTGGATTCCAGTATTATAAGTAATACAACAAGGCACAAGGGAAGGTTCCCCATTATGAGGTGACCAGATAATCTATCTTGCAAATTACCAGTAACTGATTGTTCCTTTGGCAGTGTTGCTATGTGAATCACAGACTAAATGTCAGCACTACAGATCCACTATCTACGATCAACAATGGATGTGTGTCATGCTATAGGTCGACAATTTGTAACAGGCGTGGCTTAGATTTTTGCGTGATGACTACTTAAGAAAGACCACAAGAGGGGAAGAGGCGGGTGGGCATAAAGTTGCGGATAAAAGTTTCGGCTTTGCTGTACCTTGGTTGCAGGGTCTCTCCGGCTCTATGGAGCTCGGCGCCGCCTGGAGGTGCCACCCGCCCGCTGGCGGAGTCTGTCCTCGGCGCTCAGTGAGGGGCGCTCAGCGAGGGTCTTCCTCTGGGGAGACAACAGAGAGCACAGCTGAATTTAAATATTTTTTCGGCTCTGACAAAGGCAGAGCAGCAGGGGAGCCAGTGAAATTAGCAGGTGAAAGGCCAGGAGGGGCTAAGGTGCCAAGCGTCTGGCTACCAGCAATCTGGGCACAGGAAGGCTGTAATCACTTCGTCCACTTCACACCTATCACAATTTTCCCACCCCACAATTACAGTGCTCAGCTCTTTTTTGATGAATTCTACACAATCAATACCCCAACAACATTTCCGAACAAAAAGCAAAATAAGTCTTTTAGCAGTAGGAAGCCAGGGACAACGGGGACCAATCAGAACAAAGCCTCAGAAGACGCTCGCTTTCCGATTGGTTGCGGCTTTGCTGTACCTTGGTTGCAGGGTCTCTCCGGCTCTATGGAGCTCGGCGCCGCCTGGAGGTGCCGCCCGCCCGCTGGCGGCGTCTGTCCTCGGCGCTCAGTGAGGGGCGCTCAGCGAGGGTCTTCCTCTGGGGAGACAACAGAGAGCACAGCTGAATTTAAATCTTTTTTCGGCTCTGACAAAGGCAGAGCAGCAGGGAGGCCAGTGAAATTAGCAGGTGAAAGGCCAGGGAGGGGGCTAAGGCGCCGAAGCGTCTGGCTACCAGCAATCTGGGCACAGGAAGGCTGTAATCACTTCGTCCCACTTCACACCTATCACAGTTTTCCCCACCCCACAATTACAGTGCTCAGCTCTCTTTTGATGAATTCTACACAATCAATACCCCAACAACATTTCCGAACAAAAAGCAAAATAAGTCTTTTAGCAGTAGGAAGCCAGGAACAACGGGGACCAATCGGAACAAAGCCTCAGAAAGCTAGCTTTCCGATTAGTGCTATTACCGTACCTTGAGTTGCAGGGTCTCTCGGCTCTATGGAGCTCGCGCCGCCTGGAGGTGCCGCCCGCCTGGCGGCGTCTGTCCTCGGCGCTCAGTGAGGCGCTCAGCGAGGGTCTTCCTCTGGGGAGACAACAGAAGCACAGCTGAATTTAAATCTTTTTCGGCTCTGACAAAGGCAGAGCAGCAGAGACCAGTGAAATTGAGGTGAAAGGCCAGGGGAGGGCTAAGGCGCCAAGCATCTGGCTACCAGCAATCTGGGCACAGGAAGGCTGTAATCACTTCGTCCCACTTCCACCTATCCAGTTTTCCCCACCCACAATTACAGTGCTCAGCTCTCTTTTGATGAATTCTACACAATCAATACCCCAACAACATTTCCGAACAAAAAGCAAAATAAGTCTTTTAGCAGTAGGAAGCCAGGAACAACGGGGACCAATCGGAACAAAGCCTCAGAAGGCGCTCGCTATCCGATTGGTTGCGGCTTTGCCGTACCTTGGTTGCAGGGTCTCTCCGGCTCTATGGAAAGGGACCTGGGGGTAGTCATATTAGATGACCTAAAGGTGGGCAAGCAATGTGAGAGAGCAGTAAGGAGGGCTGGGGGATACAGGGATATAGAGGGAAAGGCATCACCAGTAGAAAACAAGAAGTTGTTATCCCTCTGTACAGACAGCTGGTGAGACCCCATCTGGAGTACTCTGTGCAGTTCTGGAGACCCAATCTCTGCAAAAACATAGACAGGATGGAGGCAGTCCAGAGGAGGGCAACTAAAATGGTGCAGGGTATGCACCAGAAGACATATGAAGAGAGACTTAAGGAACTTAATATGTATACCCTTGAGGAAAAGAAGCATGGGGGGACATGATAGAAACTTTCAAGTACCTAATGGGAATCAACAAAGTCCAAGAGGGTAGAATCTTTCAGAAAAAGAGGGGTGCAAAAACAAGGGGCACAATTTGAAGATAGAAGGAGGATAGCTCAGAGGTAATGTGAGGAAGTATTTTTTCAAGGAGAGGGTTGTGGATGCATAGAATGGCCTTCCTGAAGAAGTTGTGGAGTCAAAAACAGTGGGTGAATTCAAGAATGCATGGGACAAACATAAGGCAATTCTAGGGGATGGGGGTAGGAGGAGGTAGGCTGTTGGTTAACTAGGATCTGCAGCTTATCCATTAGGTAGGGAAATGGGCAGAGTGGGTGGGCCAAGTGGTCCTTATCTGCCATCAAATTATATGTTTCTATGTTATAGCACTGTGTATCCCTATATGATTGCATTTTTTCAAGGGGAAAAACCTGCAACAGATTTGTTTAGATTTTTTTGAGGGAGTAGGTGTACTGATTCAGTTTGTTGTCATTTTAACTGACTAGCACTTTTAGCGTCAGTTGTTGTAGGATTTATACAAGTTCAGAAGTGCCAGTGAGCAAACCAGAATGCACCATTCTGGATCCCAGTGTATAATTTGTAATATATGTGTGTTATTTGTTACCATAGGGAATCAGTGACATCAAAAACTCATAAAATTATCACTTTGACATCAGAAAGTTATAACACTATCGTTCTGACATCAGATCGGTAGTACTATGAAATGGAATGCTGTCAATTTTCCATATATTACAAAAAATAACAGATTGGAAACCAACAGTATCTAGGCTTGCCATTCCATCTTGGGATTCCAATGACAGCATAAACCACTCTAGCTTTGCTCTGTGGTTTATAATGTCATCAGAAACCTTCAATAGAATTACAGCCTTGTTACTAATGACTTTCTGGCTATTATTACAAAGAGCTGTGTTCTTTGCCACATCGGCAGTGGGTGGAGATCTGGGACTGCAGGGGCGGGCCACCAGGGACTGTTCTGACCACATCGACAGCAGGTGACGCACCCAAAGGACATCTTGGGAGCCAAAGTCAGCCGCAATCGGTGGCAGGGTGAAATGGAGAAGCAGTGGACGTTCCAGGCTGGGGGAGAGCACCCAATTAGGCTGCAGGGCGTGAAGATTTGAACTTGTGGCTGGGCTATTTAAAGAGAGAGCCCAACCGCTTTCCAGTATCTTAAAAGGAGCTGTGTCCTGTGCCACATCAGCAGTGGGTGGAGATCGGGGACTACAGGGGTGGCCACTGGGGACTGTTCTGGCCACATCGGTGGCAGGTGGAATGCCTGAAGGACATCTTGGGAGCCAGAATCAGCTTCAATTGATGGCAGGGGAGAACTGGAGGAGCAGCAGACATTCCAGGCTGGTTGACAGCACCCAATCAGGCTGCAGGGCACAAAGATTTGAACTCTCAGCTGGGCTATTTAATGAGAGAGCATGGTTGCTTTCCAGTATCTTAAAAGGAGCTGTAATTGTTTCCTGCTCCTCCACCCCGGCTCCGACCTTGACCACGACCTGTATTAAATACCTGAAGGAGGCGGAGCCAGGTGGAGGGAGGTCATTATGTTAGGAAAGACTGGGCTGGACTTGCAGCTTTTTGGAGGTGGGAGGGTCTTGGGAGCCTTTTATGTAAAACTCTTGCTCAAATTCTGTTCCTGTATGTACCGTAAGACTGAATGTATTGTGCTGAGGGGGGATAGCCTCATGGACCAGGATCTAGATATAGCGGGATATCAGCTAATATTTGGGGCCTGGACATGGATTGGACCTCCAGCTACCAGAGCTGGCATTTTGGTAGGGTGGTAGGGTGCACGGGGTGTGGGGTAGCCATGGTTCTTAACTAGGCCTGGAGGTTGCTCATTCTACCGGCAGCTGTCACAACTTGGGGGGAGATTGATAGTATCGTGTGGCAGTTGGCTGTGATGAGAGGTGGGCTAGATGGGGGTGCTATGAGGGGCATGCTGGCATTGGCAGGATAGTGTCTGGATCCATTCCATCAGGCAGGAGGGGGTTGCGGTGAGTGGTCTTGGGTCACACGGAGGCTCTTCCGAGGGGGGAGCCAATGGCAGAAAGAGCCAAAAGTGTATGCAAGTGACGTTAATAAAAGGGAAGGTACTGCACAGGGGGCAACCTGCTGGGAGGGTCCTGTTAAATCAGGAAGGGGCACGGGGATAGACTTTGAGAGCTATAACATATTTCAGCCACTGAGTGCATTAGATGATGGAGGGGAGGTGAGGGGAGCAGGGGTGAAAAAGGAAGAGGAGGGAGGGATAGCAGGAGGAGTTGCAAGGGGAACAGGAGGAGCATGAGGGGGGCCTGCCAATCAAATAAGCAAGATACCGGAGGAGCGGCAGGACAGAGGTCAGAAAGGGTGAGGGGGCGAGTTTCCAGAGGGATGCTGAGGAGGCTGGGAGTACTCTCAGTGATGAAAAGAGTGAAATTGTGCTTGGTTGTGGGAGTGTGAGTCCCAGGGTTACAGAGGGACTCGGAGCTGGAAAAAGTGGGGGAGCTGTGATCTGGGGATTCTCACATGGGGTGGGGGACTCTGCTAGGAGGGAGGAGGAAGGCCAGGGTACAGCAGGTGTGCATGGTGGGGAAGGGTAAGATAGCTGTCGCAGCATGTGGGGATGATATTAGGAGTGACATGGTGGGGGTGCCTTGTGCTGTTGGGTCTGAAGGGGGCCTGGTGTTGATGGCTCAACTAGGTTAGGGATGGAAGCTGAACTAGGGGGAAATGAGGCAGTTGGGGAAATGAGATGGGATAAGATTGGTAGGGCTGCAAGTGACTCTCACATAGGGGGGGCCAACAGTCAGCCAGTTGAGGGATGGAGCTGAGAAAGGGAAAGAGTCAGGGATTGGGGTGGTAGCCTGCAAAGGGAGTGGGTCAAGGGATACAGGGGGAGTTAAGGTGCTCATGTTGGGGGACTCCATGATTAGGGGTATCCAATGGAAGGGGCAGTGTGAGGGTAAACCCAGTCCTGTTAGGGTCAAGAGTATTTCCAGCCTGACTGTGTACAAGGCAAAGTTACTGGTGTATGAACTGGTGCAGGATTGTTGGGGTTCACCTGACTTCTTAGTACACCTGGGTACAAATGATACTGAAGGAAATAGTGTGCTGGAAATTCAGGCCAGGTTCTTTGAGCTGGCTAGGTTCTGCCACGACAATGGCAGCTCGGTCTCCTTCTTGGAAATTCTGCTGGTACCAAGTGCCAGTGTGGAGAACAAACAGAAAATCAATGAGGTTAATGAGTGGCTTAGGGGGTGAGGAGAAGCTCGGGGGTTTGGGGTGTTGGGGGATATTGGAGGGTAACTTGGGAGGACAACGGGCTGTATGACAGGGAAAGGCTTCATCTCAACCTGGTGGGGAAGGAGGTACTTAAGCAGAAACTGGCAGAAATTATTCAGGCTAGATGGGATTTAAACTTGTGAAGGGACAGGGGAGGACTGACAGGCTAATCCCAGCATAACTATCAAGGATGGGCTCAATCTTCTACCCTATAAGGGAGGGAGAGACAGTTCTCCAGAGGCAGCAGGTGAGCAGCTGTGTGTAACCTCTCGGTGGGAAAATGGAACAGAAAGTTGGGGGAAGGGTTGGAGGGTGGTACTGAGAAATGTCAGGAGCTTGGGGAATAAGATGCCTGAGTTCCAGGTCATGCTGGTGGAGGGGGATGCAGACGTGGCTGCTGTCACTGAAACTTGAGCCACTCCTGGACATGACGGGGACCTAAATCTGAGTGGGTATATTGTGCTTAGAAAGGACAGGGAGGTGGGCAGAGGGGGAGGAGTAGCATTGTTCATTAGGGATAGCATAGGGATAATCAAAGTGGATGAAGCAGAGGGTAACATGGAGGTCTTATGGGTCACCTTGTGAACCCCAGGGGGAAAGAAGGTCAAAATGGGTGTGGTCTACAGACCCCTCATGCTGGCTGACAATCTGGAGGATTACCTGCTGGCTGATATTAAGGAACACTGTGGACATTAGGGGGATGGGGTGGTGATATTGGGTGACCTTAACATGCTGACTCTGGATTGGGGAACTATGATGTCCCCATTGGCTAGGGAACAGAGGCTGCTTGATGTTTTCCAGGACGCATTCCTAAATCAGAGGGTTGTGGATCTAACAAGAGAGGGCCTTATCTTGGATGTGGTCCTGGCTGACTCTGACCTAGTAAGGAACCTTGAAGTGGTGGACCCCCTGGCTGGAAACGACCATGACACGGCCTAGTTTCTATTGGATCTGAGAGGAGGGAGGGATCGCACAAGGATGGTAATAGTTGACTTTAGAGGGGCAGACTTTAGGAGCATGGGGGAAACACTCAAGGGTCGCTTGGCAGAGATAAAACTGGGCATGGACATGGAAATCAGGTGGGAAATCATCAAGAAAGAGTTACAGGAGGGTACCAGGTCCTATGCGAGAGAGAGTCGCAAGTGTGGTAGGTCTTGGAAGACATGCTGGTGGACCAAGGAGGTAGTAAGGGAGAAGAGGGCTGCATACAGAAGGTACAAATGCTTGTGAGGGGTCTTGAATAGGGGAGAGTATCTTCTAACAGCCAGGAAGGTTACCAGAGTGGTAAGAGGGGCCAAGGCTAGGAAGGAGCAGAGGCTGGGACAGGGGATCATGGGAGGGAAGGGTTCTTCAGGTATATTGGGGAAAGAAGAAGAGTGAAAGGGCAGTTCAGTAGGTTGAGAACAGGGGGACAGTGGGCGGAGGAGGCAGGAGAACAGGTGGAAGTACTCTATGAGTACTTTGCAACGGTCTTCACTAGGGAGAATGCAGGGGAGCTTCAGAGCAGGGGGACACAGGGGGCAGAAGGGGTGGAGGCCTTGCTTGATGGGGTACCTACTGTCACTCAGGATGCTGAAGGAGCTGCTCCAAGCGGGAGAGGACATGCTGGATCTGCCAAGGGGGGGGAGGTATGGATGATGAAATTCCTCTCAGCAGGGTGTGAGAAGCCCTCAAGTCACTAAAAAACGACAAAACTCTGGGTTCTGATGGTATCCATCCCAGGGTGCTGTGGGAGTTAGCCGATGTCCTGGCTGCACTACTGGCAGCCCTTTTTAATGCATTTCTGCAGATGGGGAAGGATCCCAGAGATTGGAGACAGGCACATATTGTGCCCATCCACAAAGGGGGCTCGATGGAAGAGTTGGGGAACTACAGACCTGTCAGCCTGACATCGGTAGTGGGAAAGTTGATGGATGCCATCCTAAAGGAGAGGCTGGGATGTATTCTTGGAGGAACAGGGATTCCTGGATGATTGTCAGCATGGCTTCATCCTGGGCAGATCATGTCAGAGTAACCTTGTGGAGTTCTATGAGTGGATGATGGTAGCACTTGAACAGGGTAGATTGGTGGATGTCCTCTTTCTGGACTTCAGCAAGGCATTTGATTCGGTCCCTCATGTGGGTCTGCTGGAGAAGCTGGGTAGCATGGGGGTGGGGACACTGATGGTCAGGTGGATTGGGATTTATCTATTTAGACGTACCCTGCGGGTGGTGGTGGGGGGTTGGTCTCATCTTCCAAGGGGTCATAAGTGGGGTCCCACAGGGATCAGTTCTGGGACCACTCCTATTTAATGCCTACATCTCTGATATCAGGGAGGGTATCAGGTGCGAATGGAGCCTCTTTGTGGATGACTCTAAGCTGGAGGGGGGGTGGTGGATGGGGAAGAGGGTAGGACGGCCCTGCAGGGGGACCTGGATACTCTGGAGAGGTGGTCACTCATCTGGAAACTGAAATTTAGCTCCAGCAAATGCAAGGTGCTTCACCTAGGGTGTAGGAATCCAGAACACATGTATACCCTAGGAGGGGACATGCTGCATGCTTCAGCTGGGGAAAAAGACCTGGGGGTTCTGGTAGATGTCAAAATGAATAATTCTGAGCAATGTAGGAGGGCCGTGGCCATGCCCAGTAGAATTCTGGGCTACATCACCAGGGGATTACCTCAAGAAGCAGGGAGGAGATTCTGCCACTGTACAACAGCCTGATTAGACCACACCTCGAGTACTGCATGCAGTTCTGGTGACCGCACCTCAGGAAGGACTTCCTGCTCCTGGAGTGGGTTCAGAGGAGGGCAACTAGGATGATCCTGGAGCTGGAGGATAGGATATACAAGGAGTGACATGGGGAGCTCAACCTATTCTCGTTAGAGGAGAGGAGAGACAAGGAGAATATGATTGAGGTCTTCAGGTACCTGAAGGCAGTAAATAAAGTAAGCCTAAATGGGATCCTTCAGAGGAAGGAGGGAGGGAGGAGGGACATCAGGAGACACAGTTGGAGGCTGGAGGGTGGAAGACTTAGGGGAAAGGAGGAGGTGGTACTTCACTGAGAGAGAGGGTGGAACCATGGAATGCACTGCCTGAGGAGCAGGTAGAGGTAGCTACGGTGGGGGTGTTCAAGAGGGTCTGGGACAGGTATAGGTGGGGGGATGAAGCTGGGAATACTTCTCTGGGGGGGACTTTGATGGGGGAGGGAGCTTGGGAGGAACCAAAAAGATAGTTACAGTACCCGTTCTGGGTACTGACTCCCAGGCAGACTCGATAGACCATGAGGCCTACTCTGCTGGCATTTTAGTATGTTAGTATTCTAATTATCACTACTAGTCAGCCTGCACTGCATAAGAGTGCTATTAGTAAAACTTGACATATTTTTTGTGTATGTCATGTGTACTGGAAGCCTGCCACAAGCAAGAAAAGCAAACAAGCTACATTTTAAATTATGATAGGCATGGTTCATGAATGTGTCCTGTAAAAGAAATGGTTCACAGCCCAAAGGGCCCCAATTAGCCAATTGAACAACCAGGGCTATATATACTTTATAAACAGGCATCACAGGGCACTAAGATAGTCTTCCTGACACCACCTGGTTGCAACTTTCTTCCTTTATTTTCTTTATGTTTTTATGTCATTGTCACTTTCTCTATTAACTTCTGCTTTTTCTGTTTCCATCTCCCTATTTTCATGCTCTCCCTTTCATTTACCTTTAATACTATACTTTTTATCTTTTCTCCTAAACATCTTTGCTCATCCTGTACCTCTTGAGCCTTTACGCTACTCTGTTTCTTCTCTCCCTATTAGTTATTCCTGTGGTAACTTATTTTTCCCTTATTTTTACAGATTTGAAAGGATGCAGATCCTCTGCCTATAAGATAAATATTGTTCACTGTTTAACCTTCCTTATCTGTCCTATGTTCTCCTTAAAGAACTACTGTACACATACATTGTAACACTATTCTTATTTTTATTTAACAGTTTTATGGAAGTTGTTGATTTAAAACTCCTACAGTAGGCTCCCAGGACCCAGGTAAGGGATCCCTTATTTATTATCTATGATATGTGGAGCTCCCAGATCTTTGCTTGCCAGACTGGGCTCTCTCTTTTTCACTGTTTTTGTTGTTTTACTTTAGATTTTTCCCTTCATACTCACCATTGCTCACTCTACTCTGCCCTTTCACTTCCCTCTCTTGATGCAAGGTGTTTTCCCATTGTGTCTCTTTTGTATCTAAATACTGGTTTGGTTCCCCTCTCTCATATCTGACATCTCTTTTATCTTCTCCTTCAACTTTCTGCTACCCTCTATGCAATATTTCTTCTTATTCCCTCATTATTCCTTCTAGAAAGTCTAATGTTGGTCAGTCTGCTTTCTTGTAGTGTTTTTCAAAACTCCAGTCCTCCCTTCTCTTGTATATTTGCTCTGCCTTGACTCCTTTCTCTTTAAAGTCTCTCCTTCATGACTATTTTTCTCCCTCCTGCAACTATCCATGACTGTTTTCCTCCCTCACAATTATTTCACACTGACACTGTTTATATAATAAAAATGCTACAATGCTGTATTCAAGTTTTAAATTATGCTCCTTTATATACCGTATTTCCTGTTTATGATTTTTCCACATCCCCTACCCTATAGGACACATCTGGAAATGAGCTGTTAGCAGCTCAGCATGTCTCTTCTGGTGAAATGTTTGAAATTAATCAATCAATCAATCAGTCAGTTGATCAATCAATCAATCCAATCGTTCAAACAGTCAATAACATGTGGGTAAGCTGCAATGGTGTGGACGTACCCCTTGCAATATCCTGCTTTTGTCCGTAGTTTGTATATATTTTGTAAACTACTATATCACCATGTGTGAGGACTGCAGAACCACTTCTGCCTTTAGAAAGTTTGCTTGAGCCCCACCATTCTTTGGAAGGAGATTTGTGATAAACTATACAACATACCCTCTGCTTTTTTACAAAGTCTAGCCTCAGTGTCCACATGTATGTTTTCCATACACATGTGCTTTTTACATACACTCTGTAAAAAAAGAATATAGTTATATAGTCTATCAAAAATCTCCATACATGTAGTCCAGCCTTAGAAGAGGTAACCACTGTCACATTTGCATGGGCTTAGTGCTCACATTCAGCACAATCATAGGCAGTTGGCAACTAGCACATGAAATATCTGCTTTGGTGTTGGATGCGACTGTATCTGTTGGGGTTCCAGTTTGCTTGCCTGGATTTTTAAATATGGGACTACAGGGTTGGAATTTTCTTTGGCCCTCCTTAAGCAATACAGTCACAATTCTGGGCAGACTTCAGGAAGATGGGCAACTTGCTAAGGACGTACCAAGAGGGCATCAGAGTGGATATGGGGTGGACCAAAAATAGACCATCATCAAAGAGGGAATATGGGCAGCCACAGAACAGTTTGTTAGGCTCAGGAGGAAGAACTCAGGGGCCAGAACTGCCAGCTGGTTCAGCTCTGAGGTTGTCTGCATAGTGAGGGACAAGAGGTCAGCCTACAGGAGATACAGGAAGACCGTGAGTGAGGTGGATAAGGAAAACTACCTGAAGTTGGCCAAGGTGGCAGGTAAGGTAGTGAGACAGGCGAAGGCACAATAACAGCTTCGAATAGCTGAAGGAATAAAAAAGGGGAGAAGGCCTTCTTTCATTATATAAGTGAAAAAAGGGACAAGAAGGCTGGGATTGTTAGGTTTAGGAAAGGGGATGGATGGGTGGAGGAGAACTGGGAAAAGGTGGAAGTATTGAATGAATACTTCTGCTTCATCTTGACAAGGGAAAAAGAGGAAAAAGTGCCTATGGGAAGAAAAGGGGAGAAGGGGGAAGGGGGCACAGATGTGGTGATAGAAGAAGATAGAGTGGGGGAGGGGCTGCTAGTACTAAATAAAAACAAGTTACTGGAACTAGATGGCATATGAACATACAAACATAAGAAAATTGCCAGCAGAAAAAAGGCTTTAGTGGTCTATCAAGTCTGCTCGATTGTTTATTTAATCATTTGTTTATTTGTACATCAGAAAGGCCTTTGAGCTATGTGTTCATTTGGAAAGGTACCATGTCAAAAGTTGAAACAAACAGATAGTATACAAGCATTAAAATGAGCATTAGATTACAATCATTGGTTTGTTACAGGCAGCTTAGAGTGAACATTTGTCAAGACAAAGAGACAACAATACAATACAGGTTGGCAACTAAGTAGAATCATTTGTAGTAAATACATTAGTAGGCTTGGTAGGAGGAGTAGTGAGGTAGAGGGAGACAAGGGAAGGGGAGTAAGGGTGCAAAGAGGGTAGGCGGTTGGAGCATACAGCAGGTCAGGCAGAGGTGAGGGCAGGAAAAGGTGTGGGTTAGGAATAACATTTGCACATGAATTCTTGAGTTAGTGCCTTCTTTAGGACCCTCTTGAACTGTGACATTTTAGATAACTCAGTGATAGAGGTTGGGAGGCTGTTTAGCCATTGTGCGGCTCAGGTAGTAAAAAACCATTGGCCCTGGTTGGTTCTACTTTTGGGGACAACCAGTACATGCCTTGCCATGCTCCTAATGGTGTACTTATTATGAATTGGGTGAATGAGTGATGACAAGGCAGACAGAGCAAAGCCACCAAGACCTTTTTTAGTCAGCAGGATACTCTGGTACGTCAGTCATTTACTCAAGGGAAGCCAACCTGAGAAGAAGTATAAGATGCAGTGGTGAATGAGTCTGTCCATGCCTGTGATGAATCTGCAGGCTCTGTTGAGCAGTACCCTCACCCTGTTCAAGACTGTTTCTGATGCAGCTCCTTTTACTGTGAGACCATAATCAATGAGAGGAAGGACAGAGCATGTTATTGCTAGACACCTGGCATCATGGGTTAAGTTAAGGAACAGCCTGAAGAGAGCTCCAAGCTTTCTGTTAGCCATACACACCATACTGTCTATGTGCTCTGTGAAGGTGAGGGACTCATCCATTGTGACCCCCAGGTTCTAAAAGTGGGCACCTGCTGAAGTGGGAGTCCCTGATCATTCAGGATGCATAGAGGGGAGAATACATTTTTGGTATGAGTGTCAGCAAAGAGCATGGTTTTTGTTTTTTTGTAGTTAAGGACCAGCTGATTATGCTTGAACCATCTCTCAAGGGAACAGAAGCTGCTTTGGAGCAGTCTGGTAACTGCCTTGTGTTGTTGGCAGCTCTTGAAGATTACTGCATCATCCACATACAGCAGCATCTGAGTATGTGGACTAGCACCTGGAAGACCATTGATAAAGAGGCTAAAGAGAAGAGGTCCTAGTATTGACCCCTGGGGAACTCCAACAGAGACTTGTTTTGCTTCGGAGGGGACCCCATCTTTTTTTAACCTCTGTGTGTAACTAGTGAGGTAGCAATGAAACCAAAATACTGTCTCAGTGAAGAGGCCAAGGTGTAGGGGTTTTGTCAGCAGCAGAGTATGATCAACAAGGTTGAATGCCTTGGTTTGATCAACATAAAAGGCACCTACCAGATGTGTCATGAGCTTCATGTAGGTGGGATGTGAATTCAATGAGTGAAGTTGTGGTACTGTGCAATTTTCCAAACCTGTGCAGTTGGCTGCACAATAGGTTACACTTCCCAAGGTAGGAGACCAGCTGATTGGATACTATTCTTTACAGGGCTTTTGAGAGAGGTGAGAGTATTGAGATGGGCCTGTAATTTGCCATGCTTGTTTTATCACCACCCTTATGTACATAATTTGCTATGGTGTCCTTCCTGATCTGTGGGAATTGACAAAACTGCAATGAGATGTTAAAGATCTTTGTTAGGGGCAGAGCCACTTCATCAAGGGCATGTGTTAGTATTACCATGTCAATGTTATCACTGCCCATTCTTGCTTTACCAATGATTCTTCTTAGGTATTTAACTGTTACCTTTGAGGAGAACTGCTTGAAGTAGAATTGTGTGGTGTTACTTCCCCTTTACTCTGTTCCTTCAGCACTATAATCCAGGGAACCCGGACCAGCTGGCAGTACTGTGGACAGGTCAGTAAATGTAGTTTTAAAGGTATCTGTTATACTAGATGGGGTAGATATTACTTTGAATTGTTAATGAGTACAGTTGGGGGGACTGGTCACTTCTGCCCTTTAAGTCGTTTATATGCTGCCAGAATTTCTTCCCATCACCCAGCTCTGTCTTTGCTGGGTGTAGTGGAAGTCAGCTTTAGCCTACCTGAATAGTCTAATACATTTGTTATGGGCTTCTTGGTATCTTTGTTGGTCTCTAGGGGTCCCTGTGGTTCTGGCTAGGCACCATAAGTTATCCCTTTCCCTCATTTGGGTGTGCAGTGTAGGAGTGATCCAGCTACCAGAATTTCTTTTTATTTTGCATTTCTTGTGAGGGGCATATCTGTTACAGACAGCTGTGAATAGGCTACAGAATTGATCAAGTCTCACATCTATGTCCTGTATGGTATCCAGAAAGCTCCAATCAGTCTAGGCGAGATAGGTTTTGAGGATTGCAATACAGTCTGTACGGAGGAGTCTATGGATTATTGGCTTGGGGGGTGTCTTTGGGAGTTGGGCAGACCACTCACACAGAACAGGTGAGTGGTCGATAATGATATCAGGCAGTACCTTGACATTAGAAAACTGCTCTGGGTGAGTGGTGGGGACCCAATCAATGAGGGTTTTGGTACCTGTCTTGTAGTTAACTCCCGTGTGTTCACCAATGACCTGTGCTAGAAATAGGCCAGCGATGAGATGCTTATCCCCTGTGCTAGATTTAGATGCTCAATTTATATTAAAGTCCCCTAGGATAATAGATTTGTGAGTTGGGCAGGTCTGGGAATAGTAGTTAACAAAGGTTTACATACCTGGGGAGTGTTTACCAGGAGGAATGTAGAGTGTCATCACACTGAGTGATCGCAGCTCACTGCCCTCTTAGATTTGGATTGTGAGGCATTCACAATGGTTGGTGGCTGGGTTCCCCAGCACTTTCTGTGCTTGGAGCCTAACTGACAGATAAATGAGGCACCCACCTCCTGTTCTGCCAACTCTGTCTTGCTTAAAGATTTTATAGCCATGTAAGGCAATCTCCGAGTCAGATATTTTATTGTTCAATCAAGTTTCTATGATAACAGTTAGGTCAGGTTGGACATGTTCAATCCATGCCTCTAGGAGATGTATCTCAGGAAGCAGACTCCCAGTGCTGAGTGATGCAACCCTGAGGCTGCCCTCTTGACTGGGTGTAGCTCCTGTATTGGAAGAGGGGCCAGGGTTTGGGTGTACATTACCAGAGGTAAGAAGAAGCAGGAGTATCAGCCTCCTGAGGTTGTGCCTACTGGTTTGGGACTGCTGGCATGACCTACGTCTAGATCAGATAAAGGTAAAAGAGTTAGAGTGATTGTGAAGCTCAGTCTATTTTACTGGAGCTGCCCCACTCTCTTCATGTCTCTCAGATCAAACCTCTCCAGCCTCATCCTCCATCCCCCTCCTCACACCCATTGCCAGTCTCTTTTTTACTCTGTCTTGGCCCATTTTAAAGCTTCCCACTGTTTTTAGAGATACCACCTCACCAGGCAGTTCATTTCACTTTGAAACAACCCTTTCTTTGAAAAAGTGCCTCCTCATTTCTTTTTTAAATCTTCTCCCCACAAGTTTCAAACTGTGGCTCCTTGTGGTCCCCTCCCTTTTTAATGTGAAAATGTCATCCACTGCAACCCTGGTTCTACCCCTTAGATACTTGAAAGTTTCTATCATATCCACCCTTTCCCATCTGTCTTCCACTCAAGGATACTGAGGGAGCTGGCAGGGGAGCTTGTGGGGCCACTGACAGTCCACTTCAATAGTTTCATGGAGTCAGGCATGGTGTAGCAGGACTGAAGAATGGCACATGTGGTGTCCCTCCACAAGAGTGGCCCCAGGGATGACCTGTGGAACTACAGACTAATTAGTCTGACCTGAATCATGTGCAAGCTCATGAAGACAATACGTAAGGAAAGATTGGTGCTGTACATGGAGGAAAATGTCTCCAGGATGATAGGCAGCATAGATTTGTGGGATGGAGATCATGCCAAACAAATATGATTGACTTCTTTGACTAGGTCACTAGGGCAGTGGACAAGAGCCAGGCAGTGGACATCCTTTACCTGGACTTAACTGTACTCCACTACTGTAAATATGTAAATACATGCACCTGAGATTTAAGGTTATAGATGGTCTAGAAATGGAATGAAGTAATTCTTTTTTCAATCATGCTGTTCATTCTAAAATGTAACCTCTTCACCAAACTCCATGTAAATGTACCATAATGTATCACTCGTCTGTTACTTGAAAATCACTGTATTTGTATTTCCCTGTCTACCACCTTGTACTACATGTACCCGGGTCGCACCTGGAAACGAGCCTCGGCTCAGCTTGCTTTTCCCGGTCACCAATTTTAAATAAATAAATAATTAAGCAAGGCCTTCGACTCTGTATCCCGCAAGAGGTTGATCAAGAAACTGGCAGATCTCTGGATTGGGAAGAAAATGAGCAGGTGGATAGAAAGCTGGCTGAGGGACATGACTCAGAGAGTGGTGGTTAGGGGAGAGTTATCCAGCACCATGGACATCACTGACAGGGCCCCACAAGGCTCAGTGATGGGGCCAGTGTTGTTCAATGTCTTCATCAATAACAATGAGGAGGGCATTAAGGGCAAAATGTATCTATGTGTGGACACCACCAAATCCTGTGGGAGGGTGTACACAGTAGAAGGGATGCAAGACCTGCAGAAAGACCTTAGAAAACTTGAGAGATGGTCAGGGATCTGGCAACTTGGTTTCATCACCAAGATATGCAAAGTTATGCACATTGGAGCCAGGAATGCAAGATCCGAGTACTACCTGTGGGTTGCGGGTAGCAGCAACAGACAAGGAAAAGGATCTGTGAGTGATGATAACTAGAGACCTGAAACACAAACACACTGTAAAAAAGCAGCAGCAAAGGCAAATAAGATGCTGGAGTGTATAGTCAGAGGAATCAGCAGTAGGCAAAAGGAAGTTATAATGCTCTTGTACAGGTCACTGGGGAGACTGTATCCAGAGTATGGAGTAAGATACTGGTGTCCACACCTTAAGAAGGACATCAATGTGTTGGAGCAGGTCCAGAGAAGGGTAACTAAGATGACTTGAGGGTTAGCAGGGTATGTCTTACAAGGAGAGGTTGGGGACCTTGAGGATGTATTCCCAGGAGGAGAGGTAGGGGAGAGGGGACATTATAGAGACCTTCAGTTACTTGAAGGGGATAAATAGGGTGGATAGGGAGGGTCTCTTAAAGCTAAGAAGCAGCCTATCCATGAAAGGATGCAGTCTCAAGCTGAAAGGGGGAGGTAGAGGGGGATGTTAGGAAGCACTTCTTCACGAAAGGGTGGTGGCCAACTGGAATGCACTGCCAGAGGAAATGGTCTCACTGAAGTCAGTGAGCAGCTTTAAGAGGGCTTGGGATAGGCATAAGGGGAAGACATGAAGCTTGAGGGGGTGATAGAGTGGAAGGGGGACCGTCGAGCAGGAACAGGGTCAGTAGCATAATCTATGGACCCTGCAATATGAGAAGACTTGAAAGACTGAATGGCCTTCTGCTGGGTCCTTCATATGTTCATATGTTCAGGAAAACTGGTACTTCTCTGTTAAGAAAAATCATCCTGATATCCCACAGTTCCTTCAATATAACCAAGGGTTGGTGTTGTTGAAAGTAAGACACATAAGCAGCCCAGGTAATTTAAATGAGAATTACCTACTGTGGACTTAACTGAGAAGAAGAAGAATAAAATAATAACTTGGGGAGTGTAGTGATGTCATGTCGCTTGGATGTTATTAACTTAAAACCTGAGAAATTCAATTCCACTGAGCACAGGGATAATGAAGGCATCTCCAATAATGGCAACCCAGAATAACATAACAGCACACGCAAGTAAGACCTCACATTTATTCGCTGTCAGAACCCTGAATTTATTCTGTTTAATAGCAAGCAAATGAGAGTACAGAATAAAAAGTGGATTATAGTGGCACAGTAGCGCCACTATAGTTAGGATTGAGAAGGCACTTCAATATTAAACCTCAAATTTTGCACTTTAATAATTTTACAACAGTTCAACAGATTTGTACGAAATTTTGCATGTGGTAGATCTCTTGACATGCCAAGTTTTGTTTCGATTGGATTGGCAATTTTCGAGCTGCGCATAGAAAAAAATGTAAAACAATTTGCCTTATTTTGCAGTTTTGTTGACATTGCACTGCGGACCAACCATTTGTAATTGTGGTCTCAAATTTTCAGGATATAACGAGCTTCCTCCAAAGAACAAGCCTGCATTGGTTTAGTGAAAAAATATTAATATTTTCCAAAGTTATTACATTTTACAATTTTGGGTTCTGAGCATTCTCAGTTCAGTCTTTTGGATAGATTCCTGGAATGAAAAAGGAATTTGGTCTCACAAATAAGGATTTTTTTTTTGTGTGAGGGGCCAATCCTTTTTACATCAGAAAAAAAATATTTCTTTGTGAGCTGCCATCTTGTTTTTTTTTTATTTTTCCACACAACAATGCCTTATAGCTCTGCCCAGGGATGCATTTTAGTGACATCCAAACATGTATGTTGCTCATAGGGAGTTGATAAGCTCTACTGTGTATTTTGTTTTATTTCTATGGCCATTGAATGTTATTTGTTAAGTATTTAAATCCTTTTCTGTCACTTGCTAATTTCCTTTTTTGTGAGTCCATTTTTGTCATAGTGAAAAAGGATGGCAAAAAAGGAAATCGGCTGGTGAAAAAGGATTAAAAAAAGTCTCAGTCTGAAATTCTTTTTGCCAGCCGATTTCCTTTTTTGCTGTGACTAAAAAGGATGATGGGAAAGGAAATGGCCTGGCAGAAAAGAATTAGTACAGCAACTAAGTCCCTAATCCTTTTTCAACAGACAGAATCATTTTCCGCCACAGCAGCAAAGGATTGTTGAAAAATGATTTGTGGTATAAAAAAACAGTTTTTTTTAACATGAGATCTCAGTGGAAGCCCCCATAAATATCCCTGGTGTCTAGTGGCACCAGCCACCCTAAAAACAAGTTTTTTTTACTACACACACATATATATATATATATATATATATATATATATATAGTTATACAATAGGGGTGTGTTGCATTCATTGACAATAAATTCATGTATGTTCACCCCAGTGTGAGATAAATGGTTGATGACATAGCTACAGTGGAAATATTTACATTTACACACATACTAGTTATGTCATCATTCACTCCAGCCTCATTCCAGCTCCAAATACCCAATGAAAGCTGGAACTTGTTTTAAATTTGAAAGTGGGGGGGGGGGGCTGGAGCTTGGCAGCCAACATGGTGCACACTAATTCTTGCTGGAGTTACCCTGCAAACCCCTAGCAGCCCATCCATGACATCCAGTCGGGAGATCAGCACTTCTAAGAGCAAGTTCTCATTGTCGGATCACCAGATCTCTCGTTTAAGACATTTCCTGTGGGAACTGGAGGCAGACTCACAACTCTACACCACGGTTAACTACCCGGGCCTGGCTGCATCTCATGCACTATATAGGCCAAGATCCAAGCGCCACCCGAGTTTTGGAGCTCCCAGTCTGATGCACTGTGTACAGGCATCAACCCTGAGGCTGCAGGGTGAGAAATGGCCTCCTCCACCACTTCCGAAAGCTTGGCCAGGGACATTGTGAATATGACGGTGATGTTAAGCAAAGTTTTACAAGATACTATGGAGATAAAGCAAGCATCTACACAAATAAATGAGGAGTTGCGAGTGTTAGCCCTTCGGGTGGAGGGCTCTGAAAAGTTATAAAGCAGCAGTCTGAACAAATTTTACAACACAACGGACACCTGAGGGAATATCATGGCCAGATTCAGCACTTACTCTCCAAAGTGGATGATTTGAAAAATAGAGCATGGAGGCGGAACATCAGAATAGTGGGAATTCCTGAAGGAATGGAGGGCAAGGACATATCCTTTTTGGAGGATGCACTGCCAGCGATGCTAGGGCTGGAGCTCGAGGCCCCACCAGAGATTGAACGAGCTTACTGCACACTGGCTCCCAAACCCAAACCTGGGGAGCGCCCTTGTCAAATATTGTGCAAATTTCTTCGGTACCCAGTGAAGAAAAGATATGTCCGCCTAGCAAGAGAATTAAAGTCCCTAATGTGGCAAGGTTGCACCATCCAGCTTTACCAGGATTTCTCTCAGGAGCTAGCAAGGTGGAGAAGAGCATACGCAGAGGTGATGCAGCAGCTTTTCAAGATGGGTATTCCCACCTCACTTAGATACCCAGTGCAGCTCAGAATCCAGTACAACAGGGTCTCTCATACATTTAGCAACCCTGGAGATGTGCAACACTTTTTGCATAACATACCGTTACCGAGCAGGGTCATGACCAAATCCCCGCAACCTCTGAGTAGCACAAGTAGACTGCACAGGGAGAACTCCCCGATTTCCATGGAGATAGCAACCAGTTCTGAGCAGAAGGATACAGAGCCGGGGGGGCCTGGCAGAGAACTCAGCGGGGTCGATCGAGGAAGCCTGGGAGGGACATACTGGGTAAAAAGTCGTCGGCAAGGAAGAACAGATCTAGGAGCAGACAGAGATTGCAAATCCTCTCAGATGACAGCACAATTTAACCAGCCACTACACCTATTAAGCTGTCCAATAGATAGGAACCTCTGGGGGGCCTTGTGCCGCACGCCCTGGACTTAACAAAGAATTCAGACTGTCCATCCCCAGAAGATCTCACGGATCAGAGTCTGCTTAAGGACTGGACCCCACATTGCACAGACTGGGCCAAATGTGATGGGGAACTGCTGAACGAGCAACAGCCGCCAAGATGACTGAGGGGTTCCAACATTATTTTACCTGCCCAGCTCGCTGGGCCTTGAAGGGCTATGGAGGGGTTGAGTTACTCTCCCCATTCTTCCCTCTCGCCAGTTAACATATAGGGGATGGTCCCCCATGTTTGGCTGGCACCTGAGTAGGGTCTTTTCTGTTTGGCCGGTTATGGCATGGAGGTAGTATTTGGGGCTTGCCCTGCTTCCTATGCCGGATGGCCTAAGGCCTAATTTGGGTCATGTAATTTTGGTGAACCAAGTTAGGTATTTTCTAACTGCATGAGAGAGTTAGTGCAAAGCCTTTTATTATTTCTTTTGTTTTGCACAGCACATACTGGGTTAACTCAGTTAGAGAGAGTGCTTCCCCCCTCTAATTGTTAAGAGGGGGAACTGAGCTGGATTTTATTGTTTGTTCAAGCATGGTATAAGTGTGTCAATTTTATGTTCCATGATCTACTGCTTTATAACCTGGTACTCCCTGCATGGTGAGTTTTGAGGGGGTTTATAGGGCCCTATTCGGGATCAAGTAGCAGAAGTGGTCACGTTACAGGATGATTGCAAAATTAGGGGTTCCTGGTAAATTACCAGGCCCCGCGCTCAGGAGGGGTTCTCTTGATCGTGGACCATATCCATAAACAATGGTCATATCTTACAAGGAGAGCCTTTTAGGTGAAGGTTTGGTACAAGGAGGGTGGTATGGAAAGGTAAAAACAAAAGTTGTTATAGTGACTAGAAGGGCATTAAGTGAATTAATTCACAGTGTATGTGGGGAATGCAGAATTACAAAGGGCAGACATGGGAAGGGATTAGCAGTTGATTTGAAGGACAAGCTTTCTACATATAGAATTCTTGGTTTCCTGGTAATTAGGTGGGGTCCTCAGGCATTTCTGACTGTTACAGCTCATGGCAGGTAAAGATATGGTAATGGCTACCTCATGGAATATGAGTGGCCTGAACTCACCCATTAAACACAAGAAAGTATTTGCCAGACTTAAATCCCTGAGAACTCAGATAGCCTTCTTACAGGACACTAAGCTAAATCTTATGGAACTGCAAAAGCTAAGGCTGGAATGGGTGGGATGGGAGGTTCATAGTGTGGCTAACAAAACCAAAGGGGGGGTAGCCATACTGTGTCATAAAAACTTAAAATGGTCTATGCAAGAACAAAGGGCTGACAAAGGAGGGAGATGGGTATTAGCCAAAGTAAGCACCCCCACAGGGAATATAGTTTTTTTTTTTTGCATAATCTTTTTATTAGTTTATCTTTTCATACTACAGCAGAACAAAGATATATATCTCCATCAACATTTACTAGTCTTGTGCATATCTTACAGACCTCTCCCATTACATCCATCAAGTATCAACAGTTGATTAAAGTACCATTCTTATAAACCTTATACATCCATCTCAAATTAAGTACATATCCCTATATTTGATTCTTAGGATGCATATCCTGGTGGAGATATAATAAAAGAAGAAAAACAAAGAAGAGAGAGAGAAAAGAACAAAAGACAGAAATTGGAAAGAAACAGAAAAATCCCTTCCCCCCCTGCCGTCCCACCTCCCCTTCCCTCCTCCCCAGCTAATCGAGAATTCACTTCATACTATATGGATATCCATATCTTTTCAAATTTATCCATATCTTATTATCTCCTGCTCCAGGGGCTGCATAGAATGTAAGTAGGGTGCCCACATATTCACAAACTGATTTTCTCTCCCCTAGCCTTATATGTCAAGCTTTCTAATTGCAGTGCATCCCATGCAAGATTCCTCCACTGCCTAATTGTAGGCTTATCCCCAGAAACCCATGTGTTCAGAATACACTGCTTTGCCAATACCAGGAGTATTCTCACCCATCTCTCTAGCATCCCCCATTCCTCCTGGTGTGTGTCATCTACATCAAACAACATTATAAGCAGTTCTACTCTAACCTGCTGCCCCTTCATGTTTGTCATCTCCTTCGCCACATCACCTCAGAAAGCTTGAAGTGTCGGGCATGTCCAAAACAAGAGCAGATAGGTACCCAGGGCCAACCCACATCTCTGACAGATAGCCGAGATTGTTGGATTGTACCTGTTCACTGCAACAGGTGGAGTATACAGCCTGTGAACAAATCTATATGCTACCTCCTTATACTTATTACAAAGTAATAGGTCCTGATGCATCCCTTTCATTAAAGCCCACTGCTCTTCAGAGAGTATCTCTCTGTCCATCTCTCTGAGGACAGGGTGGGTGCCCCAGAACTGGAAGGTGGTGCATATAGTGCCTATCCACAAGGGGAGATCAAGGGAGGTGGCAGAGAACTAAAGGCCTGTCAGCCTGACATCGGTGGTGGGCAAGGTGATGGAGGGCATTGTCAAGGACAGGCTGGGGGGGACCTGGAAAGGTCAGGGTGCCTGGAAGATAGACAGCATGGATTCGTCTCAGGGAAATCACGTCAGACAAACCTTGTGGAGTTCTATGACTGGGTGACGAATGCCTTGGACCTTGGTAGACCAGTGGATGTCCTCTTTCTAGACTTCAGCAAGGCATTTGACTCTGTTACTCACATGGGCCTGTTGGATAAGCTGGGAGAAATGGTGGTGGGGAACCAGATGATCAGATGGATAGGCAATTGGCTCCATGACCGGACCCAGAGGGTCGTAGTTGGCGGGATAGTCTCATCCCCAAAGAGGGTCATTAGTGGGGTCCCACAGGGATCAGTCCTTGGTCCCCTCCTGTTCAACGCCTATGTCTCTGACATAAGGACAGGAATCAGGAGTGAGATGAGTCTCTTTGCAGATGACTCAAAACTGGGGGCGGTGGTGGATGGGGAGGAGGGAAGGGTGGCCCTACAGGGGGACCTGGAGGCTCTGGAAAGATGGTCTAGAAAGTGGAAGCTGAGGTTCAATGCAGGGAAATGCAAGGTACTCCACCTGGGGGCCAGAAACCCGGGCCAAGTGTACACCCTCGGGGAATGCTACAAGTCTCGATGGCTGAGAGGGACCTGGGGGTGGTGGTGGATGTCAAAATGAACAACTCAGAGACTTGTAGGAGGGCAGCAGCCAAGGCCAACAGGATGCTGGGATGCATCGCTAGGAGGATCACCTCCAGAAGGAGGAAAGTGATGCTCCCTCTGTATAACTGCTTGGTGAGGCCACACCTGAGTACTGCATGCAGTTTTGGAGGCCACACTTAAGAGGGACATTAAACTCCTGGAGAGGGTCCAGAGGAGGCAACAAAATGATTTGGGGCTTGGGGACAGGACCTATGAGGAGAGGCTCAAAGAGCTAAATATGTACACATTGGAAGAGAGAAGGGACCGGGGGGACATGATAGAGGTCTTTAAGTACATGAAGAGGGTAAATAGGGGAGGAACAGTCAGGGTGCTTCGAAGGAAGGAGGAAGGGGCCACTAGAAGGCATGGGTGGAAGCTGGAGGGGGGAAGATTCAGGGGAGAAAGGAGGAGGTGCTACTTCACTGAGAGGGTGGTGGAGCCATGGAATGCACTACCTAAGGGGCTGGTGGAGGCAGAGATGGTGGAGGGGTTCAAGAGGGGCTGGGACAGGTACAGGGGAAGGGTTCTGGAAGCAAAATCCAATGCAGCAAGAATATCTGGAACTGGGAAGGGAGAAGCCAGAGAAGGCGAGGGGGGCAGCAAGGTCAGCACCCAGGGTGGGGGCTGACCAATCGAGCAGACTCGAAAGACCATTAGACCTATTCTGCTGGCATTTTAGTATGTTAGTATAACTCTCAGATCTCTTTCCCACAGGTGTTTAGTTTTACTTGTCATATCTGGCCACTGGAGATGCAGGAAAGGCATAGCCTTCCTGACAATACCTACAGGTTTCTGTATAACTTGCTGTAGCAGTTCTTCCACAATCTGTATTCGGGCACCAGGGGCTCTTTGCTTCTCAATACCCTGCACATATTTCCTCGCCTGGAAATATCTAAACATATGATGTGCAGGCAGGCCCAGGTCTTCCCTAAGCTCATTAAATGGGCGAGTCACTCCCTTTTTCCTTAAATCATTAAGACACACTACTGCCCTCTCTTCCCAACTCTGAAATATTGGGTCTCCTACTCCAGGGATAAAAAATGGGTTCCCAGCCAGTGACAAAATAAAAGATTCCCCCTTTTGATGCCCTACCACCTTCTTAATTTGGTCCCAGCTATCTATTGCCTCCTTCACTAAAATACTCGAAACCCACTTATCCCGCAGCCCCCTTCTACTTGCTTCTACTAACAGAGATGATATTCGAACCCCCAATCCCTCCTCCTCCAAGTCCATCCAACTGGCCTCCTTTGGCCTATACACACAGGCCCGGATATTCAAACTGCGCCATTCTGAGGCGCAAGCCCTTGCGCTGCTCAAAATAGTTGCGCAGGGGTGTGGCCGGGGCGATATTCAAAGGAATTGCGCTATTGAGCAACCCCTTTGAATATCACCCCCCAGCCACAGCCACTGTGCATGGCACAGTGGAACTTGCGCCGCCGCAAGTTGTCAGAGTTGAGCATTAAACTTGCAGTGGCACAAGTACCGTTGCGACATGCGCAAATTTCCGATATTCAAAAGGTGACATGCAAATGGGGCCATAATTCATGCAAGGCGAAGGGGGGGCCATTTGCATCTGATTATGGCCCCATTTGCATGCCATTAGCATGTAGGTGCACTGATCCCCGTGGACTTGCGCCTGGCCGCCCTGCCAGGCAGCAGCCGTCGGGGACCAACGCACCCTGCAGCCAGATCGCAGGCAGAACATAAAAACAACCCTTCCAAACATCTCCCAATGCCCGATCACGGGCAGAACGTATACTGACAACCCCCCCAAACATCTCCCAATGCCCGATCACGGGCAGTATGTATAATGACAACCCCGCCCATACATCTCCCAATGCCCGATCGTGGGCAGAATGTATACTGACAACCCCCAACATCTCCCAATGCCCAATCACAGGCAGAGCGATACTGACAACCCCCAAACATCTCCTAATGCCCGATCGCGGGCAGAGCGTATGCGACAACCCCCAACATCTCCCAATGCCCAATCGCAGGCAGAACGATATACTGACAACCCCCAAACATCTCCCAATGCCCGATCGCAGGCAGAACGTGAAACAACCCCTCAGTGCCCGATCGCGGGCAGAATGTAAAAGACCCCCAACCTGAATATCTCCTGGTGGTCCAGTGGACCGTAATGCCCAATGCGGACAGAATGTCCAGTGACAAATCTGGACTGTCATGTACGGTATGGGCTGCACGCCCATTGGCTTTAGCTATGCACCAATGGGTGTGCAGCCGTGCTGGACAGTCAGTCGGCGGCGGCGGGCGGCAGGCGGGTGGATGCTGCCGCCGCCGCTGCGCGGGGAGCGTGTGGTGGGGCTTCGTGGGTGGGTGGGTGGGGAGACACTAGACACCAGGGAGATGTTTGGGGGTGTCATTGGACATTCTGCCCGCGATCGGGCATTACGGTCCACTGGACCACCAGGGAGATATTTGGGTTGGGGGTCTTTACATTCTGCCCGCGACTGGCACTGGGGGTTGTTTCGTTCTGCCCACGATCGGGCTGGTGGGGGGGCACAGGGACTGAGTTGGGGCCTAGCCACGGGTGGCAGCTTCTGTGTTGCGCCCTGCAATACAGCAGCTCACCTGTGGGTGGCCCTCAACTTGATCCTTTTTTTTTTGGCTCAAAGTTGTGCAGGCGCAGGTTGGTGGTTGTGCTGCACAACTCTGCACAACCCGACTGAATATCGGGTTGTGCAGTTTATGCATGGTTCTTCCCCCTCCTGTTGAGCATGTATTCATTTGCATTGCGCTGTTGCTCAACCTGTTTTCAGTGGCTCAACTGCCTCCTGCTGAATATCGCAGAATGGCGCAATGTAGGACTTGTACGCGCATGGCGCAACCCTTTTGAATATCTGGGTCACAGTCTTTAATAATCCTCAGTTGTGCCACCCAAAAGTATAACTTCATGTCTGGGTAGTTCAACCTTCCTTTAGATTGGTCAGCTTTTAACTTATTTAAACTAGCCCTAGGCTTCTTCCCTTGCCATATAAATCTGGAACAGTCCTTTTCAAATGCCTTTATATCTTTCCCTGTCAATCCTGTTGGTAACATCTGTAATGGGTATAAAATTCTAGGAAGAATGTTCATCTTAAGTAGATTAATACGTCCTATCCATGATACAGGCAGGTTTCTCCATCTGTCCATGTCCTCTCTTAACAATTTTAATAATGGGGTGTATTTCAGCCTATAAAGTGATCTCAAATCCCTATCTATCTTGATCCCTAAGCATGTGAGGTGTGTACCTACCCTCTTCAGACCCCATGTACCACCCGCACCCCCCCCTTCTCCCAGAAGCATAATTTCAGACTTCACCAGATTCAGTTTATATCCTGAGAATGTGGCAAATTGACCTATGATTTCCAGCAAAGCAGGCATAGACTGTGCAAGGCTCCTCACATATAACATCATGTTGTCAGCATACAGTGTAATTTTACGCTGTCCTCCACTTTTCTCCTTTATCCCTTGTATTCTTGGGTCCTCTCTAATGGCTATAGCCAGTGGTTCTACCACCACTGCAAATAGCAGAGGGGAGAGGGGGCATCCCTGCCTTGTCCCCCTGTGGAGCATAAATTGTTCAGTTATGTTCCCATTAACTAAATCTGCAGCTTTGGGTGCCTGATACAATGCTCGTATCATTTTAATGAAGCTTTCCCCTAAACTACATCGTTCCAGGACTGTGAATAGATACGGCCACTCAATCCTGTCGAATGCTTTTTCGGCGTCCATTGACAATACAGTCGTCCGCCCTCTCGCTTTCTTGGCCTGTTCCAAAACATTAAGGACCTTCCTAATATTATTATACGAGTACCTACCTTTTATAAAACCCGTTTGATCCAGATGGATCAACTCTGGAAGGATACCCTCCAGTCTACTATCTAGAATTTTAGCAAACACCTTAGCATCACAATTTAACAGGGATATTGGTCTATATGATGAACATTCCATTAGGTCCTTATTCAGTTTCGGAATCACACACACCAGGGTGCAACCGTTTGCATCTGGCAGTTCCCCTTTCTCTCTTCCTTCCCTAAATACCTCCCACATTACCTCTTTTACCTCCTCCTTCAGTAGTTTATAATACTCTGCGGGCAGGCCATCTGGACCGCATGCCTTCCCTGTCTTCATCATGTTGATGGCCCGAAGGATTTCCTCCCTTGTGATCTTATCTAACAGCTCCTGTTGGTGTTTTGTTATTTGGGGCAGCTTATGCTTAGCCAAGAAGTCAAGCATTTCTTTTTCATTTCCCTCTCCACTTGCCCTGTATAAGTCCTCATAACATTTCTTAAATGTATCTCTTATCTCCACATACTTAGTGACCATCTGCCCCTTTTTATTTTTGATCCCCAGGATATGCACCACATTTGTCTTACCCTTTACAAGGTTTACCAGCAAAGGCCCTGGCTTGTTCCCCCATTCATATACTCTATGTTTCAGGTAGAACAGTTTTTTCTGAGCCTCATCCATCAATAAAGTGTTAAGCGCCTGTCTGGTTGTTACCAGCTCTTGTCTCGCCTGTTCACCCCCCCTTGCTACCCTTCTCTCCAGTATTCTCAATTCCTGTTGAAGAGTTTTCTGTCTTTCCAATCTATTCTTTTTATATTTTGCCATATACCCTATGACTGCACCCCTCATGTATGCCTTGCCCATGTCCCATAGCATTTGTTTAGAAGTGGCAGTCGGTGCATTTACATCCATATAGAATTTAAATTGCTCCTTCACATATTCCTGGAACTCCTGCGAGCCTAGCATATAAGTAGGGAATCTCCATGTCTGCATTTCCCCCCTCTCACTTGGAGAATGAAAGGACGCCACTACTCCTGCGTGGTCTGAAATATGTATAGGACCATGTGCCACCTTCCTAAGTTTCTCCTACCAATCGAGCGTTACATAGACATGATCAATCCTTGACCACATTTTGTGTGGGTTTGAGTAAAAAGTATATTCTCTATCCTGAGGATACACTGTTCTCTAGGCATCCACTAGATTCAGTTCTGCCAACCCTTCCCTCCATTTCCTAATACAAGGATCTCTATGACCCTTCCCGTCCGAGTGATCAAGGGCAGCATCAGGTGTGCAATTAAAGTCCCCTCCCATAACCAAGTTCTCAAACTGTTCCCTCATTAATGTGGACAAAATGTTGTTGTAAAACCCCGGGTCCAAATTAGTTGGTGCATACACGCTCCCAAACTTGACTTTTAGGCCATGGAGAATTCCTGCTACAAACACATATCTACCTTCCTTTGGATCTGCAAGGACTTTCGTAATCTGAAATGGTAAATTTTTATGCACCAGAACTGCCACTCCTTGTTTACGTGGGCTAAAAGAGGCTGCATAACACGCACCCACCCACCCTCTTTTAAGTTTTACATGGTCCCCTGATGTCAGGTGTGTTTCCTGCAGGAGAGCCACCTGCACTTGTGCTCTCTTTAACACCGTTAACACTGCACTCCGCTTAATCGGAGAAGAGAGGCCATGAACATTCCAGGATTGTATTACCAGATCACCTCCCGCCATTGTCTCTTTCCATTATCCCTTTTCCTCTGTCCTTCCAAATACTTCCCACCTCTGGCATTCCTCTTACTCTCCCTCCATCCCCTCCCTTATTTTGCCCAAGCCCAGGTACCAGCATCTCAGCAACCATATCCATAACCCTACTATCCATACATGCCCTCTTATCCTTTTCCCCTGGATGTGAATCTCAATAGCTCTTAGATTTTCCCCTTAAGACTACTATAAATCCCCTTTTAACCCCCCTCTTCCCGATACTGCTTCCATTCCCAACCATCTCAAACTGTTTCTTTTCCTCCCAGCACTCCTCTTTCCAGCATATTATCCATCATTCCTCATTGCTTATTCCTGCCATCGTGGTAGCACCTTCCAAAATCTGCAATTTAAGCATCTACCTCCCCTCACCCCCCCCCCGAGACCTCTTCATCTGTGGCCTGTGTTGGCCTATCTGATTCATAACATACCACCGTAACATATATACACTGTAGAGCTGGAACCACTTCGATCTGATCCCCATCAGTCCGTACTGAGTCACAGTGATTTCTACCTTCCATCATAGCCTTCCCCTCTCCCTTTCACAAACCAACCCCATAGCTCCAAGTTCAGTCTCTTTCAATTATAAGGCTTTCTTTTCATCGGTTGACCCGGTCAAAGGCCGGTGGGGTAGGCTGCCTGATTTTAAACATCCTCACATGCTAGGCCCAGGCCACCAGTCACTCCTCCCAGCCCACCTTCTCCGCGGGTGTTCCTCCAGCACTTTCTCCGGCATCTGCGAGTCTTCTCCTCCGCATTTTCGAAATCTCAGCATATGTTCCCCCAATAAACAGTCTCATTCGGCCCTTGCTATCCACCGATTTAACCATAGGCCTTTCGAGTTCCAAAATTTGCAAGATTAAACATGAACAGTCAAACTTATAACTGGGGATTTACCCCCCTTCTGGAAATGACAGTTAGTGTCTCAAGTCCTTCTCATTATTTCACAACTCCCTTCAGCACACTTTCTTCTTGAGTTCCGTTGTAAAGGTGTTCACCTTCTCCACCTCCCAGAATGAATACACCGCAGCTTTATGCTTTATTTTAAGGATCGCAGGGTAGATCATATAATGCTCCACTTGCATCTCTCTTAACTGAGCTATCGCAGTAGCAGACACCCACCTCTTCTTAAGTAATCTATTCGAGTAGTCCTGCGTAACATGAATTCTCATACCATCTACTTCAACAGATTGATTTATCTTACAGGCTTTTATCACTGCCTCCCTATCCTGAAAGTTATGGTACCGGATAACAATGTTTCTCGGGGGTTGGCCCGGGCCTGGCTTTGGGAGTACTGCTCTATGCGCCCTTTCGATCTTGTGCTTTCTCCCTTTAGGTTGCAGTTTCAGGATTTTTGGCAATTTCTCAGCCCAGAATTTCAATATGTCTGGCCCTCCTTCCCTTCAGGGAGCCCTCGTAATCGAAGATTGGTACGCCTAACATAATTCTCTTGGTAGTCAAAAGCTTGCCTCAGATCCTCCACCTCCTTTTCTAAAGCCATTATTTTCTCTGGCAGAGGCTGTATTACATCTTCAACTCTAGCTGTACACTCCTCAACCTCTGCTAGTCTTTCACCATGTGCCGCAGTTCTCTCCGCTACTTCTTGCAACTTTGCTTCAATTTGATTCTCTCCAATTTTTCAAAGTGGGGATTCAGGGCAGCCAGCACTTGCATTGGCACCTCTAGCCCCAGTACAGCTAATTCTGCCACCGAGAAGGAAATTGGGCCTGCAGGCTCTGCTATGGGCCCAGCTGGTTGTTTCTTTAGGTTTTTCCCAGCGTTTCTAGCGGGCTTCCCTGTTGCATTTGTGAGGTATTAATCCATTATTTTATACCTCCAGACAGTAATACAGTGGAATCGAAGTCTCTTTTTCTTAGTTTTGTGAAAAAAATATTATATTTAGGTCTCCGGGGTGTGGAGCTCAAGGAGAATGCGTCTTACTTCTTAGCTGCTCATCAACGCCCCCGGGAATATAGTTTTAGCTAACATTTACACCCCAAATGAGGACACCCCCGATTTCTTTCATAAACTCTCACAAGATCTATTGGAGTTGTTGGCAGGGGAGGATGACATTCTCCTGGGGGGATTTTAATTTAACTATGGATTCTCTCCTGGATAGATCTAACTCCAAGCCAGACGCACATCCCTGATCTATTAGGGCTTTAAAAGATATGTTATCCCTGCACAAGCAGCAAGACATATGGAGAGTAGCCCACCCGGTCAAGAGGGACTATGCCCTATTTCTCAAAGGCTAAACAATTTGCTAGTAGATTAGACTATTGGTTTATATCTCTGAACATTATAAATAAGGTACTTGATGTTACAATTGCCCCTTTATACATTTCAGACCATGCCCCTTTAACACTAGCCCTGGGTCCTTTTGCTCCCCTCACTAGGTCAGTGAGTTGGAGATTAGACCCTTTACTGTTGCAGGAGACAGACTTCAAAAAGTGACTTAAATGGGAGGTTAAAACCTTTTTCTCTGATAATCCGCGTAGATCTGCAACTGCAGCAGCCATCTGGGAGGCTTTTAAAGTCACGATTAGAGGCTGCATTATTAGTTATGCTGCCTGCCATAGGAAGCAGCGAGAAAATGAGGCTAGGGAATTAGAGAGGGTATTGGGAGAGAGATAAAGAAGGCCTATACAAGAAGGACCCTACTAAACCCCAGAACCCGGGTCTGTTGCACGACTTCCTGGCCCTACGAATGAAATTAAATACGCTTGCATCTAGAAAAGTGGAATTACAAATTCTAAGATTAAAACGCAAATAGTGGTTGGGGGGAGAAAAAGCTGGGAAGCTCCTAGCCTTCCAGCTAAAAAAACAACAAGCTGAGAGGTACATAGCCCAACTTAGGGACAATAAGAGGGAAAAAAATAATAAACCAGAGGTCATTAACCAAATCATGCTATCTTTCTACAAAACCTTGTACATCTCCCACACTACCTGGGACGAGTCCAGATTTGAGGAGTTCATGGCAGGTACATGACTTCTTAGACTCACAGATGCCCAGAGAGACCATCTAGAGAGGCCCATGGAGAAACAAGAAATAAGGGAGGCAATTAATAAGATGGCCCCTAAAAAAGCCCAAGGGGAAGATGGGTTCTCTATTGATTTTTATAAGGTAATACCAGAGATAGTATCTCATCCCCTGAGGGATATGTTACAAGAAGCTTGGGATCAGGAGATTCTCCCCGCCACCATCAGGGAGGCGATTATCACAGTCCTTCCTAAAGAAAGTAAAGACCACACCCTACCTACAAGCTATAGGCCCATTTTGTTGATTAACGCAGACACCAAAATACTAGCTAAGAAACTAGCAGCTAGATTGGAGAAAATCCTGCCCTGTTTGTTTCACACCTCCCAAGCGGGCTTTGTGAAGGGCCGTGCCAGTTCAGATCACATCAGATCCTTAATTTGCCTTATACAGAAGGCAGGGATGGCCCCCACTCCAGCAGCCGCTATTTCAGTAGATTTTGAGAAGGCCTTCGATTCAGTAGAGTGGGATTTTCTCCACAGGATGCTGCAGCACTACAACTTTGGGGATGTGTTTAGGGGCTGGGTCAAAACACTGTACATGTCTCCTATGGCCAGACTGCTTACTAATAACACACTCTCTGAACCATTTGAACTACAAAGGGGCACCAGGCAGGGATGTTCCCTCTCCCCGATGTTGTTTTTGCTGGTCATAGAAGCCCTGGCTAGTGCTTTGAGGGAACAAAGCACTTCCCACATCTAGCTCTACAAGGTGTGTAGCGATTCTCTCTAATGTTAGGCGCTCATGTAATCTCATGTATTTTGTTGTACTCTCTGTCATGGTGTTTACCTGGTGTTAACCTGCCTCCCTACTGTTGATTTATATCCTGCTTGCTGTATACCTTACTTACCATGTAATGACAGTTGTACCATGTTGCTGTTCCACCCACTTGTTCGTGGGCCTGAATGTACCCTGACCCTGTATTGTTGTTTCTTATGTACTCTGTAAGCTCCCGGGTCGCACCTAAAAATGGGCACTTGCTGTCTAGAGTGCTAACCTGGTTAACAAAAGCAAATAAATAAATAAATAAATATTCAAATATGAAAGGTATACCGGTAGGCTCTGAGTCGTATCAGGCACTGTTATATGCTGATGACTGTCTCATTCTAACTGACGATTTTCAATTCAGTGCTGAATGTATTGTGAAGTTGCTGCAATCCTTTGCTAGCATCTCTGGCCTTAGGATTAATCAGGGTAAAACAGAAGTCCTTCCCCTGAATAAGCTGCTTTCATCTGAAGATATCTCAGCGGTGGGTGTGGTTAAGGCCAAGGCGGGTATTAAGTATCTAGGTATTAGGGTAAATGCCAATGTATCTTCCCTTCCGGAGACTAACCTCTCTCCACTAATTGATAGCCTCAAGGTAGAAACTCAAAGTTGGAAACAGTTAAACCTCTCTCTCCCCGGGAAAGTGGTGGCAATTAAAATGATGATTGCACCGAGGGTGTTTTACATACTGTCCCACCTTCCAATTGAGAACCCCAAGAAATGGTATAAATTATTGGATAGTATAATATGGGTGTTCATGTGGGAAAATAAAACCCCTCGGTACACTAGAGACAAACCCTGCACTCCATGGAGCAAGGGTGGGTGGTGCCTCCCACACTTTCAACACTACGCATATGCGTTTTCAGCCGCAGCCACATTCAGACTGCTTCAGAGAAATAACTCTGATTTACTAGCTTGGAAAGGGATAGAGAGGATGGCCCTGCACGAGACCCATCTGGTTGGATCTATGAGCATTTTCCTCCCTCCTAATTTTCATTTTTGGCTCACAATAAAAGCAGCTCACAAGGCCTGGTATCAAGTGGGGCCCATAAGTGACTCCTGTTTGAATCTGGGGAAACATCTCCCACTATGGAACAACCCGGGTTGGACCATTGATCATAAACCCCTGAACTGGGAGTGCTGGAAGGGGAAGCAGATCAACACTCTACAAGATAAACTAATGGAGGATGGCCATGCCATAGATAGTTTTACCTGTCTGAAAGAGAAGTTTAATTTGGGTCCTAGTGATTTTTGGAGATATCTTCAATTGAGACATTTTTATTCAACCGAGTTGAAAAGACGGTGCATGTGCGCGATGTGCAAAGGCAATGGCAAAGCCAAACAAAACAAACTGCCTTTAGATGGCTGGCTACAATCACAGAAAGGCCTGGCAGGCTGTATTTTTAGGTATATGAGAGGTGCCTTAACAGACCCATCCCTACCAGCCAAAACTAGGTGGCAGCATATGTTAAACCTTCCCGTCACTGAGGATGCATGGCAAAGGGGCTGGTTAATAGCAAAAAAAACATGTGGGGACCCCAGAAGCTTCTTTATCCAAAATAAGATAAGATACCTCTGGTACCGTACTCCAGTAGTACTAAAGAAAATGAATTTACTTACAAATGATAGGTGCTGGAGATGTAATGCGACTGGAGCAAACTTACTCCATATATTGTGGCAATGTGATCCCATCCGTCCTTTCTGGTCGGAAATACTTTCATATTGTTCCAACGTATTGGGACAAAAGGTTCCTACCTCTCCTAGTTTTTGGATCTTGGGGATCCTGCCCACTGAATTCAGACCATCTAGCCCCCACTTGTCCTGGCTTATACAAGTCTGAGTAGAAGCTAAACGGCTGCTCTATGTAGATGAAGGACTAGAGATGTACCCTCTCTCATGGCTTGGTTAGCAGCCATAGCTAATTTGGCCAGTTTCTCCAAGTTGACTTACTTGGCTGCAGCAACCCTGCTTGGATAAATGGGATCCATTTATGCAGTACCTTCAGAATGTACCCCCACATTTCGTAAACCCTTTGGGTAAAGATACGTTAAAGCCACCTTGAGTGATCCCAGTCTTATTTCTTCCCGTCCCCTGGTCATAATTGGTATGGTGAATGAACCCCCCTGCCCCCCAGTGCCCCACCTTGTGAGCAACAACCCAGTCCCATGTCATGACCGTGACTTCGTCCACTTCCTTCTAATGTATTGTAAATGCACTGTGAATACTTTACTATGATACAGCATGTAAAATCTGTATGTAATGTAATGCTTATATATACACTGTGATATATGCCCTGTCTCTGTAACAAAATAAAAGAATCTAACTGCAAAAAAAAAAAAAAAAATCTGAAAGTGAAATGTTTCTGGTACCTAATTAATCAGCTGGTGGGAATTCTTCATTCTGTGGTTGCAGTTTCAAAAACGCCAGAAGCCTGCAACAGTACACTACTGTCTGCACCTAACTGTAAGAAAAAAAAACAGTAGCTGTAAAAGTACGTTAGCTTATCATAATGAGCTACTCTAAATTCATTCCTAAAGCTTCCAAAAGCACACGGATCAATACGATGAGCAGCCCAGCACATCCAGAGGACCATACAACTCCACATCATTTCAACCAACTGGAGAACATCCACAGAATATCTACACATTGCCACAAGGAATGTCAGCATGCTTCAGCAATCCCACTATTTCTGCAAGATGCATAACCTTTAATATAATACAAGGTTTGCAGCTTACATTTTTTTCTTACATGTGTAACTGTATCATAGTAGTCAGAAAAATAAATACTAAATATTTCTTTTTTACTTCACTGGTCATTCCTGCAAAAGTACACCTAAAGAGAGACCAAAGCAACTGTGCAATGATTCAGATTCCAACCAAGCAGTGATTTTCCTGAAACCACCACAGACCTATTTTCACTCCAGTTTGTTACACTTCAGCCACAGTTACAACGTCATTCATGTTTATGTCTGCTTTTGTCATCTCCGATTTTACGATGGTTTCACGAATGTAGCACTGAAATATTGTAACATGAAGCATTTCCCCCAGAACAAACATAAAAATTACAAGCATTTGTCAATGCTGAATGTTGATTGTGCTGGTGTGTTGAGCTCGCTCACTGCCCCTCTGTCACTCACTCAGTCTGTTTCTCCCAGTGCTGCAGGCTGCTGTTTTGTACTGGGCTCCTGCCTGCATTGGCACCTTGTTCTGCCCACTAAGAAATCCACAGCTGTCCCGACAGAGCTGCGTTGAGGTGGCTTTCTCCCCCTCTCTCACTCACTCATTCTGTTTCTCCTGGCGCTGCAGGCTGCCCTTTTGTACTGGGCTCCTGGCTCTGCTGGTGCCTTTTTCTGCCCACAAAGGAATGTGCAGCAGTCCCGACAATGCTCCATTGAGCTCGCTCAGTCCCCTTCTCTCACTCGCTCATTCCATTTCTGGTGGCATTGCAGGCTGCCCTTTTCTATTGTGCTCCTGCCTGCATTGCCACTATTTGCAGCAGTTACAATACAGCTCCGTTGAGCTCACTCACTCCCTCTCTCTCACTCGCGCATTCTTGTTTTCCTTCCACTGCAGGCTGCCATTTTGTACTGGGCCCCTGCATGCATTGTTGCCTTTTTCTGCCCACTAACAAATCTGCAGCAGTCCCAACAGAGCTCCGTTGAGCTCACTCAGTCCCCTTCCCCCACTCACTCATTCTGCATCTCCTGCCACTGCAGGCTGCCCTTTTGTACTGGGCTTCTGCCTGCATTGGTGGCTTGTTCTGGCCAGAAAGAAATCTGAAGCAGTCCCGGCACAGCTCCATTGAGCTCACTCACTCCCCCTGTCTCACTCACTCATTCTGTTTCTGCCCGTGCTGCAAGCTGGCCTTTTGTACTGGGCTCCTGTCTGGGTTGCCGCATTTTCTGCCCACAAAGAAATCTGCAGCCATCACAATAGAGCTCCGTTGAGCTCGCTCACTACCGCTCTGTCACTCACTTGTTCTGTTTCTCTTGGTGCTGCAGGCTGTGCGTGTGTAAGGGGCTGCTGGCTGCATTGGCACCTTTGTCTGTCCACAAATAAATCTGCAGCTGTACCGACAAAGCCCCATTGAGGTCGCTCAGTCTCCCTCTGTCACGCGCTCATTCTGTTTGTTGTGGCACTGCAAGCAGCCCTTTTGTACGGGGCTCCTGCCTATACTGGTGCCTTTTACTGCCAACAAAGAAATCCACAGCAGTCCTGATAGAGCTCCGTTGAGCTCACTCAGTCCCCCTGTCTCACTCACTCATACCGTTTCTCCCACCGCTGCAGGCTGGCCTTTTCTACTGGGCCCCTGCCTGCATTGACGCCTTTTTCTGGCCAAAAAGAAATCTGCAGCAGTCCTGACAGTGCTCTGGTGAGTTTGCTCACTCTCCCTCCCTCACTCACTCTCTCGTTCTGTTTCCCCAGTGCTGCAGGCTGCCTTTTTGTACTGGCCTTTTGCGTTGGGGCCTTTTTCTGCCCACAAACAAATCCAGAGCAGTCCCGACAGAGCTCAGTTGAGCTCGGTCACTCCCCCCCTCTCACTCATTCCATCTTAATCTATCCCAAACACTGATGTCCCACAGCAACTGTGCTATTCTCCATCCAGAGTGCAAAAACATATTTTAGCCAGGATATGAAAAATGGCAGTTGTACTGTTCATAAGGAGGTGTGAAAGAATGCCACTGTTGAAAATGTGGCATGAAAATATTACAAATTTGTGAAGTTACAAGGGTGTGTGGAAATAGTTGAATGCACACTTGTAACACAGTCACGTTATGGAGTTTTGACACCAAATTTCCAGCATAGTGATTTTAGGACCTCTGCTCATGAACAGTGCCACTGTCATTTTCTTAATCTGTCCTGAACACTGATTTCCCACAGTAACCTCATTTTTCTGTGCCACAACTGTGAAACCACATTTCACTCAGGATGTGAAAAATGACAGCTGTACTGCTCATAAGGAGGTGTGAAAAATTGCCATTGTTGAAAATGTGGCATGACAATCTTACGAATCTGCAAAGTTACAAGAGTGTGTGGAAAGTGTGCAACGCATACTTGTAACACAGTCATTTAATGGGCTATCATCACCAAATTTTCAACATAGACATTTCAGGACCTCTGCTCATGAACAGTATCACTGTCATTTTATTACTCTGTCCTGGACAGTGATTTCCCACAGTGACCACTCTATTCTGTGCCGGAACTGTGAAAACACATTTCGGCCAGGATGGGAAAAATGACAGCTGCCCTATTCATTAGTAGGAGTGAGAAAATGGCAATGTTGAAAATCTGGAGTGAAAATATTATACATTTGCGAAGTTACAAGCATGCGTGCAAGCTGCGCAATGCACGGTCGTAACACAGTCATTTTATGGAGTGTCATTACCAAACTGTCAACATAGCCATTTCAGGACCGCTACTCATGAACAGCATCACTGTCATTTTCTTAATCTGTCCTGAACACTGATTTCCGACAGCGACTGCGCTGTTCTGCACTGGAAGTGAGAAAACACTTTTCCATCAGGATGTGAACAATGACAGCTATACTGTTCAGAACTAGGCATGACAAAATGCCAATGTTGAAAATCTGGCATCAAAATATTGCAGATTCACAAAGTTACAAGCGTGCATAGCAATTGTGCAGCAGACGCTCGTAAAACAGTCATTTTTGGGATTTTTCCCACTAAATTTGCAACATTGGCTTTTTAAGAGCCCACCTCATGAACAATGGCACTGTCGTTTTGTTAATCGGCCCCCAAAGGTGATTATGCGCAGTGACTGCGAAATCACCTTTTGGGGCACATTAACACCATGACAGTTGAAGCATTCATGAGGAGGGGTCCCAAAAACACCATGTTTAAAATTTGGTGCAAAAATTCCAAAAACTGCCCGAGATATGCAGCAAAGTTGAAAAAACCCTATTTATTCCATTATACAGCTTTCCAGCATTTTCTCAGTTCACGGTCAGCTTTGAAGAGTGCAGACGTGTTCCCGGTTCACCGAAGAGCATTGCACTGGTTTCCAGAGGTAAGTATGGGGTGGGGGGTGTGGGGAGACAGGGTGCGCAGTGGGTGGGCGTGGGTTGTGGGGGTCTGGGAGACCGCGAGGACTGTTTTTCTTTACAGGTAAAAAAAAAAAAGACAACGCGGGATAGTTTTACCTTCACTGAGGCATTTGGCACACTGGGGTGGGCTTCCAGCATGCCACTGGAGTCTCGCTTTTAGGGGGCACTGTAGCCGATGGGGATTGGGCACCCCGTCGGCAAACAACGAGGATTCCTTTCTGCTGACGGGGACTGGGCATCCTGTCGGCAAAATAACAAAGGGGGTCCTTTCTGCGATGGGGATTGGGCACCCGTCGACAAATAACAAAGGGGATAATTCCTTTTGCCCGCCGAGATTGGGCACCCTGTTGGCAGACACTGAAATGGGGGGGCACATTATGCTGACGGGGAGTGGGCTCCCCCGTCAGCAGGTAAACATTGTGGGGTGGGTTATATTGTTTGTGAACAGGGTAGCAACCTGTTGCCATGTTCACAAACAATATCAGGCTTCCTAGATCCGCCCTGCAATGACAGATCACTCCCTCATTGCAGCGGATGGCTTACGCTGCAATGACGAGGTGGCCCCTGATTGCAGTGGCTGATTTGTCACAAGTTGGTGCGAACGTTCCAAACTTGTGTCACCAGCAGCCTGCAATGGCATTGGGGGAAGTGGGACAAGCCTTTGCAGGCTGTGGGGGCATTGGCCACAACAGTGTCGTACCTCCACAGCCTGCTTCTCAGCAAGTTGTGCCAATATGTTTCTTGCGCTACACGCAATCAACATAAAAAACAATAAAAAATGTTATTTTCCCAGTATAATCAAAATAATACTCCACAGCTTCACGTCAAGCATGGCGATTCCACAATGAAACCAGGAAGTTAACAACACACAGGTATCCTACCCACAAACAGAAGCACACCAATCGGACACCGCTGTCCCCTAATACACAGCTAAACACACCAATCACAATCTGTAGCAGTCTTCCTCTTGAACCAAAATCCACAGATGACTACACGCTATTTCAACCAATGGCACAACAATAAAGAAACACATAACCAATCGTTATCAGACACTTCTGAAGAGTAAGCAGCCAAATCACAGCACAATCACAACATACAAAATAACACAAACAAATGTGGCTCTAAAAACACAGAACTACAGTCTAAAACACTCCTGCCCAATTGTATAAATTGCACACATGTTGGGCAGTAGTGGAATATGGAAAATTTTCTCACTTCTGCATCGTGAGGCATGGCTATCCCATTTGTGCCTTCGGCACTTGTGAGATATCCATGCCTCACTCTGCAGAAGTGCCCATCATGTATCATATATATATATATATATATATACACACACACAGTGGTGAGATGTGGGTTGTGCTGGTTGCTGACTGAATATTGGGATGGTGGGAGCGGGGTGATGGGTCTTACTGGATGGGATGGGGGTGGCGGAGGGACCCTAGACTATGAGGAAATAGGTTTTGTGCATTTGGGGACAGTGATCAGTGACTGGGGAGGGGGAAGGGACACTACACTGTGGAAAAGGGATTTCATACAGTTGGGTGGGTGATCAGGGAGGGTAGTGGTGGCACTACACTGGGACACACCAGGGCACGTGCCCTGGTGAAAAAATGTTGTGCCCCAGTTTGTGCCCCGGTGCTCCAGCTAGTCTCCGTTGCCATCCTTATCTAATGTGCTCTACGTACAGCATGCGAGCTGTAAAACATTTTTTTGAGTCTGCCATGGACATCCTTCTATCAAGCCCTGACTCCCCCAAGCATAATTTGAAAACTTGCGCTGCACGAGTTCAGGTGTGGGGGGCACACATTATCATGGAGCTAAGCCAGGCTTGCAGATTCAGGAAGCAGCCAATGAGGGAACTAAAAAAGAAGTAAAGGGGAGTAGGGGACCAATCTAGAAAGAGGAAATCCAAAGCGAGATAACATGAGCCAATGAAAGCTCTGATTCAACAGCCAATCAGGATGCCCATTGAGTGTTTGTTCTGGCAATAAAGAAGCATGGACACAAGACCAGTTTATCTTTATTTGCCAAGAAGACTAGCATTGTGATTTGGAATCTTTCTTCCTTGCTTCATTTTCTGGTGTGCAGCCTGCCTGATCTGGAGTTTACCCACCTATTTTATTTTTTTTGAGTTTTGGGACAATCAGCCCTCCGCCGCCGAGTTGCCGACCTGGAACCCCGCTGTCCTGGTGGGCCAGATCTGAGCGGTGGAGCCACAGACAACACTAGGAGTCATCGAGGCCAACCCCAACCATCTCCTTCCAGGCTCTATGCAAACTGCATTTGCAATCCAGACCTCAACAACAGCTGCGCCAACAATCGAACCGAGACCTTTCCTATCCTGCACCAGCAGCATCACGTACTGTACTGGTAAGGAGAAAGGGTGAATTTTTTTTGCAGTTGTTGTTTGGTTTGGGGAAGCCAGGGGCTGCTGCTTGACTGAAAGGGGGTGGGAGAGACTCGAGTTTAACTTACAATAACTAAAGTGTACTGAGATGTTTGGATGGCTGGCTTAGGGAAGGAAAGGGGGGGGAGTGGGCGTTAACTCACGCTGTGCTGTTGTGTTGTATTTTGTGAGGGTATATATATTTTTTACAGTTGTTTGGGGAAGCCAGGGGTTTGAAAAGGGTTTGTACTGGGAGAGAGTTTAACTGTATGACTTGGGGGGACTGTGCTGGCTGTTGGGTGGGGAGGGTTGGGGAGCTGGGGTGTTGCTGTTGCCTGATGTAATGGAGCAGTTGGTGTTGCATGGGGGAGACTTGGGGCCCTCTGATGTGGTTTTGTGCTCTGGCCTGTGATTTTAAAAATGAAACTACTGTGTTCTGTTTGTGGAGTGAGAGGAGGGTTGAAATGGCCTGATAACTGTCTGGCTGTGGGGGAGCTATATATATATTTTTTCTTTTACCTCTCCTGTACCTCTACTGGGCCTGGTTCAGACTCTGCCTACCTCACATACTGGAAAAGATGGAGAAAGGGGGCATTTTTTTACAGTTGTTGTTTGGGAAGCCAGGAGTTTGAAAGGTGGTGGGAGAGAAACTGTAAAACTAAAGTGTCCTGATGTTTGGATGGCTGACTTGGGAAGGGGGCTGTTCTATTTTGTGGGTTGGGGGTTGCAGTTTCCTAGTGTAATGTGGCAGTTGGTGTTGCATGGGGAGACATGGAGCCCTCTGATGTGGGTTTGTGCTTGGACCCGAGATTTTAAAAATGGAACCCCTGTCTTCTGTTTTTGGAGTGAGGGGAGGGATGAAATGGCCTGATGGCTGGCTGGCTGGCTACTGGGAGAACTTCAATTTCTTTGGGGGGGGGGTGCAGGAATATACACACGATTTAAATTCTGGTTTCTATAGGTGCCCTGGCTGCCAACTGTGGTGCCCACCCAGTGCCCTGGTAACCAACAGAAGCTAGAGCTGCCACTGGGGGAAGGGTTGGGACACTACACTGTGGAAAATATTTATAACATCTCAGAGGTCATCGGGGACTGGGCATGGGACCACTATATTGTGAAAAATGTTTGTAGTATCTTGGGTGGGAGACTGGGGACTGGGGTGGGACCACTACACTATGGAAAATGTTTGTAACATCTTGAGTGGAAGATCTGTGACAGGAGTGGGACCGCTACACTATGAAAAATGTTTATAGCTTCTTGGGTGGGAGATCGGGGACTGGGAAGGGGCACTACACTATGGAAACAGGGTTACTTTATATGTGTCAGTGATCAGGAGGGGAGGGAGGGACACTACACTATGGAAACAGGGTTACTTTATATGTGTCAGTGATCAGGGAGGGGAGGGGAGGGACACACTACACTATGGAAACAGGGTTACTTTATATGTGTCAGTGATCAGGGAGGGAGGGGGAGGGACACTACACTATGGAAATAGGGTTACTTTATATGTGTCAGTGATCAGGGAGGGGAGGGGAGGACACTACACTATGGAAACAGGGTTACTTTATATGTGTCAGTGATCAGGGAGGGGGAGGGGGAGGACACTACACTATGGAAACAGGGTTACTTTATATGTGTCAGTGATCAGGAAGGGGGAGGGACACTACACTATGGAAACAGGATTACAGGGTTATTTTAAATGTATCGGTGATGGGGGTAGGGGTGGGAACACTGCACTATGGAAACTGAGTTTCCATTGTTGGGTGGACGATTGGGGACCAGGAAGGGGGGGCACGGTACCTCCGCCAACCACTAGGGTTGCATGGATTACTGCCAGGTTTTTCTTTGGCAATAAGTTCTCCATGCAAGGACCTTCACAAACGGCCCTTTTATGGAGAAAAACTTTTGTGAATACTACTGTGGGGATATGCAGATCCCTTCCCCTTCATTTGCATTGTGCCGCCCCCAACTTTGTTCAGGCACGAATACAGTTTACCTGGACAAACTGGGCTTTGTGGATACCAACTATTCACAAAGCCCAGTTTGCCCCGGGCAATCTCGGTTTGCTCCCTAGCAAAGTTTTTGTGAATCTGCCCCAGGTGTGGAATAAGCAATAAGGGTTGATAATCTCTCAGTCGGTTCCATGTCATTACAGTGCATATTATTGAGCAATAACAATTTCAGCAAATATTATAAAATGCATATCTATACAGTGACCCCACATCTCGGTGATGGCACATTTTAACAACTTCATAATAAGCATAGGATGCAATTCAGTGATTTTTCAGAATCCTGGCAGCCTCATCCCCATTGTCCCACAACAAAACTTGTTCACCTTGGGATGTTCTTATATATCCCATACAGCCCTCTCTCTCTCTCTCAGATCAATCTCAACATGCCACGCTCCCACATCAGTGGTGTCAGAAGAAAGATTATGTTGTCATACCCTGTGTCATGCAGGGGGCTCCATGCCCCTGAATCCCCCATGGGAGGCTGTACCCCCGAACCCCCCCCATCTTTAGAATTACCACACCACTTTGCACCTGGATCGTGGGGGTAAGAGATTGTCATGGGAGGTGAGTATGTTCCTTTTCTCTGTTTACATCATTGAATGTTCACCCAATTCACACCATAGCCCATACGGCAGCTGTGCTATTAATGACATGTTGCTCTATTTACATCTCACCCAACACAAGCAGTTGCTCATTGTGTATTGGCACTATAATAGTCACCCAATTGACTTCACTGTAATTGCATAGCTGTTTTGACATGATACCCTCTCAGTGAACAAAACAAAGAAACAGTTTTAATATATATAGAGAGAATAATGTATAGGCAAGTGTATATTACGGATTTGTTTTGCTCACCTGAGGTGTGTGATGACCCATAAACCTTGAGAGCAAAGCTTGAGAGGTTTATGTGGTAATCACACACCGAGGGTGTGCAAAAAATCCATAAATACACAATTGCTTATTCTTTACTTTTTATAATTGCTGGTGCCTGGATTTGTGTTTTTTCTTGCCTGTACTTTTTTCCCCGATGCCTGTAGCGTGAGCTGCATGACCGAACGGTGTATCTGGTCGTAAACAATAATGTTGAATTTATTCAAAAACAGCAGTGCTGAGTGTAAAAAATATTTCAGGTTTGGTGGCTTATGTCACTTTTCTGAGTTTTTGAGGGAGAAAAAGCCACTGCGTGTAGAGAGAGCAGAGCGAGTCACTCAGTGGCTTCTGAAGACTCAATGCAAGCGTTAGCGAGTGTTGCTATGGCTACACTCACAAACACTTGCATCAAAGCTGCTGAATGACTCGCTTTGCTGCCTCTACAAGCAGTGGCTTTTTCTCTCTCAAAAAACTCAGAAAAGTGAAGTAAGCCACTAAACCAGACATGTTTTTTACACTCAACACTGGTGTTTTTACATAAATTCAGCATTGTTGTTTATGACCTGGATGACACTTGGTCATGCTACAGGCATTGGGGAAATGTGAAAGAACTTTGGAATGCCGTAATAACCAGATTTCAGGTTATTTTGGCTTTTTGGAGCATAATAACCTGAAATTCCATTATTATGGCATTTGATCAGTACCGCAATCCAGTTGATATTTGGGGTCACCAGTAATGTTATATATATATTTATATCTATATATGATATATATATAGATATATATATATTAGAGCCAAAAAACTCCATTTAATGCATCAGTTAGGGTTGTTCCACAGCGACAAAAGTGAGGAAATTTGATGTTAGGGTTGAAACCCCCTTTGCACCCCTAGAGCCCACCGCCCCCAACTGGAATCGGGGTGTGCATTGGGGTCGCCGGCTCTAACTGTCACCCCATCACATGTGGAAAGAAGTTTATTAATAGGTGAATGGGGTGACAGTCAGCACCGATGACCCCAATGCGCACCCCGATTCCAGTTGGGGGGGTGGGCTGGAGGGGTGCAAAGGGGGTTTCAACCCTAACATCGAATTTCCTCGCTTTTGCCACTGTGGAACTACCCTAACTGATGCATTAAACAGAGTTTTTTGCCTCTAATTTCCCTTCTTTTTGAGAATGATAATGAGAAATAGTGAATGTATTGCAGCGGCGGGAGCGGGCCCCGCGCTCCCGCCACGTGATGTCTTGTCACATAGTAACATTGTGCCCACAAACACAAATCGTAATGCGCATGGTGACGCAAAGCGAAACAGAAAGAGAAACAGTACTGTAGACAGAAATGTTAAAAACAACGCAAATGCAACCGCAGATGAAGACGCTAAGGGTAACGCACATGGTGGCGTAAACATGAATGGTAAGTGAAACGGGTACGGAACCGCAAGCGGAAATGGTAATGGTAACAGTAATGTAAGCACACAGGCTGGTTTTCCCCAAAAGCTGTATAGAGAAAGACAGTGAGTACAAAAAATGTATGCAAAATAATGACTCTCGGAACACAAAAATGAGGACATGGAATAATAAATTGCTTATCTCAGTAACCGTACGACATAGAAAAACAATTTAAAAGTCATATGAATTATCCCTATCCTGGCTAGTTTCATACTTAGCCCCGCCCCCATGAGGGGGCTAAGAATTTTTTGACAAAAAGTCTGTATCTTGCACCGTTTTCGAGATACGGGCCCTGAAATGCGCAGCGAACGTCGTAATGTTATCCTATGAGAAAAAAACAGAAGTTCGGAGTGCCATAACTATGACTCCCTGTAATATTTTTTCACCAAACCACTGAAAGGCACATCTGTGGGATGTTGGCTGGGTTCCCTGTGAATTTCAGCCCAAAAGACCAAACTGTTATTTTGCAGCAGGGCGCCAAAAGATTGCTGCAATGCATCGTACACCGTAATGTTATCCTATGGGAAAAAGCGTCAATTTTGGAGTACCGTAACTTTGCCGCCATGTAATATTTTTTCAATGAAACACTGAAAGGCACATCTGTGAGATATCAGCTGCATTCCTTCCAAATTTCAGGCCAAAACTCTAAACGTTCTTTTGCAGCAGAGTGTCAAAGAATTATTGTTATTTTGGGCATAGTGTCGCAAAGTAGTGTCGTGATTTACGAAAGCTTTCACAAAAATTTGTGACACTTTCATGAGTGAGACAGTACTTTGCAAAAGTACTTTTTCCAGAAATCTGAAAAACATATTTCTGGGGTGTTTTACCCCAAAATAAAGACATGGCTAGCATCCTCAGGGCCCGACTAGGTGAATACAAAAAGAATTAGGTTGCTAGAGGGTCTCGATTTTAAATGCCAAGCATTTTTCTGATCACTACCTGAAAACAAAATGGCAGATTTGTGACAGTAAAAGGGCCATTTGCGACAGTAAAAAGTGCATTTGCGACACTGTCAAACTTTTTGTTAACTTTTCCCATTGACTTATAATGGGAAATTGTTTTTTGAATAACTTTTGAACCGTTTAATATTTTTTCACAAAATCTTCAAAAGGCACATCAGGGACCACAGCCGCGTTTTCCCTGAAGATTTCAGGCTGGTCCGTTACAAACAATCACCGACCTGCAAACCTGACAGTGAATTCCAGAAAAAGCGTAAACGCGCGCACAGATCATGCTTAATAACTCCGCAGCCTTGTATCCAACTGGTACAAAACTTGGCAGTTCCAAAGGTGCATGGGTCTTGATCAAGTATTCCAAATATTAGGCAAATCTGTCAAACAGTTGTAAAGTTATTAAGGTGCAAAATTTTGGGTTTAACATGTAAATGGCTCCTCAACCTAACTATAGTGACACTACATGTCACTATAAAATATATATATATATATATATGTGTATGTGTATATATATATATATATATATATATATATATATATATATATGGGATACATGATAGGCAGGAGTGGAATATGGAAATATATCACTCCTGCAAGTGAACATGGATATCTCACGGTGCAGAAACCTGAGTGGGATATGCTTCTGTCTGGAGTAGAATGTTTGCCATATTCCACTCCTGCCCATCATGTGTATGATTTATACAATAGGGCAGGAGTGTTTTTGATTGTAGTTCAGTGTTTTTAAAGCGACTTTTGTCTGTGTTATTTTGTATGTTGCAGTGATTGCACTGTGATTTGGCTGCTTACTGTCAGTGTATCACTCTTTAGGAGTGTCTGATAGCAATTGGTTATGTGTTTTTTTAATGTTGTGCCATTGATTGATATAGTGTGTAGTCGTCTGTGGGTTTTGATTCAAGAGGAAGACTGCTACAGATTGTGATTGGTGTGTTTAGCTGTGTATTAGGAAAGAGCAGTGTCCAATTGGTGTGTTTCTGTTTGTGGGTAGGATATCTGTATGTTGTTAACTGCCTGGTTTCATTGTGGAATTGCTGTGCTTGACATGAAACTGTGGAGTTTCATTTTGATTATATTGGGAAAATAACATTTATTTATTGTTTTGTATTTTTAGTTTTGTGTTGGGGTAGTGCGTCATGTTACAATATTTCAATGTTACATTTGTGAAACCATCATAAAATTGGAGATGGCAAAAGCAGAAATAAACATGAATGACGTAACTGTGGCTCAAGTGTAACAGACTGGAGTGAAAACATGTAAGTGGTGGTTTCAGGAAGATTATTGCTTAGTGTTTTTGCAGGCACGACCTGTGAAGTAAAATATAAATATTCAGTGTTTATTTTTCTGACTACTTTGATACAGTTACACATGTAAGAAAAAAATGTAAGCTGCAAACCTTGTATTATATTAAAGGTTATGTGTCTTCCAGAAATAGTGGGATTGCTGAAGCATGCTGACATTCCTTGTGGCAATGTGTAGATATTCTGTTGATGTTCTCCAGTTGGTTGAAATGATGTGGAGTTGTAAGGTCCTCTGGATGTGCTAGGCTGCTCGTCTTATTGATCCGTTTGCTTTCTGAAGCATTAGGAATGAATTTAGAGTAGCTCATTATGATAAGCTAAGGTACTTTTACAACTACTGCTTTTTTTCTTACTGTTAGGTGCAGACAGTAGTGTACTGTTGCAGGCCTCTGGCGTTTTTGAAACTGCAACCACAGAATGAAGGATTTCCACCAGCTGGTTAATTAGGTACCTGAAACATTTCACTTTCAGATTTAAAACAAGTTCCAGCTTTCATTGGGTATTTGGGGCTGGAGTGAGAATTCTGGCTGATGACATAGCTACTGTATGTGTAAATGTAAATATTTCCACTGTAGCCATGTCATCAACCATTTATCTCACTGGGGTGAAAATACATGAATTTATTGTCAACAAATACAACACACCCCTATTGTATAAATATATATATATATGATCTCAGTAATAAATAATGGAAAGAAATACAGAACTAATATGAAATTTAAGCTGAACTGTGTATTATATTTTCAGAGTTTTCCTAGAGGCATCTACTGCTCTTTCACTGATGCCGAAATATAGTTTTATTTTTCTTTTGCCTGAATGTAACATATAGGTTAATTCATTTTTAAAATCAAAAAGGAAATTGCATTACAAAAGCCATGTTCAGGTAATGTTCGAGTAAGTACAGAAAGAAAAAAAGATGAGAAATTCAATGTCAGGGTTCACAGCCCTAACTGCACATGATCTTCCTAGGTAACATAGTTTAATACTACCTTGCTTTGACTTTACTACACATATGTAGAAAATATTGTATAGTACAATTTTAAAATGCTAGCGTAGAAAAAAATGCAAAAATATAATGAAATACTGTAAAGGTCCACTTGAGGTATAAAAATGTGTTACCGTGCCTAAGGAAAGTATGGGCAGTTAGGCTTATCTTAACTTTACATTTACTTTCTTTGTTTTTAAGACAAATTCTAATATTGCAGTATCTATAGAACATAGAAACCTTATGTTATATACTGTATATACACATAATTGTATCCCAGGCATTGTTAAAAGTCATTATTTTTGTTATTTTTGTTTACAATTTATTGACATATTGTAGAGCAAATCAGTTACAACACTTTGTTTTCTGCGGGGGATGTGGTGACCAGACTATAGCAGGACTTCAACAGTGTCCAGATCTGGTTTTGCTCCAACCAGCTTCACCTCAATGCCAAGAAGATAGTCTCCATGACCTTCAGCTCAAGGCAGAGATTCTCATGGGTCCCCTCACCCCTGACTTTCCACACCCTGCATGGGACATTTCTGGAGGCCTGCCCTTCCTTCAGATACCTGGGGGTCTGGCTAGACCAGCACCTTGATTTTTCTGTGCACATCGATGCCATCCATAAAAAAAAACTCCACCCAAAACTGGGTGCCCTCTATCACAATCATGGCTGCATCCCATTGCCAGCTCGTTGAGCCATAGTACAGAAAACAATACTGCCAATTTTTGATTACGGTGACATAGTCTACAGAGCCACCCCCAAGTCTTCCCTGACCAGACTGCACCCCCCTTCCTCTCATTTTGTCATTTTGCTCTTGATTGTCCCTATTCCACCCATCACTGTTCCCTCTACCAATGTCTAGGTCTACCATCCCTTCAGGACCGTAGATCATCACACTGTGCATGCTTCACTGTCAAGTACTGGACCCATGCTTTGCCTGCCTACCACTCCTTGGCCCTGTCTGTTCAACCATCCCATGTTTATGAGCTCTGAACAGATGCCTCTAGACTCCTTTATATTCCACATAGGTCCTCTTCATTGGGTCAGGTGGCTTTCAGCTACCTCATGACAAGCTATGGAACTCCCTTCCTCTGCACATACAACACTTCACACCCTCCCAGTACCTAAATAATCTACTATCTGCACATTTCTCCACCACCTGCTCATGTGCCTTACACATTCTCAGCTCTATGACAGCTCTTCCCCCTGGCTTACTTAGTTCCACTTCAGAACCTTCCATACTCAGTTTTGTGATCCCCATGCCTCCTTTCCCTGTTGGTCTCACAGTCAGGACTATATTGGTTGCACAACCACACTCCGTATCATTACTTTATCAGACTCTGCATTCAGCTGTCATAACTCTCATTGTGAATGCACTTGCACCCTATACCACATTATACCCTAAATCATGCTGTAACCTTGCTGTTATATTGCCTGCACCTTTTATCTCTTCTTGTTATATTGTTTGCCTCACATTGTTACATTGTATCATCCCCAGGACATATCTGGAATGGAGCAGTACTCTGCTCAGTAAGCCTTCCTGATAAAACGCTTAAATAAATAAACTTCTACTCCAAGTTACAGTTGGCAAGACTAGTGTCGATTGATTTCAAGTGACTTGCTCAGAGTCATGTTCAGTTAATGGATATGGTAGTATTCAAAGGCATCTCCTAGATCATAATTCTGTAATCTAACCTTAGGGCTATGTAATGTGTTTAACATTTACAGGTACCAATACTTGCCACCAGCTCTTGAGTTTCAGGCATTTGTACCATGTTGGTATTTTGTTTGGAGCCTTTCTCTGACTACTCATTTTGGTAAAGTCACTGTTTAATGAGACATACAGTTTTGACAGTGATGTTTTTGTAATTTTTTTTTCACTGAGGGTTCACTGTAATATAGAGGAGATTTTATACAGTGATTGAAGGCACCCTTGGTTTAGTACCATTTCATGGAATATATATGGTGCTAATTTATGTCCTTGGCAACATCAGGATGTTTAAAGAGGGAGTCCAGTCAAAAGTACTACATTGCAGAATTAGAATCATCCTACCCCCAATAAATCTCATACCAAAATTTAGGTTTCCACATTACTTTGTTTTAAAGTTATGAGCTAGTGTGTAACCCTGATTTCATTCCCTGTCCAAAAAAGCCAGTTTTAGTGAAGAGCCACTGATGATGTCACAACCAGAACTCACATCCTAGTCCTCCCTGTCAGCAACCTTATAGGACTAATTTCCCTGAAATTATAGAAGCTGTAGCTGTAGTAATCACTAAGAAAAAAGAAAACTGACACGGTTGACTGCAGTGTTGCATTTCCAGAATGTTGAAATGCATGCTACTGTTTTTTAGAATGCATCAGGAATTGGTTTTGGAAAGCTGTGCTAAACCAAGGCATAGAATGTCAAAGTGGTACACAATTTTAGAATGTTGGGGGGATAAGCAACCTCAGCATGTGGCAGGGATGTACCATCTCGCAATGTGAAGGGACACTCAATCTCAAAATGTGACGGGGCACACATCGAGGAATTTAGTGGGGACTGGCAATTCCGGAATATAGTAAGGATGTACGCTGTCAGAATGTGACAGGACACAACATTTTATTTTGAAACTGCAAGACCTTGCTACATTCTAGAATGGTATGCAGCCACCACATTTCAAAACTGTGCATCACATCCCCACCACAATCTGACATTGTGTGTCCCAGCCATATTCCAAAATTGCGCATTTCTGCCACATTCCAAAACTGCAAATTTACACCACATTCTGAAGTTGTCTTTCAATGCCACATTTTGAAACTGTCACCATTACATTCCAAAATGGTGTGTCACTACCATATTCTGAAACTGTTCATCACTGCCACATTCTAAAACTGCACATCACTGCCACAGTCCAAAGCTGTACATCACCACCACATTCCTAAACTGAGCATCACCTCCACATTCTGAAACTGTGCGTCACCACCATATTCCAAATCTGTGCATCACCACCACATTAAGAAATTGTGCATCACCACCGCATTCTGAAATTCTGTCACTGCCACATTCTGAAAGTGTGTGTCACCGCCGCATTCTGAAATTAAGAGACACCGCCACATTAATTGTGCATCACTGCTACATTCTGAAACTGAGTGTCACTGCCACATTCTGAAGTAAATGCCACCACACTCTGAATGTGTGCATCACCGCTACATTCTGAAGCTGTACATCACTGCCCCATTCCAAAATTGTGCATCACCTCCACATTCTGAAACTGTGCATCACCACCACATTCCAAAATTGTGTGTCACTGTCACATTCCAAAACTGTGAATTACTGCCACATTCCGAAATTGTGTGTCACTGCCACATTTGGAACTCATGTGTTACCACCACATTACAAAACTGCATCACTGTCACATTCTGAAATTGTCACTACCACATTCCGAAATTTTACATCACCGCCATGTTCTGAAATTGTGCTTCACTGCCATATTCCAAAACTGAGCATCACTGCCACATACCGAAATTGCGAGTTACCACCACATTCTGAAATCGTGCGTCACTGCTATATTCTGAAACTGCATGTCTCCTCTACATTCTAAAATTGTACCTGCCTGCCACATTCTGAAATTGTGTATAAACTTCCACATTCCAATATTGCCTGTCATTGTCACATTCTGAAAACATGCGTTCCCACCATATTTCAAAACTGCCCATCCCCACCACATTCTGAAAATTAGTGTCACTGCCGCATTCAAAAATTCCATGTCCAAGTTACATTCTAAAATTATGCATCCCTGCCTCATTTTCATACTGCATGACTGCCTCATGTGCAACTGCGTCACTGCCACATTCTGAGTCCATGTTCATGCCACATTCTGAAATTGAATGTTGCTACCACAATCTGAAATCAAGCATACCAACCATGTTTTGAAATTGTATATCATCACCACATGCCAAATTAATGTATCCAAGACATATTACAAAATTACATATCCTTGCCACCTTCCACAACTATGTGTCTCCCGCATTTCAAAATTGTGTATCTCTGCCACATTCTAAAACTATTTGACACCACCACATCATGAATTTTAGCATACTGCCACTTTCCAAAAGTGTGTGTTCTAGCTATTTTCTGAAATTGTGTCATTGTTGCATTCTACAGTTGCAGTCTGGTGGCATTTCATCATATGATCCCTGCAGTATTCTAAAAATTACATACATTTTTGTCATTCTATAGCCAGGTTTGCCACTGTATTCCATTTACCCATCACATTCTTAAGTACTGTACCTTGCATCTGCACATTATGGAAATGCATGCCCTGACTCACCCAGTGTCAGCTTTCCTTTTTCAGGTATTTACTTCAACTGCAGTTTTATGTAATGTGGGAGAAATAAGTCGTATAAGGTAGTATGCAAGAAGTACTAGACTGTGAGTTCTGGTTGTGACATCATCAGTAACTCTTTAATGAAACTGTTTTTTTTTTTTTGTTTGAACAGGCAGTGAATTTAGGGTTACAACATGATTTGTAACATTTAAACAAAGTAACTTAGAGATCTAATTTGTGGCATGAGGCTGATTTGGGATAAGCTGATCCAAATTCTGAATTTACTGATGCTAGAAATGTTAGTGGGACTCCCTCTTTAAGGACTGTTCTGTCTCACTAGTCCTGGCCCCCAATGAAGCTCTTTGCTAAACGAAGGTTTGGGGCATTGGGCATGAGCACTGTGCACTGCCATTCAGTGCTGAGACTGTCTACTTTTTGTTATTTTGTTACTTCTACTACTAAGTCACTAAGTTATTGGAGGCTGTTTCCTATACATTCACTGAGCTTAATAAATTGCATTGCTGCCAACAACAGGTATCAGCCTGTCTTCTTATGAGTGCTAGTAGTCCTGCCTTTATCCTTTCTAACCACAGAACCACATTGCCTTCCTATGACTGGTGGGATTCATTTCAATGGTAGCTAACAGAGTTTTATACAGTTCACCACTCAAATGTGACCCTCTTATGCCTCTGCTCTTTCTGTCTGCTGCACTTCTAGCAGGTCCGAAGCTTAGGACAAATGTCTCAAGGGGATCACTGCAGAAACTGCAGAACATTCGTAGAATAACTATTTTGAATTCATTTTGTTTGAAATCTGTTTCCAAGGAAAAGCTGTGAACACAGAGACAATAGCTGATTTGAATTATCACCTGGAAGGTGAATGACTGTCCTGAGCCTGCATTTTCCCACTAATGCATGCTGAAGTGTATGTACACTATTCAGACAACACAGGGAAGTCATCTGGGATTAGATAATAATGGTGTTTGTTACACAAAGTGGATGTTCAGTGTGATTGACTATAGTGCTATTCTGTTTGGGCCAGTAGTCTGTCCTGACATTACTTTTGTAAGGATAGATTGTATTCCCCATGACAAATAATACACCTCCAGCTGTTACTGAGTCAAGTCACTTAAAGACATGCAAGAGCAATGAAAAAAACTGAGCAGTAGGAAGCAGGTCATGTCAGTTTTTCAGACCTTACATCTGAAACCTCCTACAATTCTTACAAAAGACACCACAATCCTGGTATTCTACTGTGTGTTAAGGGTGAGAGAATGTGTTAACTGGCATATTTGGTTTGACTTTGATTTGGGCCCCATGAAGTGGGTTCAGCTTTACAAATTCTGACAATCTGCTTCTTGACCAAATGCAGTAATTGTCTTGGGTTGCAGCAGACTTCAGATAGGAGTGGTGAGGGATAAATAAAAGCCTTGAAGTCAGCAATGAATATTTCTTATTCTAGCTTCCTTGGGACAGGTGGTATTGACATGCCATTGCTGTTGATAGCTATGTTTCTGGTGCGGTGATAAAGTCTCCAACCCACTAATACCACTACAACTGAGTGGTGAATTGTAGTAACAGTTAATATTCATTGCTGACCTCAGGATTGAACTTCCCAATACAGCACTCCACCAAAAAAGAATGCATCAGGAAATATACAAAATAAATTAAAAGGCATTTAATTTAGGGCCCTTCACATCAGAGCAGGGCTGCAGTAGTGGAATATTTTGTAGCCTGCAGTGTGTGTTAGAGATTTTACAATATCAGATCAGATGTTTGCCAGTACCACTGTTCTCCCAGGACCAACAAGCAAAACTCAGAGCTTATGATAGAGTATCTTAAGGATATTAACAGGATGAGCACTGATGGCCTCTTTGGTCTTAGTGGCAACGATACCACTCGGGGGTACAGACTAACGTTGGTGACGGGGAAAGTTCAAGAGGGAAATGAGGAGTTATCTTTTCACTGAGAGGATTATGGCTAAGTGGAATAAGCTGCCAGAGGAAGTGGAAACCCTAAAAATGGTGAACAGCTTCAAGAGGGGTTGGAACAGAATAAGGGACAAAAAGGAAGGTAGAAATGGAGTGAGTGGGGAGGGGGGGAAGTAGAGCAAGGTCAAAAGGCAAATGGGGATGGGGCAGTTCCATTTGTAAATACATAGGGAGCTGCACAATTGAGCAGATTAGCTAGACCATAAGGCCTTTGTCTTCTGGCATGTTTGTATGTTCATATGTTCATATGAAAACTGTAACATGCACAGCAGGATATTGAATCTCCAAATGCTGAAGTCCTGCTCTAATGTCAGCAGCAGGGGATTCTGGGATTTCTCATTACAGAAAAGATAAGATTGTACATATGAGCAAAATCAGTCTGGTGCAATCTATTATACTATAGTAATCAGTAGGCCTATGTAATAGATAACCCGCTCTAAGGTGTGCAGTCATGATTTGATATACACACGCCTTGGTGTGCATTGTGATGGCCAAGTGAGTTCAAGCACCCAAGCATGTGTATATCAGAGCATGACCACATATCCTAGAGTGAGTTATCTATCTTATCAAATGGACACAAATATTGGGGAAGGGGGCAAAAAAAGTAGCACGTATTGTTTCATCTGTAGAGTATCTGGTTGATGCTGCTATAATTTGAATGAGTTTAAATTGTTGGTAATGGTTATCTGGTTGATCCTGCTGTTTCCGCACTGTCTCCATTTACAAGGGCTTTCACTTTATACTGCATTGTAGCATGACCGAGGGTTGTCACAGCTTGTGACTTGCTGCCAGACGTTTATGCATCACTCAGTTAAAAAAGTAAAACAAATATTTTTTTTATGTTTTATTCCTTCTCTGAGAAAAAAAGCTGCCATCTGTACAGGGAGAAGAGTGAAGGAGGAGCACTTTCACTTTTTTCATTGAATTGTAGCGTGACCGAGCATGCTCAATCTCCAAAAGTAACATACAGGTACATGTTTATAGTAAGTTCCACTTAGTTCAAAACTGAGGTAAAGTGTGTGTTTTCTCTTCTTTTAATCTGGTTTCTGCAAAAGAAGCTGCCAACCAAAATGAAAAGAGAGCAAGCACAGAGCAAGGCAATTGGTGGCTTCAGAAAGATGGATGCAAGGCAGGGTGACCATTGCCATAGCAACACTCTTTCTGCCTTGTATCTATTTTCTGAAGTCGCAGACTGCCTCGCTCTGTGCTTGCTGTCTTCTCACTTTAGTTGGCAGCTTCTTTTGCAGAAACCAGAGTAAACAAAAAGAGAAAACCCACACTTTACCTCAGTTTCAAACTAAGTGGAACTTACTTTAAACATGTACCTATATGTTACTTTTGGAGATTGCGCACACTCGGTCACGCTACAATTCAATGATAAAAGTGAAAGAACCCCCCATGAACACTTCTCCCTGTACAGATGATACCTCTTTTTTCCTCAGGGAAAGAATTAAACAGAAATTACCTTTTTTTTTTTACTTTTTTAACTGAGTGAGGCTTCTTTGAAACTTCTGGCAGCAAGTCACTTACAAGCAGTGACAGCGCCCGGTCAAACTACATTACATAATAATAATAATCTTTATTTATACAGCACAATTCACATGTATAAAAGTGCTTTTACAAAGTTAAAAGCAGTAAAAGCATAAATATTTAAAATACAATAACTAAGCAGCAGACCATAATATTTAAAATACAATAACTAAACAGCAGAAGTCACTACATCAATTGTCAGAAAAGGCAAGCTTTAATAAATGTTTTCAGTGCTGATTTAAAAATCTCCACCATTAGGCACCCCCATACTCTATGAGGTAGAGAATTCCACAGAGTAGGGGCTGCAAAAGCAAAATGCTCAAGCCCTGGAGGTCTTCAAATGAACCCTGAGAATCTCCAGCAATCCCTCATCAGTGGAACAGAGCATTTGGATGGGGCAGTAGTGGCAAAAAAGCACTTGCAGGTAACCTGGTCTCTGTCCATGTAGGGCTTTATAGGTCAGCAAGCTGATCTTGAAGGTGATCCACCACTGAACTGGCAGCCAGTGCAGTCCACGCAGCACGGGCGTGACATGATTAGATTGAGAAAGCTCCCTCAGCAGCCTGGCTGCCACATTTTGCACCTGCTACATTATAGCAGAAAGTAGAGTCTTATCAATATTTACTCTGTGTGACACACACATCATGATGAGCTAGCTTGTGATAACAATATCATAGTCATGATGTAATCATAAGGATGTGTGATGGTAAGTAATACTATGATAATATATACATATGCTAAAAATGTTATTAGATTTTATTTATATTCTATGTGTTAGATTAATATTTCATACAAATAATTAAGAGGAGGATGCGCTATCAGTTTGCTGCATTGTAGTTATGATAATAAATAGCATTATAATAATATAACAACCCAACAGTAATAGTAATTTTTAGTTTTTTGTATGTATATGCTGAGAAAGCTTGAATTTTGATCAAATGTTATCTTTAGCCTTGACTTTCTCCAAGAGTCTTTAAAGAGTAAGCTGGTAGTGAAATGTGATGTGTGTAAGTGCCAGTTTTCACTAATTGATAATAAAATATTAGCCCATACCTTGTGCTTTGAGTGTGTTTTTTGTGTGCTGTGGTGTACTGGGGAGGTGTTGTTAAAGCAGTTCTCTTGCAAAGGCTGGGAGTGGCAAAAAAAAATGGATGAGAAGTGCTGTGAACTCCAAGTCTCAATGTCAGTTAAAGTATTCTAGTTTGGATTTCACGTGCTGGGCAGTGGTGCTGCTGCACTGTCTTAGATTCATCCATGCAGTATGTGTGTTCCCTGCGTAAGCAGTGGATGAGCTGTTCTCTCATATTGGCTCAGACTGTCATTTGAGACTCGGGCTGGCTGGTAACACAAACAAAGAACACATATCTTTTTTTTTATGTGTTCTGTTTTTCTCCAGTTTTTTTCCAGTCAAACTCTGGAAGCAAACTCCCCATGTTCACCATGCTCAGAATACTGTACATTAAAGTAGCCCAAGGAGCAGAGACAACTGTTGAGTTCAGGGGCATTTCAAGTCTGAATCCTAGTAGTGGACAGTACAATGGCTAACAAAGTTAATTAAAAGCTAATATGTCTGGCAACTTAGTTAGCCCCAGCTGCATACACTTGCATATACCACATTTTAAAACCAACCTGCTCTTTAAAACCCAATGTCTTCCAACATTGAAAATGGCTGATGATCATGGATATCATTTAGAACATGAGTGATTATGTGGGATGGTGTTCTTCTGAAGAAATCTGGCACTGACTGAGAGAAGACTATACACAGGGCACTTGAATCACATTGCTGGGGATGGCAGCAGCAGGAGGTGGTTCAGAACTCAGGACTGTAGCCAGGGATTTCATTTTGCACACACTCTCTCAGACCACTGTCTCCCTCTATCAGTCCTGTTACAAAATATCAGATTGTTACCAGTCCAGATATTTCATCTAGTCTCTAAACATGTGTGCACTTTTATCTATGTCCTACACAGAAGTTTAAACAGATACAGACACTATTTAGTGGCTGACTCCAATTAAAAATGTGTCAACTTGAAATGTTAATTGTTACAAAAAGGCATATGGTTTCAGACAAATACTTAAAAAACTGTACAAAAATGTGTGAAGTGGATATGTTTGCCTACTCCCTTGTATGGGGCTGGCCAAGGGGCAGGAGCTTGATGTTACATTTATTTGTCTCTGAATGTTTTGCTTTCCCCTGCCCCCTCCTATCATGGACGTGTTTTCTCCTCCCATTCTTCTCCTCTCATGAACAATTGTACTGATTCCTCTGCTGACAGGAATACAGTAGTGTACATACAGGAATCAGGTACAGTGTCTCTTTTCTCAAGCATAATAGATGATTAAGCAGCATTAGGCTGTGTAGCACTGCTCTCAGATATGGGAGAGGGGGGATACCAAACAGTGGTTCTGGGTGGACTGACAATTGTGACCACCCATGTACAGGTGGCTGTGCTATCTGTTGTCATGTTTTTTGTGAGATGGACAAGTGAGAGAAAGTTTTGTTTTTTTTTTCATTTAAGGGTGAAACATTTGTATATTGTTCTCATTTAGGGGAATTGAATTGGAGTTGGCAGCACTGGAGAAGGAGAAGGAGAAGGGGAAACCATTGAAATGCTCAGGATTATTCCAAGGACATGCTGGTGTGTGTAGTTAAAGCCAGTCCTAATAGTCATACTCTACATAAAAATAAAGATTGTATATACATTATACTTACAGTACTCACCACCAGAAACACCTGGAAACCTGAAGGCTGCTAGGAGTGGGAGTGAAACCGGTTGACATACTGTGGACTTCGGTACCAGGGTTTCTTTGGCTATACTATCACATGCCCAGCCCTAGTTTTCACAAACCCTTGACTCTCAGTCTTGTCCCACGCTAACTATTTCCAGTCCTACCAGCCACAAAAGTTGTGTTTGGAAATGACTTGGTGGGACCATTATCTGCACCTTTTCTCCCCACAGGTGTTTTTGTCTTTTTCTCCACCTGTTCTATCCCTTATGTTTTCTACAAGACACATTAACTATGAAATAGGCAGCTGTGGGAAGTGACACAAACTATTCTGACAATAATATGTATGTCAACGTTTGGACAATCACATGATAAATAAAAAAAATAATTCCCATAAATAATAAAAACATATTCCTAGGCTTAGCTAACATAAATATTAGTTAAAGGACTGCAATAAGTAACATAATAAATAATTATTTACAAATATTATCTCAGACAACCGTATAGGGTAGAAATTAGTTTCCAATGCCTGAACAAACAAAAAGGTTTTTAGACCCCAATTAAAGGCCTCCAAAGAAAGGATTTCCCTCAAAGTTCTTGGTAGGGAGTTCCAGAGGACAGCACCCACAACTAAAATGTCCACTCCCCAGAGGATTATAATCTCAACCTTGGAACTAATAGGAGGCCATACTCAATGGAGTGGGTGGAGTGTGAGGGTATGTGAAGGTGCAGGAACTCAGACAGGAAGCCCAGGCCCAGCCTGACTGTGCAGGGCCTTATAAGTTAGAAGACCAGCTTTAAAGGAGTTACTTTATCACTTAACCAGCAGCCTGTGCAGGTCATGCAGTTTTGAGGAGACATGACACATCCTTGGAAGACCATTCAGCAACATAGAAGCTGTGTTTTGCACCAGTTTCAGGCATTGCTGTGTATCTCCTTTGACCCCAAGGTACAGTGCATTGCAATAGTCAAGCCTTGAAGTTATAAACACTTGCACCACTGTGGCCAGTTCACTGGTGGGATAAGAGATTTAATTCATTTGATGTTCCACAGATGGTTAAAGTTGATCCAGACTATTGTTGACACTTAATCTTCAAACGTCAACCCCTAATCTAGAAATACTCCCAGATTTTTCACCTTTGTTATGCCATTAGCCCAGAGAAACTGAGCTGAATCCCTGTCTCCCTCTTGGTAGCTGCCGCTTCCCCCACTTCCTGGCATAACCACCAATACTTAAGTCTTTTCCAGGTTAAGTCTCAACCAGCTTAATTACATCTAGTCCTGGATCTTGGTGAGGCACCTATGAAGCATATCAACTGCACCCAGTGTTCCAGCTACAAAAGACATGTAGAGCTGGTTATCATTTTCATGGCAGTGAAACCTCAGTCCATACTGCCTAATGATCTTACTCAAGGGTAGCATGTACACCACAAACAACATGGCAGAAAAAACAAGCCCTGGGGGTACACCACAGGGCTGAACCTTTGGGAGCAAGGAAGACCATCCCAACACTACCCTTTGAGTCCTGTTACTGAGATAAGACTAGAACCAGCAGACAATTTTGCCAGTGAGTCCCACATACTTCTTGAGCTGGTCCAAAAACAACCCATGGTCAATGGTGATAAACTCTGAGGAGAGATCAAAGAATTAGAATTAACAGCTCTTCTCTATCTCTCACCCTGAGCATATCTTTGTGTACCCTAACTAGTGCAGTCTCTGTGCTATGCCTGGGCCTAGACCACAACTGGAGAGGCTCATAGATGTCAAAGGCAGTGAGGTATGCCTCTAACTGTAGCACGACCACCTTCTCAATAACCTTGCACAAAAAGGGTAGGTTAGAGATAAGTCCATTATTTGCCAAGATGTCTGAGTCCAAAGTTAGCTTCTTCAGAAGTGGTTTAACCAATACACTTTACAGTGACATTGGGAACACCGTCTCTGACAAGAAACAATGGACAATCTCAGCAAATACCTGGCCCAGCTGTCCTACACAAGTCACAGGTAGACATGTCGGACCTGGTTCCAGATTATGAAATGTCCACAGCTCAGATATCACCCAAGTCTCCTCTTCCCTTATTAATGGATAAAATCCTACCCAGGATTACTGAATGCATTCTTGACTCATAGGCTCCACCCTGCTGGCTATGATAGGCCATGTGGAGGGATCCCGGCCCTAATAGAGGATACCATGTCCAAGAAGAACCAAGTAAACTCCTCTCATTTTGCAGGTGTAAATGCTGTCATGGACTCCAGACAGTCCAAATGAAGCAGCCTGTCAGCAGTCTAAAAGATCTGGGTCAGTTTGTTTCTCCTAGCAGTAATCTTCCTCGACAGAAAATCTGTCTTTTTCTGAGTGATTGCACTTTGATACTCACTGTAGTGAGTCATCCAAGCCAGTCTGTCCTCCTGGGATCTGGATCTCCTCCAACAGCATTCCAGTCTCTAGCACTTTGCTTTCAAATCCCTCTGGTCACCATCAAACCATGGTGAGCCAAGGCATGAAACCAGTAGGCATACACAAACCGGCACCATGAGTTTAAAAGCTGCTATGTTATCCCTGTTATAAGCTACACCTTACTCTGGTCCTTCAGCACATTCATGCTGTCAGCACATCTGAGGTGTCCAGAAACACCAAGTGTACCTCTGTCTAAAGCCTTCACAATGGACAGAGCTAGAAAACCTCTACATGAGTGGACACAAGCTGCAGCACCATGCTAGCATGTAGCAGCAAGCACCAAGGGGTGGGAGTGGACATAAGCTCATTCCCAGTAGAGAGAGTCTGGAAGGGGCTGGAAGTTGTAAAGGAGCAAAAGGCGATAGGGCCAATGTCATTCACCCAAGTGTCCTAATAGAACTGAGCACAGTGCTAACTGCTCCTCTGGCTATGCTATTCAGTACCTCATTAGGACTGGGATTAGTTCCAGAGGACTGGAGAAGGGCTGATGTGGTACCACAGCAAAAAACTGGCAGCAGGGAGAAGGTTAGCAACTACAAGCCAGTCAGCCTCACATCAGTGGTGGGGAAATTAATGAAGACCCTACTGACAGAAAGGCTGATTGAGTATCTAGAGGCTAATGGGCTGCAGACCACCGGCAGCATCTATTCACAGGGAAGAGGCCTTGTCAAACAAATTTCATAGATTTCTTTGAGTGGGTTACTAGGGAGGTGGATCAAGGGAGAACAGTGGATGTGGCCTATCTCGGCTTCACTAAGGCTTTCAAAACTGTACTGCACATAAGACAATTTAAGAAACTAAAGAGCCTGAGAATTGGGGAAAGAGTGGTAAACTAGGTATCTAACTGATTAAAAGACAGGAGGCAGAGGGTGGCAGTAAATGTCAAACACTCAGGGGATCAGAGAGTGTCTAGGGGCTGCAACAGTGATTGGTGCTGGGACTGGTCCTCTTCAATATCTTCATAAGTGACATTGCTGAGGAGCTGAAGGGGAAGATGCATTTCTTTGTGGATGATACAAAAATCTGCAACAGGGTGGACACTCATGAAGAGATGAAGAGAATGCAAAGAGATCTGTGAAAACTAGAGGAGTGGTCTAAGCTGTGGCAACTGGGTTCAGTGCCAGAAATTGCAAGGTTATGCAGCTGGGGTGGGGAAACATAAAAGCTGTGCATAGGATGGGGAGAGAGGCACTTTCAGTCACCAAGCAAGAAAGAGACCTCAGGGTCATCATATCTGATGATATTATGGTAGCTGCTTACTGTGACAGGACAGTGGGAAAGGCTAGTAGGATGCTGGGGTACATTTGGAGGGGGATGTCTAGCAGGAGGGAGGGAGGTGATCCTGCCATTGTATTGCCTACTAGTGAGACCTCACCTGGAGAACTGTGTCCCATTCTGGAGGCTGCAATTCTGCATGGACATTAACAAAGTGGAGGCAGTAGAAAAGAGTGTGAGTTCCCCCCGCCCATCACCACGGGACACTCACTACTTCTATGCCACATTTTTCCAAATCAACTGCAGTAGTGTCTCTTCCTCTGAGTCTTCCTGGACTCTTTTTTCACATTTGTTCCATGATGAGGTGGCCTCCCGTCATGGTATCTTCTTTCTATTCTACCCCGCTATTTTCCTCTTTTAGCCCTGGTGGTGACTGTCTTGGGGCATTATTAGCCAACCGAGAATATCATGGATTTGGCCATGGCTTGCACAAAGAAAAGCAGAATTGTTACAGTAAAGAATGCCCTTTGGTGCATTTGTGCTGGGCAGCCCACAGAAAACTGATACTTGTAAAGCTAAAAATGGAAGTAATTGATGTGCTGGTTATAATGTCTCTGCAACAGAATGTGGAGGGTTGAATACAGGGATGCCTGAATCCTCCTTGACCCCACTCATGGAAACCCACTTACAATTATCCCCCTGTAATTTTACAAAATGCCGCCAAAGCCTTACTATTATTATCCCTACCGCTTATCAGCCTGTACCTTCGGGATGCAACCTCCTGGTGTGTTCTCTCACTGTCATTCCTCTCGTAGACCCATACCCCCCAGGAAGAGAGGGATATCCAGTCCACACTCCAGAGATGTGCTATCCTGCTGAAGAGATATGCCTCAGAAGCATTGCACATTCTACAGGCTTCGGAGCAGCACATTATTGCAGCCCACTCTGAAAGTACATTTGAATGCACAAGTCGTATAGTGCAATATTCTGCACTAGAGCAGCCGAAAAGCTGGGAGCTAAGCAATTAAAAATAAAAAGAAATGAAGACTGTGTTGTCTTCAAAACAGGGCATTTGTGTGGAAATAATTTTGTCTATCCCATAATAGTCAAGACAGCCCATAATTTCATGAATGCCCGGATGAACAGTCAGCCTTATGGCTGGTACATTGTCAAACAAGTCCTGAAGCATATTCATGCATATAAAATACAGTGCACTTAGCAGTTCCACATTTATTTTTCTTCCAGTAAATCATGTTAAAAAACATTCCCTGGCAGGGGGAAAAGTGTCACAAATTAAAACCTGCATTTACTTAACTACAGCTAAATTTGGTGGTCCTACCTGTACACTCAGTATCCTCTCTGGTCAGTAATGTGCTTCTAAGGGCCAGCGGCCCTTTTTTGGAGCATAGTTATAGGGTAAGGCGTATGATATCATTACCTTAAGGGTGGAGTTTTTGTCCTTAATTGATCCTTAAGACTTGCAAAGTGTGTTTGTTTATTATTTTAAGTCTTAAACCTTCAAGTTTAGTTTTAAACATGTCCAAATGCAAGCATACTATAACTTGTGGCCTAAGTCGATCCCCTCATTCGATGCATTAGAGTAGGAAATATTTGTATTAGACTTAGGGGGTGGATCAGCTGACCTATGGTGTCAGACAACACAGATATAATAATAATAGTAATAACATTTATTTATATGGCACCTTATCCAAAGCCAAGGCGCCTCACATTTTAAAACACCAGTCACATTAAAAACATAACATATACCATAAAATCATACACATATCATAAAATAAACAGCAAACTCAATTGTTAAAAGCCTGAAGCCACAGATAAGTCTATAAAGCCTGCTTGAATGACTCCACAGTTGCGCACTCTCGAATCTGACGGGGTAGAAAATTCCAAAGGGTAGGTGCAGTGAACTCAAAAGTTGTTGCACCAGAAGATTTTAAACATACCCTTGGAACCTCTAGAAACCCCTCGCCGGATGAGTGGAGTGATCAACTGGGCTGGTAGGGAATCAGGAGCTCTTTCAGGTAGTCTGGGCCAAGTCTACGTAGGGCTTTAAAAATCAGCAAGCCATCTTTATAGGTGATCTTCCTCTGAACTGGTAGCCAGTGCAGTTTGTACAGCACCGGTGAAATATGACAAGATCGCAAAGACACCGTCAAAAGCCGAGATGGGATATAAAAGACACCTCCTGCTACAGGTAGTCAGATAGGTTTTGAACACAGAAGATGGTGGATGTGCTGATGCCAAAACTTGTACCACTCTGTGGCAACACTTGGTAAGAATTAGTGCTGAAGTTCAGAAGTGAGCTGTTTATTCATTTCATTTTTTATTTTGAAGTTTTATTTTATTTTTGAATAAAATTCACACACGATAATTTGTGTGAGTTGCACTACAAGCCATGTCTGTGTTATCACTTCCCACACCCACTCACATAATTTGGTGTGAGAAGTGGGATATCTGGTAGTCCAAAGTATACTGGGAAGACCAGACAAGGCACCAGACTTGGTACAGTGATAACCAAACAACATGGCAGACAACAAATGAGACAAAAAAAATGGGAGCGGTCACCAGATTGCAGACAGAGAAGATGGGTGAGCCCCTACTCTCGGGATTAGGACCAGATGTGTGCCAGAAGACCCTAAAGGACAATGCAGATGATGGAGAGGAGGAAGAGGTGCAGAGGGAGAGATGCCCTGAGTCCAGTGTGATACCCCCTGAAGGACTATTAGACCTACTGGACTGGCTGGCAATGCAGCAGATGGAAATAGAGAGACAGAGGGACATCAATGCACAAGAAAGAGAACATTACCGATAAAGACAAGACATGATGTGGGCAGAGACATTACAATTATTGCAGACTTTGGGGGTAGAGCATGGAACTGGGGGAGGCAGTGCAACAAATAACCGAAAAGACATTAAACTGATCAGAATGACTTCCACAGCTGATATAGAGACCTGTTTGACTATTTGAGGGTGGCCAAAGCATGTGAGTGGCCTAAGACACAATGGGTGGTATGTCTTGTGCCTCATTTATCAGGAAAAGCCCAGCTGGCAAACGGGAATATGGATCCCCACCTAGCTGAAGACTATAACCTGGTTAAACAGGAGATATTACAATGCTATGACTTTAATGCAGAAATTTATAGGTAAAGGTTTTGTGCCCTGAAACACCAGGCCCATGACCTACCCAGACAGACTTATACTAGGTTGAGAGAACTAAGCCTAAAATGGATACAGCTGGAAGGTAAGTCCAGAATGGATATTATTGAAACTTTTGTCATTGAACAATCTTTACAGATATTGCCAGTGGATGTTCAGATCTGGATTAAAGAATATAATCCAGGATCTGCTGAGATGGCCGTGACCTTGGCAGAAGATTTCTTGGCCGCTCATCAACCTTATAGAACAGGAGGTCACAGGTCATTCGAGTCTACTGTGAAACCCCAGCCTACTCCAGTAAGAAACACATAGACTGTTACTCCAAAGAAATATGAAGTGAAAAGTGGCCATGGGATAAGAATATTCCCTCCAGATATAGTCTGCCATAATTGCAAGGGATTAGGACATATTGCCCATTTTTGCCCCTCTAAGAAAACTGATATGGTACATTTGGCTCTGTTAAGCCCTGGGTATTTGGTTACAGATGTGAAAATTAAGGGACAAACTGTGGTAGGTCTTATTGATTCTGGAAGCAAAATTACCCTTGTTTTAACTGATTTATCAGAGAGTGCTAAAAAAGAACCCCCTATACATGTAATCTGCATCCATAGAGACACTCACCAATACTTTACGACCAGCATTTCTATTGGGGTGAGACGGAAAACCTCAGCAGTAACTGCAGGACTAGTGCCACAGCTACCCGTCCCAGTGGTCATTGGGAATGACTTCCCGAATTTGCATCTTTACTCCTGGAACAAGGAACTATATCCGCAGTGACCACTAGGGCCCAAAGTGAAAAGGAGCCATTACTGGGAGAAGTGTTTCCATTTGAAGGGGAATTGATTAATACTCCAGGGAAAAGTAAGACCTCTTGTAATGCCAAAAAGAGACTATAACAAAAATGGGATAGGGAGAAACAAGGACTGCCAGATGAAAATAAATGTATATATGTAAAAGCTGATGTGTGTAAGCAACAACAGAATATCACTTTAAAAGCTTTTTTTTCAACAGGTGGACAGGGAGATAAACAAGGTGGCCCTGATATAAAGGTGGTCAATGGTCTTCTGTACAGAATATGTACAAACCCTGCAACACAGGAGATGGTTGAGCAACTACTGGTGTCCCTATGTTATTGGTAGGATATCATGGCCTTAGAACATGATGTCCCATTGGCTGGGCATACAGGGAAGGACAAGACATCCAGCAGAATCCTGCAAAGATTCTTTTAGCCCTAGATACATGATGACATAGCCCAATATTATCAAGAATGTCCTGAATGCCAATTAACTGCCCAGAAATGCAAACAGGACACAGTACCCCAGTACCTTTGCCTTTAATAACCACTCCTTTTGAAAGGATAGGGATGGGCATTGTGGGGCCCCTTGATAAAAGTGCAAAGGGTAATAGATTCATCCTGGTGGTGTGTGTGATTACACCACCAATTACCCTGAAGTGATCCAGATGAGGTTTGTTACCACCCCTCAGATTGCAGAAGAATTGGTGAAGTTATTTAGCCGGTTAGAGATTCCCTAGGAAATTCTAACAGATAGAGGGAGCAATTTTAACTCATTGCCTCCACAGGCTCACTCTGAGATTACACCACTTGCCTCCTGAATCTCCTATATACTTTTAACAGTGAATCCTGGGCCTTTCTAAGCAAAATCAAGCCATAGTCAGCATGTCGCAAACAAATGCTAATAGCTCAATTACTGTACAGGCTAGACACAAAGTATGAGTGGCAGAGTCATTCAGCACAAAATTGCCTTTCCAATGGTGGCATGCATGTAATAATAAGTAATTTTGTTTTTTTTTCTGTGCTGGTCGAAAGAGCAAATTAAATATTTTTTTCACTAAAAAAGGGCAACATAAGCCATTTTTTGTTGGAAAATATGTAAAATATCAACACCAAATTAAGCATACAGACATTAGATGGTGTTTTAATATTATGTTTGCTAAAAAAAATATCTTTTTACTATAAAACGTAATTTTTCCCCATTTTAGTCAAGATGCTTTGGTGAGATTTGAGGGATGAATCTCAACCACACACACCATATCATAAACAAATGCGTATAACTCCAAAAGTGTACATGATACACACAAAATATCAGCATGAAAGTTGATGAGCACAAAAATGCCTTTCCAATGGTGCTATGCAACCAGTTGTAATCAATATGGTTTTTATTTTATACCTGCTGAAGTGCCAAAAAAGTGAATTTTATTCAAGCTGCTTAGGTGAATCTTGATGGAAAACATGTCAGCCATACACACCATACCATAAACAAATGTGAATAACTCCTAAAGTATATATGATATACACAAAATATCAGTGGCAAAGTTGTTCAGCCCAAAATTACCTTCCCAATGGTGGTATGCAAATAATATGTCATTTTGTTTTGTTTTTTTTTAAGCTGGTTGAAACAGCAAAAAAAAATATTTTTTTCACTAAACAGGCAACTTAAGCCATACACACCATACCATAAACAATTGCAAATAACTCCTAAAGAATACATGATATCACAAAATATCAGTGACAAAGTTGTTCAGCATAAAATTACCTTTCCAACGGTGCTATGCAGTCAAATATATATTATATTCTGTTACACTAGATATTATAATATATAAGCGACTTCTCCAGATGTTGCAAGGGCACACTGGGAGTCAGTAGCCGAATTTTTCAGACATCCTCAGGACACACCAGTGCATTTTACTGATGACTACAGGCGTCTACTAGGAGACAATGAGTTAATTAATGGAGAATTGCTAAGGGAACTATATTGCCTTCTGCAGATTGTAACCATCAGAACGTCATCCTATCATCCCCAGAAGGACAGCCTAGTTGAGAGGTTTAACCAGACCCTGAAATGAATGATTAAGAAATTTGTACAGGATGAAGGGTGGGACTGGGATAAATACCTTTTCTTTTTTTTTTTTTTGCTTACTGAGAAGTACCCCAAGCCTCTACCGGTTACTCCCCCTTCACACTTCTTTTTGGTAGAACACCCAGGAGCCTTCTGGATGTAGCTAAGGAGTGTTGGGAGGAAGGTAAGGACCTGAAATCCCCTGGTATAGCTCAGTACATGAGGCAGTTGAGACAAAGTTTGGTCTTATGCACTAAAAAGGCTCATGAAGCAGGGATAGAGACTCAGGTGCACCAAAAGTAATGATATGATAAAGGTACGGCCAGTAACAAATCTTCTTTCCCAGGTGATCAGGTTTTACTATTGTTGCCCATGCCCACACATAAGTTATTAATGAAGTGCAGGGCCCCTATAAAGTCTTACGACAGACAGGGCATGTTACCTATGAAATTGAGACCCCTGACAGAAGGCTAGGCAGGAAGATCTATCATGCCAATTTGTTGAAACGTTGGCATGAGAGACCTAACCCAGGAATGGGAATGATAGTAATGCCAGAAACAAAGGAAACAGAACTGGAAACAGCATATGGGAGACTGGAAGCTGAGAAGGGGACATAGACTATAACCATGAACCCTAATCTGAAAAAAAAAATCAGACAGAATTGAGGTAATTAATACAAGAATTTACAGCCTCATTCACCAGCAAGCCCAGAATGGCTAAGGGAGTAGAACACCAGATATGTACCAAGTCATGTCCCATCATAAAAAAACATATCAGCTTCCCAAAAGAAGTATGGTAGATGTTCAGAATGAAATTCAGAAGCTAAAAGCCTTAAATATCATAGAACCCTTGAAGAGTCCTTGGGGTTCCCCTATTGTAATTGTACCAAAAAAAGAAGGATGCATAAAATTATGCCTAGACTTTCAAAAACTAAACCAGGTTGCTCAGTTTGACATCTACCCCATGCCCTAGGTAGATGATATCCTAAATAGGATTGGAAATGCAAAATCCATTCCTACCCTAGATCTAACAAAGAGATACTGGCAGATTCCATTGGAGGAATTTGCCAAAGAAAAAAACTGCCTTCAGCACCCCTATGGACTTATTCCAGTTTCAGACTATGCCTTTCGGGCTTCATGGGGGCCCTGCTATATTTCAACTATACATGGACCAGGTGATGGCACCCAACAGTAATTTTTGTGTGACATACCTGGATGATGTTGCTGTCTTTAGTCCTAATTGGGAAACCCATTTACTACACTTAAGAGCAGTTTTGACATCAATCCAGCAGGCAGGGATGATGATTAACCCCACGAAATGTACCATCGCCATGCAAGAAACCAAATATTTAGGGTTTATACTGGGTAATGGCATAATTAAACCAGAGATCACTAAGGTTGAAGCAGTGGCCCAGTGTCCAGTTCCCAGTACCAAGAAGCATGCCCAGTCATTTCTAGGATTAGCCAGATATTATAGAAGATTTATTACCAACTTTGCTACCATTGCAGCACCATTAACCAATTTAACAAAAAATGAAGTATGGGAATCAAGTAAAATTGACCCCAGAATGTGAGGAAGCATTTAAATAGATAAAGGCAGCATTATGCTCCTCTCCAGTGTTGCGAAGTCTAGACTTTGCCTACCTCTTTCAGGTCCATACTGATGTAGCTGTGATTGGCATTGGGGCAGTGCTGAGTCAGATGATTAATGGAGAAAAACATCCTGTGGTTTACATATTATGCAAATTGCATGTCAGGGAGCAGAAGTACTCCACTGTAGAACAGGAATGTCTGGCAGCCAAATGGGCTATTGAGACATTGAGGTTTTACTTATGGGGAGCCCCCTTCATGTTGGTAACTGACCATAATCCACAGTGCTTCATTTCACGAATGAAGGATAAGAACCATATCATGAGATGGTACCTATCCCTCAAACCTTATAAGCTTAAAGAGAAGCACAGGGTGGGGGCAGAGCATGTAAATGCAGACTTTCTGTCCTGACATGGGGCTAGAATTGAGGAGAAGCACACTTAATGCTGAGTATGAGACAGCTGTGGGTTAAATAGTGTGTTTGTTGAAAATACTGACATTAATATCTGGAAAAGAGTAAGACACCCCAGGGTTATTAAGATAACGTAATATTTGCAAATTTTTGCAGCAATACATCCTATTATTAAATTTTTTTTTTTAAGGGAGCCCTATGGTGCAGCTTCCAAGAGAAGGTGGGCAGAAGCTCCATCCTACCCAACAGGTTTGGGTAGGTTGTCTTGAAAACCAGTATAAAAAGTTTGTATGCTACTGGTTTCCATTTAACCATGGGTGTGTGTGTGACAGTTTTCTCCTCCCCATCACCATGGGACATTCACTACTTCTATGTCCTATTTTTCCAAATCTTCTGCAGTAGTATCACTTCTTCTGAGTCTTCCTGGACTCTTTTTTCACATTTCTACCACAATGGGGTGGCCTCTTGTCATGGTATCTTCTGCCTATTTTACCCTGCTATTCTCTGCTTTTGTCCCTGGTGGTGATCATCTCATGGCATTATTAGCCGGCCGAGAATATCATGGCTATGACCATGGGTTGCACAAAGAAAAGCAGAATTTTTATAGTAAAGAATGCCCCATGGTGCATTTGTGCTGGGCAGCCCACAGAAAACTGGTACATTGTAAGGTACAAAGTGAAAGCGATTGATGTGCTGGTTATAATTTCTCTGCAACAGAATACTCATAAGGACAGTAACCAAATTGAGGCAGTCCAGAGAAGGGCAACCAAAATGGTGCAGGGACTTCATCAGAAAACATATGAGGACAGATTAACGGAGCTCAATATGTATACTTTAGAGCAAAGGAGGGAGAGAGGTGATATGACTGAAACATTCAAACACCTTAAGGGCATTTATTTTATTTATTTGTTTTTGTTTACCAGGTAAGCACATTAGACAACTAGGTGCCTATTTTCAGGTGTGACCCAGGAGATTACAGAGATAGATACATACATGATTATTACAGAGATATATACATGATTATTACAGAGATACATACATGATTACAAGGATACAATCAGGTACAGCAGGAAAACAATAAGAGCAGGTACAAGTAAGGGCATCCGACATAAACGAGGTAAATGAAGCAATACCAGGGAACCTTATCTCCCTTGTGGTAGGAAGATAATAACTTCATACATAGGAGGCCAGCCGTTGGCTGGGAATAGAAGCCAACATGACATCTGGAGGCTAGGGGTTGAGGCATACATCAAGGAGATTACAAGAGGGGGATAGGAGAGGCCAAAGGAACATTCAGATGGCCTAGCATAGCTTGATCCAGAAGATCAAGGAAGGCTCCTTATAATCTGATACAACTGAACCCCTATATGTTTCACTGGAGGGGAAGGTCAGGATACCCTACACCATAGAGCAGAAGGAACAGTGGGGCAAGTGGCCGGAGTAACTTAAGTGCAGAGGCAGGGAAGGGCAAGTTTGAGGAAGCCCCAGAGGGAAGCCTTAAAACAGGAATGGGAGGTGGAGGAGTGAGTGCTCGCTGGCAGGGAGTTCCATAGCCTTGGAGCAAGGGTAGTGAAGACCCGGTCACCCATCTGGGTGCGTGTTTTAGGCACCAGAAGGACATGGGAGTCGTTGGACCTTAGGTGGAGGAAGGAGGAATGAGGGTAACTGCAAGGCCAGGAGGGGTGACAGTTCTGATGACCTTGTCAATGAAGTTGCCTAGTACGAAGGACCAGTATTTTTCCAGAGGAAGCCATTCCAGCTGAGAATAGAGCTGGCAGCGGTGAGTGAGGTGGGGGGAAGAGATTGCAAAGCGACATATAGTATTGTGCGCCGTATCCAATTTGGAGAGATTGTTTTTTGTGGTGAGGGCAAAGGAGAAAAGGCCATAGGAGAATATAGGTAAGAGGACTCCTTTGGCTAGGGTGAGACGTGCCGCCTGGGTGAGGCAACTTTTTGCTCTATATGCAAGGCCCAACTTACAATTAGAGGCCTTGCAGACATTGTGAATGTGCAGAGGGCAGTCCAGTTGTGGATCTAGAGTCCCCCCCCCCAGGTACTTGATGGATTTAGCATCATGTAGGAAGGATACATCAGCACATGAGATCCTTAGAGGGGAAGCAGCCACTTTTAGTTTGGCTGTGGAACCAAAAAGCATGGTTTGAGTTTTCAGCAAACTGATAGCAAGCTTGTATTCATCCAGCCATGTTTGGATCTGGTTGAAGTCAGCATTGAGCTTGTTGTTGATGTCCGAGCTATCCTGGGAGCTGAACAGGATGACTAAGTCATCAGCGTACAGGGTAGAGCGACCATGGGCCAAGGCGGAGGGCAGCTGATTAATAAAGAGGGAGAAGAGATGGGGCCCTAGGACAGAGGCCTGAGGGACCCCGCAGTTGACCAGGGCAGGCTTTGACAGGGCCTTGTTAAATGAGGTGTACTGCTGTCTGCCCAAGAGGTAGTTGCTGATCCAGGCTAGTCTGGGGTGGGAGAAGCCCAGAGACTGGAGAGAGGAGCTCATGAGAGAGTGGTCAACATGGTCAAAGGCTTTAGAGAGGTCCACAAAGATAGCTCCAGTCAGTTTGCCTTGATCAGCAGCAGATCTAATCTCAGAGGAGACAACCGCTAGGGAAGTGGAAGTACTATGCCCTTTTCGGAACCCGTGTTGGGTAGGGGAGAGTACATCATAGGCTTGCAGGTAATGGGAGATCTGCTAGGCAACCACCCTTTTGAGAAACTTACTGATCACTGACAGTATCGCTATCGGTCGGTAGTTCCTGGGGTCCTTGGGGTCACCTTGTTTGTGAACAGGGATAACTTTGGCCACCTTCCAAGTGTCAGGGATGATGCCCGTCAGAAGGGATCTGTTGAAAATGTGGGTGATAGGGCGGGCAAGTACGGAGGCCCCAAGTCTGAGTAGGTAAGGCTGAAGGCTGTCATTCCCAGCACCAGTATGAGGGGGGTGACCATCAAGAAGCTTCTGGGTCTCCAGGACGGAGATGACCCTGAGGTAGAAGGGGGAATGAGGGCTTGCCTCAACTGGGGCAGAGTCCCATGTTTTGGGGACGTGGGAGAGGAAGGAGAGAGCCGGCAGCTCGGTAAACACGGTGTTGAAAGCATTGGCAATCATATGGGGGTTATTGCAATTTACCCTACCAATGTACATGTCAGAGACTTGAGCTCTAGCAGACCCACTGACCAGGTTTGTGATGTTCTGCCTGAAGCTCCTCGAGTTTCTGGCAGAGGAGAGTAGGGCAGATTGACAATATTCACTCTTGGCAGAGTGAATGGCTGTTTAGCAAGTGTTTCTCACTCATCTGTACTCCTGTAGGTCAGTATTGGAGAGGGAGACCTTGTAGCGAGCCCAGCATTTGTCCCTGATCTTCATGAGGGAGAGAAGATCACCATGAAGCCACTTAGTGACTGTACCCCTTACCCTCCTTTTTGTTAGGGGTGCATGCTTGCTTTGCACGGGGGTATAGACAGCAAGAAAGTTGTCTTGGGCCACAGAGGGGTTGTTTGCACCTGTGACCTGAGACCAATCAGTCTGACGCAGGTCAGAGAGGTAATCTTCTACAATGAGTTTGGAGAAGTCCCTCATCTGGATCACTTTGCAGGGAATTTTGGGAGCAGAGATACTCCAGGTGCAATAGATGGGAGAGTGGTCCGAGATCACATCAGGGAGGATGCCACTGCAGACTGTTCTGTCTGGTCTGTTACTCAACACCCAATCAATGAGGGATCCTTTGTCACCTCTTGAGGAGAGCCTCATGGGGTCCTTAATGAGTTGGCTGAGGGAGAGACCCACCAGCAATGGCTCATATTGCTGGGCATTGTTGCCCATCCAGTTTAGGTTGAAGTCCCCCAGGACCAGCAGCTTCTTTGAGCCAACAGAGGGACTGAGACTATTTAGGAGAGAGGACAGCCCTAGCATGCCACCCTTAGGTGAGTTGTAAGCACATACCAAGTGTACCTTTTTGGTATTGCCAAGCAGGAGTAGAGCACGTAAGGACTCAGCAGCAGGGGGTAGAAGGGAGTTGTGCTCTATAATGGATACATTGAGGTGAGCCTTGTAGTATAGAAGCACCCAACCCCCCCTTCTGTTCCCAGCTCTGTCCTGCCTGAGGAAGTTGTAACCCGGGAGGGCACATGCAGAGTCTGGGATGTGTGGTTTCAGACAGGTTTCTGAGATCCCCATAATATCTGGGTTATAATGGGCCACCCACGCTGTCAACTCTGTTATGTTAGGTAGTAAACTTCTAACATTCAGGTGCACCAACTTCATACCTTTGGCAGATAGCCAGGTGGAAGGGAACTTCAGGGAGGACCTGGTGGCCTGTAGCCCATGTGATTGGACTGAGGCCCCCGCACAACCAGTCAGAGGCGGCATCTTTGGCAGCCTCAAGGAGGGAGGTTCCACAGGACTGACCTTAGATCTGTGATGCACACAGGTAGCGGTCACCTGGGTGAAAGGTGGTGTGTCCTAGATTAGTCCTCCCAGGGTAACGGTTAACATGGTGAAAGAGCTTAACATATTTCACTAAAAGAAAAATAGCAGGACAAGAGGACACAGCATAAGATTATAGGGAGGCTGAATAAGGGGTAATGTGAGGAAGTCTTTTTCACAGAAAGGATGGTGGATGCATGGAATGGCCTACCTCAGGAAGTGGTGGATATGAATACAGTGCAAGGCTTCAAACAGGCATGGGATAGGCATAAGAGAGCAATACAGATGAGTATGAATAGATAGGCCATTGGCAGAGCAAAGGCCGATGGCACATTTATAAGGTAGAAAAAGAAATGGGCAGACTGGATGGGCCTTACGGTCCTTATCTGCGTCAGTTTCTATGATTCTATGTTTCTATGACATGCTGATGCCAAAGCTCGTAACACTCTGTGGCAGCACTTGGTGAGAATTAGTGCTGAAGTTCAGAAGTGAGCTGTTTATTCATTTCATTTTCTTATTTTGAAGTTTTATTTTATTTTTGAATAAAATTCACACACGTGAATTTGTGTGTTACATTACAAACCGTGTCTGTGTTATCACTTCCCACACAACCACTCGCAAAGAGGGTAACCAAAATGGTGTGAAGGTTGCACAATAGGCCATAGGATGAAAGGATGTGTGCTCCAGAGGAGAGGAGAGGAGAGGAGACATGGTTGAGATCTATAAGTACCTTTCGGGAGTGAACAAGGTGCAGGTGGGGTGTCTCTTTCTGAGAAAAGAAAGCACTAAAACACAGGGGCATGCAATGAAGTGGGGGGTTAGGAGACATGTGAGGAAATACTGCTTTATGGAAAGGGTGGTGGATAACTGGAACAGCCCACCTGTTGAGGTAGTGGGGGCAAAGAAAGTGGGGATCTTCAAACATGCATGGGATAGGCACATGAGCTAATTAGGCAGAAGAAGGGGAAGGGGAAGGGAGTGACATCAGTGACTAAATAGGGTCTGAGGCATTAAAATAGGCAAGGGAAAGAGGCAGACTAGATGGACCTACATGTCATCTTCAGCTGACAAAGTCTATGTTTCTATCACAGGATGTGATGTGGCTCATAAGGCACCAGAGGGAGACAATAAGAAATACTCCACCTTCATGTCTTCTACATGATAACTGACACTATGATGTAGGAAGCATCAGGTTATGGTACAGACTATAATGGCGATAATCTGTATGTCAAAGATTAGACAACAATGTGGCCGTTACATTATGTTATTCACATGGTGCGAGAGGGACACAGCAAGCATGAGTGAGACCACTTCTGACCCCACTAAGGTACCCAGAAGGAGACTTTGTCTCCATGCACCTAATACATTCATAGGTCTTACACAGCAGTCAACTTCGGTTTCACTCACTGTATACTTTAGTGACTGACACTGGCTCACACACACAGGGAAAAAAATGATGGCTTCTTTACTCTACACACCCAGCAGTCAAGAGAATAAAAATTAATTGCAAAATAAAACCAGCAACAATCACCTGTCTTATCTTTGTCCCTTGATGGATTACTCCTATGTACCTTGTGTGGTGCAGACCACAGCTGCAGAAAACATTCATAGCACCCACTGTGTGCACTTCTCCCTGCAACACCACAATAATAAATACTGGCCTGTCCTGCACAGAAACTTCAGTTAGCTATGCTGTGTGGCATTTTCAAATTCTGGTGGAATGGAATTCTGCACAATGTTCAAAATTCCATTGAATTTCACCACAAACGGAATGGTGAAATTACTCAGTAGAAAATAGTTTGGGAATGATTTTCCGCAGAACAAAATGTGGTTCCACTGAGTATTATTCAGCAGATCTTGAAATTTTCTTTGGAAATTGTTGCGGAATAATTTTCCTTGGAAAAATTGCTTTTCTGCAGAATATTATTCCGCAGATAACAGTAGGCGGAATTCTGCTGAAGAACCAGTGAAATTCTGATGGAAATTCCACCAGCGGAATGGCCATTCCACTCTAATTCTGATGGCAGAATTCTGCGTTCCACACAGCACTAGCAGTTAGTTATCATGATGTCTTATACTAGCGAACTATGACAATAATGAATGATTCTCAGACAGATTCAAAGGTTTTAGAATCAAAAACAAATGTTTTTCAAAAGAATTGATAAGCCCTGCCTCTCATTGCAAACACATGTCCTTTTCTGTTGACAGCAACCTTCACTTGTCACTGAGTCATGTGGAGCTTAAGCAGATCACAATCTTCATCATCACTGATTGGCTACCACAGGTCATGCGGCTTGCACAAACTCAGAGATAAAAAAAAGAACACTATGTTATGTCAAAGTGCTGAAGAGATAAAGGGGAAAGTCCCATAGCCTTTTATTCAATTTCCCTGTGTAGTTTGTAGGCATGCACAATGATTGCCTCTATTGCACCTTCCCAATTTCATCAGGATGTAAATGTAAATGAAGGTACTTAAGTTTGGTGTGAAAAACTGCTTGACTACATTGTAAAGGTCATGACCTGACTCATGTAAGGCATCCTGGAATTTTACGATATTTTGGTGCTAAAGTCTGCAGTAGTTAAACTGTATGAGTCAGTGATGTTGCTGTCTTCTGGTCCCTATGTGCTTGTCTTACACTGTTCATGAAACTTTTCAAGCATAGTAAGTGCCCTGCTGTTTTCTGTAGTTTAAAATGTATATGAGTTAGAACAAATGCTTTTATTGAATGAAGGAACTTCACAAGACATGTAAAGGAACTAAATGAGAGTATAACGTTTGCCGGCTTATGCATGTATGCATCAACTCCCATGATTTGCATGAGTGGAGTCATGACCTTTGGAACGGAGACAAACAGGTTTTCACACCAAAGCAAAACAGAGTGAAGCAACTTCATTTATATTTTGGTTAGGATGACATTGGGGGCTGCAAGAGAGGGAATCACTGTTCATATCTGAGGTATAGAGAAAATAGGCTTAGGGAACTTTTTCTTTTAGGGAAATGACAAAACCTTTGACCCTCTTTTCCAGTCTAAAATGATAGTTTTCTGCATCATATTGTCATCGCTGTGTTGTAATAGGCAAGGCAAGATAAGATTTTTTTTTTTTACCTCAGTTAGTCAACACCATTGTTTTTGTTACTAGGGAGTTGATGTTCTTGATTAACTAATACAAGGAAAACATCTAAGGAAGTATACATTTGTAGATATTTTAGATTCATGCTGCCTGTTCAACCTTCTGTATTGGATTTCAAGGAACCATTTGGATTTCTCATGTGAATAAGAAGCCAGCCCACCTATAACTCCTCCTTGAAGTGAACATTTTCCTGCATCCTGCATAACTCAGAACTTACTTTATCTTCATTTTGAAAAGCCGTTCTGTTGTCCCCTTTGAAAATCCCACTGCTTTCTTACATTTACTGTCCTAATCCTTCCACCATAAAGATGTTATTATCAATTGCTAGTTTATTTCTTAGTACCCAATTGTCCTCCAGATGGTTGCTGCTATTTAGAGCACTACTATTTCAGTGAGTACTTAGGGGTGAATGCGGAAGAGTGGCCTCAACAAGAATGACCAACACAAATGGCTACCCCACAATAAAAGGGTGAAAACAGCCACAAGTCCACAATGCGTGAGACAACTGGGGCTACACATAGGCAAGGGCCAGGTAGGCAAATCCCACCAGCAAAGAGAAGCTCCGGGGTGATGTCACAGCAAACGCAGGGTCACAGAAGGTGCACTATGAGGAGAGGGCAAGAGCAGGGTGGGGGCACAGATGGATGCCAGCATGGGACTGTAAATGGTGGGGCTTCATGGAGGTGGGGGGGGTGCGCACACACTTCAGGACAGGGAATCTCCCCCCCAGGAACCTCAGACAACCAGGCAGTGGCAGTATCATGGAGTGAGCCAAGGGGTCACTGAAATAGTAGTGTACAACATGATGTATACCCCTGGAGCACCTACCTGTGGCACACAACAGGCATTTGGCAGCCATCCACAATCCTCCTGGCAGGGGTCAGCTTGTAGGGACATCAGGCAACACATGTGGCCGATGTACAACTGCACGGAGACTACAGACAGGCATTGCTGGGTAAGGGCATTGACACTGTGCAGGGCAGAACGCCAACAACAGAACAGCCAGCCATGGGGGGGGTGACAAGGACTTCATTTAAAGCAGCACAGCCAAAGACAAGGGCAGGTATACCAGATCAAGGCTGCAGATAAAAGGGTAGTACACCCAGCCAACAGATACAGAGGTCTGCCTGTATTGCGATGGCAGTGCAATTCCTACAAAGCCAGAAGAGCATGCTGTTTGCAGTACACAGAAGCTTCATGTACCGCAAGAACAAGGACGAGCCAGAGAAAATGTACTGGCGCTGCATGGATGCCTGCCTGCTGGGATAACTGCCTGGCCAGGCTTCACACCATGGAGGAAAAGGCTGTCAAGACCATCACAGAGCATAACCACTTCCCCGACGTGGCCGATGTCAGTGGGTGCTGTGTCCTCAGAGACCTGTGTGACTGGAAGCATAGGAGCATGGACACCGTGTCCCAGGTCGTGATCAAAAGCACAGCGGATATGATGGCAGCTGTGGCTGAATGGAAGCCAGGGATTCGACTTCTGTGGAGAACAGTACAGTGAGTGTGGCATGTGGCACGGGGGTGGCCAGTAACACCAGCGACAGTAACAGCCCTGATTATTCCCACCGAGTTCACCGTGACCGGTGATGGTGACCTGCTCCTGCTCTTTGACAGTGGCAATGAGCAGGACCAGATTATCATATATGCAGTGGACAGGGGTCTGTAGTTCCTGGCAGGCAGCTCTGACTGGCTGATGGATGGTACCTTCAGGTCCTGTCCTGTCATGTTTGACCAGCTTTATACTGTCCACGAAGTCCGGTCAGGGGCTGTCATGCCAGCTGTATATGCCTTCACCTGTTCCGGGTGTGCACAGACATACATCAGACTGCTTGGGCAATTGAAAATACACTGTCCTATACTGGCCCCTGATACTGTCATGCTGGACTTTGAATGCACCAGCTGGTGGGGAGTATCCACCGTATTTCCCTCCTCACATATCCGGGTTGCTTCTTTCACTATTCACAGGCCCTGTGGCATAGGATACAGGGTTGCCCAGAGGTCCTGGAATGCTACACCTCAGACCTGGATTTCGCCCTCCACCTGAGAATACATCTTGCATTGGCATCCATGCCCATTGCTGACATGCTCACCATCTTTGAGGAGCTGTGTGAGTGGGCATACTTTGTCAATAATGCCGAGGTCCTCCAGCCTGTCTTGGACTACTGTGAGAACAAATGGGTCGGTCATCCCATGAGCCAGTCAGGGAGGTGCAGACCATCCTTCTCCACTGACCAGTGGCATTGCCATGGGGTGACCATCCAGGGCCTTGCCAAGATGAACAACATGGTGGAGGTGTGGCACAGGATGTTCAATGGCTGTATCAGTGCATGCCACCCCTGCATATGGCATCTCCTGTGGTGCCTCCAGCAGGAGGAGGAATTGGCCAGGGTTCGCATTGAGCAGCTCATGTCCAGTGCAGAGCAGGCTCAGTTCCGGCAATGTTACTGTGACCTGAATGCCCAGATAGAATCCGTGGTGGCAGAATACAGTACCCACAGCCACTATGATTACCTCTGAGGACTTACTCATAACTTCCAGTTCCATGTCTGAGCTGATGCAGTGTTGTGGTAAGCAGGGAAGTGTGCCCTTGCACTTGTGTGCCTGCATGCAAGGCCTCTCATGTGCCTCTCCCTCCCTCCTCTCCACCACCAGGGCAGTGTGCCCATCTGTCTTGCAGTGTCACCCATTGCATGGGTGCCCTCTGTTACTGCTCATTCGAGTGGAGTCACTTTTGACGCATGCCCTTATTGTCTGCTCTCTGCCTGGCCTTGCTCTTCCTGTGATGCTTGCCTTGCGGCACCCATGTACCATCGCTCTTGTGGCAGGGGTCCTCTTCTGCAACGTGCGCTCTGTGCACATGGCCATCAGGTGTTGCCCTTGCTGGACTCGCCCTGTAGAATTCGCCCTTATCACATACAAACTTTCAGGCTAAGGGAGAATGGCTCTTAAAGGCACACACAGAGATAATAACATTTTAGTGACATATCTTAAAGTGGTAATCTCCCCATGTTGTGTAATGTGGTAATAGCCTTCCAGTGATATCATTTTAAGTGTTGTACTTTTCACTAGCTTCATTCAAAACTCTAGTTTTAAGTATGTAGCACACTATAGGTGGTTATGTTTCTAAATGATAGCACATATCTAAAGGACATTGTCTAAAACTATATCTGAGAAAAAATGTAGATGCTACATAATGATATGCAGTATTAAGAATAAGTTTCATACTCAAATTTTCTGGAAAGTTTATAAGCTGATCAAATTTTGTATCTTGAGCATTTGGAGTCAGAGAAAATACCCTGAGGGAAGTACTGCCATGGTATCTGTTATCGTGTATCCTCCCATGCTTCTGTATATCCTCCTCCAATATGACCATTCCTCTACAAGATTCCTTACCAAAGTACCTACTCTACCCTCCTACTGAATCTGGTTACTGTACACTTTACCCTTTTCTCCTGATCTCCTGTAACCCCTCCAAGAATTATAATCCTCTCATTCTCCATCCAACAAAATACTCTTCTGTATTGCCATCTTTAAGAGAACCCTTCTATACCTCAACACTTGCCACAAAAAAACACATTTTCTTGTCCCTTTAGATTCACTTCTTGAGTACTGTTCAGTTCTGGTCACCATACCATTGTTATAACATTTTTGTCTCAGTAACGATATTAAATAGGGCCACCAAGCTGATGCCACATCTCAAGAATATAGGTTAAGGGGAAACATTATAGATTTTAGGCTTATTCTCATTAACAGAATAAGTAGTGATCTAATGAAAATTTGTATAACCAACTCAGATACTGTAAATTCAAAACCTTTCATACCCTTTGGCATTGTCTTGAAAGGAAGTTTATCTGAATTTTTCTTCAAGCTCTGTACAGATTCTGATATGTTATAATTCATTTTGGATCATTAGCCAGAAAGCAAGCAAGGGTTGTAAAAGTCCCAGAAAGAAGGCTAAGGGTAAAGGAAAGAATCAGTGGACCCGGTATGCATTATAGGAAATGATTAAGTTCATAGTGGTGATGTATGTAAACAATAATACCCGACAGGGTGGGCGGTATTGGACTATACCGGACCGCCCAGGAGCGTAATGAGGCCCAACACCGGAGGTGATTTTTAAGTATGTGTAAGATGTGGCAATGGACTTAAAAAGAGCTCTAATTTAAAATACAAAGCAGCTTTTTCTACAGAGGCATACTAGTGCAATTGAGGACTGTTGGAACTGTCACACTGTACGCTCGGTCCGCATGTGAAGAGAAGCAAAAGTAAGCAACTAAAAACGATTGTTTTTATTTGTTTTGTAGGTACAGTGCTGTGATTTTGTTTTAAATTACTGGGCGGTGTATGGTCTAAGGATTGTGTTTGTGTGTGTGTGTGGGGGGGGGCTCTCACTTACTTTCTGTCTCGGTAACTGGTTGAAAAAAATGGCGTCAGTTTGAAATTGTGTGCACAGTGCTACAACCAATGGCGAAGCAGGCAGGGCACAGGGACATCTGACTTGGCATTAGGATTTGGTGGGTTTCTATTAAAAGTTAATGTACCCCTGTGAGCAGGCTCAGTTCCGGCAACGTTACTGTGACCTGAATGCCCAGATAGAATCCGTGGTGGCAGAATACAGTAGCCACAGCCACTATGATTACCTCTGAGGACTTATTCATAACTTCCAGTTCCATGTCTGAGCTGATGCAGTGTTGTGGTAAGCAGGGCAGTGTGCCCTTGCACTTTTGTGACTGCATGCAAGGCCTCTCATGTGCCTCTGCCTCCCTCCTCCCCACCACCAGGGCAGTGTGCCCATCTGTCTTGCAGTGTCACCCATTGCATGGGTGCCCTCTGTTACTGCTCATTTGGGTGAGTCGCTTTTTCGACACGCCCTTATTGTCTGCTCTCTGCCTGGTCTTGCTCTTCCTGTAATGCTCGCCTTGCTGCACCCATGTACCATCGCTCTTGTGGCAGGGTACTCTTCTGCATCATTGTGCTCTGTGCGCACAGCCATCAGGTGTTGCCCTTGCTGGACTCGCCCTGTAGAATTCACCCTTATCACATACAAACTTTCAGGCTATGGGAGAATGGCTCTTAAAGGCACACACAGAGATAATAACATTTTAGTGACATATCTTAAAGCGGTAATCGCCCTATGTTGTGTAATGTGGTAATAGCCTTCCAGTGATTCATTTTAAGTGTTGTACTTTTCATTAGCTTCATTCAAAACTCCAGTTTGAAGTATGTAGCACACTATAGGTGGTTATGTTTCTAAATGATAGCACATATCTAAAGGACATTTCCCTGAGGGGGGAAAAGAGGAGGAGGTTTTTCACTGAGAGGGTGGTGGACCCTTGGAATGCTCTGCCTGGTGAGCTGGTTCAGAGATCCACAGTGGAGAGCTTTAAGAGAGGGTGGGACAGACACAGAAAGTGGATGTATCAGATGATGGCCTGTCCCGGGGGGGTGGGGATGGATGATAGGGGTTTCTGGAGCACAAGGGATGGGAGGGTCTCGGCACCCAACTAAGGATCTAGGTTCGAGCAGACTTGATAGACCATAAGGCCTAATCTGCTGGCAAATAGTATGTTAGTATGTTAGTATGACATTGTCTAAAACTATATCTGAGAAAAAATGTAGATGCTACATAATGATATGCAGTATTAAGAATAAGTTTCATACTCAAATTTTCTGGAAAGTTTATAAGCTGATCAAATTTTGTATCTTGAGCATTTGGTGTCAGGGAAAATGCCCTGAGGGAAGTATAGCCATGGTATCTATTATTGTGTATCCTCCCATTCTTCTGTATATCCTCCTCCAATATGACCATTCCTCTACAAGATTCCTTATCAAAGTACCTACTCTGCCCTCCTACTGAATCTGGTTACTGTACACTTTACCCTTTTCTCCTGATCTCCTGTAACCCCTCCAAGAATTATAATCCTCTCATTCTCCATCCAACAAAAAACTCTTCTGTATTGCCATTTTAAGAGAACTCTTCTATACCTCTACACTTGGCAGTGTCAGTGGCTCAGTAGGTAGCACACTCGCCTCTGAGGCTGGGAGATCAGAGGGCTGTGGGTTCAGTTCCCACATCTGGCACTTGGGTTAATATCACAGTACTGACACTGTAGTGCAGCATGAGAGGGGTGCTGCACTTCTGAGGTGCCGTCTTTTGGATGAGACGTTAAACCGAGGTCCCATCTGCCTGGATTGGTGGTAGTTCAGGTGGATGTTAAAGATCCCATGGCACTTATCGAAAAGAGTAGGGGAATTTCCCCGGTGTTCTGGCCAAATTTCCTTCATTCACTAAAAATACCACCAACAGCTTAATCTGGTTCAAGGTCACTTGGCATTCATCTGTATCCCCCTCCCCCGGGTCGTGCCTGAAAATAGGCAGGATTTGTCTAGTGCACTTTCCCGGTCAACAAAAACTAAATAAAAATAAATAAACTTGCCACAATAAAACACATTTTCTTGTCCCTTTAGATTCACTCCTCGAGTACTGCTCAGTTCTGGTCACCATACCATTGTTAGAACATTTTTGTCTCAGTAAAGATATTAAATAGGGCCACCAAGCTGATGCCACATCTCAAAAATATAGGTTAAGGGGAAACATTATAGATTTTAGGCTTATTCTCATTAACAGAATAAGTAGTGATCTAATGAAAGTTTGTATAACCAACTCAGATACTGTAAATTCAAAACCTTTCATACCCTTTGGCATTCTCTTAAAAGGAAGTTTATCTGAATTTTTCTTCAAGCTCTGTACAGATTCTGATATGTTATAATTCATTTTGGATCATTAGCCAGAAAGCAAGCAAGGGTTGTAAAAGTCCCAGAAAGAAGGTTAAGGGTAAAGGAAAGAATCAGTGGACCCGGTATGCATTATAGGAAATGATTAAGTTCATAGTGGTGATGTATGTAAACAATAATACCCGACAGGGTGGGCGGTATTGGGCTATACCGGACCGCCCAGGAGCGTAATGAGGCCCGACACGCCAGGTGATTTTTAAGTATGTGTAAGATGTGGCAATGGACTTAAAAAGAGCTCTAATTTAAAATACAAAGCAGCTTTTTCTACAGGGGCATACTAGTGCAATTGAGGACTGTTGGAACTGTCACACTGTACGCTCAGTCCGCATGTGAAGAGAAGCAAAAGTAAGCAACTAAAGACGGTTGTTTTTATTTGTTTTGTAGGTACAGTGCTGTGATTTTGTTTTAAATTACAGGGTGGTGTATGGTCTAAGGATTGTGTTTGTGTGTGTGTGTGGGGGGGGGCTCTCACTTACTTTCTGTCTCGGTAACCGGTTGAAAAAAATGGCGTCAGTTTGAAATTGTGTGCCCAGTGCTACAGCCAATAGCGAAGCAGGCAGGGCACAAGGATATCTGACTTGGCATTAGGATTTGGTGGGTATCTATTAAAAGTTAATGTACCCCTGTGAGCAGGCTCAGTTCTGGCAATGTTACTGTGACCTGAATGCCCAGATAGAATCCGTGGTGGCAGAATACAGTAGCCACAGCCACTATGATTACCTCTGAGGACTTACTCATAACTTCCAGTTCCGTGTCTGAGCTGATGCAGTGTTGTGGTAAGCGGGGTAGTGTGCCCTTGCACTTGTGTGACTGCACGCAAGGCCTCTCATGTGCCTCTCCCTCCCTGCTCCCCACCACCAGGGCAGTGTGCCCATCTGTCTTGCAGTGTCACCCATTGCATGGGTGCCCTCTGTTACTGCTCATTCGGGTGAGTCACTTTTTCGATGCATGCCCTTATTGTCTGCTCTCTGCCTGGCCTTGCTCTTCCTGTGATGCTTGCCTTGCGGCACCCATGTACCATCGCTCTTGTGGCAGGGTCCTCTTCTGCAACATTGCGCTCTGTGCACATGGCCATCAGGTGTTGCCCTTGCTGGACTCGCCCTGTAGAATTCGCCCTTATCACATACAAACTTTCAGGCTAAGGGAGAATGGCTCTTAAAGGCACACACAGAGATAATAACATTTCAGTGACATATCTTAAAGTGGTAATCTCCCCATGTTGTGTAATGTGGTAATAGCCTTCCAGTGATATCATTTTAAGTGTTGTACTTTTCACTAGCTTCATTCAAAACTCTAGTTTTAAGTATGTAGCACACTATAGGTGGTTATGTTTCTAAATGATAGCACATATCTAAAGGACATTGTCTAAAACTATATCTGAGAAAAATTGTAGATGCTACATAATGATATGCAGTATTAAGAATAAGTTTCATACTCAGATTTTCTGGAAAGTTTATAAGCTGATCAAATTTTGTATCTTGAGCATTTGGTGTCAGGGAAAATACCCTGAGGGAAGTACTGCCATGATATCTATTATCGTGTATCCTCCCATGCTTCTGTATATCCTCCTCCAATATGACCATTCCTCTATAAGATTCCTTATCGAAGTACCTACTCTACCCTCCTACTGAATCTGGTTACTGTACACGTTACCCTTTTCTCCTGATCTCCTGTAACCCCTCCAAGAATTATAATTCTCTCATTCTCCATCCAACAACAAACTCTTCTGTATTGCCATCTTTAAGAGAACCCTTCTATACCTCAACACTTGCCACAATAAAACACATTTTCTTGTCCCTTTAGATTCACTTCTCGAGTACTGTTCAGTTCTGGTCACCATACCATTGTTAGAACATTTTTGACTCAGTAAAGATATTAAATAAGGCCACCAAGCTGATGCCACATCTCAAGAATATAGGTTAAGGGGAAACATTATAGATTTTAGGCTTATTCTCATTAACAGAATAAGTAGTGATCTAATGAAAGTTTGTATAACCAACTCAGATACTGTAAATTCAAAACCTTTCATACCCTTTCATACCCTTTGGCATTGTCTTAAAAGGAAGTTTATCTGAATTTTTCTTCAATCTCTGTACAGATTCTGATATGTTATAATTCATTTTGGATCATTAGCCAGAAAGCAAGCAAGGGTTGTAAAAGTCCCAGAAAGAAGGTTAAGGGTAAAGGAAAGAATCAGTGGACCCGGTATGCATTATAGGAAATGATTAAGTTCATAGTGGTGATGTATGTAAACAATAATACCCGATAGGGTGGGCGGTATTTGGCCATTAGGATTTGGTTGGTATCTATTAAAAGTTAATGTACCCCTGTGGAATGGGTACCAGTTAATCAGATGCCTCCAAATAAAAAGCCCATTTTCTAAAGTATGCACAATGGGTACTTTTTAGTTTTATGACGTAAAGCATTTTAGTATTAGTCAAAGTTGTTTTTAGCATAATTATCCTTCACTCAGAAGCTTTATGAGATCCATTGAAATGGAAACTAGTTTTTCCTTTTTTAGGTCTACAAAATCCAGACAAGTTATGGAGGTTCTTTTAAGGGGTTTTTACACTCCCCAACAATAGGGGCTTACCATGAGCCACTGGAAACTCATGGTGAGTCCACCTGTGATGCCTGCACCCTCTGGCTGAAACTGGTGCTGAAGGCCAGGTGAAACATAGAAATACTGAAGTTGATGGCAGATCAGGACTGCAAGGCCCATCCAGTCTGCCCTTTTTCTTTCTACCTTATGAATGTGCCATAGGCCTTTACTTTGTCAATGGTCTATCTATTCATACTCATCTGTATTGCTCCCTTATGCCTATCCCATGCCTGTTTGAAGCCCTGCACTTAATTCATATCTGCCACTTCCTGAGGTAGGCTGTTCCATGCATCCACCACCCTTTCTGCAAAAAAGAACTTCCTCACAGTACCCCTTAATCGGCCTCCCAATAATCTCATGCTATGTCCTCTTGTCCTGCTATGTTTCTTATATTGAAATATGTTAGACTCTTTCATCTTGTCAATGCTCTTAAGATGTTTGAATGTTTCGATCATATCACCTCTCTCCCTCTTTTGCTTCAGGGTACTCACACTAAGCTCTGTTTATCTGTCCTCATATGTTTTCTGATGCAGTCCCTGCACCATTTTGGTTTCCTTTCTCTGGAATGCCTCCATTTTGTTAATGTCCTTTTGCAGCTGTGGCCTGTGTCTTATAAAACAGGATTATTACCTGCCTCTTACAACTCATGATACCCCTACTAATACAGCCCAACATCCCTCTAGCCTTACCTACTGCTTTAGTGGTCTGATTGGATGATTTCAGGTCATCTGGGATGATGATGCCAAAGTCTCTTTCTTCCCTTATGATTGCCAGCAATTCCCCTCCCAACCTATAGATAGCTTCAGGGTTTCTCTTCCCTATGTGCCTGATCTTTCACTTCTTTGCAGTAAACACCAGTTGCCATGCTTCTGACCATTTTGCCAGTTTTTCCAGATCTCGTCTCATTCTGCCCACTCCATCTGGATCATCTACTCTGTTGCATATCTTGCTGTCATCTGCAAACAGGCAAACCTTACCCTCCAGACAATCTGCAATGTCACTGATGAAGGTATTGAAGAGGATTGGCCCCAGGAGTGATCCCTGAGATACCCCACTTGTGACTTGCATCTCTTCTGACTGTATACCATTTACCACAACTCTCTTTTTTCTGCCCACCAACCAGTTTGCCACCCCGTTGACCAACTTCTGACCCTTCCTGAGCCTACACAGCTTATTAATCAATCATTTATATGGAACAGTATTGAAAGCTTTGCTAAAGTCAAGGTAGGTGACATCAACTGCACACCCTTGGTCCACCACTCTGGTTGCCCAGTCAAAAAAAATCTATGAGATTAATTTGATAGGACTTTCCTGTTGTAAGCCCATGCTGTCTTGGATCCTGTGCTCCTATGGATTCCAGCTGTTTCAACTATCCTTTCCTTAAGGAGTACCTCCATACCCTTGTCCATTACTGAGGTAAGACTGACTGGTTTGTAGTTCCCTGCATCCTCCCTGGTGCCACTCTTGTAAAGCAAGATCACATGAGCCCTTCTCCAGTCTTCAGGGACCTCTCCTGAGCTCAGAGACTCACTAAACAGTTCTGCTAATAGCTCTGCTAGTTCCACTCTTAGCTCCTTTAGTATGCTGGGATGTTTGCCATCAGGTACCATTGCCTTGTCCACCCTGAGATTAGTGAGCTCTTGTAGGACCCTTTGTTTTGTGAAGGGACTTGTGCACACCTCCCTCTCCCCTGTATCCATGGTGCTGAGCTATGGGCCCCTGCCCTACCTTCTCCTAAGTAAATACTGAACAGAAGTATGTATTTAGGTTAGATGCTTTTCCTTGGTCCTCTTTCACACACTCCCTCTTATCATATTTGATCTTAGCAATACCCCCTCTGGACTTTCTCCTTTCACTAATGTATCTATAGAAAGTCTTGTCCCCTTCTTTTACTGTTTGTGCTAGTGTTTCCTCAGTTTGGGCATTTGCCTGCCTTACTGCCTTCCTTGCTTCCCTTAGGGAAGTTTGGTATGCCTCCTTATCTTCATCCTGCTGCATTCCCTTATATTTCCTGAAGCCCGACCGTTTGGCTCTTATCTTTTCTGCTACTGTTTTTGAGAACCAAAGTAGTTTCCCCCTTTTGTTCTTGCTTTTCTCTGTACACAGTGGGATGTTCCTTCTAGTACTGCATCCTTAATGCTTGACCACTTTGCCTGTACCCCCTCACCTGTATTTCTTCTTTCCAGGGCTAGCTTAACTCACTTGGAAATCTTACCAAAGTCAGCTCCTCTAAAGTCCAATAATTTTGCCTTGGAATGGGATGATTTAGTTCTAGTGACTAAATTGAACCATACCGTGTGATGGTCACTGGATCCCAGGTGACCATCTACCTGGAGATCTGTGATCCTTTCCCCGTTAGTCAGTAATTGATCCAGAATAGCCCTGTCTCTTGTGGATTGTTGTAGCAATTGTTTGAGGTCATCCCCCTTCAGGGAATCCACTGTGTGTCGAGTTCTGGTGGATGTTCCTGCTGATATTGATCAATCTGTATCTGGCATGTTGAAGTCTCCCATTATCAGAACCTCCCCTTTAGCTGTCATGTTTTGTATATCTTCTAACAGTAATGTGTCTATGTCCTCCCCCTAGTTTGGAGGCCCACAGACATCCACAATTCATATGGCTGTCTCATTTCCTGTTTCCAGGGTGACCAACAGTTCTTCTGGCTCCTTATATGTATTCTGAATTTCTGTAGCTTTGATATTTTCATTGACATACAGGTCCACTCCCACCCTCCCCCCTTTTTTGCACCTCGGTCTCTTCTGAACAGTACATAGCCGGGTACTGAAATCTCCCTAGTGTGGTTACTGGTGAACCATGTCTCGCTAATGGCTACTATGTCCAGTTTAGCCTCTCTCATTGTTGCCTCTAAGTCTGGAGTCTTGTTTCCCAGACTGCAGGCATTTGTGTATATGATTTTCCATTGGTCAGATTTTTGTGAATTAGTTGTGGCATGAGGGGACATGCAAATGAACTACAAACAAGCTGAACTCATGAGATCACTAGCTGAAGGGGTAGGGGTGTTCTTCCCATTCAATGTGTCTGGTGCTCTACCCCCTCCCCATTTGCTAGTTTAAATATTCTGCAAAGACATCAAACTTGTGCCCCAATGCACTGATTCCCTCCTTAGTCAGATGCAGTCCATCAAATTTAAAGAACTTTCTGTCCCAAAACTGTTGCCAATTACCTACAAATTTGTGTCCTTTTTCCTGGCACCAGCCCTTGAGCCACATGTTTAGTTCCACTATCTCCCTTTCTCTGACCTTCCATCCATCTGCCCCCCAGACTGGCAGTATCTCAGAAAAGGAGATGCCGGACAAAATGGATGACAGTTTGTCTCCCAGCCTGGTCAGGTGTTCCTTGGTCTCCACAACTGACTGATTGTTAGTCTGTAAGTGTACCAGGACTTCAATGTTTTCTCCTGCTTCCTGCACAGTTTTAGCAATGTGGTCAGTGTTTCTCAATGCTGATGTACCTGGGAGACATCTGACCATTAACTCCAGCTGGAGGTAGGTATTAACTCCCTGAATCATGGAGTCTCTTATGATCAGAAGTGTTTTAGATTTTGCTTTTTCCTTTTTTTGTTTTGGTCCCTGTTTTGGGTGAGTTTTGTAGCGCTAGCTCCTGTGCTGCAGTGTCCTGCTCTGCAGTGTCCTCTACCCCTTTTTTGATTTCGGAGATAGAGGCAGATACCTGTTTGTAGTTTTTATATGGTTTGTGGAGGTGATACTTTGGTGAGCACTGAGTGATGGGGCACCGGATTTGCCCCCCCCAACCATCTGCCAACCTCTCGGACCAGCTACCCTCTGCGGTTCAGATGCTTCAGTTGGATTTTGGGGAAATGGCTGGCGGTTCTTGTAATATATTTCCTCCTGAATATGCAATTTGAGGCACGCAATCTGTGCCCATGGTGCCCAGAGCTGAGCCCTTAGATCTCTGATGGTCCAGCATGTAGAACAACATCCTAAATCTTGTATAACTCTCCTTTTGAATAGTGTCATGCAGTACCTGCAGTTAATAATATCTATTCCAGCTGAGTTGCCGAGCTTAAAACTTGGTCCATGTAATTTGATGGAAAATTAAAACAAAATTTTGATTTTTTTATACTTTTTTTTGTTTGTTTTGTTTGTTTGTTTTTGTGTAACTTTTTATAACAAGTTAAGTAACTGTGCCCTTGTAAGTGAGGTCACTGTGTAGATACCCTTCTGATCCTCCCCTTCCTGCTTTGCTACAGGAAATGCCACGGCTGTGCTACTCTATAAAAGGAGTGTAGCATGGGGAGGTTGGGGATGGGGGTGGGTGGTTGGACCTTTCCCCTGCCAAAAAAGAAGAACCATGGACAAAAGAAACAAGGAGATAAGAGCAGAAACAATCAACCAACAACAACTGCAGTCACTATCCCTCAGTCTGTATCTCGTAAGTGCTCCTGTAATTAACCCTGAAGGCTTAGCCGAATGATAGATAAAACTGTAAAACCTGTAAGTACCACCTGTAACAGTTTCATACAAAATTACCTTTCTAAGGATGGTAGACAAGCTAATGTAATAATTTCATTTTTTCTATACCTTGAGAAATGCCTGATAAATGATTTTTTTTCAACAAAATGCACCATAGCAATGCAATTTTTTGTTAAACATAAGACACATTTAACCTAAACTGCACTTGCCTAAGTAGTGCATATGTAAATGTACATGCATGTGTAGTTTGGGTTTGATATGTGTCATATTTTATAAAAGAAATCACATTTCTAAGGCAGATTGTGTCGACAAAAAAACCCTACTTTTCCATATTTTCCTAAGTTATAGAAAACAATGTTACTTTGGTTTGTCTACCATCATTAGAAAGGTAATTCTTAGCTGAACAACTTTGCTGCTCGTACTTTGTGTGTAGCTAATATATTTTTTTCAGATATTTGCATTTGTTTTAAGCATGGGGACTTGGACTAAATGTAAAAGTTGCAACTGCAAATTGAAATAAATTAATAAAAATGCATTTTTCACATGTACAAAATGTATTTTTTTTGTTAGTCAGTAGATGCAATGACTGTAATTTACGTATGCATGTGTATTTTTTGTTAGATGTTTCATACATATGACAGCATATTGTGTAATTTTGGTGGATTATGTTGAAAATTTTGTTTTGGTAGATCACAAGGTACAGAAAAATGGAAATGACTGCAAGGGTTTATTTGCCATCATTAGAAAGATAATTTTGTCATGAACAACTCTGCCACTTACACTTTGTGTATAGCTATTATGGTTCATGGGATACTTGTATGTGTTTGAGGTATGGTATATTGAGCATCATTTTGGCTGTATAAGCTCAGGATAACAACTGCCGAGTGCTGTGGACACAAGGCCAGAATACTTAAGGTGCTTTTACACATAGGTTTTTAAAACGGAATCAGCGTTACCTGTGTGGCGCCATTGTAGTCTGTTGCGTTCAGGTTCCTTTCTACACACTGCGAGTATTCCGGCAACCCTGTCTCCATTTGTTTCAGCTCCACCAGAGTTTGCTGCTCTACAAATGTTGTTTTCTGCCTTTGTACTGGAATGGCTATTTTACACAGCACGACAAAACGGAACACAACAGTGCAAACTGCAAAAAGCAGAGATTACGGTTTGGACGAATGTTCGCCTAGGGACTGAAACAGATGCAATTTACACACAAGGGATGTAACAGAATACTGTTTCCATAACAGTTATTCCATTACAGAAACCTGTGTGTAAAAGCGCCTTTAGAGTTATACTCTGGAGGGAATGAGTTAAGACCTAACCTCCTGAAACCACCTGCAGACTGCTGAAATCAGAGGTAGGAAGAAAGTGTTCTACCCTGTCTGGTGTGCAAAGGAAGGTGGTCAGGAGCTTGGCTATGGGTACTTGTACCCACTATCATAAGCATCCACTGGAAGGAGGCAGGATAGCACCTTGGTCGCGGTCCTTCCAAACTTGCCATACTGCCCCATGCTACTGATTGAGAAAGAGGTGCATCCTAGTGATCAGGGTCAGCCTGGGCCTACATCCACCATTTGTGTGCTGCTGCAGTGTTATCACCTGTTCAGAACTGTCTGAGGCCGCCTTCACTACTATAAGGACACGTGAGTACTGACCTACCAGACAGAAGATGCTGTTGTAGAATTTTTCGTACTGGAATACAGTTTTTGTGCTGGATTTTCCCTGTTGGATTAGAATTTGCTTAGATCAAATGTGCTAGCCCAAAATGTCTACTCAAGGAAAAAAAGCAAGCCTCTGCATCTGTAAGTGCACCAGCATAAGATCTCGGGAACTGCATAATCAGGCTACGACAGTCTAAAGTTTACATGAGTACTCAGTAATTAGAACAGAACTACAGTTTAACTATAGTAAAAAGTAAAAGTTTTGAAAGCACATTTTATCTGTGGGGATCTATAACTGTGGGTTGTGGGTGGTCCACAGTACAGTAGGCCTTGCTAAAACATTGTGTGTGGGTGCTGGGAAGGCCCAACATACTATCTCTGCAGAGAGGCTGGGGCACCACAGATTTTGCACTGCTTGGGGTGACGCAGTACAACTATTGAAAATGGTGATCCTGTTATTATTGCCTGAAATGTTTGCTGAAACAGTTTTTCTAATCCCTGTTTTCTTAATAGAAGCTGCACTGCTGACAAATAACATTGTGTTGTTAGTTACTGAGAATGTGGCATGTGAGCATACTATTAGTGATATATAATGGGCACAAAAGTGTTTTGAAATTGTAAGTAAAGTGTGGGTACTAGTACTGACTGGTCTCTTCATGGTGTCAAATAGTTATTGGGGAGATGGGTTGGTATTTCATCCCAGGAAGCAGTACTCTACTTGTTATGAGGCCCACTATTTTCTTCCTGGGTTGATGCACCATGCTATCCCCTTTGTTCCCCTTCCAAACTGTACCTACCATGTGAGGAGTTTAATAGGTCCAGTCCCCCCAATCATGTCTGACCTCCATGGGTGCAATGCATGGGTAGTAACTGAGAAGTAATATCTGTAACATCTGCTCAATTACCCAGTTACATTTTTGGAGAGGCACCACTGGGATCACCAGTTTATAACACAGGACACATTTGGGGCCACCAGAAGAGTGTTCACCACCCTGAGTGAAATTTGAAAATGATAACAAAAAATTGGAAAATTTCAGAAATTCAACATGGCATTTAAGGAAGCTGTTAAATGATGTTTGCAACAGGGTTTGGACCCCAAGAATGTGTTATTGGTCAGCAACATCCCTGAGGGAGAGAACACCTCTTAATAGTTGCATGTGTTGAATCTTGAATTGAATGGACTTTTTAAGGATGTGGTACATGTACAGCATATGGTACACATGCCTGAGAAGAAGAGTCTAAGTTTATTTGTGGAAATTGGCAAAGATTGCATTGCTATTAAACTTCCTGCATCATTGACAGCTGGAGAAGGTGTGGTTTGGCACCTTTATAGAAAGAGAAGAACTGCAGCTAGTTTGCCAAGATCAGCTTCCTCTAGGATCTGGGGGAAAAGACTCGTAGCTTCTAGAATGAGAAGGTAAATCAGAGCAGGATTTAAGAGATTAATTAAATGTAGCTGGTCAGGACAATTTGCAAGGAACTGATTTGTTGGATGCCATGTGAAAATTGAAGGAAAAGGTATGACAGCCAGTGTGACAGTATAAAGAATGTGTAGTGCTCCAAAGTAAAGCAGGACAAAGTCCGGGGGGGGGGGTCCCACAAAAGCAGACCAGGGAAATGCAGCTTGGATCACTAAGGATGGCAGAGAAAAGGTTTATCCCCCCACCCACTCACTTGGGCCAAACCTGTCCAGCGAGCTTGCTTGCTGGTCGCTCTTTCTTTTTTTCCCCTTCTCTTTCCCTCTCCCTTCATCCCCCTTCCCTGGAGCTTTCCTGCTCCTTTCCTTATTCTATCACTACCTTCCCCCTTCCCTTTCTGCAGCCCAAGGCCAATGCTTAAGGGGCCAGTGATCATCCCAGTAGGCCAGTCTAAGACCCATAAAACAGCCCAGGAGGGCTGTACCCAGGCTCAGGGACCTAATCCCCTTAGAAGAAGCTAGGACCACCCGTGAACTAGAAAATAGTCATTCCCACTGGTCAGGAATCAGTTGTTGGGGTCCAGAGTGAGCAACAGGGTTGAGCGAGGAGGGGCATTGATGGCTGGAGGCTTACCTTAGCTTGGGTCCATCACTCCCTGCCATCTCTCCCCATCAGCCAGTAGTAGAAGCTGTCCTCTGGGTCCTCTGTACATTCTCTGGCTATCCTGGTTTCCAGCAGCAGCCAGATCCTCCAGCCCCATAGCGCAGACTTCTCCCTGTGATCTTGGTGAGTCCATTTCCCCTTGCCTGGTTTCCTGTGTTTTTCTTCCTGTGGCCAGTGTCCTGCATCTGCCCTGTTTTTGCAGGTTTCCCCTTGCCTGGCTGCCTCCCAGACAACTGGGGAGCTTGCACCCCACCCAATTGAGGCTGAGTTCCTCTTGGTGATCGGTGGTGGTAAGTGGGGTTCAAGTCCCGCCCTCGGCAAGCCTGGCGGCAGTGTGATCTGAACCCAACACGTTGCACTGAGAAGGAGGGTAATGCTTGTGCAGCTGGGCTGTGGTGTGCAGCAGTAAGTTGGCACCCGGACCACCAGCTCTCCACCCAGCACTGTAAAGCAGTAGCAACAGATGCCAGGTGGGAGTGTGGCTCCCCAGCCACCTCTCAGACTCCACCAATGATCATCTCAGGAACAAGAGACCAAGGCCAGGTGGTGAGTGGGCTGTAAGCCAACAAAAATTTAAATATTTAGCACTACAGGCACCGAGAGAGAGAGAGAGAGAGAGGGGGGAGAGAGTTTAGGAGTTGGTGGAGCACCCACGGGGATAGATGCTAGGCACCATGAGCTACATGCCCCAGTGGGTTGGTCTGGGGACCCAACCAGCACCCCAACACCAGGGGAGTTGGAGTGGGTGGGGGGGAAGAAACAGCAAAATTCCACACTGAGAGTGCAGGGGGTGAGGCCAAGGGCAAAAGCCCTTTCATGTATGCTTTGGGGGGCAGAGTTAAGCCCAAGCACACTCCATGGTAAGGCTACAGCCCCATCCTTAATATTCATAAAGGGGTATGGTCAGAAACAGACCCTTACCTTTATGCATTGCAGGGATGGCACTAGATCTGGGCTTCCTGCAGAGTAAAGCTGCAACTTCCTCATCCATAGGCATTGGAGCAGGTCCCAGATGGTAAATCCTCCTGCAGACCTGCGCAGGAAGATCCTGATTTGGGTGCTGGGAGTTAAAGGGCCAGCACCCCAATTTTAGGAGAATCACTGCAGTGTCCCACCATGCCCCAGCATTCTCCCGGGGGACCCCATCACCTTCCACTGGCCACCTCACTTCCTGGGGCTGCTTACCAACAGCTGGTGTGCCCATAGCTTGAGAACACGACCAGGACTGTGCACTTTACTGCCACCACCTGGACCCTGGTGTTCCACGGGCACAGCACTCTGCACTGTACTGTAACTGCTTACCTCAGTTTTGCCTCTGAGTGGCACCCTGGGACACCATCTGCCCTAAAATCTGAACTGTTTTGTACTGGGGCATGGACTGCCTGCCCTGCAATGGACTGTGATTCCTGAACCATTCTAACTTAGGGTGTGGACAGTCTATGTTCATCCACCCAGGGCTGATCTGTTCAATATTCGGTCTGGACTGCTTACTCTGCAATGGATTGTGGTTGCCTGCACCTGTTCTTTCCTGAAACTGAACTGTTGTGCTTGGGAAAGGGACAGGCTGCCTATTCTTGTCTTTCCCATGTCCTGAACTGTTGCATCCAGTGGGCACCCCAACTGAGACTGTACCTCAGACGACTACATTTCTTCATGTCTAGTGCCCATCACCCAGTGTGTTGGCCAACCTTTGTCAGCTTCCCAACCAGCCAGCCAATGGAGAATGTAGCAGAGGATGTTGAAGCCTGCAAAAGTGAGAGTAGTCATAGCTAGTACTGCTGTGTAGTTAGCTTAGGAGCCCCCATGGCTCAGGGTAGCATGGCTCCTCTGCAGTACGGTGGTTAGGGCATCACCATGTTATTGTTTTGCTCATTCATAGGTGACCATAGTGTGTCATCGGATCACCACTGTCCAGCATCTGAGAGCACAGCCAGAGGCATCAAAGCCTGCAGTAGCCAGAGCAGTGATAGCTAGTACTGCTGTGCAGTTAGTTTAGAATCCACACTGGCCCAGGGTAGTGAGGTTTTCACCACAGGACAGTGGTTAGGGAATTGCCCCATTATTGTTTTGTTTCTTCCCAGGTGGCCATAGAGATCCTGCTTTAGTTGGGTGGGACCCCATCAGTGACCATTCCAAGGACTGTCTCCAGCAGCAGATGGCCACCTCCTGGATTGACCTTCTTCTTGCTCTTTGCCAGCTGCACCAATGAAATCTTCCCAGGACCACCAGCCTACAACCATGGCCAGCCTCATCTTCTTCATCATCCTCCTCTTCAGACCCATGGAACAGCCATCCATCTCCAGCTTATTTTGCTGACCAATTAGAGTGATTGGTCAAACAGGTACCTGACTGTATCCAGGCTTAAGCACAAGTAGGCAAAGTTATTCCTTCCTAAAATGACTGTTACTTATCACACACTGCTGAACAATAGACTGCTCCTTAAAAGAGACTTGAAACTGTAGAATTGCTATTTGCCCCTGTCAGAGCATCCAGTTATTGGGGAGGGTGTAAAGTGTAGACCCTAACTTCAGCATCTGCAGATGTAGGGCTTTAGGTGGCCCTCTTAGAGTGCCTATACAAACATAATTATTTTATGTTAGGATTGTGTTATATTTGTCATTTTATACTCTAATTGTTGCTATAAATGTATCCATGTTATGACTGTTGCTGCAACTGGTTGTCTTCCAGCATGGCACAAGTGGCTACAATAATAAAGCTGTTTGATAACATCTGGAAAATTGTGTCTGCCTCTCCTTGGAAGAAGAGATTAACCTACTGTAACTCTTGAGCCAGTTCCTACAAAGGTAGCAGGCATTAACTGTTTTGTGTTGTGAAACTGACTCCCATCTGGGAGGATGACTTTGACACCTGAATTGAGCAAGCTAACTAGATGGTACAAGATGAGAAAAGCATGGTACTGAGTTGCACTGGGATTAATTTTATTGCCCAACAGCATTTTCAGCAGGCACTGTATGCCTTCACTGCCTAAGCTTTATTTCTAGATTTGCATTATACATCATCCACCTGCTATCATGAGTCAAAGATCTCTTTCCTTTATCCCTTTGTTTTTCTACAGTTTGTGGATTGCAGCTTATGGGCCATGGCTGGTGAAAGGTGAGGGGGTAGAAATGGCAGAAAGCAAGAGTGCATCATGAACGGGGACACATCAAGAGTGCACTAAAATTGTAGTTAGCTACAGTGCAGTTTCCTGCTTGCTAGGTATGCTTGTGACCCAGTGTGAATTTGCAGACTCTGAGGCTTGTAAAGTCAGAGAACTGTAAGATAACTACAAGCCACTAGCTGCATAGAAATATGGCTGCATGGCTTTGGGGGAACAGGATTTAGTTAAGATAAGTTCAAGTGATTTTGAGAGACTGTGGGGTCAGCGGTGGAACCAGAGCTGCAATAATGTACAAATAATCTTTAAAAGATGACAGCACTCTTTAAATCGCTTTGCATGAAGACCTTCTAATTAGTGGAGGGAAAGAAAGTGGGCAAGGTTTTTTGGTCAATTGGCTCAATTCTATTTCGTCTTATTTGCTTTTATAACTTCATGACTATTGTGGGATTATCTATATTTCCATTATTGATTTATGTTACTGTATTATTGCTATTTAAATTTTGGTTCTGGGTTTGATTTTTGATTGTTGATTACACTATAAAAATGTTTGTTTTCTGTCTGATTCTTTTTTTGGTGATGTTTTAATATTTACTCAATATTTAATTATTTTGTTTTATTTTTTTGCTTCACTTTAGTCACAAGAACTGGTATATCTAGGTTTTCTTATTCCACACGAGGATTATTTTATATGTTTTGCCCTCTGCAATACTGGCTCGGAGATGCCACAGTTTTAGCTCTAGCTTTTCTGAGCAGAAACGGGTACTCTTTCTGTGTCCTTTTTCTATAACTGTGAGTAGTTCATGAATGCTATTGCCTATAGCCTTTTTTTTTGCAAAGTAATTGTTGCAAAGCAGTTCAGTTATTTTATTCTCATGAAGTTTTTTTTTTCAGCTGTAAGGTCCCAATAAATTGCTTGACAATTTGGATGCTTGTATCAAAACCTGAGAATGCTGTAAGATATACCTTAATAATTCAACCCACATCAGTTATGACTATTTTTTTCTTCCTTAAACCTAATTGTCAGCCTCTCATTTAAACTTTTATTTTCTTTCTCTTGGTTCCTTCACTGTGAGTTGTGCCTGTTTGGGGAAAGGAACTTATTAACTGCATGTAAGCTTCTAGTGGAATGTCTGGGATGTATTAAGTCATGTTCCATCCATTGGATTCCCCTAACAGTTATTTACTGTGTTATTCTCTGTGCTTTTTCAGTTTGATTTTGTCTACGCTACTAGTCCTGCAGTTTTGAACTTCCAATCTCTGTATGTGATGACTCTGCTTTATCTTGTGGCTTGGTTAAATTTTTTGGTTGTAAGTACTGATATATTCTCTTTTTCTGACATATACAATAATGGTTGGGGAAAAAGAAACAGTTTCCAGCAAAACAAAAAGGCTGACAAAGAAACTCATAATAAAAAGCACAAAGATGATAGATTGAGACCGAACTGAAAAAACCAACAAACAAACAAACAAAAAAACCTAACAAGTTATTTTGTCATGCCAGGCTCTAAAATGGAAGTCATAGGTGAGTATGGCATGATAAGAACTAATTGGGCTTTACTACATAGAGACTCCTCATTTCATATTGCAGAGAGAATATCCTTACCCACCAGTTTAGTACACCCATTAATGGTAGAAATTGGTGATATGGAGAAATCAAATGATAATCAAATGGAAAATATACCTGTTGAGATATTATTATTATTAACCTGAGGAAATGACAAATAATTAAAAACATCTTTCTTCAACTCTGTTGTTAACAAAGGGGTATGATGTTTGGCAAACCCTGAGGGTAACATCCAGCCAAATAAACCAAGATATAAAAACATAGGTCGTTTAATTCCCAATACCCTGAGGTTCAAACCAGGGAAATCTCATAGTAGGGTAGGGGACAACCTTGGCAGGAAATATTTTCTGGCTGACTTGGAAAACCTTCTCTCTCCAGATGTAGATAAGGTGAATATGGACCCACTGACTCAATATCCACCAGACATATCTCATTAATTGCAATATGATCATATCAATGAGCAAGAGGAACACAGTACATGCATACATAATACTTCTAGTACTCAAACAGAACCATAAGACAATAAAGATGTTGAACTTGAGATGATTCAGACAGGGTTACACCAAATAAATATGGAGCTAAAATGAAATAATGACTTTCAAAACCAGACAGTTTCTTCATATCCTTCTGCTAGAAAGTCTTTCCAAAAATAATCATAACAGTACATTGGAAGGGGAAGGGGAGGCTGTGCCCCCTGGTAAAGAATATGGTATATAATAAGAAAACTCTGAAAGGCAGGAGAGATACGAAATAATTGATTGAGGAAACTATGTCAAGAATTGCAGGGAATGAGGCAGCTTAAATACAGCAGCTGGTTGATGAATTAAAAGGAAAAAGAGAAAGCTGCCAATAAAAATCTGAGGACAAGAAATGCAACTGCCAAAAATAGGTAGATCAGTTAAAAGCGATAACATACAGTCAGATATCGCAGTGTTCTAATAAAAAGGACTGTAAAGATATTAGAAGGGGAAATCTAGTGGGGGGGCAAAATATAATGAGAAAGGCAAACAGTAGTGAGTATAATCTGAATGCTCCTGTTAATAAGAAGGATTTAAGATGGCATTATGATTTGGCACAAAAATAAAAGGAAATAGAAAGTGGTGAGAGATTGCCTACCTTATTTATCAGAGGGGTTCTGAAAGCCAGGAATGAGAACCCAACCACCATCAAAATTTTGCCTTATAATATTTGCAAAGGAGTAGTGGGAAGTAAAGTGAAATGGGCTGACATTAGTACCACCTACATACAGTATATAGATGGGGAAAGAAAGGGTGCCATTTGCTTTCTTTTAAATCAGTTTGGGTGAGAAAAATGGTACTTGAGGCTAAACCATACCTTGCTGAGTTTGAAGCCTCACTGGATACCACAGCTAGAAAAATGTACACATACAGGGAAAATTATGCCAGTTTTTATAGTTCTAAAAGGTTTCACAATGTGGGTAAAGGAGATGGTAGATTGTGAACAAAAGTCACAGCTGGCAAACAACAAAAACCTTTAACCAAATTTATTAAGCCAGTTGAATTAGTTCAGTCTTTGGCAGGACATGTTATTTCTTCTTCCCCACAATAAATAGAGACAGTGAGAGGAAGACTTCCAAAAGGGGTATAAATTAACTGTAATGTAGCTCTGGAGGTCTCATCCCTAAGAGAATCAGACCATAATAGCAATCTGTCTAAATGCAGGTTTATTAATACAGAATCAGAAGAGGACTCTTTAGAAGGTACAGTAGCTATAGATTCTGATTTTTTTGTAAATTTTATTTTGAAGTTTGCAAACAATACATATTCTTATGTTCTTATACGGTAGGACAGTACATTGAGTAACAAAGAGTAGCACTTACAAATTATGTTGTCAGACTTCTTCCCAGTGATACACATGAGGGGATTAAAATATGAAAGATAATAGAATCCCATTATTAATGCATAAGGCACACACCCTAGGAACCCTACAAGGACAATGTCACAGAATGTTCTCTGATTCTCTTTTTCCATCCAGACATAAACTGCCATCCAGTATTCCTCATATTAAACAGAACTACATACCTGAGAGAGACTCAGAAATTACTTTAATTGAATCATGAATTGTCACTGAGAGAGTGGAACATACTGTACATACATTTAGGATGAATCTATTTATTTATTTATTTACTTTGTTAACCAGGTGAGTTCACTGAGCCAAAGGCCCCTTTTCAGAAACAATCTGGGCCACTATATTTGTGGCAAAAGATTTTAATAATCAACTAGGTTTCTACCCCATTAACTAGATTCAGTACTCTTATCTAAACTTCCACTCATCTTTCTATATTGCCAGCATATATGATTTACTGTAGAGACAAAACAACTGAAAGCTGCCTAAATGTCTCAGGTCTAAAGGAGATCCTGCTTTACCACTCAAGAGGAGAGGAGAGGAGAGGAAGGAGGGAAGGTGCTATCTTGAGCCACACATAGTTGTGGTTCACATAGTACATAGTACAGCTCCCCATCCAGTCCCACTATGCCTATTCACTATCTGCTAGGCCTGAGTACATATTATTAACATCAGTTTTAACAGTTATAGGATACATTTAGGCATAAGGCAGTAGTAACTGGCAATTCAATTTTTATAAATCAACAGTCATTGAAAACTCCAATCAAATCATGAAATTACAGCTCATTTATCTGAACCTGCAAGAAAAAAAGATTAGCGTCACAAAGGTAGTGCATCATGACAATTTCATAGGTTTCATAGGTTTTTTACAGAGCTGATAGACTTCCATCCTTATAGCTCAGTTCTCAATAGTTTACTTGCATTCCCTGGTAGTGTTTACCTAACTTGTGTTTAAATGTATTTGTTGTTCTACTTGCCACTACTTCAAATGGCAGTTTGTTCCATTTTTGAACTACCCACTGATTAAAACAACTTGCTGTGCATGCTGATCGAGTATACATAGCCTCCAATTGTAGTGGATGGGACCTAGTTTTTTAGATGTTATTACTAGCTTCTAGTCCTATGCTTTCCCAAAGGTCGTTGTCCATCCAAGCTTTATGAACCAAACACATGTTCCCCCTGACTCTCCTATTCTCCAAGGAGAACATGTTCAGTTCTATCAATCAAGTTGTATAATCTTTGTCTTCCATGTTGGCTATTGATTGATAACCCATTTCTGTATTCTCTCCAAAGAAAGTAATATCCCCTGTTTTGTAAGGTGACCAGACCTGTGCCCCATATTCCAATACCGGTCTTACCAATGTAGAGTACATTGGAATAATGACTTCCTTGTCCCTTGATTTAATATGACTCAATATGCAGTTCAACATTTTGTTTCCCTTTTTAGATAAGTTCCTATAATGAGGGGAGAGGAACATATCATTAGAAATTGTGATGCCTAAATCTTTTTGCTCCTGTGATATTATTAATGAATGGTTGCCCAATGAATATTGAGCAGTTTGATTCCTATCTCCCAAGTGCATAACCTCACACTTATCCAAATGTAATGGTAGTTTTGAACCTGCTGTCCAGTTTACTAGAATGTCTAGGGCCCCTTTGTAGAGATATGATATCCATGTCACTGCCCACTTCTGCTCCCAACCTGCAGTCATCTGCAAATTTGTGTAGCCAAACATTTGGTGTGCTAATTTTCAAAGAGGAGATGTAAAGGTTAAATAAGCATGGACCCAGTACTGACCCCTGAGGCACACCACTAGCAACCTGGGACCACTCAGAAAATGTCCCTCTGATACATACTCTTTGCTTCCTATCTTCCAGCCATTAACTGACCCAAGAGATTATATTGGGGTGGACTCCTATTTTATGCATATCTGCTATCAGTTCAGCATGGGGCAATTTGTTAAATGCTTTGGAGAAATCCAAGAACACAATGTCCACTGGATTTTCCCCATCCAGGGCCTTAATCACTCTGTCATAGAATGCCAGCTTGTATATCTGGCAAGATCTCCCCTTTGTGGATCCATGCTGTGTTTTGTCATTTAAGTGTTTTTGTTCCAGGTATAATACAATATGCTCTTTTATTATGCTTTCTAGTATCTTGGAAGGAATTGAAGTTAGGCTTATGGGCCTATAATTTACTGGGTTTGATTTATCACCTTTTTATGTTGGCTCGCACATGCGCAGCATGCAGTAATAGCAGATTTGGAAGCGCAGTCACTGTTGGGTGAATGCAGAGCACGCATCAGTAGGTGCACCCCTCATTCCCCAATCAGGCAGCATGTAGGCACCACATATAGGGTTATGGGCCTATAATTTGCTGGGTTTGATTTATCACCTTTTTATGTTGGCTCGCGCATGTACAGCATGTGATAGTAGCAGATTTGAAGGCGCAGTCTCTGTTGGACGAATGCAGGGCATGCATCAGTAAGTGCGCCCCTCATTCCCCAATCAGGCAGCAAGCAGGCGCCACATCAGCAACTTGGAATGTGGCCACCAGATCAAACAAAAGGTCCGCTGCAATGAGAGTGGAGCTCTCATGCAGTGTGACCACAACATGCTATGACGCATGCAACACTGCTGCTGCCTTCTGTCAGAATGCAATGCGAAGGGGGAGCCCACTCCCTGTTGGCATAATAACCCCCCTCCAATTTACAATGTATGCTAAGGAGGTGCCCAATCCCCCAAGGCATCATGTGTGACCCCCAACAGTTTTTCTGTGCCGATGGGGGCCCCAATCCCCATTGGCTTCAGTGCCTAAGTGATGTTGCCAAAGGGGGAGCCCACTCCCTGTAGGCATTATTTAACATGCCCCTGCTTTTGTTGTGTGCTGACAGGGCTGCCTAATCTCCATCAGCATAATGTCACCCCCCCTCTTTTGTTGTGTCAACGGGGTGCCCAATCCCCATTGGCATAATGTAACTCCCTTTGTTGTGTGCTGATGTAAAGCTTCCAATCCCCATTGGCTACAGCTTCATCCCCAAAAGAGTTTGTTGGCACACTGGGGGCCCACCACAGTGTGCCACATGCCCTTAAAATAAAATGGTCCCGCAATGTTTTTTTTTACCCTGTCAAAAGAAAATGGTCCTTCGCAGTCTCCTGCCCCTCCAACAACCCACCCCACCCACTATGCCCCTGCCTCCCCACACACCCTCACCCTTTACTTACCTCTGGAGTCCAGTGTGATGATTTTCAGTTGACTGGGAACATGTCTGCACTCTTCAAAGCTGTCTGCGGACTCAGGAAATGCCCGTAAGCTGTATAATGGAATAAATAAGTTTTTTTCAACTTTGATGCATATATCAGGCATGTTTTGGAATTTTGGCACCAAATTTTCAACATGAGGTTTGTGTGACCCCTCCTCATGAATTCTGGCACTGTCATGGCGTTAATCAGCCCCGAAAGGTAATTTCACGGTCACTGTGCAGGATCACCTTTTGGGACTGATTAATGAAATTACAGTGCCAGTGTTCATGAGGTGGGCTCTCAATTTAAGCCCATGTTGCAAATTTGGTGGAAATTCCCAAAATGACTGTTTTACATGTGTGCTGCGCGGTTTCCACTGCACTCAGTAACTTCATGAATTTGTAATATTTTCACTCCAGATTTTCAAAATTGGCATTTTTCCACACCTCCTTATGAACAGTACAGCTGTCATTTTACATGTTCTGGCCAAAATGTGATTACGCACATCCAACACAGAATAGCACAGTCGCTGCACGAAATCAGTTTTCGGGACAGTTTCAGGAAATGATGGTGACACTGCTCATGAGCAGAAGTCCTAAAATGCCTATGTTGAAAATTTGGTGACAAATTTCCATAAAATGACTGTTACAAGCATGCATTGCACAGTTTCCACACACCCTTGTAACTTTACAAATTTGCACTATTTTCATGCCAGATTTTCAACACTGGCATTTTTTTACACCTCCTAATGAACAGTACAGCTGTCATTTTTCACATCCTGCTCTAAATGTGTTTTCACACCTGTAGCACACAATGGTGTGGTCACTGTGCGAAATCAATGTTTCGGACACATTAACAGAATCACACTGCCACTGTTCATGAGGGGAGGTCCCCAAATGCCTACGATAAAGATGTGGTTAAAAAAATGCCAAAAAAGATTTGGTTACTGACATGTGTAGCACAGTTTCTATGCATACTCATACCTTCACTGATTTCTCAAATTTTCACTCCAGATTTTCAACGTTGCCATTTTTTTACATCTCCTCATGAACAATACAGTTGTCATTTTCCACATTCTGCCCAAAATGTGTTTTCGTCCCTGTGTCGATAAATGGCATAGCCGCTGTGCAAAACCACCTTTCAGCTAACAAACTGATAGTACTGGTTTTCTTGAAGTGGGCTCACAAAAAGCCCATGTTGAAAATTTGGAGTGAAAATATCAACACACACTTATGGTGTTAGGGTTTCCAACTGTAGCACCCCACCCTGTAGAGACTGACAGGCATCAGGGGTGTGACTTGGGATCATTGACTGTAATGTTCACACCATTCCACCCCCACCCTGCAGCCAGTGACAGGCATTGTGGTGTGACTTGCACTGTTCGGCCACAAAGTTCACCTCATTCTCCTATACTGCACCCACCTCAGTGTATTTCCTTATGGAATGGGGTAAGTATAATGCCCAATGACCCCAGAGCACACCAAGACACTTGTCAGTGTCTACAGGGTAGGGTGAGGTGAAATGGCATGAGCATTATAGCTGATGACCCAAAGGCACACCCCAATGCCTGTTGGTCTCTACAGGGTGGGAGTGGGGTTGGCATCATTATAATACTTCACTGCCATTCCTCTTATGTGTCTCTAACTCCAGCACTACTGATGCCAATGCCAGCGAGACAACATTCGGCATTGACAAATGCTTGTTTAAATAATGGAATGACAGTTGCTACCCTCCAGTCTTGTACAACCTTCCCTGTATCCAGTGATAGATGAAAAATATGTGTTAATGGTGGCACTATGGACTCTGCCAACACCTTTAATACCCTAGGATGTAGTCCATCTGGGCCAGGTTACTTGTTTGGGTTTAGATTTTTTAATTTAATTTCTATATCCCTGATATTGATGGTGATATTCTGATGTGTGTTCTTAACTGTATTTTCCCCTATAAAGCTGTTGGATTGTTTGTTAAACACTGACGAGAAGTATGAATTTGCCAGGTTTGCCATTTGAACTATATCTGATGTGAGCATCCCCTGTGTGTTCCTTAGGTGACTGGTACTTTGTGAGGAACCTTTTTTACTAGTTATGTATGAGTAAAATACTTTGTAATTCCCTTTTACCCTTGTTGCTAATGTTTTTTCATATGTGGCTTTTGCTTTCTAATGTTTCTTTTTACTGTTCTAGCTGCAGCTTTATACAAGACCCATGTACGTTCTTGTTTGTTTACATTCCATTTTTTAAATAATCTATTTCTTTTATTAATCATTTTCTTTATTCTTGGAGTCCATCAATGTACTTTAGTTTTCTTGTCTGTATATTTGTTTCTTGTAGGGACATTTAGATCTATTTCATTTTGAATTTTATTACAGAACATTTCCCACATTTTGTCTAATGTGTCTCCTTCAAATTTTGTTTCCCAATCCCAACTATTTAGGTTGTTCCTAAGTTGATTAAATTTTGCTTTTTTTAAATTTGGAACAATAGTTGTACCTAACTGCTGGTAGTATGATTCCATAATTTTGAATTCTATCTTTAGGTGATCACTAGTGTTCAAGGGTTCAGTAGTTTTTAACCCTGTAATTGGGTCCCCCGTGTTAGTTAGAACTAGGTCAAGTAGATTTGTGCCTCTGGTGGGACTATCCACCATCTGGATGAGTCCTAGTTGACTAATTATTTCCATAAAATTGTTTTCTACTTTTGTACCTCTTACTAAGGTTTGCTAGTTGATCTTGGGTAGATTGAAGCCCCCAGAATCAGTAACCTATCTGCAGGATTTAAGGACTTTATGTTATCCAATAGAGCTGCATTACCCTGCTTGATCAATGAACGAGGTCTGTAAATGAGGCTTATTACAATTTTGGATTGCTTTTTTGAGGTTATTTTAATCCATAGCTGATCTGGTTCATTTGGGCTTATTTGTATTTCTTCTGCTTTAATGTTTTTGGCAACAAAAAGTGCCACCCCCCACCTTTCCTGTATTTCCTAGATTTATTTCACAGGTTATATCCTTCAATGTTCTGGTTCCAGGTGTCTTGGGCGTACCACTATGTTTCTGTTATGGTGCATATGTGTATGCCAAAAGTGTAAAATATGTATTTTAGTTCTTCAAACTTGTTTACCAAACACCTTGCATTTAGTAATATACAATTCCAATCCCCTGTAAGTATGTGCCCTGATGTTTCAGAGTTTAGGAGATATCTGGTTTGATCTGGCCCCTAGCCCCCCCAGATTTTAGTATAAATTCCCTCTTGTTGCATCATTAAAACTTTTTGCTACGTACCTTGATCCTAGTTTGTTTAGATGTAAGCCATCCAGTTTAAAAAGACATGGATCCCCAAATGCTTCATAATTGGCTATGTACTTGATCCCCTCTTTTGTGCAAAGTTCCTGTATCCAATTATTTGTGGTTCTAATGTTTTGATTTTTGTGTACCTGGTGTCTATGAATTGGAGGAATGCCAGACACAATTGTATTTTCCCCCCTTGATTTTGATGTCTGCCAGCACTGTTTTAAAGTCAGTATATATATCTTGCAACCTCCTAGTCTGGACATCATTTGTGCCCACATGAAATAAAACAGTAGGGTTTGTTGTACTTTCCATGAGTCCTCCCAGGAGGTGTTTGATATCCCTGATTTTAACCCTTGGTAATATGTTCACTGTGGTTGAGTTGTTTCTGCCTTTTTTTTCTTAGTACTTTTTACCTTATTGGCTCCCGATCTGCCCATTACGTCTTGGCATCCCCAGTCATCCAGCCACCATCTGGTCAACTTCAGTCCCTATGGAGCCTCCACTTCCAAATACCCCCATGGCTTACCCTCCATGGTAGGGAGGCAGAGAGTCCCCCTTACTCCTACTGACACAAGATCCAGCATCGCAGCGGTGCTCCTGAGGTCGAGCATCCCGTGGACGGCCATCAAGCTGCCACGATCGGCCATCATTTTTCCTCCTCTACTAGTGTCTTGCATGAGTGGGGCATGTAATTACACCAAGGGGGGGGAGTGCACACATGTCTGCATGCACTCCCTCCCAGCGCCATGCCCCAACTCACTCCCCTTTAGCACAGCATCAGTGCAATATCCCCCCAGCCTCTGCTAGGGGTGCAAATGCACCAACCACTGAAACCCCCCTCCCCTAGAAAGGGAGAGCAGCCTTCAGGTGCTTAATCCCTCTCCGCTCCTGCCAAGCCCTGGTGACCTTAGTCCATTCTCAAACCCGGCTCACCGGCGTGGAGCGAGGTGTGGCATCCAGCACCTCAACCCTCAGTGCCACTGGCCTGGCTTGTTTCTGCCTTTACATAGTGCAGTATCTATCCCTCTGATTAGGGAATCTCCAGTTACTAACAAATCCCTATTCTCTGTTTGTGTTGAGGTCTTTTAATTACGCTGGTTTTCTGCAGCATTTGGTTTTACATTTGGTAGGTTTGGTGAGACTGTACTGACTCCTGGTAACAATTTCTCAACAAGTGTGGAGGGGCTGGCTAATTTCACATGTGAGATTTCACCAGTTAATGTTGGATCCTTAAGTATATTTAATCTTTTTTAGAGGGTGACTGGGGCACTATTATATATTTGACTTCCTATTTTTTTTGACAGAGGTCTTTCTAACTGTGGTCCATTCTTCAATATTTGTATTTGCCCCAGATCCAACCTGTCCATTTGAAACCTGATTACTATTTTCCACATTGCTTGAAGGATCAGATGGAGTCTCTGTTTGTGACAACATGCTATCTGTGAAAGTTTCCAATGTTTCTGTAGCTGTCTTTGTCTCACACCTGTGTTTCAATCTGGCTATCTCCCCTGGGAGTGTTTCAACCAGAAGACATTTGTCACAGACAAACTGTTCCCCTGGTGCCCCCTGCAAAATATGTAGCACCGGATACACTCTTTTAAATGGCCCTCCATTTCCCCTGTGTAATATATACTTCAGATAAGTCATTTTATTCACACCCCTTATCTGTAGGATGCCACATATTTACTTCAGATTTAAACAACATGAATAGATGTCTTGGTCCAGTGCCCCAGCTGCTCCAGCAGACATAGCAGGCACGCACTGAGATGCACATGTCTCTGCGTGCATCTCAGAGTGCAGATCTATGCATTCACTGCCACTCACACTCACTAGTGCTCACTGAAGTGAGCAATTTTAAGCCCCAAGGGACTGGAAGTAAACCTGTTGGGTCTTCCGGTATAGCGTGAGGCCAAATATTCAAAAATACAATTTACAGTGCCAAAAAAGTTCATTTGCAGTTTGCACCCTCTGCATAATACCTCCCCACTGGTGTCAGCTTTTCCTGGCAACTCTATACGTGTAAACAAACACAACAGCACCTGCGAGTACCAGGAAGCAGAGAACTAGTTTAGACCTGCACCTCCCCACAATACCTTAGACAGGTGGAAATGCCCAAATGCTTTGTGGCCCACCACACCACACCACCTCTCCCACCAGAGAGATGAAACATTGCCTTTATTTAAAATGAGTAACTCACAATAAAATGTTTCATGAGTTGCTGTGCTTATCAACACAGACCCAACATGCAAACAGACAATGGAGTTTGGTTACATAAGTACGCAGATGACAGTAAGCTACAGTGTATCATAAATAATGACACTGCTATAGAATCCCTACAGAAAAATGTTAACAAATTCTATACCTGGGCCACCAAAAAAAATGGTTTTCAATATAGCCAAGTGTAAGGTAATGCACCTTGGAAGTAACAATAGACAGGCTAGTTATTACATTAATAACTCTAAACTACAAGTGACCATGACAGAGAGAGAGATCTTGGTGTTACTACAACAAACAACCTAAAATTTGATACACATATTAATAAAACCTCTCAAAAATGTCATGGAATCCTTAGGTGCATTTTCAAATATATTAAAAGTCGAGAGCCTGAGATCATAATGCCTCTGTATACCAGCCCGGTTAGGACAAATTTAGAGTGCTGTGCCCCATGTTGTTCCCCCACATCTATAATAGATAAAAAAAAACACAACACAAGATGACCAAATATATTAAAAATCAGGGACATTTAGGATATGAGGAAAGATTGAGAAATCTAGGTCTATTCTCCCTAGAACACATAACTATAAGTGGTGAACTCTGCTGTACCTACAAAGCTTTTAGGGATGAATTACTTTTTGGATCAAACTGTTTAATGAGACAAACACCAATTGACTGCACAAGCTCACATAAACTAAGGTTACATGCTGAAACATGTAAAACCCTATGTAGAAAAAGTTTTGTAACACAAAGAATACCACAGTTATGGAACTTGCTGCCTGTGGAAATCATAACGAGTGACAACACAGAACAATTCAAATGCAAACTCGATCAACACATGGGTGATAAGAAATTCCTTTACAGTTGTTAGTTAAATGATGGTGAGTTCATCATGGGCTTGCCCTATAACGCGTACAACCTATGAACCTATGAACCCTTGGTCTCTAGCTACTGAGCCGCTTGCTGAAGTGAGTGAATTTAAGCCCTGAGGGACAAGAAGTAAAGCTGGGCCTTCCATATAGTGTGAGGCCAGATATTTAAAAATACAATTTACAGTGTCCACAAAGTTCATATGCAGTTTGCACCCTCTGTATAATACCTCTTCGCTGGTGTCAACTTTTCTCTGGCAATTGTTTATTATTAGATTTACATACATATAGAAACACTAATGGGATATTTAAAGTTCCCCAACTACTCAAGAGATTGCCTCTAAAGAACAAAGTTTGAAACAACAGTATAAGGAAACACTACTCATTCTCCATAGCTTCTCCCCCTTCATGCTATTCTAGCTCCTGTTCAATTATTTGCACTCTCCTGGCTGCATCCTTCAGGTTGTTAAACATGTGCACTTGTACATTCCACACTATATGAAGTTTTGCTGGAAGAAGCAGTTGGTGTTGAATTTAGTGCAGTTTCAGTATGCTCCTCCATTTATCAAAAGCCTTCCTCCAGAGATGCATGCTATAAGCCAGATTGGGAAGCCAAAAAAGTGGTGGGGGCTGAAACAATCACAGGATTTAAGAATGCATGGGATAGACATATAGTAAGGGAATCCTGGAGGTCAGGGTTAAAGGGCAACAGATTTTTAGAAAAACTTAAAGTGATCTTACGAGCTCAAATGGGCAGACCGGGTGGGCCATAGCCTCTTATCTGCTGACAGTATCTATGTATCTATGTAAATATAGAGATGACATCTTCTCTGTATCTTAGGGGTTGCAATCTGCAGGCAATAGAAAAGGCTCTGTCTTTATCACCTCTTCTGGTCAGGATCACCATGAATGTGCAAGGATAGGTAGGGTCTACTGGGGCACATTGGGGAGTTAGTCAGTAGTCTTTTTCTATAGACAGTGGTAGGTCAGACTCCAAAAGTCCCAGAACCTGGAGCAGGAATGTTTTTGCAAACCCCCTTGAAATTCACAATGGTGATAGTCCTCAAAGCAGTTATTTCACAAAAGAGAAATAAGGCCCTGGGAACAGATGGTCTATTTGCTGAAATATTTGTGGCTCATTCACATTGGTGGGAAAACATATTATTTCCATTATTTAATTCAATAAATCATTTTTTGAAGCTCCCGAATAATTGGGATAAGTGCCTGATTATACCTCTTTGTAAAAAAGGTAATGTAAATGATCCAAATAATTATCGCCTATTTACAATCTTATGTACTGGTTTAAAAATGTATACCTGAGTTATTTTAAGATATGGAGAGTCCGTGGCCATGTGACAGAAGTTGATTTCCAGTGCTCAGATGGGCTTTCAGAAGGAGTACAGTACACTAGATAATATGTTAACCCTCAATTATCAAATAGAAAAGTATACGTTAATTAAAAAATTATATTTTACACCCCATGTCAAGACTTAAGTTTTGCTTTTGACATTGGTAATAGGGGCATTTTGTGGAATATATTAAAAAACAGAGGGGTATATAGCAACCTCCTTACACTACTGAAATTAGTACACAATAACAATACCAGTGTGGTAAGGATCACCAAAAATGGTATAATGACAAATCTAATCCCTATAACTAAGGGAGCTAAACAAGGTTGCCTCTTGGCACCAGTAGTGTTTATTTTTTTACATTGACACTCTAGTTGAGGCACTGGGGCTAGTGGACACTTTCCCCCTAGAATTTATGATATACAGATTAGTTTGCTAATGTATGCAGATGACATCTTATTGTGTTCACTTGCACTATTAAGCCTTAAAATGGACATTAATATTACCCAGTTACAATTTCAGAAGTTGTATCTTTCACTAAATATAGGAAAATCTAAGATATTCATCTTTGGAAATAAGAAGAAACTTTGATAAGATTTTTGCTGATATATCTTTAGAAGTTGTGTTCTGCTGTAAATACCTAGGTTTCCATTTTGATTATTTTAATACTTGGATTAACCCTGCATCTGCTATTAAAACGCAAGGTATTTTAGCTTCAAAAGCCATTATAAGATTTGGACACAATTTTCTGGGTAACTCCTTTGAAGTGTTAAAACAGCCATTAGACACAAAAGTTATTAACCGTATTATGTATGGAGCAGAACTATGTGCTGTCACTAAAATTGTTACAAATTAAAAAAACAGTACAAAGTATGTTTTACAAACAAGTATTGCACTTTCAGAGAGAATTTCCATCAGATCTGTTAAGAAGTAAATTGAAGCTGAAATATATCACAATATTAGCCCAAAAAAGAGCTGTTATCCTGTCAGGAAAAATCATTTTGCTAAAGGATGATAGAACAATATATAAGTGCTGGTTGGATAGTTATAATAACAGATGGTCCATCACATGGCTCTATAAACTGAATAGTATGCTCAAAAGACTGAAACTGATAGCCAAATTGCCAAATGGCCAAATTTCCCTCATTCACTAAAAATACCACCAACAGTTTAATCTGGTTCAAAGTCAGTTGGATTCATCTGTTTCCCTCTCCCCCGGGTCGTGCCTGAAAATAGGCGGGATTTGTCTAGTGCACTTACCCGGTCAACAAAAGCTAAAATAAAAAAAAAATAAAATAAATAAAAATAAATATCTGGGATTGTTATGCAGTTGCTAAAAGTTGAAGTTTTGTTTTCATAGCCATCCAAAGGATATTGGATTGCTTTTCTGAAGAAGAATTTGCAAGATTAGCTGATATTTAAATGGTTAAAAGATATCACAAATTGAAAGTTCCAGGGAAAAGTGAGAAATATATATTGTTCTATGATAAATAAGGCCATAGAAATGCATACTTTAAGATTAGATGTGGGTCCTTTCTTGATTTAAATGGTTAACTACAGGGCTTTCAAACACTTGTAGTTTGAAGTTTTGTAAATGCAGTCCTAATATATACTATATACCAAATGTTTTGTACTTAACTTGCAATTGTATCCGGACCCGGTGGCACTGAGGGTTGAGGTACTGGATGCCACACCTCGCACCACACCAGCAAGGTGGGTTCAGGAATGAACTTGGACTGCCAGGGGTCAGCAGAGGAGAGTAAGGAATGAGCATCTGCAGGACTGCTCTCTCTTCCCCGGGAGAGATCCAGGGTAATGCACTGCTCTTGTGTGGTCCCTGATGGTAGTCAGGGGCAGTGCAAGGAACTTGAGGTGCAAACAGATGTGGGCGCAGAGCTGCAGCAGACATCAGCACATAAGTGCTCCTGATGTCATTACACGTCTGAGCTCTGGGGGCAACCAGTAAGATTAAACCTCCCTTGGTCTAGGGAGGCAATGAGGGATCTAGTGGATTGCACCCACATCCCCTGGCTCAGGCCATCTCACTGATGGCTGGCCAAGCCCCTCACTGGACGAACCCTCTAATGTCAGAAAGGCCACCAGGTAGAAGAGGTGGGACCTACCATGGGGGGTGATCCGGGGGGCTGGAAAGTCCGGTTGGGGGTGCTGGAGGGAAAGAGGCTTCAAGTAGGGGAGTAGAGGTGTTAGGCTGAAAGATCATCTCCGAGAGATGCCCTGACCATGGGAGCATAAAGAAAGTTCACAAAAAAACAAAAACAACTTTGCAATTGTATCTTAACAGAGAAAATTAGGGTTAAATGTCTTCCTCCCATATGGGCAACTATTACTTCTGCAACTGATATAGAGTCAAAGTGGTGTTTGATGGAATGTATTTTTGTGACACAGAGAGTAATATTTGTGCTGCTGCAGATTTTGCTTTTAATGTTTTAAAAATTGTATAGTATTTATGGTTTATTTATAATACTGTTATATCCTACATTATGGACTTATCTTTTAATATGCTGTATTGTATGCCAGAAACCATTGTTTTATGTATACTAAATAATATACTGAACTAAACTAAAGAAATATGGTACAAAATTTGCAATGTTCTGATGCTGAAAAAAGATGATGAATGGGAGTGTGTCCCCATGGACCTGCTTTGGGTGCTGTTGTTGCCCTCAAAGCTACAAACTCAAATGTGTCGATTCAGAATTACTTAGCAACCCTAGAATCAATATTTGACCATGTAGAAAAACCTGGAACCCTCCTTAAAATGTTATCATTGACCAAGTGGCAAGAAGGAGAACAGCTATATGACTTTCTGTTAAGGTTGAATAAAATTGTGCAAGGAGCCTACAGGAAACGACACTTGTTGCCCAACATAATGGACCATGCTCATGCTACTCAAGTATTAAATGGAACAATGTATTCTGATTAACTCTTGTTAAATAATCACTTGTAAGAGCAAATGGACAAGCCACAACTCTGTGAAAAGCTTATTTGAGAGGTGCAAGAACAAGAAGCGAGGATGCTGCTAGTGTTGAGAGCCATGACCCTCAAACATGTATTTTTTGGTGGCCTCTGTGACCACACTTACAGGGCCAATTAATGAAAAACTGCCAGAATGTATTGTCAAGCTAACACAACTGATGATGGAGCTAATACAGACTGCAGGAGTACCTGCTGATGCTGGCGTGGTCCATTCCACAGGACCCATGTTGCCAATTGACACAAGACCTTGGATAGAGTTTCATCAAACAAACTTTTTCTGGATGTCAAAGTGAAGGGAAGACTTCTTCTGCTACAGATGAGGTGAGAAATGACTTTTGCAGATGGGATGTCACAATTCTGAAGATTTGAAAAGTGTGAATTAACTGCTAATCAAAAGACAACAGGATCAGGGAATCTCCAATAAGGCTTGGTAAGGGAATGCACCAGAGTCCTGGATGCAAGATATTTGTATGTGAGGACAGTTGTACCTCAAAAATGTCAGACTGCAAGGAGGGTGATTGTGAGAAAATTCTTGGACCCTCATCCAAAATGAATGTCAAAACTGAAGGGAAGTCAAACCTAGCATTGTTGGATAGTGGCTCTCAAGTAACTACTGTATTCAAAGACCACTATGATAAGTACCATTGGAACCTCTCAAAGAACTAGATGTGTGGGGTCTGAGCAATGAATCATATTCATACCTACTTTAGAAGTTACCTGAGTTTGAATCAAATTTCCTGAGAATGAGACTGGGTTTGATGGAACCATTGAAACCTGTACACTTGTATGCCTCCAAGCCAAACTGCACAACAGCATACCAGTCATCACTGGAACCAATGCAAACTTGTTAAGGCAGTTAAAGCAATTATGTGACAAAAGAATCAAAATCCTAGATAAAGTGTGAATGTGCATGGTCCACAGAGCAAATGTCAGACCACTGTGATGCAAAGTAACCAAGAGGATGGCCCTGTTGTTATCATGTGGTGTCACGACAGTGCAGAATTGATTCTATTACCAAACTCCAAGTGTTCCATTTGAGGTATGGTCTGACCAAAACAGAATGCTGAGAAGTAGTTGTTAGTGACTGATACCCCAGCAGAATATGGCTTGACTGAGGCATTGCTTGTAAATCCCAGTGTTTTGCCAGTGAACACAAATGCTGCAGTCCAGAGAATAACTATAGAAGTGCAAAATGTTACTGAACCCAACATTGCCATATATAAAGGAAGGGGCTTTGCACAAGTATACAGTGCTGATATTGTGGATTAACCCACGATGACCTCAACAGCCAACGAAACTGGGACTGACCTGAACTTGTTTTGATTTTAAAGAATCTCCAGTGCCTACGGAATTGGAAGAAAGGATGAGACAAACATTGGCTCAGAGAACCAGAGTATTTTTCATGATTGAATGGGATGTTTGATGTACGAAGGGACATCACAAAATCCATTTGCATGACGAGAGTCCTTTTGGATTATGATACAGATATCTGCCACTTGCTGACATTGATGATGTCAGAAGGCATTTGCAAAAAATGTTAGCAGTTCGTATTTTCAGGGAGTTACCCAGCCCATATACCTTGCAAATTCTGGTCATATGGAAAAGGAAAGGTACAGTGAGAATGAATGTGAACTATCACACCGTGAACAAACAGTCCTTGATCAGCACATAATGCCTAGAATCCAAGATGCTCCTGAATGTTTAAATGGAAGTCAGTAGTTTTCTGTATTGGACCTAAGAAGTGGGTACTACCAGATACCCATGGCAAAGGCAGACTGGGAGAAAACAGCCTTCATTTGTCCAGTGGGCTTTCACAAATTATTGAGGATGCCCCAAGGAATATCAGGAGCACCAGCCATTTTCCAGTGACTTAAGGAACAATTCATGGGTGATATTAATCTACTTGAGTGTCTTGTCTGCCTGGATAAAGTCATCAGCTTTGAAAAATGCTGGAAGAGCATGACATCTATCTATTCAAAGTGCTGGATAGCATAGAAGATTTTGGATTGAAAAGAACTGTGAATAAGTGTAATTTTTTTAGAAGATCATTAAAGTATGTGGGACACATTGTTTTTCAAGAAAGAGTTTGGACTGACCGTGACAAGGTACGAGCTTTAACTACTTGGCCAAAACCAACCCAATTAAAAGAATTGCAATTATCTTTGGGGTTATGAACATACGAACATATGAAATTTGCCAGCAGATAAAGGCCTAGAGGTCTATCAAGTCTGCTCGAATGTGCAGCTAGCACCCCTTATTCTACAGCTGCTCCTCCCTTCCACCCTTCTCCTTCATTAACCCTCACCCTTGTCCTGTCCCAACCCCTTCTGAAGCAGTCTACTGTTCTGCTGGATACCACTTCTGCAGGTAATGCATTCCACCCAGCCACCACCCTCTCTGTAAAAAAGTGTCACCTCATCTCCCTCCTGAACCTTCCTCCCTCCAGTCTCATATCATGGCCCTTGGTGTCCCTCCCCTCCCTTACTTTGAACAGCCTCTCTGTACCTGTCTTGTTTATTCCTTTCATGTACTTAAAGGTTTCAATCATGTCCCCCCCCGTCCCTCCTCTCCTCCAGTGAGTACATGTTCAACTCCCTCAGCCTCCTCTCATATGATAAGTCCCCCAGCCCCTTGATCATCTTTGTCACCCTGCATTACACCCCATCCAGTAACTTAATGTCTCTCTTTGGATACGGGCATCAGTACTGCATGCAGTACTCCAGGTGTGGTCTAACGAATGACCTATATAGTGGCAGAATCACCTCCTCCCTCCTCGATGATATACCACTTGAAATGCAACCCAGCATTTTGTTGGCCTTTGCAGCTTCCTTCTTACATTGTGCCGAGTTGTTCATTGACCCTGTAATGAGCACTCCCAGATTCTTCTCCTCCTCTGTCTGAGCTAGCTGCACTCCCACAGCTGGTAACTCCTTCTTGGGTTCTTCATCCCAAAATGCAGCACCTTGCACTTTTTGGCATTAAACCCCAGTTGCCAGGTGTCTGACCAGGTTTCAAGCTTTGCCAGATCATCCTGCAACCCCTGCCATCCCCCTAGGTCATCCACCACTGCTCCTACCTTGGTATCATCAGTAAACAGACTGATCTTGCTCTTGATGTCCCTTGATATGTCTGCAATGAATATCCCAAACAACACTGGTCCCAACATCGAGCCCTGTGGAACACCACTCGTCACTACCCTTGGGTGTGAGAGCTCCACACCCACCACCACCCTCTGTTGCCTTCCCTGAAGCCAGTTTCCTACCCATCTCACCAGCTTTGCACCCGCCCCTGTGCCTACTAACTTATTTCCCAGTCTTCCATGTGGCACCGAGTCGAATGCCTTACTGAAGTCCAGATACAGGACATCCACTGCATGGCCCCTGTCCAGTTGGCTAGTTACTCAGTCATAGAACTCACCAGGCTGGTTTGGCAGGATCTTCCCCATATTAAGCAATGCTGTCTGCTGTCCTGTAGTCCTTTGGCCTCTAGGAGGGCTACCAGCCTCTCCTTCAGGTGGGTTCTGAGGATACTATGGGAGATCCTTAAAGACCATACCAGAATTCTCTGACCACAGTTAAGCTTGACACATAGGTGCCCAAAAGCAAACAAAAAAATGCAAAACACCTGGAAATAAGCCTGCTCCTTAAGGTACTTCCAAATGAGTGAACCATTTGGAGCTAGACAGGATGCAAACTGTGAAAAAGCTTTTGCAGACATTATTAAACAATTGATAAGTGAACCTGTCTTAGTATACACAGACTCAAACAAGATGTGCACTCTGCATATGAGTGCAGGTTTTCAGGGACTTGAAGCAGAGTTGTATCAGTCATATCTTAAGGGCCTGAGACCTACTGCTTTTGCATGTAGAAATCTGCCACCATCTAAACACAACTAACCAGTTTATAAGTTAGAATGTTTGGCACTGAAATGGGCAATTGTATTAGGTCCACAATGGGAGACATCAGCTTTAACCTTTCTGGGCATTAAACTGACCAAAGATCGTTCCACATTAAAAGCGTTGAACCATGACCCAATAATAAAACAAATTGAAGAAGATCTGGCCAGGTGGTGTCACCTCCTGCTGTCCTTGTGGGGCAGAGCTATCTTAATTAAAATGTCTATATTACCAAAACTGCACTACCCACTAGGGGCCTTAAATATCTTTCTTTCTTTCTTAAGGCTGGTTCAACATGCTGCACAATCTGTTCCTCCTTTTTATAGCTTAACAAGCCTCCACATAGGTCATATATAAAATTGAGGAGACTATATGTTTTAGGAGACCTACAGCTTCCTGATTTCTTTATCTATTATCTGGCCTTACATGCCGCTAAATACTGTAAATGGGGTGCATCGGAGGGATCAACCACTCCAACCCCAATTTGGCTACCAATAGAATTTTTTCTAGGATACAGATTCTCCTTGCCCTCACTGTTGTATTTGCCCTTTGCAGCATTACCATGAGAACTGTTGGCCTCACCAATTGGTTGGAGTTTTAATGCACAATTATGTAGACAATTAAAATCAGTTTGTTACAAAGATTTGGGTCAACCCATTTTTAACAGTTTTAATTTTTGTATTGCCTGCAAAACACTCCCAACATCCTATTGGTCTGTGTTATCTGATTTTAAACTTAAGGACTTAGATATGGTTGACAACATTATTTCATTTTCTGTAGTTAGAGAAAAGTTTGCTGTGCCCTCCTCAACTTACTTTAAGTTTATGCAGCTTTCTCAATGCACTAAAAAACTATTAGGACCTCCCCCCAGCCTAATTCTGCAGATTCCCTGTTTCATCCTTTGATAGATGGAGCAGCAAAGAGGAAGGCTATAGCCCTTATATACAAAGAACTTGCTAAGCTATCCTGCAATCTGGTATCACCTACAGCATTTTACTGGCAGAGTACCCTTGAGAGGGGCTTGTCCCATTTTGATTGGTCCTTCTTGTGGAATAATGTTTATAAATATCTTAAACAGGATTGTTTATGGTTAAAACAATATAATATCCTACATAATCTATACCTCACCCCCTATAAACTGTATACAATGAAAAAACTCCCTTCACCAGATTGTGAACGTAGCCCTGGGGAAAGAGGCACGCTATATCACAAACTTTGGACTTGTTCCATTTCCAAGCAGTTATGGTCTACTATAAAGATCAAAGTCAATGGTCAAATGTGTGGCAGCTTAGATTCAATGCTAAGAAGTGCAAGGTAATGCACCTGTGAAACAAAAATCCAGGGGAAGAGTACTCAATGGGGGGTGAGATACTAACAACAACAGAAATGGAAAGGGACCTGGGGGTAGTCATGTCAGATGACCTAAAGGTGGGCAAGCAATGTGAGACGGCAGCAAGAAGGGCTGGGGGGATACTGGGATGCATAGGGAGAGGCATCACCAGTAGAAAACATGAAGTTATTATCCCTCTGTAGAGACAGCTGGTGAGATCCCATCTGGAGTACTGCGTGCAGTTCTGGAGACCCAATCTCTGCAAAGACATAGACAGGATGGAAGCTGTCCAGAGGAGGGTAACTAAAATGGTGCAGGGTCTGCACCAGAAGGCATATGAAGAGAGACTAAAGGAGCTTAATATGTATAGCCTCGAGGAAAGGAGGGCAAGGGGGGACATGATAGAAATGTTCAAGTACCTCAAGAGAATCAGCAAAGTCCAAGAGGGTAGCATCTTTCAAAAAAAGAGGTGTGCAAGAACAAGGGGGCACAATTTGAAGATGGGGAGGTGGCTCAGAGGTAATTTAAGGAAGTATTTTTTCACAGAGAGGGTTGTGGATGCATGGAACGGCCTTCTGGAGGAGGTTGTGGAGTCAAAAACAATGGTGGAATTCAAGCATGCATGGGACAGTCATAAGGCCATTCTAGGGAGTAGAGGTAGGAAGAAGTAGGCTGCTGGTTAACTAGGATCTGCAGTTTATCCATTAGGTAGCGAAATGGGCAGACTGGGTGGGCCAAGCGGTCCTTATCTGCTGTCAGATTCTATGTTTCTGTGTTTCTATATACATCTCCCCACTGTTCAACAGTGTGAATTATTTCACACCGGAAATTTGTATTTTGGGAGACTATTCATCAATCCCTATCTCTAAACATAAACATTATATTGCCTTTCTCTCCTCAGTGACTAAGCTAATTATTGTGGCCACTGGTTGGAGGACTAGACCCCAAACTATGCTCAATGGTTACAGAAATGTTTAAATCCTCTCACTGTGGAAAAGTCCATTGCAAAATTTAATGGCACTTTACCCAGATTTTCGTCTTGCTGGTCTAAATTAGAAACCTTTCTCAACAAGTAATTTACTGTTATGATCTATCTACTCTAATGTGATCATTTTAGGCCTCCTCTCCCCCTTACAGTATCCACTTCTCTGTTGGCTGCACAATTGTATAGGTTATCTAACTGATATAGGCCTGTGGATTCCCAGTTGAATGCACAGCGGGGGGGGTGAGGGGGTAGAAGGGTGGGTGGGTCTGTTTTTTTGGTTTATATATTATATTGTATTTCTTTTGTTCTTTTCTTTTTCCCTTCCTTGGAATGTATGACCCTGTGTTCTTTTTAATGCATGTTCCATTGCAAACTCTTGTTAACAATAAGTTAAATAAAGCATAGTGAATTGCAATTAAAAAAAGGAAATGGGCAATTGTGGGCCAATTTCATGAATACCTGTATGGCTCCCACATCACAGTAAGAATAGATAACAATCTTTAACTTACATCAAAACCACTTCAAAGCTTGACACTGCTGGTCATCATTGGCCTTCAGCACCATCTACATACGATTACTGTGTATTGCTCTGGACTGAAATACACTGATGCTGTATCAAGACACCCCCATGGTGACACCCAAAATGAGGACTGGGCCAAAATCCCTGATGTGACTGTGCAAGCCTTGATTGAAAAGTATGACAGTAACAAGAAACCATCAACTGCAAATCCAAATGCCTTTGTTGACAGGTTGGGCATTATTGCTCAGTGTTTGTCTGCAGCCTGTTGTAGTTTCACAGCTCTTAACAAAACTTCTTTGCCACACTTGAATGAGAAAGAACTACAGAGACAACATTCTCAAGACCCATACATTAGAGACTTTATACCTGTACTCCAGAAAGAGGAACCAGCTGAACGAATAACTGTCATGAATTAAAATACTCGGTTATTGCTCAGGACATCTCAAAATCTGAAAATAAGTAATGGACTTGTATACAGAGAATTCCAAGGTATTGATGGGCACCAGAAATGGGAATTTTTGTTGCCAGCTGAATTCTGTAAAAATGTACTAAGATCATTGCAAGATGAAATGGGATATTTGGGTCTAGACCACACCCTAGATACAATTCAAGATAGATTTTACTGACCCAGGATGAGAGTAGAAGTTGAAAAGTACTGTTAACAATGTATTTATTGTATTCAATGAAAGATATTAACCAACAATGCAGCACCACTTGTCACTGTAACAACCAGTGCTCCAATGGAACTTGTACTGATTTCCTTAATCTTGAACCCAGCAGCAAAAATGCAGTCAATGTGTTAGTTGTGACAGGTAATTTCTAACAATATGCACAGACATTTCTGACCAAAGACCAAACGGCATCAACAGTAGCTAATATCCTGATGAAGAAGTTACTTTTTCATTATGGTGTGCCTTAAAGAATCTATTTGGATCAAGGCAGAGATTTTGAAAGTAAACTAGTAAAAAATGCTGTGTCTCTGTGAGGCATTCACAAGTCAAGAACAAGTCCATACCACCAACAACGTTAATCACATCCACAGTGGTTTAACAAGACGTTGTTAAATATGCTTGGTACTCATGATCTTATGACTCAGGAAGAGAAAAATGAAACTGTTACTCTAAGTAGCTTAAAATTTTAGTATTTTCTTGTTATAATGTGCCACCATTAAACTACATTAGTAACTGACTTTTTGTGTAATAATTCCCACTTTATTAAGGTGCAGAGTCTACCTATGTAATTAAGTAAAAAATAGATTAGTTCATTAAGTATATACATATAGTTTACATTTGGTCCCACCACCAGCCTCAGGCTTTATTGGTGTTACTGCACCTTGATAAAGTAGGAATTACTCCTCAAAATGTTGGATACTGAAGTAGTCTAATGGTGGCTCATTATAATAAGAAATAAAATGCTAAAATTGGAAAGTACTTAGATGTAGCAATCTCTGTTCACTCTTTCTCAGTCATAGTGTTTGCTGTAAGAGACTCTTTTGACTATTATCTGCCCTTACTAGGGCAATAGCATCCAGGGAACAATTTCCTCTCCTTTTGTACTCAAGATTCTAAATAAAAGTCAAAATGGAGTCAACAAGTATGCACTCTCTTGAACACTTACAACTGTATGAAAAGTGACACACCTGACTATTTACCCTACTATCTCATTTTCAGAAGAGAAGCTATACTGCCTGTGGACATTTGGTTTGGAGTTTCTGCTGATGAAGCATCCTCTGAAACATATTTGAAGTATGGGCAGAGGCTCATGGATCAGTGGGACTGTGCATACAAACCTAGCCTCAGGAACCTCTGGAAAGACAAACTAAGTCAACAAAGCCAACTATGATAAGAAAGTGAGAACCCAAAGACTGTTGCCAGGAGACAGGGTCTTGGTGTGGATTCTTGGTTTGCGTGGAAAACACAAAACTGTTAATCATTGGAGAGATGTCCCTTATGTTGTACTTGAACTGTTGAGTGACATACCAGTGTACAGAAGACAACCTGAAGAAGAGTCAGGAGGATCCAAGATGATCCACAGAAACCATCTGTTGCAAACTGAACAAATAAAAACAAATGAAAATCAGGAGGTGCACGAACCACCCCAAAGATGCCCAACCAGATCTGTAACTCAAACTAAAGCAAACACACCTCATCCTAGCAGTATGCTCAGCCACAAGTTTCCACGAGCACATAGCAACACAGCAGCCTGTAATACCACAAGTAATGTTGGAGGAATTGTCTGATGATTAAATTAAACCTGCTCACTACTATTCCACAGAGGACATTGCTTGCCTTCTGATGAAAGACACTGCTATGTTAAAACCCAGTAATCATAATGATCTAATGAACTCTGAAGTTCAGGTAATTGTGCATGAGAATGCATGATCAGAAAGTGAAGAGGAAATTCTGCCTGTAGATGGGGATGAGCTCAATGCACATGAGAAAGTGGTACAAGCAATCCCAACTGAGGACCTTACCTTGCTAGACAAGGAGTATGGGAAAATGTGTCCAAGGGCTGAGAAAGGCATGACATTGACACTGATGTCTTCTAAAAGACCAGTTAAACTTAAACTAAGGCATTTGTATGCTGACCGTGATGCTTTGACTAATTTTCCCACCCATGTGATGTATAAAGGTGTTTACTGTACTTTACTCCAAGGTCTTTACCTCTAATCAAATTCAGCAATATTAATTGGTGAAATGTTACATTTCGTGTGGAATGTGGATACTTCAACTATGCTTAGATAGCATGCATTTATCTAGGTAAATGTTGTATCTGAAATGTGAATGCTTTATTTTAAGTAAAGTGTTTAGAAAGGTACCCAGTCTATGCATAGATTGTGAATACAGTGGAGCCAGCCACAGTGCAATGCAGTAACTTGCAGTGACATGTCACAAATGACTGCACAACAAAAGGGCTTAATTGCCATGGAATTACACTGTTCCCTGCAGTATACTGGAGCATTTTGTTATATACTACAGCATTACTGTGTTGCATCCTGGCTAGTGCCACTGTATATGAGGTGCTATTTTGAAATTGGGTTTATAGATAGATGGTATGTACAGTATGTGTATATGTGGACTTATATGGATTTGCTGAGCATCACCTAAGCCTTGCATTGATGGGGATGTCAATCTTTCAGCAAAGGGAGAGTGTTACCCCCTCAACAAGGTGGGGCTTACCTTGTGAGTCACCAGAGGCTTGGATTGAGGGGGTCCACCTGAGATGCTTGCCTCCTTCTGCTGGAATTGGTTATAGAGGCCAGATGAAGAGGAGTTATTGCTGCGTTTTTGTCCTCTTGTTATGTGCTGCCAATAAATGGGGTGCCTCTGCACCTGAAGATGAACCAAATTAATCACTGATGCTATCTTTACAAACTGAACTGTAATCTTGGCTGGTTTAAGTGTTTGAAAAAAGTTACGTAAGCAGCAAATAGGAAAGAGACGTGTGTGTAACGAGCAGCAGGCACTGTGAATGTAAAGAAATGGATGCTGCCATCTTGTTGACCCTTGACCCATGATCAACCAACCAAAATGCAAAAGGTCCTGGTAGAGACTCAGCTACTTTGGAGGCACAGCAGCAGAGGGCTTGGTGCCCATTTCCAGCAACTAAGGGAGCCAAATCATAAATGTCAAGCCTGTCAACCAATTGGAGATTAAGGTAGGAAGGTGCTGAGCTGAACAATTTCCCCAGCCTAGGAGGAGACAGAAGTTGAGGAGGAGAGCTGAGGACCTAACCAGGCATCCAATCTACAGATCCTGTTGGTAGCTGTAGCCAATTGCTGAGGTTCAATTGAAACTTAGAGAAAGTACTGTGAATTCTGCAAATCTGTGACATGAAACATCAGCTCTGGTGTGTGCACATCACTTGCATGCAAGCTGTCCCACTGGCCACCTGGCTTACTTGCAGGAGTAGTATACACTCACTGAGTGTGAGCGTGAATCTTTCTTTTTAATAGACAACCAGTATTGCCTCCTGAGCACTCTGCACTTTGCATCATTTAATGTTTTATATCTATGCACTGATTAACTGGAGACAGTATAGCGCAGTAGTCTAAGGCTTTGAGCTGCAAATTTGGTGACATCCAGCAGACCTAACCTGGATTTGAATCCCACAGCTTCCACTTGCATACTGTGTGACCCTGAGCAAGTCACTTAACCTCCTTGTGCTCCCAGGTCACTCCTGTAAAAAAGCTTTCAGCTTAGTGTGCTATACCTGGTTAAACAACTAAATAAATAAAAAAAAAATAAAAACTGTTTTTGCACAAATTAAGTGTTTTCTCAACCAGCAGGGGGTAAGCAGGTATTTTATATTTATGAACAGTTACTTGCATAGTTGGTCTTGTGCCATAGGAACTGGAAATTTATTTCCATTGTCTCTTTGTATTTATGACCCAACCTGATAAAACCATCTACACACTGATGAAATCAGAGGTTGGAGTAAGCAATTTTACCTTGTTTGGTGTGCCAATGGAGGAGCCTGGCTCCTGGTACTTGTACTCACAATTGAGTGAGCACTCATGGGGTGAGGATGTAGCTCATTGATCTTGGCCCTTCCCAACATGCCATACTGCCATGTGTTGCAGATGAGGAGAGCTGAGATGCAGTGACAGGTGCCAGCCTGGGCTTACTGTACATCCACCATTCATCTGCTGCTGCATCATTACCCATGCAGAACTGTCTTAGGCTGCATTCACTTCAAAACAGGACATGTGAGTACTTGCCTGCCAGCCAGAAGATGCTTCTGTAGAATTGTTTACTAGCTCCATGGCTACAGTTTCAGCATTTTCTTACACTGCATGCATCACTATCCAGTATCAGGTGACTTCTACATAATCAGGCCTGAGAGGTTAATAGGGCAACATGCCACCTTAGTGTAAACATTCTACTAGGAACTAGGCAGTGAGGCGAGCAGCACGAGTAAAAAAAATCCACATTGGGACTGAGAATATGGCAGGTAAATGATATAAGAAACAGAGAATGTATTAAACGCTGGCTAATATACAGATGCTATATGAGAAAGAGGGTACAATTACTTGATATAAACGGAAGTGTGTTTGACATTTTGTTTTTAGAAGAAGTGACTACATGCTAGCATGATAAGAAGGCCAGGGACCTGTGGCAACACGAACTGGTGGAATTAGCAGCAGTATGAAAAGGCTAAAGCAAGCCAACAGTTACATAAAAAGACAAGGTTTCAAGATATTTTTAGAATCAATTGCTGATTAGAATAGTCTGGAAAAAATTAAAATGACCAAGAGATTTTTTGTCAAGATTTTCGCTTTAACAAAGTGTGAAGTAGAGGGAATGTGTAGTCTTTCTAGTTAAAAACAAGCATTTGTCAATTCTGAATGTTGTCGTGCTGGCATTGGCTTTGGTACTGCAGTGCGGAAACACATTTTGGGCAGGATGTGAAAAATGACAGCTGTACTGTTCATAAGAAGGTGTAAAAAAATGGCAGTGTTGAAAATGTGGCATGTAAATATTGCAAATTTGCGAAGTTACAAAGGTGCGTGGGAAATGCGCAACACACGCTTGTAATGCAGTCATTTTATGGACTTTCGGCACCAAATTTTCAACATAGGCATTTTAGCACCTCTGCTCATGTACAATGTCACTGTCATTTCCTCAAACTGTCTCAAAAAGTGATTTCGCACAGCAACTGTGCTATTCTGCGCTGGACATGCGAAAACACATTTTGGGCAGGATATGTAAAATGACAGCTGCACTGTTCATCAGAAGGTGTGGAAAAATGCCAATGGTGAAAAAAGCAGAATGAAAATATTACAAATGCACAACGTTATGAGCATGCGTGCAAACTGCGCAATGCACACTCGTAACACAGTCATTTTATGGAGTATCGCCACCAAATTTTCAACATAGGCATTTTAGGACATCTGCTCACGAACAGTGTCACTGTCATTTTTGTAGTCTGCCCCAAAGACTGATTTCCCACAGCGATTGAGCTATTGTGCACAGGAAGTGCGGAAACACATGTTGGCCAGGATGTAAAAAATGACAGTTGTACTGTTCACAAGGAGGTGTAGAAGAATGACAATGTTGAAAATCTGGTGTGAAAATATTGTGAATTTGCAAAGTTGCGAGCGTGCGTAGCAACTGTGCAAGACATGCTCGTTAATCAGTCATTTTTTTTCATTTTTTCCACCAAATTTGCAACATAGTCTTTGTAAGAGCCCAACTCATGAACACTGCCACTGTCCATGCGTTAATCAGTCCTGAAAGGTGATTCCATTTAGTGACTGCGAAATCACCTTTCAGGACCGATTAACATCATAACAGTGCCAGAATTCATGAGGAGGTGTCCCAAACACCCCGGCCTGGATATTCAAAAGGGTTGCGCCATGTGCAACAGGGTTGTGCATGCGCAAGTCCAAAATGTGCCATTCTGCGATATTCAGCAGGAGGCAGTTACGCCACTGGCATCAGGTTGCGCAAAGAGCAATGCAAATGAATGCATGCTCAACAGGAGAGGAGGATCCATGCCAACCTGCAGCCCGATATTCAGTCGGTTGTGCAGAGTTGTGCATGCGCAACCCCAACCTGCGCCTGCACAACCTTGAGCCCAAAAAGGCTTAAGTTGAGGGCCACCCACAGGTGAGCTGCTGCATTGCAGGGCCAACACAGCAGCTGCCACCCTGGCTGGCCCCAACTCTTTCCTGTGCCCCCACCAGCCCGATCGGGCATAGTGTAATACGACTCCCCGCCCACACATCTCCCACAGCCCGATCGCGGGCAGTACAGGTACATGTAACACCCCCATATCCGAAGCCCGATCGCGGGCATAACATATAGAACCCCCAGTGCCCGATCGCGGGCAGAATGCAACCCCAACCCAAATATCTCCCTGGTGATCCAGTGGACGTAAAAGCCCGATCGCGGGCAGAATCATCCAAACCCCACTCCCCAAACATCTCCCTGGTGTCTAGTGTCCCCCCATCAAAGCCCCTCCACCCGCTCCCCGCGGCGGTGGGCGACAGCATCCCACCGCCTGCCGCCCGCCGCCGCCGACTGACTGTCGGTGAGGGCTGCAGCCACGGGTTGTAGTCCATAATGTCGACCAGATTGTGAATGATGTTCATTCACAAATTGGACTGTCATACTGTATGGGCTGCAACATTGGCTGTAGCTCTGCACTACTGGCGGCAGCCCTACCGGACAGTCAGTCGGTGGGAGTGGGCGGCAGGCGTGGGATGCTGTCGCCGCCGGCTGCAGGGGGGGAGCAGGTGGAGGGGCTTCATGGGTGGGGGACACTAGACACCAGGGAGATGTTTGGGAGGGTTTGGGATGATTCTGCCCGTGATCGGGCTTTACGTCCACTGGACCACCAGGGAGATATTTGGGTTGGGGTTTGCATTCTGCCCACGATCGGGCACTGGGGGTTCATGCACGTTATGCCCGCGATCGGGCTTCGGGGTACGTGTGTGGGGGGTGTTACATGTACCTGTAATGCCCGCAATCGGGCTGCATTGTGCGTCGGTCCCCGATGGCTGCTGCCTGGCAGGGTGGCCAGGCGCAAGTCCTTGGGGATCGGCGCACCTACATGCAAATGGCATGCAAATGGGGCCATCAATAGATGCAAATGGCCCCCCCTGCGCCTTGCATAAATTATTGCCCCATTTGCATGTCACCTTTTGAATATCGGAAATTTGCGCATGGCGCAATGGTACTTTGCGCCACCGCAAGTTTAATGCTCATCTCTGGCAACTTGCAGTGGCGCAAGTTCCACTGGCCTGCGCAAGTGTTGGTGGTTGGGAGGCTGGAGCGCGCAGTAGCGCAACTCCTTTGAATATCACCCCGGCCACACCCCTGCGCAACTATTTTGAGCAGCGCAAGGGCTTGCGCCTCAGAATGGCACAGTTTGAATATCCAGGCCCCCATGTTTAAAATTTGGTGCAAAAATTCAAAAAATTGCCTGAGATATGCTAAGTAAAACCCCTATTTATTCCATTATACAGCTTACCGGCATTTCCTCAGTTTGTGGTCGGCTTTGAAGAGTGAAGACGTGTTCCCGGTCCACCAAAGATCTTTGCGCTGAGCTCCAGAGGTAAGTATGGGTGAGGGGGGTGGCTGTGGGGAGGCAGGGTGTGCAGTGGGTGGGTGCGGGTGGTGGGAAGGAGTAGGGAGATTACGAGGGATCGTTTTCTGTTTATAGGTGTTAAAAAAAGCATTGCGGATGTTTTTCTGTTTTTACAGGGTTTTTTTTTGGTGGGGTTACAGTAGCTGACGGGGGATTGGGCACCTTCGTTGGCACATAGGGAGTGGGGGACACTTGCTGAGGGTATTGGGCACTCCCTCAGCACAGATGAAGAGGGGGACATCTTGCCAATGGGGAGTGGGCTCCCCATTGGCAAACAAAGAAAGTGGGGCGCATGAGCTGGGGGATTGGGCACCCTCTCGGCAAGCAAAAAGGAGGGGGGACACATTATGCCAATGGGGAGTAGGCTTCCCCATCGGCACATACATGAGGGGCAGGGTAAGCCGACCAGGGAATTGGGCACCCCAGAAGTCAGCAGTTTAGCGGCCACTGTGCCACCATGTTTGTAGATGGTGAAGCACGTAGGAATGTCCACTGCGTGTGACAAGATTTGCTCGCATTGCAGTGGACCTTTCCTTAGATGTGGTTTCCCAGGTAGTGTGGAGCCGGCATGCAGGCTGATTGAGGAATGAGGGACACACCTACTGGTGCATGCCCTGCATTCGACCAACAGCAATTGAGCCTCCAAATCTCCACTACCACAAGATGTTGGCTGCATGAGCATGCCAACATAATGAGATAGCAAGCCAAGAGTTGCACACAAGTAAAATATATTGCTTAAATGTGGGGTTGCTTCAAGTTGGATTGGAGAAGAGCATTACACATCTGATAACAACATGATGAATAGATTTTCTTGTAAACGTTTTTTTTGCCATGAAAGAATTTAAATGAAGAAAAGTGTAGTTATTAAGTTCAAATGAGGCTGCAAGTTAAAAACAGCATGAAAGTAAAGCAAAGTAAAATATATTGTTTGTGTGATTTGCCAGAAACAGGATTTGAAAGGCAAGAAACACTTTTTCTTTAAGAATATGAAATAGTCAGCCCAATTTAGGGAGAAATAATAATGAATATCTGATGTTTATAATTTAGAAATTAAATGCATATTTTAAACTCATTAGCAGTGGAACACAGGAATAGGTGTGCAGCAATCAAAAATTAGTTTAATGGTAGTGTTCCATAAACATATCATGTATATTAATTTGAAATGTAGCAGTGATGCAAATATGAAATTATGCAGAATAATTTATTGTTATTCTATTATGATTTCAGAAAAGCCCATTGAAAATGCATTATACATGGAAACGTAAGGGCATAGAAAGCAAAAATAAAGAAAATAAAAAGATTATGAAGAGATTTTTGACTCCTCCCACCTCTTTGATGTTTCTTCTGCTGTAGAATTTTCCCCGTTGGAATACAAATTTTGTGTTGGATTTTCCATGCTGGATAACAATTTTGCTTTGATCAAAAGTGCTAGCCTAAAAAGTCTGTTGGGTGATGTAAAAGCAATCACGTATATCTCAAAGTGTAGCAATGCATGATCCAGGACACTGCATTATCAGCCCTGCAATACTGTAAAGTTTACCTGGGTACCCAGTAGTTACAACAGAATGCAGTTTAACTAAAAAGTAGAAGTATTGGAACTGTGGTGATCTGCTGCTGCTAGGCAAGTGTGAAAAAAATTCCACCAGCGGAATTTCGGCTAAAATCGGACTTTCACTTCCGGGAAAGTTCAGAAATCTTTTTATCAACTTTCACAGAAATTTCACCAAAAAACTGTGGAATAAATGTAAGAACTCTATGGGTTAATGTATTAAAATGTGGGGAAAATTCCACAGAACTGATCACTGTCAGTGTTCAGCTCTGCAGCTTTTTCACCCACAGTTCAATTCATTAACCCTCACCCCCACCAATCACTGGCCCCTGGTTTTCTTGTGCCCCCCCTCGCTGATCGCAGGCCCAATATAAAAATAAAATTGGTGTCCCTCTAGTCCCCCCAACCACCCGCCAATTGCCCTTCCATATAAAAAATAATAATATCCTCATTCCCTGGTGTCTTGTAGCCCCCCACCTGCCGATCGACAGCACCATATAAAATAAAAATTGTTGGTGTCCAGTCCCCCCACCCTCCTGCTGATCACCCATCCATATAAAAAATAAAATACCCCCATTCCTGGTGTCTTGTGGCCCCTCCCACCCACCCACCAATCGCCCCTCCACATAAAAAATAAAATACATCCATTCCTAATTCCTGGTGTCTACTGGACCCTCACCCTAGTAGGTAGTCAATCACCAGCCTGCTCCCCCCAATACCAACCCTGAGTGGGAGACCAGCACAGCCCTCCTCTCTCCTCCATGGCTGGCCACTGAGCTGAATGAATGTAAGAACTCTGTGGGTTAATGTATTAGACTGTGGGAAAAAAATTCCACAGAACTGATTACTGTCAGTGTTAAGCTCTGCAGCTTTTTCACCCGCAGATTAATTCATTAATCCCCCCCCCACCAATCACTAGCCCCTGGCCCCTGGTTTTCTTTTGCCCTACCCCCACTGATTGCAGGCCCAATATAAAAAAAGTATTGGTGTCCCTCCATTCCTGCACCCACCCACCAATCACCCCTCTATATAACAAATAATAATATCCTCATTCCCTGGTGTCTAGTAGCCTCCCCACCCACCGATCAGCAGCACCATATAAAATAAAAATTGTTGGTGTCCAGTCCCCCCACCAAGCTGCTGATTGCCCATCCATATAAAAAATAAAATGTATCCATTCCTCATTCCCTGGTGTCTACTGGACCCCTCACCCTAGCAGGTAGTCCATCACCTCCCTGCTCCCCCTCAATCCCAACCCTGAGTGGGAGACCAGCACAGCCCTCCTCTGTCCCCCATGGCTGGTTACCCAATGAGCAGAATGAATGAGCACACATGCTCATTAATTACAGCTTCCGGTCATCATACAGCACAGCTTTCAGGGGGTAGAGAACGGGAGCAGGCTGTTCTGATCACCATGGGGGTGGCAGGATGGGGGGATGGAGTTGTGGGCCCCTCTGGGGTCCACAACACTGTTCCTCCATCCTGCCTACCCCACAGGCAACTGGAACAGCCACCTCCCCTTCTCTACCCCCTGAAAACTGTGCTCACTGCTGTAAGATGACTGGGAGCTGCAATGAATGAGTGCATGTGCTCATTCATTCAGCTTAGTGGATGGCCATCCACAGAGGAGAGAGGAGGGCTGTGATGGTTGCCTGCTCAGGGTTGGGATGGGAGAAAGTGGGGTGGTGATGGACTACCTGCCAGGGTGGGGGATCCACTAGACACCAGGGAATGAGGAAAGGATATATTTTATTTTTCATACAAAGTATTGTGTGAACTGAAACTATTGTATGATTGCAGTATATGCTGTGAGTTTTAAATATACCTTCTTTTAATATATATCTTGTGTGTCAATATAACTTGCCTGTAATTGTGCTATTACACTTTTCTTGAGCCCTACCAAGTGCAGCAAGCTAGGTAGAGGGGTTTGTAGTTCTGTGGGGAATGCTCCAGAACTACAACTCACTAAACACCAGCCTTTATTGTAGTCTTTAAAACACCTGCAGCAGACAAAAACCTCAGTTAAGCCTTATTGTTTGGCAATTGTAACTTAGGGGAGTTAGAGATTTATGTATTAATTAAATCTCTCCACAGAGCTCTGTTGACCTCTGAAACCACTTCCTGGGTCATTGTGGGCTATATATTGCTAGTCCTGCGGTGAGCCAAAACTAGATTACCAGAGTACTGTGTGACCTAAAGCTATTGTATGATTGCAGTGTATGCTGCGAGTTTTAAATATACCTTCTTTTAATATATATCTTGTGTGTCAATATAACTTGCCTGTAATTGTGTTATTACGCATTTCTTGAGCCCTAGCAAGTACAGCAAGATAGGTAGAAGGGTTTGTAGTTCTGTGGGGGATGCTCCAGAACTACAACTTGCTAAACACCAGACTTTATTGTAGTCTTTAAAACACCTGCAGCAGTCAAAAACCTCAGTTAAGCCTTATTGTTTGGCAAGTCTAACTTAGGGGAGTTAGAGATTTATATATTAATTAAATCTCTCCACAAAGCTCTGTTGACCTCTGAAACCTCTTCCTTGATCATTGTGGGCTATATATTGCTAGTCCTGCGGCAAGCAGGGCGAGCCTGCATCGTTACTCATGAAGGCCTTGTGCAAGGCCACAGCACATCTGCGCATGTTAGGCGTGTTCAGCATTCAGGCATTTTATTAGAGGACACCAAACAATACCAAGTACTGCAGGGATTTAAAGGCAAGTGCAGTATTAAAGAAAGCACAAAGTACAAGAGTTTCATAATGTCTATTACTTTGACTACTTTGGATAGGCAACAAGGCACACAGTGCACAATGTGTAATATGTATAACTTTAATACGGATTTGACATTTAATTATCCATATACATGTACCAAGTGCCTAAAAAACATATAGTTGGAAGAGGAAATCAAACAATTTGATAATAGACTAAGAGCATTGGAAGTGAGTCAGTTAGAAACTAGGAGAAGACTACAGTTGTCTACTGTGTCAGTTAATTGTCAGATGGTTCAGAAGAAACCTATGGGACAAGCAGCTGTTTGTGATGTGCCAAACAGAAAGAGATCAAGAGAAGAAGGAGATAATATAGAAAATGAAGATGAGTGGTTTACATTTCAAGCCAATAAAAATCCTAAAAAGGGAAGGAAAGTTGTTGGCTTTCAAATATCAATATGTAATAGCTTTGACCCTCTATTAGTGAATTCTGAGGAGGAAGTCACAGGAACTAACTCTATAATGGATGATAACATTGTAAAATCATCTCTATCCAAGGTTCCTCAAGTAACTACTCACTCTAATAAAAATCTAACTGCCCATTGTTCGACAGAAACTTATGGTAATAATCAATCAGATCTACTCAATTTTTCGGGGCCAATATTTTGTAATAACTATCCTGACCAAACATCAAACATGGTAAGAGATACAGATAGAGCCCAAACCTGTCCTAAACAAATTTACATCTTGGGTCATTCCATTATCTCTCATCTGGATAGGCAAATAAGTGACATAAATAAAGCTGCACATACTCTATCTTGCTTTTGTGGTGCAAAAATCCAGGCCATCACAAAAATGACCAAACAAATAATAAACAATAGTGGAGAAAACCCCCTGGTGATTGTTCATGTTGGCACAAATAATATCAGGAACCAGAGTGCACAACAAATCAAGGATGCCTATGTAGGATTAACAAATATACTAGCAGACAGTGGAGCTAATATTGTTTTATCAGAAATACTACCAGTGCCAAGGGAGGATCATTACACAGAGGCTAAGATAAAACAAGTAAATGATTGGTTAAGGGGCCGGTGCTTAAAACAAAATATTAAATGTCTTACTCATTGGGAACAATTTAATAATAAATAGGAATTCTACTCTAGGGATGGCCTACATCTAAACAAACAGGGTGCTAGAATACTGGGTAACAGCATTAATGCACAGATAGCTTCCTCTTTAAACTAATAGAGGGGGTGTGATTACATGGAACTATAGTACATATATGAACACCATTGTACTCGATGGAATTACAATAATGGAACCTACCAAACTCATGAATAAACAGCAACAAAATTATCTAACTCTAGGGTCTAGACTTAAAATATTATTATTAAATGCTAGAAGTTTAATTAATAAATTAAACGAACTTCAGATCATATTGTATACCCAAAACATAGATGTATGTGGAGTAACAGAAACCTGGTTCACAGATGAACAATGGGGTCATGAAATACAACGTTGTACACTCTTCAAAAAGAATCGAACCTCCATGAGAGGAGGTGGAGTGGCTATTTATATTAAAAATTGTATTGATTGTGTAGCAGTAAATATTGATATCCCAGCACCAGTTGGTATAGAGATTATATGGGTCAAATTAAAATATAATTCCAACCCCACGACATTAGGCCTTTGCTATCATCCACCATATCTTGAAACTAATAAAAATGCTTCCTTTCTGGACTACCTGCAAAACATTAATCAACTGGACAATATAGTCTTAATGGGTGATTAAATTATCCTGGAATAAAATGCGATACATTAGAGGGGTCTAACTATCAGGAAACAAAATTTATTGAAACTATAACATACTTAGGCCTAGATCAGTCAGTGCAGGAACCTACAAGGCAGAACAATATCCTGGACTTAATCCTCACAAATTTTAATGAACAGGTAGAAACAGCAATTATTTTAGAACCATTAGGAGACAGTGATCATTGTATGTTATTATGGTCTCTTAATTATTATAACATGGATACTAAGGGAATAACTGGAATGAGGAATTTTGAAAGAGCCAATTATGAGGCAATTAAAGCCTATTTATTACATTGGAACTAGCAAACAGAATTAAATAAACTTACAGTAGAAGAGATATGGGCAAAGATTAAAGAAAAACTTGACTTTTGTTTCCTAAACTGGGTTTCTGAAAGGACAAAATATCAAAATAATAGGAGAATTCCAGTTTGGTATTCTAAAGAGATTAAAAAACTTGTTAGGGCAAAAAAGAAGGCATTTAATAAATATAAAAAAAACAGGACCAAGCTCAACTGGAACAAGTTTAAAAAAAAAAGGTAAAAAAAACAAGTTGGCTATTAGGACTGCAAAGAAAGAAATGGAATATAATCTGGCAACAGTCCAAAAAGATATTAAAACATGTTTCTTCAATTATATTGGTTCTTTAAAAACTACTACCAGTAAGGTTGGACCTTTACAAATACATGAGCAACTTGTTTCTGATGAACAGTTAATGGCAAATGAATTTAATCAGTATTTTGCCAGTATCTTTAGAAATAAGGAACCTTTTGGCAATATAGTTTATGATTCTACAGATCCTGATATTTTATTCAGTGTTGCAGAAACCTTCTCAGTGATAAATTCCTTCAAATAATCACTGTTAGCTGGACCTGATAATATCCCTTTTACCTTTCTGAAAGCAGTTTCATAAAGCTAGTTGGTGCTATTACCCTGCTGTTTAATGAATCAATTCAATCAATCAATCAATCAATCAATCAATCAAGTCTTTATTTAACCAGGCGTTCATCATTGAGCAGAAGCTCATTTGCAAGATGGACCTGGGTGGAGCATGAGCAATTGTATATACAGGTCAACACAGGTATTTACAAGGCAATACAGATAATACTCTTTACAGAGAGGAAGAAAAAGAAGTTCATATGTACATAGAATTATACAGATGTTGTACAGATTACACGGTATTTACATACATAGAAGTGTCTATAGGAAGATAAAGCAGGTTATCTAAGGTTGCAGGAGGAAGTAACGGAAGAAAAAAATAAAAATAAAAATATACACCAGGTAGAGGTGAAGGTAGGGGGGAAGAGAGGGAGGGAAGTAGGGGGAGAAAGGCTAGGAGGGCACGGTGCACAGAAAGGAGTTGGTAAAGCTGGATGTAGAGAAGGTGGATGGAGAAAAGGAGTATGTGTGAGCCCTGGGATTGAATGCTATAAAGTACGGGGCATGGTAGGATGTCACAACCCAGGGTAGTGAGCTCCTATCCGAGGTTGGGAAAGGAAGAATAAGGGGATGGATGGGCCTAGTGTTGATAAGACAGGGGGATAAGAGAGAGAACAATTAGGCTGGTGAGGAGCAAGCTGGGGGGGTCAGTACTTAAAATTGGGTCTAGGCGTGGCTATATATCAGTGCAGACACCGGTACTGGATCTGAGTGGGTGAAGCAGTTACATACTTCTCTGATTGTATGGAAATAAAGCATCTTGAAAGCATTTATACCGATTAGAGTGCTTAATTTGAGGTTTTTTTGTAGATCGTTCCATAAGGTAGGTAGCATGAAGCTTATGGCTGCCCTGCCGAAGCGGGATTTTGCTTTGGGTACTTTAACTACAATTTGGGTACTACAATTACCACAGGGGTTGTTCTAAGAGAATGGAAGGAAGCTTTGGTAATCCCTATACATAAGGGTGGTGCTAAGCAGAATGTAAAGCACTACAGAACCATTAGTCTAACATCCTGTATAGGAAAAGTTATAGAGAAACTTCTATCTCATAAAATACATATGCATATATTGAAAAATGGACAATTAGATATATCACAACATGGATTTCTACCTGGTAGATCTTGCCAGAGTAACTTAATCAATTTTTTTGAACCCATTAGTGAAGTACTTGATTTAGGCCTCCCTGTAGATGTCATCTTCCTGGATTTTGAAAAAGGTTTTTGATTCGGTTTCTCACAAAACTTTAATAAAATGTTTGGTTAATTTGAAATTCCTTAAAAATATTATAATATGGATCTCATCGTTGTTAACAGATAGACATCAACAGGTCAGTATGCGGGGATATAAGTCCTCTTGGAGTGAGGTCACTAGTGGTGTGCCCCAGGGCTCTGTACTAGGCCCTATTTTGTTTAATATCCTCATTTCAAGTATGACAACTACAGATGGAGTATGGCTAAATAAATATGCAGATGATGCCAAATTGGGAGCCATTGTAAATGATATTACATCTGTACAAAAATTACGGCCAATCTGAATAATATATCTAAATGGGCTAATATAAATAACTTAACCTCTAATATTTCTAAATGCAAAGTAATGCATTTTGGAAAAAGTAACAAGATGATTGAGTATTTTATAAATAACATACTTTTAAGTGAGGTTACCTCTAAAAAACATTTGGCAGTCCATATCACAAATAATATAAAATTCTCTGAACATATGAACAAAACAGTTAAAAAAAGCCAACAATTACTAAACTGTATTTTAAAGAATATTAAAAGCAGGGAGCAAGAGGTATTAATACCAATATATAGCAGTATAGTCAGGTCTAATTTTGATTACTGCACATCTTTTTGTGCTCCAACATTAGTGAAGGACAGGAAATCTATAGAAAAAGTTCAGAGGAGATTTACACAAAATTTGAAGAATTTAAATACTTTTTCATATAAGGACAGATTAAAAAAATTGAATCTTTTCTCCCTAGAATATTGCTTAATAAGAGGAGAGCTATGTCTAACTTACAAAGCTACCAAAGATGAGGCATTATTTGAAACAATATGCTTGGATTGGCACCCTTCCGTAAGCAGCACTTGATCCCATAAATTAAAGTTGAAGTTAAATATAAATAAGACCACTAAAATAAATTGCTTCTTTACACAGAGAATAGTTCCAATATGGAATTCTCTACCGCAGGAGGTAGTTGAAAGTACTAACTTGCAGCAGTTTAAATGTAACCTGAATCTGTATATGGGGGATTCAAAATATTATTTCCACCCAAGTTAAGGGTGGTGAGGTCATAATGGGCAAGTCCCCTGATCTCGTATTCACCTAGGAACTTATAGCGGCAATCAGTGGGTGGGGGGCCATAAGACTCCAGAAAATGGGAATATTATTTTTTTTTATGGGGGGGGCGATCGGTGGGTGGGTGGAGGGACTGGACACCATTAATGTTTTTCAAATGGGGCCAAGATCAGTGTCAGGGGCACAAGAAACCAGCAGCGATTGGCGGGGGATGTATTAATATATAATACATTAAACTGCAGAAGGAATAAATTCCACATGTATTATTATTATGTAGTTCAGCCCAAAAATTCCATGGAAACAGTGAAAATCCACAGAAAATGGTTGTAAAATTCCAATCTCACCATGAACGCAAATGCAAAAACATTTGCAGACTTTCCGAAATTCCGCAAAATTTTCGTCAAGGCAGAATTCGCAACTTTTGCCCATCCAAAGCTGCTGCAGGTAGTGGGTAGTCTACAGTATAGTAAACCTTGCTGAGACCTTGTTTGTGGGTGCTGGGGATACTTAACATACTATTTCTACTGAAAGGCCTTTACACCAGAGATTGCATTGCTTGGGGTGACACACTACATATGCTGACTATGATTATCCTGTTGTTGTTGCCTGAAATCATTGCTAAAACAGTTTTGCCTAATTCCTATTTTCATTGCAAGACCTGTGTTGCAGACAAAGTCTTGTTGCTAGTTTCTGAGAATTTGGTGTGTGAACATACTATTAATGATCTTTGCTTTTTGATACAAAAATGTTTTGAAATTGGAAGTAAAGTGTAGGTTCTGGTACAGGTTGGTTTCAGGGTGGTGTCCAAGAGCTGTTGGGGAGGTGGGTTGCTGCTGCATTCCTGGGTCAGGATTCTATTTGTTAACAAGTCCTCTATTTCCTTCTCTAGATGGAGGCACTGAATTATCCCCTTTGTTCCCCATATTAACCAAACCCCTCCACGTGAGGAGTTTAATGAGTCCAGGCCCCTCGACCTTGTTCAGCTCCCAAGGGCACAAGGCAGGGTAGTAGCCAAGAAGTCACATCTGCAACATCAGCATGGCAATCTGTCTACATCATGGATAATTATCATAACTTTTAATGTTTTGTCACTGTTGCAAACTTTCATACTGTCAGAACTTTTTGCCATTCTCCTCTTCAGTATTGACATTATGAATGAGACTGATACAGTATATAAATATAACCTGAAATAATGACACTAGATGTAAATAGGGTATCCAGGAAGAACTTGTGTACTTGAAGGGAAATAATCAGATGTAATGAGCTCCCAGAGAAGACCACTGGAGCAAGTACTGTTGAAGGCACTGTACTGTTACAACAGGTACTGTTGCATGTACTGTTGAAGCCAAAGAAAAGGACAGATATTTCCTGAAATTTCCTTGACTTCACCAGAAAAACTCCCTTCCTGGCTGAAGTACCACAGTAAGCCACCAGAGAGAATCTTTTTAGATATATTACAACATATCTGGAAGTATAAAGTTATGGCTTTAAGAGACAACTTAAATTTGGAGAAAGGGGTAACAGAGGGATATTTTAAGAGAGAAAGATGGAACAAAATGAAATGGAGTGGGGCACACTGTTTAACACTAATAACTTTGTATGGAGACTTCATGCTGCTCTCACAACCAATGAAACCCCTGACAGAAAAGGTATATACCAAATGGCATTTTTGAAATCACAAATAGTTGTTTAAACTTTTGTACTGTACATCACATGACTAGAAATACTTAGAAAAGGGCACATAAAAATCTGGCTAATTCTGTTTTTCCCCTTGAATGTGGCAAAAGGGCACAGTCTGAACCTGTATAATTGTTCATGCAATTGAATGACCAGAGTCCTTACTGAAATATTGGTGTTTATTCTTGCAGATACTGTACATGGACAATGAATTAAGGTCTGCAGGAGCCGAGTTCATTGTTTATGTACCTGCAAGGACAGGAGTTGGTACTGAATACAGGCAACCTTTTCACCATTCTTTATTGTTTTCAAGCCTGAATTCCCTCAAGTCAGTGCAGGTAAATTAACTGTGAACTAAGTCCATACAGATCACAGGAATATGGAACTTAGTTTATTGTTCATATAGCTGCAAGGATCTAAATCAATATTTCCTGGGTATCATTATTCCTTACAAGTACACTAACAATGAATTAAACCATTGCAGATACATCAACAATGAAATGTTCTGCAGGACCTTATTTATTCTTTATGTATATTTACAAGGATATGATTCAGTTCTGAACACATTGTTCTAGTTTCTTCTGCTTTTACTATGTTCAAGCTTGCTCTTTGGCAAAGTGACCAGTCAGGAAGAGAACTGTGTCATCTGCATGCATGTGAATAAGAGTGGAAGATCAGGCACTTGGGAGATCATGCAAAAAGAAACAAGAATAGGACTGAGTACTGCGACCTATGGGACACCTGGGACAGTTGGGAAGGGGGAAGAGGGACTTACCTGCAAGGATTGATGGATTCCTGATAGCAAAGGCTGGTACCATCTCAACAAGAGAGCTAAAAAAAGTGCTGGTGTGGACACCCTGGACCTGTATTTTTTGAAGGTGGCCAGTCACATGCTAGCCGTGCCCATAACCCACTTATTCAATCTGTCACTGACCCAAAGATTCATTCCTTCAATCTGGAAAACAGCGCACATCATACCCCTGTTCAAGTCTGGAAATCCCTGTGATCTAAATAATTATAGACAGATCTCAATTCTCCCTATTCTGTCGAAATTATTGGAAAAAATCATAAGTGACCAACTGAAACATTACCTAGAAGCTAAGAACTTGTTAAACCCTGTCCAATCAGGTTTCAGAGCTAAACATAGCACCATTACAGCACTTGCCAAAGTGACTAATGATTGGCAAAGACAGCTTGATAACAGAAATTATACTTGCGCTGTGTTCTTGGACCTAAGTAAGGCCTTTGACAGTGTTGACCATTCTTTGCTACTCTCTTCCCTGACCTAATTAGGTGTAGACCCTTTAACTTTGCAGTGGTTCAACAACTACCTCTCTGACCACTTCCAGCGGGTCAAAGCCGAAGGAGAACTCTCGACTCTCAAACCTCTCCTAAGAGGTGTTCCTCAGGGTTCTATCTTAGGCCCTCTTTTTTTTCGCAATCTACATCAATAACATTGATGAAAGTACAACCAAGGCCAACATCCATCTGTTTGCAGATGATACAGTTCTTTACGTAAGCCGCCCGTCTTTACAAGCTGCATGTAACGACCTTCAATCTGAATTCAACCTGTTGCAATATCAACTTCTAAATAAAAAACTATTACTTAATGCCTAGAAGACAGAAGCAATGCTCTTTTCTCCTCCTGTTCAAGCGGCAAGTCGGCTCTACCAGAACCTGTGCCACAGATTTTTACCATTCTAGGTGAAAAGTTGGAATTCTTCTCAAAATTCAAATATCTGGGAGTATGACTGGACCACAGGCTTTCATTTACAGAGCACATCAAAGAACTACTCAAAAAACTACGACAGAGACTTGGCCTGTTCTTTAGGATAGCCCACTTCTTAACTAGAGATGCTAAACTGCAGATGGTCCAAACAACCTTTCAATCATTGATAGACTATGCTGACCTCCTGTATAGTCAATGCCCTACCTCCTACCTCTCTAAACTTGACATGCTCTACCATGGAGCTTTGAGGTTCATCACAGGTCTTCCCTACTCTATGCATCACTGCTCCTTATATCAAGCAGTGGGGTAGATTTCTCTTCAATACAGGCACAATAAAAATGCAGCTTTATGGACCCTGAGAGCCATCTCCAAAAAACTTCCTCAATACATTACAAACTGTCTTCCTTTAAACCCTATAGGCAATTATGCCCTGAGAAGTTGCACATCCATTTTACTGGTTCCCAAAGTTAATTCTCGCTTTGGCGGGGCTGCTATAAGCTTTACACTGTCCTCCTTGTGGAACAAACTGCAAAAAATGCTGAAATTAAGGACGCCCGTCAGCATCTCTGCCTTCAAGTATTTATACTCCCATCTCAGAAATGAAATTGTTTTCCTTGACCCTAATTTGTCATCATGTTAACCATTTGTGTTGTCTCTATTTCCCTTCTTGGTTTTGGGATCACTTCGAGCTTACTCTTCACCAATCCCTCACAGGGTATATTTACCATTTTCTCATGTTCATACATCATTAGTCCCCCCTCTTCCCCCTCTCCCCGACCCCCACTCCGTGAGCCCCTGCCTCTTCCTCTATGTCATATCCCTATCTGTGGGAGCTACCTTCCTTACCTTGAAATCCCCTTGCTTACACATTACACTCCCCTCCTGGTACCCCCATCTGCCATTAGCTGGCTGTTCCCTTGTGGCCTTTTCTTGGCTTGATTTATGATTGTCACTGGCAAGTGGACTCCTTAGAATTTCTCTACAGTGGATATGGACTATATGAAACTGTATTTCTGTATTTAATATTATGAATGATGTGTCTAATCGTTTTGTATTTGGATTCTCCTTGTTATGGTTTCTTGCTCTTTTTTCCTTTTTCTTGTTATTAGAACCTCTTAGTACTTGCACCAATGTGAATGTGTTTATATACATTTATATATGTGTGTGTGTATATATATATATATATATATATATATATATATATATATATATATGTTTATATGTATGATGTATGATGATACCCTGACCTTGTTCTAACCAGGTCCATCTTGTAAAAGAGCTCTGCTCAATGGTGTTCTTCTGGATAAATAAAGATTTTGATTGATTGATCGAAGAATTCAGAGAGCCCAAGCCCATCCAGATCAGCAAAAAGGAGTGAATGACCAACTTTTCCAGATGCTTTGGCTACTTCAGTTCAACAATTATTGCCACAGTTAGTAAACTCTGATCCATCCCCTTCAGGACAGTCAGTGAATTTGGTAAGGGAGGGGATAGTAGAGTGGGTTTTCCTCAATCCTCACTATAAAAGCTTAAGGAGGTATGAGAAGTCAAGGATGGGGGAGGACTGGGAGTCCATTACCTCCTCTTGAAGCTTAGTAAGCACGGGGTAAACAAGAAAGGACAGTTGTTGCCAGAAAGTCACCACCAGTGAAGTACTTTTGCAAATTTCCAGGCACACAGAACCTAACAGTGGAGAAGGAAAGATTGAAGAGGGAAGAGATGGAGACAGCAACAGCAGGAGTAGCAAGAAGGAGGAGCTTATGGCGCAAGTCATTAGGGCTGTTGCTCTTAAATGGATCCATAGAAAGGAGAGCAGAGAAATTAGCAGCTGGGAAGATGAGAAGGAGAAGAGGGGAGTGGGGTAAAGATATGTTAGAGAAGATATGAAGGACAGATTGCATTAGGAGAAGAAATAATTGAAAGCAGAGGTATTCTCAGGTGAAATCAGAGGTGATACACCAGCAACTTCCTACATCCTATGCAAAGAATATATTGTTACTTGTGCTGTGTCATGTTGCCTGCCTTTTCTAGCAATGCATTGATGTCTATCTTTGTAACATTGCCAAATATTCAGTTTGGTAGATGATATCACCAGTCGATTATCAATAAGATTAGATATTGCACACAATTCCTCTCATGTCTTCACATTTCCGGAGATTAACGCACACATAAATTGAATAGCATAGTAAGTTTGGAACATAGGATTCAAAGGATAGAAAAAGACTCAAGCTGGTGAACTTTTTTATTGCACTGGTGAATAATCACAAAATTTCCATTTTTGCATTCTAGCAATTTTTGCGAAATAACTAAAATCTGGAATATATTTCTAATGCATTTTTATTCAGATTGTACCATTTGTTTCTAAGTTGTGCATTGTTCAGAATGCAATTTCTTTTAAAAAATGTGAAATTTAAAAATCACATTGGTTTAAGTCACAAAATTGCAAACTAAGTAAAGTTGGCCCACTTTAATGAGAAGTCTGAAACAAATTGTTCTAATTTCGAACACTACTAATAAAGACCATGTTTTTAAATTGAGCTGATCCTCCTGCCATTTTGATAGCTGTACCCAATTATGCGATCTGTTATAGATGTAATCGACTTGTATACACAGTAATGATTTTGTTTTCATTATGATCCCTGCACAGCAGAAAGGAAAAAACACCAGTTCAGAAACCTGTGGGAAACCAAGATTCAGTGGATTTACTTGTTTCTTTCATAGATACATTGATGTTGACAGCAGATAAGAGCCTATGGCCCACCTAGTCATCCCATGTGTGCACGTACTTAGCTTCTTCACGTTCCTCTAGAACTGGGTTGTCCCCTTCCTCCAGCTATCATGATCCCCTGATGCCTATCCCATGCATCTTTAAATCCTGTAATCATTTCAGCAACCACCACCTCCTCTGGCAGGACATTCCATTTGTCCACAACCCTCTTCATGAAGAAATTCTTCCTCATGTTCCCTCTGAACCTCCCTCCCTCCCTCCAGTTTCATCCCATGTCCTCTAGTCCTGGAACATCTTTTTCTATGAAATCTATGTTCTATGTTTCTACTGTGAATTCCTGCACCTTTTTCCTCCCCATGAGGTATTTACTGTATGTTTCGCAATCATATCCCCCCCTCTCCTCAAAGGAGTACATATTCCTGTCCTTCAGCCTGTCCTCATAGGCTTTGTGATGTAATCCTTGCATCATCTTGTCTGACCCTCCTCTGAACTGCCTCCATCCCATCATGTCCTTATGCAGATTAGGCATCTAGAACTGGACACTGTACTCTAGGTGTGGCCTCACTAGTGTCTTTTATAGTGGAATTATGACCTCCCTTTTCCTGCTGGTGATACCCCTGCCTATGTAACCAAGCATCCTGTTTGCTTTTCCTGCAGCCTTGTCACACTGACTCCTTACCTTGAGATCCTCAGAGACGATAACCCCTAAGTCCCTTTCCTGCTTGGAACATTTTATAGCCTCCCTCCACAGTCCCCGGCTGATATGGTGTTTCTGGGTTTTTGTGACCCATATGCATTATTTTGCATTTCTTTGTGTTAAATCTTAACTGCCACTCTCTTGACCAGTCCTCAAGATTCTGCAGATTGCTTTTCATTTATTCATACCCTCCGGTGTGTCCACCCTGTTGCAGAGCTTTGTGTCATCAGTGAACAGGCAAATTGTCCTTTCTAGGTCTTCTGCAATGTTGCTGATAAAGATGTTGAAGAGCACTGGACCTAGCACTGATCCCTGTGGAGTGATAGTCATTTACCACCATGCTCTGTGTCCTGCCATTCAGCCAGTTCCCCACGCACCACACCACCATCCTTCCCACTTCCATCCTCTCCAGCTTGTTTAACAACCATCTATGTAGCACAGTATCAGAGGCCTAACTGAAATTTATTTATTTTTATTTATTTATTTCAGTTTAGGATTAATGCCTTTGAGTCCAGAACTCATTTTCAAAGGTTCCTGGTCATTGTTGAACAAACATAACAAATATAACTGTGTTTACAGAGAACAGAAAACAGTTACACATACATTCAAATACCAAATAAATCTTATATAGCCAACTAAAGGTTGAAGAGGATAGGGTAAATAGGGTTCAGCCTTGTAGTTCACTATTTAGTTGATCAGTCTAGCTTAAGGGGGGTAGGGGGTCAGCCAGAGATGTTATTGTCATGGTGGAAGTGGTTTGTCAGCTGAGTGGGCCTCGTTCAGTGATGGTGGGGTTGACGAGATAAAAATGGGGGTGAAAGGGAGAAGGTTGGTTAGCTGAAATTCTGCCATATTAGTGCAGGCTAGTACAATTCTTTTTTGTGTCAAGAAGGGATCTAAGTCCAGATTTGAAGGTACTAATCTTGGGTGACTCTGTAAGATTAGCAGGTAACTCACTGTACCATTTTGGTCCTTGATACAGGATGGAGTTCTGGGCAAGTTTCGTCCTTTTGAAGGGAATCACCAACCTGTCTGTAGCCATGCTTCTTGTTGATTGGGTGAGAACTTCCAATGTAAAGTGACAGCCCAGTACAGGTGGAGAAAGCCCAAGAAGCACTTTTTTCAGAAGTAGGCAGGTTTGGTATTGTGCTCTAAGATGGAGTGGGAGCCATCCAATTTCAGTGGAGAGCGTGCAGGTGTGGGTGCCCTGGGCGGCCCCTATGGCTAGTCAACAGGCCTTATTTAGTAGTGTGCTGACCCTGTTATGGCAGTTTTAGTGCCTTCCCCATAGATAGTCAGCCCATAATCTATGGAGGATATCACTGAACTACTTACGGCAAGTTTCAGAGCATCTGATGTCATAGAGTACCTATGGTGGTAGAGACCCCAAGTTTTGTACTCTCTGACTTGAGTATTGAGTCAATATGGCTGGAGAAGGTTAGTGTATCATCAAAGGTAATGCCCAAGTATTTGAACTTTGTTACTTGTTCCAGTGTTACACAATTATGGTTCTGGATGAACAAAGGCTGGTATTTCTTTTTGCTTTGGGAGGTAGAGAAGAGTAGACTTTTCATTTTTTTTTGGTTTAATAGTAGTTTGTTTTATGTGAACCAGGATTTAGGCTTGAGAAAGCTGTCTTGGAGTTTGGTTATGATGTAATTGTGAACTTTCCCAGCAACTGATATCACTGCATCATCAGCACAGAGAATAGTGCATGCTGTACATGCAGATGGTGCAGAGTTGATGAAGAGGCTGAAAAGCAGTGGGCCAAGAATAGAGCCCTGTGGGACCCTGAGGGACACTTCCCTAGCAGATGATAAAGTGTCTCCAATTTTGACTCATTGTGACCTGTTTGTGAGGTAGCTTCTGAACCACAGTACTGTGTCCATGGATAGACCTGTTGAATGGAGGCAGTTTAGGAGTAGTTTGTGGTTAACAGAGTCAAAGGCCTTCATAAGGTCGATGAAGACTGAGCTATCTGCCTCCCCATTATCTGAGGCATCATAAAGCTGGGAAGAATAATCTACAAGGGTGGTAAGTGTGGAGTGCTTTTTTCAGAACCCATGCTGCTGTAGGCAAAGTAGGTTATATTTATCAAGATACTCTGTAAGCTGCTTTGAGGCCATTCTTTCAAGTGTTTTAGAGAGAGGTGGTAGAATGGATATTGGCTGTAGTTGGACGTTAGAGTTTTGTCCCTGGCTTTAAAGACAGGCGTGACATTGGCTAACTTCCAAAGTTTTGGAAACACCCCCATTCTTAGAGATGCATTAAACACCATTGAGAGGGGACTGGCCAATTAATTGAGTTTCATATCCACTAGATCAGCCCCCATCCTGGTCTTGCCAAGAACACTCTTAACGTGCTTGGTGATTTCAGACTTGGTGACCCGCTTAACATAGAATGATGGTATTGCATCCTTTGGGGGTTAAGAGAGGTAGTGGGGTGTTATTGCCAGAAACTAATTTTTAAAGTAGTCAGCAAGGAGTACTCCAGATAGGTCTGTGAAAGCATGGTTGAGCTCATTTGCGATGTCAATGGGTTCCTGTAGGGGACCCTCCTTTGTTACTAGAAGATCGGGTGGGGCCTTAGGGGTCTTTTCTGTTAGGGATTTGATGGAGTTTCAGAATTCCCTACCAGAGCCCCAGCTCTAGCTTAAGAGGTCCCTATCATATGAAGCTTTTGTCTGCTGAATGAGCTTGGTGCAGGTGTTTCTAGCTGTCTTGTAGGCAATAAATGATGCAGGAGTTCCAGATGATTTTGCAATGTGCCAGAGATTGCCTCTATTCTTCATTAAATTGATCAGGGGGTTAGAGAGCCATGGGTTGGAGGTACCCCTGACTTTCTTTGTTTTGTACGGAGCAAAACTATCACAAGCACAGTTGAAGTTCATTATGAAATAATTCAAAGCCTCGTTACCATCAGTATCTCCTGCCAAAGGAGACCAGTCCAGTTGTGATAGGTACTGCTTGAAATGGTCAAGTAGCCCCGGCCTCAGGCAGCGATTTTTGGACACCTTAGATTCAGGATTTGGACCTCTTTTGTATGAAGGCTAGAGTCAAGGTCCTGCACCTTTATTCCAGATTTGGTATAGACTAGGCACCCTCCCCATGTTTAGTAGTTCTATCTTGCCTGAAGGAGTTGTATCCATCGAGGGAGACTGATGCATCCAGGATTTTCAGGGAAAGCCAGGTTTCCATGAGTGCAGTAATGTCTGGGTTAGTCACCTGTACCCAAGTCTGGAATTGGGAGAGCTTGGATAGGAGACTGTTGATGTTTAAACAAATGATAGGGAGTTACACTTTGTGTTTAGGCAGTCTAGTGGGGGTGGGTCTAGGTATAGAGTGCACATTCCCTGATAGAAGCAGCAACAGTAGGACAAGATAGTGAAGTAGATCATACATGACGGTTGTACAGCAGCAGGTGAGCTTTTTACTTGAGGGGCAAGCTTGGTGGGCAGTGTACAAAACATGGTCAGATGTTTATCAGTGCAGCTACTGGTATCAGGTAGGTACATATGTAATATAGCAATCAAGGTACCAGGAGTCAAATGATGACAAATAATCAAATCCACAGAAAATGGTGAACTACTGGGGACTAGTAAACTGTTGTTACTGTATATCAAAGACCCATAATGTGTTAAATTCCTGAAGGTGATGAACACTGGCCTGGGGCATATGCTGGATATAAAAATCCTTTGTTAGTGTCTTCCCTTTGTTCTCCAAAATGGTTGTGAATAGACCTCAAAGACAAGCACAGATCTGTAAAGGAACATGTCAGATGTGGATTCAATGCAATACTTCACAACTCAGAGCTTGTATAACAGATTTACTGACTTTATTTTTGCTTTTGATGGCTTCCAAAAAAGTTGATTAATGATGAGAATGCTAATATCTGGTGGTGATGTTTTACAGTTTCTTAGTCCAGGAAATGCTCATACATGTCATGTCCAAAAATGGTCCAGTTCCTCCAAGCAGAAACACATGAAAATCCACAAAAACTACTGACAGAAACAAACACAGACAGCCAGTCACACGTTGGTCTCCTAAGTAGGCTATGTCCACTGCCCCCTACCGATCCACCTCCTTTGTTACCTAGTTGAAAAATTCAATGAGGTACGTCTGACATGAACTCCTCTCAGTAATACATACAGGGATACTGCATTATTATTCATTGTACTGGCAACGTGTACATTTCTAGTTTGCTCATTTCCCATAATTTCTAATTGTATGGCCTTTAAGGAACCTATCCAAGCTACCTTTAAAAGTTTCTCTGCTACTTAATCCCATTGAACTCTGGCAGCTTGTTGCACATACTCCCTATCATCTGGGTAAAAATATGGTTCCAAGACCTTCCCATTGGTAAGGCATCGGTGCATTATGTGACCACCTGTGAGATCAATGTTCCTATACAAGCATTACATTCAAAGTGAGCCATCTCTGCACTGAGCATGTTACAGAGCTGTGGTGTTCATCTAAGAGGGAAGGTGGTGCAGACCATCTGGCATTTATGTATCCCATGTCAGCCAACCAAAAAGCAGCACTGGCATCTGCTGTGAAGGCAGCTACTAACACACCCTGTTGGTTAGAAGAAGGTTATATTATCCATGCTGAGCATGATGGTCAGAACAGAAGGAAAGTGAGTCTATCACTTCTTTCTCAGAAGGATCAGGCCCCTCACACACAACAGAAGGCCTTACATGGAGCAAAGGGGCTGGACTTTTAAAGGTTGATGCAGGGCCTGCGTCAAGCCTTGTGCCACCCACTTGTGTTGCTGCAGCTGCACTGAGCCCAAATGCTGCAATAAAACTCAGAGTTATAATCTGAGATGGAGTTGCAACACTTAAACTTCCTCTATAGTGGCCTGTGGCAAAGTGTGTCCGCATGCTGCTTGCAGCAGACCCAAGCATTGGCACATGCTAGACAACAGAAAAGTGCTCCAGTGGTGTAAATATGATGCACAGGATATAAAATCCCATTTTTTTCAGAAGATCCAGTAATCATTGATGCACCTGGAACATACAGTAAAAACCACTGTTTAAAAAAATCCAGTCCAAGGTCTTTGTTTTATACATGGCAGGGTAAACAACATAGACTGCCCTTGTAAGGAGTGGAAGGGGATGTTCATGGTCACCAAAGAATAGCACTTCATTGTTTAAATTTGTTTATTATGTAAGGAATCTATATATATACAGTATATATATATATATATATATATATATATATATATATATATATGTAATTTAAAGGAGTTTCAATTCCAATTTTTTTCCATAGAGATTTTTTCTTTCCCTGGAAACATCTGTCGGTCAAAGATATACCCTGGTTCCAGGGATGTACCCTGTTTGGTAGAACAGAAAAGAGTGCAGCACACCACAGAAAAAGATCTCAATCATGTGATTCATTCATGCATCTACAAATAATACAGTATTGTTTGTGGATGCATGAATAAATCATATTATTGAACGTCTTTTGTGTGGCACACAGTACTCTTTTCCGTTTTAGTGATCCTTGCCATTTTGTATAGCTGCATACATGCTTTTTCTATGTTTATATACCCTGTTTTGGCCTGAGTCTCCTGGACTCTCCTGGCCCCTGGCAGCCCGCTATCTACCCTCACAGCTCTGCCTGTGTCAGTGGATTTGGGAGAGAGGGACGTTCTCACCCTCCTGAGGCAGTACATCATGTGGACAAGGATCCAATGCCAGCAAGCACTAGGACCCATGGAAGCCAGGATCCCAGGTGGTCTTTCAGATGTCCGAGTTTTTTTCCTTCCATTTCTGGTCCCTCCCAAATATCCAGTGTGAGTGTAGTCTTCTGTTGGCCTTGCATGCATACAGCACATCTCTGTGGTGGGAGCAAGCTCCCTGGCACAGCTGCAGGGATCATTGCAGCACTGAAGCTTACAGTCAACCACCCTGGATGAGGCACACTGCCACATGGCAGATACCCTAGCCTCACCTGCCTCCCAATATGACCACCCAGGTTTGCTCCAAACTGAAGTCATCTGCATGGCGATGAAGGTGATACCACTGGGCCACTGGGGCAACAGGAGTTTTACTTTTTAAAGTATTACAGAAGGTGTCCAGAGATTAAAGGTGGTAGTCATGTTTGTGATGGCAATCAGAGATGAGTGAAGTAGGTAATTAATTCTGAATGTGATTTTCTCAAATTCCATTCCATATAGCTTTTTTTTCCCAGCTGGTCTTTATGGGCAGACTTCTCAGTCCTGTATCCACGCATCCCTTTTTCTGGCAACCACATCAGCCAGGTACTGATCTTGACCCAGAGACTACCATAGATTGCCACAGGTAGTGCAGTCAGGAACATGAGGGCCATTCTCCCCCAAATTGGAGACACACATCCAATGACAGAATCTGGTTGTCCAGGCAGTGGCATGGGGTGAAGGACCAGTGAACAGGACTTCACAGAGCCAGAGCCAACCAAGTTTGCATTTTCTCCCTAGACGTTCCCTAGCTACAGAGGCATATTGACCATGTGCACACATCATGGAACTGTGGTCCCTCACAGTACTTTGTGTCATTACAGCACAATGTTACCCCAGACCTCTACCTGGTGCCAGGCAAGAGCCAAGTCAGCAAGACATCCTACCCCAGGAGAAGAGTTTGTCAGATGCTTGATCCTCTTTCCTTCCAGCAGAACCCCGGCAATCTGTAGTTGTTCCTGAACACGGGTCACCAGTGAGGTAGTGGGCAAGGCATTCAATGGCTCAGCTCTACATGAGATGGGGAGGCCATTCTTCCAAATTCCTAGTCCCACTGATCCTTTTTTATTTTACTGGGAATTAGGCTGAGGTAGATATATGGCTGCCAGTCTGCTTCAGCTGCTAAAAAGCTAGGATTTTTCTTACCCATTTTGTAAACCAAAATGAGCATAATTTTCCATCATATGTTCCTCAGTGTCCATGTAGTTCGGCTACGAGACAGTGGCAGAGATTATATTTATTTTATTTAGTTAGTTTGTGTGTATATTTATTTCTTAATTCTATCAAATGGTTTTTCCAGGAAAAACATAATGAGCTGAAATAGCTAATTTTCAGATGCATCCTGGGTAGGGGGGATGAGAGAGTGAGTTACAGCAAATTAGACTACAAAAAAAATCAAACAATACAAGTTCATAGAAAATAAAAGTCAGACAGTATTAATATTCATTCCTGAAGTCGTACCAGTGCCAAACACAACACTGACATTAAAACATAAAGTAATGCTGTACCTTTTTGCTGCTTATGCATTTCCAGAGAATAGAAAGCCACAGTTCACCTTTGTGGAGCTTTAGTCATCTTTGCTGATTATAAACTTGGTCAAGTACATTAAAATACCTGAGTCCAATCTCACATTGAATAATGCTACTAAGAAACTGGTTCAAAAGTGTGTTTGAGATAGATGAAGAGAGAGAGAGAGAGTGAGAGAGGGAGAGGGAGAGGGAGAGAGGGAATACTGTAGGGCAAGGTTTCTCAAATGGTGAGTCCAGCATCCTAGGGGAGACCCCAACCTGTTCTAGGAGAGGCTCAAGCAAGCCTTAAAATATACTATATTTTAATGTCAAATTTTGGATGCTTCGTGTGAAAGGATGCAGCAAAGTGAAAATGAATAATGGCACGAAAATGTATGTAGAAAATGGTTATCAGGAAAGACACGCTCAACAAACACTTGTTTCCTGTTATGACATGGGGAAAATACAATTCTTGGAAACTGGGCAAAACTAAATTCAAAATATTGCAAATGAATAGGAACAAGGTAACAACTGACCCATTATACTGGCTGCAGAAAGCACAAATACAAAGGCTAAGCAGAGAGATACTAGGAGCAAGAGCAGGAGGGAGCAAAATGATGCCTGAGAAGGTGTTTAAGAGCATGGTAAAACTGACAAAGAAAGCAATCTGACTCATGAAGGTATTGCAACAAGGGGTAAATAGAGTCCAAAAGTCAGAGGTATGGAGCAAGTAGGCTGACCTGGGGAGGGGGGTTATAGAGAGGCAAAATAATAAGTTCAATAAAAGGAGAATCAACTCAACTACTCACAGGCACTTCGTTGCATTCGTCCTGTAATGTGCCAAGTATGATAGTTGTTCTAACTATGGGGAGGCCCAAAATTATTTCTATATTAGGGGGAGGCTCAAGATCTTTTCCATGGCTTGGGGGAGGCTCAAAGTGACGAAGTGTGAGAACTCCTGCTGTAGGTGGATGATACAACACTGAATAACTATCTTATTCAGCTGTAGAAATATACCACATTCTGCTATCAGTAAAACTCAAGCAGAGTTGTTCTTAAACTGGCAGGTTTGCATGCACTTAACTCTGGTTAAGAGGAACATGAAGGAAGGAAAGCACAGCAGAAAACATTTTAAGTTTATCATAAGGTCCGTTCCCTCTGGAAGATTGTTCCAGAGCAACCAATGTTCTTTCAGTAGTACTAAAGAAGGGAAATTATAATAAATGGATCCCTGAAATTGGAAAAATGCATTGTGTGTTGTAAAATGAACAAAGTAGGTGATCTGATTCCTTTTATTGGATCAACAAGAAATACACAGAACACAAGCTTTTTGGCTACCCAGAACTCTTCTTCAGGTATGACGGTTTCTACAGAAAACACGATTATTTACTTTGAATAGAGCAATCTACTAATAAACAAACGTTTTCACATGGGTGTGACAGTTCAGATGATAAAGAAGCATAATAACTTGAGAACAATAAATAATTGTATGTATGCAGAAACATAAAAGGCAGTCTTTGAAATACAAGGTGGTCATAAACCAGATTGGGGACGCAGACCCCTGTCCCAGAAAGGAATGTAACATGAGGAGGCCTATAAATTGTTAGAAGCTATGTACTGTAACCAGTTTTGTTGAGTTGCAGAAAAAATAAAAAAAAATAATAAATAATGTAAGCCAAACGATAGTGATTACCTATGGTTATGAGTCACATGTACATGAAACTGTCTACAGTGGTTTGAAAATACTGAAAGGTTTAGGCAAGGAGACTGTATAGTTGGACATTTAGACTCAATTCCACAAAACATGGCAGGGAAAATGGGAGAAATGGGGTGGCAAAATCCTGAAGTTGAGTATTAAAAGGACACTGTCAAATATTTTTGCATCATGTTATTTGTAGCTAGAAACCAACATTCAGTGACTACTTACCTTCTCTAAAATGTATTGATATTGTTGGTTGTTTCATTAGCCTCCTTTCTTAGTAGAACTGAAATACATGCTAACTGTATAATTATACTCAACCTTATTTTGTTTCAAATCCTTGATCTACTCTTACTGGATACTTCTAAAACATTAGGAACATGCTCTCTCAAAACTGTAGCCACTCATGATACAATAGTCTCCCTTCCTCTCACTATATTATGAGTGGCTAGACTGTGATGGGTGTTTTTACCAGTCCAGGGAAGTTGCAGTGGGAGTTGATCAAGGATTGTAAACAAACACATTTGTGTGTGGTAGCACAAGTATGGTGGGCAGCCTGTTTTTTTTTCAATTTTGAAAAGAAAAAAGGAATTAGAAATAAATTATCTACATCAGTAATCTCTACAGAATGTTACTAACCGTAAAATGTGTTTTGATTTAAGCTAGAAACACTTTGAGGCTTAAGGGGCAGACAATATTCATTTAAGTGTATTGTGCAAGGTGGGTAGACATATTTCCATAGAGAGATGAACAAAGAGTTTTGGAAATCAGTACACTATCCTTGCTTGTTTCTTTGGCTTTGTGCATTAAGGGGTTATTGGCTTTTGAGGTTATAACCTGATGGGGTAGCTGGATATAGCTAAGAGATCATTTCTACAAGAAAAATGACCAGGAAACTCACAGCTCCTTGAAGACACATACCCACCGCAGTTATGTAGCCACTCAACTCCAGCAGTATCACCAACACTGTAGGATACCATAGTCAATCTGCCGTTAGTGGTTTATCAGCTTCTTTAGTGAATTATGCATACAAATTACTTTACAAACTACCACAACTGTTCAGTGCCCATATACCCCTGTCTCCATGATAATATCACAACATTTTGTTGTCTGTCTTCACCTTCCTCAGGTGCAATTCTACAGTACTTGTTTTTAAGGGATTCCCATTCAGTGAGCTTTCAAGATGTTACAACATTGCCCCATTCCTGGCTCATGATCCCAAATACTGATTTCTCTTGTCCATCTGTTTATTGAAGACCCTTTCAAAGCTGATGGGTTTGAAGCACTGGTTTGTTGACATGATGCTTAGCAAAAGGATGTAAAGATGCCTCTCTAAAGTTTTTGTTTGTTTGTTTGTCTTACTTATAAGGAAAACATCTTGTTTGTGAGAACAATGTACTGGTTTTACTGTGAACACACAACAAAAAATTCATATATTTAAATCTGTGAGGGCAGTTCTTGATTGTGTATGCTGCCTCACAGAGGACTACTTTCCTCTGCACCAAACTGGCATGCGGAAAAGGCCACAGATTCCTTGAACTTTACTAGAGAGTGAGAGTTATCCATAGTAGATCCATTACATAGTCTCATAGTTAAGGTTCAAAGAGCCTTTCCCACTGGGAGAGCTGAGAATTTGCTGCCCAATGCCTGTATAAAAGCTATTAGTGAATCAAACATCCAGAATTTCAGGGAACATCACTATAGATTTATGTGAGGCTTTTAAAGGCCAAAGTGCTCAAAGTGGCTGTTTCAGCACTGTAAACATTATACAGCATGCTTATTAACGAGCCTGAGAGGCGGTCAGGGTGAAATACGAGAGAGGGACATGTAGAGTGGTCTGGTGCTGAGTAATGGTCTGTTCAAGCTACAGCAGTTCACTTTCTTTAATGGGAAAAAAGCTTCTTATGGAGGTCAAGAGTGTGAGCCATTTCTTAATGGAGAGAGATGCTGCTATTTGTTACAATATTCAAAAGAGACAGTCCAATCCCTCTCTCAATCAATTCGATGTTTAGCACTGAGATTGTAATGTACTGTAAGCACATGCTATCATCCCAGCTACTGTAACTGAAAAGCAAGCATGTGAGAAAGTTCTGCTTTGAAACTGGGTTGTATGACCAATGGATTAAGAAACATAGCACAACCCCTCTGAAGCTGATTAGTTTTTTTGGAGGGAGGGGCAGTTACCAGTTTAAGACTGTTAAATTCTGGTAGAGAATGGATTTAGCAAAGTGTTCTATTACTCACCTTGTAGAAGTTCTGTTTTAAGTTCAAATGGCACAATTTGGCCTGCTGAGCAGTTCTTAGCAGCTGATAGCAGGGTGAATCTTTACAAAATAATAACATTATTTCTACAGTGCAGAGGTGTTTTCATGTAGCATTTTCACTGCTCTGTTTTCTTAAAGACTTACATAAAAGTTAAAAAAGATGACTCAGCAGCCCATCAGCTTTTTGTTGCCATGCCATGTGGGAAACCAGGCTTTAGGAATGACCTGTGGTGATGGGTGTTTTACGTAATAGGCTAGTGGAGGGTAAGCATTGTGACACATGTAGTGATGTGCTTACTTTCTTGAGAAGGAGGACTGGAGCTGATCACACTTCAGCACTTCAGGATGCAAAGCAATGGGAGTGTATTTGTGATGTCTGAAGTGAGATGACTGCCAATGCTTCTCACAATGAATGCCAGTCACTGTGATGCATTTTTTAAACATTGTGGAGAGGGGGTGGGTGCAAACAGGGAAATTTGATGTTGTTGTCTGGCCTCAGAAAACAGCATTTAACATAAAGGCACAATTATTGGCATGCATCATAAAAACATAGCAATTTTTTTTTTTAGGGCGATTCTATAGTTTTAGTGTTCCAATGTGCCACATTACAGTTGACTCATGCTAATTGTAACACAGTTACTTTTTCAATCTTTAGCTCCACCTCCAATTTATTTTCTGGTTCCCCTATCCCTTTCCTCAACAGTTGTGACTGCACTGTGGCACTGGACAGGAAGTGGCAGGAATTGTCATTTACTGTGAGGCTTTGCCAGGTCCTGCTCATTGTTTTGTTACAGGGGATGCTAGAGCGCTAAAGTTCCACCCTCACTTCTGCTCCCCAGATAATGAGTACATCACCTCCATGTTGTGCCATCCCTCCAATGATCCACAGACTAAGGCACCTAAGGTTGTTCCCAAGGTTAGTTTTCTTATTGGATTTCCCAGTGTGCTGCCATCAAGACATGGGGCTGGCCCACATACAGTGGTGCCCAGTATCAGGTTCCATCATGTCAATCAGTGTCATGAATTAGAAACTGTTGAGAATAATTAAGGTTATTACTTGCTTGTCTTCTTGCAGTTTTCCAGCTAACACCTACAGCATACCAGCTAAAGGGCTTGTGGAGGCATACACCTACACAGCACTTTTTCTATATAATGCCATCTTTAACAACCATGTAACATAGAAACATAGACTTTGATGGCAGATAAGGACTGCTTGGCCACCCTAGTCAGCCCATTTTCCTACCTATTGGATAAGCTGCCGATCCTAGTTAACCAATAGCCTATTTCTTTCTACCCTCACCAGAGTTGCCTCATGTCTCTCCCATGCATTCTTGAATTCCCCACTGTTTTTGACCCCACAACCTCCTCAGAAATGCCATTCCATGCATCCAGCACCCTCTTTGTGAAACTATAATTCCTCACATTGCCCATGAGCAGTCCCCCCTCTATCTTCAAATTGTGTCCCCTTGTTCTTGCACATTTCGTTTTCTGAAAGATGCTGCCCTCTTGGACTTTTTTGATTCCCTTGAGGTACTTGAAAGTTTCTACCATGTCTCTCCCTCCCTCCTTTCCTCAAGGGTATACATATTAAGCTCCTTTAGTCTCTCTTCATATGGCTTCTGTTGCAGAACCTGCACCATTTTAGTTGCCCTCCTCTGGACTGCCTCCATCCTGTCTATGTCCTTGCAGAGATGGGGTCTCCAGAACTGCACACAGTACTCCAGATGGGGTCTCACCAACTGTCTGTACAGATGGATGACAACCTCCTGTTTTCTACTTGTGATGCTTCTCCTTATACATCCCAGTATGCCCCTAGACATCCTTACTGCCTTCTCACATTGCTTGCTTACCTTTAGGTCATCTGCTATGAGTACCCCCAGGTCCCTTTCCATTTTTATGTTTGCTTGCATGCATGTGCAAGAAACGTAGTGCCACCATACGTGTTTTCGTAGGTGTGCCTCCCCCACTTCCAATGCCCTGCTCCCTTTTGCAGGTGTGGCTGCACCGAGCCAATGAATGTCCCAGCTGTCTATGACAGCCATTCTGATGCAGTGGCATACAGTTGTAAGGAAAACACCGCCGAAGGCAATTTGCATACTGCCATCAGCAGTATGCAAATTGCCTACATCGGCATTGCATCTGAACTGTCATAGACAGTTCTCCCCCCCCCATGAACACATATGTGCAAGTTCATGCACTCCTTCCCCTACACCGTATGGTCGACAGGGGTGCCCAATCCCCTGTCGGCTCCGCTGCCCCCGCAAACACACTTCCAGGTGCCATGCTGGAGGCCCATCCCAGCCTGGCAAACATCTGTCTGCTGCCCCCCAAAAGACACTTCCAGGTGCCACACTGGGAGCCCACCCCAGCATGGCAAACATCTGTCTGCTGCCCCCCAAACACACTTCCAGATGCCATGCTGGGAGCCCACCCCAGCATGGCAAATGTCCATCTGCTTCCCCCCAAGACACTTCCAGCTGTCATGCTGGGAGTACAGCCCAGTGTGGCAAAAGTCCCGGTTCATCTTGTTAAAAAAAAAACTATAAACAAAAAACAGTTCCTCGTTGACTAGCTTGCCCCCTTCCCAACCCATGCCCACCCTCTGCGCACCCACCTACCCACACCCCACTTCACCCCATACTTACCTCCAGAGCCGAGTGCAATGATCTTTGATGGACCGGGAACACGTCAGCACTCTTCAAAGCCAACCGAGAACTGAAGAAATGCCGGTTAGCTGTATAGTGGCATAAATGGGTTTATTTCAACTTTGGTGCATATCTCGGCCATTTTTGGGAATTTTTTCACCAAATTTTCAACATGGGATTTTTGGGGCCTCACCTCATGAACCCAGTCACTGTTATTTTGTTATTCCGTTCTGAAAGGCGATTTCATGGTCACTGTGCAGAACCACCTTTCAGGACTGAGTAACAGAATGACAGTGTCACAGTTCATAAGGTAGGCCCCCCAAAACCCTATGTTGAAAATTTGGTGAAAAAATTCCTGAACATGACTGTTTTACGAGCGAGCATTGCACAGTTCCTATGCACGCTCATAACTTCCCATATTTTTACTATTTTCACTCCTGATTTTCAGCATTGCCATTTTACCACACCTCCTTATGAGCAGTAATGCTGTCATTTTTCACGTCTCTCCCAAAATGTGTTTTTGTGCATGTAGCGCACAATGGCGCATTCGGTGTGCGAAATCAATGTTCTGGACAGATTAAAAAAATCACAGTGACACTGATCATGAGCAGAGGTCTTAAAATGGCTATGTTGAAAATTTAGTGACAAAAGTTCATAAAATTAGTGTGTTACAAGCGTGCACTGCGCAGTTTCCACGCACACTCATAACTTCACGATTTTGTAATATTTTCAGTCCAGATTTTCTAATATTTTCAGTCCAGATTTTCAACACTGGCATTTTTCCACACCTCCTTATGAACAGTACAGCTGTCATTTTTCACACCCTGTCTGAAATGTGTATTCGCACTTCTGGCACAGAAATGCGTGGTGGCTCTTAGAAACCAGTGTTCAGGACAGATTAAGAAAATCAAAGTGACACTGTTCATGAGTGGATGCCCCAAAATGCCTGTGCTAACAATCTGGTGTAAAAAAATCCCCAAACTAATTATATTACAGGTGTGCGTTGCGAAGTTTCTACGTGCGCACATGACTTCACCAGTTTTTTTTATATTTTCACTCCAGATTTTCAACATTGCCATTTTTTACACCTTCCCATGAACAGTACAGCTGTCATTTTTCACATCCTGTTTGAAATGTGTTTTCACACCAGTGGTGCCAAATGGCGTAGTCGTTGTGCAAAATCAGCTCTCTGCTAAAAAACTGATATTGCCACTGTTCAAGAGGTGGGGATCACAAAAACCCATGTTTAAAATTTGGAGTGAAAATACCAATGAACGCCTGGGATGTTAGAGTTTCCGACCATTACACCCCAACCTGTAGAGACTGACAGGCATCAGGGGTGTGACTTGGGACTGTCGCCTGTAATACTCCTGCCATTCCACCCCCACCCACGCCCTGCAGCCAGTGACAGGCATCAAGGTGTGCCTTGGACTCTTTGGCCCCAAAGTTCACCCCATTCTTCTATACTGCACCCATCTCACCATATTTCTTATGGAATGGGGTGAGCATAAGGCCCAAAGACTCCAAGGCACACTGTGACACTTGTCATTGTCTGCAGGGTAGGGTGTGGTGAAATGGCATGGCCGTTATGCCTGATGACCCAAGGGCACACCCCAATGCCTGTCAGCCTCTGCAGGGTGGTGGTGGGGTTGGCTTCATTTCAATACTTCACTGCCATTCCTATTATGCATCTCTCTAACTCCTACACTACCAATGCCAATGCCAGCAAGCAAACTTTCGACATTGACAAATGCTTGTTGTTGTTGTTAATACCTCCCCTCATTGTGTACTCATCTCCTGGGTTTTTGTTTCCCAGCTGCATAACTTTGCACTTCTTTGCGTTGAATCTAAGCTGCCATACTTCTGACCATTCCTCCAACCTTGCTAAATTCCTTCTCATCCTTTCCACCCTCCCTTGTGTATCAACCCGGTTGCAGATCTTTGTGTCATCCGCAAAGCGGCATACTTTTCCTTCCAGTCCCTCTGCAATGTCACTTATAAAGACATTAAAAAGGACTGGACCCAGAACTGAACCCTGCAGTACCCCGCTAATAACCCCCCTTTCTCCGGAGTGGACTCAGTTTACTATTATCCTTCGTGTCCTGTTGTCTAACCAATTTTTAAACCAGGCTACCATCCTGGGATTCACTCCCAGGCTGGCTAATTTGTTTATTAATCTTTTGTGTGGGACTGTGTCAAATGCCTTGGTAAAATCTAGGTTGGCCATATCCACAGCCCTTCCCTGGTCTACTACTTTGGTCACCTGGTCAACCCAGTCATGTAGATAACAATGTATATTTTTACCATTTAAAATACTTACACCAAGTGTTACAACTAGTTGCTACTGAAGACATTGTGAAGGCAGTATCCAGATATCTTTAATCTTGATGAAACATGGTGCTGAGTACTTCTGTATATGATTTCTGAGCCTTTATTCAAATGCATATGGACTGGGAAATGCTTTGAGTTCAATATAGAGTAGTTTACCTACCTAGAGCTGCTGTATTCCCAAATAGCTTTACTTCACTTTGGAAAAAGTCAGATGTATCTGCCACAGTATTAGTAAATAGCAGCTTGAATTAACACACTATGATAGAGGAAATCCATATCAATATGCAGGAGTTAGTTGTTCTGTTAATGGCTGCATAGCTATATAAGGCATAAAGGCCCAGATAGTCAAAACTTTGCCCAGGGACTAAATTAGCACTGCCCAGTGGGCAAACTTAACTCGGAGCATAAAGCAAGCTATATTCTAAAGGAATAGCTCAGGGCAAACAGCTTCTGAATATAGCATGGGAATGAGGCCAGTCAAACTGGGCTGGGAGTGCAGGGCAAACTTAGTCTGGAATAAGACAGCTCTGAATACAGCAACCAGGAAGTGCAAACCACAACAGCAACACAGTGCACAGTGATATGAAGGTAGGTAGCGGTGAACTATGTGCCCAGTGTGTGTGCTGGCAAATGCATGGACCCAGTACAGCTGAAGCCATCAGTGCATGTGAAAGGACAGTGTGCAAAACTATGTAATATTCCCCGAACCGTTAGCAGTGCACTAACACGTTTGTGCGGGTTTAGTGCGACGCTAAGCCATTTGCCTGGTGCAAACATGTTTGCCGGGTGCTAAACATTGCCATATTCAAAAGTGATATGCAAATGAGCTTACTTAGGTAGTCTCTGGGCAAAAATCTAGATTAGCATCTCATTATAACCTGATTTTTATGTAGTTTGCCCAGTGTTACTGCAGGGTCCCACAGTGCCACCTCTAGGTCAGTCTGGAAGTAGAGGAGCTGTCTGGGTCCACCCGCACCACCACCTGTAGGCCAGTCTGGCAGTGCATGATGATAGCTGCAGGCTATGTGTATATAGTACAGCATAGCATATTGCAGCCCTGGGGACAACACAGCATAGGCACAAGTGGTGGTGGTGCTGCATGCAACTGTCACACTGAAGGTCATGCTACAGTGCACAGCAGACACTGCACTAGCAAGGTGGCCAGTAGTGTGAGGGGCACAGCAATGCCTATGGTATGTAGGGCAGTTATGTACTGTACACAGTGACAGGCCCAACATGTAGGTGATTACTGACAGTGGACAGTACTGTTACACTGTTGGGGGATCCATGGATGCTGCACCTTTGGCATGGGATGCTCACAGTGACATATACATTGCTGGCTGTGTGTGCTGTGGCATTTGTACACTGTCTGGTATGTAGCGGGGGGGAATGTATGATCCAACAGGCACACTGGTATGGGGGTATTCACAATACTGGCCCATGTGCACTGCATGATGTGTACCAGCCTGGTTGCCACACCTGGTCTGTGGTGAGGCCTGGCCACCCATACACCCTCCCCTCAGCAGCCCCCATGCCCACAGTGCTGTATGTGTGTGCTGGCATCTGTTGGTCACCACAGATGTATGGTCTGCAGGTGTGTGCTGTATGGCCACACTACCATGGTTTCCCTTGGGGGCTAGGTCACCTCTTACTGCCTGGCATGGCTGGGACTGGTGGCAGCTGTTGGCATCTATGTGGTGCCATCAGTGAAAAGTATTTGTCCTCCATGTCTAGCTTTTTCAATATGTCATAGTCATATGTTATGGTCGTGCAAAGCAGCGCAAAAGCCATGCAACCACTGCGCAACCATTGCACAAAGCCTCAATGTTGCACAAAGCTGTTTGCCCAGGGTTAAGGCCATTTTTTCCAGGGCGGTAATTTGCACCACACAAAGGGTCACTCTAAGTAACTTAGCTCAGCACTAATCGCTGAATATAGCATTGTGCCTGTATTCATGTTTGGTTTGAACCTTGCTTATTTTATGGTTTTGACCATTGGTAATGCAGTTTGCATGCACTATTTGGCCTTTTGAATAATGCAGACCTGTGCTAATCCCACGCTAAACCTGCACAAATGGTTTGCATCAGTGAAAAGTTTTGAATATCTGGGGGCCAATGTGTTCAGGGAAAATGGAAGAGGAACTGACACATACTGCTTTTGGCATCCTCAATGGAATTGGACCACCTTATTACTATGCACTGAATTGTAGTGTCCCATTTGTTCCCCCACTCAGTCTTGTTGCATTTAGTGCCACCATGGTAGATACAGTATTTCCCCTTACAGAAATAAAAGTGTGCTCTGTACATGCAGAATGCATGCCACATTCTTAGTTGTGCAACGTTTGCATGCAGTTAGCATACACAAAGTGAATAAAAGCAAACAAGGTCTAAAAAGCAAATTGGGTTTGCATGCTGCAAGCTTGACATGTGAGCAGCAGGTAAGCTGGTGCAAACATCTTCTAAAAAATCATATCAGGTTCACATGTTGCACGCTTGACATGAGTGTAGCAGTTAAGATGTGTGAACATCAAGTAAAAATTACATCAGGTTCACATGTTGCACATGTGTCATGTGTGCAGCAACTAAACTGGTGAAAATCTCATCTAAAAAACACATAAGTTTTTATTTCTCATACTACCGCTAGCAATTAGTGCCATTAAAATAAATACACTTTTTATTGATTTCCCATAAAAATTAGGTAAAGTCATTAATTCTGATCCTTTTGCAAGTTATTTAATGGAATTTAATTTATGTCAATAAATTGCCATTATTTGCAACGTATTGTTTGCTTACTGCATTAAATGCCTACAATATTATCAGTCAACATCCCCTATTTCAGATGTGCACAGAGGGGCCTCTGTGTTGTGAAGCCTGATCTTTTTATTTTGGGCTATGCAGATCCCCTTATGCATTGTTATGGCAATCAACTTTGTGTGACATTATGGCTTTGCACGGTGTTTGCACGGCTTTTGTGTGGCTTTGCGTGACCCTAACAAATAAATATGACACATAGACAAAGACAGACATAGAGGAAACAAGCTGCTCACTGATGGCATCACAATGATGCCATCATCTGCCACCAGTCCCAGCCATGCCAGATAGTAAGTGGTGACCCTGCCACCAGTGAACAGCATGGCAGTGTGGCCATACAGCACACACCTGCGGACCACTCTTCTGTGGACACCAACAGATGCTAGCATACACATGCAGCACTGTGGCATGGATAATGTTGAGGGAGAGTGTATGGGTGGCCAGGCTGTGCCACAGACCAGGTGTGGACAAAAGGCTGGGACACATCATGCAGTGCACATGGGTCAGTATTGGGAATATCCCAACACCAGTGTGCCTTTCTGATAATTTATGCCCCCCCAACCACATACCACACAGCTGTACAACTGTCACTGCACACAAACTCAGACATGTATATGTCACTGTGAGAATCCCATGCCAGAGGTGCAGCATCTGTGGGTCACACAACAGCTTAACAGTAATGTCCACTGTCAGTAAATGCCTGCATGTTGGGCCTGTCACTGTGTATAGTGCAGTCATCAGCACTGCCCTACACACCATAGACAGTGCTGTGTCCACACACTACTGGCTCCCTTGCTACTGTAGTGTCTGCTGTGTACTGTAGCATGACCTACAGTGTGACAGTTGCATGCAGCAACACCAGCATCTGTGCTTATGCTGTGTTGTCCCAGTACAGCTGCAGGCAGCAGCGCATGTGAAAGTACAGTGTTCAAAACTGTATAATATTCCCTGAACTGTTTGCACAGTGCTAACATGTTTGCATAGGTTTAGCTCAGGGCTAAACCATTAGCCCGGTGCAAACTGCATGTAAATCAGGGCATAATGAGATGCTAATCTGGATGTTTGCCCAGAGACTACCTAAGTAGGCTAATTGGCATGTCACTTTTGAATATGGTAAAGTTTAGCACCGGGCAAATGTGTTTGCACCGGGCTAACAATTTAGTCCTGCGCTAAACCAACACAAATATGTTAGTGCTGCACAAACAAGTCGAGGAATATTATGCAGTTTTGAACACTGTACTTTCACATGCGCTGCTGCCTGCAGCTGTACTGGGTCCACACATTTGCTGGCATACACATTGGTTCAACTCTACCTACCTTCACGTCAGTGTGCACTGTGTTGCTGTTGTGGTTTTCACTTCCTGGTTGCTATATTCAGAGCTGTCTTATCCCAGGGCTAAGTTTGCCCTACACTCCCAGCCCAGTTTGCTCGGCCTCATTTCCATTTTATATTCAAAAGCTGTTTGTCCCGGGCTGCTCCTTTTGAATATAGCTTGCTTTGTGCTCCGGGCTAAGTTTGCCCACCGGGCAGTGTTAATTTAGTCCTGGGGCAAAGTTTTGAATATCTAGCCCTTTGTTTCTTATCCAAATTGCTGTATCCGGTCATTGTTTTAACTGTAACTTTGCAACCTCCCAGGTCGTGTCTAAAAATAGTCACTTCTGTGTCTAGAGCACCCACCTGGTTGACAAAAACTAAATAAATAAAAAAAATAAATAATTAGTGCTACAAATGTGTTTCCCCATGACTGTTTCAGCTAACTTACTTTCCCTTTTTCATTCTGTATGGAGCACATACACTATGGTCATGCTCAGCACTCTTTGTGCTGAGTAGAGTATTTGAAGCATCTACCATACCTCACATTTTGTCACTGAAATGAGGGATATGGACTCTTAAAATGAGGGACAATGAGGGATACTAACCCTCATGATGATCAGGACACATCCTGAAACATGGAGATACAGTATCTCAGAACACAGTGAAAACCAGTGTATTTACTTGTACCAGTATCCGCACCTAAGAATGATTTTTGATCATAAAGCATTGGTGCAATTTAGGTAGGGCAGAGGGTGGTGGGAACTCATGAACAAATAAGGATTCATTTAGTCTAACAAGTGGGGGGGCAAGCGGCAAACCTTAGATAGCCAAACAAATGAACATACAGGGCAAACTCACAACTTAACTAAAACAGGGTGGAGGGAGTCTTAATAAATGCCAGAAGCATTCTAAATAAATTTGAAGAAATTCAATATAGTTTGACAGCACAGAACATACAAATATGTGCAATTAATGAAACTTGATGGAATAAAAATGTTGAATGGGAACATGCCATAAAAGGCTATAATTTATATTACAAATCCAGGGTATATAGAAAAGGCAGAGGCATGGCAGTCTATATATCTGAGGATATATAGACAAAAGAGATAATTATGGACTAAAATGACCTAAAACAAGTTTGGATTAAAATAACTCCTATGAAATCCCCTAAGATAATGTTAGGAGTAATTTACAGACCCCATTTATAAAACTGGAGGATGATTTAGCTCTGCAAAATTATATTCAGGGTTGAAATCCAGCCAACATGTTAATATTAATGGGGGACTACAACCTGCCAGTTATCACCTGGGAAATTTTGCAAAGTTTGTGCAGAGTGGAAAACATCTACCTTGACGTCTTTGACCAAGTGGACCTGGAACAATTAGTGAAACAAGGGTCAAGAGGGAAGAACACCCTCAATTTGAGTACAACAAACATGGGGACTCCATTTATGATTGCCAGGTTACTGTACCACATGGTGGTAGTGACCACCAGATGGTAACCTTCACACTAAAAGAAGGAAATTCAGCTTGTACTGGGAAAATAACAACACTAGATCTTGGAAAGTCAGATTTTGCCAAAATGAAGACAGCCTTGGCTGCATGGGATTGGCACCAGGATTTAAAAAATGAAATACTGGCAAATACGTGGAACATCTTTATAAGTAAATTGGACAAAATAACTAAAAATAATATACCGATTAAGATCAAATATAGCAAAGGGGGAAAGTCACCATGTTGGCTGACACACAAAATCAAGAGGTTGATTAAAAAGAAACAAAGGTTGTACAGGGCTACTGAGTGTAATAAAAATGAGGAAGGATGGAATAGATGCAAAAATTTACAAAAGAAAGTAAAAAAGCAAATAAAGAAGGAAAAGGCGGAGAATGAGATGAAACCAGCTAGTAAAACAAAGGATAACTATAAAGCATTTTACTCATATGTAAATAACAAAAATGACACACAGCATGCTATTGGGCCACTATTGTATCAGGATGGCTCAATTGTATCCTCAAATAAACAAATGGCAGCTATTCAAAATAGGTATTTTGCTACTGTTTTCAATGCAAAACCAAACAGGACAGTGGGGCAAACCAGTTAAAAATCAAAAAAGCCCAATATAACTAGACCAAAAGATATGAGGGACAGACTGAACAAAATGAATCCAAACAAATCCCCGGGCTTGGATGGTATATATCATAGAGTTATTAAGGAACTAGCCAATGTTATCACACCATCCTCCCCCCCCCCAGCTTTCATATTTCAGACCTCTTTAGACACAGGAGAGGTAGTCGATTCTGGGAAAATAACAACAGTGATCCCATTGTTCAAAAGATGAAGTAAAAAGCACCCAGCAAACTATCATCCAGTTAGTTTGACGTCAGTCCTATATAAGACTCTGAAGGGGTTCATAAAGGACTATAGAGTAAATTACCTAAACTGTAATAATTTGAATAACAGGACACATCATGGCTTCATAAAGGGTAGATCATGTCAAACAAACATGCTAGAATTTTACAATAGGATAAGTAAGATCTTGGATAGAGGAAACTTAGTGGATGTTGTATTTTTTGGATATCACCAGAGCTTTCGATAAGCTACCCCATCAGGAACTAGTGCAGGTTCTCATAAAACTAGGAATTCATGGAAATATTACTTCATGGATCAACTCCTGACTGTCTGACAGAAAACAGAGGGTTAGTGTAAGGGGTGAGTATTCGGACTGGATGGAAATGTAGAACGGGGCTCCACAGGGGATCAGTCTTGGGCCTGTGTCTATTTAATATACTGTATATGTCACCTCCATTAAATACAATCATGAAACATTTGGGTTAACAAAGTTTGCAGATGACTGCAGACAGGGAGTTGACATAAATGGTCTGGAGGACACACATTCTTCAAGATGCAATAATCCATATCCACAATTGGGGAAACACACACAAGTTGTATCTTAACTTGGAGAAGTGCACAGTAATGCAAATGGGTAGGAAAAATACCAATACTACATATTACTTGGGATATTCCATTCTTAGGAAGGTAACAGAAGAGAAAGAGCTGGGTATCACTGTAACAAATGACCTACAGTTTAAGAAGCATTGTGAAAACCTAGTCCAGAAAGCAAATAGAATTCTTAATTGTATCATCAGACACATTTCTAGTAGGGAAAAAGGGAAGTGTTCATGCCACTGTATTGTGCACTGGTGAGACCATCCTTAGAGTACTGTGCACAAGTATGGACACCATATAAGAAAACAGAAGTTGTATGCTTTAGAGGGTACAAAAGAGAACAACAAGCACTATTTTAGATCTTAAAGGGATGGACTATGATTCTAGACTGAGAGAGCTAAACTTGTTCACCTTGGAATATACGAGAACTAGGGGGGACATGTGCTTTTTGTATAAGGCCCAGGCAGATTGTGATGGGAAAGACTGGGTCTAAACTTTAGGGACCACATCTACAGTACTAAAGCACATAATCTTCTATTATGAGGGGAGACTTGTAATTCACTAAAAAGACAAAAGTGGTTCAATCAGAGGGTGGTACCTATCTGGAATGCTTTACCTCTGGAAATAGTGTGGAGCTCATCCATAGATTTAAATCAAAGTTGGATATACATTACAGAACTAGTAGGCTGTCAATTTAATTTTGTTGCTAGCATTATGGATGTAGGTCTTACAGCTCTGATAAAACCTATGAAACCTATACACCTATGAAGTCCCCCCCCCCACATTTGCGCCTAGATTATTCTTATGGAATGGCAATAATGGCTTTAAATTTGGACTTAATCTTTTTTTCAAGAAGTGCCCTCCTGGCCTGTGTGTGCTCATGCTGCAGGTGCACTCCTGACTCAACTGAGTCTGTATTTTAGTGTCCACTCTCTCTCCACCTATTAGTGGCAGCACTATCACACATGACATGGAGGAGCTCCAGCCAAACAAAAGCACATCAGTTACACGAGTGCAACATTGTCTTTCCTGTCACAGATTAGACATGCTGCACACTAAAGTTTGGAGGAGTCAGTGAGCACTGAACTCTCAATAGCAGTGTTACGGCAGCATATTTTTGTTGGTCTACTCTTAGTGAGTCTCTGTCTCCCCTGGTGGCTGAAGGCTCTATCCTGGTGACAGAGGGTGAGTTGGAAGCTAACTTGAGACTAGGCTACCTACTTACTCTACTAGGCTTGCCTGTCGAAAAAACACAGTACTGGCTCCCCACAGCAGCAAGCTGGGTGTAGCAGCAGCAGTGACAGCAGTGTGGGTGGCTTTCCCAGGCCTTGGTCAGTGAAGTGCTGCAACAGCTGCAGCAGCAGCCAAGCAAGAAGCAAGCAACACAGCTTGGTTGGGTTCAGTTGGTGGGGTGACTTGATTGTGGACCATGTTGGGGACATGGGATAGTCAGTTCTAGCATCCAGCTTCCGGCAGAAGGACGGAGGAGCAGCAGACTGAAAACTGGGCTGGTGGCACCCTGTGCCAAGCTGCAGTTTCTGGCCAGATGGCCGGGTAAGTAAAAATAAATTTTTTTTTTTTTAGAGGGGAATTGGGGAAGGAGGAAGGACTGAAATAGTGATGTGTTTTTTTACGTTTCTACACCTTTGGGTGGCTTCATGACCCATATGGGATGGGTATTGAATGGAATGGAGTTGGGGAGAGAAATCATGGAAAAGTTTTTTTTTTTTTTGAGGGGGTTCAGAACTTCAGTCAGGAAAAAAATTGGTTAGTAACTGGGTGCGTTTAAGCAGATATCTGATGAACTGCTCCGGGGTATAGACAGATGAATCTTATACATTTGGATTTTTCCTGATTTGCTTATATTTTTTCAGTTACAACAAATACATTTTACCTTTTAGAGATGTTTCAGACATTCTAGAGCTTAAAAGACAAAGAACCTCTGTGCGTAAACACTGAGGCAAGGGTTACCCCAAAGGGCATTTGGCTGGGAAGCCAAGTTTCAAGAAAATACAAAGTCACACATGCCCCCACAATGCAAAGCATCATGGGCTGCATATGCAAATCACCACAGAATGTTATGCTGGTCTAACTTTAAGCAGAATTGCATGGTGCGAAAGGCCTCTCACACAGTTTGCAAAGGGTGCTAACAGAAGACATGAACACGTGTTTCAGTCCTCAGGACTCATCAGTATGCCTCGTCTGTTTAACACCCCAGTGAATTGGACCAGCTACTCCTAAGGCAGTGTGCCTGGGATATATTGTGGTGAACCCATTAAAATAAAAAAAACATTTAAAAGACAAAGAACCTCTGTGCGTAAACACTGAGGCAAGGGTTACCCCAAAGGGCATTTGGCTGGGAAGCCAAGTTTCAAGAAAATACAAAGTCACACATGCCTCCACAATGCAAAGCATCATGGGCTGCATATGCAAATCACCACAGAATGTTATGCTGGTCTAACTTTAAGCAGAATTGCATGGTGCCGAAAGGCCTCTCACACATTCTAGAGCTTGCCACCTGGGAGCTAACTAGCACCTGTCCTCCACTGGTTGTTGGCTCCTCCCTGCTGAAATCTGAAAAGGCACCCCTGCTATAAAGTCTAAATTTTCAGTACATCCTCTGCATGAGCAGCATGTTTCCCATGTGGGATGGATGAAGAGCAGAGCAGTTTTCAGAGGTAAAATGAGAGCTGTTCCTTGCATTCAGGTACAGTTGGGTGGTATGGTATGTACAGACTATTGGAGCCAGACTATTGGAGCCCCACTATAGTCATGCTTATGCCCCCCCCAGTGTAGCTGACCTCCACATTCACATGCTCAGGCACATTATGACAGAGGGCAAGGGAGACTGCAAGGGTGTGTGCCATTGAAATGAATAAGGGTATTTTTGTATTACTAATTCATACATTATTGATGGAGAGTTGGAGATTAATGAAGGCCACCCCTCAACTAACAAGGGTCTTGTTAGTAGCACAGTGACCTTCATTATTCTCCAACTTGCCATCATAATACATAAAATAGTAATAAAAAATAGCTCCATTTATTTCAAAGAAGTACACCCCAGCACTCTGACCCATGGACAACATCTCTTAAAGACTCCTGCCTTTGGCTCCCTAGTACTCAGGTAAGAGACTCTCGGCTTATATTTATACTTGGTGGGTTGTCCTTAGCAGCATGGCTGCACACACTATGGAGCATGTGCATGGGAGGGACTGGCCATGTGGGTAGGGTGTTGAGTTATTGCTACTTTTGTGTTTGCTCCTTAAAGTCTGTTTGCATGGAAGCATTCGAAACTTTGGAGAAAAAGTAATAATAATAATAAACTTTATTTGTAAAGCACAATTCTAAAACCAAAGCGCTGTACAATAATAAAATACTAAAATCAATAAGATAATAAAAGTCCAGAAATTCCAACATTACATGAAAATACAACAACATTATGCTGCATAATCACCAAATGCTTGAAGAAACAGATGCATTTTGAAGGTGGTCTTAAAGCTGTCCACGGTCCTGCACTCTCGAATCTGATGAGGTAGAGTATTCCACAGGGTGGGAGCCCCATAGAGTACAGGTCAGACAGAAGTAATTAAGTAGTTTTATGAGTAAGTGTATGTATTGGGGGTGGGAAGAACTACATGAGTTTCCATTAGTATGCAGGTTACAGTTCAGCCGTGCAGCTAAGATAGTGGTACAAGAAAACTGAAAAGTATAACATTTTCTATAAGCATGCCACATGGGTGCAGATGTACAGTATTCAGATGTGTACTGAAGTACAAGCAAGCCATAGGTGTGCAGACAGTATAGCTTAGTGATTAATGGCACTGAACTGCAAACCAGGAGACTTGGAGACCTAAAGACCTGGGTTTGAATCTCATCAATGCCCACTTGTATATGGTGTGATCCTGAGTGAATCACTTAACTTTTATGTGTGCAGTTATCAGTGACCACTTGATTTTGCATGCATGCCACATGCATGCAGTCTGTTCCAATTTAACATAAAAAGCATTCTTTCCACACTTGCTTGCTGCATGCATGCCACATGCATGCAGTTAGTTCCAATTTAACATTTAAATCATACTTGCAGCATGCATATCACATAAGTAATTTTATATATGCAGTATGAAAACATTTCATATAATTATTTCTGTAAGGGTCAGCCCTGAAAGGCTTTTCTACTTAGCACTGTTCCTCATGAGATCTGAATGTAGAGCCTCTGGCCTGCTCCCTAATGGCTAAAGATGATATGATGCCAAACGTGCATTTAATGTACAGTATGTGCTGAAGTCTGATGTTCTGGACACTGATGAAGAAGGTTCAGAGGAACACAGTTTCCATTTGGTGGTTCAGCACTGTGACATTATGACACAGCACTTTTTGCAGGAAGCAGACACTGAACATGTCTAAGTTGCTGGTGAGCCACATAACCTGCAACAGCCACTCTCTGACACTGGAGATTAAGATCTCATCACTCTGTGCAGATCTCAGTGCCATGTCCAGCTCTGTCTTTCAGGGGAAGGACAAGACTTATGAAAAGAGCTCTCTATATGAAATGAAAAGAGTCTTTTGATCTGAAAACTCTGGAACTCATCAGAGGAATATGCATTATCATTTCTGTTACTGAATTCACTTCATGAAACTATAATTTCAGGCTGGCCAGTAAAATCATACTGCAAAGGGGAGACTGCACAGTGTGAATATGAACTGGCAGCTGCAGGCCTTGAAGTAAGAGCAGTCAAAGTGAATTTAGCAGACTGAGAAAAGTGTGTGGAGGGTATATGTAAAACATTTATTTGACAGTGTTTTTTTAATGAGTACTGGTCATGTAAAGGGTGCAGTAATCCATATTTTTTAATTATTTTTGCCCCCTATAGAAGAAGCAGGCAGAATACATTTAGTAGCATTGAAGAGGTGCAGCCAGAGATTGACAGACTTACTTGACAAGTAAGTTACTACTAGGGGTGAGGGACACCAAAATCATGTTCTTTTTTTGTGAGTGAGTGAGTCAGTGAGTCAGTGAGTCAGTGAGTGAATGAGTATGAAATCTAAGTGAAGTAGTCAAGGCAAATGATTTTATTGTTCAGCATAAACATGCTATTACAATCAATTAAAAATTTCAATTAGATAAAAGATTGTAGAGGATATCGTTCAAAAGATATAACAATTAAAACCACCATAGGGAAGGTAATACCATTTCTAGGATTTCTAAATAAAATGTTAGCTTTTCATTTCTAACTGAATGTTTTTTCTCTAGTTTCTATAACAAACCAAAACAAAGCTACCAGAGCCTTGGCAGACTCCATTTCCCATGGATTCAGTAATATTGTAAGGCAGCCATATAGAGATCGGTAATAAACTATTAAAAATTCATTTGGATTGATGTATAGTGTCTGTAATTTGTATATAGAGGGCAATTACATATCATATGAAAGACTGTCTTGTCATGACCCATGTTACAGAAAAAAAGAAATATTGACATCTTCGGTATTACTCACTGTATATCTTAAGTCATTGTTTGGATGGAATTAATTCCGGTCTTAATTGTTGTATCAATTACCTATCCTCAGGTGTCAGTGGGAGAAGAAGGTACTGTAGGGCTCCCAATTTGTGATTCTACTTCTACTTATTCACAGCCATCCATGGACAGAATTTAGAATTACTCATATTTTCCAGATACTTGACGTTATACCAATTGAGAATTTCGATTTTTACTAATGGTTTATAGGAACTAGAAATAACTATTTAACATAGATAGTCCCTCTATACATGTAGAGAGTCATTTTTTCATGAACTGCAAATACAGTACTCTCTCACTAAAAATATTTTTTTCACCATTTTGGGCAGCCCTGGAAGTTTATTCAACTCGAGTGGTGTTATGCAATGCTAGATCCATTAAAAACAAGACTGCAATTATTGAAGATCTTGTAAATTCAGTGGATCTGGCTTGAATCACCAAGACCTGGCTGGTTGAGAACTCTGGCCTTGTATTAGAGGCCACAATTCCTGCCAGTTACTCGGTGATTCGCTGCTTGAGATTGGATCACAGGGGAGGAGGGAATGCAGTCTGTTTCAAGAGCGAATTGGGCCTCATGAGTGTACCAGTTCAGGAGACTGAGTCATTTGAGTGTACTGTGGTAGGAGGTGTAGGTTGTGGGATCGTCCTCATCTACCATCCACCCGGGGTTTGGAAACGGTTCCTTCAGGAAGTAGCGGACTTCATCATCAACATGGCATTTGTGTCTGAGAGGATGGTGGTACATAGTGATGCAATGCCCTGGTATTGGGGCTAGTTAGCATGGTGTGCAGTTCTCCTCCTCTCTCCTTTGTCGAAGTTTGGTTTCTCGATGAATGAAGATTTTTGTCTGTAATGAAAACTGGAGACTGAAGGCCCTATGTGCTGGCCAAATATTAACAACTGAGTTAAAATTGTGTTCATATGAATGCCAGATTGAAAACAGTCAGAGATGCAGGCTGGCGTGTTAAAAAAATTTCTGTCTGCAGAAGATGTAGCTGTTTCTGATGGAAAGCTGAAGTTGGATGCTGCTTTTACTGGCATTGGATTTTTGTGAGTCTTAAGTCTCTTATGTTTTGCACCCACACTGAATACTTTGTACTGACATAAGTTGCTGTTTAGAGGTCCTGACTGTGGATGGCAGAAATAGCGGCCTGCACTGACTTTCTCGCAACTTTTTCTTTTCAGGATTTGAAATGGATGCTGTGAATGGCAACCTTTTGTGGTAGTAAGTGCTATATTTTCTGCCTAGTGATAAAATAAGCAAAGGGACAGTCTACAAGGAAGTTTGGTATGGCAGTTTGAAATGACACAAAGAGATTTGAAAATTAAAAAAAAATGGTTCCTCAGTCAAATTGAACACAAAATGGTGATTGGAGAGGTATTTGTTATTTTGACTTTTAACAGCCTGTGTCAAAGGTTTCCTAATTTTGGAGATCCCTCTTCCCCTTCACTTGATTTTGTGCAAAGGGAATAAGAGGTTGAGCTTCAATCTATAAATACATATGAGTGAGTTGCATCAAGAAGCTAACTTAAATGAAAAAAAGGATCTCTAAGCTCTTCTCAATACTCGGAGAAAATTCTAAAACTCAGAAAAAAAACACTACAGGAGCTGAGGCAAGATTCAAGAATTTTAAACTGTTAAAACTTCAGTTTAAGAACTGTTGCAATCCAAGAGGTACAAGAGAGGCTGAAATGGCTCCTAAATCAGAAGGTGGTAGGAGAAAAGAAAAAAGGGTGAAAAATGTAGCTAACAGCAGACAAAACTCAGACCCAGATAATGTTGATGGGCCTTCCCCAAAAGGGGACATTGAGGTATTGCCTGCTGCCCTAGAAGACAAATCACAGGACCCAGATTCTGAGGCAGCTGAACCTTCTGCACAGTCTTCAGCCCCTGCCAACCTGATTCCATCTCAAGGTACAGAGGGACCCAGCTACACAGTTTCATCCATTTCTACATTGCAAAAAACCTCCTGAATTGGCCTTAAAATTAATAAGCAATATGTCAACTCATCAATCAACAATGGACAAATTAATTACATTACCGGATTCTATTAGTTCATTGGCACACAACATTCAAACGATGGACAGTAAATTAGAATAAACTATAAATCATCTAAAAGACTTGGAAATAAGTCATTTTGAATTACAGGATAAAGTTTTCCCCTTGAACAAGATGTACAAAAATTAAAAAAAAAACAGGCACTCTTCTGTGAAGCAAAGCTTGATGAACAAGAAAACAGAGAGAGAAGATCCAATATTCATATTTTTGGTATTATGGCCGACTGTGAGAAAGAACTGCTTTTAAAATCTATTTTACTTGCTATTTTTCATTTGCTGTTACCAACTTAAGTAGAAGTTCCAGATACAGAAAAGATGCATTGGTTTGGGAAAGAGAAAGATGGAGCTAAATTTAGGCCAGTAATAGCTAAAATGTTGTCATCAGAAGGTAAAGATACCATTATGCAAGCCTACTATAAGGAAAAATCATTTAGTTACAGAGAGCAATGAGTGTATTTCAAAAATTATTACTCCAAAGTATTATGGGAAAAAAGGAAACAATTCATGGATCTGCAACTAAAACTATGGGGCAACAATATTAAAGCTCATGTGATTTTTCCTGCAAGATTGAAGGTTTTGTTGAACAATCAACAGTTGATTTGCAATTCTTCAGCTGAGGCTTATCTAGATCTGAAAAGTCATTTGCCCACTGTATTTGTTGGTTATGAAAATGGATAGCCTAGGGGAACAGCAAGGCTTAAAATTAGAGTACTGACTGAATGTTTTCTTTCCTAAAAGAATTTAAGTACTGTAGTAAAGGGTCAGGAAATGGTATAATTTTCCTTTTTTTGAGGTTCACTAAAGGAGAGAGGAGGAGACTAGTCCTTACCCCAGTGTTTGTCACCTAGTGATATAGGCTAATATGCCAGATTTAAGTCTTAGGCATAGGAAGGGGGGAAGGAGTGAAGGGGTTTGGAAAGTGGTGTATAGTATTTTAGTAGACAGGCATCATGATGAAAAGTTATATATGGAATTGTTAACAATATCAATATTTTCTTTGAATTTTTTTCAAAAATATTATGATGGGATGGCTTAGGAGCTGTACATGGAATGTAAATGGTATAAATTCCCAGGTGAAGAGGTCAAGGGCAAGATATTCAAAACTTTGCCCCAGGGCTAAATTAACACTGCCTGGCAGGCAAACTTAGCCCAGAGCACAAAGCAAGCTATATTCAAAAGGAATAGCCCAGGGCAAACAGCTTCTGAATATAGCATGGAAATGAGGCTAGGCAAACTCGACTGGGAGTGCAGGGCAACCTTAGCCCTGAAATAAGACAGCTTTGAATATAGCAACCAGGAAGTGCAAACCACAACAGCAACACAGTGCACAGCAACGTGAAGGTAGCTAGAGGTGAACTATGTGGCCAATGTGTGTGCCAGCAAATGTGTGGACCCAGTACAGCTGCAGGCAGCAGTGCATGTGAAAGTACAGTGTTCAAAACTGTATAATATTCCCCGAACTGTCTGCGCAGTGCTAACATGTTTGCACTGGTTTAGCGCAGGGCTAAACTGTTAGACTGGTGAAAACACGTTTGCCCGGCGCTAAACTTTGCCATATTCAAAAAGTGACATGCAAATTAGCCTACTTAGTCTCTGGCAAACATTCAGATTAGCATCTCATTATGCCCTGATTTGCATGCAGTTTGCACCGGGCTAATGGTTTAGCCCTGCGCTAAACCTGCACAAACGTGTTAGTGCTGCTCAAACAGTTCAGGGAATATTTTACAGTTTTGAACACTGTACTTTCACATGCGCTGCTGCCTGCAGCTGTACTGGGACAACACAGCATAGGCACAGATTATGGTGGTGCTGCATGCAACTGTCACACTGAAGGTCATGCTACAGTACACAGCAGACATTACAGTAGCAAGGGGGCCAGTAGTGTATGGACACAGCACTGCCTATGGTGTGTAGGGCAGTACTGATGACTGCACTATATGCAGTGAGAGGCCCAACATGCAGGCATTTACTGACAGTGGACATTACTGTTATGCTGTTGTGTGACCCACAGATGCTGCACCTCTGGCATTGAATGCTCACAGTGACATATGCATGTCTGACTTTGTGTGCTGTGGCAGTTGTACAGCTGTGCGGTGTGTGGCATGGGGGGGTATAAATTATCAGAAAGGCACACTGGTGTTGGGGTATTCCCAATACTGGCCAATGTGAACTGCAAGATGTTGCCTAGTCTTGAGGCCACAACTGGTCTGTGGCACAGCCTGGCCACCTGTACACTCTCCACTCAACATCCTCCATGCTCACAGTGCTGCATGTGTATGCTGGTATCTTTTGGTGTCCACAGAAGAGTGGTCTGCAGGTGTGTGCTGTATGGCCACACTGCTATGCTGTCCACTGGTGGCAGGGTCACCACTTACTGCCTGGCATGGCTGGGAGTGGTGGCAGATGATGGCATCACTGTGATGCCATCAGTGAGCAGCATATTTCCTCTATGTCTGGCTTTATCTATATGTCATATTTATTTGCCAGGGTCACACAAAGCCACGAAGAAGCTGTGCAAACACCACGCAAAGCCATAATGTGGTGCAAAGCTGATTGCCCAGGGTTAAGCCTACCTTTTCCTGGGTGGTAATGTGAGCCACACTAAGTGTCATGCTAAGTCATGCAAAACCACTTTGCATGGCGCTAGTCACTGAATATAGCATTGTGCCTGTATTCATGTACACACCCACTCAGTTTGCCCGTTACATACATTATGATTTTGCCTGGCACTAATGCAGTTTGCACGTGCTATTTAGCCTTTTGAATATAGCAAACCCACGCTAATCCTGTGCTGAACCTGTGCAAACAGTTTTTGCCCGGTGCAAAGTTTTGAATATCTGGTCCCAAGAGTTCTTTCAAGAATTCAAAAATTCAAATAAAATGTGATCATGTTACAGGAAACTTTCTTAAGTGAAAGAGTATGGAATAAGTTAAAGAAGAAATGTGCTGGTAATCTTTACTTCTCCCCGGGACTATCAAAGAGAAGTGCTGGGGTAGCAATTCTTTTTGATAAAAACTTTAAAGGGGAAATTATGGATTTGGTTTTGGATTAAAAGGGCAGAATTTTATTGGTTCTAATAAAAAATAATGGCATTTCTATTGTAATAGGATCAGTATGTGTCCTTTTTAAGGGTTATAACAATTTTGCTTACATGGGGAGAAGCATATTACATTATCGGAGGAGATCTTAACTGCACATTAATGGAGAAGCTGCATAAAACCTCTAAGAGTTCAAGGTGGGACAAATATAAAGCCAAGATCCTTTTTTTTTTTTTGAAATTAAACAATGTGGTTGATACCCGGAGGGAGCTGAATGATGATATGAGAGATTACACATATTTCTTGGGTCAGCATTCGACTCACTCAAGATTAGACTACATCTTGGTCTCTAGGGATTTACTGATTAACTGTTTAGGGGCTAAGTCAAACATAATAGATGCATCTTGGACCATTGTCCTGTAGCTTTGGTCCTTTTTATTGGACTTTGAACAGTCTGGGGGAATTTGGCTCTGGTGACTGAACAATATCTTATTACAAGACAAATTGTTTTTGGATAGGATTCAGGAAAATATAAGATTTTTATGGAAGAGAATTCAATAGCGAAGAAAATATTATTGATTCCTGGGATGCTTTCAAGAAACAACTACGGAGTTTATTTCAGAGACTGTTTGGTGAAACAAAAAATTGAAGGATGAACAAAAGGAATTAGAGAATAAATTAAAAATTCTAGAATAGGAAGTCAAATGAGAGGACAGTTCTAAATTAGACCAACTAAAGGATCTGAGGAAGTTGTTTGAAGCAACAGAGTTTTATGGCCTGAAAATGCGCTGGTCCTGGTATAATAAAAATTGGAAAACTAATAGTGAAGTGGTGGGCAGAACTTTCACAAATAGGTTACAGGTGATAGAAAAGGACAAAAGGGAGATTACTGTTATGGTTTCAGATGATGGTCAAACAGTTAATGACAAAGTGGATGTTATGGAGGTTTTTGTTCAGTTTTATTCTAAACTGCATAAATCAGGTTGTTCTCCTTCTCAAAAGGAAATGGTTAACCATGCTAGGTTTTTAGGTTCCACTTTAAATCAAAAAGAACAAAATCAGAAATTTCAATAATTAGCCAGCCTGGTGGCGCTGAGAGCTGAGGCGCTGGACACCTTACCTCGCTCCACACTGGCGACCGGTGTTCAGGAGCGAGCATGGGTTGCCGGAGTTCGGCCAGGGAGGAGAAGGATTGAGTGCCCCATGGCAGCTCTCCTTCCCTAGAGGGGATTACTGCACACTCCCGCCACAATATCACCATCTAGGAGAGCTTCGGAGGATGGTCTGGTAGATGGGAGCAGCAGCAGCAGCATTGGGTAGATGTTGGCAGGGGGTGGAACAGGAGGCATGGGCTCACTGGCCTTCATTGCATGCTGACTTCAGGGGAAGGACGTAAAAACAGGAGGAAACACCCCTCACTCTCTCCTAGGCAACGACACCTCGCACTGCATTTACGGATGGCTGGGGCAGACTCTGCTGTGCTGGAACCACAACAAAGAATGACTGAATCAGAGGAGGAATTGGGGTCCCTCCTCACCCACCCGGGGGGCTACCGGGTACCTAGCATTAGTGTAAACATGAGCTCTAGTGGCAGATTGTGACCAGATCAGGATGCAGTAGCGAGGATGTCCAAGAGAGTGGAGAGAGGAGGTCAGTAGGAGTATAAAATAGGGTTAAAAAAATAAATTTCAATAATTAATTCAATGTCAAAATCTAAGTTACCAGGCTTGGATGGTTTTTCACTGGAATTTTACCTGGCTATGGAATCTATTCTATTGCATTATTTACATATGCTATTTAATCAAATCTTAGTTAAGAAAAATAGTCCTCCTTCTTTTTTGCAGGCTTACATTTCTGTAATCCCCAAATTAGGGAAGCCCACAAATAAACCCAAAAATTTTTGACCCATAGCTATCTTGAACGTTGACTATAAGATTTTTGCAAAATTAATAAATAATAGTATAACACCTTTATTAGGTTCTCTAGTTCACATAAATCAGCTAGGATTTATTCCAACTAGGATGATCCAGTCTGGATTGTTAAGGATTCAGTTTCTTATAGAACATCTGGAAAATATGTCTACCCCCACTAGCTTTATAGTGCTAGATGCAACAAAGGCCTTTGACATGCTGGAATGGCCTTATCTTTTTAGAATGCTCGGGGCCTTTGCATTTCCAGAACACTTGATTACCATTTTTCAAATTATTTATGCAAATCCCTTAGCACAAATAAAAGTAAATGGGAATCTATCAAAAGAAATAAAGCTCTATAGAGGAGTTCAGCAGGGTTGCCCCTTGTCTCCTTCGCTCTTTGTGCTGGCTTTGGAGCCCTTATTAAATGAAATTAGATCTAATAATTTAATAAGAGGAATAAAGATAGGTACAGAAGAAATAAAATTAGACGTTTATGAGGATGATATTTTGTTGCTACTCCTAGATCCGGTAAATATCTCTCAGGAAATGGTTAAGATTATTAAAAGATTATCAAATGTAGCAGGATATAAGATAAATGAAACTAAGTCTGAAATGATAACTTTTCATGTGCAAGATCCAGATCAAATTAAGCAGTATTTAAATGTGGCATTAAAACAAGAAGGTATGAGATACCTGGGAATAAATATCTATAATAAAATTAACTCTCTGTATAAATTAAACATCCAAGAACTTATGTCATCACTGAGATTAAAACTACAGTGCTGGGAAAAGATCCATATGACATGGGGGAAGGTTCAGACCATCAAGATGATGATAATACTTTTTTTATCTTATAGATTACAATCTATAATAACCCCAATTCCTGACCAATGGTTTGCACAAATAAAATTCTAAAGGCATTTATATGGAACAAAAAATAACCAAGAATTTCCTGGGATAAATTGTGTCTGCCAATTGATAAAGGAGGCCTGGCATGCCCTGATGTGGGCAAATACCACTTAGTATACTGTATATGTTTACGATAGTCCTGCTTTTGGGCCAAATGTGAAGAAGTTCACAAACCAACTACATCCTGGATCAATAATTTGATCTGGTCATTTTACCAAGAATAGCTCGACATTACCCAACTTCTTTACACAGCTAAAATACATAAAAAAACTCTAAAAGTCTTATAGTGAGACATTTGTCAGATTGTGTAATAAGATATACAAATAAGACTAAGTGGGTGATTAATTTATCTCCTGATAATAATATATGGGGTAATCTTAATTACCAGATAAGAGGGAAGATGATAAAAAATTAAATTTGGGAAAAGAAAGGGATCAAAAAGTGGAAAGATCTATTCTCTGAAGGGATACATCTTTTGTGGGAAAGAATAAGAATGATGTATCATATACAGACTCATCAATTTCTGTTCTTTAATCAACTTATTAGTGTTTATAAAAGGGACTAATTGAGATGGGAAAGGGACCCAAATAGTAGGCTGATGGAAGATTCTTGACAAAGAATTTTGACTTATCAAGCATGTAAGCTGTTCTCTTGGCTATTGTATAATCTCCAAAGGCCCTTTGAGGTGGTGTATAAATCACTATTACAAAAATTGGACTTGGATTTGCAAAGTGCCTGCAGTTTGGCACAATGGGGTATGGCCTATGAAGCCATAACAAATTACAGTTTAACAAGAGACCGTGTGATACAGTATAAGATTCTGAATTGAGCATATTATACTCCAAATGGATTATTTAAAATGAAGTTAATGGATAACAATTTTTGTTGGCACTGTAAGCAGACACAAGCCGATATGCTACATATGTTCTGAAAGTATAAGGTCAGTCAGAATTGGTGACATAAGGCTTTTGAGATATTAGGAAAATTGGAATTTCAATTTTCCTATTGGAACGATCCTAAATTGTATTCTTTTACAAATGTACAGTGTCAAATTGATGTCATATATAGAGAAAAGCCTTTTGCAAGCCAATATTATGGCTGTTAAAAGGCTTTTATTACTAAATTGGAAAAGCCATGATGAAGATATTCCTTTCCCTCAGTATGAATGGAAGATGTCCCTTTTAACAATGTTATGCCATATGGGTTTCTTTAAGAACTTTAAATCAATTTGGAAGCTGTTTAATACAGAAATTGATCAATGGTCCCTTGATGACTTCAGAGAACATTAGTCATAACTGGGAGAAATAAAATGAATGCTCTTCTTAGGAAGATTACTATATTTATGTAGATTTATGGAATCTTTGATGTTCAAGATCTTTTTGTAAACAAGTTAACTTAACTTAATGATGCTTGTTTGACTGTTTTTCTGTATATTTTTATATATGCACCATAGAAATGAATAATAAAATTATTTACTAAAAAAAAAAGACATGGCATTTGAGTCTCCCAAGTTGATGGTCCTGGGAGACTTTAATGCCTGGGTTGATGATGAACTCTCACAATTTGGACAACACTTCTTCCAGTTGATGACATCTCTGGGCCTTACACAAGTAGTTACCACTGCTAGCCACAAACATGGTCACTCCCTTGACTTAGTTTTCCTCCTGGTCATTGAAGCCTCAGATCTGGGGTGGACCCAGTAGGATGGTCCGATCACTACACTGTGGGGTTCAATTTTACCACCACCCCTGAAGGCCTACCCCTGTGGAGATGGTCAAGTACTGCCCTTTATGAGATGTTAACTCTGAAGGCTTTACAGTGGTGTTTGACCTATCATCACATTTCAGTTGTAAACGGCAACCCAGAGGACCTCGTGGTGGCCTATAATACGGCCATTGCCGCAGTCCTGGATGTTGTTGCTACTGTCCGTGTTTGTCCTCTCTCTCTCTCTCTTTGCCCTCAGTCTCCATGGTTTGACAGGACCTTGAGGGAGATACAGCAACAAGGATGAAGGTTAGAGCATTGCTGGTGGAGATCTGCCCTTGATGCTCTCCACCTTAGGTTGATGGACCATTACCAAGCCTATCAATCTGCAATCACTCATAAGAAGGCAAAGTTCCTGTCTAGAGATATTGCAGTCACTCAGAACTGACCAGCTCAGCTGTTCCAAAGTGTGGACAGGCTGTGCAACCCAGTTTGTCTACAAGTTTGGAAAGTGTTTTCTCAAATAGAGTGCAATGAATTTGCTCAGTTCTTTGTGGCTAAGGTGGATGACATCAGGATAGCTCTCAAGCCAGAATACACTATAGGTGCTGCTGATGACCAGTGCTTGGTCACTAGCCTCTAGCTTTCCTGGAGTAGCTTCGACCACTTGGAGTTCGTGGATGTCATGAGGATTGTCCACGGTGTGCACCTTACGTTCCGTAGTTTGGACCCAGGACCAACTTCCCTGATTTGGGGTTGTATTGATTCCATTGGTCTGGTCCTTGCACAGATAGTTTGGTGCTCCTTGGAAACAGATGAGTTTCCTAGCTCCCTGAAGGAGGGGGTGGTAACACCCCTCCTGAAGAAAGCTTCTTTGGACCCAAACTGCCATGAGAACTACAGACCAATCTCTAACCTTCCCTTTTTAGGAAAGGTGGTTGAGAAAGTAGTGACTGTACAACTGGAGAGCCATTTGACCATCCATGTCATCTATGAACCCCTCCAGTCTGGTTTCTGAAAGAAGCATAGTATGGAGACAGCGCTGGTTCAGGTGCTTAATGAGCTCCTGATGGCTAGAGATTGGAAGAACCGTTTCAGCTTGGTTCTTCTTGATCTGTCATCAGCATTGGACACTGTGGACCATGGGGTTCTGCTTGATCATCTGAGGCTCATCTGTGGCCTGTCAGGTACAGTCCTCATGTGGTTTACATCTTTCCTCACCAGAAGTACTCAGAGAGTGGTGTTCGGGATTTATTCTTCAGACCCAATCCCTCTGTTTTGTGGGGTTCCTTAGGGATTGGTGTTGTCCCCCATGTTCTTTGCAGTGTACTTGCTGCTCCTAGGAGAGATTGTAAGGAGGTATGGGCTGAGGTTTCACTGCTATGCTGATGATACCCAGCTATACCTTTCTTTTGTACCCAACCAGAATGGAGCTCTCTCAGTCTTTAATAACTGCCTGGTGGAAATCCAGGAGTGGATGGATTCAAGATGGTTGAAGTGGAACACGGGAAAGACTGAAGTGCTAGTTTGGACCCAGAATGGCGGACGGGGGGGGTCAGGGGTAGGTTCACCCTCGGGACTATTCCTTGGGGGTTTATCACTATCAGCCTCTGAACAGGTGCATAATCTGGGGGTAATCTTTGATGACGGGCTGACCCTACATTCGAAGGTGTCAGCTGTCATCAAGACCTCTTTTTACCATCTGAGGAATATCACCAGGATTAAGCACCTTGTTCCATCCGGCAACCTTTCTACACTGATTTATGCCTTTGTGTCCTCCTGCTTGCATTATTACAACTCCCTGTATCTAGGCCTTTCCTGGGTAGAAATCCACCATTTGCAGCTAGTGCAGAACACAGCAGCTTGGCTCTTGATGGGAAATTCTCAGTTCTGTCATACTTCTCCGGTGCTGCGTGGTCTGCACTGGCTGCCAGTACAATGGCAGATCACCTTTAAAGTTGGTATTTTGACTTACAAAGCCCTACATGGACAGGGCCCTGACTATCTGAAAGAGTTTCTGATTCCCTCCCGCCCCAGTTGATTGCTCTGCTCAGCTGGCGAGTGTTGCTAGAGATTCCAAGAGTGTGCTTGAAATCTTCTGGAGCACGAGCATTTATGCATGCGGCCCCTTCTCTTTGGAATTCTCTACCCCACCAGTTATGTGAGTGCACGACTGTGGAGGGATTTAAACCAGCTCCTAAAACTCATCTTTGGCACCAAGCATTTGGTGACTCGTTGGCTAATTTTACTTTCATTTTATAAGTTTGTTTAGATGTTGGTATATTAACTAAGTTGCTGTAATTTGTGCAATATGTCATTTGTTTTTAAACTTGTTCGGCACCTTGGTTTTGGAAAGGTACCATAAAAATAAAGGTTTTTTAATATTATTATTATTATTTTTTTATTATTATTATTACCATTAATAAATATTTTAACTTTTTCTAATAAATATTTTTGCATCCAAAGGTTATCAACATCATGCATAGCCATAATCCAGTAAGATACATTTCTATTGTCAAAAACTGTACTGGAGCTCTACCAGGTTCTTCCATTAAAATGTAATCCAGAATGGACTTACTGTACATACTTGTAAGAGAGAATGCTAGAATCATGAAAAGGGAATTTCCATGTCTGACAATTTGTAGTACTCCCAGAGTGAATTAGGCTGCTGCACTTCTCTCAGTAAGGGTAAAGAGGACTTGGTATGGAGTTAGTAAGCAATGTGGCAGGTATGTGTATGTAGGGGATGCATCTGCTATTGTGTAGTGTAGAAACCATGAGGAAAATAACTGGATGAGAAAGGAATGCAGGGGGAAGGAAATGAGCAGGGGAATTAACCACCATTCCAGTACCATCAAATTCTAGTTCTGTAAACAGCACTGGTGGAGAAGGAGTCAGTAGAAGGGCAGGAAGTCATAGTGGTGGTGCAGGGGCTACACCAAAGAGAAGAACTAGGTCTAGATATGTGACAGTCAATCCAAACAAACCCTGATTCATTTGTCCCCAGAAGCCAACTGGTTACGTGCTCACTGCAAACAACAGCTTTCCCAACCATTTCCAGTCATCCAGTGCAACTGGTGATGAAAGCACTCTGAGCAAAAAAACAGCACACACACATGCCCCATGGTTCTTCCTTTATGTACTATGGGTCCCCTCCCAGTGGGGATATAAGAGCTCTATCCCAATCTGTAAAAGCAAGCCTCCCCATGTGTCTTCTACAAACATCATGTCTCCAGCTGCCAATGGCACCAGTGCCACCACAGCCACCTCCATATTGTTGGCATGCACAATTGCCTATAAACTTTGTGGCACTATAAAATTACTCTCTCCATGCCCACCCCTAAATAAGGTATCAGCAGTAATAGCATCACCAGACCCTGTGCTGCTGATCAGTTGTTTAGATTATGGTGAGGCATACCAACCCCGCACTTTTGTATAACAAAAACCAGTAGCACCACCACCAAAGCAGCTTATAGTGGAGGAGAGTACCAGTGAGGAGAATATAACAGTGGAGCTGTTAGGGCTGAGAGGGAGCATGAGAGTGAAGTGGTAGAGGAAGAGAAACAGAAGTATATGAGAAGGAGGTCCAAATGAGTAAGAGAAAGCTGAAGGATAACACAAGAAGGAGCGACTTGGGGATGATGAAGACGTAAAAGTGGAGTAGATGCATGTGGAACAAGTAGGATATGAAAAAGAACATGCAAGAGAAGAAGATGAAGTAGAGAAGATCGAAAGTGTATGGTTATTAACACCAATAAGTAGTGATGATGGCTGTGATACAGAGGAGTGGAGGCTGACATGGGAGGAGATGTCCAAATAAAAAAAAATGCAGAAGGGAAAAACAAGAAATCAAAGCGGTCAAGCTGGGAAATGTAAAGGCCACACCCTGCCTCCCACCCCCAGATGATAAGCTTTATCGTAACCCTAGTGCTGCTACTACTCATGCTCTTCTTCCAGAGCATCCAGTCCTGCCACATCATTACACCATGGCAAAAAAAATTAAAAATAAATACAGTGTCATCACCAGTAGGCTTGATGAAATTGAATGTGATACATTGCTCACACTGAGCCATTATAAGTTATGTAAGACCTTGTCATGTCACCCAACTCACTTTCAAGAGATGACCACCTCACAGCAAATGAATCATCAGTGATGGCCGCACACAGATGTGCAACTTGCTTGGTCTGGTCTTATGATGATATGTAGTCCACTGACCACAACAATTATGGCAGTCAGCAGGTAGCAGCTGTCTTAACTGTTATTTCAATTCAATGAATATAAAAAGCTTAAAAAAACTAAAGCATTAAAAAAAATTAAAAAATAAAAATAAAACAAACAAAAAAAATGGGAAAAAGAAGAACTCTACATTCATGCATGATGAAGCATTGCGAAGGTACATTTAATGCCCTTAATTTTACAACATTTTTGAGAGTATATTACAAGTTTTGAAAATATGTAAGGCCAGTGAGAGTGTAGTATTTGGCAAAGAGGTAAAATAGAAACTATGCTGGAGTGGTAAGTCTTGAGCTCAGCAACTAATGATAACAGCTGCTATAGCACAGAACTGAGACACAGCAGTTGTGCTTGTTGCAGACTGTTACACATTGCCATAAACACACCAATCCTCAGTAGTGGCATGAAATCAACACCTGACACAAGTTAGCTATAGCATTTAATATTCATTGATGACCACAAGGCTCCACCCATCTATTTGTAATTTGTTTTACCCATTCCGGTTACTGCTCTGTGAATCGAATTAACAAAGCCGAACAGAATTTTCAGGCCCAAACTCAAAACTGAACCAAAGATGACTCTGGTCCACTTCTCTCACCATTACTGATGGGACCTGGCAGAATTTAAACAGCAGATCATGGACACTCAGAATCTGACCAAATGACAAAAGTTTCAGGCAGGACAAAAGAGATGTGTTATTCCAGGAAAAATACACAATTAGTATATATATATATTACTATGAAACTCTAGTATCAGGAAATTAAGTAGCCATGGCAAGGCAGAATAGAGAGGTAATGTATCTGACAAATCATAAAATAATAAAAAAGGATAAAATAGGTTGTATAAACTGATTTAAACAATGGACAATTTGTTCTGAATGATTTTCAGCTACCACACTTGGATCTATCAAGCTATGCTATATAGTACATATTACTTCTAGCATAAACTTGTTGTAATGAACTACTACATCTACCTTGGAATAAAAAAAAACTGACAATGTACTGTACACTAAAGATGACTATAATGCAAACAAGTAAACAAGCAAACAAAAAAATGCTGTAATGGTTTGATGTTAATGTGCTTCTTCAAGGATCTGTCTAGTACTGACATGTTAATTGAATTTCTTGGAAGCTGATGACCTGCCTGGCAAAGTAAGTCAGTTAAAGTGCTTAAGATCAGCATCTGAATTGTATTTGGAGTGCACAGTACTAAACTACACTCTCAAAGTCCATGATTTTAATTTGATAATGATAGTGTTAACTTTGTATTCAGCATTATTCTAAAACTTCTATAACATGAATTATTTTGAATCAGAAGACTTGATAAAACAAAATGGAAATGGCGACATTTTGAAAAGCAGTAGGAATTTTAATCTGGATAAGCCACAGTCACCTTCAGTGCTGAGGTTCCACACTAGAAAACCATTATTAGAATCGTACAGCATATGTTATTTTGAACACCTCAAAGGTAGAAAGTATATGTAACCCTTAACCAGTATTCTGTAACTGATATTACATCTGCTGAGTAAGTAGTGGTCCTGATGAATTGCTCCATCAGAACCAGTTCCATTGTGGACCACATCCCATTCTGTTGGAGCTACTGTATGTGGCTGCTTAGAGACCACAGGGATGAAGGTAATGGAGCTAAACACCCTTTTAAAATGGGTAAGAAAAATCAAGCCATCTAACTTACTAAAAGATGAGTACAGGAGTGTAATCATCTGACCATAATAGTCCAGTGGAATTGAATCCACAAGATCCACTTTTCACTCACCATTCTGAGCCATTGTGAGTGGTTTGGAGGACTAAACAACTATATAATCAGAGCAATTTAAAATTATTTTTACTGCCTTTTTGGCTCTTCTAGCTGTCTAAGGAGCTGAAAGGATTCTGAGGTGGTCAGTGCTACTACACAGCATTTTTCTTCCAGAACCAGATATGAGGGAATCCACAGGACACATCACTGCATTCTTTTGTGAAGAGGGAGTCATGTCAATGCAGTACATTCTGAAGCAAATTATTTAAAGTACTATAAGATCAACACAGTGAAATGCATCACACTCCTGTAGAATCCCTACTGAAAATGAAATATTTAAATAATGTGAACATATAAATAGACTCCTGACATGACTTAGATTTGCTTGATGGTGTACCTTCAGTTGAGGTTTTCAAGGCCCACCTAAAGACCCATTTGTTTGCTCTTACATTCCCAGATATAGATCTGTAAAGAACTATTATTTGATATATCTGTAATGCATGTCTTTTTCTGCTCTCAGCTTGTTGTTTTATTATATTTATTTTTTAGCTATATTTATGTATTTATGCACTGTCCCACTTCTTTGAATGTTTGTGTTTGAGAGGCGCCCAAAGCCCCCAGGACAGGGCATCTAAGAAATAAAAATCACCTTGCCTTGCTTTGCCTAAACATCGAAACAGTTGTTTTCTTGTGCTTTTGTATAATTCTTATTCATTTATTTACCAAGAATACTTGACTAGGATGCAGCATCTCATTTCTACCTGGTTTTATAGCTGGTCAAACTAGAATACTCTGAGGTGAAGTGTCTTGCAGAAGGTCAAAAAGCCATCACACAAAATACAAATTGATCGGCATCTCTTGAGTCCAGAAACAAGGTTTCTGGGAGATTGCAGGGTCCTGATATACTGTATGCAACATCCATTGCACAAGACATACTAAGCTATTTGTACATTCTTAAACCCCTTTAAAATTCTCTTTGGTTTCTGGTGGCATTTATTTGCATTGGCTTCCCTCCACCTCAGTTTTGTGGGCTTCTCCTCTCAGAGGTTTCTTTGTCCATATACAGATTTCAGCCTCAGTTTGCAACTGTTTTCAAGATGGAAGAGATCAATACAAATATTCTACAAGGCTACAACTGGCCCACAGTATGTTGGTTGTGTACTGTTGTCATGCAGTGGATAAGCTACTGTGGTGGGTCATGAACATAGATCACCTTCATTGCAAACCTGTGCTCTACCACCATGTTGTTCCTCACCACTTTTTAATTTAACTTGGTTAACTGTTATTAATTACTGGCCATCAATTTTTCTCAGTGGAGATGGCCAATTATGTGCCATAATAACTGGGTTGTTATTATGTGAAACACACACTCACTGAACAGCAGCTTCAGTCTTGAGACAGTCTCAAGCACTGTTCAGTGAGCCAATACTCACCTGAAATGGCCATAGTGCAGACTCCTACATGTTTGTCTATTACTTTTTTTAAATAAGAAAGTCAGACTTACTTTTGAAATATAGTCTCCTGCTGTACTCTTCTACACTGCAGGTCACTTTGGTATGGGAGTCAGCTGATCGCAATCAAGAGGAAGACCTTGCTACCTGACATGACTTCTGGTTGCTTATTACTTGTTCATCAGGAAAAAAGTGCTCACTTAAAAATCTATTTTGGGGTCTTTTTACAAAATGTGTAAACTGTATGTCTTCCCAGTATCAGACCCAGTCACTGCTGTCTAAAGCAGCTCATTACCTAATGAACTGAAAAAAAAAATCATTGGGGAAGGCTGAAGAAAAAATTGGTGACCAGTAATTTTATAAAATAAGGCATGGAGTAGGGGCTACTTAAATTTAATACACACTCTTGATGTGTGATGCTTAAATAAATCACTTGAGCTTCACTCCCAGGGTTTATGTAGCATCACATGTATTAAATTCTCATAACATACACCACCCCATGCATTATTTTCTATATTATAATTAACAACAAAACAAAAACAAAATTGATTTATAAATAGGATGCACACAAGAAATGGAACATGTCTGCTGGGAATCACTCAAAACTCAAAACATGTAATCTTCTGGATGTGAAGCAAGCCAATAGCAAGATAACTGTAAAAGGTCAGAAGGTCAGAAGGTCAGGCTGCTCAGGTCTTTAACAAAGACACTGCATGATAGATCTTCATCAAATCTTGTCATGTCCCGATGTTTCTCCAATTTGTTGCTTTCTCAAAGGACTCTTCTTTTGGTAAGCACTTTTAAATCCCTTTGTTTAATACATTTGATCAGTATGAGTGCCTCTCTTAAAGTGCTTGCCACTAATATTTCAAAATATGGACACAGGCTCTCTGTGTTTAATATACAATGTTTGGTGTACCATCATGCTTCATGGATTGCACTTGTTGGAGGTCAGACATTTATAAATAGAATAAATGATTGGGAAATGCTTGTTCATGAGGAAATACATTTAGTGAGAGGGCTAATGATGTAACATGCCACAAGCCAGAAGGTCGAGTATCACTTTTAAACTTATCAGCTCCCAAGCTGGAATTATTCTCCAAATGTACAGTCCTTCATTTTTGTTTTTTATAGCATTTATGGCTGGAAAGAGACAAAGTGCAGTTCATAATCATGTTTAGTTACAAATTTAGTTCAGTTTAATAGGTAATAGCTACAGTGTAGTAATCAAGCACCTTTAAAAAAATGGGTGCCAATAATGCTGACTGCTGATAGGCTGATACTAGATGGCACCTGTACATTTACCTCAGCCGTACTCACAGGGGAAAAAAGGACCAATGTCAGTCTGCCTGCCTATTACCACGCATTAGTGGGCACACATGTGCATTTTTACTTTCCCACCTTTAAGTTTTGAGACAATTTCTACATGTAAAAAGTTATATTACACTTAACTAAAACATCACATTGACTGTTATTCTGTAGTTTGTGTACATTTGTTTTACCATAAATCTATTATGTAAGTGCAACAAGATACTCCAGAGTGTCAGTTAAGCTGAGATAAGTGTACTTCCATGAATGGTAAGGCCCACTGCCTGCAGTATCAGGCCTGACTTTGCTCATGTATATATGGTTATCACAGCCTAACTTACACCCTGTTATACCTTAACATTCTTTTTATTAAAGTCCAAACAAGGGCCCAAAATGCAGAGGGTAAGATACAGAACTCTTTATGCTGATACTGGACATCATTACTACAACAGTGGTGATAATACAATTAGTGTCAAACAGATGAATACTACACCAACATCTGAGTACTCTAAGCCCCTGTGAGGCTGCCCAAAAATCAAGAGTAAAATCAAATTAGGAAGCTATGTTTACCATGGAGATCATGAGCCCAACCCTCACAAAGTATGTTGAGGTTTCTGTGTCTAGGAAATACTGGAGGAATGAGGACCCACCATTTACCTGGAAAAGCAGAAAACTAACTATGATGCAGATGCTGGTATATTCATTCAATTACATGTCTACTTGCATAGCCACTGGATAATGAGTAACAAGGAGGCCCTAAAATGTCAACATGTATGAATGAATGGGGATCCTTAATTCACACCATATGACAATTTTGCATCTAGATGAACCAGCTTGTGCATGACCAAGACTCCCTCAGATCATTTGAGAAATCACATAAAGAGCAACCAGATGCCCTTGTATTGTTCCATCTGCAGGTGTAGCCATCCCACTATCAATTCCATGCCTTGTATTTCCTTACGTTTTATGATTCAGTCTTTTTTTTTTGTGGGAATTTGAGGTGTAAGCCATTTAAGAGCTACACATTTATACACCGTTTCAATACAGATGTTATACAAGCATCTTTCAGATTTACTCCTCATTTCCTGTCGAGATAGTCATAAAACTATGTGTTTCATATTATGGTTGTGGGAGAATGTGAAGATATCTTTAATACATGCATTGATTTCTCACTATTAAGTTGCTAAGTCTGGCAAGACTAAAAATGTGTGTGTAATTCCCCACCTGTTGAAATCGTCTCCAACATAAATTAGATGCTAAATCAAAGTTTAATGTGATAACTGGAGTGCAAAAATATTTAGAGGTAATTTTCCAGTGGAGTTCTTCCAAACTGTCACTGCTGTGGTTTTATGTATTTCCTAGTATACAGTGGCTGACTCCTGCTCTGTGAAATTTAATGATAGCTCTTCATGGCACTATAATTGCATTTTTTCCATGCGATGTGGAGTTAGGTCCTGGATAAGACTGTGAAGCCAGAAGATGTAACATTTACTTAAAGAAGATGAGAGGTATGAGGCAAAGATTTGTAGGAACCCCGATGGAGGTTCCAATAGCCACAATTAAGAAGGTGAAGAGGTGAGAAAGGTATGCAGCTGGAGACAGCAATTAAAGTGGAATCTAGTGAAAGCTAAATCCTGTTGTATGTCTACAAAAGTGTGAAAGGAAGAGACTTGATACATCTGGCTTACATGAATTACAGTAGGTCCTTATTTCTCCATATTTTATATGCCAGATCCATTGCAGCTTGGGAAAGGGAAAGGCACTCAGCAATGGGAGATAGCAAGGAAATTGTATTCAGAAGAGTTTTTGTCCTTGATAATGTAATATGGAACCCACTCGGTATTTTAGTTTTTGTCCAAGGATTGACAATATTACATACAGTGGGCACTAGAAGAATAACAGGGAGAAATGAAAAATGGGGTAGAATGGGATTGTGCTTCTTGGTCATACTAGCCATTGTCCCCAGAACCAAGCCAATAAATAAAGACACGGACTAGTAGTGCGAGGTTGCTCAGTCTTGGCAATAATTTTACTGATTTTGATATAATTTGATAATTCACCATTTGTTCACTTTGGTACATTTCTCTTCATATTCCCCATCATCTGTACATAACTTACATTTCCATTTGGTGCATACATTATATCATTTTCTTATTGTTCTCTTAATTAAATAGCCATCTCTCTCTCCCCAGGCCCGTACATCTGGGGTATCCTAACCTCTTATTCTTGTATGTCCTGTACCAGGGGCTTGCGAGTACACGATGCCCTGCTAACCTCTTTCCTTTCTCTTGCCATCCACCTTCGGCAATACTCCATAGTCATCGCTGAGATCCACCTTTCCCAGTGTCGCACTGTGCTCCACCTTCCACAGTGCCCTGCTTTCCTGTTTTCTGAGTGGGAGGGTGGGAAATTCTTTATGGAGCAAAATTGTGAGCTCCCCTTAGTGTGCAGCCCCGGTTTACTGCTCCTTTCCACACCCCTTTTCTCCCTTGCCCAATCCTATGTTGCCACCTCATTGCCCCTTTGTTCTATTGTCTGTCCTCTTTGTGATGTCACCGTACCTCCCTCTTCCTAGCCCCACCCCTTTTTCTCGCCCTCCCCTTCCCTCACTGAGCCTCACATTTTTGGCATAGGCCATGGGACAATGGGCCCTGCCCCTTTTAAACTGGGCAAACCTCTTTGTCCCCAGAACCCAGCCAATAAATAAAGACATGTACTAGTAGTGTGAGGTTACTCAGTCTTGGCAATAATTTTACTGATTTTGATATAATTTGATAATTCACTATTTGTTCACTTTGGTACATTTTTCTTCATATTCCCCATCATCTGTACATAACTTACATTTCCATTTGGTGCATACATTATATCATTTCTTATTGTTCTATAATTAAATAGCCAGCTCTCTCACTCTTCCCCCCTCGACGTACATCATGGGGGGGTATCCTGACCTCTTATTCTTATGTCCTGCACCGGTGGCATGGGTGTACACACCGTGCCTCTGCTTCTTCTTTCCACTAGTCTACCTCCCGCTTGTGATGGACGGTGGACTCCCCCCCCTTTTTTTTTTATTGCCGTACCACCAATGCTTTTATTGCATTTGACATCTCGGTGTTGAACATGGCCAGGCCGAGCCCCGACAAATGCACTCCATCCCCTCTGTAATACTCATCTACCTCCTCCGTGAACCTGTGTTTTATTACCATTCCTCCAATACTCTGAAATAATCTCCCTACTCTCGCATTCATGTGTTTTCTGGCCCTGTCTTTGCTTTTGTGGTTCTCTGCCTGCCTCCATACCCTGCAAGGAGTGATTTCTGACCATGCTAACGTAACCTCTGGCCACCATGTTTTGATTATTTTAACATCATGATCTATCTGATAAAAAATGTCCAGCCAAGGCCTTGTTCCCAAATCGTTGCCCCCGAGGTGTACCACAATCAGGTCCAGTTGCTTATGGTCCTTCCTGATTTCCCTCAGTTCTGGCAACAGCTGCGCCCATTTCATGCCCCGTAGGCCTTTCCACACCAGCCTATTGTGTCAATATCCAGGTACAGTTGTTTTCCCCCGTGCCTCCGGGCTGCCCATCCTTCCACCCAGTGCACAAAAGAGTGCCCACAATTCCATGCCTCGAGCTTCTTGGTTGTAACTGGTCGATCAAAGCATAAGAATGAATCTCTGTCCATGTCCTTCCCTTACTCTCCCCCCTCCCCCCTTTTCTCTTCTTTATGCACCTGCTATGGGAAAGAAAACAAACATTTTAGTATTGTAATTCTCTTATGTATTTTTTATAGCATCCTGATGACCATCTTCCTCTCTCTTTAATCGCCTCAGCCCCCTTGCCCTGTGCAGATATTGTTGACGCTGCCCCAATTCTAAATGAATGTGAGGAATATCCTTCCATTGACTCCCCGATAAACCGGAGTACCTTGCTCAACATCGCAGTCACCTGGTACCCCGATACTGGCCTGCCATCCCCATGTAAAAATACTCTTCCATTATCCTGGTCTTTTCGGTCTGCCGTGTACACGTGCAGAGCCGTCACCGGGCAAATGGCTTTATTTTAGTGTGCCCATAACCACACCTTCCTCCCCTGCTTTGTCTGATCAGTTTTGGACTCCCACAAATTGACTGTTATGGCTTCCTTCCGTCACTCCATGTCTTCCCAACGTAAGCCCCCACCTTCCGTCTTCTTGCTGTGGCCCACTATTTCACTCAACCTGAAGGCCCCACTGTACATGGTGGTGTATAATGCCTGAAATAACACCGCCTCCCTCACAGACATGCAGATACGCTGTAAAGCCCCCAATGGCTGTACCATCAGTCCTTCTGATATCGACTTCCTCTTCCTGTTATCTTGTCTCCTCCTGTCCCCCTCATCCAGCCCTGCATCATTCTCCTAATAAGGTTAGTTTTTGTGGGGTCCTCCCAACCCCTTAATGTGCAGATTTGTCCTGTGGCTGCCAAGTGCACCCCCATGGTTGAGTGCGCTATGCTATGGTTCCAACCCTTGACTATAAATTGCGCCACTTGTTCCCCTGTTGCTGGACCTCTTACCTGCCCACAGTATTCATCTTGAAACTTTTGAAAGGCCCTCCAGGAGGTTTCATATGCTCTCAGGGTCCGAGGCGCCCAGGAGTTGTGGAACAATGCCTCAGCTCCCCCAATCCAATCACCCATACGTGATCCAGAATGGCAGTCTGTTTTGTCTCTGCTCCAGGTGCAAAGGTCCTGAATTTGTCCATCTGCAATCGGGAGAGACAATCAGCTATCACGTTGTCCACTCCATTGACATGTTTTGCCCTGAAAGACATATTCAAGGACAAACCCTCCCACACCATTCTGCTCAATACCCTCATAACCCTCTCTGACTTTGTCCTCTTTTTGTTCAGTACTTCCACGACTGCTTTATTATCACTCCAGAATGTGACTTGCCTATTTCTGAGGTCCTCCCCCCATACTACCATCGACACCCATATGGGAAATATTTCCAAAAAGGTGATGTCTTTTGTCACCCCCCCACCCATTTCCAACCCAATGGCCACAGTTCTGTGAACCATTTTCCCTGGAGGTACCCGCCCATCCCTATACCCCCTGCCGCATCTGTATATAACTGTAAGTCCGTGTTATAGACCCAGTCATCCTGCCAGAATGAGCGCCTGTTATATTCTTGCAGAAATTGCTCCCATGCCGCCATGTCCTCCCTAGTCATTTTATTAAGGTCTACCCAGTGGTGTGGCCTTGTGGCCCCTCTTGTAGCCCAGGCTAGATGACGTGTAAATGTACGTCCTGGTGTGATCGCTCTACATGCGAAGTTCAAGTGGCCCAGTAACTGCTGCACCTGCTGCAGCCTCACCCTCCTGCATTTCCTTACTGCCTTCAATAGTTCTTCCAGCTTCTTAACCTTCTGCTCAGGCAGACAAAACAATTCCTTTGTTGTGCCCAGTTCTAAACCCAAAAATTCAATTATGCGACTCGGTCCTTCCGTCTTGTCTTCAGCTAGTGGGACCCCCACCTCTTGACATAATCTCTGGAATTTCCTAAGCATGTCCTGGGTCTCTACCTTATCTTCCCCAATGAACAGGAAATCATCCAGGTAGTGCACCACTGCCCGGTACCTGAACCTGTTCTGAAAAACCCATTGTAACCAAGTACTAAACATCTCGAACGTCGCACAAGCTATTGAACACCCCATTGGCATGGCTTTATCAAAATACTTTCCTTCCACCCAGAAACCCAGTAAGTCCCAGTCTTCTGGCCTAACCAGTAAGAGACAAAAAGCTGATTCTATGTCTGTTTTGCCACTCATGCTTCCTGTTTCATTCTAATCAGTTTTACCGTGTCTTGCAGTGTGGCGTAAGTGACTCGGCTGTCCTCCTTCCTTATGGAATAATTTACTGAATCTCCCTCTGGGTAAGACAGATGGTGTATTACCCTGTACTCACCCTCTTGTTTTTTTTAGGGACCAGACCCAGAGGCAAAACCCTCAGGCTGGTTAATGGCAGGGTCGTGAAGGGGCCATCGACCCTCCCCGCCCTACTTCCTCCTTAATTTTCTTAGACAACACCCCTTCCTTCACCTGTACCGATTTTAAGTTTTTTGCCACCATCTTTTTCCTAGACCCTTTCAACTGTAAGCTAAAACCATATTTAAAACCCTCGCTCAATATTTTTGCTGCCACCTTGTCCGGATATCCCCCCAACCATTTTTTCATCCTTCCTATGTTTATGGGGGTCCGTGCCAGCTGGAAACCACCCCCCATCATCCCCCTATGTGTCCTGACGTCAAGGTTGATAGCCTTGCCACTTTCCCCCTGTTCCCACCCTGTTCCCCCTCCCCACTGGTGCCCCAAAATGGACTCTGCCCATTCAAAAGGCTGTCTGGGCGCTGTCTTGATTGCTTGTCCCTTTTCCCAACTGTACCTGCATTTTGCCGCTGGGTGATGCCCCCTACATTTGGAGCATACATGCCGAAAATGGCAATTCGGCCAGGAACAGGCTGCCCTATTGTATCCCCAACATGCCTTCATTGCTGCCAACACCCTTTTGTCACCATCTGTTTCTTTGTCTGATGGGCCTGTGTAAATCTCCAACCACAAATCTATCTGTCTGGCATCCCATTGCACATCCCCAAAATTCGCCATTCTCTTCCTAAATTTTTCATCATACTGTAACCAACTATGCCTCCCTTTTGTATGCATTTTTATGATGAGGAATAGGTGAGAAGAGATAAGTAATTCCACCGCTTCTCTATTACTAGCCGTAAAATACATAAAACCATGAGCCCAGTTGTCCCACGTTTTTTCCTTTCCACGTTTTGTCCTCGTCTTCTTTCCCGAGCAGAACTACTGCCGCTGCCATGTCTTTTTTCTCAAAGCTATCTTTCTCCTCATATTTCTCCATGTTATCCATGTTTGCTAATGCAAAGATATCAACATATTCCCCTTTCCATATCTTCGCTTTCACTGATGTGGGAACATGGTCTGCTAGTCGTACTCTGGGAGCGCCTACCTCCTTTCGTACCCCTTGATTATCCCCATCAACTCCTCCCCTCATCCCTACCCCCTTTTAACTCACCCAATGCCTTTTCTAGCTGGCCAATCCCATTTTCCCCATACTTTTCAACATTTGTACTATATTTTCTTTTATACTGCTCTCCACTGTCACCCCTTGATTACCTGGTACGGTTGTCTGCGAAGGGCAGAGCCCCAGCATCAGTATTCCCGGTACTTGGGGACAGCTTGACTGCAGCGGTGTTGGCACTACAACTGGTATTGGTAGAATGGTTTGGCAAATTGGTACTGGTGGGTCCGCTCTTATCACTGGCCCCGGGGTGCTGTCCAGGCATGGCTCAGGTATCAGGCTTTCCGGGGAAGGTGCCCGTGGTTCCACCACTTGTATCACCATACTGGGCTCCCTAGCGGTGACCCGCAGTGGTACCCTTTTGTTAGCCTCCTTGTCCTTCCCCATCTTCTCTTTTGTTTTTGTATCCTTGTCCACTCCCTCTGGCTCTGCCACCTCCAGCAACCTATTTGCCTTCTCCACCAAATCCATCACTGCCTTGAAGCACTCCTTCTTGTTGGGCTTTGTTTTTCTTGGCGCCATTCTCTGTTCATATCTGTAATGACAAACATCTGTTAACCAATCATTCAGTGCCTTCCACATATCCTCCTTTCCGTATTGTTAATGTATCTATATCTTTTTATCATTTTTTTTGTTGTTGTTGTTGTTATGTGGATTTTTCCCCACCCCATCTTTGCTCAGACTGCCCTGTACTCCAAAAATGCATCCCCAGGCAACTTCTTACTTGTTTAAAAAAACCCACCTCTTCTCAGCCTTCTTGTGGCCTTTTCTGCTTTTGAGCAATCATTGACAGCCCTTCCCCACCCTCCCCTGACTTCATTCCTTATGAAACTCCCCAGCCGCTTGCTTTTCTTGTTCCCTTCTTTTCTTTTTTTTTTTAACGAATGACTACTGGAGACACTCTAGTATCCATTGTTGTACTTCTCACACTGGTCACGCTCCCTGGTGCATAGCAGCATGTCTTCGACTTCGTCCTGGTGCTACATCTAAGTGATCATCCTGAAAAAGGGGGACCGGGGAAGAATAAACTTTATTATTTAATATCCCCCCTTGCTGTTGCTCCATCAGACATGCCCTGCCTAGTCTGAAGCCCCACAGAAAAAGGATTGCCAAACTGGTGGTATTTACCACCAACAGTACTGTGCTGCTCTCACTTTTTGTTTGCTTATTAATGCCAACATTTCTTTGATTATGTTCTCCTCCCCTTGTGTAGGCGTCCTCCACTTTCGCATTCCGTTTTTCTTTCACCCCCCATGTGGTGATGACGTCACACACCATCACCATGCGGTCGGGCCCCAGTGCTTTTTCTCGCTCCTTCTTCACCCCCCCTTTCTGAAGCAGCACTTCCCAACACAAGACGCCCTTCTGGCGCTACCGTTTTTTTGGGGGGGCCTATTTACTTCCTTGCCCCACTCTGCTCCTCTGTCCACCCTTTTGCTGGAATTCACAACACCACACAGGCTCCCCTGCATAGCCTTCCTGCCACAACCACACTTTTCTGCCCTGCTTCCTTACTTCAGGCCAAGGCTCCACATGCTGAGGCTCCTCTGCCCCTCCTTAGGCCCTTTCTTTATTTCCTCACCACTGTGCCTCTGACCACCATGCTTCTCTCCTCCCACAGCCAGCTTGCACCCTGCACCCTAGCACGCTACCTCTGCAGGGCTTTTTTCTACCACTGGCCCTTGGCTTCCTTTTTTCAGCCTTTTATATGTATCCCGCTCTGTCCACTCCAGGCTTCTAACAGCCCACCCCTACTGCACCTCTGCTCACTCTATTCCCCCCTCAACAGCCTTCTCCCTTCCCATAATGAAGTAGTGACGGTGCCTGCAGGCCCCAGATGGTTTTTGCCTATGCTTGACTGTTTTTCAGCCCCATGCTTTTCCACCAGCGCCTCATGGCTGGTTATCTGTTCTGGCGATCACCACACTGCTCTCGCTCGCGACTTCCAGGCTGTCAGCACCACAGCCAACCTGCCTCCTTCTCCCTTCCTCTAAATCTTTGTCCCAAATGCGCTCTAAACAAAAAACCTCCCTTCTTGCCCATTCGCCTTCTGTTTTTTTTTTTTTAAAACCACCTGTGCCTCCACTCTCCACGGCCACTAAATCACACATCTAAACTACAACAATAAAATTGGCCTCATGGCCTCAAACCAAGTGCTCTCTTTCTTTCGCCAGCTCTCCACCCACCTTGATATCCCTTACCTCTGATCCTCTTGTTGCCCCTTCGTTGTTGCTCACTGTCCTTTTATTTTAATTCTTTTATTCTTATTTCCACCTTTATTAAACTTCAAAAATCAAATCAAATGCCCAGTGGCTTTTACCATAGACTGACATGCTTCCACAGGAGAAATTCCTTATGGAGCAAAACTGTGAGCTCCCCTTAGTGTGCAGCCCCTTTTTACTGCTCCTTTCCACACCCCTTTTCTCCATTGCCCAATCTTATGTTGCCACCTCATTGCCCCTTTGTCCTATTGTCTGTCCCCTTTGTGATGTCACCGTACCTCCCTCTTCCTAGCCCCACCCCCATTTTCTCACCCCTTCCCTTCCCTCACTGAGCCTCACATTTTTGGCATAGGCCGTGGGACAATGGGTCCTGCCCCTTTTAAATTGGGCAAACCTCTTTATCTGGTTGTCTTTGTACTGTATTGGAAATTACTGCCAGGCAGGCTATGTAATAAAAATTTTTGAAACTGGAAAGTCCCATACCCTCATCCTTTTAAGAGGCACAGAGAACTGACCAACATACTATATACTGTACTAGTTATTTTCACACAAAGTAATTTTAACACAAACATAAATGCAATCATAACTGCATAAGTTTAATTTAGCTGTAATTTATTAGTATCACATTCACTATGATAGAAAAAGTGTTAACAGCACTTATAAGTGCATATTTATTTTCTTGCAAATTAGGGCTTCAATGAAATGATGAAAAATGATTTGACAGTGAAAATTACATGCTTTACAGTAGTTTAGGTCTCTCCATATTCCAGACAAACCTGATGGTTGAAGAATGTAATATAATGGTATAGTGGTAAGTAGATAATGAAAAAGTAAGATAAGTTGGAGAAAGACATTAAGTAGACACATTTGACATGTCCCACAAAAGCTAAAGACACCTCTCATAGTGTCCCTGTATTGTAGTTAAGAAAGGTGCATAGTTGTCTGCATTCAAGCAGTCCAGATTATTCTCAATGTGGATTCCTAAGAATCTGACTGATTTTTCAAGCATAGCTGTATGGGATATGACAACACTCTTGTGAATCTGGACCACCAATGCATATGACCATAGCTTTACTACCATTTATATGAAAGTCAGAGGATTTACTGTATAGAGAAAAGTCTCTGCTAGAGTTGTTAAAAGAGATAAGGACGTCATCTGTGTAATGTGCAGTTCAGTAGTCTGTGACAAAAGATTAAATACCTTCTGCATTTGTAGGCTTAGAAATAAGAGCCACCAGAGATTTGACAGAGAGAGAAAGAGAGAGAATAATAGAGGAGACAACCCTTGATGGGATCTCTGAGATATTGGGAACCAAGAAGACCTGCTCTTTGTGTGGACACAAGCCTTCACATCCTGAAGTAATATGTGAATCCTATCCTGACATCCCAAACCAAAAATAGTAACTGTTGTGAAAGAAAAAGAAATGGCTAAGGAAGGAGGTCAAACACCTTTTTAACATCTGTCAAGATTGACAGATTAAAGGAGAAAGATAAGTGAAATGTCAATATGATATTGAGGAATCTGCATACAGAATTCTTCAAGTGACAACCTGGAATAAAACCAGTTTGATCTGAATGGACCAGTTTACCAATAATGCCTTTTAATTACAGTACATGAACACATAGGAAAAGTTAAGCACTGGGACAGTGGTGTCAATTCCAATGTGGACAACTTCAGAGCAAGTAAGGAATGCCACTCGCCACTTGCCTCAAAAAGCGCACCGGCAAAACTAATTAGAAGTGCTCAAAAATATTTTCATTTCATTGCCAGTGAACAAACATTAACAGCATACAGATACACAGAGTATCATATGCTGAGGCATTGGTTTACCTAATGTTTCTCCCCAACCAGCCAGGGGCTTTGCCAGAGGTTATGTTAACCTTGTGAATTACATGTATTAAAATGCCAACCGTATAAATATCCATATGGAGTTACCACTCGGCAATATCAAAAATGACATCATTCACATAAAATGCTTTGACATCACACCTATCCAATACATATGTATAGCTAATACAAACTGAGACTGCCAGAGCACATAAAACAAAGGACTGCATGTGCTCACAAATTGTAAGCACATCAAAAAACAGTTATAATTATTTTTCAGTCCCCACAGTATCACAGTCTATTGAATTTAAATGCCTTTTCATCTTCATTCATTGTGTCCCAGAATGCAATCTTCCTTTCACGTGAGATGATTTCTCCAGTTAGCATGGCTAGTCATCTAAGAAGCAAACAAAATGACAGGACTTCACATACAACCTTTGTAACTCTAAAATACACATTAATACACCCACATAACTAATAAAACTACAAGTTAGTTTTGAAACAGAGTGAGCAGGAAAATAAGAGATGAAGGAATGAGGAACTGATGAAAAAGGTAAAAGGAGGTGGGGGGTGAGGTTTGAGAGTTCACAAGTAAATTACCTCTTAGAGCATTTCCCATCTTCTACATCACATAGGAGATTACAGAACAAACAGTTAAGGTTCAAATGTATAATATATAGCAAAACTGTCAAACGAGTAGCTGCTTTTATCAATGTCACAGTACTGCAGAAGTAGTACAATGCATATTATATTGTCAATCCTGGCACATCATTTAATTAAAAAAGAAAGTAGTTCAAACTTTCCATTCAGTCCTGGTCTCCTTAAAGCTCCCAATCTGTAGATCCACTCCTGTTCTTTTCTAGTAAGCAGGTTCTCAAAATCACAACTCCTAAAATATTTGGACACAAGTTCAATCCCTATAGCTCTTACAGTATGGCTTACCTGATTTGGTGCAGTATGTGGTGCAGCCATTGCATAATCTAAATTTTTATTTTTGATTGCCAAAAGATGCTCATTCAACCTCAACCTGAATTGTCTTTTAGCACGGCCGATATAATAGCCATCACAGGAACATGTAAGAAGGTATACAACACCTTTGCTATCACAGCTGATATTCTCCCAACCCTTTCTGTTTTATCTGACATGGAGTTATCAAAAGAATTACCTTTTATTATCATATGGCATATACATTTGCCACATGGTTTGTATCCCCACCATTTCAATATATTGTTTTCAGGTTTTGGTTGATAGCTATGGACAAAAAAAAAGTATTCAGGTTGTTGCCTGTTCTGTAGGAAATTCTGAGTGGCAAATTGAGATAATTTTGTAAATGTGGGATACCTCTAAAATGATCCCAATTTTTTTCATACAATATTGGCAACCTCTCTAGCTATATGTTGTCACAAATGTAAGTTGTTTTTCAGTCAACTTAGTGTGATTTTTTTGTACAGTCATGGAGTTTATATCCATATGCTGTACAGACTCTATAGCTCTAATGATGTCTGATTCTCTTTATTCCAGCTCCCTAAGTCTATCTGATAACTCACTCACTCACTCTCTTATTATATAAGGCTGTTATCCCACAATTCTATTCCAGTCTCATATACTGCCCTTTTGGTAGATTTATAATAGGATATATAGAGTGGCAACTACTGGGTACTGTAAACTATTATGGTCATTTTTTTTATATAAATCTGTGACTAATGAGCCATCCAGTTGTTTATGAAGTGTCAAATCCAAAAAAATAACGGAATGTGAGTCTTCTGTCACTATACAGTTTAGATTTGAATTTGTACATTCTGGAAATTGCACAAATCATCCCGCTCTACCTTGTAACCCCTCCAAATCATTATCACATTGTTGATGTTTCCATGAATATATTTTATGAAAAAATAGATATTTGATTCACAGCAAATTACCTTTTCTTCCCATTTTCCTAAGAACATATTGGCTAGACTCGGTGTTGCACCCATCGCTGTTCCTTTAATCTGAATATAGTTCCTACCTTGGAACATAAAGGCATTTGGCTCGATTCTCAAATGGCCCTTGGATTGATGCAAGCTGCAGCAGAATGCCTGGTGCACCAAGGGCCCTGCACCTGATTCTCTATCAGGCAGGGTCCCAGCAGCAAAGTCTCATGGCTTGCAGCAACTATGGCCATGTACCACACAAGCAGTGCAACCAGACAGTTAGCCACAAGCCATGGGGTGTCCATGCACCACTGTGGTCCCTGGTAGTCTAGCAGTCCCCCATCCTGATCTGCCTGAAAAATATATTGCAAAAATAACCCCTCCCTGGTAGTCTAGCAGTCCTCCCATCTCTATGTGGCTCATTATAATAATAATGGATAATGCACCCTTCCTGGGTAGTTGATTGGCCCCCCTCCCCAATCCCCGATGTGATATGGTATAATATTAAGTATAATTATCCTGTTCCCTGGTGGTTGAGTGCCCCCCTACCCCATCAGGTAGTGTCCACCACCCTTCTCCCCCAATCTTGAAACAGAGCTGGCAACCAGTACAGCCCTCCTCTCACCTCAGTGGCCAGCCACCAACTGAACTGCTACTGACAGTGTGCTGTAAAGAGTGCATGCTCATTGATTAAGCAATAAGTGCATACACTTTACAGTACATGCTCAGTGACAGTTCATTCAGTGGTCAGCTTCAGAGTTGAGGGGAGAGCTGTGCCGGTCACCAGCTCTATATTGGGATTGGGGGGAGTGGGGCTGTGGGCACTATCAGCTGGGGTGAATGGTTGGAAGGTCACTCAACCACCAGGGAAGGGGATAATAATGCATATTATTATATTGGGCCGCATCATGGATCTGGGAAGGGGGCCACTAGACCACCAGGAAAGGAGGCACTATTCATTATTATTACAACAGGCCACATCAGGATGGGGGGGTCGCTAGACTACCAGCGAAGGGTTATTTTAATCATTTTATTTTACTGGCACATCAGGAAGGGGGACCACAGCACATTGCCACAAACAGGCAACTGTCCCAGAGGAGAGTTTTCTAAACTTAGACCAGCCCTGGCTGGCTAAAGGTACTTAAAAATTCACCCTCTAGGTGCATTTTGAGAATGCCATTTGAGGAGCTTTGGCAGCCTGTGTCTGCTGTAAGCTCCTAGCAGCTTGCCACAGCCCATTTTGTGGTGCACAGGCAGAACAAGCCCCATTTGGTGCAACCAGCATGTGGTAGACACAGGCTGCTTTTGTGAATTGCTCCCAGGGCATCATTTAGTGCAAAGGGCACTTTGTGCCACTTATTGGGATGCAAGCTCCTTGCGCTGCCCCGGGAGCTTTGAGAATTGAGCCCATTATTTTTTTAAGACTGCTTCTGTCAAATTTGCAAGCATATTTATCTTGCTTTCCTCCAGTTCAGTATCTTTCAGTAGATAAAGCTCAATGGACTGTATTCCCTCCTCATAGGGTATGTCGGTGTATAAAGAGTCAACATCCATAGTTACAAGCCACCAATCATCATCCATCTGGATATACTGTCATATGGTAAGAGTATTAATAGTACCTCTGATGTAACTTCTAACCTCTGGGGATAACAGGTCTCAAAAACTGTCCAAAAATCTAGATAAAGGTTCTACAATCCAGCCAAGACCTGAAATTACGGGGTGACCAAGAGATTTCATTGAATCTTTGTGTATTTTTGATAGGGTGTAAATGGCAGGGTTTTTTTTTGATGTGGAACAGATAGACTGAACTATTCATTCTCGGTTGTGAGTCCATCTTGGAAAGAACTCCAAAGATAGTAATCAATTTCTTTTTTGATAATTGAAGTGGGGTCATATGTCAATGGTTTATAAAAACTACTGACAGAGAGTTGATCAAAAATGTGTTGTATCCTGAATCACTATACTACCTCCCTTGTCATCAGGTTTTATAATGATGGAGATGCCTCTTGAAAGGTTTTTCACTGCCCCAGGATCGGCATTAGAAAGATTACAGAAATGCATTTTTGAGGGATTTATATACAGTTCTGTCAGATCATTTAGACAGCAGCTGTGGAAAGCTTCTACTAGTGCAGCCAATCGACATCAGAAGTTGGAAGCAGGTTTAAACTCTCTGCACTCTTTTAAGCCACTATCATTCTGAGAAATGCTAGAGTCATCATTATCAGTAGTAGAAAAAATTATTTTCAAATTAACATTTCTAGCAAATTTTTGTATGTCAACAAAAGCATCAAACTAAAGTACCCCATCCACATGCAGTGAGACTACCCTGAATAGTGAGACTGTACTGGTGGAGGTAGAGGTTGTAAAAATTGCCTTGCAGTAAACTGTAATTGCTTACTTCAATGGGGAGAATGATCACAAGACCAACCAGGAAGTGCAGTGGGAATTGTAGTTTGGGAGGTGTCTGACCTGAATTACAGCTAGTTTTAAACATAGCTGTTTTGTATGTAAATGATTGGTGGCTGCTTTAGTTAGAAGCCTAATATCTGTAGGCAGTAAGGAGGGCTTTTGGCTCTGTTTTAAGTTTTATTTTGTATTCTGGTGCAGTGCTAGGGTCTGAGGGGTCATGTGATACAGAGAGGCACTTCCAGGCTGTGTTAGATAAATCTAGTAGCCCCAAGCGAGTGAGGTGTTAATGTCCCTGTCCACATGCAGTGAGATTACCATGAGTAGTGAGACTATACTGGCCGAGGTAGAGGTTGTAAAAATTGCCTTGCAGTAAACTATAATTGCTTCCTTCAGTGCAGAGAATGATCACCAGACCAACCAAGAAATGCAGTGGGAATTGTAGTTCGGGATGTGTCTGACCTGAACAACAGCTAGTTTTAAACATAGCTGTTTTGTATGTAAATGACTGGGGACTGCTTTAGTTAAAAGCTTAATATCCTTAGGCAGTAAGGAAGGCTTTTTGGCTCTGTTTTAAGTTTTATTTTGTATTCTGATGCAGCACTATGGTCTGACAGGTCATGTGACTCAGGGAGGCACTTCTGGGTCCCATTAGATAACTCTGTTAGCCCCAAGTGAGCGGGGCGAGTGTACTGTCACCACGCACAGAGATGCATGCAGAGACACACGCATCTCAGCATGTGTCTATCATGTCCAGAGTGGAAAGGGTGGAAAAGGGCCCATGAATATACATCTCTTAAGAGGTACTGTGAACAACAGTGTGACTAATCCTTTTTGGCTGGCTATTATATCTAGAGCTTAACCTTGTAAAGTAAATTATGGTGATAAAATGGACATTAATGAAAGATATGTTACCCTAAATTCAGGGGAAGTTGCTATGACGTGTATCCTTTGTAATAGTTTCTCAGTTTCTTACAATAAAAACCGTGAAGGTATCAAGTGTAAACAATGTCTAGAAATTGAAAAGTTGAAGGGTTGTATAGACAAACTTGAGCTGCAGTTGAAAGCATTGGCTGCTAACTCAACTAAAGAAACTAAACATGTGTATACCCAAACATGTAACCCAGAAATTGTAACATAGCCTAATAATCAGAGCGATCTCTCATTGAAGAGAAATACAGACACAGATACTGAGGATGATTCAGATTGGTGCCCCAATTGTGAAAAAAAGTATACTAAAGAAGGCAAGGAGAGCAATGAACTTCACAATATGGCAACAAAATAAATTTGAAATATTAAGTAACCTGAACCCCAAAAACAACTCACAAGTGGTAGACAGTTGTTCAAATGGGACCTATATAAATGAACACCCATAAACATCAAAGGGTATTAATACCAATAATTCTCATCCAGACCAAATCCCAAGTAGTAATATTAACATAATAGACAAACCTCAGAGTAGTGAGAAAAGCATTTCACACCAAACCCAGGTTAGAGTAAAGCATGTGAACCCTAACAATAAACCCCAGAATGTCAATTTAAGTGAAACAATTCAGGCCCAAGTCCCAGTAATTTACATAAATCTTGGCAGTGAACAACAGAGTACATAATCTAAGGAAGATAAGTCTCTAGCCCTTTAACCTTGCAGCCACTAATGCTCCAATAGATGCCCCAAGACAGGTGGTAGTCCTTGGTCACTCCATTCTGAAATACACATGTGGTATAAATTGCAATGAGGACAAGGCAAATCAGACCTGTTCAAGTTTTAGGGTGGCTAAAATAAATGATATAGAAAATATGGCCAAAAATATTCTAATGAATGCAGGACCCAATCCACTAGTAGTGATACACATGGGAATGAATAACATAAATTCCTTCAGTATAGAGGATATGAAGAATGATTAACTCTCCTTGGTAAATACTTTAAAGCAGTTTGGGGCTCAAATATGTATTTCAGAAATTCTCCCTGTTCCTAGAGCAAATGGACCAAAACCTGCTAAAATAAAACATGTAAATGAATGGATAAATAAATGGACCTTGAAGGAATCTATGGCTTGTTTAACCCATTGTGAGCAATTTGCAAACAATCACAGTCTATACTGCTGGGATGGACTCCACCTCAGTAAAAGGGAAAATGCTGTATTGGGCAAATCTATCAATCAGTTCATACATTTAAACTAACAAGTTGGTAGCAACGGGGTAATTTTTTTTCTGCTCCAGCTCCTAAGAATGTTAAGGAAGGTCTAAAGGTTTACACCACAAATACAAGAAGCTTACATATAGAAAAGAGCAGTGAACTCCAAATAATCACTCCTCAGCATGATATAGACTTATAAAATGGGTAGGAAAAATTATGTCTGCTGATTTGTTGGAACACATCACATGACCATGCGTATATGAAAGCGCGACCACACACCTGCACTTTTAACCCCCAAAACAATTTTGACATTTTATAAGATAGATAAACCACTCTGAGGTGTTTGGTCATGCTCTGATATACGTACGCCTTGGGTGGTTGACGCACTCGGCCTGTGGCTTCATGCATAACAATGCACACCAAGGCGTGCGTCTATTAGAGCACAACCGCATACCTCAGAGTGGTTTATCGATTACATAATAACCATATGTGAAACCTGATGGGATAACACATCTAATTGGTATAATACCATCTCAGGTTTCACACTTTATAAAAGAAATAGGATCAACAAAAAGGGAGGGGGAGTGTGTATGTATGTATGTATATAAAAAAACTCACTGGAGCCAGTTGAATATGCATTAAATCCAGACTAGTGGAAGGGGTTTGTCCTCGAACTAAATCTACAAATGGTAAAAATTTAGTCATAGGAACATTTTACAAGACTACTATCAGCAGATAGCATTTATGAACAGGAATTGTGTTCCATTGTCTCAGAAGCATGAGAAAATGATAACCTGGTTAGCTTAGGGGATTTAAACCTCCCAAGAATGAAATGGGACTCACTCAAAGCAACAGCATTAAATGAAACAATGACACTAGATGCCACAGTTGAAGCAGGAATTGAACAGGTAATATCTGAACCAACAAGAACAAATAATAATTTTGGATATCATTTTAACTAACATTCGAATGGAAATATCTAATGTGAATATCTCATCAGCCCTATCAAATAGTGATCACAACAGTATAATTTTTAGTATAAATCAACTACATCAAGCCCCAAATTGTGCTCAATATCAATATAGCAAAGGGAAGTGTAGAAATATACGTAATGTGTTACAATTTCTAGATTGGACTTATGTATTGGAAGACAGTACTACCAAAGAAAGCTGGGCAATTATTAAAAACACAATATATAATATGGAAGACACATTTATCCCCCAAAGAAAAGATTCAAAATCAAAGGGAAAAATTCCATTATGATTGACAAAGAAAGTAAAAAAACAAATACGAGCAAAAGAAAGGGCATTCATAAAATATATAAAAAATATCCTAATGAACAAAATAAAACCATATACAATACTGAATTGAAAAAATCTAAACAGGTAATCAGGGCAGGGAGAAATAAATTCAAATTTAAACTGAGTGTAAATAAAGACCCCAAATCATTCTATGCCTACATTAGAAACAATTTGCTTCAAGGTAATAAAATAGGGTCACTAATGGAAAATAATAAAGTACTAATTATTCCTTGTGACATCGCTAATGCCTTTAACAATTTTGGGGGGTTTAGTATTCTCTGATGCAGATGACGTAACAGTACAAACAGTACCAGATAATAAAAGGTTTAATGCTATCACCAAAGAGGAAGTAAACAAAGTTCTAAATGAATTAAAAGATAAATCATCTCCAGGACCTGATCTTATTAATAGTAAATTCCTGAAGAGATATCAAATGAATTAACACTACCCCTAACCATTCTATTTAATAAATCTTATAGATCAGGAGAGATACCAATGGAGCGGAGGAGTGCTACGGTAGTCTTTATATTTAAAAAGTGTAGCAGGAATAAGGCAAATAACTACAGGCCTATTAGCCTTACCTCAATCATGTGTAAGTGCTCAGAAAAACTCTTAAAATATGGATTAAAGAAAGATCTAGGGGATAGAAACTTGGAAGATCTAACACAACATGGCTTTGTAAGGAGTAGTTATACTACCAACTTGATTTCCTTTTATGAGAACATCAGTAGTAGTCTGGATACGGGAATACCAGTCAATATGGTACTGTTTGACTTCATGAAGGCTTTGATAAGGTCCCACATCAACAGCTTTTAAATAAAATGACCAAACTTGGTTTAAACCCTTTTATTGTCAGATGGGTGTCCGCTTGGCTGTCCAACAGAACACAAGTTCAAATTTCAGGAACATTTTCCGAGGAAATAAGGGTTACCAGTGGAGTTCCCCAGGGATCTGTTCTTGGCTCTGTCTTATTTGGGTTCTTTAAAAGGGATATCAATGAAGGGTTGAAGTGCAAGATGGTAAAATTTGCAGGCAATACCAAGCTTAGCTCAGAGGTTGATACACCACTGAAAATATACACTTTTAAACAGGATTTGATGAAAATAGATAGGTGGGTTAAGAAAAATAAAATGGATTTCAACACTGAAAAGTGTTCAGTCATTCATTTTGGAAAAAAAAATCCAAACACCTCTTATATAATAAGTATGTGATCCATTAAAGCAGTAGAATCAGAGAGCAACCTTGGCATTGTCATAAACAAAGATTTCACTCATGCAGACCAGTGTAGATGGGTTGCCCATACAGAAAATAGTAGCCTAACATCTATTAGAAAAGCATTTGCCAACAGGAGCAGGGCTTGCATTCTATCAGTCCATACCAGGGGTTCTCAAATGGTGAGGCCAGCCTCCCTGAGGAGGCCCCCAACCTGTTCCAGGGGAGGCACAAGCACGCCTGAAAAAGTATTGTATTTAAATTTTGAGTTTTATGTATTTTGTGTGAAGACAGGAAGCAAATTGAAAGAGGATATTAGTAAGTGGATTTAATGTATTTATTTACTAATAAGTGACAAGGGAAGGTGAATGAGCCAAGGCTCATTTCAGGTGGACCCGGGGAAGGGTAGGGAGTGAATACATTTCAAAAGGTAACTGCAAAACAATCAAGAAATACACAATGAACAATAGTGCAAACAAATATGAACAATAAACTAATAATGAGTGGTGGTAATTGATCAATTTGTATCCTGATGGCAGAACAGCCCAAATACAAGGGTTGAGCATAAAAGTGCTAAGAGCAATAGCAGGAAGGAGCAAAGTAATCTCAGAGAAATTGCTTAGGAGCAGGGAAGGAGAGGGAGAGGTAAAGTATGTAGGAAGGTTATTTCAGGTTATTTCATATAGAGAGGAAACAAAGAAAGTAGTCTGACCCATGAAGGTACTGCAACAAGGGGTAACAATGGTTCAAGAATGAAAATAGTGGAGCAAGTAGGCTGGCCTTTGTGTGTGTGTATGTGTGTGTGGGGGGTTACAATAAGCTGAATAATAATATTGGTTTATGTACTTGTTATTCAGATTATACCTTTGAGCACTGGAACTCATTTTCAAAGGTTCCACGTCAGTATAAGACAAATAACTGAATGTAAGCCACGTACTCAAAGGGGTTTCAATTTATTCATGGTGTACTGTGCAAAGTACAGTATGTTATTTTTCTTTGGGGAGGCCCAAGATTATTTCAGGTTTTGGGGGAGGCTCAAAATCTTTTCCATGGATTTGGGGAGGCTCACTGTGACAAAGTCTAAGAACTATTGGTCTATACTATGTATGTTAGACCACACATTGATTATGCCACCCCATATTGGTCTCCCTATCCTGAAAAAGATATTCAAATCATTGAATCAGTTCGAAGAAGGGCCACTAAATTAGTATAATCAATGATCACTTTAGCATATCCTGACAGATTAAATAACTTAAACCTTTATGACCTTAAGAACTGTCAAAAAAGGGGTGCTATATTAATGCTTTTTAATATTCTAAAATACCCACACCTTACTAAGGAGTGCAATATAGAAAGGGTGACAAAACCTGAGGGCTTAAGATGTCACAACAGACAACTTAAAGTACCAAAGGTCAAAACTAATAAAATAGGAAATTTCTTTACTGTAAGGAGGTGTAAACTTTGGAACGCATTGCCTTCTTATTTGGTTGATATTAATTCATTCGAGTTATTCAGAAATGCATTAGATAACTATCTGTTTAGCATCAGGAATTAATATACACCCCGCAGGTGTGGGGAAGGTGGTCTCGATGGGCATATGCCTTCTTCCACCTTTAGCAATCGAGTAATACCGAGTAACTCAGATAAAGCATTCAAGGATCCAAAACATAATGTTTTTGAGAATACCTGAATTTCAATATCTAAGTGGTCTTTTAGAGATGTTAATAACTATTAATAACAGTTGTTCTCCATCAGCTGTGGACTCTTTTTCTTCCCCATTCCACTTCCTCTTCCACGTCCTCCTCCACATCTTTCTCAATTTTCTACTGTTTCATCTGAAAGCCTGAATCTGGTCTGCCTCATACTTTTCCTGGGTAAACTGTTCCAGGAGGACTGACTGCTAAAAAAAGGCCCCTCTTCATTTTCTTGTTCTTCAAATTCATAGTCACTTGGACCTGTGTTTTAATCAAGGGGAGTTTTTTTTTTCAGTTCATTTTAAGATAGACCATGGTGTATTATGTGCCTCATCAGACATAGAAGCATCTTCTTCTCTTTCTGTGATCTCTTCCAATTAAACACACAGTTATCAGCATAATCATTTGCATCACTGTTGAACTTTCTTAATTTTTGATTTATAATTTTAATGTGATAAAACTTCATGTACTCTTTAAATTTGTTGTTACACTTTCCACAGTCTGGATGCCTGGAAAAAGTAGCCACAACACCTTCTTCTTCCAGATCCCTTCCCCCCAAGAAGGAGGAGACCAGTATTGTTGTGACTGCTAAGTCGGCACACCATTTATTTACAATATCATACATATATTATATTTATTTATTTAGTTTTTGTTGACCGGGTAAGTGCACTAGACAAATCCTGCCTATTTTCAGGCATGACCCGGGGGGAAGGGAATACAGATGAATGTCAACTGACCTTGAACCAGATTAAGCTGTTGGTGGTATTTTTAGTGAATGAGGGAAATTTGGCCAGGACACCGGGGAAATTCCCCTACTCTGCTTCCTGTGAGCAGAGGGGACCCTTTTGCTGGTGACTCCAAGATGGCTGCTGTTCCAGATCCTGGTGGAGGTGGTGGAATTCCTGCGGAAGGCAGGGGAGCTATCCTTACTGATATGAGACTGAGAATGGAGTGGTGAAGAGCTCTGTTGTATGCACACCGAGGGACCACTTTCAAGAAAGCCGCAGAGAATACCGTGCTATGGGAGAGGCAGAAGCCATAACGAAACACAACATGGAGCTTACAGATGCTGTTGCAGTTCAGAATCAGGAAGTTGGTGGCCCGGATGATTTGCAGGATGGTGAGTGGTGCACAGAACCTCCAATTGTGGAGGAGGAGGGTTCGCTAGTTCCTGGTGCAGCTAGGATGCCTTTCCAACCAGAGGAGGAGTGTGGAGCTACGCGGAAGACACAGGCGACATTGGAGGGCTTTTCAGCCAGGGACTGGAGCAAGGAGACCGCCCTGCTCGATGCAGGCTGGAAGAGAAAAGATGGTAAATCAACTCCAGATGCTGAATGGCTCACTTTTTCACCGGAGGGCATGGCTGCTCAGGAGTCTCCAGGGCCAGTGCAACCTGATGAGGTGCAGATGGAGGCAGGTAGTGCTGCTGGTGGTGAGCCTTTTTTTTCATGTTGGGACAGACTCTGGGGCTGCTTCTGGGTCATCAGGTGTTCCCCCCTTCCTCCCCTTGGAGGGAACAATTTAATAAAGGTCCTCGCTTTTCGGACCTATTTCATAACAATCATTTGGAACAAGCCCCCAGATGGAACGCTGTCTGCCTTAGGTACGGGGGGGCTTCCGGAACCACCTGACCATTTCTTCGTGGCCCGCAGGCTACTCAAGGGATCGATAAATTTCCAAGCATCAGATATCTATGCCTTTATTAACATTCGAGGGGAAGAAGAATTTGATATGAGTTTTAAATCCTTTGTAGGACTTGATAAATTTTGGCAAAAATATGATTCCCTCAAAACAACCCCTTTGTGGACTCCGTTTTGGGCAATTCCTATTACAAAACCACTGTTTAAAACTGTTCATGTTATGTTTTGAAATGAAGTGGTAAATGTGGGGGATATTTTGTATCGGCTTGAAAGTAAATGTACTGTCCTGGGTACTCCTGAACCTGTCATTGATGGGGAGGGCATTTGGACAGGTGGTTGGAGGTTTAAAATAAAATTGCATATTGTGGGGGATTTGGTACAACATATTCCAAACAGTTTTTTCCTGGGTAGGGATCGAGGTGTCTGCTTTTTACCCTGGTCAACCCAAGGCATGTTACAAATGTGGAAGCCCATGTCACCTTAGCAGTGCTTGTGACAAAATCAAATGTGCCTTATGTGGGGAACTAGATCATGACAGTTATACATGTTGCAATGTTTTTCACTGTAATTTGTGTGATACCCAGGGTCATTGATATCATCAATGTCCATATGCTGACCAGAACAATTCTGGTGGGTTAAATAAGGAAACCTTGATTTCGGATGCAAAAGGCCACTTTAGGCCAACTACAGAGGAAGTGGCCTTCACTGACCCCAATCCTCCTGGTCCAGACCACATGGGCTCGCCTTCCCCTGTGGGAGATGCATCTAATTCTTCTGGTATACCTCCTGTTGTTGTCCACCCACAGGAAGGTCTGGAGTGCATTGACCCTCTGGTGCTCGTAACTGCCCCCCCATCTGCCTCAGAGTTTCAGGTGCCTCATCCAAAACGAGTGACACAATTCCATGCCAAAAAGCTTGTTTTACCGCCCCTTACTACTACGCATAATACTTTTCAGGTTCTGCAGGATGTAGAAGGAGACTCTGAATCTGATTTATCAGTTGCCTCAGGGGTCTTATCTGGGATGGAGCGTGATGAGGAGGGAGGACCAGAATTCTTGGCATCTAAAAAGAAGTCAGGACGAAAACTGAAAAAAGATAAAACTGAGTTAATGCGCACTGGCTTTTTTGTCAATAGCTTCCTTGAATTCTTGTAGCCTCAAGAATTCAAAAAAACATCTATAGCTTTTGCACTTTTGTAAAACCTTACCTGCAGATATTATTTTTCTGCAGGAGACACATTTTTCTACCCTTACTGATGTTAATTACACAAAAAATTGTGGCGTGCAGGACCCTCTTTTTGGTCCTTTGGCTCAGACATTGCAGATGGAGTAGGGGTATTATTTTGTCATTCTTTCATTCAAGTTACTGGCTTGGTTGACATAGTCCCAGGGTGGGCCCTACTCCTAGACTGTGTTTGCTGAGGGTTTTTTCTCCGGGTCATTAATGTTTATGCACCTCAGGTTAAATCAGCCAGGGTTGCTTTATTTTCTGACATACAACAATATTTGTCTACCCCTAGGCATGTCATTCTGGGGGGGAGGATTTCATTTGTGGATTGGATATTAAATTTAAAGATCACACACAGCGTAAGATATATTGTGATTCTCATGCCTTGTTTAAATTATTGTCGATGGCATCATTGACAGATGTTTATAGAACATTAAATTCGAATCCAGGATTCACTTATAAATGTGGTAATCTTGCAACATGGATTGATTTTATTTTTTCTTCCAGATTTTTGTTACCTTATTCTGTTTTTTTTTTTGGCCCCATGTGAATTCTCGGATCATTTCTTGTTACAAGCAAAATTTTCTTTAACTAAGATTCCACTGGCTTTTCTGGCCTTGCCGGCTAGGTGGAAACTAAACCCGACAATGCTTGCCACTGAGCGCTATCAGATATGTTTATTTCAGGCTTTTGATAATCAGCGTTCGGTAGCTGAGATGTGTGATTTCTGGGGGGATTGGTGGATGGACACTAAAATGGAATTTCGACGGGCCTCAAAGACACATCATTGTGCTACCCAGTCCGCAGATTACCTTGACTACTTAAAACTCAGAGCACAGTTCTATAAACTACTGTCACAGTCTTCAGTTTCTGATGATTTTGTTAAGGAATGATTGGCTATACTTAGACAAAGTATGAGGAATTACCACTACGGCAAGGCATGCAAAATTCATGAAGACTTATCCTATGGGCTTAAGTCTTCTCCAAGTTCAGATCCTTATTCAGCATGCAAACAAGCTTTGGAAAGTAAACTTATGGAGGGTCTTTATGATTTTCAAGGGGTTCTAAGAACTGCAGATACCGACATGCTACATATAGCAGGGAACTTTTTGCGATCCCAACATGGTACAGTTTTTCAGTCCACCATTTTATGGGAGGTTTTGTTTACTTTTCATCCACCTACCATAACTACCTCTGACTCTCATATTCTAGATGCTCCAATAACACTGGCCGAGGTTAAATCAGAAATAGCACACTTAAAATCCGGAATATCACCTGGTCCAGATGGTTTAATTAATGAACTATACGAGCCCATGGTAGATGACATTAGTGTCATCCTGACTTCAGTTTTTAATGAGATTCTGGATTCTTCACAGATACCGGCCGGTTTTTTGGATGCTTTGACTTTTTTTTATTTAAAAAGGGGGTTAAGCACCATATTGAGAATTGGAGACCGATCTGTTTATTAAATACAGATTACAAAATTTTTTCTGCCATCCAGTGTCATCGGCTTCAACAGGTTGCTCCCTTTTTAGTACACCCGGTGCAAACATATTCTATCCCAGGGAGACATATTCAGCAGAATTTGACTCTATTATGGAACGTGTGTGAGTTCGAGCGCTTAGGAAAACTTTCAGGGTATTTACTTTCTCTGGATCAGGCAAAAGCCTTTAATAAGGTGGTACATGGGTTTTTATTTGATGTTCTTCGATGATATGAGTTTTCTGTTAAAACAAGAACCTGGGTGGCACTTTTATATAACAACGCTCACAACTTCCCAATTGTAAATCATTTGGTGGGGGAAGGGATTGATTTTTGTAGAGGAGTGCGCCAGGGTTGTTCACTCAGTCCCTTACTATATACCTTTGTTTTGGATCCTTTGTTTCGGGAAATCCTTCATCATCCACACATTTGAGGCTTAACTCCATCTCTAGAGGTTCCACCTCAGTGTTTAGTGGTATATGTGGATGATATGTGTTTCATTCTCAAGGATGTAACAGAAGGACTAGCCACATTACATATAGTGGAACGTTTTGGTTGGATTTCGGGAACATCCGTAAATTATGAGAAAAGTGCTGGGGTTACATAGAAACATAGATTTTGACAGCAGCTAAGGACCGCTTGGCCCACCCAGTCTACCCATTTCCCTACCTAATGGATAAGCTGCAGATCCTAGTTAACCAGCAGCCTATTTCTTCCTACCCCCAACCCCTAGAATTGCCTTATGACTGTCCCATGCATGCTTGAATTCCACCACTGTTTTTGACTCCACAACCTCCTCCGGAAGGCAGTTCCGCATCCACAACCCTCTGTGAAAAATACTTCCTTAAATTACCTTTGAGCGCCCCTTCTATCTTCAAATTGTGCCCCTTGTTCTTGCACACCTCTTTTTGAAAGATGCCACCCTCTTGGACTTTGTTGATTCCTTGAGATACTTGAAAGTTTCTATCATGTCCCCCTCTCCCTCCTTTCCTCGAGGCTATACATATTCAGCTCCTTAAGTCTCTCTTCATATGTCTTCCAGTGCAGACCCTGCACCATTTTAGTGCCCTCCTCTGGACAGCCTCCATCCTGTCTATGTCCTTGCGGAGACTGGGTCTCAGAACTACACAGTACTCCAGATGGGGTCTCACCAACTGTCTCTACAGAGGATAATAACTTCCTGTTTTCTACTGGTGATGCCTCTCCCTATGCATCCCAGTATCCCCCAACCCTCCCTGCTGCCCTCTCACATTGCTTGCCCACCTTTAGGACATCTGATATGACTACCCCAGGTCCCTTTCCATTTTTGTTGTTGTTAGTATCTCACTCCCCATTGTGTACTCTTCCCCTGGGTTTTTGTTTCCCAGGTGCATTACCTTGCACTTCTTAGCATTGAATCTAAGCTGCTATACATTTGACCATTCCTCTAACCTTGCCAAGTCCCTTCTCATCCTTTCCACCCCACCTTGTGCATCAACTCTGTTGCAGATCTTTGTGTCATCTGCAAAGAGACATACTTTTCCTTCCAGTCCCTCTGCAATGTTGCTTATAAAGACATTGAAGAGGACCGGTCCTAATACTGAACCCTGTGGTACCCCACTAGTAACCCCCTTTCTTCAGAGTGGACTCCATTTACTGTTACTCTCTGTGTCTATTCTCCAGCCAATTGTTTACCCAGGCTGTCATCTTGGGACCCACTCCCAGGCTGGCTAACTTGTATATTAATCTTTGTGTGGGACTGTGTCAAATGCCTTGCTAAAGTCTAGGTAGGCCATGTCCACAGCCCCTCCCTGATCTACTACTTTGGTCACCCAGTCAAAGAAATCTATCAGATTTGTCTGGCATGACCTTCCGCTGTGAATCCATGCTGCCTTGGGTCCTAAGCCCCTCTGGCCTCTAGATACTCAACAATTCTTTCCTTCAGAAGTGATTCCATCATTTTCCCTACCACTGAGGTTAAACTAACAGGTCTGTAGTTTTCTGCTTCTGCCTTGCTCCCACTTTTGTGAAAGGGAATCACATCTGCCCTTCTCCAGTCCTTGGGTACCACCCCATCCTCCCATGATTTGTTAAAGAGGGTAGTCAGTTGTGTCACTAGTTCTACCCTTACTTCTTTTAGAATTCTGGGATGAATCCCATCAGGCCCCATTGCTTTGTCCACCTTCAGTTTTAAGAGTTCTTTCAGAACCCTTTCTGCTGTAAATGGGCTGGTATCAACTTCTGTATCCAGAGTGTTTCTACTGTTTGTTTTAGGTACCTCCCCCACTTCCTTTGTAAATACTGAGCAAAAATATTTGTTTAGTATCTCTGCCTTTTCACAGTCACCCTCTGCCCACCCTCCCTCCTCTTTATTAAGCCTCACTATCCCTCCCTTGGTCTACCTTGCTCCCTGATGTACCTCTAAAGGTTTTATCCCCTTCTTAACTGGGTTGGCTATCTTTTCCTCGGTTTGGGCCTTTGCTGTTCTGACTGCCTTCCCAGCTTCCTTTTGCTTTAACTGATACAGTTCTCTGTCCTGCTCCTTCTGTGATTCCTTGTACTTCCTGAATGCTTTCTTTTTCTCTTGAACCTTCACTGCCACTTTCTTTGAGAACCATAGTGGTTTCTTACATCATTTCGTTTTGTTAATTTGCTTCACACAAAGGCTTGTTACCTCTGTGATGGCAGTTTTTATTATTCCCCATAGTTCTTCCACCCCTCAGTCCTGCCCATTTGCTAGTGCATTCCTTAGGCACTCACCCATTTTGGCAAAGTCAGCCCTCCTAAAGTCCAGTACTTTTGCCTTTGTATGGCTTGACTCTATTGGTGTGTTTATTGTGAACCATACTGTTCGATGGTCGCTAGTTCCCAGATGGCTACCCACTTCTACATCTGTGATCCTCTCTTCATCTCCATTTGAGAGAACCAGGTCTAAGATTTCTCCCTCTCGAGTGGGCTCCAATACTAGTTGTCTAAGGCATGCCTTGTAGGGCATCTAGAATAACCCCACTTTTTGAAGTGGCTGCTGCAACTGCACTCCAGTTAACATCTGGCATATTCAGATCACCCATCAGCAATATCTCCCCTTTTCTGCCATTCTAAGTATTCTTTCTATCATTTCCTTGTCCATTTCCTCCCCCTGAGAAGGGGGTCTGTATACCCACTCAAAGACATCTGGAAACTAGCGACCATCGAACAGTATGGTTCACAATAAACACAGCAATAGATTGTGGTGTCATTGCCAGTCTCCAAATTTACCCACAGTGCTTCTTCTCCTCCCTGTTTTCCCTTTTGTTCTGTTGCTTTGATTCCTTCCCTTATGTAAAGAGCTACTCCTCCTCCTTGTTTACCCTCCCTGTCCCTCCTGTAGATAGTGTATCCTGGTATGTTTATGTCCCAGTCATGGTTTTGTGTGTACCATGTTTCTGTGACTGCCACGATATCCAGATGTTCCTCCTCCATCAAGGCCACTAATTCAGGAAGCTTGTTACTCAGACTATGGGCATTGATACTCATTGCTATCCATTTTTTAGGCAATAGGGTTTCTGTTTACATGATTGGACAGATAACTGTTTCTTCTGGGCCCATCAAGATTCTAGGATTTTTTTTTGGTTCTGGAGATTTAAATGATATTAATTGGCAATCACTTATTGAAATAGGAGAAAAAAAGTACAATTGTAAAAAAACTGGTCATTTTCTAAACAGAAACGTGTATTAATGATTAAAAATTTTTACTTCCCTTATTTCTTTATTTGAGTTCAGTTTTTCCTTTACCTAGGAATCAGGAGACCAGTTTGTATAGTATTTTTTTTTCAAATGTTGTGGGGTAGCAGATTGAACCCAGTCAAACGGGATTTTACCTATCTTCCAATTAAGGCGGGAGGTCTAGGGATGATTAACCCAGTAGTATTTTATTTTTCTTTTTTTAGTAAAACTACTTTTCAAGAATGGTCAACCGTGACCTGTCATCCATGGGATGCCTGGACTATGGCTTTCCTCCAGGATTTCTTCTCAAAGTGGTCTACTTTAGCACCTATTGTGAAAATTAATTATAAAGTTCCCTTTTTTTTGCCAATAGTGGTAACTAAGCTTTGTGTGTGGAGGGTGGTTAAAGATGAGGTTTTTGGCTTACTCGGAAAGGTCTTTATCAATATATAATGTCCCAGAGTTTTTTTGTTCAGGTGGCTTTTCCCAGGTGTAACCCTCAAAAGTACCACTAGCTCTTAAAGTTCTCACAGATGAGAGGATCCCGGCATGGATGTGGGATATTACATGGTTAAGTTGCCATGGGAAGCTTGGGGTTAAGGGAAATTTAAAACATAAAGCTTTAACAGAAAGAAACTGCATCCGCATTTAATGCGTGGGTATAGAAGAAACCCAGACTCACTTTTTCCACAATTGTCCACATACAGTACAGTTTTGATCTGCTTTGTCTGAGAAATGGGGGTAGGGAATAGTATGCCAGATTACATATGAATGTTTGGTTTTAGGAGAATATTCAGGATATTTTTCTCATTTTCATCCCAGCACTCTTCATGTAATTTTTGCTTGTATCAAGCTTTATCTTTGGCAAGAACGATGTTCTTTTTCTATACAACATACTTGTATTTTACCTAGGGTAGTGATATGTCAAATTGAGATGGCTTTATGGCTACAAAAAGATTATGAATGCCTTCATATTCCGAGTTCATTATGTTTTGAATACTGGAAACATGTTTATTGAATTTGAAATGTTTTGTTGTACTTATTTTTTCTTTTCTTTATTTATATTGCTTTGTTTTGTATCTGAAATGTGTATAGTGATGCTTTTTTTCCAGTTTTACTTTCAATTTGTTTCCATTGAGTATTTGTATTGATGGTTTTTGGTTTTTGAAATAAACAATTCCCCTACTCTTCTGTAGGTGGATGGGCCATTTTGCTGAGAGATGACCACTGTGGGAGAGATGCTGGAGGAGAAGGATGCTGGTTTAGTGGTGGGAGAGGCCTCACTGCTAACTGAGCAATGATCTATAGATAATCTGAGTAATTTTCAGGAACCTGATGGAGATTATATATTTCACGAGGCCAGTTCTATGCCTGATATGTTTTTATCCACTGAAAACTTTTTCACTACAATGCCTACCAAAGCTACAGATGGAATGAGTACCTTTACAGCTGATATTCAAGTGGAGGTTCATTCAGCTACGGAGGGAGTGACATGCTTAAACCAGAGCACTGAGTTAAGTGGAGCTGCAGCTGATCCTCCTGACAGGCTGAGTGAGTGAACTGACAGCAAGAATCAGGAAGTAGTGAAAACAAAACTTCTCCAGCCTAAGGGTGAGTGTGCTCTACCAAACATTGCTCCTGTTTCTAATTTTGACTGTATTAAGGCTGGCAGCTCTTTCACTAAGCCTAGCGAGTGCCAAAAACCTTTAGAATCATGGAAAATTGAGAAAAGCAGTGAAAAGAAAGGCGCTCCCCCACTAGTACAAAATAATGACAACCTGGCTCGCAAACAACATTTTCAGGGTTTACCCTTTACAGGACAGGCACACCTGTCTAAAGAAGCAGGGTTTATGTTTTATCCTCCGGTGAAGTAGAGTTCTGAATCAGAGGAGTCCACCCAAATTAAATACCAAACTGAAGCAAATGTGCAAGAGGGGGTGACTGAATTTAGTTTTCAGCAGCCTTTGGCTCCTCAGACGCTACCTACAAGCACAAGCTCTGTTAAAACTTCAGCGAGAGAGCACAATGCGATAAACAAAAATGTTACAACTGCTCAAGGTGTATCTATAACTAATAATCAGGCCCTAGATAATACAAGTGTACACGATGAAAAATGGTCACCTCAGAAGGTGCTTCAAGAAGCAGGCTGGGAGAAATCTGCTTCAGGGATTTGGACTCCTGACTCTGCATGGGATTCTTCTTTTAATTTTCAAATGGCCTCCCCTGAATGGCAAACCTAGACTTACACAGTATCCGTCAATGGGGAAAAATAAAGCTGGGCTGACCTCTAGTGAGAAGAATGCACTACGGGTGGAAAGCACACCTTTACAAACAATTAAAGGACAATCAGTCATAGAAACAAAACCTGTTCCTATTCCACAGGACAATGCAAACAAAGAGGACCTACATTCTTCAGTCAGTTCAAACAAGCCTTTGTTATCTGAACTATTTTTCCATGCAAGATGTGAAGCAGCACCTCAGCGAAATGCTGTTAGCATTTGCTACAAGGGAGGTTTAGAAGAGAGACCTGATAGACATTAAGTAGGGAAATGCCTTATAAAAGGCTGTTTGTGGTTTTCTCCTAGAGATGTGTTTGCTTTCATTAATATCTCTGGGGAAAACAACTTTGATATAAGTTTTCGGTCAGCCTATAATTTAAACCTTTTCTGGGAGAGATATGGGCAAGTTAAATTTTCTCCCACATGGACCCCCTTTTTGGTAATTCCACTCACTAAACCTTTAACAAAAAATTTTACTGTTATATTTAGGAATGAGGGGGTCCATGTGGAAAACATAACATATTGGTTGTCCCAGAAATGTGAAATTCAAAGTGAGTCTGAACCCATTTTGGATTCAGAACAATTCTGGATGGGGGGTTGTAAGTATAGAGTAAAGCTAAGACAAACTGACGCAGGGATTGAACATATCCCTAACACTTTCCTGTTGGGCAGAGACCGGGAGGGTATGTTTCTATAGTGGCCAGCCTAGAGCTTGCTATAAGTGCCGGTCAAAAACACATCTCTCTAGCGTTTGTGATCAACGCAGGTGTGATAACTGCAGGGAGGTGGGCCATGTGACCATGCAATGTGCCAACCACACTAAATGTGACCTGTGTGATGAATTTGGCCATGCCTTTAGAGAGTGTCCTTGGGCAGCAAGAAATAAAGCCTCTTGTGGTAGCACTGACTTAATAATTCAGCAAGCCGAGAATGCTATGACTAAACAAGGAAACACTAGAGTAGATAAGCCCACGCCTTTCCCTTCTCAGAATTTAGAAGTAGAAATCCTCTCTCCAGACTTTCCCCCTACTTTACAAGTGGAACCTAAAGGCTTAGTCAAAACAGAAAAAGGGGTCATAGAACAGTTTGAGCCAGTGTATTATAAAGACCCTGAAGATACTGAGAGTGTTAGAATGGAGAGTTCCTCTGTGTCCCCCCTACCCCTGAGAAGATCTCATAGGCACCTTAAAATACCTACTGCACCTCACATTGAGTCAATAGAATCTCCAAATTCTTATGCTGCTTTATTCACCTCTTGGGGTGACTCAGAAATGGAAATTGGAGATTCAGATTCTCAAAAATCCATTCAGGAAAACACTGGTGCTTCAATACAGGAATATAAAGAAAAGAAAAAAAAAGGAGGAAACAATAACATGAACCCCTCACGCAACAATTTGAATGGCTGTTCACATATGGGGTACACTGAACACTCACAGTATATTAAATACTGTTAAAAGGCAAGCTGTCTTCCAGTTACTTCAGGACAATAACATTGCAGTTGGTTTTTTGCAGGAAACATTGATTTTTTCCCACAAGCAAATTGCCTCTTTTCAAAGGGATTGGCCATGGGGGCCATCATATTGGTAGAGATTGTGCAGACAGGATTGGAATTTTATTCAATTCCTTTCATTTTGTTTTAAACAAATTAATAGATTTAATACCTGGTAGAGTTCTAATAATTGATGGAATATGGCACTCCAAGAACTGTAGATTTATTGACATTCATAATCCACAGACTATAGCTCTTAGAACTGAGTATATGAAAACAATTCAACCCTATTTGATATCCTCACTCAATATTTTTTGGGGTGGAGACTTTAATTGCAGTCTAAACATAAAGGGTAGATTGAATATAAAAATCTACTGTGATTCAAATTGTTTGGAATCTATCATAAAAATAGGTGACCTATCAAATTGTAGCCACTTAGCAAACTCTGGTTCGAATTATACTTTTTTAAAGGGAAAGTAGGTTCAACTATTGATTATTTATTTACATCAAAAGCTGTTACAGTAGGTAAGTTTAAAATGGTTCCAGTTGACTTTTCGGATCACCTACTGGTACAGACTGAAACTGGAGTTTCACCATCTACACTCAGCAAAAAAAAAAAACAGATGGAAATTAAACACATCCATTCTCAAAGAGGCATTGGTAAAAAATTAAATTCTGCTTATCTTGAAAGCTAGACTGTCAGTGGCATTTTTATACCCAGATTTAGAAACCTGGTGAATAGAAACTAAAAATGTCTGCTGTAAGTGGTTTAAAAAATATGGAATTCAACAGAGGAATTCAGACTTTCTTTCTTATTTAAAACTTAGAATTCAACTACAACATCTCATTTCAATAGCTAATACTTCCAGATTTGATTTTTCAACTCAAATTGACAAAATTAAAAATCAGATGAAAGTTTTTCAATACAACAGAACCAGAACTCTTCAGGCAATCTTAACTAATCATTCAAAAAAAAATGTGGTAGGAGACCCGTTTGAACTATGTATAAAAATAAGAGTCCACAGCCTTGGAATACCTAGATTGCAATAAAACTAGAGTGGAGGATGAAACTGCCATTAATTCTATGATTGAAACCCATTTTTTTAATTTACAACCAGACAATTATCCATCTCCTATAGAAATAAAAAGATATTTAGGGCCCCCTCCTGATTTCTTGGACTCCCAGATATTAAAAGCACAATTGTACCATTTTCTTGTAAAGAAATAGAAACAGTCATTCATAATTTAAAAGACAATATTACTCCAGGTATGGATGGCTGTTATAATTTATTTTATAAAACCTTTCAATCAGAAATCTCTTCTTGTTTGAATTTAGTATTTCTGTTTTTCATGTCAGGTAAATTGATCCCGGGAAGCATTCACAGAAGGCCTTATGATGTATATTTTCAAATCAGGAGAAAGGGGTGACATCAGGAACTGGAGACCCATCACAATCTTAAACTCAGACTATAAAATCTTTAGTACTTTATTAAATAATACATTAAAATTCAAAGCAAATAAGGTGATTTCACCTCTTCAATTTTGTGGCCTACCTCATAGGCGAATACAGTCAGCTTTAACAATTATTAGGGACTTAATAGAGTCCTTATCGTTAGAAGGCAGATCTGGTTACTTGCTTTCAATAGATTTAGAGAAAGCATTTGACAGGGTAATTCACTCATATTTGTTTCTGGTTTTGGAATTTTTTGGGATTCCGTGTTCAGTAATAAAAATGATAAAATCACTATATGAGTCTGCTAAAGTTTACCCAGTAATAAAGGGAACAATAACAAAAGGAATTGAAATCAGAACAGGGGTACGTCAAGGCTGTCTTCTTAGCCTCTTGTTGTATATTTCCTCATGTGAACCCTTATTAAGAGCTTTAGTTACTCCACCTAGAAGGGAAGGGTTAAAAATGCCGCTGTCTAATACACAGTTGACAGTACAGGCCTTTGCAGATGATGTTTGTCTTTTTTTTTAAAAACAGGAGCATATGGAAGACTTTTTTAAAGAATTTGAAGTCTTTTCATTTATTTCCAATGCTAAGTTAAATAAATCTAAATCTAGAGGATTACTGATGGGGAGTAAAAAATCAAACAGCTAATAATTATAATAATATCAGGATATCAGAAGAACCCCTCTCCATTCTAGGTATACAGTTTGGACCTCAAAATCTTCCAGAAGAGAATTGGGACAGGGTGTTAAAAAATGTTGAATCAAAAATGACTAGATGGAAACAGTTTAAATTTTCAAAACAAAAAAGAATTCAAGTCCTCAAACAATTTATAATATCTCATCTACAATATGTAGCACTGATCTTTCCCTTACATTCCCAATATGACAGCAGGTTATATAGTTGTTGTTTCCAAATTATATGGGGTAATAGATTAAACCCAGTTAGGAGATGATACACTTACTTAGCAAAAGAGAAGGGCGGTTAGGAATGATTGATCCTATCATTTTTTGCCATGTCCTCTTTTTCACTCAATTAAAAAGTGCCTACTGTATCCAGAGAGTTGAGATGGATTATGGATAGGGTTTCCAATTTTAGGTCTTTATAAATCAGTGTTTATTCACTCAAGTTAAAAAATAGATATTACACTTTTTCAAACTGTGTACCATGACTATTGCATGTTAGCACCATAGATATTGCATTATATTAATATTGCATTAGTTTTACAAAATAGTGCCCCATAACTGTAGAACTATACATATATAAATCTGTAGATGGTGATGGTGAGCTAGGAGCAGCACAGTATTAGAGCTCTGTTCCACCATATAAGTGAAAGGTGTAATACAAAAAAAACATGATCCACCCACATATCCAGTTCACAGTTGGTCAGCTGGAAGAGTGGGGACACAATGAAATTCGGTGTTTTCGGTTATAACTGATTTCCCGATTTTCACCACGGTGGTGTTTTACCGGTGTTTATTGGTTATAACCTAAAACGGGAAACCCTAATTATGGATTATGAATGCTCTAGGGTGATATATGAAAGCATGGCTTATCAGTGCTCCAAAAATTAGCCCCATATCCACATACCATCCTATTTCAGACCAGCAGCACATAAGCTATACAAATGGCAGGTTACAAAACTTCAAATTAGAACCAACTCCACGAAAACTCTCTATAAATCCATACTGATCCAAGTCTATCCCACAAATCCCAGTTTTAAGAATTGCCCCACAACCATGAATAATAAGATTCTAGATCAACTTAATAATCCCAGACTCCAAGGGTATATGTGGGAAACACAGTGGCTTATTATGTATGGCTGGTTGAACATTAGAGGTACAGCTAAATATAAAGCAAAACACGAAAGAAACTGTCCATATCCAGAATGTATGAATCAGGAAGAAACAATGGAACATTTTTTTCTTTATTGTTCTTTTTCTAAATCTTTATGGGTTTATGCTGCAAAAAAATGGAATTTGCAATGTTATCAAAAATCAGTTATGACATTTTAGTAATCGGTATTATACCACCTAGTTTAAATGTTTATGACAATAGAACATTAATGATTTTTTTTTTTATGCTTACGGTTTTGTTTATGGCAGATGAGATGCCAATGGGTAATCTACCAAAAGAAAGGCACGTATGAGGGGTTTTTCCTTTATGTAATGAATGAATTACAAAAAGTGTATTTAAAAGATAAACAAATTTATAATGTAGATAAAGTTAAAATATGGTGGAAGGGTTTTTCTCATATAATTAAATATAAATAGATAATTTAGTAAGGATGATGAGTATCCCCTAGGGGTGAAGAACATTGTTGTTTGAAATCTTTTGGTTTTTTTTTCCTTTGTTTTTCCAATATGGTATGTGCTTTATTCATGTTTTGTTCATTGTATTCTGTTATTTATGGACTATTGTAAATAAAAACACCCCTACTCTTTTCGATAAGTGTCATTCTTCTGTCTGAGACCCCTTTTCCCTTTGTGGTTCCTCCCCCTTTTGACCTCACTATCCCAAGCCCTGCCCTCTCTTCCCTATCCCCCTTCCCCTTTTCTTCCTCCCTTCCTCCTTCTTGGTTTCCTTGGCCTAGAACAAGCTATAGTAACAATTTTCTCCAAAAGAAAGAAATCATCACGTATTGTACTGCTTACAAGTGGTGTCAAGTTCATATCAGCAGTAGCAGTAGTAGTTGTAGTTTATCTGTCCTGCAAAAACAGGTTCTCACAGATCTCATCTAAAAACTGGGACATGTAAATGCTTTCCAGTCCTGCTAGCACTTATGATTAGTTTCACCTGTGTGCTCTCTGAGACAAGTGGTGAGTGCTATCCCTTACTTGTTTTGAAGTTGTCTGAATTGGAATTGACACCACCATCGCAGTGCTCACCTTTACCTGTGTTTTCATGCAATTACTCTTCAGGTGAAACATAGGTTTCAATTAATAGCCTGCTATTTTGAGACACCATACACTCAGCATGTATAAAATAGGAGACCCTAGCCAGGGCAGCAACAATCAGAACAGAGCTTCAGAAAGGGAAACTTCCTTACTGGATTTGGGGAGAACAACTACTGTGGCCTCTGACCAGCAGCCAGACAAGGAACCTGTCTTTACACAACCATTTAATAGTGAACAATAAGAGGAGAGAATTTCATTCTTAAAGTCTTTGAAAAATTCCCCCACTGAAACTGTCTGGTCTGGTGTCTTTACTACTCCTTAGTGTCATAACTACTTCTGTGGGCTTGGTCAAAGTAAGTGAGGCATCAAACAGTTTTTGGTTCTGACGTAATAGTTTTGTTGCCTGTTTGAGGTTCTTTCATTGTGGCATTAGTTTTTTCTTAAACTTCAAGTTTCTTGAAGAGCATAATTTTATTAATACTTTTTTGTAATATGTCTTTGTAACTGTACCTAAGCCTTAGGATCTCATTGAAAATGAGCTATGCTCAATCGAGCTATCCTGTTCATATGAAATTATGAATACATTTTACTACTACTGCTACTACTACTATTACTTAATACAGATATTTCACATTTTGAGAGATTAAAATACAGGTTCCAAAGTAGACTCTTCAGTTAATTGCATACAAGTCTGTTGTAAAAAAAGAACAATCAATTACAATTTCTTGTGTATAGCAAACTTATTAAACATACAAAATTAAACAGCAGTGTCGTTGTATAACAGCTTAATCTGGTTCAAGGTCAGTTGGCATTCATCTGTATCCCCCTCCCCCGGGTCGGATTTGTCTAGTGCACTTACCCGGTCAACAAAAGCTAAATAAATAATAATAAAAAAAATACATATTAGCCCTTTAAGGGGTTGTCTCTGATGTGATTATTATATTCACCATAACCCATATATGGTGTTCATCAGTGCTAAGGGTATTCATCCTTTATCTCTGTTCTTCTCTCCCCTACCATCATCAGGCAGATCCCTTGGTATTGTGTACTGTACATGTTCCATTTGGCCCATTTGTCTAAGAATTTGTCTAAGGTTAATCTGAAGGGTGGCTGTAATACACTCCATTTGAACTACTGTCTCCACTCTGTACTTCTATTCTGTTATGGTAGATATATTTGGAAAGAGCCAATGCAATGTAATGCCTTTTATAGCAACCATGCACATAGCATGGAATACTTCTTGATACTTCTTAGGTCTGTCCCACCTCACTGGGAGGCCCAGAATGCAGGTCTTAAAATCTGTCTGCAGATTTTGGCCCCAATACCTAGTCAGCTCTTAACCTGTGTGCGTCCACTACTCTGTAATTTTCAGTCATCTGCAAAAAAATATGGCAATGGCCCCCTCTATCTGAACATCCCCTTCAACATTTATTTGTGTGCCTCCCCTCCCCACTAAAGTGTACATTCACAGTAATGGTGTGACAAAATCTAATCAGTACCTTCTACTTATATTCACACCAAACTGGGGAAGACTTGTCTTTTCAACCACTGGTCATTTTTGTTTTTACCGAAAACTTTGTAATAGTATATTTGAAAGTTTGTAATACTATGAACCATTGAAATGATAATTGTTGATGTTATAATTGATTGGTTGGGTCAGTTTGCAAGCTATTGCGTTTAGTGCCTGTCTACTGGGAAGTACCCCATCCATATATTATAAATAGTATTTACAATCACTCCAAAGGTCACAGTCCTGATGGGTAGGATCCTAAACATCGTCACCTCTCTGCCACTGCCATTTCAGCCCCTCTTTTTCTGCTTTTCAATTGGTCTTTTCAGCTTTGCTCTGTCCCTGCTTGCTGGAAACAAACAGGAGTTCTCCCTCAACAAAGGGGTGACCCAGGCACCCTTGTGAAATATTGTCCTATTTCTCTTCTTCCATCTCTGGCTAAACTCCAGGAAAAATCTTGTCTTCTGTCAGGTTTCTGACTTTCTTTTCTCCTCCTCCATTTTCTTTCCTACCAGTCAGACTTTCAGAAAGCCCATTCTACAGTTTCCTTCCTCCTACATGTCACTGACTCCTTTCAAAAAGTGATAGATAAAAGCTATGATTTGACCACTGTTTTCATTGACCTGGCTAATGTGTTAGATTGGGTAGCTCATCCCTATGTCCTGGATACACTAAGTGATGCAGAGCTCTCAGAATAAGCCACTGACTTGTTCCACTTCTACCTTTCTGGACATAGCCAGCCTGCCCGGGTTGGGCAAGCCTCATCTGCTCCACTCCCCATTAACTCAGCTCCATTCTAGGCCCTATCCTCCTCATTTATATGCGGATGACACAGTACTTTATGCCCTCTGGAACCTCCATCCCCCAGTTATAACAATCCCTTCAGCATGACATTGATAATATGCAACGCTGGCTCTGTGCAAACCAGATATCACTGAACTCCCAAAAACATTGCCATGCTGCTTGGATCTTACCATCAGCTTGGTAGTCTTAGCCAGACCCCAATTTTCTCATCCTTTGATTGCACTCCACTTGACTTACTCCCCTGTTTCAAGTACCTTGAGGTTAGGCTTAATAGTCACTTAGACTTTTCAGTCAGCATTGCTGTCATTATTAAAAAAACTGTGCCCTAAACTAGGTGTCCTCCTCAGGAACAAGACCTGCCTCCCAATACTGACTTAGTGTGAGCTTGTGCTTAAAATAATACTCCCTCTGTTTGACTACATGTATGCGGTCCATGGTGGTGCCTCCAAATTTACCCTAGCCAGTTTGTGTCCTGTCTTTCTCTGTTTTTGTTTCTTTGCTTCTGGCTCCTACCTCTTATCCATCACTGTTCCCTGTGCCAACTCCTTGCCCTTCCTTTCCTCCCAGCACTTACCCCACTGCACCTTCCTACCTTTCAAATCTTCTTACTCTGTCTTCTCCCTCCTCTGATTCTCTCCACTCTTCTAGCTCTCATACATTCAGTGTCCCCTGTTGATCATTGTCTACTGGACAGACTGCCTTCTCAGTTTGTCAAAGCCTTCACTCTAGGATTCTCTCCCTCTCCTTCCCCTTCCAACCTTGCCCTTAAGCCTTGCTAAAGTTCTGTTTCTCCCCTGCCTGCTCCTGTCCCCATTTATTGGGAGCCTGGTCCAGCTTTGCACTGCTCTCTTTACCCCAAGTGCTAGCTTTGCTTGTTCTGAGTCTCTTTCTTTCTTTATTTCCTGCACTCAAATGTCGAGATTCTTGTTTTAATTTTGCAGCCCTCATTTTAAGAGGTCACGTTTTGTTGTATTTTATTGTGCTGTTTAATTGCTGCCATACCCCAATTATCAGATGGCTTAAGCTATTACTCTTGGTTGTCTGTAGCATCGCTGATCATCCATGTCAACTTGCAGCATTAATTTTTCTTCCTTGTTCCCCTGCCCTAGGTCATGCCTGGAAATAAAGCTTGGCTTAATGCACTGTTCTCTGTGGCAAGTTTTCAAATAAATAAATAGATAAATAAACTATTTCACCCCCATAAAGCTCATTAAACAATGTTCACTTTGGTACTTACCTAAATACTGTGTTACAAAATGGCTTTGTCCTGTTATTGTAAGGAGTATCCTAAACATAAGGCTCACTCCCACACATACACACACTTTTTAAAATGTCCAGATGCCCACTGAGACCTTACCAGCAGTTGAATTTGGAGTCATCAGCCTGGCCATACCATTCGGGTAGACACAGTCTGTTTTGTAAAGTTGTTAGACAATAGCAGCTTGAAAACAGTGAAGGGAGATAAATATTTTGTTCCACTTTCAGGCTTCTTGTTAAGATTTAGATCTAGGGGACACATGATGAGGCTGATGGATTAAGCAGTCTAGAATCACAGTCCACCAAAGATGTATTGGTCTGAGCCCATCCACCCCTTATTTGATTTGCTTCTCGACCAAAGCCCTGCATATGGCCTACCTGAAGAATTATACAATCTCCAGTCAGCTCCCCAGGGGTGTTGAATCCATCATAAAAGTTGAGAGAGACTTTTTCTCTGATGAGGGGTGCAGCAAAAAGAGGAAACATGGCAGCAGGTGCAGGTAAGTTGGCTAATTCAAACAAATGGGAGCTTAATTAAATTAAATCATTTGTTGCCACAACTGCAGGAGGTGAAAGGTTTTGTGCCAGGCATGAGTGGCAGGTTCAGTGAGGAGAAGGAGTTTGTTAGGCTGCTGGAAGATGGTGCATACAGCCTGGAGGTATGTGTGGCAGCCCCAGAAACACTTCCTGAACAGATTGGATGAGCATGAGAATCAGAGCTGCCAGAACAATGTGTGGCTGCTTGTAATCCCAGAGGAAGCAGAGGGGCCATGTATGTTATAATTTATGCAGCATCCTACCAGTTAGTTAGCACCACAAGTGGGTAGCCCTTTGGTGATTGATCATTTCCACAGCATGCCAGGCAAGCATCACCACCACAGAGCAGGTCCAGCACAATAGTGAACAGAGTATTGCAGTTGCAGGATGTTGCTGAGGAATACCAGGTAGGTCAGAGACCTCACATGGGATAGTCAAATGGTCTCCATACAGCCATACTTCTCTAAGGCTGTGGTGGCTCAAAGGAAGGCCGTTGACAATGTACACAATCTAGTAAGAGAGAAAAATCAGCAATGTGCATTCAGATTTCCAGTTACCCTCAAGATCTTTTCTAAAGGCATGGCCAGTGATTTTTATGACTCAACTTAGGCTGTTTGATTCATCATCGGATGAACACAGGTTGGGGGATCCACCAGAGCAAGCAGTAGAAGATCATCAGAGGTGTCCAGGGAGCAGATAAACCAGTTCATCAGCACAGAGAAGGAGACAGGGACCATGAGCTGATAAGATTGTATGGTAGGCTGTGATATTACATATTATACAGTGACTGTTCTATTTAGTAATCTCCATACAGTAGATATGAAGAAAAAAGAAGTTTTGTTAAATGGGTCACGTGCACTTGTACACAACATACAATATACCCTTCACGGAGGGAATGGACAGGAGTTTGATATGGGTCCCATGCTCTATTTGTCACTAAGAAAAGGTGGTACATTATGGGATATTTGGGATCCAAATATGCAGCTGATGTGCCTCTGTAGCTGGTCAGTGGTGTAGTCTGGGAGATCGGACCACTACCTGACATTGTTAGTCATTAAGTGCCAGTGGATTCTGGTAATATCCAGGGCATTACATTCTCTGTATATAGTTAGTCTGGAGGTTAATCAGTTATGCTGGTTTGGATGTGTGTTTATATTGTCATTCCCATAGTTATAACATAGCCTTAAGCAGTCTGGGAGCAGGAGGAGGGGGTATGGTGGGGGATAATAAGGTGGACTGGGGTATAAGGTGATTACATGGAATGTCTGGGTTCTCAGTAGCCTTGTAAAAGGGAAAAGGGTCCTCATATATCTGAAAAAGCTGAAGGGCCAGATAGTCTGTCTTCAAGAAATGCACTTGGAGAAAAAAATGGTGGAAAAACTTGGGAAATACTGGAGTGTCCTGGCTTTCTATGCCTCTGAGGGATTGAAACATGAGGGCTTGTTGTGCTGTGCAAACGGAGTGTGTACTTTGTTATGGAATCTCAGTGGCAGGACAAGGAGGGGCAATAGAATTTAGTCCAGGGAGAAGGTGAATGGCAACCAATGTTGCTCGGGAACTTGTATAGGCCAAATGAGGATGCCACTTTAGTGTCCTGCTCAAGTCATGGATCCCAGTCTAACCACCCCATATCCCTTTAAAATGATGATTATACAATTTTAGAGAAAGCGCTCATGGGTAGACTGAATCAGGCCATTCTGAAATTGATGCAGCCTGGCCAAGTGGGATTCATAGCAGGCAGGGATAGAGCTGATTATCTCAGGAGATTCATCAACCTTGTATGGGCTGTTGGCTCCAATCTGGATCCTGCAGCAGTTGTGACACAAATGCAGAAAAGGCATTTGATTCAATAGAATGGTCTTCCTGCTTGTTGTGTTAAGAAAATTAGGGACTGGGGAGAATTTTAGGGAATGGGTCAAAGTCAAGTACTCAGCTGTAAGAGTAGTCATGAATGCTATCATCTTTGAACGCTTTAATTTAGGCTGAGGCACAGAACAAGGGTGCCTTTTGTCCCTGAGTTTATTTCTACTGACAAATGAGTCCTTGGCACAATCAGTGTGGTATGATGAGGGGATCAAGGGGATATAGTGAAAGGACTCCCCTATAAGGTGATGTTTGCAGATGACATTTGCTTATAGTAGAACATCAGGGCAAGGAGTCTAGTTCCCACACAAGAAAAGTCAATGCAACAACTAAGTAGGAAAAAGGACTCTCTCGGCCAGTATGTCCAATGTAATGATTTCTTGATGTTAATTTACATTAGACCTGATAAGGAAATATACTACATCCAATGGACGAGTTTCCACTTTAGAATTCTTTGAGCTTGCCACCAGATCTCTCCAGCATTCACAATCCTTGAGTGGTATCTTGTCATCTCTGGCATTTTCTCTGATAGCCAGGCTATGACCAAATGTGGATATACCAGAGAACAGGCCGAAAGTCAGAGAGAGTGCCACTAAGAAGACTATAGTGTCCCAGAGAATAGGCTTAAAGACAAAGAGGTGCATCAGTATACTGACAAAGACTGACGCTTGAGGAATTAAGCAAATATGTATTAGAACCTGCTGCCATGAGGAAGTTAGATCTTTCTGATAAAACATTGGCACAGCCTATCAGGTCTGATATAAATTAGCATCAACAAATTATTATATTGGACATATTGGCTGAGAGTTTTTTTTTCCCCTACTTAGTATTCTATTGAGATATCTTCCACAACTAGTGCCACAAACACATTCAGAGGGTTGGAGAATCCCTTTAAGGGCTTCTGGTAGGCAAACACAAATCCTCGGTTTATGATGCTGAGATTACTGGACATCTTGGGAGAAAGGAAGATTTCAAGCCCCATGGCATATGGGGCTTCTACATAGCGGTGGGCATCAGGCAGTTATGGATGATTGCTAGGGGGTGAGAGATGGAGGAAGGTGTGAGATGGCTTAGAGTGAATGAGAGCTGATATATTTACATTCAGTCTTAGCCTGTCTATCAGAGAAATTGCCAAAGATAATAAAATACCACTCAAGTGTTGTCAATGCCAGGGAGATGTTGTGGGAAGCCAAAAGAATTCTGAAGTGGAAGCTCATCCATTGGGTATATTATATCACCGTATAGAATAACCTACATATTTTGATTGGGTCACTGTGGCAGAATGTTCTGCTAGTCAGATAATCCTTGTTGACGGATGCCTTTCCTGTCTTTTTCTTTTTCCTGTTGAAATCTTTTGTGCAACAGTACCTCCCTATGCTATACTTTACCTTTTTCTGTCCCTAGCGTAGGTTGGCCACCTATGTCCATCTTTTCTATTTCTTCCAAAATCTTTTTCTCCTACTGCCTTTATTTCTAGTTTCTATATATTCATCCCTCAACAAGAACTCCCCAGAATAATGCACCGGGCTAAGGTCAGCTGTCAGGAATGAAATAAGGTGCATTTATGGCTTTAAATGCCAAAAGATATAAAGTGTCTTTACGTATATAAGGTGCTGGTTGAATTAAGTACATTTTTTTGAAATACGGTGCATAGCATGCATTTTGTGCCATATTATGAATTTAAAGTGCTGCAGTGCTTAATTAAGTCAATGCATATGCCATTGTTATGTATAAGGTGCAGGAAAGGTTAAAAAATTTTAAAATGGCAGTTAAATACAAAATAATGTCCACTTAGATAAGTGGATTATGGCTACAAATGGAGCAGCATTATGCTTATGTTGTTTGAATTATTTTGCTGCTGCTCCGTTGTTTATGTAGAATGTTATGCCAAAGAAATCCTGCATCGAAGCAGGAACTATTTGAACAAGTGGCAAACTTTTACTTTTACTTTTGCTGCCGCTCGGTATCTGTGTAAATAATTACAGATGCCCCTGCATTAAAAGGACTCCAGGCTACTGGCTTTGTATAAAATGTGCTGTTGATTTGTGCCAGCTAGCCGTGGAGGAGTCCATGGCATGTGTTCAGCCAGTCCAGGCTGCTACAGAGGCAGACTTCCAAGGAGTGGCAAACTTTAAATTTTTGCTTTCCTGACACTCTGTGGCTTCAAACCCAAGCCCCAGAAAGGGTATTAAATAGAGAAAAGCACCTGAGGGGTCTAAGAGGAGAGAGAGAGAGAGAGAGCAGTAACATTGTTGAAAGGAGGAGCGTGCTCGCTACTCACTTGTTCACTTTCTCTCTCTCTCATTGAACTGCTGCATCTCAGTTCAAAGCAGGGTGCATTTACTTTCACTTTCAGCTGCCCTGCTTCCCTGAATGAATAGTGTGCTCTGAAAAGCGAGCACTTAAAAATAAAAAGGGGCTATGCTGTCCCTGGACATAAAAGCTACAGCCCAGCTTAAAAAGAACTAAAAAGGGTCTTACCAAAGCTATGCAGAGCCCCAAAGCACAGTGGTAGATACTGATTGTCTAACAGTCTGCTGCTCTGCTACAAAATAGAAAACAAATAATTTCAAGGGACTGGAATGTCCCTATGTATGTGGAAATGCTATATAGTTGAATTAGCCCTCTGAATAAGGAGAGGGCTGCAAGAAAAACTAAACTCAATAAAGAAATTAAACAAATTAAAGAATAAATAGACACTGCAGGTCTTTAAAGGTGCCCATAATGCCCCATTATATATATATATAGAGCCCTGAGATATAAAATAAAGGGGTCGTGTCAATACTATAACAATACAGCACATGTATAAATTAAATAAATGTTTTCACTGTTTGCAAATAAAATACAGTAGGTGCTAAGCTGTTAGCAAGCTCTCATGTAGGGGATTTCCTATAGGGGGACAGTGGCCCCTAGAGGGCTGTATTTTATACACTGTGAGTTAAAACCTCATTATGTAGTAGAGGAGGAGATTCCCTATTTAGGGATCATTCTAGAGCTACGTGGATGTAATGGGAGGAATTTCCCGTAAGTGGGAGGGCTATATAAGCCCTCCTCAAACACCTAGATTCAGATTAGCTGCATAGCCAGTCACACGTACGTGAAGTAAGGTAAGCAGAAGGACCTCTGCCTGAAAAGGAATTTATCTCTAAGAGCAGGAAAGCTGATGTACTGTTTTGAGATACCTGAAGTAAGGTGAAATACCCTTGAGCTATTGTTTGTTTTCTTGTTCTGTTTGAACTGTTTTATTTCTGTTTATCTATTTTTTCTACTTTTGTATAAAGTAAAACACGGCAGGTGTGTTGTACCCTATTACTGTGTCCAGTGTTAACTTTATACCCATGTCCCTGCAACAGTCACACCTTCTAGATGGCTATGATGGAAAAAGGGAGGCCTGGAAGTAATGGGCAATAGATCTGATAAGATGATGGGGCTATTGCATGATTTTATGACCCTACAAAGGAAAGCAGTACTTCTCTTATCCCATAGGTTAAAATTTCCACAACTGAGACATTGACTATCTGGGGTCTTGGTCTCATATTTGCAACTGCAATCTAATGGCATCTGGGAAGATTTAATGGGCTCAGCAGAGAGTGAGTCACTGGAAAGAACTCCCAAGTTTGGAAGGATACATACATTTTTTTGGGAGAGTATACTCCAGACATAGACAGCATGAAGGGGAGAAGGCAGGCAATGTTATGTAAGCAGCTCATCTCAGAGGCCTGGGAAGTATACTGTACCAAAGCTTACAGGGCATGTAGGAACACCAGGGGGATTTTTGCAGTTCAGAATCAGTCACCTTTGGAAATTAACAGCTTTAGTGTAGGTTAAGAAGTGTATGCTGCAGCACAACACTTGCTGGAGAAGGTAGCACACCACCACAATGACATTTCAACAGTGAACACCACCACAGTGACAAATCTCACCAGGTCGAGATTGGTCACTAAGGTGGTCCACTGTCTGCTGATGCAGTGATTCCCATTGTTGTACCCCTCACCCTGAACCAACTCCAACTTGGAATTGGTTATTTAGAGATGGGGAGGTGCAGGGGGCATAGCCCCCTGCAAAAAAACTCCTTGCCAACTGGAACACTGCCAACAGTTGGCATTGTTCCCATCGATGTCAGGGGTGTTGACAATGATGTTGTCATTGTATTTACATGGAACCACTGGACACATTGGGGTGGCAGGGAAGCACATGTTCAATTTATTTCTATTGTGCTCCAACATTGAAGGGTGGTGGGCATAAGTACTCTCATAATGTGTAAAACAGTGGTGAGATGACATATTTCATGGAAAGAGGAAGTAGCAATCTTGGGGGGCTTTATAGCTTTAGGAAATATGCACACTCCATAACTTGTAGTTGTATGGGTAGAGATGATGCTGATTTGAAGATTGCAGACAAAAGGGCCAGATTTTTAAAAACCCAAATAACTAAGTGCAGGTGTGGGGAAAAACTGCCACAAGTGGGGCTTCACTTACAGAGCCAGTTTTTCCCTCAAGCACCCTATTCTTAAAGCTGGAGCCAGTTTACAACCAATTACATGATTTATGGCAGCTTGCAGCCATTTTTTGATGCAGTTGCACCAAAATGTTATGCCTGCTTGGATGATGCATAGCATTTTCTGCAGCTGAACCTGCCACCTGTGCATAGACTAAAGACAGAAGTCTCCACAAGTGCAGGGATTTTGTAATGCAGGTGTGTCTGTGGAATGGAACTTAGTCCCCAGATGTGCAGACTGTATTAGAATGTATGAGTTGGATGGCTCAGGTCAAGGGTATTGAAAAAATGGGCTGTAGAGCTGTAGATAAAATGAATCACTTTTATCCAGTTCTGAGCAGGATTCCAATCTTGGAGAGGAAGTAGTGTTCAGTAATAAGAGGTGCCCCACTCAGAGCTACCCTGTTCCTTGAAGGATTCAAGAGAGGAAAGAAATTATATTTAATTTAATTTTATTCTATTTTTGGGGGTTGTGTTGATATAGTTGTGTTGTATCATTGCCAAATTGTAATAAGATTATTGATAGCCTAAGTGGAAGGTACCAGCCAGCAGCAGAAATGGCCAAGGGTTGTAGTGAACCACGAGAGAGCATGAATATTTAGTGGGATTAGAAAGCTTAGAATACTACCAAGAAGCACATTAAATACCTTTACCACTGATAGGTATGACTTTAAAATGTTAAAAGTTTCTTATTTAATATCATAATTTTTATTGAAATTTGATAATAATGTTAAAAGTTTCAATAAAAAAAACTGAAAAAATAAACCAAACAGTAAACCTTTTAAAGGGTGGATCCCACTTAGAATACTTCTGCGGATGTTTTGATGACTTTTTGTGGAGTGTATATTAGTAGGCCTTCAAGTCAAAGAAGTTAAAAATGATGCCATTGCTTGAGCACCCAGTAGCACTATGCATATTTTAAAAAAGTGGTATTCATGGCTTCATGACAATTCATACCAGTCATTTCGCTCCATGAAATCTCACCCCAGATTCTTTGCTCCAGTGTGAATCAGCACCCTGCACAATTTGTCCCATGACAATTCACACCCAGAGTAAAAAATAGGAAACAAACTCATATGGAAATGAACGAATGAATCAATCAATCAATATCTTTATTTAGCCAGGTGGAACACCATTGAGCAGGGCTTATTTACAAGATGGACCTGGTATAATTAAACAACAAGTCACAAATCAACAGTTTGGAATAGACACAATAACACTGGCAGACAGTATACAATAATCACAAATAACATGGCATGGCTTGGCATGGTATGATCATAGTAGACATTAGAAGAGCACAAAGGCACATATATTACAGGCAAGGTGCAAAGGCAGGCAGAATACAGCTATATGCAAGTTTTAAACAAGGCAAGTACATGTAGGGCACTGATGTAAAATTTTCGTATTGACCTAGAGGTTTGGTCTAGTAAAGCATTGCGTAGCCTTGGTGAAGTCTATGAAGCAAGGGCAGAGTGAGCACAGGGTGTGCAAAAGTTAGAGAAGGTAAGCAAGGTTAGAAAGGGAAGTGATGCTCAGGGTGGGGGTGAGGTGAGGTGAGGTACCTGCAAGAATGGTATGGTTACAGTGTCCATGGTGATGATTCACGTCGGAGTGAAAATTCCATGGCAAGGTGTCAAGCGGTGAAATGACTGGCATGACTTGACATGTCCCCAGTATCAGCTACATGACAGCTCATGCAGGTCATTGAACTTCCCTTAGTTAAATGTTATAATTGGCTGATTAGTTGGCTACTGGGGAAATTAAAGAAAATGGCAAACAGCCAAATAATTAGAAGATTTTCCCATGCAACCTAGTTGCTAGTGCACATTATAAAACCCCTTTTTTGGCAGAAAAATATTTACTTTCTATAGATATGGTCTCAGTTTATAATTATGACAATGTCTGGTGATGGCCCTGGACATTCAGGGCAGGCATTTTTTATGAAAAAGAATGTGTTTCAAAATTTGTGTGAAATAAAGCTGGGTTATTCTGATGAGAGGAAACTCACATCACACAAGTCAGATGAACAGACTGACTTACACTTTTGCCAAGAGTGTGAGACAAACTATTTTTCAGATTTGTGCGATGGCAGAACACTCTCTGAAGGCCCCTACTCATATCTGTGAAGAAGCACAGCTGGTTGTTTTAAAGTTTGCTGCATTGGTGCAATTTGGTGACCGGCGCTCACGTTCCTGCACCAACATGCCTACTTATCATTGCCAGTTGGTTGGAAGTAGTGTTTGACCCACCAGCAACTTGGTTGTAATGCATTACAATCTAATTATATTTTGTATAATTTGTTTAATAGTAAAGCAATCCATCACCCCATCCCACTTATCCCCAACAAATCTTTTCTCTCCCTAACTCTTTGTCAGTAATGTAGCAGGTTAAGAACTCTGGAAACTAATGTATTTTATTTGTGTGAAATATAACTTCCTAAAGCATCACAGAGTGTTATGAATTTCTCCTTTAAAGTCTGAGTTTACAACACCACTGTATGGGATGTCCCATATAATATGGGATAGTTGAGAGATATGGCCAGGAGGTACATTATTAAAGGAACTGAACAGAAAACTGGTTAAAGCAGAAACAGAATTGCTATCAAGGACTAACCTAAGCCATTTGGGCAAGACATTATTTTATTTTTTCATTTTTTAAGAAAGGGTCTTGGGGAGAGAGCTGTTGTCAGGGGGCAAGTGGTAAGGCAGAGGGAAGGGTTTATCTGTTGCATAACTGAAAATGGGCTGGAGGAGAAAAAAAAATAAAAGTGATTTTAGCAGGGATGATTGGAAAAATAAGGGTTTGTTAAAAAGTGGAAGTTATCCATAGGAGGCAGTGGGGTCTAGTGGTTAAAGTAACAACTTGGGATCCAGTAGATAACAGGTTCAAACCCCACTGTAGCCAAATGTTCACTACACAGACTTTGGTATGCTGCTTAATCTCCCAGTGCTTAGTTCACCCAGCTGGAGAAATGAGGAAAAAGCAGGACCCCACCGGAAATGAACTACTGCATCACAGCTGGACTGCTCTTGGTGAGTAACATGGAATAAAGGTAAAGAGATAGCAGAGGATAGACAAGTAGAACAAGAGAAAGGTTTTGTTCTGTATATTATTAGTTGAAATCAGCTCAAGTGCATCTCAACAATAATCATCAGGGAACAAATGATTATAACCTGAGGTTATGGTCACCTCCTGATGCCATGTGCAAACAGCTAGCAACAGTAACATGGAGGCTAGGGGAAAAGGGGAAGGGGGTGTTAGCCTTCAATGTGGTGTTGCTTCATATTCACCCTATATAAATTATCAGGTTAATACATTAGCAGCAATTACCCACACTTGACTGATTTGACAGAATTTGCTACATCCACAGACAGAGCAACATTCACTTCTTAAACTCAAAAGCTGCTGTGATTGAAATGACATCACATTCTTACTTCCTTTTCATCTGCATCATTTCCACGCAACTTTCAGATGTGAGAGATAATTGAATTGCAGTCCAAATGGCTCTGTGCTGATAAGTCATAATGCAATGTGGCTTGTTGAGCCTGCAGGGACCAGGAGACAGATTGAGTCTCTCACTGAAATTCAGGAGAGGTATTGAGGAATGAGTGAAGTTGAAATTGCTCTCAGCAGAAAGACGCCCTAGTCATTAGCAAAGAAAGTGTCATTTTTTTTTAAAGCTTTTCATTATCTATCTCTCCCTCTCGCTCAGGGAATTTCAGATTTCATTAGCATTTTTGGAACTGATATTAGCACTTGATTGCTAAAGTGCTAATAGTTAAACAGCCCTGAGTTATGCAGTGAAATCTCCGTCTTCTTTTTGCATTGCAGGCCCTGAAGCTTAAACAGATGATTCTATTTTCTCCCCGACATTACTCCTAGTCATCTGTCTCTGCTTCATTTAAGAAAGGGTTGAGTTAGATAATCAATGCAGTGATTGCACTAGATACAACTGTGGTCAGAGCAGATTTCTCTGAGAATTCAGGTATTGGACCTACAGTATATTTAAGGTTTATCACCTCACCTGTTAGGTGACAAAATAAGAGATAGGCAAATGCTTCCTTTTTTCAGTTTATTTAGCCAGGTCAGCATAGGTATATACATTATGAAATGTACAATGTGGAATCCTGCATATAGTGGACCTTCCCCAGCAGGAAATAGACTGCAACTGTAAACAGAACACTGGAAGTCATTCCACATGTGCAGCTCAATAATGATTTTTAAAATTAAAATAATGCTTCACAGCATTTTTCTAATTTAAAAACCCTAATGGGAGGTTTGTAATACAAATAGAAACCTCCATACTGGCCCTTTATTATTAGAATAAGGTCCTGCAGGGCATTTGATTATATTTTCAACCTGTCCTTTTTCACTTAATAAAGAAATGCTAAATTGGTCTTTACTGCATAAAAAGCAGCTGTCACCTACCTTTACACAACTCCAAAGTGCATTTGTTCGATAGAATGATGACCATTTAGCAGAATTACATAATTGTTTGGATACCGAAGGAACTAAAGGAGGAACTGTCTGCGCCTCTGATGGTCCTGTTCAATCTGTCACTGGATATGGGAGAAGTTCCGGAGTACTGGAGGATTGCAGATGTGGTCCCACCATACAAAAGTGGGACTAGGGAGGAGGCAAGAAACTACCAACCTATACGTCTGACTTGGTGGTGGGCAAGGTCATGTAAACTCTAGTTAAAGAAAGGATTGTGGAAAACACCAGTGGATTGCAGGATCAAAGGCAGCATGGGTTAACAGGGCGTAACTCTTGCCAAACAAACTGACAGTTTTTTGACTGCTTTATCAGGGAGGTGGATCAGGGAGAAGTGGTGGATGTGTCCTACCTTGACTTTATTAAGGCCTTCAACACTGCTCCACACAGATGACTGGTAAACAAGCTAGGCAGCATGGGAGTGGGTCCAGAGATAGTTAAAGGGGTACAAAGTTGGCTAAGTAGCAGAACTCAAATGATGGGGGTAAATGGAGTTCACTCTGAAGAAGAAAAGGTAACCAGCGGGGTGCCACAGGTGTAAGTACTGGGACCAGTCCCTTTCAGTGTCCTTTTTAGCAACATCGCAGAGGGGCTGGAAGGAAAGGTATGTTTGTTCACAGATGACAACAAAAATCTGCAACAGAGTGTACACATTGTGGGGGGGGGGGATGAAGGAAGATCTAAAAGAAATGGGAAGACTGATCAATGGTTTGGCAACTGGACTTCAACGCCAAAAAATGTAAAATGAAGCACATGGGGCAAAGAAACCAAAGAGCAACATATCATATAGGGGGAAGGAAAAGGATCTGGGGCCATGACATCTGAGGACCTGAAGGTAGCAAAGCAGTGTGATAAGGCAGTAGGAAAGGCTAGTAGGATGCTGGAGTGTATAGGGAGGGGTATCACCAGCAGAAAAAGGGAGGTAGTGTTACCACTATATAGATCAATGGTGAGGCCACAGCTGGAGTACTGTGTCCAGTTCTGGAGGCCCCATCTCAGGGAGGGCATAGACCTGGTGGAGGCAGTACAGAGAAGGGCAACCAAAATGGTGCATGGCCTGCATCAGAAGCCCTACGAGGAGCGATTCAGGGAAATAAATATGTACTCACTGGAGGAAAGGAGAGAAAGGGAAGACATAATAGAAACATTCGATTTAAACATACCTCAAGGGTATCAATAAGGTACAGAAGCATAGCATATTGCACAGAAAGAGATGCTCAAAGATGAGGGGTCATGATATGAAGCTGGAAGGGGAGAGACTTAGAGGGGATGTGAGGAAATATTTCTTCATGGAAAGGGTGGTAGACACCTGGAACAGCCTCCCAGCAGAGGTGGTGGGTCCCAAAACAGTAACAGGTTTCAAACATGAATGGAATAGATACAGGGGGACCTTGGTAGCAGGGCTGAGGGGGGCAAGGCCAGACATCAATTATGGTCTACGGTAGCACAGTAGCTAGGGACTTTAGGGCAGACTAGGTGGGCCAAGAGGTCCATTTCTGCCAACAGCTTCTATGTTTCTTTGTTCCACAACCTGTTTTATTTAACTAATAACTGTCTTTATAATCCAACTTGTGACCGCTCATCTATTCTGGACTTTTATACTCTCTACACACCCGACATAGTAGTACAATGACATTTAGTGATGACACTCCTCCAGTGGTGCTCCAGCAGCATGGCATTGAGGTCTAATAGCATGGCACATATATCTCACATGGATTCTATGAGCAGTGACCCTGGAACTTATGTAAGCAACCTAAGTGATCAAGGAGTTGAGAATGAAGTCGATGCTGAGATGCACGTAATGTGGCCAAAACAATACACAGTCTTACAGGGACACTGCCAACCCTTTTTGCATCATCCTATTTATAATTGAAAACCCACATTTTATGATTGATTACCTTCTCTAAAATTAATTTGTGTTGCTGGTTGTTTAATCTGGCTCCTTTCAGAGTAGAACTGAAGTGCATGATAATGGTGTAATTATAATCAACCTTGTTTTGTTTCAAATCCTTGCTGTACTTTTACTGCATACTTCTTGAACATTAGGAACACTCCCAAAGAGAACAGCCACTCATGATGCAATAGCCTCCTCTCCTTCCATTGCATTTTGAGGGGCTAGACTGTGTTGTGGGTGTTCTCAAGTCCAGGAAAGAGGCAGTGAAAGTTGATTAAGGAATGTAAACAAACACATTTTGGTGTGGTAACACGAGTGTGGTGGGAAGTCGGCTTTTCACTTTTAAAAAGAAAAAGGGATCAAGATCAAACTACCACCTACATCAGCAAATTCTGCATAATGTGAGCAATCATAAAATGTTTATTTTAAACTAGGGACAGTTTGACATCTAAGGGGGGGTTTACAGTGTCCCTTTAAATATTTAAGCCCCAAATACTATACAACAGCAGTGATGAGGACTCTGATGAGGGTGCCAGACAAGCTGATATATAGCAGCTATTGTGGATTGCATTAATAACACTGAGTGGTAGGTCTTTGTCTAAAAGAATATGTATATATTTTTATTTATATATATTATTTGCAAAAAATTTTAGTTAAGGCACCAGTTAGGGTAACTTAATGCCACAAAACTAAGGAAATGTGGTGTTAGGGTTTCTAACCCTAACACGCCACTCCCACCCCCAAACAGCAAAAAGGGAAAACACATTAGGGTTTGGGGTCTCCAGCGTCTTAGCGAATCAGTGGTGGGGTCTTCCTTGGGGGGTTGTCAACCCTATTGCCCACCCTATTCTGTGAGCAAACAACATCACACATGATCTCCTTTCTTTATGCAGGGACCACAGGGTCCTGCATGAAGAAAGATTCAATAAATTGTGTTAGCAACCTGTGGCAAGACATACTTCTCTACCTTAGAAGAGTGTATCATTATGAGACAGTGGCTTGGAGCTGTACCTTGTGCTTTGGATTGGAGGCTGGGGGCTGGGGGGAGGTGAGAGCTTTAAGTCTGGCAATCCCCAAGGTAGACCCTATCACTGATTTGCCAAGGCTCTGGATACACAAAACCCTAATGGTCTTTCCTTTTGCTGCTTGAGATGTGGCAGTGAGACATTAGGGTTGGAAACCCTAACGCTACATTTTTCTACTTTTGAGGCCTTAAGCTACCCTAACTGGTGCATTAACAAAGTTTTTTTTCAAAGAATTTATTTTCTTTTTGGGATAGTGGAATTGTATTCTCATTCATGCAGGGCCCATTGGGACCTGCTTGAACAGATGCAGGTACCGTATGCGAAGAGAAGACTCCAACCACCTACAGAAGTGCAGGGCCTGTAAACTGTGGGCCCTGCAGTTCAGATCAACAACAGATGTAAAGAATTCATGGAACTGTCTGTTGGGCTGTGGAAGTGAAGGGCCCTGTAATCCATGCACTTCTATGTGGACACAGCTACAAATGCACAGGGCAAAGAGTGCATCTTCAGTCAATGCACAGGGACCTCTGTCACCAAAGGGGGGGGAGGTGCAGGCCATATGCTAAGAGGATATTTCAATATATGGTACAGAGGCTTATGTGGACAACCCTGCACCTTTCATTCCCTGGCTGGAGTGGGGGTTGCATAACTGCACTGTCCCCCCACCCTCAACCCATCCAGCTAGGTCACTGAGCTCACCCTCGAATTCAGCTCACCGGCACTGGATCACAAAGCATAACCACTGGGGTCAAGAGTGGCACTACACACAAAGTTTCTTAACAATTATGTTTTTTTTTTTTATTTTTTATTTTGACCTCAAATTTTCAAGATACTCGTTTTATGATTCACCTTATAAGCATGATGTGTACCATTTATAGTATACTGGCTGAGAAATAATTTCATACCAGAAGTGTGAAAACACATCTCATCCAGGACTTAAAAAATGACTCATGTTACGCTTATAAGGTGGTGTGGAAAAATCACTATGTTGAAAGTTTGGAGTCAAAACAGTAAACATTGGTGAAGTTATGAGTGAATGCTGAAGTAGTGCAATGTTCATTCATAAACTGGGTATGTTACAGCATTTCCTAGGTGTTGTACCGAAGCCACCAAACACTGGAAGCCGCCTGTAGAGATTTACAAACAGAATTCAACTTGCTGCAGAATCAGCTCCTGAATAAAAAACTCTTACTCAATGCCAAAAAAACAAAAGCTATGCTGTTCTCTCCGGCTACTCATTCGGCAAACCCTGCTATCTCTGGCTCCTTACCTCCCATAAACACTTTACTAGGAGAAAGGATGGAATTTGTTACGAAATTCAAGTACCTAGGGGTCTGGCTTGACCACAGACTCATGGAGCATGTCGAGGATCTGCTGAAAAAGTTGAGGCAGAGGCTTGGTCTCTTCTTTAGAATAAACTGCCTCCTGACCAAAGATGCCAAGATGCAGTTAGTTCAATCCACGTTTCTATCCCTAACTGATTATGCTGATTTCATTTATAGTCAGTGTAATGCCTCCTGTCTTATTAAACTGGACACCTTATTCCACAGAGCCTTGAGATTCATAACTGGCCTACCTATCACCACCCATCACTGCTCCTTATATGCAGCTGTGGGGTGGACCTCCCTTCAGTACAGAAGGAATAGAAATGCAGCTCTCTGGACTTACAGAGCTATTACCAACAATTTACCCCAATACTTTTCCTACTGTTTGCCATTATACGTGGTAGGCAACTACACACTGACAAGCTATGCTCTGCTTCTACTGAAGGTACCTAGGGCCAATACACGCTTTGGGAGAGCAGCCATAGGCTGTGTGTTGCCCTCACTCTGGAACAAACTACAGAAATTTATGAAACTGAGTTCCCCTGTTAGTCTTACCACCTTCAAGACCTTGTATGCCAAGGCTGTTAAGGAGCTTTGCAGCTGTTTCCAGCACATTTAGCGTGCTGGGGTGATTACTGCTTACCTGCCCACTACATCTCCACCTAACCCAGATCATTGATTGTCTCCACCTATAGCCCCCTTTTTTCTGTTAATCCACTACCTTTCTTATCCTCAGACTCCTAACATATATGTCCCCAGCCCATCTACCGTAGCACCCCTCCTAGAACAGCTGCAGTTCTGTACCCCACCCCTCCATATCTGCCCCTTAAGTTTGTATATGTCCTGACCAATGAAATGCCATGATGTTTGAAAATGTTTTAATATGCTGGCTGTTTCAGAATGTTTTAATTCCCCTTCTCATACCATTCTCCCTAACCTTGTTAACCCTATACTGGAAATGCTTGTTATTGCTCTGTGTCTTTTTTTTTTTCTATTTCTGTATAATTATGTCTATTTATTATCTGTACATAAAAGTGTTATTCTTGACATTGTGTAACGCAGGTCCACCTTGTAAATGAGCCTGCTCAATGGTGTTTGCCTGGATAAATAAAGACTTGATTGACTGATTGATTGATTTCTACACCAAATTGTCAGCATAGCCTTCTTATTACCCCACCTCATGAACCCGGAAGTGAACATTTTCAAATACCTGACGAAACATCATTCCATGCCATCAAAATGTCATTCCATGCCCAGGGTGTGAAAACACAGTTTAGAAAATGGGATTAAGAATTTAACAAATCTCATTGGCTGGCAGGGGGTACATTAACTTACAATGAGAGCCCTGTAAGTAAAAACTCCCAGCCCTGCCAGCCTCATAGCTAATATACTACTTCGTAATTGGCCCAAACCAGTCAATTCAAATTGAAATTACCACCATTTTGTTGTGTTGCTTACCGAGAGAAACTGTCCCCACAAACCTCGTTCTCTCCCAGCTGCACCACTTGTCCTCCAAACAATAAAAGGTACCGGCAAACCAGATATCGCCTAACAAAATCGGTTCTTCCAAAAACTTCAACTCACGTACATCCACAATGCGACCCACCTGCATACGGAGCGCTAATTCTTACCTGCCTACTTTTACAGGCAGTGATGCCAACCTACCTCGTAAACATGGAAGCACTACACTGGAATGGGCTAAAGGTAATAGCTCCATTCTTCAACAAAATAAAAGTTTACTTTGCTCCCGTACCACATCGTAGCTCTAATAAGTAATTCCTAACTTTATGATGTAACATAGTGTACCACAACAGCAAGTTTTGAGGAATCTAGCCCTCTGTTGGCCAAACACAGGAGACGGCACAAGACAAAAAACACGGGGACTACTTTACAACAGTACCAGTTAAGCCTAATTTTTACTCCATTTTTTTATGTTTTCTTCTGTTTTTTTTTAAATCCCAATAAAATTACCACAGGAAGCCCATTTTTTTAAGAGCATACCTCCAGGTGAGCTATATGGAAATACCGGACCTACCAGGGTCATATATAAGGGCCCTCCGCCTGTGGCATCGGGACTCATTATGCCCCTGGGCAGTCCGGTATTGCCAATACCACCCACCCTGTCGGGTATTATTGCTTGCTTGATCAGGGTTTGAAAAATGACAGGTGTTACGTTCATGAGGTGGTGTAAAAAAATGGCTATGTTGAAAATTTGGGGTCAAAATATTTAAAATTACCAAAGTTACAAGCGAGCTTAGTAAAATTTCAACGTATGTGCATAACTTTGCCATTTTTACCTGTTTCAACCCCTAATTGTCAACATAACCTTCTTATGACCCCACCTCAGTTTGACCTATGTGGTAGGGAAAGTGATGGAACCACTTCTGAAGGAAAGAATTGTTGAGTACCAAGAGGCCAGAGGGGCACAGGACCCAAGGCAGCATGGGTTCACAGCAGGAAGGTCATGTCAGATGAATCTAATTGATTTCTTTGACTGGGTGACCAAAGTAGTAGACCAGGGAGTGGCTGTGGACATGGCCTACCTAGACTTTGGCAAGGCATTTGATACAGTCCCACACAAAAGATTAATGGTCAAATTAACCAGCCTGGGAGTGGGTCACGGGGTGGTAGCCTGGGTAAAACATTGGCTAGCCAACAGGACACAGAAGGTAATTGTAAATGGAGTCCACTCTGAAGAAAGTGAGGTTAATAGTGGGGTACTGCATGGTTCAGTACTGGGTCCAGTCCTTTTTAATGTCTTTATAAGTGACAATGCAGAGGGACTGGAAGGAAAAGTATGCCTCTTTCCAGATGGCAAAAAATTCTGCAACAGGGTAGATACACAAAGAGGTGTGGAAAGGATGAGAAGGGACTTGGCAAGGTTGGAGGAATGGACAGAAGTATGGCAGCTTGGATTCAATGCAAAGAAGTGCAAAATAATGCACCTGGGAAACAAAAACCCAGGGAAAGATTACACAATTTGGGGGTAGTAACAACAACAAAAATGGAAAGGGACCCGGGGGTAATCATATCAGATGACCTTAAGGTTAGCAAGCAATGTGAGAAGGCAGTAGGGAGGGCTGGGGGGATACTGGGATGTATAGGGAGAGGCAACACCAGTAGAAAACAGGAAGTTGTTATCCCTCTGTACAGACAGTTGGTGAGACCCCATCTGGAGTACTGTGTCCAGTTCTGGAGACCCCATCTCCACAAAGACATAGACAGGATGTCAGCAGTTCAGAGGAGGGCAACTAAAATGGTGCAGGGTCTGCAAGAGAAGCCATACGAGGAGAGACTAAAGGAGCTTAATATGTATACCCTTGAAGAAAGGAGGGAGAGGGAGTACATGATAGAAATGTTTAAGTACCTCAGTGGAATCAACAAAGTCCAAGAGCGTAGCATCTTTCAGAGAAAGAAATGTACAAGAACAAGGGGACACAATTTGAAGATGGGGAGGATGGTTCCAGGGCAATGTGAGGAATTATTTTTTCACAGAGAGGGTGGTGAACACATGGAACAGCCTCGCTGAGGAGGCTGTGGGGTCTGAAACTGTGGGAGAATTCAAGAATGCATGGGACAGACATAAGGCAATTTTTGTAGGGGGTAGGAAGAAATAGGCTGTTGGTTGACTAGGATCTGCAACTTTATCCTGTCGGTAGGGAAATGGGCAGATTAGGTGGGCCAAGCAGTCCATATCTGCTGTTAAAGTCTATGTTTCTATGTTTCTCATAAACAAAAGTGGTGAAAATGTTTAAATCCTGCCCGAAAGGTGATTTCAGCAAGCAACCACCAAATCACCTTTTGGGCTTGATTTGCATAATCCCACCACCATTGGTCATGGGGTGACACTCCACGAATGGCATGTTGAAAATTTGGGGTCAAAATATGCAAAAATGACAAAGTTATGCATCAAAGCTCAAAACCCTATTGAAATACATTGAACTGCACTCATCATAGTTTCTCATATTGCAGTCCTCGGTTCCAACAGCAAGACGTGTCTTTAATCAAAAAGTTGATCTTCGCCCTGTGACCTGTTCATGTGAATGAGGGTGTGTGGGTATGTACTGGGAGTGGGGGTGGGGTGGTGCTTGCTGAGTGGGAAGTGGAGGTGGGGGGGTCAGATCGATGAGGGACCGGTTTCTTATTTGAAGTTAAAAAAAAACATTGAGGGATGGTTTTCTTTATTTCAGATAGTGATGGTGAATGGAGGGTAGGGGTGCCACTAGACACTAGGGAAAAGACAAAACCCTAATGGGGGTCACTGATCGGAGGGTGAAGGGTGCCACCAGGCACCAGGAAAAGATAACTTAATTATGGGGATGGCAATCGAGGGGTGGGGGGATGCCACTAGACACCAGGGAATGATTAAGTATGGGGATGCAGACGGAGGGTGGGGTGCCGCTGGACTCCAGAGAAAGACAAAAAATGAATGGGGATGGTGACTGGAGAGTGGGAGTGCCACTAGACACCAGGGGAAGATAATTTAAGCACTGGAATGGCGATCGGAGGGTGGTGGTGCCGCTAGACATGACAGAGAGATAAATTACATATGCAGATGGCAATCAGAGGGTGGGGGAGTGCCACTAGACACCAGGGTAACATTACATACAGAAAGGGATGGGAAACCGGGAGGTGCCACTAGACACAAGGGAAATGGTGACTCACTGCTCTCACTGCAGCCCGCAGCATGACTTCCAGCTGCAGCTTCAGAAGTCAAGAAAGTCCTGCTGTTCTCACACAGAGAACAAGGGTGAAGGGCTACTCTCGCTATGCCATGCACCTAGAATTTTGGGTGCCCAGAAAAGGTATTTCAGGCCCTTATTTTAAAAAACAAACATCAGAATCTAGCTAAACTGGTCCTGTTTAGCTGGGTTCTGGTGTTTGTTTTTTAAAATTACAGCATGCGTATGTATTTCCATTCTTGTTAGTTTGAGGAGAAACGCAACAAGATGGCGGCTGTAAAGGCACAAAAAAATGTTTTGTACTGTGCTGAGCAAGTGGTGAAAAATGACAAATTGGTCCTGTGAAACAGAATTTTTGGTATCATATCAGAACATTAGCCCAAGAACGTTACTGAGCATGCTCAGAACAGAAAGACACAAAACTTAAAAACCTTATAACTCTGAAACAATTTAATATTTTACAAGAAATCTTTAATTAGACATCTACAGAAAAATGATGAACATATACAAATTGCCAGCAGCAAAGGCCATCATGGTCTATCTAGGCTGCTCGTGAATGCTGCTAGATCCCTATTCAGCAGCTGTTCCCCCCTTACATGCATATCTCAAAAACCACACAAGATGCTAGTCACAAACCTTTCCACAGATTTACAGCTTGACTCCTAGACAACACATGTTAAATTTCAGTTGATTTTGTCAAATGCTGCTAAAGCTATTACATTACAAAGTTAGGGTTTAACATTAAACACTCTATTCAGCCCTAACTATGAGGGTGCTACCATGCCCCCACAATATATTCATATATATGGATATACAGTATATATATATATTCTTTTCAAAAACCTGCATCAATGCACCAGTTAGAGTAACCTAGTGTCACAAAAGTAGAGAAATGTGGCATTAGGGTTTCCTATCCTAACTCCCCCCCACCCCAAGCAGCAAAAGGAAAAAAAAATAGGGTTTGGGGTTTCCAGATTCTTGGTGAATCAGTGGTGGGGTCTTCCTTGGGGGTTGTCAGCCCTAATGCCCAACACATTCTGTGAGCAAACAATGTCACACATGATCTCCTGTCTTCACACAGGGGCCACAGTGCGGAGGGGGGAGCATTAGGATTGACAATCCTAAGGATGACTCCACCACTGATTTGCCAAGATTCCAGAGACCCAACCCCTAATGTTTTTTCCTTTTGCTACTTAGGGGGGTGGAGGGCGTTAGGGTGGGAAACCCTAATGCCACATTTCCCTATTTTTGGGGCATTGTTATGCTAAATGGGGTGTTAAAACCGTTTATTTCACAAGAGTTTCCTTGCTTTTTTAGATGGTATAATAGAATCCTCATTACCTCTGAGCCTTTTGCTCCCACCCCTCCATAGACATGTACATGTACAAATGTGTCAAGCCAGGATGAAGCACAACCAAATCAACCAAACTGTCTGCATAGCCTTGGTATTACCTTATCCTCATGAACATGGTGCTGAGAATTTTCAAACCCCCGCCAACACTTTATTCTGTACCACCACAACAGGTTGCTAACACAATTTATTATTTACCACCACAACATCAAGAAACACTAATTATTACAGAATACTCCCACTTTTCTTCTAGTTTGTACAATGCTCTGTGACATTAGAAAGCAAAACCACATCACACAAAACCTCCACACAGATGCCATGTTTTTATGTATTTGTAAAGCAATATATTACTAACTGTAATACTAATACAATAAACTCAGTTTATGACACTTCCACATCTTGTGTTTTTCACATACATCTGATGAATTAGCACACACACACACACACACACACACACACACAATTAATCACACATCTCTACTATGCAGATACAATGTTTCAATTAATCACACATCTATACATCTGTACTATGTCAGACATGATTTCAGCTCACTATGTTATGAATTATACAATGGGACTTCCGAAACTAAAAACATGATTGGTTAGCTGGGTCTTTTACCCATAAGTAAATCCCAGTATAACTCATGGATAAAGATCCATCCATCCTCATCAGCTCCATCACACAAAAAAAAAATAAATACAATGCCCGAAAATAGAAGCCATTTCTGAACTTACAGACAATGTGCAGGCCACCACATCACAGAAGCCCCAGAAGCATTGTACTCGGCTTGCACAATCACCCTTCAACTAATCATCTATTGTAACTGTTTCAGGAATGCTGAAGTCAGAAAAGTGTTTGTTTTTTAAAAATGACCACAAAAACATGCAGAAATCTTTGCCAAAAAGCCGAGCTATGAGATTGAGCATTTGCTTATCCACATGCATAGGAGCACACACAATATCACAGCTCAGAATTTTGGCCAATATTTCTCTGTTTTAGCCCTACTTTTTAAGAACCAAACACTTTGACAGCCAGTATAAAAATGTTTGACAATCAACCACCTGCCTCACCCAAATATTGACTTTGGTCCTCTAATGGTCCCTCCCTTGGGTCAGTGCTGGCTCCTGTACAAGTTACTCCCTCCTGCCTCCGCTGTGCTGCCATAGCTTCCGTTCAGAGTACACGAGTCCCTTGCATTCCAGTTCTTATCCCATTACCCTAAGTACCAGAAAAATGAAACTTCATGTCCCACATGAATTTGAGAAATAAGGCTGCTCACTTGCTCTCCCTCGACGTACAGTGTCAGTCCGTCTCTGCTGGCACCCCATGCATCCAGCTTGCTGATCTCTTTTCAGTGAATCTACAAAAACCAAAACCCAAACACAGCATTGCAGCTAGCACATTTACGTGTGTGTGTGTGTGTGTGTGTGTGTGCCTAGCAACAGGGACCTATTTTATAGGCAGAAGAAGGATATTACATAGAAACTCAATTAAAAAACAGTTTCTTTAAAACAAAAAACACTTCAATCTTTTTTTTTTTAAATCTTCAATCCTACCTATTGTATAATTGCAATAAACCACACCAGGGTGTAGGTTATGCTGGGATTTACTCACACCTGGTGCAGATTTGGTCACTCGGCCTGCAGTCCTGTGACCAAACTACATCAGGTGTGAGCAAATCCCAGCATAACCCTCATCCTGTCATGGTTTATTGCTCAAATAACTCATAATAAAGAGATCAATATATTTGTTACATAGTTCTAACTAGTAGGTGTTCTGTCAATATCTGTTGATTCAGCATCTCAGTATCTGGAGGATCCCAATTTATACTGATAATTTCTATCAGTTTAAATTGTAAAAATGGAAAGTGATGCAGCTAGTTATTTTGCAAAAATGGAAAATACTTACTGGAAATACTACATTCACATCATTGTAGCATGGTGTGGGTTTAGGATAACACAAATCAGGCAGACCACAAGTCAGGTTCATATAAAACGCACAAGTGTGCTTCTCAGTTTATTTGTGTGCCAGGTAAATCAAATAAAAGATACAGAAAGCAAAAAGGTTATTCAGACAACTGCTTATCATCGACAGTTTCTCCTCTCAGGAACATCAGCGAACAGTGTGCAAACTGCACAAGACTGAGGTCTTACACCTTCAACAGCCGGAATACGACTGACTCCCTATCTAAATAATGCCTCTAGTGGTGGGTCTTTTTATATCATTCAAGGGGTGACCTCACTGACATGTGATCCACCCCTTTTTCTTATAATGAAGATAATGCCTCTATGCCACAACTATTCTTACCACAAACATCAATAACATTCATACTGGCTATGGTGCTCTCTAATGAGTCTAAAATAATACAACATTGCTTGGTTTAAAGGCTCAGAAATGACATAAATAAAAATGAGTACTAATAGGGCTAAGTCCCTCCCTCCTGGAAGTGACATCACACCTAAAGTTTCCCATAAATTCATTTATTCTGAGGGCTGCCAGCCCTATAGCCAGTCATGGATTTTCTCTCCAGGTCTACAGGTACAATACTCATTTTATTTTATGAATATTCTTGTAGCTTTTCACCCATAATACCCTTATCTTGTCTGAGGAGTCTCTGGGTTGGCTAGGGAGATGAGAGAATGAGAGCACATTCCTCTTGTCCCTTGTCCTGCCAGCTCAGTAAACCTATAACAGCCATTTATCTTTCACTCCCAGTGAGTTTGTAATTTAAACAATATATACAGCATACACTGTTAGCATCTTTTATGCCCAATTCTATGTTTTCCTCTTATTATTTTCTTATCATGTTGGGCACAGGGCATGTATTTGCCTCAAAATGAAAACACTGTCAGCATCCTCTCAGCTGTCCGATAGCTGCAATTGCAAGCCATCAGTAAACTTTTCAGTTTGGTCCACTTTCTTTTATTTATTTCTTTTTTGGCCAGCGGCTGAACCATTAACTTTTCTTTTCTTTTCTCTTCAACCGCTCAGTCAGCTGGGTCATGTGGCTTTCCTAGAGCAGGCAACTACAGGATTATTATTTACAAGTGGTCTGTAGTTCCCTCTTCAGCTCTAGACACATGGAGCCACACCATGCGCTGTGTGCATTTTCACCTTGGAGTGCATTCTGCTCCAGCTCTACTAACCGCAAGTGCAGAGTACCGAACAGCCATAATTACTGCTGCATTGGGAACATTACCTTTCTTTGCAACCTCTGTCATTTTAGTGGCAAAAGGCACAGTATCTTTATTTCTTGAAGTATGAGGCACCCTACGGGAGCATTTTCTTCCACCGCAAAAGTGGTACACCAAATGGCTCCACACTCTTGCTCTGATGGAAGCATTTCAGCAGGCTTAGTTTCAGGGTTCAGACAACTTTGGGGAATTATTTCTCATGCTTATACTGTACCCCATAGTTGCCATTTTAGCTCTGCTTTTCTTTTTCCTTAGCCCATATCTCACACTGCCCAAACCACTAGTGCAGTCTTAAATAATGCCACTATTTTGGGTCTCTTATTGCTGTTTTCTTTTGTGGCAGCAACTCTTTTTTGAGGCATTGTAATGCACCATAAATTTAAGAAACAGCCCTTGATTCCAATCAAAGGGAAGGGGGACCAGATAAAGGAATAACAAAGTAGGGGAGAGGTTGCTATAGGTGGCCAGCCTACAGTGAAGAGAGGGAAAGAGAAAGACAAGAAATATAGAGAGATAGAAAAAAATAAGGACAGTACTGAAGTTAAATGAAGAGTGAAAGGAATTGGGAGGGGGCTCAGACTACGTACCAGGGGTGTCTGCTAAGACAGGGGTCACCCTGTCACGATTATTAAATCATGTATTTTGGACAAACTCATGTACTTGGTTGTCCTGTTCCAATAATTCATTGATTTTTATGCATGCCATAGGCAAAGCATTTTGCTACAGTAGAGTACTTTGAGAGGTGTGTCGCAGTGATCCAATGCAAGAGAGTTTACAAGGGGCTTCACCAATAATCTGTAAGCCAGACAGTGACACTGTTCAGGCATGAAGTGCATGGATTTCAAAACATTGTGTTGACAGACACATTCATAAATCAGCTCTAACAAGCACAATTGGTTTTATGTTTCTCTTTGTCAGAGCAGGGAAAGTTAATGTCTGGGTCATACAATGGCTTATCTCTTACCATGCACATTCTTTTCATTAAGTTTCAGCCTTCTTCCAGCTACTGTAGATTGCTTCTGTCCTGAATTCAAGAAATGCAGGCTTTTTAGAATCAAGATTTTAAGCACATAAAGTACCCTATGCACTTTATTTATATCTACAGCCAGGAAACATGCTTGGTACTTCATGATTGCTAAAGCACTATAAGCACTTTCTTAAAGAGCTAATTGCGCCTCAAAGAAAACTTTGAGAAAACAAAATAATTAGGTACAATTCTGCCTGCATTCCTTATATATTCTATATATTTCTCCTCTCCATCATTTCTTACTGGGGGAATTTTCATGAATACATGATCTTTAGCCCTTAAGAATTCCTTTACAGTACATCTGCCTCTATAGCTTACTCCCTACTTCAGGTCATAATCCTCTGTTGTGACATCACAATCTGTTGTCATGGGAGTAACTGTGAAGACACAAGAGATGCATTATCATTTCAGGTAAGGAGAAAGCATCAGGAATAGATGAACTCTTTAGCAGCAAATATCCTGTTTCCATGCAGATGATCTAGGTTATAAATAATGTGGAGGAGAAATGCAGAACTAATGTAAAATACCAGCTTGATTTTGTCTAAAGATTATATTTTGCTAAAGTTTACCAGAAGCTGTCCGCTGCTTTTTAATCTGTTTTTCTTACATGCATATCAAGCATTTCATTCAGCACGGCAGGTACTTTAACACCACATATGGACAGAGAAGAAAAAAAATGTAAGAGAAAGAATAGTGAGAAGGGAGACTACCTAGGTATTGTAGGTGGCCAATCTACCGAGGCATAAAATGGGAAATAAATAGGAAAATGACACTACTGCAGCAGACTACTAAGACAGAAAAGGGGAGAGGTTAGAAAAATATGTCCCTGGGAGCTCCAGTTATTGCTAATGTAGAGCACAGCTCTACCACAGCCTGCAGTTCAGTTTTGTGATGTTCTCACACCAGACTGGTGGGAATAGAGCAGTGTTCCTTTTTGAAGTCACCCAAGTACACCAGACTACATCAGCACTGCTGCAGAGGAACCTCTACACTGAGAGTCCAGCCCCCACTCCAAGCAGAGAATGGTAAAAACAGTATTTTTTATTCTTTTAAATTCTCTTCAGTTTGTCAGTTGTTTCCCCACCATAACTGCCACCTGCTCCCCCTCCCGGTCCAACCCTTACTCTTCTGGCATGGCCTGGGATCTGCACCTTGACCCGATATAACATTAATACCAGTGGCAAGCATCCGGCATTAACAAATGCTTGTTTTTTAATATTATGCTTCCAAAAAAAGCAGTCTTGGTTAGTGCATAATCCTGTAGGGTAATATTTATAATAACGCTAAATCACTCCATGAATAGCACATAAATTTTGACTTTTCATAACATGTTTCACTGATAGAACACAACAGAACAGACCCAGACACAGACAGAACTGGTAACAGGTACTCAGAAAATGATCAGTTTAACTGCTGAGCACTAGTTTGGGATTTATTTAATCAAGTGACATTACTTTTGTTCTTCATGTCATTACTCCCTTTTCACCTGCCCCCGGGTCACACCTGGAAACCAGCTTTGGCTCGGTATGCCTTTCCTGGTTACCAAATTTTAAATAAATAAATGAACATCAGTATATGAGGGATCAGTTCTATATTTCGACACACTGTGTAAGAAACAGAAACAAAAGGGGGACAGTAAAAGATATATATGAGAATACAAAAATGGAGCACGCTTTAAAACTGGCTAGAAACAGCTGCTTTAGTACAACACACCTCACTTAAATAGTTTAAAATAAGAAACATTACTATTTTTATAAAAAAAGATTATAGCTGCCACAAATACATTAGAGTTTCAACATATTACTGAATGGATGTTTGAATGAAAGTGTTGTATCTGAAAATTTATTTCTTGATAGTCTCAGCTTGTGGTGTTCAAAGTTAAACAATACAGTCAGCTGTAAAAGGGATTCTTTATTAAACAAACTCAGCCACAGCTGTGAAGAGAAACAGAGGGTGCCCTGTGTCACTATTTTGACTACTTTATACACTGCAGCCTGTCAACAAACTAGAGCCACAGCCTGCACTCAAAAGGAAAAGTGATTAACAACCTTGATAGTGGATTTGCTCTCCTTCACAATGGACTGCTCATCACTGACAGTGGGTTAATTCTGCCTTGATAGTAAAATAGCAGCAACAAGGACACCAGAACTACACTGACCCACTGCTGGACTGACCGCAGCACTGATACTCATCATAACACTGCTGGATTGTGTTGGAGAAGTCTTTAATCTGACTATAAGAAGTGCAAGCAATACAAGCTGGTTATTGAGAAAAGAGAGAAAAAGGGAGGTGCAGCTGCAGGAGCAGGTGTTTGCTGGTTATTGTTAACCCTGATGGGCAAGTTTATTAAAAATCAAACTGCTTTTTGTAGAGAACTGTACAGTAAATTGTAGAGGTTTCTTTCACGAACAGCAGGGGAATGTTTTTGCCAGGGAGCTGTTGAGAGAGACAAGCATGGACTGACCATGGACAGAACTGTACAGCCAAACCAACACTTCCTGCTCCTTCTTATACCAGCTACAACTAAAAACCAAAAATCATTTCTCAAAAAATTTTTTTTTTTTCTTGCAAGTTTAGGGTAATGAGAGTTAGTGAAACCTGCCCCTCATAAAATCAAAGATATGGGGAGAGAGAGTTAGAACTGTCAGTGGCTACTCTGTTTCTCTCTCTGTGATCAGTTCATGTCTACCTCTCTCTCTCTCACCTGCCCACTGTTTGTACTTCTTATAGTCAAGAAAATGATTTCTCCAGCATGGTCCAGCAGCATCATGACAGGTATCAGTGTTGCTGTCATCCAGCAGTGTGTCAGCATGATTTCAGTGGGGTTTTATTTTTCAGCTTCAGGACTGTACTGTGGTGATCTTGTGGTAATGGGTTTTGTGTTCCAGTGCTATAGCAAGACAGTGGCAAGACAGTGTGGTGTGGCTGAATAGCTTTGGGCTTCAGCGCTGCAGACTGCCTGTAGTAAGACTAGGAATCTCACTTATCAAAAACTCATTTATCCTTAGATGTATCCCATCTGGCCCCATTGCCTTATCCACTTTAGATTTGCAAGTTCTTTCAGGACTCTGTCCTCTGTAAATGGAATATGTCCACCTCCCTTCCTGTGATGCTCCTGTCACTTTTCTGTGGTCCATCGCCTTCCACTTCCTCTCTGTGAACTCTGGACAAAAGTATTTGTTCAGGATGTTTGTTTTCTCCTGGTCCCCCTCCACCCCCCCCCCAGCCTTACAATCCCTCTCAGATTCTTCTCCTTTATCTTACATACCTGAAAAATGTATTGTCCCACTTCTTTACTGCCTGGGCTAATTTATCTGCTGTTTGTGGTTTTGTGCTCCTGACTGTTTTCCTTGCTTTCCTCTGCTTCTCCTTATACAGCTCCCTATCATCCTTGCCCTGTGTCTCCTTGTACCTCTTGAATACTAACTTTTTGCCCTTACCTTTCCAGCCACCTCTTTTGAGAACCATGTCTGTTTTAATTTGTTGCTTTCGCTTACTTGCCTGAGACAGAGGTTTGTTGCCTTCACTATGGCATCTTTTAGTTTTGCCCACTGTTCCTCCACTCCACTCCACTCAAGTATCCCCCGCCAAGGCATCCCTAAGGCATCCTTCTCATCTTTGTAAATTCTGATCTCCCGAAGACCAAGACCCTCACCTTTGTGTGGTTCAATTCTGCCATGGTACTTATATTGAACCACACCGTACAGTGTTCACTTGTCCCCAAGCGGCCACCCACTGTGACATCTGCAACACTGTCCCCTTTGGTTAGTACAATGTCCAATATTGCCACCTCACAAGTGAGCTCTCTTACTAGTGCCTGAGGAATGCCCCCTGCAGGGATTCCAGGATGTCCCTGCTCCTAGCTGAAGCTGCAGCTGGGATGTTCCAGTCTTTATCCAGCAGATTAAAGTCCCCCACCAGCAACACCTCCCCCTTATTTGCCATCATTTGGATGGCTTCCACCAGAATCTTATCTGCCTCCTTCCCCTGTGCTGGAGGTCTGTAGATCATGCCAGTATGAATAGCAGCTCCATTCCCCATCTCCAGTGTAATTCTCAGTACCTCTGCCCTTCTCCATATTTCCTGTATCTCTGTTGCTTTAATGCTTTCTATCCCTCACATAAACAGCCTCTCATCCCCCTTTCTTACCCATGCTGTCCTTCCTGAACAGAGTAGAGCCTGGTATGGCTATATTATTATTATTATTACTGAATTTTGTTGACCAGATAAGCCCACTGAGACTAGAAGTCCCTTTTTCAGGGGTGACCCGGGGGTGGGGATACAGATGGTACCCAACTGAAACTGAAACAGATTAAGTTGCTGGTGGTGTTTCTAGTGAATGGAGGAAATTTGGCCAGGACACTGTTAAATTTCCTCTACTCTTTTCGAGAAGTGCCTTGGGATCTTTAATGTCCACCTGAACAACCACCAGAAAAGGCAGATGGGACCATGGTTTAACTTCTCATCTGAAAGACGGCACCTCAGGAGTGCAGCACTCCCCTCATGCTGCACTATAGTGTCAGTATTGGGATATTAACCCAAGTGTCTGGTGTGGGGATAGAACCGATAGCTTTCGGATCACCCAGCCTCAGAAGCAAGTGTGCTACCTACTGAGCCACTGACACCGATAGTAATGATTCATGTTGCACCATCTCTCAGTAATAGCAACAATGTCCAGGTCAGCCTCTGCTGTAATGGCCACTATATCTGGGATTTCATTTCCCAGACTTCGAGCATTTGCACACACACTGTATTCCAAATTCTGCTACAAACCTTCTTGTCAGCCCCCCTTTATCCCTTTTGCCTAGCCTTACTCCCTCCACTTTCATTTTCATTCTTCTTCGTATCTCGCATTTTGTTTTTCTTGTTGTTGGGTACTTTTGGGGAATACCCTGATTAGGGTTCTCTGTGCTGACTAGTTCTGCTTTCCGGGGGTGGTGTGGGAGTTTATGACTCCCTGCTTCCTTGCACCACTCCCCTTGGCTTGTTTAACTGCTCGCCAGTGTAGCATCTCAACCATTCACTGAGAACTGTGATTCCTCTTCCAGATGGATGCAAGCCATCTCTCCTGTATAGGCCCCTTATACCTCCAGGTAGGACCTCAGTCCCCAATGAAGCTGAACCCCTTATCCCTGTACCACTCCTTCAACCATGAGTTGAAGTTTCTGGCATGGAGTACCCTGTCCTCCTCCCGTCATAGGCAGGCAACACCTAAGAAAAGACCTCTGAGCGTGCTACCTGCCTAAGAACCCTCTCCAACTCCCTGAACTCCTCTTGCACTATCCTAGCCTCATCTTTAGCCAAGTCATTAGTCCCTAGGTGGACAATGACATCCACCTCTTCCTCCCATCCTGCTGCCCTAGCAATCCGCAGGATCCACTTTCCATCCCTCCAAACCATGATGCCAGGTAGGTACCTAACCTCCCTCTCTTCCTCCCATCCCTCAGATCTACACCACATGATGGAGTCCCCCATTAGGAGTTGCTTACTCCTCCCCTGGGGTCCTTGCCACCCTCCATGGGGTCTCCACTAAGAAGGACCCCCACATCCTCCCTGGTCACTACTGCAGGTGCCTTCATAGGATACTCTGTGCTCTCCTTGTTCATGCTCAGGCCTGTTAGTGAAGGTATATAACTCATTTGACCAACTGCTGATGCTCATACCCACAAGCATGGGTATGGTTGTTATTTCCCACACACATACATGGACCAGTGATTTAGGGTATAGAACTTATGCTCAGACTTGTGAATGAGGGTATGGAAAGCATTCCCAAACCCCCTGCCCAAATTGACCTGTGAGTTAGTGTAATTCAAATGCATTGACCCCCATGCTTGAACATGTGATACAGTGGGCTCAATTTTCAAAGGTCCATTAGAGTGGTGCAAGATGTGTCAAACCCCTGCTGTGGCAAAGTCCAGTGTGCCAAGGACCCATCACCGAATTTTCATACAGCAGTGGTGCTGGCACCAAGGATCCCATAGCTGCAGTAAGCTGTCCTCTGTGTCAACCTGATGATGCGTGGCAGTTTGATGGAAGCTGCTATCATCCGTGGCCTGTGACTAGACAGCCCACTAAGTCACACATCCTAGCAATAGGATGTATGTACCATACAGTGTAGCGTCATCACTGTATTATGTAAGCCAGAATGGTGCACAAAGAGATGCTGCTGTTCAAATAAAAAAAGTGCAGTATGGTTCATGGTACTGTCACAAGAGTGTTGTGACAGCTGTGTGGCCCATATCTGCAGAAAAAGATCTGCTGTACCAGCGGTGGTGGATGCATAGTAATGCAACTGTGCAAATAACGAAGGAACCACACAGATGTCCTGGAGGCTAGACATCCTACCCATCCCCATCATACACAAGCCCATGACAGTGCCTCAAATACTGCAGCTAGTGCTGTCCCATATAGTGCCCGCAGTCAAGGAAACAATAGTGGGTACCAGTGAACTGTGTACAGCATATGCCATGTCTAGACAGATCCCACATAGACCTGCTCTGTGCCTCAAGATAATTGTCAGCACCTCCCAAAACTACTTCACTGAGATTCGCATGCAAGTGTAGCATTGTGCCCATGGCAATAGTGTGCTGGGTATTTTGCCTGTGGAACTGTACCAGATCCATAATGCATGTCTCACCCTTAGTCAGATACAACATATTATGGCTCACACCTGGCAGACAATAATGACCCATAGTGACCAGTCCAAACAAAGTGCAAGCCCATCACTGGTGATGATAATGTATAGGGCAAAGACATCAAACAGCTGACATATGGCCTTGAATGATCATTCATGTATTCATGGTCTGTATGTGATAAGGCTAAACCGTATTCTCTCCAGTGCTGCTGCCATGTTAAATGGGGGTGGCTTCCAATGTGCACAAACAGCACCTCCTAAACATTCCATTCACACACACTGCCAGCCCCATTGCTAGTCACCTTCTACACTCCTATATCCCCCAGGTGCGTACCATCTTCAGATACACTGCTGACCAGATGACACCTCTAGTGGAGAGACCACTTCTTCTCCACTTAGACTGTGTTCAGCAACTTCATGCCCTGTTAGTGATTGGGACATAGGCTGGAGTTATCGGGGACAACACAGCTATATAACAAAGGTGGGACACTACATGTCCCAAGAAGATTGTGACAATGGCAGCCCCTCGGGTGAGTCTGCCATGGACGTTGGTGTTGGCACAAGGGCACTTAGACCAGCTCCAGCTGGTCTAACTACTGGCAGGCCTGGCAGGCTTCAAAAATACTGCAGAAGAGGATGTGACAGCTGTTTAGTGGTGCATGCCCCCTGTCCATCAGGGTGCAGTAGGGGTGACAGCATACGCTAGACTGGTGCAGGCAGCCTCACAGTGGAAGTAGACTGCATTCCAAAATCAGGTATGACACATGGTGTGGTGCAGGGTGCCCCTTGCATCATTTATCCTTGATGCAAGCACCATGCATCATTTCCTGTCCTTTGAAAATCTGGCTTGTTATTTGGATTCATTGCTCTTCTCACCATGCTTGGACCTGTGAGTGAGGGTATTGAAGTTACTGCCACAACCCCATGACCCCTCCTTCCATACTCAGACTGACAAATGTTGGTATGGAACTTATACCCACACCCACAAACACAGATCTGCGAGTTAGGGTACATAACTTATTTCTCCTACCTGCCCATATTCCGACCTCTGAGTGAGTGTATGGAATACATTTTCCCCATGCTCGGACCTGTGATTGACGTCATGGAACTCATCTCTCCCCCCCCCCGCCCATGCTCAAACTGGTAAGCGAAGGTAAGTAACTCATTGGCTTCCCTTCCCTTGTTCTTACCTGCGAGCATGGATATGTGACAACCCACCTCTCCCTCTGGGCTGAAACAGCTTTTAGAGAGGTGTGTGTCCTCGGGTATTCGCTGCCACCAGCCGGACTTTCCTTCCGGCACCTCTTTCAAGTGTACAAACTTGAATAATCACACGTGCAATTGCACAAGTTAAAGTCTGGTAGTGTGTCTCTTTCAGGTGGCGGATGCTACACAGAGTTTACCTTAGCCAGTGGAAAACCAAATCTTACCTTAGAAAAATGACATCAGAGTCACAACTGTTGAGGAAATAAATAGCTTTTACTTAACAGAAAGTGCAATGAGCATTTACAGGAAATGTATTTACAACACAAGAGAATAACACTTATACAGGAAAAGTAAACAAATGTTTTTAAACAACAGATGGCAAAAGAAGAAGGCTATTACTGAAATATACTATCACTAAACTTACCTTCCCTGTCCTTACAAGAGACACTGGACCCTGTTCTAACTGCCAGCTCCCACGGACATACCAGGTAGGCTCCAAGCTTATGTTTCCTCACAGCTTCCAAAGGCAAGAGAGAGAGTTCTCTGTCTTACAGAAGCTATATAGTCTATGGAGACTAGGTCATTCCTATTCTCCTTAAATGCACCAACCAACTAACATGTATCTATTTAATTGTCCCAATCAGAGTGAACACCTGTTGGTGACCAATTATATTCCCTTTTCACCTTAAGTTTCTATTTGAATGATCCAATCCATTCAAACTGCCCTGTGTCCGTGTCTGCAAGGTCTGTGTGTGTCTGGAGATGTCCACTCGAGATTTATGACCCAGCTCTTATCTAGCAGCTAGGAATTCCACAAGCTGGTTGCTGCTGGAGGATTTCAGCCTCAGTGTATTTTTTCCACACTGCTAAAAAAATAAGGCATCTACAGAATCCAAACCATTAACTCTTTCCTTCCCATTTCTGTCACACATGGGTACAAAACATATTATAACCCCACCATACTCAGACCTGTGAGTTTTTATTTAATTTTTTATTTATTTATTTGTATTTTGGATGACACCTTTGAGCTGAGGGCTCTTTTACAAAGGTTCCACGTCAAGGCAATAAGGACAATAAGGTACAAAACATAACATGATCATTACAATGGAACTTACAAAAAAAAGACAAATAAGGTTACAATAATAGCAGCCAAAGGCATTGTCAAGGAATTGTGTTGCGAATTAATTATACAGTACAAGTCATAGGCAGCTTAGTGAAGCTTTGTTAGGAGTGGGTTAGTGGGAAAAGAGAAAGAAGAGTGTTGGTGAGGGAGTGGTACAGGAGAGAGAGAGAGAGAGAGAGAGAGGAGGAGGGAATAAATGGGGAGGGCATTGCGTTGGGTATGTGGTAGATGGGAAACAGCAAGGGGGGAGGAGGAAAGGGGGATGAAAAAGGAAAGGAAACAGATTCATCCTATACCAAGTAATAGGGGGGTAGGAGAGGAGGAGGAGCTGAGGCAGTGAGGAGGGATGCTTGTGGGTGGTATGCCTAGGGGGGATTATAAGAAGCAATCACAGAAGGCACTAGCCATGAGATGTTGATGCAGTTTACACTTAAAAGCACCAATTGTGGCAATGTTGGAGATTTCTGTAGGTAGCAAGTTGAACCAGATGGAGGCTCTGACAAGGTAAGAACACTGAGCTTGAGAGGTCTGACAGCGAGGTATTGTAAAGGTTAGACTGTCCGATCTTTTAGTTAGGTGGCGGACATACTGCGGGGTCAGTATTGATTGGACTCCAGGGGGCATAAGGCCCAGTGATGTCTTCTTAGCTAGGATGCAGGTCTGGTACTTTAGCCTGCCGGATAGCTGGAGCCAGTTAGCCTTCTCATAAATGTCACACATGTGAGAAAGGCGGGCAGCTGAAAGAAGGAGTCTGCATGCCTTATTGAGGGCTACAGCTGCGCGCTGGAGTACAGTATCAGTAGCGGATCCATAGATAACGAGCCTGTAGTCAATAGTTGAGATAATAGAGCTCTGGATAACAAGGTTCAAGGCTTCAGCCATTAGGCAATATTTATGCTTGTATAGTAGCCCTATATGGGAGTTCACAGTTTAAGCGATATTGTTAATGTGTTTGGTATATGAGAGGGAACAGTCAAGGGTCAGGCCCAGATATTTAAACATATCCACCTGCTCAAGAGCAACACCTTCATGGTTGTTAATTATGACCTCATGGTCCTTGTACTTGTTGTGGGTTGCATGGAACAACATTGTTTTAGTTTTTTTGTGATTAAGGATGAGTTTATGTGAGCAAAGCCAGTCTTCCACTTCTGTGAGACTTTTCTGTAGTTGAGACTGAAGGGAGGTGGGGTTGGTGTGGCAAGTGAAGATTACTGCATCATCTGCATACAGTAACATTCTGTCATGGCAGGAGGCAGGGAAATTGTTCAGGAATAAGCTGAATAACAAGTGACCTAGGATAGAACCTTGGGGTACTCCAGAGAGGATTGGTAGGGATGAAGAGAGGAATTCACCAATCCTGACCTGTTGGGTCCGGTTACTGAGGTAGCTTTGAAACCAGAGGGTAGTTTCACTTGAAAGACCAAGGAGGGATAACTGTTTGAGGAGAATGGAGTGACTGACAGTGTCAAATGCCTTAGTCAGGTCAATAAAAGAGGCGCCGACTAACTGGCCCTGATCAAGTGCATGATGGATATGTGTGGTGAATTTGAGGATTGCCGTGGTAGTGCTGTGCTCTTTGCAGAAGCCATGCTGCTGGGAGCATTGCAGGCTGTATTTTACGAGGTACTCCGTGAGCTGATCAGCCACTATCCGTTCCAATGCTTTGGATAGAGGAGGGAGGATGGATATAGGCCTGTAGTTGTTCGTGAGAGTCTTGTCACCACTTTTATAGACTGGAGTCACCACTGCCAGTTTCCACTTTTGGAGGAACTGGGAGAGCATGAGGGAACAGTTGAGGATTTTGGTTAGTGGGAGCAGGACTTCGTCAATGGTGAGGGCGAGAAGTTTCATATCCAGTGAATCACCACTGACCCTAGACTTTCCAAGCACTTTAAGAATGTATTTTTCAGCTAGGCTTTCCGGGTTTGCTTTGAAATGGAACGGAGGGTGTCCTGGTGGCAAACCTGAACTCACAAGAACTGGGTTGACTGTAGTGGGATCAAAAATGTTAAGGGGGTAGCACACGACTAAGGTCAGCAAAAGTGGTGTTAAATGCGTTGGCAATGACTACATGGTCAAGAGCGATGGTACCATCCATGTTCAACATTGTGGGTGTTGTTTTGGGATCCTTTCCAGTCACTTCAGCAAGGTTACACCAGAATTTACTCATTCATTCCAGGTGTTGGCTAATGCGTTCCTGTAATAGTTAGCCTTCTCATGGTGGACTGCTCTGGTACATGCATTCCTTGCTGTTTTGTAGGCCTGGATATCAGTCTGGGTGCCAGTATCCTTAGCATGATACCAGATCTGGTCTCAAGATTTCATTTGTGTAAGGAGGCCTAGTGTCATCCATGGGTTATTGACACCCTTGATCTTACGCTTCTTGAACGGAGCATGAACATCGCAGGCTGAGTTGAAACAGGTGATGAAGTATTCAAGTGCTGTGTCTACGTCAGGGGCTATACCAGTTGGTGACCAGTCATGTTCACGAAGGAGTGTTTTAAGTGACTCAAGATGACCGGGGGTCAGCATTCTCCTGTTAATAGTTTTGGAGGGGAGTTCTGTGTATTTGTTGGTCCAGATACACAAGATAGGGGGAATGATCACTTAAGGAGTCTGGGAGGACTGTTGCTTTGGAGATGTGCTCTGGATGATTAGTTAGCACCCAGTCCAGAAGTGTAGAGGTCCCTGTTCTGTAGTTTACTCTAGTAGGTGATTTGACCATTTGTGAGAAGTTAGCAGCAGCTAGGGCATCCTTATAACTATTCGAGCTGGAGGCCAGCCAGTTGATGTTGAAATCACCAAGTAGGATAACGTCTGTATTCTGATCCAGGGAGTTGATACAGTCAAGGAGGGAGTGAAAGCCCAGATTGCTCAACTTGGGTGGTATATAGACAGAGACAACAGTCAGAATCTTGTTATGAGTTCCGAGAAGTACTTTGGCAGCAAGAATTTGGATATCATTTCTGGGGATGGGCACGGGCATGACATGACCCATGAGGGACTCTTTAAGGTAGAGGGCACAGCCTCCTCTTTTCTTGGTAAGTCTGTCCTGTCTGAAAACTACATATCCGGGAATTGCTACTGCAGAGTCAGGTATCTTCCGAGACAGCCATGTTTCCAGCACTGCTAGGATGTCTGGATTGTGCTGGGAAACCCAGGCAGTGAGGGTATCAAGTTTGGAGAGGAGGCTGCAAATGTTAATGCTTGCCAAGGAGAGTGACCCTGCACTGCTGGTAACCTTGTGGCCAAGTTGTGGTGGGCCGGGGTTAGGGTGAATGTTGCCTGAGAGAAGCAACAACAGCAGTATTAGATGTTTTAAAAGGGGTTTAAAGTTGCGTCTGTGGGGCAGCAGGGCCTTTTTTTTAACAGGTTCCTTTCCATAAAGATGATGCATGAGGTAGTGACCAGTTAGTAATAGGAAGGAGCTGTAAGGGCACAGTTGCAGTGGTTTTGAGAACAGGCCAAAAGTTAGATTATACAGATCATTACTTTCAAGCACATGTTTAGACCTGTGAGTGGGGGTATGGAACTGATTGCCCTGCACATAGCATGCTCAGATCTGAGTGTGAGATCATTGAAATCATGGAGTTCCTTCAACCACCCATGGCGTCCTCTCACCTCTCCATGATGCCATGGATAAACAGTGGTATCATGGAGAGAAAGTGTTACTAGGGAACAAGAGTGTTGACAGTGAGAACATGCAGAATCTGGAAGAGCAGTTTTTACCCAATGGAACTGTGGTATGAGGAATATCCAACATTACTAAAAATGACAATATTACTGGGGACAATCAGTGGTAGCTGATACTGACAGCTGTACCAGTGATACCAGTGAGAGACACTGGTCCACTGAGAGACAAAAATACCCCAAAATACTGTACATTGGTAGTATGTAGAGCTGTTGTTACTAGGGATTTAAATATCACTGCCAATGGAGGCAGTGATATCAGGGAGTGTCAGTGGTACCATAGGTAGTCAGTAATGCTGGTTAGGAACAGTGGGACCAGGGGAGCCACTGACACCAGAGAGTGATTCTGGTGCCAGGAGTAGGCAGCATTACCAGTGAGTGATAGTGGTATCAGGGGAGGCAGTGATACCAGGCAATGACAATGATACCAGGGTAGTCACTGATACTGGGGAAAAAAAGTTGTACCAGGGGAGGCAGTGATACCAGACAATGGCACTGGTAGCAGGGGTAGAAAGCATTATCAGTGAGTGACAGTGGTACAAGTGGAAGGTATTGATACAAGGTAGTTAAGCTTATAATAAGGACAGCACACAATACCATGAAGATCCAGTGATACCTGGGAGTGACAGTGGTGCAAGTGGAAGGTAGTGATACCAGGCAGTTAAACTAGTACTAAGGGAGTCAGTGATACCACGGAGTGAAACTGGTACCATGGACAGCCACATATACCAGGTAGAGCCCATGTTACTAGAGAAAAACATTTGTGCCAGGGTTTGGAAGTTACTCTAGGGAGTGACAATGATACCAGTGGTATGTAGTGATACCCTGTAGTGACACTGGTACCAGTGGTATGTAGTGTTACCCTTTAGTGACACTGGTATGAGTGGCATGTAGTGATACCCTGTAGTGACACTGTTACCAGTGGTATGTAGTGATACCCTGTAGTGACACTGGTACCAGTAGTATATAGTGATACCCTGTAGTGACACTGGTACCAGTGGTATGTAGAGATACCCTGTAGTGACACTGGTACCGGTAGTATATAGTGATACCCTGTAGTGACACTGGTACCAGTGGTATGTAGAGATACCCTGTAATGACACTGGTACCAGTGGAATGTAGTGATACCAGGGAGTGACAGTGGAACCAGTGGTATGTAGTGATATGATGTTGTGACACCGATACCAGTGGTATATAATAATACCCTGTAGTGACACTGGTACCAGTGGTAGGTAGTGATACCCTATAGTCACACTGGTGGTACCAGTGGTATGTAGTGACACCCTGCAGTGACACTGGTACCAGTGGTATGTAGTGATACCTTGTAGTGACACTGGTACCAGTGGTATGTAGAGATACCCTTTAGTGACACTGGTACCAGTGGAATGTAGTGATACCAGGGAGTGACAGTGGAACCAGTGGTATGTAGTGATACGATGTTGTGACACTGATACCAGTGGTATGTAATGATACCCTGTAGTGACACTGGTACCAGTGGTAGGTAGTGATACCCTATAGTCACACTTGTGGTGCCAGTGGTATGTAGTGACACCCTCTAGTGACACTGGTACCAGTGGTATGTAGTGATAACCTGCAGTGACACTGGTACCAGTGGTATGTAGTCATGCCCTGTAGTGACACTGGTACCAGTGGTATCTAGTGATAACCTGTAGTGACACTGGTACCAGTGGTATGTAGAGATACACTGTAGTGACACTGGTACCAGTGGCATATAGTGATACCCTGTAGTGACACTGGTACTAGTGGTATGTAGTGATACCAGGGAGTGACAGTGGCACCAGTGGTATATAGTGATACCCTGTAGTGACACTGGTACCAGTGGTATGTAGTGATACCAGGAAGTGACACTGGTATCAGTGGTATGTAGTCATACCCTGTAGTGACACTGGTACCAGTGGTATGTAGTGATAACCTGTAGTGACACTGGTACCAGTGGTATATAGAGATACCCTGTAGTGACACTGGTACCAGTGGTATGTAGTGATACCAGGGAGTGATACTGGTATCAGTTGTATGTAGTGATACCCTGTAGTGACACTTGTACCAGTGGTATGTAGTGATAACCTGTAGTGACACATGGTACCAATGGTATGTAATGATACCCTGTAGTGACATTGTTAGTAGTGGTATGTAGTGATACCAGGGAGTGACAGTGGCACCAGTGGTATGTAGTGATACCCTGTAGTGACACTGGTACCAGTGGTATGTTGTGGTACCAGGGAGTGACACTGGTATCAGTGGTATGTAGTGCTACTCTGTAGTGACACTGGTATCAGTGGTATGTAGTAATACCAGGGAGTGACACTGTTATCAGTGGTATGCAGAGATACCCTTATTTACTCATTTTATTTTTTTATTTATTCAAATCTCAGATTACAGCCTTTGAGCTATATGCTCATTTACTGAGGTTCCACGTCAGTAAGGAAAATTACAGATACATAAAGTAAGATTCACAAAGAGAATATACAGAAATCAACTACAATGATGTCTGGATATACATTGCTCAAGCTAAATTTATGATTCAGGCAAGTACTTGATGCAGGCAGAAACTTTAGTAGATAATGAAGTCATTATAAAAGGAAAAATAGTATGGGACAGTTGTACCTAGGATATGGTAGAGTACCAGGGAAATAGGCTGGTAGTAATGTTAGAAGAAGCAAGGACCTGGCAGAGTTAGTTACCATAGTCTTCAGTAATGGAGAGTAGGGAAAGTAACAATTAAGGGAAAGGATCCCCTTGGTGGGGGAGTGGAGGGTCTTTACGGGGAGCTAAAGGCATGAGGATAAGAGGGAGGGGGCAGGTGAAAGGGTATGGCACGTGGCTTCAGTGGAAGAAAGGTTAGAGCATTGCCACAGTCAGAGGGATTTCTACAAGGTGCATGAGCAAAACATGAGACTAGAAAGGTGGGAGCAAAGCCTGTTTTTAAAGTGTAGTGACACTAGTATCAGTGGTATGTAGTGATACCCTGTAGTGACACATGTACCAGTGGCATATAGTGACACCCTGTAGTGACACTGTTAACAATGGTATGTAATGATATCAAGGCGTGACAGTGGTGCAAGGTGTGGGAAGTGATACCAGTGACTGAAACTGATACTATAGACAGTTAGTGATATAAAAATTACAGCTGATCAAATAAGAGTCAGTTGTACAGGTGAGTAACACTGTTACCATTGATAGTTGGTTATAAAAGGGAGTTGTAGTTGAGCGAAGGGTAGCCAGCTTTGCCAGTGAGTGAAGTTGTGTCAGGTGAACCAGTAATACCAGTGAGTTACAGCGGTACCAGTGGTAAGCATTACTACAGGGGAGAAACAGTGGTATGATAGAAGACAGTGAAACCAGGGATTAACACTAGTAACAGGGGTAGGCAGCATTACCACTGAGTGACAGTGGTATCAGGGGAGGCAGTAATACAAGGGAATCACAGTGGTATCAGGGTTAGACATTGCTACTTTGGCTAAACAGTGGTACAGTACCAGGGAGTGACAGTGGTACCCATAAAGGCAGTGATACCAGGTAGTTACACTGGTATCAGGTGAGGCACTGATACCATGGAATGAATCCAGTACCAGAGACAGCTATCAGTATGATAGAGGGTCACTGTTACCAGGGATACACAGTGGTACAGTGTTGAGGCAGTCATACCATGGAGTCACACTGGCACCACTGGGATGTAGTGATAGCGAGAGTCAGTGGTATAAGGCATATGCAGTAATACCAATGACTGATACCATTGTCAGGCACAATCAAACAGAAGCACAAGGAAAAAAGTTGCATGATACAGGAAAAGTATCTACATAACACTATCTGTTATTCATTTTTAGATGTGAGCCACTGAAATCAAATAAATGAGAAAAAAATAGGAAAGGAAGTAAAAAGCAATACAAAAAGTTTAGTCATGCCAAGGACAGGTTAGGGGAGTGCATATTTGACACATGGAGTGTTCATAGATATAATTAAAAGGAAGGTGAAATAAGGGGCTTTCATGTATTCAGTAAGTATGTATGTTTTGTCAGCTCTGACCAGCAAGTGCTCTGGGTTACCATCTCACACTCCTGGTAAGCACCTACTAGTGGCCTGGTAGTCCTTGCTGGTTTACTGGAGGTGGCAGCACTCAGCAAAATATTCATATCTTTCTGGGCACTATCTGTTGAAGTGCTGATGGGGAGGGGTATAAGGAAAAGTGATGGGAGAGGGCATGGCATTCATGGGGAAGGGCTGTTTATGTTTATTTTGATTTTTTTTTGTTTCCTTCTGGGCTGTTTGGTATTACAGGGTAAAGAAGGAATTTAAGGGATTTAATAAGAATGACAAAAATGTGAAACTGAAGTCAGAAGAATACAAGGGAGGGAATGAGGACAAATGAATCTATACTTTAAGGAACTTAAGGGGCTTAAGGAACAAAGGGCATTGATCACTAGCTTTTATGCATTTTGTACTGGTGGACACCCAGTTGGCGGACCACTTTGATTGTCTTCAGCAGTTCTTTTTTCACAGGCTCTTTTATTTTGTTTGGTCTTGTTCAGTTTTGTTCGATTCTGTTTTAACTTTATTCTCCACCTCCCAGTATAGTTTCTTATTTTCCTAAGGAATGACAAGTCTGAACTGTGTTCTGGAATATTAAGAGTGCCCATAATAGGAATGAAATTAGAAAGGCGATCTGCAGTGAACATGACTATATTGTGAATTGCCTTATGCTGCAGAAAACACATTTCTCAGAGATTTCAACTACATGGAACATTTGCTCAAATGGGCAAGTACACATGCTCTGTACAGTAATACAGCAAGAGGTGTATCTATTATTATTAAACATTCTTTGCATCTTAGTATGGAGGAGAAGCAATTGATCTTTCTAACATTGCACAATAATAACTGTCTTCACTACAGTGAACATTTATGCACCAAAAAAGGGTGCTTGTTAACTGAAGAGCAGGCATTATTGTCAGGGGTCACCTGACCAAAATAATAAGGGTGGTCAGTAAGGCAGTAAGGGGGCAGGGGCATGGGGGGCCAGGTAAGAAGAGGAATCATGGGAAGAAGGTCAGCAATGTGAATTATGGGTAGAAGGATGAAACAAAAAGGGGAGGGGTTAAGAAAGGAGGGATGGGATTGGTGGAGGGGATAGAAAGGGGGCAGATGGGGGAAGACAATTTAAGGGGAAGCAGAGCTGAATCTCCCTTTCTTAACCACTAGAGAGCTTCTTGTCTGATAGCAAGCAGTCTAGCACATCAGTTGGCAGTGTTTGGTAGTGAAGAATTTCAGGAGCGGCGAACAATAGTGGAAGGTAAGAGGGCTTTGATTGAACAAATGGAAGGGTGGACCAGTGAAATGAGAAGAAAAAGAGGAAAGAATGGCATTAGGAGATTGGTCTGTAGTGGTGAGAGCTTTGGGACTCAGGTAACTGGGCTTCACAAGACAGGGTTACAGGGATTCAAAAAAAAAGGAGAAGAACAGAGTGGAATGGAAATGCTGAAGAGCAGTCAGGAGGGTAGGGTTCAATTGTTCAGTGTTTGGACAGGCAATGCTAGCGTGGAGGTCCAAGTCCCAGTGTTACTTTTTAGAAGGTTACCTAGGGTCCCTTATAGGCTACTTTTCTCATATGCGATGGCAGCATGGCAAAAGAAAACTCGGGGGAGGTTAGAAAGACAGGAGAGATTAAACCACTCATGACTGGTGGCTAGCCACCGACCATGAGGGATATTTTGCGGTAGGGGTGCACAAGAAGTTGGGGGCTGTGGGGCTGGGTACTGCCATGCTGCTACATGCCAGTGTGGGCAATTATGGCAGTTCAGCTGGAGAGCTGCGTTTTGTTTTTATTCCATGCCAGGGTGGGCAATTACAGAGGTAAGCTGGGGATCAGAGTTCTTTGTTAGAATTTCATGGGCTACATTGTCCAGAATACCATGTATGCACAGTGGCATGACCACAGCGGGATGGGGGGGCAAGACAGGATAGCCAGGACCCGGTAGCTGTCTATTGAATGAACTGCAGTCTTTTCCACTGTATCTGCAGCATGAGAAAATGAGAATGTACTATCCTGAGATCTGGATTATACATGATGTTGCTATTTTGAGGTCATATGCTAGGCTGTATAAGCTTTTGATCTGTAATTAAGGCAATGTAAAATTACCTGATTGGAGTATGTCACAAACATTTATTGGAGCAGAGGAGAGCATCTAGAGGAGGGGAGTGGGCAGGCAGAAGAGAGGGTGATTGTGCACAGTGTGTGCATGAGACTGGAATTGCCATATTGGTGACAACGGCATTGTGGACACTAGGGATATACATCACTCCTTTGTACTTGAATAGCTCAGCTTGGGTACTTTCATATTGCATCTTTTTGTGCATGTGTGCTGTTCTGCCCCCAAGACCTGCTGCAAATTAGGTTTGCTCAGTTGAGTCAGCTAAGTAAACAAAGACACAGACACAAGAGTTGACAAGAGGGTATGGTTGAATGTGCAGGCATGAGGAAGGAGCAGACAACATAGTTTACGCAAGCGCAGAGTGGCATGAAAGGTCCGCACATGCATGAAATCAGTGCTGACCATTTTGGGCATGGCATTGGGTGGGAGTATGGGTGCCATTTAGGTTGGACAATGAGTATGCGCAGGGTTGATAGCAGGAGAGGTCGGGGCATGCACGGATACAATGCTGCCACCTTAGGTATGGCGGCAAACAGGAGCAAAGGGAGCTGCTCAGAGGGAATGACAGGATCATTAGTAAAGACAGAATTTTGAGTGACACACATAACAAACTGAGTGGTGCTTAGGTTGCAATTTGTAAATTTGGACCATAGGAGCAGAGAAGAGTCTCACAGGATATGGGGAGTACGCTGTAATAGTGGCTACATTTCTTCAATTACAGACTAAAGCTGGGGCTTTCACATTATGGGAGTGACAAAAATGGGTTTCATGGGCATTTTGAAACCTTATTCTGGTAGCTTCTACTCAAAAGATGCATAAGTATACTATATATATATATGTGTATATATATATATATATATATATATATATATCAGTCCTTTAAAGTGTGTGCACAAGGTTGGTGGTGCTCAAAGATGAAACAGATTTACATCACAAAAAGTTTGGCACTCACTTCCTCCTTATAAGGACACCACCAAGCTCTGTAAATAATTTTAAAAGACTTTATTCTATAAATTCTGGCGTGTGGTTCATGCCCTCTTCTTCCCTCATTCCCCCACCTCCTGTTCTCAATATTGACAATTCCCTGGAATCTAACCCCTGCTTAGTAGCCAAAGAATTTAATGCCTACTATACATCTTTCCAAGTCTCTTCTAAGCTCCCTTCCCCATTACCCCCTTCCCAAGTACACTCCACTCCGTCTGACCCCCCCCTTCTCCTTCTCACCCATCTCTACAAATGAGTTCTAAATACCTTCCTCTCCCTTAACCCCTCAAAAAGTTCCTCCCCAGATGAACTGGACCCTAAACTTCTCTTCTTTTCTGCTCCTATCGCCTTCCCTATCTCCTTAATTCTAAATCTCACCTTTTCATCTGCCCAGGTCCCCAACTTCTGGAAACATGCTGTTGTCCTTCCTCTCCCCAAGGGTGGTGACTCCTCCACCCCAGGCAATTATCACCCCATCTCTCTCCTTCCCACCCTTGCTAAACTTCAAAAACATCTGGTTCTCTCCCAACTTTCCTCCTTTCCTTCTGATTCCTCTTTCTTCACCCCATTCCAATCTGTTTTTCGGAAGACCCACTCTATCACCACCTCCTTCCTCAGGCTCACCAACTCCATCCTTACTGGATGGATGATGGTCTGATAACTTCAGCTATTTTTGTCAACCTAGACAAAGCATTTAGCACAGTCTCTTACTCACTGCTTCTTGATTCCCTGTCTGCAGCAGGTCTGGCATCATCTGCCACAAACTGGTTTAAATCATACCTCACCAGGAGGACTCAATCAGTAAAAATCTCTGATTCAACCTCCCTTCCACTCCCTATCAACACTGGAGTCCCTCAGGGATCAGTGCTTGGCTCCCTTCTTTTCTCCATCTTCATTAATGACCTTCCTACAGCCTGTTCCACCTCCTCCATTCATATGTATGCTGATGATACTGTCATATACAGTTCCGGCACAAACTCTGCTGCTGTGAAAACCAGTTTACAGCATGACTTCAGCCAGGTTCTGCTCTGATTTGCCTCACACCAGCTCTCCCTTACTGTCAAGAAGACAGTCTCTGTGCCCTTTGGCACCAGGCAGATATTTTCTAGGGTTACTGCCCTGCCCTCCTTCCACACACTTGATGGGATAAATCTTGAGGACACATCCTCATTTAGATATCTTGGGGTTTTGTTGGTCCAACATCTCAGCTTCTCTGTTCATGTCGACACCATCCTGAAGAAACTGCACCCTAAGCATGGTGCCCTGTACAGGAACCGTAGTTGCATCCTGCTGACTGCGAGGCATGAACTTGTTCAGAAGATAATACTCCCCATATTTGACTACTGTGATGTAGTCTATGGTGCCGCTCACAAATCTTCCCTGACCAAATTGGACACCCTGTTTTATTCCTTCTGTCGCTTCGCCTTTGACGCCCCTTCTAGGACTCATCACTGTGACCTCTATCATGCCTTAGTTTTTCCTCCACTGTCTAACCGATGCCTCTCCCACTGCGCCAAACTGACCTCCAAATTCTAGCTCGGTGTTCTCCCCTTTTACGTTTCATTCTCCATTTCTATGCCTCCCACCCTCTCCCACTCCCTTAGATCTAATGACATGCATACCCTGATGGTCCCTCGCTGTTCTACCCTCATTGGCCAGTCTGAATTCTCCCACTGCTTCCCAAAAATCTGGAATGCTCTACCCCCACAAATACACCATTCTTCTTCCACCAACTCCCTCTCCACTGCACTTCACAATTATCTCTCTTCCAGCTGCACCTGCTTTAATCCTCCCCAATCACCTCCTTACTTGCTTCTACTCACCAACACCCTGACCCCCTTGCAGGGTTCTCAGCATCATGAAGGGGATTTATGCTGGCTGGGTGCTCTCTGTATCCTATCTCTCCCTTCAACTTTGCTCTAGGTTGTCATTTCCTTGCCCCCCCTTGCAGGGTTCTTCACATCCTGAGGGGTGGCTAGGTTTTGGATGACTCTCCTCCCCCCTTCCCTTCCCCCATTTTACCCCCTCTCCACCATTCCTTAGCTACTGTCCTACCCACTTTATCAATGGTAATTGTCTTCTCCATCCCGACTCAACACTAGCACTTGTTTACTGCCTATGAGTCTTGTACTTGGAAAATCTATGCGCCATGTTTGTCTTGTCACATATCATTATGTCTGTATTATGGTTTCATGATCTGTGTCTACCCATTAGCTGTAATAATTTTAAAAGCTGTAATGTCTGTGCTGCTTTCCAATTGTTATTTATATTGTCTAAATGGTCCAATTCAATTGTGACTGTTCTTACCTCTTATTATTCTGTAGACTCTCTGTTTTTCTTAGCCTCATTGTAAACCTCCCCCCCTCCCGGTCGCACCGGCAATCAAACAACTTTTGTTCATTGTGCCTTTCTGGTGAAACATTTCAATAAATAAATAAATAAATTATTCAGCAAAGGCAAATGCCCACCTGATGTGTTTTAGACTAATTTGTCCTTTATCAAAGGCTGGGGCTCAAACAACATCTCACTGAATACATACACTTAAAATATGTGACATCATCATGGCATGTGAAAATAAATACATTTCATTGGACCAAGACAATAGTGCCAGGTGCTCCCATTAAAAACATTTCATATCACCACACACATATATACTAAGGTAGTGCAGAATGTAGCTAACACCAGTAACCATATTGAACATTGCTTCAGCTTTGTGGCAATTGATAAAATTAACTACAATCCCAGAGGGGGGAATTTTGATAATGCAGTTAAAAAGAGAAAGACCTTTTGGATCAGCAACCTGGGTGCTATTAAAGCACCAGGACTGAATGTAGGTTTTAAAATTAAACCATATTTAGAAGAAAAATAAATCAGTCCCCCCCCTCCCCTATCAGTGAATTTGGTTTTGTTATGTAGAACTTTTAGCTTCAAGCCTATACAGATGTAATATCTACTTTACAATGAGTTGCTGGAATGTATATCAAACTTTACAATACTATTCAGGCCTTTTGTGCAATATTTGGAACATCCCACCCCCATCAATATTTACGTGAAGTATTAAGCATTATACTATGTTACTATTATGATATGAAATATGTTGCAATAAGTTGATCTTTGTTCCCCTTCCCCCACCTCCTTTTCTGCTTCTCTAATTTATATGTTTATTTAATAACATCCCTATTTATTTATTTTATTTAGTTTTTGCTAACCGGGTAAGGTGCACTAGCTATAGCAGTGACTATTTTCAGGCATGACCTGGGAGTTTACAGAAACAAAACATTCTGAAGTAAGGAGTGTACAATCAAAAATAAACAGTAGGTGCTTAGGAAATAGTAATACAGTGCAGGCAGTAGAAATGCAATTGATTCAGCAGCACTATATAACATAGAACTATGGGAGAGCAACAGTAACAAATCCTTAGGCAACATTTAGGTAGCAGTCTTGTGAGCTTAAAACAAAGCATAGTGCCAACTTAATAGTCGAGGAAGGTGGACTACAATGTAAACAGGAGTATTCAGGGGAGGGAGGTAGTATAAGGAGGTGGGATAGGATAGGATAGGAAAAATAGAGGTTGGGGATGATGGCTAGTTGTAATTAAAATTTAAATATGGCAAGATATGAGACAGGAGGTCAGTGCAGAAATATTTTGTTGATAAAGGAGCACAGAAAGGCTGTTGGGGTAGAAGACATTATGTAGATTTACTGGGCTAAGGGGGTTTGAAGCAGGAGCAAGAGCATGAGACAGCAAGATGGCCATGCAGCAATAATTTGAAAGAGGCATGGGATGATGCCAGATGAATAGTTAGAGGGAGGGAGTTCCATTTTTTCAGGGCATGGCAGGAGAAGGTGCTAGCCCCTTTGGAGGAGTGATGTCTAGGGATGATAACATGGGCAATGGCAGCTGAGTGTAGTTCATAGCTGGATGTCTGGTTTAGAAATAGTTCCGCCAGTGGCTTAGGCATTTGATTTCGGATGATATTATCTATGATTGAGCAGAGTGCATAATCTCAGGAGTCTGCTGGAGAAAGACATCCTAGTTCAGCGTAGAGGAGGCAGTGGTGTTTCAGCTGATGTGAGGAGGACGCATATCTACAGATATTGTTGTATGCGACATCCCACTTCTGAAAACTACTCTTACCTGACAAAGCGTATGCTGCCACCCCATAAGTGAATGACAGAAGGAGTAGCCACGAACTATGGCAAGCCTAGCTGAGGGATTGAGCAAGTAGCTAGAGCAGTAGGCCATGCCAAGTTTCATGTTGGCTATTTGGCAAGTCTACTCGGTATGGAGATCAAAAGTAAGAGCTGGATCGAGTGTGATACCCAGATATTTAAACGAGGGCACCACCATAACAGAAGAGCCATTTATAGCAGAGACATTAAAAGTGGATTGGGTGAATTTACGTTTTGCATTGGAACCAAACAGCATGGCCTGAGTTTTAGACACATTAAGAACAAGCTTATTGCTATTGGGAAAGTTGTTAGTTGATTTCAGTGATGATTTTTGCACTGATGTACAGGACAATGTCATCCGCGTATAGCAGGGAGGCAGTCTGGGGAATGTTTGAGGTAATATCATTTATAAAGATGGTGAAAAGCAGGGAACCAAGAATAGATCCTTGAGGCACACCAGTATTTATGGTAGCACAATTCAACAAAGTGGAGTTGAATTTAACTAGTTGGGTGCAGTTTATCAGGTAGCTGTCAAACCATGCAGTCACACCCAGTGAGAAGCCTAGTGATGTTAGAATAGTGAGGAGAATAGGATGATCCACAAGGTCAAATACTTTAGTCATATCTATATAAATTGCCCCCATTAGAAGATCTGAGTCCATGGTAGCTAGGGTATCGGACGTAAATTTGAGTAAAGCAGTGGTGATGCTGTGACCCTTGCGGAAACCATGCTGTGCAGACATGAGAAAGTTATGCTTCTGCAGAAAGTCAGTGGTTTAAGTGGCTACGAGCTTCTAAAGGATTTTGCTAAGAACAGGCAATATGGCAATGGGCCTGTAGTTGGAGGGATTTCTGTGGTCACCCTTTTTGAAAACAGGGGTAGTCCTGGCAGTCTTCCAGATATCTGGGACATAGCTGTGACAGAGGGAGAGGGAAAAAAATGTTTGCAAGAGGAGCAGCTATGTAAGGGGCTGCAAGCTTTAGGAGTTTGGGATCAAGGTTGTCAGACCCAGCAGCAGTGAAGTTGGAGATGTTGTTGAGCTACCTTAGAACTTCCAGGTGAGTGACAGTCTTGAAAAGAAATTTGGGCCCAGAGACATCAGGTTGGTCATTTGAGTACGGTTTAGCCAGGAAAAATGAGGTATAGTTTGTGAGGTCAGAGAACTGGGCATTGAAAAAGTTTGTGATAGTGGAGGGATTATTGCAGTGGAACCCATTGAGAGACATGTCAGTTGGAGTGGGGCTAGATTTGATCCTAGGAAGCATTTAATATGAGATCAGAATTTATTGGTGTCACCATTTGATTTTGTTAATAGATCCTTACAATAGGCACTTTTGGCCATTTTGATTTCCTTCTTGCAGGAATTTCTGAGTGCTCTGTAGGAATTTAAGTCAGCTGGGAGCCCCGTACTTTTGTAATGGAGCCAAGATTTGTCCCTCTGCCGAAGTTTGGAGAGAAGGTCAGCCTTTAGCCACCAAGTATGTTTATTTCTTACACGTCGGGTAACAAGAGGGCAAAGTTTGTCCTGGATCACCAGGAAGTGAGAAGGAATAGATTTAGAGTAGTCTGAGGGTCATCTGAGGCAAAGAGAGGGGGTCCATTCAATAGTGGCAATGTCCAATAGGAAGGTCTGAGGGTCAAAATTTGCATAGTTACGGAAAGTGATAAAGCATGGCTTAGAAGGGGAAGGCCTTGTTTTACCCCATATACAGAAGGTGGGGGAGTGGTCTGTGATGGCATCAGCTAGAATGCCAGAGGAGATAATATTTTCCGGGTGGTTGGCCAACAGTGTACTGGAGTTGGAGTGCAGGGCAGTTCTAGTAGGGTCACTGATCACCGGTGAAAGTTGAAACTTAGAATCTTGGACTGTAGTGCATGTAGAGAGTTTCTGAGCCAATTTAGATTGAGATCACCTAGTATAAGAACCTCATTTATATCTTGAGTGTATAGGATTTTAGGAATGTTTTTATTGTGTCTTTACCTTTAATAACTTAGTATGTGTGTGTTGCAATATGACATTTTTTTAATGGGAGCACATTACACTTTTGTCTTGGTCCAGTGAAACATATTTATTTTCACAAGTCATGATGATGTCACTTTTTTAGGGTATATATTCATTGAGATGTTGTTTGAGCCCTGGCCTTTGATAAAGGACAAATTAGTCCAAAATGCATCAGGCGGACATTTGCATTTGCTGAATAAAGTATTTTAAAATTATTTACAGAGTTCTGTGGTGTCCTTATAAGGAAGTGTTGATTGCCAGACTTTTTGTGATGTGAATATATATATATATATATATATATATATATATATATATATATATTAGAGGCAAAAAACTCAATTTAATGTATTAATAAGGGTTGTTCCACACTGACAAAAGCGAGGAAATTCGGTGTTAGGGTTGAAAGCTCCCCTTGGCCCCCCCTGCCCACACCCCCAACTGGCATCGGGGTGCACATTACGGTTGTCGGCCATAACTCTCACCCCATCACATGTGTAAAGAAGCAGAGGTGTAGGAGAATGGGGTGAGAGTTAGGACCGACAACCCTAATGTGCACCCCGATGCCAGTTGGGGGTGTGGGCGGGGGGGCCAAGGGGTGTTTTCAACCCTAACACTGAATATCCTCGCTTTTGTCAGTGTGGAACAACCCTAAATAATGCATTAAACAGAGATTTTTGCCTCTAATTTTCCTTCTTTTTGAGAATGATAACGAGAAATAGTGAATGTAATGAGGAGGCGGGAGCATGGGGCCCAAAACATGATGTCTTGGCACATAGCAACATTGTGCCTACAAACGCAAATAGTAATGCACATGGTGACGCAAAGCAAAACAGAAAGAGAAACAGTAGTGTAGACAGAAATGTTAAAAACAATGCAAAAGCAAGAGCAAATGAAAATGCAAAGGGTAACGTACATGGTGGCGTAAACATGAACGGTAAGTGAAACGGGAACAGGACCGAAAGCGAAAACTGTAATGGTAACAGTAATGTAAGCGCACAGGCTGGTTTTCCCCAAAAGTTGCATAAAGAAAGACAGTGAGTACAAAGAATGTATGCATAATAATGGTTCTCGGAGCAGAAAATGAGGAGTTGGAATACTTAATTGCTTATATCTCAGGAACCGTACGACGTAGAAAACATTTTTTAAAGTTATATGATGTATGACTTTTCTGGCTAGTTTTGTACTTAGTCCTTAGAGGGCTAAGCATTTTTCTGACGAAAAGTCCGTATCTTGCACCGTTTCCGAGATACGGGCCCTGAAAGGTGCGGCGAACACCGTAATGTTATCCTATGGGGAAAAAAGAGAAGTTTGAAGTGCCATAACTTTGGCTCCCTGTAATAGTTTTTCACCAAACCACAAAAAGGCACATCTGTGGGATGTTGGCTGTGTTCCCTCCAAATTTTAGCCCAAAAGACAAAACAGTTATTTTGCAGCAGGACGCCAAAGGATTCCTGTAATGCGTCGGACGCCGTAATCTTATCCTATGGGAAAAAGCATCAAATTTGGAGTGCCATAACTTTGCCGCCATGTAATATTTTTCAACAAAATACTGAAAGGCACATCTGTGTGATGTCGGCTGCGTTCCCACCAAATTTAAGGCCAAAAAACCAAACCGTTCTTTTGCTACAGGGTGCCAAAGAATTGATGTCATTTTCCCACAGCCTAGAAAAGTACTGTCGGAGTTTGCAAAAGCTTTCGCCAAATTCATTAAAACCAGTGTAAAATGCAACAGTACTTTAAGTACTTTTCAGAATTTGAAAAACATATTTCTGGGGTATTTTGCCCCAAAATAAAGACATGGCTAGCATCCTCAGGGTCCGACTAGGTAAATACAAAAAGAATTAGGTTGCTAGATGGTCCCAATTTTAAATGCCAAGCATTTTTCTGATCACTAACTGAACACAAAATGGTGGATTTGCGACAGTAAAAGGGTAATTTGTGACACTAAAAAGTGCATTTGCGACACTGTCGAACTTTTTGTTAACTTTTCCCATTGACGTATAATGGGAAATAGTTTTTTGAATAACTTTTGAACCGTTTAATACTTTTTCATGAAACCTTCAAAGGGCACATTGGGGACCCCAGCTGCATGTTCCCTGAAGATTTCGGACCGGTCGCGCAAACCATGCGACCTGTAGGTGCGACAATAAAATTCCAGAAAAGCGTAAACGGGCACGCGCAGATCACACTTAATAACTCCGCAGTCGTAGATGAGACTGGTACAATACTTGGCAGATCCCAAGGTGAATGGGTCTTGATTGTGTATTCCAAATTTCAGGCAAATCTGTCAAACAGTTGCAAAGTTATTAAGGTACACAGTTTTGGGTTTAACATGTAAATGGCTCCTCAAACCTAACTATAGTGGCACTACGTGCCACTATTATATATATATATATATATATATATATATATATATATTTTTTTTTCAAATGTATGGAAATTTAGTGTTAAGGTTCCCAACCCTAACACCCCCATCCCACCCTCCAACCAACCCTACCACTACCCTCCACACACCAACAGGTGTCGAGGTGTGTCTTGGAGTCATTGACCCTAACACTCACCCCATTCCATGTGTAAGGAAGCTAAGATGGTACAGCATAGGAGAATTTTTGTTGCTGTAATATGAACCCTAACTGATGCATTAACAGAGTTTTTTTGCAATTAAATTCCATAATTTTTGTTAAAGTATCACCATAGCCATAGTTCTTTATGGGAGCGCAGGGCCCCATTTATCTGTAAGTGTACATGCATTGTAATTAACCTTCATCTTCCTGTTGGAGTGCAGGGCCTAAGCACAGGTGCTCTCCCATGCAATGTGATTTTCCTTATTTTATTGTGACAGCACAGAGTCCTTCGGACCCTGCACACCCTTCCCTCCATAGATGTATGAGCAAATTATCACCATAGCCATATGATTAGCACAAATGTGTAGCTGATTCAGAAAATTTTCAAATCCCTGCCAAAACATCATTCTGCACAATTGCGATACCATTCCATGCTACGGGTGTGAAAACACATTTTGGCCAGGATTTGAGAAATTACAGCTGTGACATACGTGAGGCAGGGTAATAAAAAGGCTATGTTGAAAATCTGGGGTCAAAAATATTGAACATCCCCTTAGTTACAAGTGGGTGTACCAAAACTGCAATGAATGATTGTAACTTTTATAATTTTTTCATATTTTTACCCCAAATTTTCAACATAATCCTCTTATCACACCACCTCATAAACCCCATAGGTGATGATTTTTAAATCCTTTGCAAAATACCATTCTGTGCCACAGGTTCAAAAACACATTTTGTGGAGGATTTGAAAACTGATAGCTGTACTTCTCATGAGGTGTAGTAAAAAAATGGCAGTGTTAAAAATTTGGAGTGAAAATATTAGAAATTGCCAAAGTTATGCACATGCGTAGAAGTATGACAATGACCATGCATAACTCCAGCATTTCTAGGTATATTTGCACCAAATTTTCAATATAGCCTTTTTGGACCCCACCTAATGAACACTGCTACTGTCATTTCATTACTCTGTCCCAAAAGGACAACTGCAACTGCAATATCACCTTATGGATACAATTATTGAAATGACAGTGACAGTGTTCATGAGGTGGGGTCCCAAAAAGTCCATGTTGAAAATTTGATGCAAAAATACCCCAAAATGGCCAAGATATCAAACACAAGTTCAAAATGCTATTGACAGACATTACACAGCATTTACCTTGATTCTTCAGTTTACGGTTTGGCTTTGAAGAGTTCAGATGTTTCTGGTCCACAGAAGAGACAGCTGACAATCTCCAGTGGTAAGTATAGGGAAGTGGGGTGTGGAGTGGTGGGTTGCTCAGTGGGAGGGTCAGGATGGGGGAGGGTGAATGGGAAGATGATGAGGGACTGTTTTCCTTTTTTCAGTACTTACAAAAGATGCTGGGGGACTGTTTTCTTTTTTTCAGAGACAGTCTTCAAAATATTTCAGGACACAAGGGCTGGGCTCCCCAGCATCCCACAGTACCAGTGGGGGGAAAGGAGAGAACTGGGGACACTGGGAGTGGGCTCCCCAGTGTCCCACACTGGCATGGGGTCTATTGCCAGCACAGGGATTGGGCATCCCATTGTTGGCAAATAATTTTAATACATTTGTTGTGGACACTGGGAGAGGACTACCCAGTGTTCCACTGTCTTGGGAGATGTGGGTATATCTGGGGATGCTGGGATTGGGCTCCCCAGTGTCCCATAGTGGTGAGGAGGGTGTTCTTATACTCCTGACATGGGGTTGGGCACCCCGATTTTGGGACATATATATAATATATGAAACGTTAAGATTCCTCATCCCCCTTCCCCTTACAGGCAGTAAAAGGGGAAGAACTGCTGTTTTTAAGTAAACACCAGGTGTTTACCTAAACAGGGCCACAGAATCAGATTCTGGGATTTATTTGCCCCAAAAATGAACGGGTGAAGTTTTAACAATTATTGCCGCAAATATCCCTCCCCAATGTCGCACAACAGTGGGTGTTTCATACATTAATGCCAGACTTTGTGGCACTTTCACTAACATGGTGCCACAATTTGCTGCATTTTTGCATTTGTAGTGCCACAATATGCTGCAGTATGCTGCAAATTTGTGACACTTTAACCACTTGATGTGAATGCACATATTTCCAGAAATTATTTTTAAAAAGTAACGCTAGAGTAGTGTTCCTCAGGCTCCAATTAAGTAAACACAAGTATTGATGTTTTACTTACGGGCAGTTTTTTTGGAATGATTTAGTTTTTTAGGTGTTGCTAACTGAAAACAAGATGGTGGCAGCACAACACTACTTTCCCTTTTGTGGCATCAAAAAGTGCTTTCATGAAAGCAAAAATAGTGTTTTTGCATGGCACATCTAATTTTTCCCATTGGATATAATGGGAAACTTTAAAGGTGAATAACTTTTGAATGGATTAATATGTGTGCACCCTATCTTCAAAAGGCACATCTGCGACCCAGACCCCATACACTCTAATAATTTCAGACCAGACTCCCAAGCTGGTTCGGAGTTGTGAAACAGCAAAGATTGGCACCTAAATGGTAAATTTCACATGTTTTGGCACTCCACAACTCCACAGCCACAACTCCAACTGGAACTAAACTTGTTAGACCCAGAGATCTATGGTACCAAATGGTGCATGCACAATTTTGTGCTAATGGTTCGTACAGTTGCAAAGTTATTAAAGTGCACAATTTTGGATCAAACATAGAAGTGGCCATTGAACCCTAACTATATTGGCACTACCATGCCAGTATTATATACATTTATGCAACAGGCCTCAGGATAAAAACTGTATAATAAAATCATTTATCTGTGCTACTATGGTAATACATTTATTTACCCACACAGTAACTGCGAGCAAAGTCACACAAAGTCCACGCAATCCACGCTAATGGCCAATATCTCAGTTTTCATGAAAATGGATATAAGCCACCCAAAAAGCCTGTTACATAAATGAAATATGCGGGGGTTGACTGTGTGATAACTCATTTATCTGCTTCAGTTGCTAGTGACCTCAAGTAACTTCACGAGTGGCGAAGGGACTGCTGGTTGGGGAGACATCTGACACTGGGGGTGGGAAGGAAGAAAGAAAGAAAGAAAGAAAGAAAGAAAGAAAGAAAGAAAGAAAGAAAGAAAGAAAGAATTGGAAGGTAGGGCGTGCCACTAGATACCAAGGAAAGATATGAAAGGGTGGGTTTGCCACTAGACACTTAGGGGACAGTGATCAGCAGGTGAAGGGGTTAAAGTTGACACCAAGAAAACAGCTGGTCACAGATGAAACTGCAGCCGGCAGCACAAGTTTTAGCTGTGGCTGCAGAGTCAAGAAAATCCCACTGTTCTCATACAGAGAACTTGGCAGAAACGGTCTGCTCACTAACCTCAGCACCCAGGATTTTGGGGCCCCACAAAAGGTGTTTCTTTCCACAATTAAAAAAATTAATCAAAATGTAGCTAAATGGGTCCTGTTTAGTTACGTTCTGATGTTTATTTTTCTGTATTACATTCATTTTTATATGTTTTCTTTATTCTCTGTCTCTCACTAACTGGAAAACAAGATGGCGGACACAACAGAGCTCTGTAAAAATACACTAGGCTCCCTGTGACACTAAGTGACTCTGTCTGCAAAAAATACAACAGCTCCTGCGAAAACAAGCCACACTATAAGACTCTCCATGCAAAAATACAACAGCTCCTACAAAAACAAAAGTATTTTCATGTGGAACATCTACTGTAACTTTTCCAATAGGAAATAATGGGAAACTTTGAAATTTATTAACTTTGAAAAAGATTAATACTTTTTCACCAAACCTTCAAAAGGCACATCTGTGAGGCAAAAGGTTTTCTTCCCTGAAACATTCATACCACAATCTAAAACAGTTTCTGAGATAAAGAAATGGCAAAAAACATGTACATTTAGGAATTTTTGACGCTCTGTATCTCAGAAACCACACAACCAATACTCAGGAAATTTGTCATGTCAAGAGACCTACCCATAGAGATTATGCATGCCAACGTTAGTGCAAATCTGTTAAAAGGTTCCAAAGTTATTAATGTTCAAGAATTTGGCTTTAACATAGAAGTGTGCACTCAACCCTACCGCACCACTATATATTTGTGTGTGTGTGTGTGTGTGTGTGTGTGTATATATATATATATATATATATATATATATATATATATATATATATATATATATATGGATAGATATATGATAGTAGAAATGACCAGGTCCCATGGTGACTCAAGGGGTAAGGCATGGCAGGCGCTATGTGTGAGTGCTGCCAGAGGGGAAGGGAGTAATAAAAAAAAGATAGAAATACACATCATAATAATAATATTATTAATAATAATAATAATAATAGAGACAATGGGCTTAGCAAGAAGGGTAAACAAGGGTAATGACAGAAGATGAAAGGAACTAATTTGGTATGTTTTGAGTTGTTGATGGCAGCAAGAGGAGATGACAGCAGTGCTGGTGTTATGCAGCAGGCAATGGAGGTGATTGGCTAACTGCAGGCCATAACAGACACTGCACAAAAACAGCAGTCAGAGGGGACAAAGAAGAAGGCTCAAGGAAAAAGAAAAGACCTGGAACTGGGCCCCAGTGAAGAGGATGAAAGTCAGGGAAGCATGAAAGAGGTGCAAAAGGTAGAGGGTATAAGAAAACTGTTACTGACCTAGCTAATGCAGATAACCTGTGGGAATTCATGGAAGGGGTAATTAAGGAGCTGAGGGACAATGGGATAGAGTGGATACAGCAGGTACTGAAAGAAGTCAAGGGCATTGATGGGGAAGAGCCAGGGGAGGATGGGGTGAAGGGACACTGTGCTGACCTATGGGGACCTGACACCGGGTGTCACCATAGGGGACCATATCTCACAGTCCTTGAAGGACAAAATATGGAATAAGGAATACTGGGATTTCTTTGCCCTAGTGGACAAGGATACAATGAAGAAATATGAAGAGAAAGAGTGCATAGGCAAAACTGAGATGGTGGCAGCATTGGTTTTGTTGGGGAAGGTTCAGGAGGAGAAAACCTATAAGGGAAAGGCTACAGAGGCCTGGATTACAGGCTTTATGTAATTTAGTTCTATTCTTTTAAAGAAGCAGCCAGAGTTGACCATGCCTTTACTGGCCTTCTTCCAGATAGTGCATACTGCTCACAAAATGGGAGGGGGGTACAGCTGGCTTCTATATGATGAAAAATTCCAACACAGACTGGTTTTACATGGGGATGTCTGATGGGACACCCTGAACCAGGACATGTGGTTTGAAACCATAACAGTGCAGACTGGATTTGGGGGAGAGGTCAGAAGTGGGGAGCCAGCAAAAATTGCATTGTAGCTATAACAAATCATAATTTTTTTTTTATTTATTTAGTTGTTTAACCAGGTATAGCACACTAAGCTGAAAGCTTTTTTTACAGGAGCTGCCTGGGAGCACAAGGAGGTTAAGTGACTTGCTCAGAGTCACACAGTATGCAAGTGGAAGCTGTGGGATTCAAACCCAGGTCTGGTCTGCTGGATGTCACCAGATTTGCAGCTCAGTGCCTTAGACCACTGCGCTATACTGCCTCCAACTGAGAGTGCCCCATGTTTCCGCCCGGTTCCGAACCGGGGACCTTTCGCGTGTGAGGCGAACATGATAACCACTACACTACGGAAACTCAAGATTAATACTTACATAATGTATGTGGGGAGGATGTAAATTCTGGCACATTTGCTCCAAGTGCCCTTCAAATTTCAATTTGCTCCCTTCAAATACTTAGGGATACAGCTTGACCCTAATCTCTCTATGGACTTCATGCAGATAATGTAGCTAGAGCTGCTAATACACGGCTTGGTCTCCTCTACAAACACAGACCACACCTCATGCTAGAAGCTTTGAAGGTTGCAGTCCTCAGCTCTGTGATCTCTGTAATAGACTATGGTCTCATCATTTATGGCTCAGCCACAACCACAACCCTTAGATGCCTCTCAACTGCCTTAAATAAAGCATGTCGGCTCAGCACTGGTGCTCACCGTCTCACCCACACATGTGACCTGTACACTCAGACCGGCTGGCTCCAACTATCAAACCGCATAAAGTTTCTCACCTGCTTCATGGTCAAAAAAATCTACCTTGGCCTTGCACCTTCTGGGGTCTCAACTCTGTTACAACACCGAATTAACAAATGGTGCCTTAGGAGATCCACGCTACAGCTACTGAAAGTCCCCCACTGTCACCCTTCACAGGGACAACACTCTTTTGCTTATCGAGCACCACTCTGGTTCAATGGCCTCAGCCCAACCATCTCTTCTGCCCCAACTATTGGTATGTTTAAAACTAGGCTCTGGGACTGTCTCACTACCAACAGCTCCTGTGACTGCCCAACTTAACCTTGTTTCTCCACTTCCCTTTCTGCTCTAGTTGTCCCCCCTCTCCTTCCCTCCTCACTGGATTCTACCCTCACATCTTGGTATACCCAGTGCTGCACTTTTCACCCTCTCGCCACCCTTCCTACATTCCTTCTCCCCCCCTACCCTCTTTCCTCTCCCTATGGCTCTGGCACTTCTTATCTGTTGTCTATTTTCTCTGATAAATGCCGCTGGCTGCCTTGTTACAATGCTACCCTTGAACTGTATTAATCTGTACTCTGTTTGCAATGTCCACATTGTTGTAATGCCTGTCTTGATGTTCCCCATAATTTGTATTTCTCTGACATGGAACCTTTGTAAAAGAGCCATGGCTCAAAGGTATTTGTAATCCTAGACTTGATAAATAAATAAATAAAATAAATAAGTGCAGTGGGGTCCACCCACTGTTGAGGTGCAGGATTAGGGGAGAAATTCTGGGGGGCATAAATTGGGGAAAACAGTCCTTTCAGGGGGTTTGAGGGAGGCAGGGGTAGGGGGATCAGGTCAAGAGGGACCAGCAGGGGCTTTGGGGGGCTTTGAGACCAAGACAGGCCTATAAGTTTAGGGCAGGATAGTTAATTGTGCCATGGGGATTTGAGCTAGCCAAGACACCAGAAAAAAGGGAAGTACTCATGGAAAGGTTGGAGGGATATCCAGACTAAAAGAAAAAGATGATGCTATGGGTAGGTTTCACAGCAGTTTTTAACCTTCAGTATGAGGGTAAGCAGAAAGCAATTAGGACACAGAACATCTGGTCATTTCAGGGAAAAGAGAACATAGTGACCAAGAAAATGCTGAAAGAGGTGAGGGCAGGGATAGTGGAAGGCCTATTTATGGATTCTCCTTTGGAAAGGCTGCAGGTGTCACCACTGGGATTAGTGCCCAAAAAACAGAAAGGAAAGTACCGTCTGATACATCACCAGTCATCCCCAGAAAGGAAAATCAGTCAATGATTTCATAGGGGAGGAGCAGCGATCAGTATCATATGCACAGTTAGACAATGGGGTGATGATGATCAAGGCAGTGGACGGGGCATGGTTAGTGAAGATGGACACTGAGGCAGCCTTCCAGCTGCTGCCAGTGAGGGTAGAAAATTGGGAGTTGTGTTTTATGTTCCAGAATCAGTACTTCTTTGATAAAGCGATGACTATGGGCAGTTTGCTGGCATGCACAGCATTTGAGACATTTAGCACTTGGATGCAGTGAGTATTTGGGTCATGGTCATAAAGGGGTAGTTCATTACTTAGATAATTTCTTGTTAATAGGCAAAGGGAAAGAGGAAGCGGTGAGGGTGCTAGAGGACTTCCAGGAAATGTGCAAGAAGTTAGGGGTCCCATTAGCGGGGAAAAAGATGGAAGGCCCAGCAAGGAGATTAGAATTTTTGGGGATCTAGTTAGACACAGAAGCAGGGGCTTTCAGGCTACCAAGGGACAAGGTGGACAAGCTGAGGGAGTTGATAGCAACAGTAAAGGGGAAGTGCAGGGTGCCACTGGTAGTAGTGCAGCAACTGCTAGGTCACCTGAACTTTGCATGCAGAGCAGTAACACCAAGGAGGGTCTTTACCAGGAGGGAAGGGCAACAAAGGGAACTAGGCTGCCACATCATTGGGTTGAAATAACCAAAAAGGGTAAAGCAGGACTTGGAGATCTGGGAGCAATTCTCGGATGAATAAAATTAGGTTACCTTCTGGCAGGAGGAGTGGATGTTTAATACAGATCTGGAGTTATATATAGATGCATCCCCAGCATGGGGTATGGGGGCATACTTCAAAGGGAAGATGATTTCAGAGGCATGGTCCCCAGAATGGGAAGAGAAGGTGTTGACAAAAGATATCACACTGTTAGACATGTTTTCCATATAGATATCAGTAAAGGTGTGGGGGAAGAGGCTGAAAAACAGGACTGTAATATTTTGGTATGATAATAAGGGGGTGGTGGAAGTGTTGAATAGGCAGACAGCGATGATGGAGCCAGTGCTGAGGGTGCTGTGACAGATGGTGCTACCGGGCTTGCAGCTGAACTTATCATTTAAGGTTAGGCATATAGAGGGATTCAGAAATGTGTTGGCTGACAACCTTTCCCATCTTCAATTGGACAGGTTCAGATGTCTGGCACCTGGGGCAGTGGACAGGAAAACAGCGCTTCCATCCCAGTTATGGAGGATTGGCTGGGAAAAGCTCAACTGCTATACAGGAGCTACTGGGCACTGAGGACACTGAAGGTGTACTGGGGGGCATGGAAGGTGTTCCAGGATTTCCAAGCAAGGGGCCAGAATGGAGGTAACTGGGCCAGTAACAGAGGAGCAGGTTATTTAGTTCATGGTAAAGAAATTGGATGAAGGGGTAGCAAACTCAACCATGGGGATGCATTTTGCCAATATAGGGCTAGTTTGCAGCCAAAAGGGGTGGGATGAACCTTGTATGACCCCGGTAGTCAGGAGAATGTTAGAAGGGTGGCAGAGGTTGAAAGGCAGGACACTGGATTGGAGATGGCCAGTGTCGGCAGCTTTATTGGTTAGGTTAATTGGAGTTTTGCTGAGCATTTGTAGTACACATTATGAGGCAAGGTTATTTGTCACCATCTGTTTGGTCATGTTCAGAGGAGCCCTTCAGGTGAGCAAAGTGGTGGCACAGAATAAAAGGGATGGCACAGGAACTTAAGATAGGAGAATGTGATGTGAGGGAAAGAGAGAGAATTCAGATATGGCTAGGAAGATCAAAGAAGGCTCAAGCAGGCCATAGAACATGGGTAAATATCAGGAAAGAAGGAGCTGGGGGCTGTGTGCAGTCGGGGCTATGTGGGAGTATAGAGAGGTTATGGGGATGGCAGGGAGCAGTTTGTTTTATCAGCAAGAATGAGTATCCAGCATCTGCAGTTCAGGTGGTGGCAATTTTGAAGATGGGAATATGTTTTCTGGAAGAGGATCCACATAGATTCTCTTCACATTCATTTTGTATTGGGGCAGCTTCAGAGGAGGCTGCAAAAAGGGAGTCAGATGAAGAGATAAAACAGGTGGGCAGTTGAAAATAAGACTGTTACAAAAAATATGTGAGATACCTGGGTAACTAACATATGTGTGTTTCCTTCCCCTAGAAACAGACAAAACAGGAGCTGTGTGGATCATGGGCCATTCATTTTTGTACTGGGCTGAGAAGCCGGCAATGATCAGACCTGGAGGACACAATTGTGGAGGGACAAAAGCATGGCAAGGGTGCATTGGAAAGGCTTAAGGGAATGTGATGGGTGTAGCTGCTACCAATTCTGGAGGAGTGGAAAACTGGAGTACCAAAACTGGACTTGATGGTTGTGCATTTGGGGGGAGGTGATCTGGGCTGGAAGCCAGAAATTGAATTGTGGAATGATATCAAATAGGACTTGGGTATAATTAAGGGATGGTGGCCTGATGTGGTGATAGCCTGGTCTGAAATCATTACGAGAAGGGTATGGCCACATGCGAGGACATCAGGGGAATAGAGGGGGTCAGGAAGAAGCTGAACAGCAGGGCAACAAAATGGGTGAGAGAGACAGGGGAAGCACTATAACACATTGGAACATTTCCCATGAGTGGACAGATTTGTACAGGGAGGATGGGGTACAACTTAGTGGTAAACAGCTAGACATGTTCATTTTACAATTAGAAGGGGCAATAGAGGCATTGGGGTGGGAGTAGAGGCCAGCAGGGTGAATGCCCATCATCTGGTGCAATATCTGGAGATGGACTAGTGGAAGGAAGGGAGAAAAAGGAGTGGAAGGTGAGGACTAGGAGACACAGGAGCAGGATATTAGAGGCCCAGGGGGTACTGGTCCAGGAGGATCAGGACACAGACTGGGTTACAATGGGAGACCTCATGTGTTTTGGCACCCCAGAGGGCAAGGAAGGGTGTTGGATCTCCATCCAAGCCTGAGTGTCAGGTATTCCACCTGAGCCCAGAGAAATGCAATAGGAGGAAAGAGGAAGGAGAAATGAAATGGGTGTAATGAATGCATATAAAAGGGGGGACAAATGACAAATGGATGCAAATATGCAAATATAAATTAATGATTATAAGAATGTAATTGAGATGGAACAAGGGTGGTTTCAATACAAAAGAGCCATCTGAACACCCAGCGAAATGTGTGGTGTGTTTTTTTTTTGTGGGGAGAGATCCCCGAACAAGAAGGTGTGGTATTTTTCATGAATTTATTCTTAAAGCTGTCTTAGTTTCCAGCACCATGTATCTTGGGAGGTGATTTCAATTTAACACTTGAAGAATAAGACTGGACATCAGTATGGAAAGAAAGACAAGAGTGAAATCAACCTTATTAAAGATTTTATCAGTAATATTTATTTATTTATTTATATATTTGAGTTTTGGTGACCGGGTGAGTCCACTGAGACAGTACAGTCCCTTTTTCAGCAGCGACCCGGGTATGGATTATATACAGAAGCAGAGCAAAATTAACAGAGTGGTAATAAATTGGACATTAATAGTGCAAATTTAAAGAGAGGTTACATTTGAGATTTAGAGGAAACAAAAAGACAAAGCAATGATTAAAGCCTTAGACAAGGTTCATCAGTGTAAGAGATAAAACAGTGATTAGGCAGTAGATTTAACAGACCCCTTTTGGATCTTAAATAAAATTTATTTTTTTTCCTTTGGTGCACAAATCATACTTTCACATAGATTTTGTCATATTATACAATGAGGTCTTATAGTCCACCACTCTGATTGGCTAACTGGCACCTTTCAAGCGTTGTAAAATCTAGCATTACCAACGCAAAAGGTGCCAACCAACACTATCTCAGTAACTGCAAAAAAAAAAAAAGTAAAATCAATCCAAGACACATGTTCTTTTCGATAGCCTAAACATTACTGTGGCACGGCACCATTCTTAACAATTCGACTCTACTTGTCCCACCACAATAAAAAGATAAAAGTACAGACCAGGGATCCTGACTGTACGAGAAAGAAGCGACATGAAGCTGAATTCCATACAACCTCTTAAGCTCAAGGCATGTTCTTGGCTCGGACTGGCACTACGATGTGAAGCAGCGGCAAAGGCGAAGGCACCCGCACAATAATGAAACAAGCCATTTTCAAATGAAGTTAAACACTCCACGACACACAAAAACTCGAACTCTGACTTTCAATGCAGCGCGCTCGGTACCATTCGGCTTCCCCTTTTCTTCTCAGCTGTTCCTAGGGTCAGTGCAGCCGGGGCATCCTGGGATATGTAGTCTTTGGAGAGAGGGGCCGCGGCTTCTCTTTCTCTGGGGAGAGAGACAGACAGAGAAGGAAAACTAACGTACTCCTCTCAGAGGGTCTTTGTTATGCACTCTTTTTTCACTACAAATCTCTCTTTTACTACTAGGATGTTTTAATAATACAGCCTTTGTAATAGGACCATGCCTCCACCAACCTACACTTTTTTTACACTGCACTATTTTTTTTAGTGTAAGAACAAATTCATTACAAAGCTATAAAAAATACAAAAATAATTATTTTTTCTATTCTTTTTTTGAACAAAAATTAAGTGACACATTGTATAATAGCAATAAACCACTCCAGGGTGTTGGTGATGCTGGTTTTACCCACGCCTGGTGAGGTTTACTCACTCGGCCTGCGGCCTCGTGACCAAACCACGCCAGGCATGGGTAAAACCAGCATCACCAACACTCTATCGTGGTTTATTGCTTAACTATCTGATAACTTATTATATAGATATAAAAATGCGGAATATGGTGATATTAAGATATCATATCATGAAGCAATATACTTATTTTTGGAGTTGTCCTCTATCCAGAAGGATTGTCTTTGAAGAGTTAACTCTTTTTTTTAAATAATAAAGCATTTATCCATAATATTAAAAAAGAAATGTTACATTCTGGGATATTTCTACACAGGATGATACAACGTTAACTTCAGTTTGCAATACACTAAAAGCCTACATAAGGAGCCTTAAGAGAGCTTATGCCTTCTTCAGAAAGAAGGAAAACGCTAGAATGATGAGGGGCACTGGAGTAAAAACTATGTGTTGCAGGAGCAAAACATATTATAACTAGAAAGGAGGAAGAATGCAATTCCTTCGGTTATGAGTGTAACATAATAAAGAAGCAGAGGAGCAGGCAGAGAGGGCCATGATGAGGGCAAAGTCTATTACTATTTCTTCAGCTACAAAACTGACAAATTATTTAAGTGATAACATTCAGTTAATTGGAGTATACGAAGCAATAACCAGCTTCTATGGATGATTAAACGCTGAGGAGAAGCCAAGGCATTTAATCACCACAGAAGCTGGTTATTGAGAGGATACTCCAATTAACTGAATGTTATTACTATTATACGAGTTGGAGTTTCTTATAATAGTACATTTAAATAGGAGCAGTGCGAGTGTTGAGAGAGCAGCTGCACAGATTATGTGAAGAGGCTCTGTGAATGGAAAGTGTGTGAAGTGCTACGTCTGCACTTCTCGCCACTGTTACTGCATGTACTTTATTTCTTCAGTAATCCTGAGGTGTAAGAGGTATGAGGAGGAAAAAAGAAAATGGATTTAACTACTTTAAAGTGAGTTTATTTGCAATCGCGTTTGTAGAACAGGAGAAAAAGTGTTACAGTGCGATGTGCTTTTTAATTCCTTTGCCCAGTAGGAAGGTTAATATAGTGGGTGCACAGAGTATGTGAAGGGGCTCTGCAAAGGGAAAGTTCATGCAGTGCTGTGGGTCCAGTTTTCGGCTTTGTTACGGCATGTACTTCATTTATTGTGTTAATCTGAGGTACAAGGAGGAAAAAAGGATGTGATTAATTTAGAGTGAGTTCTTTTCAATGGCTTTTGAAGAAGGGGAAAAGAAGAGGTTTAAAATGCGAGGTGCTTTTGTATTTTTTTTTGCGGAGTGTGAATGTTAAAAGAGGAGCTGCATGGGGTATGTGACAGGGCACTGCGAAGGGAAAGTACCTGTAGTGAGTTCTATGGGTCTACATTTCGGCACTGTTATGGTGTGTAGTTGATTTATTTTTATATTATAAGGTGTAACAGGTATGAGGATGAAAAAGAAGGAAGGATTTACTAATAGACAGTGAGTTTGTCTTATCAGAAGACATACTGTGTTTGTGCTGTCCACCCGTGGTGGGGGGGGTCACATGGGTGAGAAAAAAATATTTTTTTAGTAGATTTATTATATAGGGTGAGGGACACTATTTGAAAGGAAAAGAGATGATATGGGCTGCAATTTATATTGTGTTTCCACATGTCTGTGACTGTGAGGAAATGATGGGCAGTCAGGAAATGTAGCAGGAAAATTTAAAACTCGTAAGGAATGTATTTACCTTTAAAAAGCTTTGCTGCCCATTTCCTTAGTTTCTTGGTTTTTTTTTTTTATTTTTTTCTGACACGATTTATGCTTTGTGTTCCTCTGTTACAGTTTGGAACTGTGTTTTAGCTATTTTTGGAACTGTCAAGGTGGAGGGCTGTTTTGATGCCATTTTTTTTTTCCTCTGGAGTGCTCCAGGTGTGAATAAATAACTCTGGGTGTGGTTTTGGTTTCATTAAATGACTGTGGGCAGTGTTTGGTTGAATAAATGACTCTGCAGGTATTTTTTGAAGGTTGTGGTGGCATAATTGATCGCTGTTCTCTTTTCTGATTGGCTGATACACCTTACCTCTCATATAATCCCTTTTCAACTTTGTTGAGAAAATAAAAGCAATACAATTGTTTATATTAGTGATTAACATATTTATCTTTATTATAATCCAGAGGATATCAGCAAAACCTTTGAAGAATTTTATAAACACTTATACAATATACAGTATATATCCTAAATTAAATCATCTGATATTGAAATAGAAAAAAAAATATTAGTTACAACTTCCCCAGATATTTGACGCTGATGCTGAATTCCTTAATAAGGAGAAATCCCTAGAAGAAATAATTGAGGTGATAGGGGAACTCCCTAACTGAAAATCTCCCTGGCCTGATAGCGTCACTAATGATCTTTCCAAATACTCGTATAGTATTGCTCCTAAATTATATTCAGTTTGTCAGCAATTATAACCCAGCAATGCATCATCTTCTTCCTTCAAGGAAGACATCATATTTCTTTTAGTAAAAAAAGAGATAGAGAATGATCTGGATATGTGTGGCTCATATCATTCAATATCCTTACTTAATTCAGATCAAAAATGTTGACAAAAATACTAGTTAAACACTAAATGGAATCATTTATGAAACCATTAATGATGACCAAACTGGCTATGTTGAGGGCACAAGACTTGCTAGCAACAGTTGGACAACACTCAGTATGACCAAATAAACCTCTTCAAAAGATGCTATAGTTTTGTTGTTAGATTCTGAAAAAGCTTTAGCTAGGATGGATTGTTGTATTCTCAACTTGGTGCTACCTTAATTTGGATGCAATGGTAAGTTTCTCAAGTGGATTGACATAATATATAATTCAGCATCCATACGAAACAAGTAAAATGGTAAAAGTTTTAATAAACCAAAACTAACCCAAGGATCCAGACAGGGTTGAACCCCTACCACCTCTACTATTTGCTCTTTTTATAGAACCCCTGGTAACTGCAATAAGGAGAAATAGAAACAGTGAAAGGATGACCATAAATGGTGTGATGCACCTTATTTTTATTTATAATGGGGCTTGCTATTAAAAGGCAAGCCAGGTTGTCCTGGGAATCAGCCAGGAATGAGGGTAAAGAATGGGATGGGGAGGGAAAAGGGTGGGGTCTCCTGGACAAAGGGGGAGGGGCCATGACATTACTAGAGGGTCATATGACCAGGTCTTGGTGCTTGCTGACTATTGGCCAAAGGGATGGGCCACAAGGGGTCCTGATTTGGGGTCCTGAAGGGTTACTTAAGGGCAGGTAGCCCACAGTTAGCTCTCTTTCTTGCTGTAAATTTTCCACCACCCTCCCTGCAAGAAAGAGGAAGGATAAGAGGATTAGGCACTGGCACACTGTGGTGGCATGAGAGGTAGTGCCTTGAAGGGGGCTGGAATGGGACAGGAGGGGCCACAGTATGGCGGCCAAGGGCTTGGGGCTAGGGCCTCGGTGGTAGGGGTTAGACAAGGGGAGCATTGGGAAGGGAGGAGGAGAGAAGGGTGGGAGAAAGTGGGTAAGGGGACAGGTAGAGAGTGCACCATGTGCTGCTGACAAGGAACCCAGCCAGGGGAGGAATGGGGGCAGGGTCATAGAACTAGTGGGTGGATCACCGTGTCCACACCTAGTTGGGGGGGAGTGGTCCGGGTAAAGTGGTATCCAGTTATGGTAATAAAAGGGGGGGCCGGATCAAGGTGTCTGGACCCCAAGAAGCAATGGCTGAAGAAGAGCAGAGCATGAAGAAGAAACCACATGAGAGGGAAGATGGGGCTATATGCCCTAGATGTTGATATGGGACTGTTATGTCCAATTGTAAATATGAAGCAAATGAAACGTAAGAATAAATTGTGCCTTTGTTTATTTATTTATTTATTTATTGTATGTTTGGATTTACAACCTTTGAGCCAGTGGCTCATTTACAAAGGTACCTCATCACAGAGAGTTTATAAATAAATATTGCCAGTGAGCATGCAAACTTTAACAAGCAGTGGCCTGAGTTATTCCAGGGTGGGGATCCTGGGACAATGACACCATCCTATTATATTTACAAAATGTACCCAAATCTATACTCTGCATTTTGAGCATCTGTTAGAGTCTGTGCACGCAGCACCCATTAGGGCATTCTCACTGTTCCCTGGCTGGTGTCCCACACTGGTTTCAGGGTTCCCCTCCTGCACAGATCCAGTGTTAGCCGCAAGAGCTGTTAGACCAGCTCTTGGCTGGTCTAACCACAGCCATGGGTTGTGGCCATGGTGGTGCTTTCAGATTCCAAATTAGGGGATGCTGCAGCCCTGGCATAGCACCAGCCTCCTTCTGCCATGGTGTACCAGTGCAGCCATCACAAGGACAGTGCAAGCTCAGTTGGCACAGGTGCCCCCCCCCCAGTGTCACACGGTCCCTTTCAAAAATCTGACTGGAGCAAGGTGCAGAGCAAGGAGCCCTTTGTGTCATTTCTTCCTGCTACATACCCCTTGCACCAATCCCAACCTTTTGAAAATTGAGCCCAGGGTCTCAAAAAACAAGAAGCTCAATACTTCAGACAAAAGACAACCCTGTAAGCAGACTAACAGCAGACTTATTATATGCAGAAAACAGCTTGAGTTAAAACATTTGAGAAAAAATGAATATAAGTGGATTATAACACAGAAGACAGCTTGCTAGAGTTCCATACTATGTCCTTTCGTTCAGTCATTCAATCAGTACTAAAATAATCTGGATAAAAGATCCAAAAACATTATTAATTTTGGACATAGATGATACATGCAGTGCCTAAATACAAACAATTAGTGTTGTTTCACATACATTATTCCTTATGCCATGGTATTACTAAGTTTTGTAATGGTGTACCCCATGTGGCAGGCTGTACCATAGCCATCCCTCTCCAATTGAGAAAATGACACAAACTGTTGGTCTTTAAACTCAGTCTGTGAAGGAGCCATGAAATCCAATGATCACAAGGCAGGAATACCAGTTTTTGTCATTTTCTCAATTGGAGAGGGATGGCTATGGTACAGCCTGCCACATGGGGTGCACCATTACAAAACTTAGTAATACCATGGCATAAGGATTAATGTGTGTGAAACAATGGTATTCAAAACATTTAGCATGTATGACTGTGCCCACTCTGTGAACTAGTCAAAATATTAAAATTGCAAGTCCTCCACACCATCCATAGCCAACCTAACCCCCTTTACTATTTAGACACATGCTCCCCAGTCTTTAATCTTCCTCAGAATCATAAACATCATTATGGGAGGCAAATTCCTAAGCAATCTGATCTACCAATTTCCAGCTGCTTGTGAATCTGAATGGACATAAGTCTTACCGCCTTAAATCATTTTGATACAAGCTGGAAGCATCTACACATGCAGAATGCTGAACTCCCTCAGTCTGGCATGTACCCCCTCAAATGCCTTTCTTTTGGTGTGAGTGGCGTAACTTAAGTCCAGGAATAGGTGGATTGGTGTGCCATGCCAGTCAATATTTGCAGCTCTCCTCGCTGCCTGTAGTGCTTCATCCCTCTCAGATGAGTCTGATAAAAATGAGTATAACAGTACAGGCTGAAGGATCATTACTTATGTCGCAGAGTAGGATGACTTTGTATGCCTTTCAAACTTAAATAGTTTCCAGCTGCAGATGCTCCAACAGCCATGTCTGCATGAATCTTTTTAGATCCCCCTCCTCCTTGCCCTCTGGCAGTCCAACAAGTCACAGAATAGGGGCTCTTGCTTGATTCTTCAGATGCTCCAGCCTCAGCTGAAGCACAGTATTTTCTTTGATCAGCCTAGCCACTGTAGTGAGAGCTTTGGTAACCTTATCTGTCACTGCTTTAACTTCCTCTTGTGCCCCTGTGACTTTGACTTCAAGTATGATCAGTTTTCCAGCTTGGCATCCACCACCTGGATGGCCTTCAGTAATGCTGCATTTGAGGGCTATGCTGTGTCATTGGTGGGTGGGAGAATCGGTTGGTCTCCATTCCTGAATGGCTGAGTCAACTTTGGACAGGCACCCTCTCCTTGCATTACCACCTCTTGTATTGCAGCCCATCATCAAGAAAAAGGTGTATTTTGATTTATGATTCAATAAGGAATCCAAATTGGCTATGAAAAGTCTGTGTTTTCACAAATACAAGTTGTTTTTAAAGTAAAAAATGCCAGATGAAGTTGTGGCTCAACTTACACATCTTACCAGATTGGCTGCTAACTCCACCCCCTCTCTTTCTCTTGACTTTTGCAAATCAGGGATTCAGCAAAATGTTCTTCTGTTCATGAAAATAATGGCAGGTGCAGGCCAAAAGGCCAATGCTCCACTAGAGGTATAGGTAGGCCTAACTCAGCTTTCAAGTATTTTTTTTCAACCTCCTTCTTCCTCTTTCCTTCATTCTTAAGTCTTGAATGAAAGAAAGAAGACTTTATGCTAGTAGAAGATTTCTATATTGAATATAGACACATTACTTTTGAACAACTGTCCAACTGATTAAATCTCATGGCTAGAACATTGATTAACATATTTACATGTTAGGGGAATTATGGGAAAAGGTAATGGGAAGTTAGACATCCCTCTACAAATCACGCTGCACCTGCTATTTTCAGAACAAAATTCTAATCAGAAACTAATAGGGAAAATGCATGTTTTTCTGAGAGATGTTCCTCTTCCAGATTTAGCAGTATTAAAGAATGCCTGGGATAGGGATTTGAGCCTACCCTACAGTGAATCATCATAGTCCAATGTTTGTTCATTTTGCTTTTTTAGTCTCACTTAATAATAAACTAAAACAGAAACAATTTAATATCTTGCAGAGTCTTATAGGCCAGAGAGGCTGAGTACATTTAATAGCACGATACCAGAATTTTGTCCAAGATGTTTAACCAGCAAGAGTACATTGTTACATATGCTTGTGACCTGTCCTCTGTTGAGTTTGTACTATGATAAAGTTCTTCATGTTATTTCCAAAATAATTGGGAAGAAACACCAGACAACATTTCTCGGTGCAGTAAAGCCACTGCAAGGCAATTTTAAAAAAAAATCATGATGGAAATGTGAAAGAAAAAGTGTGCCTCCAACTGGGACTTGAACCCAGGTCCCTGGCATACCGTGCCAGTGCTCTAACCCCTAAGCTCCCATTGCTTAGTGATTAGACCACTGGCATGGTGCACCAGGGACCTGGGTTCAAGTCCCAGAGGGAGTCACATTTTTCCTTTCACATTTCCATCATGATTTTAAAAAAATATCTTGCAGCGGTTTTACTGAAATGAGAAAAGTTGTCCGGTGTTTCTGACATATGCCTAAGTTGCTGGTGAAGCAACACTTAGAAAGGAATGTGTGTGCCTCAAGGGAAGCCCAGAAGACTGCTAATCACTGGGCCTCCCATAGCTTAGGGGTTAGAGCACTGGCACAGTAAGCCAAGGGATTGTGTTCAAGTCACAGTGGGGAGTCACACTTTTCCTTTCACATTTCTAAAATAATTGGGTTAAGTTTTGCTTTTTATCTGTGTAGCATGCTGTTAGGATTTGTGCAAGATATGACCTTGTCCAACCAGATTGGCTCTCTTTTTTCATCTATTTCTGATCAATACAAAGAAATTGATCCTTTGACATTGGAAGGATCTTAACCCACCAAAATATGAGTTTTTTTTTAATTTATTTATTGATTGACTCCTCCAAGATTGAATGGACTCCCTAATCTATGTCAGGAAAAAGCAATACATTTTCTTCTACTGTATATGCTAACTGACCTCATCTTTTATGATTGACCCACTTTGCCTAGTACTGAGGCAAGGTTCACATGTCATACTGTGGTTACCTGGTTCTGACCTTGTCCCCGTTTAGAATCAGGGGTGGCAGTGGCTATTTTTCAGTCATATAAGCAACATTCCTGTCTGTAAGGTTGCTTGAAAGTAAGCAGCAAAAGACCCAAATAGAAATACTTTTAACTCCACTATTACCCTCAGCTTGATACCATATGAACCCAGATTCACAACCTTCAGATACAACCTTACTAATTTGTAGATTTTAAGCACTGTCACCTATTTAGCCTGCACTTATTCCATAACTTCCCCATGCTGCAAGCCATGCAACTGACATTTTGGTTGAATAATGACATACATTTAAAGTGACAAAATGACTCTGTCATTCATTTCATTCTCATTTTATTTCATCATTGAACAAAATTCTCATTTTTAGTGGCCTCCCCAGACATCAGTGTTACAACACACGTACAGTACCAATTAAATATACAAAAGTTGATACAATTCCAGACCAAACAATACATACAAAATACCGTTTAATAAATGACAACTGCATAACATACACTATTACTATACAATAATAAAATAAGAACAATCCTTTGCAGCTGTGTAGGGAAATAGCAAGACTTGTGTTTTAGTAAAAAGTTTATAAACCAGTTCTTAGATAAACTTTTTGGCTGAAGATTTTGATTGAATAAGTGAAAGTGAAGGGGTCATATGTATTCCATACTGTCCTTAAGAACCATACAGTAGTGTCTGAAGGAGGACAGGCTCTATGCAGCTTTAAATTTGAGCATGTTGAAGTCTATGGAGCCAGCCATTTTTACTCTAGGTTTCTTAAATGGGTTCTCTTTGCAAGCCAGCCTCTGACAAACACTGTGGTTCTCCCCCTCTGTGATCAGCAGCCTCACCTTATCCCTGGCTCTTCATTTGTTCTTATGTATTGAAAATGATTTTTCTTAATTCCCTTTAAACTACTGTACAACCAGTCTTCCAGACCAGCTTTGTCATGGGCAATCATGACCCTGTATTCCTTCTGTAATGTCCTATACTCTTCTTCCCTTGTTTTGTCCCTAGAACCCATCTGCTTATCATAATCCCACTGTTTCTCCCTTTGCTTCCCCCCTTACATTCAGTGGACAACCAAAGAAAGCTCCATCCAGTTCTCTAACATTGTTGCCAGGTAGTACACATCTAGTTACTGCATCTCTTATATTTTGCTTCATGGCCACTCACTTGGCATCAGAATGACAACATCCATATGGTCAGTATTTGTCAGTTATGCCACAACTACTGGCTTTTCCATAACTTATTAAATCAACTATACCAAAGTTTAGAATCCCGATTATATTTTTGGTTTCATAGCTTCCCACATCAATGACAATTCAGTCCTGTAATGGGTGTTGTTACTCACTGGCTCCCCAGATGCTTTGGCCATGTTATCCTATCTCCACTGCTCAGCAGAATGTTAAGAACCGTATCCCCTCTTGTTCCATGCCTAACTTTCTGTTAAAGGAAACATTCCTTCATGACTGACAAGTAATTTCTCTCTGCTTTCCCATTGGCATTTTCTACATCTTAATCAGTGTCACGTATATTGTAATTCCCACGGGAATCATGGGTGTCATATACTAGCTGTTGAATTTAATTTCATTTTACAAATTGCAAGTCAATCTTTTCTGTACTACTTGACTGTAACGCACTCACAAAATTATCTTTCTGTATCCTGCAGACCTGAGTTCCAGGCATAACTTTTCTATAAGGCTCCCAGCACACCTCACCCTATATTTCTCCATTGTTTTAACCCATTCTTTGACTTGGAAAGCAACCCCACAACCACAAACCTTTCTGTCACTCCTGATGAGAATGTACCTCTCTACTTTCACACCCCAGCATAAGAGAGTAGTATAGAAGCATAGTAGCTTAAGGTCAGAACCAGCTTTATAAATGGAATAATAAGTATGCTGTGCAAGCATGTACTATTATACAATGATTCCCCAATCCTTCTTTAACCCAGGGCACCCTGTGATTCTCTTGGAAAGCAGAAATGTGTCCAGGCTTACCTAGAAGTCTATATGGTCTACATATCCACTGTCTCTGCTGGAAGGCTATAGATTTCCATCCATCTGAGGCAAGAAGTGCCTCCTGATGATACACCTGTATTAACCACTTTGGAGTTTCAGGACACCACTCATGATCTGTTTGAACAGACTAGACCAAACTTCTCCAAATATTCAAGCTTGTTCATACCCTTGAGTGTTGTCCCCATTTAGCCTTCTTTTCTACAGGGTGAGCATATTATGGGCCTCTTGCCATTGGACTTAGCTTTTGTCCCCCTTACCCCTTACTATTTTGGTGGCCCTGCATTTCTCTCTCTTGACTGTCTCAATTTACTTTTGATGCTGACAAGTCCAAAACTGCACACAGTACTATGGTATCCAGTTCAGGGCCTTGTAAAGGTGAAAGGATTACTTGCTGTGCTCTGCTGGTCAGCTTACTCCCTCTTTCTACCAGGTCTCTATGAATCCAACTACATCATAGTTTGCCTCAAGAAATTCACCATTCAGCTAGTCCTTGTTGTCTGCCTTGCTCCTCACAGTCACCATCATGCAAAGAAGGTCTATGTTTCCCTTCCATATTACTTTGAGCTCTTTCCAAGTGACCTTTT